>OX422214.1:370430431-371858764 GCA_949130495.1 Sambucus nigra
CGGGAATATATGCCAGACTCGACCACCATTGATGGCACTAATGAGTTCGTCGATGATGGTGGTCATGCCATGTGATGGGAAAACGAGTGAAATTAACGAGTTTGCAAAATGAACAAGTAGCTCGTTATCCATTTGACACATATGAAGATGTCGAAAATGGAAAACTAAAGTTTAAATTATTTTAGATTATTTTATACATGATTAATTTTGTAATATGATAAAAATATAAAGCCGGTGAGAATAATAAAAGACGAAAAATAATGGTACAATCAGACAGCGAATATAGGTTGTGGTTGTCAAAAGAGGTAATTATAATGAAAATGATCGTTATATAATGTTACATTGCACTCAAACTTTACAACTAACCTAATTAATTTATCTATATTCTCAGCTCTTAAAGACGGGTGATGCGACATCAAGGGTTGCTCGTCTAGCCACTGGACCCTTATTCATGGCATAAGAGTACAACAAGTATCGATTGAAGAGTTAAGTATTCGGTGCAAGGGTGTACGCGGAAAGTACAAATGTACAGAACTCGGGCATTTCATACAAGGCTCTTACTTTCTTTCGAGCGAGCGCAAAAGATAAAAGCCTCGTTGAAGCTGAAATGACTTACTACGATGTAATTCGAAATATATTTGAATTGGATTATATAAGCTTCAAAGAGGTTGTATTTTACTGTGACTGGTTACGAGTTGAGGATAGAAATGCTTGTAAAGTTGATCCTGACACCAATTTGATCATGGTTGACTTGTCCAAGTTGAAGAGCAACGACCATGTGAGCGATGAGCCATTTATTTATGCATTTTAAAAGGCCAACAAAGTGTTTTACTTAGAGTATATCAACAACGAGCTGTGGTCAATTGTCCTACACATGCCAAAGCATCTAAATAGTAGTTTGGATGACTTGGCTGCTCCAACCCAATATCAATCCATTTTTTATGATAACCCGAAATTGAAGCAATTTTTCAATTTGTAATAAATATTCCAATTTGTACTTTCTCAATCCATTTTTAATGCTTTTAATTGATTTGCACTTTATCATTTTCACTCTTGTGTAGTGTGCGTGTGTGGGCAGTGGGGGTGGGGGTGGGAATGTTTCAGATTTTTAGTAATTGTACATATTATGAGTTAGATTATGTTGTTTTGAAATTCAAAATTTAGGTGTTAAACAATAATAATTCATTTGCATTTGTAGTTATTGTACATATTTGCATGTATTTTTCTAATTCAATTGGATTTGTACTAATAACAACATTTTTTTACAGAAAATGTTTCCTTCAGGTATTAAGCCGAGGATGATGATGTTGATTATGATGATGCCATCTGGGCTCGTTGTAGCGGAGGCGACGAGGGCTCCACGTCCCCTTAGCTCCCTAAATATGCCAAATTTGGGATGGTCGTCGAGAACAAGACGGGGATATTAGCGAGATCCCTCGAACTAGTAAAGACGATCATCGGTCCGGGGTACACTATTTGGAGGGAGGTGCCAAATGAGCTCAAGTTAGCTATTTTGTCGGCACTACAGGTAAAGCATTTATATTTATATTTATATTTATATTTATATTTATAAGAATATTTCAATTTCAATTTATATTTATTCGTAACAAACATTGTATTTGTTGGACAGGAACAATTCAGCCTAGCCCCAGAACTACGCGATTCTGTCTTAAAGAAGTTGAGGGAGCAACACAAGACGTAGAAGAAAATTTTGCAGAGATGGTACTTTGGGAAGACTCGATACTCCATTATCCGAATGCGTGACTCTGTCCCGCCGAAGGAGCCGATCTCATTGGCACAATGGCAAAAGTTCATTGAGAATGAGATCGGGGAGCGATAATTGGCATTTCACCAATCGGGGAGGGAAAATCGAGCGAAAAAGACGAACGTGCATTACTCCGGCTGGATGTCTTACGCCGACGTGGAGCATAGGATGATGGTAAGATTTTATTTTTCTATAATTACAGAAATATATTATTCTGCATTATTTTACTTTGCGGCGTAGATACTATTTTTGCATTATTTTATTTCAGGGGACGGAGAGTGGCCCTGGGGGTAGGCCACATAGGCTCGATGCTTATGTGGCTATTCAGATGAAGAAGGGAAAGGATAAGGAGGTGTCCTCGATTGTCGTGTCCACGATTAAAAGTAATCCAACAATTTACTTTTTGTTAATTACGTTATAATTTTTTATTTACTTATCTAACTAATCGTGTGATTTTTTTGGTTTCAGGCAAAGATTAAGGAAGTGCATGAGTCGTAGTCTGATGCCGACAAGTCATCTTTGTCTATGGACGCACTCAGCCAAGTGCTTGACGCTGATCGCAAGGGGCGGACAAGGGGGTGAGCTCGTAAGTGGCCAAATCTAGGATCATCGGATTGGAGACGAGCAACACCGGGTTGGCTCAAACAGTGGACTCGCATGACACGGAGCTTTCTAGTTTGGAGGCGACAGTCCAAGATATGTTCTCATTCATGAAGCATTCATTGGGCATAAAGAGTAAGTGGAAAGGGAAAGAGAAGGTGGAGGAGGAGGAGGTGGAGGAGGATGAGGATGTGGACGTCGCTGCTTCATCACCGACACGTGCAGACTCTGATGATCCAGTCCCCTATTTGGATCCCTTCGATCGACCTATGATGACCCTTGTTGGCCGAGCGTGTTTATACAGGACATATTTGATGGACCACATACTCCTCCACCACCTTCTCCTTCCCTTTACCCTTACGCTTTTCGCCCAACGAACTCTTTATGAATGAGAACATATCTTGGACCATCGCCACCAAACGGACAACTTCGCATCATGAGAGTCCACCGTTCAAGCCAAACCGATGTTGCTCATCTCCAATCCGATGATCCTAGATTTGGCCACCCGCAAGCTCATCCCCCTTTTCCTCCCCTTGCGATTAGCGCCAAGCACTTGGCTGAGTGGGTCCGTGGATAAAGATGCCTTGTCGGCATCAGACTGCGACTTACGCACTTCCTTAAGCTTTGCCTGAAATGACAAAAATCACGTGATTAGTTAAATAAGTAAATAAAAAAATTATAACGTAATTAATAAAGAGTAAACTGTCGGATTACTTACAATCAAGGACATGACAATCAGGTACATCACCTTATCCTTCCCCTTCTTCGTTCGAATATCGACATAAACATCGAGCCTATGTGGCCTACCCCCAGGTCCACTCCCTGTCCCTTGAAATAAAATAATGCAAAATTAGTATCGGCCCTGAAAAGTAAAATAATGCAGAATAATATATTTCTGTAATTATAGAAAAACAAAATCTTACCATCATCCTATGCTCCACCTCGGCATAAGACGTCCGGCAAGAGTAGTGCACGTTCGTCTTTTTCGCTCGATTTTCCCTCCCCGATTGGTGAGATGCCAATTGTCGCTCCCCGATCTCATTGTTAATGAACTTTTGCCATTGTGCCAATGATATTGGCTCTTTCGACGGGACGGAGTCACGCATTCGGATAATGGAGTCTCGGGTCTTCCCAAAGTATCGGCTCCGCAAAGTTTTCTTTCAAGATTTGTGTTTCTCTCTCAACTACTCCAAGACTGAATCGCATCGTTCTGGGGGCCAGGCTAAATTGTTCCTGTCCAAAAAATACAATGTTAGTTGCGAATAAATATAAAAATAAATTGAAATTGAAATTGAAATATTCATAAAAATATAAATATAAATACATTACCTGTAGTGCAACCCAAATAGCTAACTTGAGCTCATTCACCACCTCCCTCTAACTAGTGTACCCTGGGCCGGTGATCATCTTTACCAGCTCGAGGGATCTCGCTAATATCCCCGTCTTGTTCTCGACATCCATCCCTAATTTGCCATATTTTGGGAGCCTAGGGGTCGACGACCCTCGTCACCTCTGCTACCACCGAGCCCAGACGACATAATCAGCATCATCATCCACACCTTAATACCTGAAGGAGATATTTCTGTAAAAAAATATTGTTATTAGTACAAATCCAAATGAATTAGAAGAAGACATGCAAATATGTACAATTACAACAAATCCAAATGAATTATTACTGTTTAACACCTCAATTCTGAATTCCAAAATAACAACATCTAACTCATAATATGTGCAATTACTAAAAATTTGAAACATCCCCACCCCCACCCCTACTGCCCACACACACGCACACTACACAGGAGTGAAAATGATAAAGTGAAAATAAATTAAAAGAATTAAAAATGGATTGATAAAGTACAAATTGGAATATTTATTACAAATTGAAATATTGTTTCAAATTCGGGTTATCATAAAAAATGGATTGATATTCGGTTGGAGCAGCCAAGTCATCCACACTACTATTTAGACGTTTTGGCACATGTAGGAAAATTGACCATGGCTCGTTGTTGATATACTCTGAGTAAAAAACTTGGTTAACCTTCTGAAATCCATAAACAAACAACTCATCGCTCACGTGGTCGTTGCTCTTCAACTTGGCAAGTCAACCACGATCAAATTGGTCGCATAATCAACTTTACAAGCATTTTTATCCTCAACTCTTACCCAGTCACAGTAAAATACAACCACTTTGAAGATTATATAATCCAATTCAAATAAATTTCAAATTACACAATAGTAAGTCATTTTAGCTTCAACGAGGTTTTTATCTTTTACACTCGATCGAAAGAAAGTAAGAGCCTTGTATAAAATGCCCAAGTTTTATACATTTGCACTTTCCTCATACACCCTTGCGCCGAAGTCGTAACTGTTCAATCGATACTTTTTGTACTCTTGTGTCAGGAACAGGGGTCTAGTGGCTTGACGACTAAGCCTTGATGTCGCATCACCCGTCTTTAAGAGCTCAGAATATAGATACATTAATTAGGTTAGTTATACAGTTTGAGTGTAATGTAACATTATATAACGACCATTTTCATTATAATTACCTCTTGTGACAACCACAACCTAAATTCGCTGTCTGATTGTACCATTATTTTTCGTCTTTTATTATTCTCACCGGCTTTATATTTTTATCATATTACAAAATTAATCATGTATGAAATAATCTAAAATAATTTAAACTTTAGTTTTCCATTTTTCGACATCTTCATATGTGTCAAATGGATAACGAGCTACTTGTTCATTTTGCAAACTCGTTAATTTCACTCGCTTTCCCATCACATGGCATGACCACCATCATCGACGAACTCATCAGTGCCATCAATGGTGGTCGAGTCTGGCATATATTCCCGAGTATAGATTGATGACTCCACGGTGATGTATTCCTCTGCAATTGATCCTGTAATGTATCACGTATTCTTGACGTAATCTTTAAAAACTTTCATCAATCTTCCAAATGGATGCATCCACGGATATCTAACTGGACCGCAAAGAAGTGCCTCATCGCATAGGTATACCAACAAGTGAACACTCATGTCAAAGAATGCTGGGGGAAAGTACTTCTCCAACACACAAATCGCTTCGGTCACCGCCAATTTTGCGGCCACTATGTGTTCTCGATTGACTACCTTCTTACACCAAAGTGACAAGGTAATACTAATTTGCATAATAGCACTCCGTAAATCCTTGTTCTTGGAGAAACAATGCTTAAACAATAGAGGAACTAATTGCATGATCACATGCCAATCGTGGGACTTACACTTATGTAAATCATGAGTAGCATAATTCACAATCCTTTGCTAGTTGGATGAAAAATTAGATGGACCCTTCAAATTATATATTGTATCTAAAAGCACCTTCCTTTCCCCACTCGTCAAAGTAAACGCACCAGGGGGTATTATTTTCCTTCCCCTACTATCTTCTTTCAACCAAAGTTGTGGCTTAAGTTTCAATGATTTAAGGTCTTTTTGTGCATTTTCTCCATACTTCGAATGAATCCCCCTAAGGCAAGTGCCCACGATATGTTTACCAAGGTTCTTCTCTGCATGCATCACTTCCAATACATGGTGCACCAGGTAATTCTTCCAATAAGGCAAGTCAAAGAAAATTGACCTCCTAGACCATGCCTTTGTTGTCTCAGTTTCATTCCCAATTGGGGTCTTCTTATGCTTGACATTCTTAAATTTGGGATTCTTACCTGGCATATTAGGGCCACAATCAGAAAATTTACTTTCAATTTCTGAACCTAAAAGTTTTCTCGGTCGTAGCCTACGTTCAACCCCACCCGATAAAAAATTGGAAACTTTCTCCAATCTCAAATTATGAGCTGGGGTAAAAACCTCCCATGGAAATAGTATACATTTTTTTATCTAGCGAATAGACGAAAAGAGTAGCAAGTGTGAGTGTTATTTCAATTGATCAATTGAAATAATACTCACACTTGTCAATCTAGTATGTTCCCAAAGAACCTTAAGATACGACTGCAGAACTTCCTCCAAAAGTAACAACTTTAAGCCACTAAGAATATTATTATACAGAAATTATGCAGTTCCAAACTATCCAAATGGGACAATTCAAAAGATCTCATTACAGGGGTAATGACTCTCGAACGGGTCTAAGGGATATTGAATGAATACGCATAAGAACTAGAAGGCTAGTATCTATGCGCACTATATGTAATTTCAACTATGTTTCATTTAATTATCATACTATATATATATATTGTTCGTGATACAAAGTAATTGTAAAAAAAGTTAAATAAATCTCACCCCCATATAGACAATAATCTAGTGGTCATGCCACTTCTAAAATTAACCAACCAAACATCAATCCACTTTAATCCGACCTCAATATTAACAACTAACAATTAAGACCATACTACTTCTAATTCATCTACTCAATTAATTCATTTCATCAATTAAACTAACAATTAAAGTATACAATTATTAATATACTTATTTACAATGAGGGGCAATCCTACTTGCATATGAAAGGGGCAATAATTATTAATTTACTTAAAAAATTAATAATCAATCAATTCTTTTACAAGGGACACTACTTGCATATGAGGGGCAATATCTATTAAACCAATCAAAATTTAATTAAAAAAATTAACAATCCCCACCCCCTGCCCCATTTCTCCATGCCCCCCCCCCCCCCCCAACCCCCCACCTTTTCCCCCCACCACACACACACGCGCACACACACACACATATATATACACACACGCACATACACACACACACACACACACACACACACACATAACCCAACCCCCACCCCCAGCCCTGCCCCCTCCCCCCACCACACACATGCACATACACACACACACACACATATATACACACACACACGCGCACACACATATATACACACACACAAATGCATATACACCCCCTCCCCCTCCCCACCCCCACCCCCAGCCCTGCCCCCACCACACACACACACATACACACGCACATTACACACACATATATATATATACGACTACTCCAAAATGAGTAAATTGGCACCCTTCCAGCAGCTAACCTTGTCACGGTCATTGACCGTGATAAAAAAATCACGCATTTTTTGTCACGGTCAATGATCGTGACAAAGACTTGTCACGGTCATTGACCGTGACAATCCTTATAATATTGTCACGGTCAAGGACCGTGACACGTCCGTGACAAATGTCTCAGTAAAAAACCCTTTTCCCCTTCTTTTTTTCCCTCGTTGATTCTTCCCTCCTTTTTTCTCTCTATCTCTCTAGGCTGCTCTCCCTCTCTCTCTCTCCTTTCAGGTTAGTTTCTCTCTTTCTCTCTCCTCCATATATATATATATATATATATATATATATATATATATATATATATGTGTGTGTGTGTGTGTGTGTGTGTGTGTGTGTGGTGGGTGGGGGTGGGGAGAGGGGGTGGGTGGGGGTGAGGGAAGGGGGTGGGGCAGGGTGGGGGTGGAGGGGGCACGGATGGGGGGTTGTTTGTGTGTGTGTGTGGTGTGTGTGCATGTGTGTGTAGTGGTGTGTGTGCATGTGTGTGTAGTGGTGTGTGTGCATGTGTGTGTAGTGGTGTGAGTGTGGTGGGGTAAGGAGTTGGGGCAAGGTGGGGGAAGGGGGAAGGCGGTGGGGCAGCGGGGGGAGGGGCAGGGATGGGAGTGGGGGGCTGCGTGTGTGTGTGAATGTGCACGTGTGTGTGTGTATGTGCACGTGTGTGTATATGTGTGTGTAGTGTGCGTGTATGTGCGTAATGTCCCTTGTAAACGAATTGATTATTTATTATTTTTTTTAGTAAATTAGTATATGATTGCCCCTCATTGTAAATTAGTAAATTAATATATGATTAATTATGAAAGTAGGATTGCCCCTTATTGTAAATTAGTAAATTAATAATTGTATACTTTAATTGTTATTTTAATTGATGAAAACAATTAATTGAGTAGATGAATTAGAAGGAGTACGGGATACACATTTGTTGTTGACATTGTTGTTGGATTATAGTGGATCGATGTTGGGTTGGTTAGTTTTAAAAGTGGCATGACCACTGGATTATTGTCCATATGGGGGTGGAATTTTTCAACTTTTTTTGAAAATTACTCTGTATATCGAACAATATATATTTAGTATGATATTTAAATGAAACATACTTGAAATTACATATAGTGCGCATAGATACTAGCCTTCTAGTTCTTATGCGTACAAATTCAATAGCCATCAGACTCGTTCGAGAGTCATTACCCCTGTAATGAGATATCTCGAATTGTCCTGTTTGGCCAGTTTGGGACTGCATAATTTCTGTATAATATTCTTAGTGGCTTAAAGTTGTTACTTTTGGAGGAAGTTCTGCAGTCGTATCCTAATGTTCTCTAGGTACATACTAGATTGACAAGTGTGACCGTTATTTCAATTGATCAATTGAAATAACATTCACACTTGCCAATCTACGTCACGTACATAGAGAACTATGGGGATATGCTGCCGAATTTTTTTCAAATCGTAACAATGTGCATGAGTTGTTAAGTATATTATAGAAAAATACGGTCTTGAATTGGATAGGACCACTCACCCTTTAGAGGAGATGGACGAAATAGAATTTGAATATAAATAAGACATAATTAAATGAAACATACTATAAATCTAAGTTTTGTTTATACTAATCCAGGAATATACGCTTCATACCTTTAATAGGTGATTAGTTATGGTAGCTGTGATGGGATATCCGAAATACAAAGAGTGGATGGGTGAGACAAATAGAATGGGGGATGTATTTCACAGAGGTGCAAACGAATTTGTGAAATATGCAAAGAGATGTCATAATGATGAAGAGTTTCCGTGTCCGTGTGCTAGGTGTAATAATGGTAAGGCGTTTGAGTGGAAAACAGTTGAACTACATTTGTTAAGATCGGGTATGCAAGATAGTTATCGATTTTGGAGTTTTCACGGTGAATTGAAAGTTCCTTTTATCCCCGACCAACCTTCACAACAACCTTCAACAAGTAGGATAGATGTAGAAGGGGACGACGTATATCATAATATGTTAGAGGATTTAGTTGATGATGCGTACGGAGTTTATGAAGCAGAAAAGAATGAAGTTACTGATGATGTAGAAGGTTCAAGTGCTCGTGAAGATATCACGATAAAACTTGACGATGACTACCAAAGTTTAAAATTTAAGGCAACCCAACTTTTATACTCTGGCTGTGAGAAAGATCAAACAACTTTACATGCCATGGTTGGTTTGCACAGTTTGAAGACGAAATACGATTTATCTGGCAATAATGTGATAGGAATTCTGAAATGGGTGAAGGGCTTATTACCCAAGGAGAATACACTTCCAAATAACTATCCTGTTATGAATAACAGTTTGAAAGGTTTGGGAATAAAGTATAAATCGATTCATGCCTGTGTGTATGACTACATACTATACCGAAAGGAGTATAAAAATCTCGAGTGTTGTTCGGTATGCGATGAACCAAGATATGTCCAATCTACTAGTAAGGAAGACACAAGCTCAAAAGTGCCTCAAAAAGTATTAAAATATTTTCCCATTGGGATAGCGTAGGCAATTACTTGGCATGCTAGGGTAGAAGTAGGGGTAATATCATGCGTCATCCTATTGATTCTACTGCCTGAAGGAGGATGAATTATGAGTATCCCGATTTTGCTCAAGAACAACGCAACATTGGTTTGGCTATATCAACAGATGGTTTCAATCCATTTGGAAATCTAAGCACCAATCAGAGTGTATGGCCAGTGATCCTAGCCCCACTCAACCTCCCTCCTTCACAGTGTGTGATACCTGAATTTTTTATGATGACTTTGTTGATACTTGGGCCAAAGACACCAAGTGATGACATCAACGTCTACCTGGATCCTTTGGTAGAAGAATTAAATGAGTTGTGGTAAGTGGGTGTGCAATCATTTGACTCTTTTAGAAAAGAAGAGTTTATATTGAAAACAATGTTGATGTGGGCAATTCATGATTTTCCAGTTTATGGGACATTATCTGGTTGTATAGTACATGGTTATTTGGGGTGTCATATTTGTGGAGAGGAGACTGAATCTCTTCATTTATCCTTTAGCTCAAAAAATGTATACCATTGCCACAGGAGGTGTTTACCCCCGGCTTATAGTTTCATATTTAAGAAAGGTTCCAATTTTTTATTGGGCAGGGTTGAACATAGGCTACCGTCGAGACAACTTTCGGGTTCAGAAATTGAAAGTAAATCTTTTGAATGTGGCCCTAATATGATAGGTAAGAATCGCAAATTTAAGAATGTCAAGCATAAGAAGACTCCAACTGGGAATGAAACTGAGACAAGAAAGGCATGGTCAAGGAGGTCAATTTTATTTGACATGCCTTATTGGAAGAATAACCCGGTGCGCCATGTATTGGATGTGATGCATGTAGAGAAGAACTTTGTTGAACATATTGTGGGCACTTGACTTGGAGAGAGTCATTCGAAGGATGGAGAAAATGCACGAAATGACCTAAAATCGTTGAAACTTAAGCCACAACTATGATTGAAAGAAGATAGTAGGGGAAGGACAATAATTCTCCCTGGTGTGTTTACTTTGATGAGTGGGGAAAGGAAGGTGATTTTAGACACAATATATAATTTGAATGGCCCATCTAATTTTTCGTCCAACTTGTAAAGGATTGTGAATTATGCTACTCATGATTTACATAAGTGTAAGTCCCATGATTGGCATGTGATCATACAATTGGTTCCTCTATTGTTTAAGCACCGTTTCTCCAAGAACAAGGATTTTCGGAGGTCTATTATGCAAATTAGTATTACCTTCTCACTCTTGTGTGAGAAGGTAGTCAATCGAGAACACATAGTGGCCATAAAATTAACGGTGATCGAAGCGATTTGTGTGTTGGAGAAGTACTTTCCCCCAGCATTCTTTGACATAAGTGTTCACTTATTGGTACACCAATGCGACGAGGCACTTCTATGTGGTCAAGTTAGATATCGGTGGATGTATCCGTTTGAAAGATTGATGAAATTACGTCAAAAATACGTCAAGAATACGTGATACATTGCAGGATCAATTGCAGAGGAATACATAATCGTGGAGTCATCAATATATACTCGGGAATATATGCCTGACTTGAATAGCGTTGATGACACTGATGAGTTCGTCGATGATGGTGGTCATGTGATGGGAAAATGAGTGAAATTAACGAGTTTGCAACATGAACAAGTAGCTCGTTATCTATTTGACACACATAAAGATGTCGAAGAATGGAAAAAGTAAGTTTCGATTATTATACTGTTTAACATTATTTTAGATTATTTTATATATGATTAATTTTGTAATATGCAGAAAATATGAAGCCTGTGAGAACAATAAAAGATGAAAAATAATGGTACAATCAGACACCGAATTTAGGTTGTGGTTGACACAAGAAGTAATTATAATGAAAATGGTCGTTATATAACGTTACATTACACTCAAATTTTAAAACTAATATAATTAATTTATCTATATTCTCATCTCTTAAAGACAGGTGATGCGACATCAAGGCTTGCTCGTCTAGCCACTGGACCCTTGTTCGTGGCACAAGAGTACAAAAAGTATCGATTGAACGGTTACATTTTCGGCGCTAAAGTGTACGAGGAAAGTACAAATGTACAGAACTCGGGCATTTCATACAAGGATCTTACTTTCTTTCGAGCGAGCGCAAAAGATAAAAACCTCGTTGAAGCTGAAATGACTTACTATGGTGTAATCCAAAATATATTTGAATTGGATTATATAAGCTTCAAAGAGGTTGTATTTTACTGTGACTGGGTAAGAGTTGAGGATAAAAATGCTTGTAAAGTTGATCCTGTCACCAATTTGATCATGATTGACTTATCCAAGTTGAAGAGCAATGACCACATGAGCGATGAGCCATTTATTTGTGCATTTCAAAAGGTTAACCAAGTGTTTTACTCGGAGTATATCAACTACGAGCCGTTGTCAATTGTCCAATACGTGCCAAAACATCTAAATAGTAGTGTGGATGACTTGGCTGCTCCTACCGAATATCAATCCATTTTTTATGATAACCCGAATTTTAAACAATTTTTGAATTTGTAATAAATATTCCAATTTGTACCGAAATATTCCAATACGTTTGGACAGCTTGGGACTGCATAATTTCTGTATAATATTCTTAGTGGCTTAAAGTTGTTACTTTTGGAGGAACTTTCTATTATAAATTGAATTTGAATTTGAAATTTAAGTTTTGTTTATACTAATCCATGAATATACGCTTCCTACCTTTGATAGATGATTAGTACATAGTTATTTGGGGTGTCCTATTTATGGAGAGGAGACTGAATCTCTTCGTCTATCCTTTAGCTAAAAAATGAAGCGAGAATTCTCTTCATATCCGAACACTAAGAAATGCCATAATCCTATGGAGTGATGCTCTGCAAATTCCTTTCAGGCGTTGTGTAGCCAAACATCACCAGTTGAAGTTGTCAATTCTACTTTCCATACCCCACCACTTGGAACCTCTAACAAAACATGGGAAAATATGGAAAGTGTAATTGACAACTTCAACTGGTGATGTTTGGCTACACAACGGTTTGAAGGAATTTGTAGAGCATAACTCCATAAGATTATGACATTTCTTAGTGTTCAGATATAAAGGGAATTATATTTGACACGATTGCTCGGGGTACATTAGTTGGAAGGAGGTGCCATATGAGCTCAAGTTAGCTGTTTGGGTGGCACTACAGGTAATGTATTTATATTTATATTGATATTTATATGAATATTTCTATTTCAATTTCGATTTTTATGAATATTTGCTTATTGGATGGCACTATACTATTATGATGAATATTTGCTTGTTGTTAGCCCACCCCTTATGATAATCTTGGATCCATCCTTGGTTATGCCACATGTTTATTTAAGCTTCTTCGAGGGATTTCCAACGTAAAGTCTCTTTCATTATCATGTTCTACCATGTTGGTAAGCTATAATACCTATGCTATTGTTACTATATTTTTTAGATATATTACTTTTCAATTCATTTATAAAATCTCTCTTGTACAGTGTCTTGCAGTGGCTGATTCTTATAGTGGAACTAGAACTGGAAATTGGTGCTGGATTTTCTCAAACGTTGTCCTCTTCTAGAGGTTCTTATCTTTGAGGTACACCAAGGGTTCATAACATCACTTCCAGCTAAATAGTTTGTAGATTTGAGATAATTGATGGTGATTTTGTTTCTTCTTATATTAGGATTTTTCATTTTGTTGTGAACAAATCGAGACATAGTGGTTGGAATGGTATGTACCTAATTGTTTGAGATCACACCTAAAGACAATCGAAATTATGAGATTGGGGTCAAACAACAGAGTTGAACAGTTGAGCTACTTTGTGGAGAATGCTAAAGTTTTGGAGAAAAATATAATAAAGATGAAGGGTGGTGTTGAACAATTAAAGCTTCCAAAGTGTTCAAAGCACATGATTAGTAAAATAAGTAAATTAATAAGAACATTGAAATGATAAAAATATAGCATGACACAAAGTTGTCCCGTTTGCATATTGTTTCTATTTTGAATGTATATTTCCATTATCTCTAGTTTATTTGGATATATTATGTTTGAATAGGTACAACATTGCTATAACAGATACAAATATACTGATGGGCAGTGGCAGTGGCCATAGTGCCCAGCAGATTTTTTTTCAATTCTGCCCAGAATTATCACGGTCATTGACCGTGACAATTTTTTATAAACCGTCACGGGCTTATCACGGTCATTAACCGTGACAAAACTTGTCACGGTTAGGGATCGTGACATGACCATGACAAGTCTAACGAGCTTTTCACGGTCCATAACCGTGACAAAAAAAGTTGTCTCGCCCAGAATTATCACGATTATTGACCTTGACAAGTTTAACTTATCAAGGTCAATGACCGTTATAATTCGGCAGATTTGGTGTAGTGTACGCACGCACATATACACACATATATATAAAAATGGAAGAGAAATAGAGAGAGAAAATGTAACAAAATTATAGAGAGAGAGAGTGCAGTTGCTTAGAGAGAGAGAGAGAGAGAGAGAACTGGAGGGAATAGAAAATGGTGGGAAAAAAGAAGAGGGAGGTTTTTTTACTAACAAAGTTGTCACGGTCAATGACCGTGATAAGACTGTGATAAGTAGAGTTATCACGATCTTGTCATGGTCATTGACCGTGACAACAAATGCTTGTTTTTTTATCATGGTCAATGACCGTGATAAGGATGGTCGACTGAAGGGTGCTCATTTAGCCTTTTTGGTGTAGTGAAACTTGAAGTTAGAAGCTTATTTGAGAAAACGTGCCAAAGTTAATAATGAGAGTGTTTTAGTGGAAGACCTTAGGACACGTGAGAGAGCTCTTCGTGAGAAGCTTAAGTATGTAAAAGGAGAGAGAGATAACATTAGAGGTTTAATGGAGGCAATGAAGAAAGAGCTTCTTGGGTTTGAAGAGAGTAAGTGTTTACTTGAGTCACGTATTTTAGAGTTGGAAAAAAAGTTGAGAGACTCAAGTCGAGTCAAATTTGATTTGGAATGTAGGTCCAAAAAATTAGATAAAATACTTAGAACCTTCCAAATTAAAAATGACTTGTGTGGAATTGGCTTGGATACTCAAAATGATTCAACTAAAAAAGCCAAAATCATAAGTTTGAGTGAATATTCTAGGAACACTTTCAAAGGTCAATCTTTAGCTACTACCTTTCATTGGGTCTTTGCTTGTACACATTGTGGTCTAAAAGGTCATCTTAGGAAAAAAAAATTATCTTAAAAAGGGTCTTGGAAAGTCCAATGGTAGAGTCACCAAAATTCCCAAATCCCGAGAGCGTCACGCTTCACTAGTTTGGGTTAGGAGATCTGATTTGGTGGCTTTACAAGACATGATTTTTAATCTCATTTGCTTGCACGTGATACCTCCCTTGCTAAATTAAAAGGTTGAATGTGTTAGTTTTGTTTACATGCACTAGCTTATGTGCATCATGATATATTATTGCTAGTTGTATGTTTGTTTGTCCTTTTCTAGTCTTTGTTCCATTATAAAAAATTATGCTAGAATTATGATGTGTATCTTTTTTATTTTATTTCATTTTGTTTGGTCTCATTGAAAAGTAAAAAAAGATTTATGTTTTCTTTTGAGTTGAATTTTTTTGTTTGGTTAAAAATTGTGAAAAACTCAAAAAGATTTTTTGTGTGTGTATTTTAGTTTTACACATTTGGTGTGCCATATACCTATGTTTGAATCGAATGTCTTGTCCTCTTCCATACATTTAGAACTTTTGGTTAAGATTTTCAATCCTTTAAGTGTTCTTTATCATGCTTGCATGGAGTAGTTTAACTTTGACTTGCTTAATGGATTCTCTTTTTATATGTCTCAATTCACACATGCATGAGCTCATTTGATATTTAACTTCACATGTATATTTGAGCTAAGTGAGATATTCTCCTATCAATTTAGTCATCTACATGTTGCTATGACTATGGAGAATTTGTGCATGTAAGAACCGTATTTTGGATTTAAAAAATAGAAAAATATTTTTTTGTTGTTGTTATTGTAGTTGTTTATCAATGGAATCGGGCTGCGAAATACAAAATTACTTTGCGTGAAAAGCCACCATTGAAAGTTGTCTTAAAAAATGTGGCGTCAAAAATTAGCCAAGGCCTTCATTGTTTAGTTGGTATGTTCATAAAGAAAAGAAAAGAAAAAGAAAAATAATATTAATGAGGAAGTTTGGTTGGATATATCAACGGGTTTGCACAATGACTTTGTATCCTAGTTAAGCTATTTTGTCATGACTCTATTGGTTTGTATAATCATTGATATTCCAGGCTTGTGTGCATTGTGTATGTTTGTTCATTGAGTTCACTCTATATTGTCACATGAGGCTATATTTAAGTGTGATAAAGTTTTAAAATCAAATGAGAACTCCGTGAGCATGTTTAGGTTATTGGGTCTATATTCCTTAGTCTCTAGATCACACCCCTTCACTTCTGTTTACCACCTGTATTTAGACACATTTTTTCCATATGAGTGTGGAAAGCTTAATGTATTTTTTGACGTGTATGTGTGTGCACGTTATTGGTATATTTGTGTGTATATATATGTGGTATTTCTTTGTTTTGAGTCTTTGCCTTAACATCTAATCCATGTATACTTCTTGTTCAAAATTGGTATCTATCTTGTTGCGAATTGTGTTTGATATCCCATGCTTATCATAGTACATTTTAATGGTATCTTTTGTCATCGCATCATAGGTGATATTTATTAATCTTTGTATGGATTATTTGTACTTCATTGTTACCCATATGCTTTAATAATCTTGTCACTTTATGCACCATTGCATGTTTAACTTGTTTTTCCCCTTATTCATATCCCTTGTTTAGTTTATGGTGAGTATTTTCTTTAATTGGAGCAGAAATAAGTTATTTTATTCTTGACCTTTATTTATTCCTGAACAAAAAGGGGGAGAAATGATATCTAATCCTTTGAAATTTGGGGCGATATAACTTAGGGGGAGGCCTGTTTCTAGGAATATCATTGTTAGATAAAGGGGGAGAATTAATTAATGGGGAGTATATAATTTTATGCACTTTATATTGGCATATTCCCTATGTGTTTAATGGTGTGTTTTTAAGTGTGCAGGAATTTCTTTTTAGCGACAAATTGATTAAAGCGGCAAAGCATCTATGTGTCGAGTCAAGCGTCTAATTTTTATTTTATATTTGGGTGGGATTGTGTCTAGGCATGCTTGACGGCCCATAGGATTTTTGGTTTGGTTTTGTCCCGGAATAGCCAAAGGGGAGGGAAAATTTCCAATTGAGTCAATTTGTAGTGTTGGCTTAATTTCGAACAAAACTCATCGAGTCATAGGATAGACGTTGGTTGTACCTTAAGCCTATGATGTTTGAAGAGTTGAAGATGATCCATCCAAGAAAAAGTGTAGATATCATTGTCGGTTTAAAGTGCCTTGTTTCTCGTCATCAACATTGTCTTATATTTCAAGGTCTCCAAAGGTATGAATACATTAATATATATTGGAGCATGGAAAATTATTTGGGTGTTTTTTTTATTAACTTTTATCATCAATGACTTTTTATTTTTCTCAGAAATTCATTTTAGAACGTTTCATAAAAGTTTTTGGGCTTAAAAAATAATTTAAGGGTTTTTTGTAAAGTTGTTCAAACGAACCTGGAATCTCGCTCGAACGAAATTCCCAGTTCATTTAAATGAACTTCTAACGACATTGTGCAATCTTTATCTGTTTTCTCGTTGGAAGGTCGTTGGAACAAAGTCGTTCGAACGAAATATTGAATGAAAAGTTTTTTGAAATCTCGTTCGAACCGTGTCGTTCAAATGATATTGACGTTCGAAAGATCGGCATCAGTTTGTCAGTTTTTGTTTAAAAACTTCCCCACTTTCCCCTATCCCACTAAATTTTTACCTGATAAAATAAGTGCGGGAATAACTTTTTAGAAGAGACTTTTTGCATCCTTTGAGAGCTTTTGAGAGGGAAAATACTTTCAACAAAAAGTTCCATTTGTGTGTTGAGTTTTCATGAAATAATTTCTTCCAAGAACACATGTATATATATATATATATCTTTGCTTGGAGATTTTTTGGCACCGATTTTCATCTCTACCCATCAAAGGAGAAAGTTTGGGTTCCTTCTTTACCCAAAATGGAGATGGTTTGCTACCGTGTTCTCAAAAGGTGAAAGGCATCGTGTATGGGTTGACGGTAGATGTGCCATGTTGGTGGATTCCAAGATTTCGGTGGACTCCAGAGTTGTCGACTAGGCGAAGGGTTGAAGAACGAAGTAGCATCAAGGCTTGCAGCGAGTCGAGTCGAGGAGGTAAGTCTCTTGTCGTCTCTTTTGTAAAAATACCATGGTTTGTCGATGGTTTGTCGCGTAGTGTGCTTGTGATTTGTCGAGCCGATGGTTTATCGCGTAGTGGACTTGTAGACAGTGACATCTGAGTCGATGGTTTGTCGCGTAGTGTGCTTGTGATTTATTTTTACCTTGCAAAATTATCACTTAGATGCATGTGGAGGTTAATAAGATGAAAATTGGTTTAAATCACAACTCATGTTTAATTTGGTGCTAATTAACGTTTGGGTTAAGTTTAATTTAATTTAATTCAAGTCGGTATTAATTTAATTAGATAATATTCATGCGTGGTTTGTATAACTTGAATTGAATTAAAATTTTGTTTAAGTGGAAATTAAAAATGAGTGTTTAGTTTAATTTCACTTTAAGTTTAATTTTTGGAAGAAAATAATATTTAAGCTTTTATTTATTAATTTTAAAAGAGATATAAAATTTGGTATGTCATTGAACAATCTCATAATTTAAAGTTTGAAATTAAGGGGCACTCGCCCACAACAGTGTCTATAAAGGCATGGTCGTTAAAATATAGACACCTTGATGAAAGGTAGTGATGGGAGATAATGGTTTGATTATAAGGACCTAGGGATGGTAAGTAATAATTCTGGGGGTCGAGGTCAATTATGCGGACCTATAGAGGGTGAAAGATCAGTTCAGAGTGTCAAGGTCAATTCCACGGACCTAAGGAGTGTGAGTAATTGATTCAGAGGCTCAAGGAAAATTCTTCATACCTGAAGAGTGTGAGCGATTAATTCCGAGGATTGAGGTCAATTCTGCAGACCTAAAGTGTGTGGGAAACTAATTCAGAGGATTGAGGCCAATTCTATGGACCTGAAGAGTGAGAACGACCAATTCAGAGGGTTAAGGACAATTTTGCGGACCTATGTCAATTTTGCGGACCTAAAGGGCGGAAGTGACTAAGTCAGAGGGTCGAGGACAATTTTTCGAACCTAAAGAGTGTGAGAGACTAATTCAAAGGTTCGAGGCCCATTATGTAGGCTCATGTCAATTCTGCGAACCTAAAGGGTGAAAGCGACCGATTGATAGGGTCGAGGCCAATTTTGCGGACCTAAAGAGTGTGAGCGACTGATTTAGAGGGTCAAGGACAATTTTACATGCCTAGGTAAATTCTTCGGACCTAAAGGGTGGAAGTGACCAATTCAGAGGGTCAAGGCCAATTCTACGAACCTAAAGAGTGTAAACGACCAATTCAAAGGGTCGAGGCCAATTTGGAAGACCTAAAGAGTGTAAGCAACTATTTCAGAGGGTCGAGGTCAAGTATACAAACCTAAGGAGTGTGAATGATCGATTTATATGGTCAAGGCCAATTTTCCAAACCTAATTAAGGAGTGTGAGCGACCGATTCAGAGTGTCGAGGCCAATTATGAGGACCTAAGGAGTTAAAGTGACCCATTTAGAGGGTCGAGGACAATTATGTGGACTTAAAGGTATGTAGATGTTGATTAATGCAGTTGATGGCCAGTATTTGCGACAAGCAGTGAACCTTTTTATTCTAATTCTTCTAGGGAGTACGTCGGCTCAGGTGCGTGATGTAACTGAGAATTCCAATGTTTTATTAATGCTAGTGTTATTTTAGTCTTGATTTTTAGAAATTTCTGGACTTTTTTGAAATCTTTGAAGAATTTTGTAGTTTTTAAAATGGATTATTTTTATGAAAAAAAGCGTTTTTCATGAATTTTGAGGATTCTGGCTTTTTGGATTTTGGATATTTTTTTATAAATTTTTTCGAGCAATTGTTAGAATTTTTTTGCAATTATGTGAAAAAATTTAGGGGGTTTTCTGATAGGCATAGGTAAGGGTGTGCCTACCGGAAGTGGCACTGAAAATGTAGGTCTTTTGAGCATACCAAGGAGCTTTGGCAATATGCATCGCTAAGGAACTGATGATTGACATATCCCTTATTTCCTTATAGAAGCGGGTGATATGCTAACTTTCTTCACATGTTTAAAAGGAATACCTTATATTTCTCTCTCTAGAAAACAACTTTTGGTTCTTTTTCCTTAAAAATATTCATGGAAGACATGGTGAATAACCCTTTTACTAACAACGGTAATTGGGCTGGCATCAAGTGGCACAGATTAGGTGCACTGTATATCGCTAATGAGAATGCATACCACGGTATTTAAGATTTGAATGTCGAGAATATTTTATTGAGGGAGCCTAAGAATCACCGCTCTGCGAGGGTGAAGAACCCAAACGACTATGTGAGTGTTCTTTATTATTTTTTTGAAATTTTCTTTCAGAATTATTTTTCGGTGAGAATTAATGATTATTGCCCTTATGCAGTTGGACATCACTTCATTAGGTATGAATTCTTGGCGATCGACGTCGATTAATAATGTATGGGTAGTTGGGGAAATAATTGATAGGTTACCATCCAAATGTTCCAACTAGGCATGGGTAAGGTGATAGTCACTCCGTTAAGCATTCATCGGCTGGCGGGGATGGAGAGTGAGAGTTAACAAATCGTGGTGGATCGAACACTACACATTTCTGAGGTTATAATTCGGGCTGCCTTAGAATACTTTAGGCATATTATTTTTAGGGAATATGTGAGGATATCGGTGATGAAGGGAACCTTACAAGAACGTCAGATAGACATCAAGGATGGTCGAAAGGTGCAGCAGGCAACCCGCATGTTCATTCTTCTTCCATTTGGATGCTTCATAGTGGCGTCGAGTGGTGATGTTATTCACATGTGGTACTTTCCTTTTCTTTAGGTCATCTTCGAGATACACTTGTATGATTGGGGGAGAATTACGTTGGCGCCCCTCTATGCTTCTATGGATTCTTTTGGTGGGTGTTGTCAACATACTTTTACGGGGCCTGCATGCCTTCTTGAGGTAGCCTTTATTATTTTTTGCATTTTCTCATTGATTTTTTTATTTTCATTTTTTGAAATTTTATTTATTGAGAGACTCGGGTTGATTTTTACAGACGTGATTTTATAAGGTAATCGGCTACAACATCGGGGTGGTGTCTCTGAAGGTGAATGAGTCGGGGAGTTCCCAAGTATGAGTTGATGGAGGATATCAAACAGGGTGTCGAAGGAATTCTTGGTCCTGAAGCATGTGAGGATGGTTCTGAATGCCCTTACGAGTGATCAGGTTAGATTTTATTTTATTTTATTTTTTGTATTTTTGCGTATTTTCCTTACATCTTTACATATTTTTAATGAGTGACTTTATTTTGGGATGGGTGACGTTCGATCCTTGGCATTTGTACTCAAGAGAAGGGGGTGACAATCGTGCATGCGCAAATGCAGAGGTTATTGGCACACAAGTTCGAGTATGTCTCGTACCTAGGAGAGAGGGTGGTGAGACAGGTGATGGGGGTGAGGTGGAGGTTTCACTGTCATCACCACCTACTTTTCTGAGGAAGTGGAGGAGTTGTCGAATGAGGAGAGGGCGTCTGCAATGGAGGGCGAGCCTTATACGCTTTATACTAATACGAATACGGGGTACGACTATTTGGATTTTATGACCAATTGGATAATGGCAACATCCATATATGACATGGAGGGTGCGTTTCCACCTTCGGCGGGGACTAAGGGTTGTAGAAATGTACCAGGTTCTTCGGCACAGGGGTCAAGGAGCGACAAAACGACACTGGAGAAAATTTTCGTTCAATACTTATATATTCCTTATTATCACATCCAGATGGGTTGAGACCCCATTGTATCAATGACCCATTGTCCTGAGGCGACGATAGATGGTTTCTCTCCATTCTCTGAGGAGGTTCTTTAGGGGAAGGTATGACCTTAGCTTCTGATTTTGCACTTGGATTTTGATATTTCCCTTTATTACTGACTCGCTTATTTCCACTCTAGTGCTCTTTTACAGATTGTACATGTATCGACGTCTTGGCTGCGTGATATTAGAGATTGTATGGCTTCAGTTGTTGACTATTTGAGAAGACAACTCGATCTTGCGTGGCACCATTGAAGACTCCTGAGGATGAGGAGGAGATCTTTGGTTCTGGAAGCGGAGGGTCTACTGAACGTATTCATAGGAAGCGTGTTCGTCAGGATCCTTGAGATGGAGGTTCTTAATTCGATTTTGAATGTCCGGGATGCATCCCTAAAATTTTGGTCTTTTTTACCTTCTCTTTTATTTCTGGAAAATACAACAAAAATGACAGGTATATATGAAATGATGCATTTTTCACTTTTAGTTTATTTTGAATTAATGACCTAGTCCATTTAATTTTCCAATGGGGACTTATTTAGTGACGAAAAGTATATATATATATATGTATATATATATATGTATATATATATGTATATATATATATATATATGTATATATATATATATATATATATTCAGAGTTAAAATATGTATTTCTGAAAATTTTATTGGTGAAGAAATGCCAAGAAACCCTTGAAACAGTTTTTTTTGGAAATGAAGGAGGAAAAAAAGGAAAAGGGAATATTCCCAAAATAGAAGGTGTCAACATAAACCTTGGCTTTCCTATTGACATAATCCTATAGTTAAGGCTGCTTTTTATCCGTGATTGCCCTTTTCTACATTCTTTAGTAGTTAGAAACTGTTGTTGCAACAAAAGACAAATTACTTCATCTTTTGTGGACAATTTCAATTATAAAAGGGGCCTTTTGGGGGAGTTTAAAACCCCACTTAGACTTCTTTCTTTCTTTATTTCTTTCTCTAAGTTCTCTTTCTCTCTGAGATGGACATTTCAATGACTAAAGCCTTTGTCGCTTACGTTGAGGGTTTGGAGGCCATGTGCTATGTCAATTATGAGGCATTCAACTTGTGCTTGGTTACTTTATGGCATAAACATTGAAATGCTTGGAATATTTTGAAGGTAGCTTTATAATTTTGGTACCCCAAAGACCATATGTTTCGCTTTGACCTATCTGAGGTGTGTCCCACGTACGAAGAATTTTCTATCATATTGGCTGTCAACCCCAGCATTTCTGTAACTATGCCTGACATGTCATGTTCTCCTCAGGTGCAGTTGGTCGAGTTGCTGCATGTTTCTCATTCTTCTTCCCTATCATTGGTATGTGAAGGAAGTATCAACCTTCTGGTGGTGTTGAATTATTTGCATTAGGGAGGGTATAGTCATAATGGTTTTACTGACATGGTATCTTCAGGAATGACTACTTAAATGCTTTTGGTGACAAACTATATGATTGTTGATCACCAAATTACAACCATCGTGGTGTGGATGTCTTACCACTGTAACCATACTTCTACCATATTAGCAGAGATGTTGAACGGGCTTGATGACTGGAAAGAAGGTTAGGCAAACTTCTTAGGTGGAAACCCTGTAATGCTATTCATGTGGTTTGAAGAGAGACTTCATTCGATGTCCCTTACCGAGTATCATCTGGTTAGAGTCCCAAATTTCTTTATATGGAATTTTAGGAGCTTCGGTCATTATGTGGAGAACTGGGTTAATTGGATCATATAGCATGAGTATAGACACATTTGCTGGTCTATATCATGGTGGGGTGAGTTGTAGCATGTCTTGCAATTAGATGACTATCGGTACATTCGTATGGTAGGTCTTCACCGAACTTCTTTATTCGAGAGGATTGGACTAATTCATTGAGGATGACCTTGGAACCTTAGTGGCAGTATTGTCGGTAGCCTACTCATTCACCTCGATCTGCTGGGGAGCTTGGGGTAATATCTGGGGATTATCTGAGGTGATTATGGGGCAATGTGGCTACTAAGGTTTATGCTAAGGAAATTTGATAAAGATGGTACATGATATTTGAAACTAAGGAGGTGAGTATTGTGATTTCATCCAAGATGATCAAGGCTTATCGCCACATGGAGCGCATAAACAAGCGCCATGAAGATTGGGATTTAAGGTGGCCTTGGGGAAATTGCGATGGATGGTTATGATGAGGTAGGTACTTTTAGTAGCTAATGAGAGTTTGTGAGTCTTTGTTGGTATAGGGTATGTTTGGAAGTAAGTGTTTGTATTTAGGTAAGGATTTGGTAGGCTTATGTTGTGGTAGGTGGATGGGTAGTTTATGTAGGTTTTAGGGACTTTTCTTATCACTGATACTTCATGTAATTGCCATAGTTAAAATAAAATAAAATAAATGATGATGATTTTATCTCATCTTGTTCTGCTTTTTGGAAAGTTTCTTATTATTTGAACTATCTATACCGATCGCTAAGGCATATATAATACTTTTGTCCATTTAAAATGATGAATGAGACTAGTGTCCCTTGGTGGAAGAAAAGAATGGCATTTGCTCAAAGCGAAATTATAGGTTGCCTCTCTAGGGATTAGAAAAATTGTTCCGTAAGTTTTATAAAGATAATTATGAGAATATCGGGTCCCATGTAGTTCTTAGATAGGGAGAAAATAAGTTTTTTTTTGGAATGAAAGGAAGGTGAGAAAGGTTGTAGCACAACGAGAAGCGAATTTAAGGGTAAAACTTCTTGGGATGTTCCTAGTTAACTGGATGCGCCATTTCTTCTATATCAGAGTATGTGGGCATAGCAACGCCTCCTGGAAAATTCTTCTTCATGGGGTATGTCCCACTTCAATTAGGTTTGAACTTCCCTCTTGGGTCCCAAATGGAATATACTATCTCCTTGAGGGTGAGGTCACCTTCTCACACACCGCAGTCTATAACGTTCTTATTGAACGATCAGGAAATGTAGCAATGGTATCCTTATATATGGTATACAAATTTCAATTAATTTTCATCTAAGAGTGCAAGTTCGTCATAACGGATTTGTTTCCAATCAACTTTTCCAACTTATTTTTTTTATCGTAACTTGCAGAGAAGGTAGGCAAGACTACCTCCATGCCATATACCAAGGAGTAGGTGTAGCCTTAGTTGGTGTTCTGATGAATGTGCAGCAGCCCCAAAGTGCATAAAGGATACGATCAGCCTAGACGCCATAACTTTCGATCATCTTGTTGATTATAGGCTTGAGGCTTTTGTTGAAAGCTTCAACAACCCCATTGGTTTATGGTTTATAAAGATAAGATTTGTTCCTCTTAATCTTGTACTCATCGATTACTTCGATAACTTATGCCTCAAAGTGGAGCCAATTATTCAATACTAGTTCATGAGGGACCCTATAACAACAAATGATATTCTTCCTGGATAACTTGTCTACTTTCATTACGTTCATCACATCATATAACTCATTTTCAACACATTTGGTGATATAATCAATGGTGATGAGGATGAATTCATGCCCATTTGATGCTTTGGAGTGAATTTCCCAATTGTATCAGTGTTCAAATTGAGAAGGGCTAAGGTTAAGTCACGTTGTACAACTCTCAGCGAGGTAATTGCTAAAGGTTAACAGATTGCTAGCATTTGAGGCAGTATCTGACATAAGCAGCGCAGTATTGAACCATGATAGTTCGAAGTATCCATATCGGATGATCATTTTGGGTAAGCATATGATCATTTATGTGGGGTCCACATTCTCCCTATGGATATTTTGCATTTTTTATTTAGCATCAGCCCCTCCTATGCATTGAAAATGGGTTCCATTAAAGTTTTCTTAAAAAATGCCTTATTACAAATGATGTATTAAGCTACAAGTTCGTGAAGAGTTACACGATCTTTATTATCATCCCCTTATGGGTATCAACTATTCTTGAGGAGGTACCAAATGTCGTAATTCCACAATCCAACTTTATCTGAGTCCTCCTCTGTTATGAGCATATTATAGTAATAGTGAGTTATCAGAGATTGTTTTTTAACTTAGCAGGGGGTCATTGTTATTCCTTTGGTCATGTCAACCATGAAGGCCAAGGCTGACAATTAATTGATAAAGCTATTTCTAAAGCGAGAAAGGTATTGGAAGGTTATATCTTTAGATTGGGAGATAAGTTCTTTGAGATACGTGAAAATGTAGAAACTTCTCGTCTTTGACTTTTTATTTCCAAAGAATTTATCCTATGATGAGATACGATTTGCTATAAACATCAAGTTATTAGATTCTTTTCTCAAGGGAAAGTTTGCATCCCACGGTGAAAGCTTTATATTTTGTCATGTTGTTGGTGAAAAGTAAATCTAGCTTAGTAGCAATGGAAGTGTGATAATCATCAGAGGAAATCAGGAGTATTCCAATGCCATATCCTTTCTTATTGGTAGCTTCGTCAAAAACATTTTCCATCGAATATCTTATTGAGAAGTATGGATGACATCTTCATCTGGGAACTCAAAAATCCACGCATCGCTTTCCCCATTGAATTATCGACAAGGTAAGTAAAGATGGCTCTTCCCATCATAGCTTTTTGAGTGACATGTGATATGTTGAATTTTTCTAGCAACAGCAACTAGAAGGTCATTTGGCTTGATAAGGTAGTTTTTTCTAATACATATTTTAGAGGATCCATTTGAGATACCAACTTAATGGGGAGCAGAAGCACGTAGTGTCGGAGCTTCTGGGTGACCCAAACTATGGCAACATAAGCCTTATCCAGCTCGGTGTATTTTACTTCTTACCCTTTCAGTTTTTAGCTAGCATAGTAGATTGCTCTCTCTTTGTGTATTCTTTAATGTAATCATATTCATGATAGTGAGGTATAGAAGGAGAGAAAGACTGGGATGCGATGGCATGAGCACCAGAGGTCGAGTGAGATACTGCTTGATTGTATCGAAGGCTTCTTTTTATGATTCATCCGATACTTTGGTTGAGTCTTTTAAGAAGAGTTTAAAGATGGGCTAGCAGATAGATGAGAGTTGGCTAATGAATCTGCTGACATATTAGAATTTGCACACAAAAATGCGAAGTTCTTTTTTTGTACAAGGAGGTGACATTTAAAGGATAGCTTTGAGTTTGGAAAAGTCTCCCTATATTCCTCTCACACTGATCATAAAGACAAGGATCTTGCCTTTCATGATACCTAAGATGTATTTTTGTGGATTGAGATGCATCTGATACTAGCGTAGTCATTCAAATAATTCCCTCAAGGTAGGGATGTGACCTTCTCAAGTTTTAGAATTAATAATTATGTCATCGATGTAGACCTTAACCTCTTTGTGGATAAAATCATGAAAAATGGTTATATCTGATCTCTGGTAGGTAGCCCTAGTGTTTTTTTTTTACCAAAATGCATGATGGTGTAGCAAAACGTACCCCAAGGCGTAGTGAAAGTAGTATTCTCTTAGTGATTAAGATACATATTAATCTGGTTGTACCCAAAAAACCATTGACAAATGACCTTAAAGGAATAATTGGTAGTGTTATCAATAATCATGCCAATATTGCTTAAGGGATAATCATCTTTTGGGGAAGCTCTATTCAAATCCTAATAGTCGACACACATGCAGACTTTTCCACCTGACTTTGGCATAAAAACAATATTGGAGAGCCATATTGAATACTCGACTACGCGAATAAAACCCACGTTCAATAGTTTGACGACTTCATCTTTGAGCTTGACACTACACCAAAACTGGTCTAATTGTCACGGACTTTATCCCTGACCAGGCAGTGTGGGTCACGAATTTAGATCGTGACCACATCGGGCATGACCAATTTCGGTGGTCACGGCCTAAATCCCTGGTCATGGATTTCCCATAGTCACAAATGTGGTCACGACCCATAGCCATGGCCCTATTTGTAAGCCTGGTCACAGCCCAAACCCGTGACCATCAGGCGATTAAAAAACCATTTGGTCATGGTTCAAAGTCGTGACCAGTTTTCTCTGCGATCCAACCTTGTCAATGCTTTAGGCCATGAGCATGCTTACTATATAGATAATATTGTCATGGATTTGGCCGTGATTATACTTATCGTGCATAAAACATTGTCACGACTTTAGGCTGTGATCGTGCTTACTATATAGATAATATTATCACGACTTTGGTATGTGACTATACTTACTGTGCATAAAACATTATCACGGCTTTGGGCCATGACCAGTTTTAATAATAATAAAAAAAATCCTCGAATCGGGAGTCTAATCGATCAGTTGCTGCAAGTGCTCCTTGGGTAACCTTGAGGGGGTGCCGTGCTTTCAAATAGGGGGTCCTGTGCTCTCAAATCGGGGGGTCCTGTGACCATACGGTCATGGGACTCGTGTAGGCATTCTGAAATATGGGTTGTGATCTCAAATCGGGGGTTCGATGACCATGCAGTAGGTTTGTGGGGGATACGTTGGTCCATAGAGAGGTGTTGGCATCGCCCACGGGGCCGTTTGGGGGGCGTTGCGAGGTTTCTCCCTTTAACGGCACGTATTCAAGCCTAAGTGTAGGCATTTTGAAATCTGGGCTATTGGTCTCAAATCGAGGGTCCCGTGACCATACGGTCGGCTCGTACGAGTTAAATTGGTCCCGTGCGAGGTGTTGGTGCCGCTCACGGGGCCGTTTGGGGGGCGCTAAGGGGTTTCACCCCCCGACGATACGTTTTTAAGCCTAAGTCTGGATATTCTCTATTTTGGGTCGTGCTCTCAAACCGAGGTTCCCATGACCATGTGGTCACTTCATGTGGGATGCGTTGCTCCCGTACGAGGTGTTGGCGCCGCTCACGGGCCCATTTGGGGGGCGTCAAGGGGTTTCACCCCCCGACCGCATGTTTTTAAGCCCAAGTATGGAAATTCTCTATTTTGGGTCGTGCTCTCAAATCAAGGGTCCCGTGACCATGCGGTAGGTTCGTGCGGGCTATGTTGGTCCCGTGTGAGGTGTTGGGGCGGCTCACGAGGCCTTTTGGGGGATGCTAAGGGGTTTCACGCCCCCCCCCCCCCCCCGACAACACATTTTCAAGCCTAAGTGTGGATATTCTCTGTTTTGGGTCGTGCTCTCAAACCGATGGTCTTGTGACTATGCGGTCGATTCGTACGGGATACGTTAGTCTCGTGCGAGCTGTTAGGGTGGCTCACGGGGCCATTTGGGGGGTGCTAAGGGGTTTCACCCCCCCCCCCCCCCCCCGACGTCATGTTTTCAAGCTTAAATGTGGGTATTTTCTATTTTGGGTAGTGCTCTCAATCCGAGAGTCCCGTGACCACGTGCTCGGTTCGTGCGGGCTACGTTGCTCCCGTATGAGGTGTTGGCACTACTCACGAGGCCGTTTGGTAGGCACTAAGGGATTTTGCGCCCCCTGACGGCACGTTTTCAAGCCTAGGTGTGGATATTCTCTGTTTTGGATTGTGCTCTCAAACCGAGGATCCTGTGACCACGCGATCGGTTCATACAGTCTACGTTTGTCCTCTGCGATGTGTTATTGCTTCTCATGGGGACTTTTAGGGGGCACTAAGGGATTTTTCCCCCCGATATCACATTTTCAAGCCTAAGTGTGGATATTCTCTATTTTGGGTCGTACTCTCAAACCGAGGGTCCCGTGACCACGCGGTTGATTCGTGTGGGCTACGTTGGTCCTGTGTAATGTTTTGGCGCAACTCACAGGGACGTTTGGGATAGCTAAGGGGTTTCACCCCCCGACGGCATGTTTTCAAGTCTAAGTATCGATATTCTCTATTTTGGGCCACGATCTCAAACCGGGTGTCCCATGACCATGTGATCAGCTCGTACTAGCTACGTTGGTCCCCTACGTGGTGATCTCTGCCCTAAAAGGGAAATTTGGGGCCGTTAAGGATTTTCCCCACTAACGGCATGTTTTCAAGCCTAAGTCTGGATTTTATCAAATTATCATCATATTCTCAAACCGTGGGTCCCGTGACCAAGCGATCGGTTCCTACGAGTTACATTGGTCCCGTGCGCGGTGATCGCTCCCCTAAAGGGGCCTCTTGAGGGCGCTAAGGGATTTCTCCCTCTAACGGCACGTTTTCAAGCATAAATGTGGATTTTCTCAAATTATCGTCATATTCTCAAACCAAGGGTCCCGTGACGACGCGGTCGATTCCTGCGAGTTAAATTGATCTCGTAAAAGGTGTTTGCACCTCTCACATGGCCATTTGGGAGGTGCTTTTGGTTTTTTCAAATAGTCCCGTGAGAGGTGCAAACACCTCTTACGGGATCAATTTAACTCGCAGGAACCGATCGCGTGGTCATGGGACCCCTATTTTGAGAAAATGACGATAATTTGATAAAATATACAGTTATTTTTTAAAACGCGTGGTCACAGGGCGTTAAGGGGCTTCCCCAAGTGTAGATTTTATCAAATTATCGTCATTTTCTCAAAACATTGGTCCCGTGACCACGCGGTCGGTTCCTGCGAGTTAAATTGACCCCTTAAGAGGTGTTTGTACCTCTCACGGGACTGTTTGAAAAAACCAAAAGCACCTCCTAAAAGTGGAAGCCCCTTAACGGCCACCTTACAAACCCTAAAGAAGTTTTAACACCTCGCATGGGACCAACGTAACTCACAAGAACTGACCGCGTGGTCAAGGGACCCCCGATTTGAGAATATGACGATAATTTGAAAATATCTATAATTAGGTCTAAAAACATGTCGTTAGAGGGCGAAAACCCAAAGCATTATCCCATACTCCTTCTAACATACTATCCAACAACATGCCAGCAACCAATAATTATCCAGCAACCAAACCAAAAGAAACCAATAATTATCCCGTACTCCTTCTAACATACTATCCAACAAGAAGCCAACAACCAATAATTATCCAATAGCCAAACCAAATAAAAGCAATAATTATCCTGTACTCCTTCTAACATACTATCCAACAAGAAGCCAACAACCAATAATTATCCAACAACCAAACCAAACAAAACCAATAATTATTACTGCGAGTTAAATTCTCTGTTTTAAGTCGTTGAGGATGACCGCGTGGTCACTGGGCCGTTTGGTAGATTTTATCAAATTATCGTCATTTTCTCAAAACAGGGGTCCCGTGATCATGCGATCAGTTCCTACGAGTAAAATTGATCCCGTAAGAGGTGTTTGCACCTCTCACGGGACTATTTGAAAAAACCAAAATCACCTCTTAAAAGGGGAAGCCCTTTAACGCCCACCTTACAAACCCTAAAGAAGTTTGAACACCTCGCATGGGATCAACGTAACTCGCAAGGACTAACCGCGTGGTCAAGGGACCCCCGATTTGGGAATATGACGATAATTTGAAAATATCTAGAATTAGGTCTGAAAACATGTCGTTAGAGGGTGAAAACCCAAAGCATTATCCCATACTCCTTCTAACATACTATCCAACAACAAGCCAACAACCAATAATTATCCAACAGCCAAACCAAACAAAACCAATAATTATCTCATACTCCTTCTAACATACTATCTAATAACAATCCAACAACCAATAATTATCCAACAGCCAAACCAAATAAAACCAATAATTATCTCGTACTCCTTCTAACATACTATCCAACAACAAGCCAACAACCAATAATTATCCAACTGTCAAACCAAACAACACCAATAATTATCCCATACATCTAAAATATTTAAAAGATAATGCATATCAATTATATAACTACTTCAGTTAAAGTAAAGAGTACATGATTCCTACGATCCAACAAGGCCATTAAATAGAGTCTTCTGAATATGTGATTGGACCAAATTGATCCTGGAGCCCCTAATGTATTCTTTTACACGTACATTTGTTGACTAGTTTCTTTAATACAATCTTCATAAAATCAAGCTAATTTAACTTCATTTTATGAACATTGCATTAATGAAACTAATCAGCAAATGTATATGTATAGGAACATGTAGAAATTGAGTTGGGTTAATTTGATCCAATCACAAACTCAAATGACTATATTCTCAAACCGAGCGTCTTGTGAAAGTAATTAAATATTCGACTAAGCATAACATATTATCGAAAGTTAACTTATATAAATCATATTAAACATTCGAAAAAGTAACTAAACATTCATACATCAAAGTAAAGTGCTAATACAATGTCAACATCAAAATAAGATTCAAATAAGATTGACAAGGTTAACATAATATTTGGATACTAAATCTTCCTCTAAATCAGCTAAAAGATCCTTCAAATTAGGGTTGTCATCAAGAGTTTACTGGAACTCTTTTGGAGCCTTCAATGCATCCACTTCAGTAGTCATACCCTTTAGTGCATGCACAACAATAGACCAATTGTCATTATTTATGCACTTCGAGTAGAATACCTTATTTACGTTTTGAAAGGCACAAATAAAAGGCTCATCGACTATGCGATCTTTACTCTTCAACTTTGATAAACCTAACACAATAATTTTAGAGTCAGGATCAACTTTGAAATCATTCATAGTATCCTCCACCTTTACCCAATCAAAATAGAATACGGTTCTTGTGAAATCTAAGTAATCAAGTTCTAGGATTTATTGAACCATCACATAATAGGTTAGCACCGTATGCTTTGGATTTTAGCTAGCGATACAGGTGATCAAGGAAGAAATTGATATTCCACTATTTTGCGTCAAAAGTTTTTCCTCATATGGATATGAAATGAAATCAAAACCGTTGGTGCGGAATTTTTTAAACTCCTTCGGACGAAAATTAGGGGCTTTTGCTAGGCGTGCACACATAAGATGTGAATTTTACCTCTTTTGATACCTATGCCCTAAAATCAGTTGTCGTGCAATTTCTCCTTTGATTTGGGGAAATTTGATTCTCGTACTTCCTACTTATAAATTGTAGAGTTTAGATCGTAAAATATAAAATACTTATAATCAAAGAAGAAGAATTCAATAGATACTCACTCTCTCCATTCTTCGACTTCATCTTGCGATTCGAAGAAATCACGAGCTGCTTGCTCGTATTGTATATTTATGAGTTTCACCTTTTAGGATTCCCAAATGGTAATTCATCGTCAAACTCGTCAGGTTCCTCGATCACTCCTCCCTTACGAGGATTGAACATCCTCACCTCTTGTTCTGGCATATATTCCCTAGCGTATAACGATGATTCTACAGTTAAGCATTCTTCAACAATTGACCCTCCAATATACCGTGTATTATTTACGTAATCTTTTAAGGCTTTCATTAAGCGCTCAAAAGGATACATTCAACGATACCTAACGGGACAACATAATAAAGATTCATCGCATAAATGCACAAGCAAGTGGATGCTGATATCGAAGAACGAACCAAGAAAATATTTATGTAATACACAAACTACCTCGGTTAAAGTTAATTTTGCAGCGCTAATGTGCCTTCTATTTACCATTTTTGCACAAACTAGGGTAAAACACAAACTGATTTGCATAATTTCCAGACGGAGTTCATTATGTTCAGAGAAGCAATGCCGAAATATCAGAGGGATTAATTAGATGATTACATGTCAGTCATGAGAATTGCACTATTTAAGTCATTCACTTGGTAGCTAACGACCGTATGTAAATTACTAGAATAACCAGTTGGAGTTTTCAAGTTGAACAACGTGTCTAAGAGGATCTTCTTCTCACTAGTAGTCAAGGTGAAAGTAGCCAGAGGGGTAGATCTCGGCGAGCCCGCTCTCCATATTTGGATTGAGATCCACCCAGACATGTTTCTATCAAATGTTTTGCAACATTCTTCTCTATGTGCATCACATCAATTACATGCCTTACACGATGATCTTTCTAATACGGCAAATAAAAAAATATTAATCTCTTGGACCATAGTTTTGCTTTAGTAGGGTCATTAGGATTTCCCCTTGCTTTACGATTCAAGTTTACAAACTTGGGGTGTTTACCTACGAACCTATTTCCCACAGTCGCAGTCACCACCTTCTCCTCAATTTTCTGACCAGAAAGCTGAGCAGGTTGCATCCAGCGCTCGTGACCAATAGGATAAAAGTTAGACTTATCATTCCTAAAAGGGTGACTGGTCGACAGAAATCTATGATGACCCATGTAACTCATCTTACTACTATGTTGTAGCCAAATGGATTCATCTTCCTCCCCATTTATGGAACATCGATAATAACCATGAACATTACAATCGGACAAGGTCCTATAATCAGTAAGGTCGTGGATCGCCCACATCACCATTGCTTTAAGTGTGAACTCTTCACCCTTGTGAGAGTCAAATGTCGTCACGCCTTTATCCCACAACTCTTAAGTTCCTCGATTAATGGGACTAATAATATATCAATATCATCACCCGGAGCCTACAGCCCAATTATCAATAAAGATAATAATGTGAATTCCTTTCTCATGCACAATGTTGGAGGGAGACTTAAAGGCGCCATTAGAACTGGTCAATAACTTTGTCTAATACTTAAATTAGCAAAAGGGTTAAACCCATCAGCTGAGATTGCAAGACGAATGTTGCGTGGTTCTTTTGTAAATTCATGGTGTCGTGCATTTGAAATTTTCCAAACGAGTGAATCAACCGGATGACGCATCATATTCCTACCCACCTCTCATCGAGCGTGCCATGTCATGGCCTCCGGTATCCACGGTACACTAAAAAATTATTTTAATCGTGACCCAAGTGTAAACTACTTTAAAACCTTTTGTGGGACTTGCGAGCTCTTTTGATATTTTGCTGGTTTGTCATTTACCTTCTCACAAATGACATATCTAGGCTCATCGCATACTGGACATTCATTCTTCTCTCCCTGTTCGTTGCAATACAATATGCAATCATACTTTCATGCATGAATAGATTTGTATTTCAATCCCAAACCCTTTAAGCTCTTCTTCATGGTAGGATAATTTTCTAGTAACGTGTTCTCTTTGGGGAGAATTTATTTAACCCACTTAAGAATTCCGGTTACGCTGTTCCCAGACAAACCAAATTATTATGCAAACCAATCATTGCATATAATACCGAATGATATTCATCGTAATATTTATACAACGGTCTAGCCACATCTTCTTTCAACCGTATATATTCTCGGTCTCCTTGTAGTTCAGTATCAAATTATTTATTGTGCGCATTATATGTCTCTATAAGTTGGTGGTTTTGGTCGTGGTGGACTCCGTAAGCATCGTCAATTAGGTCGGTCAATGGATGATGTGTTTGTGAATCATTTACCACTTCCACTCATTGGTGTTCTATTACGTAGTCGATTACCGGTAATTCTTTAGGAGCATAAATTATATGTTTTTCACCATGGTATGTCCACTTGTTATAATCTTGACAAATTCCTCACATTATTAAATGTAACTCAACATTTTCTAAAGATTTGTATTTTCCATTTATACAATGGGTGCACGGACATGAAATCTTCTCACTTTTAAGGTTCACAAAAGCGTATCTAATAAATTCTTGAACGCCTTTAACATAACTATTAGTTATTCGGTCAGTCCCCCATCCACTCTTTGTATTGTGGAAAATCCATTTAATACTCTTCAAATTGTAGTCCTATGTTAATATGATAAAATAAATATCATGTTGTATAATAAAGCACTAATATAGTATCAAAGCAAAGCACTAATATAGTTAAGAACGCGCCAATCAATCAAACTATGCAATAACTTAAATAAAAGAACACGCCAATCAACAATACTATAAAACCACTTAAACTCAAATTAATTAAATTTATCTGCTAATATTATTACAACATAAGAAAAATATTACTGCATCTTCATCAAGCGATAAACTAGCCAAGTGGTAACAGATTCTACATAATTTTTCAAAAAATTCCCTTCTCCACTGTTGACGTGCGCTGGAACAGTTTCACAACCCTCAAATACTATATCAACCAAGATCTGACACTCACCCTCCTGCAAAGGTCGATTATCTACTAAAGTTCCTATGACAGTGGACATGAGCGTGCAGATCCCAACGATAAATTTACCGTTCAGGTCCTGTATATAGTATTTCTCACCATAGTCACCATGGGTTATTGACGATGAACCAAGACCTATTCCATGCTGAGGAACTGAGAAAGGGAATGTTGAAGGAGGAACTGAAATATGTGGGGGGAATGGAGAACGAGGAAAATTTTGAGGAATCCCTAGCATCTGTGGAGGGAAATCGGGATGCATTGGGGGATGCAGGGGCATACGACCAGTTAAAAGGGACACAATCTGTACAAGTTTATCATTCACACCTCCCAATTCATTTCGAAGACCCATTATATCCCCTTCAGTCCTAAATTGATGTTCATCGTTGGACGTGAAATGCTTATTAACAGAAGAAAGATCGTCCACGAGAGGTGCACTGTGTTTGAATCTTATTTTTGATATATACGATCCCAAACCTCTCGTCCTCCTTCTGTGGTCCTTCCCAAAGGTTTGCGCGATGGCATCATTATCAATATCGTCGATCGGGCTTGAATATGACTGACTACTGATAGACTCTATTGATTATAGAGTCTTAGCCAGGTGAGGATGGAATCTATTATCGTTGTCTCGTCTAGCATGCACATATAAGTTGGCCATATTCTGTGTGTTTTCTTCATTTGGGCTGCCTTTCGTAACCATCGTCTAATCATTCTTTAAATCTTCATAAGATTTCGAGCCAAGACGATGGACATCAGGTTTTTTGGCCCTATTATGCTTATTTTTCTCCCTTTGTAGCATTTTGGAGTCCTTCGCCTCATTCTCTAGAAAATCATTCCGTTGAGAGACTAGAATCTCAACGTTCAAAGGGACTTTATCTTTGAGTGTTAAAATGTCAGAGCTTGATGCTCCCTTAGGGAAATGCTTCTACTTAAGGTTTCTTCGATATGTTCGGAGTTGTTCAGTAACCCGAGAAAGAAACTTATTTTTTGAGTTGGGAAAAAATGAAAACCGTTTGCTGAGTTGCTCGTAGATGTCATCTTTAATAGCTTTATCTATGAGGTTCCAATTTTCAGCTCCTCCCACTCCCACATTCATTTTTTCCAAGGATAAACACTGGGCTTTAAACTATTGAATGTAATTCTTATCCCCGTGGGGTTATTTCCCAAAAGAAAGAACCTAATGGGTTTCTTCTCAACTGACCCGACAGTTTCAGGAGCGTTGGGCGTGTCTGTTGGATTAGTGGGGGTACCTTAACTACTGCAACGTGGAGTAAGGGAGTGAACAGTTAGTGGAGTAGGGGAGTGAACAGAATTTAGAGTAGGTGAGTGAACAATTTATGGATTTTAGTATTGCTCTCCAATTGGTGATGAGAATTATCATTGTGGTTATTAGTTGTTGTTGGTTGGAGTGTTGTTTCCATTTCCGCCCGACCTTATCTACAAAAATAATAAAAGTTAAATGTGTATCTATAATAATAGATGCATAATTTCAAAGTTCAATATAAAAATATAAATAACAAAATAAATTTTTTGACCATATATTATAATCTACTTGTTCATGGTAAGACTTTAACAAAAGTTCAATGTGTCTGATCTCCATCCATTCTGGATTTGTTTTTAAAAACCTATGGATTTTTTCACGTGGTCAATTAAGAGGAAGCGTATCTATAATGGATGCATAGATGTCAGCAATATGAAGTCGAAATCTCATCCTCTTCAGCCTATTGGCAAGATCGAGTTTAACGTGCATATGTCGTGAGACATCACAGTCTTCGTCAATGCTCTTTGTACGTAATTCTATCCATAATGGGTGAATTTTTTTTCGGCCTTCTCTAACAGTGTAAGCAAGTTCAGTGCTCTATCAGGATTATCTACGCGATATATATATTGTACAGCTTCATCCCAACATTGTGGTAGGAAAAACAGAATACGATCGAATAAGTACTCTTGGTGGAAATGAACTCCACGGTTTACAAGGTAGCTAAATTGTTCGATCTTCCTATTCCCATACCAATAAACCGGAGTACCCACTTTATCAGGATCATTAATTAAAGAGGTACGAGTGCCGACCAATTACAACCTTTCATACTCTTGTTGCCATCGATTATCACCGTGACTCATTTTTCTGAGAAAAATGATTGAGGGCGTGAATATAATTCCTATAAAAATGGCTCTAATGAATCACTAACTAGTTAGTATGTACGAGAGCGTGGATATGATTCCTATAAATAATGGCTCTAATGAATCATCAACCGTTAATTTATTATGTTTTGAATACCTACTTTGGTCATTTAAGCCGACAATCCCTAACATTACCCTTATGTTTGGTATTTTTTAATGGAGAGGTATTTTTTTATATTTCAGCCCCAAACTTAAACCAATAATATCCATTTAATTAAAATTTGCCCTAGTTTGAAAATTAAACCAACAATATCCATAAAATTAAAATTTTCCCTAGTTTGAAACTTAAACCAACAATATCCATTAAATTAAAATTTGCCCTAGTTTGAAACTTAAACCAACATTAGTCATATATATGTTTTTTTTTATAGAATACATGCACAATACACACAATGATAATGTATACACACCTACGTACACAATACACACACGTATACACACACGCATACACACACATAGAGAGAAATACACACATGTATACACACACATAGAAATACACACACACAATGAAATAAATAACAAGGGTTTGAAAATACACACACACGCAATAAATAACAAGAGAAGATTGAGATTACCTTTGAGATTGAGAGAATGAGAGAGCCGAAATCGCCGGAGAGAGGGAGGGAAACCAAAGGTTTGACATTTTTTGAGGGAAACAAAAAATTGTTCTGCGATTTTTAAGTATAAAGACACAGGTCACGACCCTAAGTCGTGACCAAATGATGTGACCCCTTTATTTCTAACATGTCGACGTGGAAATAAGACCATGGTCACAGACGAAAGCCATGACTCACTTCCAAGAATGGTCACGGTCCTAAGTCGTGACTATATTGGTGTGTATTTATGTTTGTGGTCATGGCTATGAGCCGTAACCCCATCCATGACCACATTTGGAGGGAAACTTGGCGCCATAATGGTCATGGCTGGGTCACGGTTTTCATCCGTGACCCATGCGAGTCACTGTCAAAGGTCGTGACCACCTATAAGATGATCCATGACCATAAAAAGTCTTGGAATTGGTCACGCTCATTTTGGATATGGTCACGGGTTTGGGTCATGACCAATTGGTCATGGCTATGGGCCGGGATACGATGGCATGAGCACCAGAGGTCGAGTGAGATACTGATTGATCTTATCGAAGGTTTATTGTTATGATTCATTCCATACTTTGGTTGAGTCTTTTCAAAAGATTTTAAAGATGGGCTCGCAGATAGATGTGAGTTAGCTAATGAATCTATTGACATACTAGAATTTGCACAAAAAAATGCAAAGTTCTTTTTTGGTATGAGGAGGCGACATTTCAAGGATAGATTTGAGTTTGGAAAAGTCTACCTAGATTCCTCCCTCAATGATCATAAAGACAAGGATCTTGCCTTTCGTGACACCTAAAATGCATTTTTATTGATTGAAATGCATCTGGTACTACCGTAGTCATTCAAATAATTCCCTAAAGGCAGGGATGTGACATTATCAAAATTTGGAATTTATAATTATGTCATCGATGTAGACCTTAACCTCTTTATTGATAAAAGCATGAAAAATGGTTATATCTGCTCTCTGGTAGGTAGCCCTAGTGATTTTTTTACCAAAAGGCATGACGGTGTAGCAAAACGTACCCCAAGGCGTAGTGAAAGTAGTATTCTCTTAGTGATCAAGATACATATTAATCTGGTGATACGCGAAAAAACCATTGGCAAATGACCTTGAGGGCATAATTGGTAGTGTTATCAATGATCATGCTAATTTTGCGTAAGGGATAATCATCTTTCGGGGAAGCTCTGTGAAAATCCTAATAGTCGACACACATATGGACTTTCCATTTGATTTTGGCATAAAGACAATATTGGCGAGCCATATTGAATACTCGACTAGACGAATAAAACCCATGTTCAGTAATTTGACGACTTCATCTTTGAGCTTGAGAGATCACTCGGGGCGAAGTTTTCTCAATTTCTACTTGACAGGCTTAGACTTCGGGTAAGTAGGGATCTTACATGTAAATGATGGACCATGCAAAGATGTCTATGAATTCTTTTAGGAGTTCCTCGAACTACGACCGCTCATTATCTTTGAGTGTTGGTCATATCCTAATCTCGCACGGATTGTTACTAAAGCTAAGGTTAATAACAACAGTCTTATCATCACTACTTTGAAAGCGGTTATGTTGTTTAATATTTTCCCTATTGAGATCAGTTAAGAATTGTTCATTTACCAGATCATCGTCATCAATTATTTAATTAAAATCAATGCAATTAATATAAATCACAATAAGATACTCAAAATCCTCATTCATTTAAATACAATAGTGAGAACCTCATCAATAGAGGTCTTGTTTACATTCATATTAGTAATATAAAAATAAGGGACAAATTCAGGTTCACTTTTTAGGAGGTAAACAAGAGGCTTTCCAATGGTTAGGGCCAGGTTGACAAGGATACTATGCCAATTAAGAAGTGGTTTATTAGTAGGGACAATCTTTATAGATGGGTTGGATGGCTCAACCTTGGTGTGGATCATGCAGTGATCTAGCACCAGCATATGGAAACCATATGATTCATCTCTACTACTATTCTCAGTGTTTCATACATTATTGGTGCTCTCCGTCTCGGGGGAACTGCATCTGAGTCATCACACCGTCTGGTGGGAATAATATTATATTTTCACAAGAAATTGAAGCATTCTAAGACTTTAACTGCTTCTTTGTACAAATATTCCCACTCAGTGAACAGGTGTTAGAAAGAGGGAACAGGTGCCCCTTGAGTCTTAGGATGGTAAGTAATTTGGAAGATGTACATATCTCTTTCTCCTTAATGAACTCATCTGACACGACTTAAATAATATTGTCTAAGATGAATTATTCTGCTAACACAAACCAAGCATCTTACTGTTAAGCCCATTATCGAGATTCCATATAGACATTGTTGATTATTTCATAACTGTTTTCCCTAATGGTCATCCCAGGCAATAAATTCAACCCAAAATCTCTAAATTGGTCCAAAACTACTGGTTGTCCCATTTTCCCCATTTCTAAATGGGTTTCAATGACAATAGAAGCCCATATCATGACGGTTAGGGCTTGGTCTTGATCATTTTCAGGGTGCGAAAGGAAAGAATGACACATTTGAAGGGATTTGGGGGAATTGGAAGATGGAGCACGTGTATTAATAGGTCGAATTACAGTGAAAGGATCAAAATATGGGGTTTCATTTAGAAGAATGGCATTTACACCAGTTTTAAGTAGTATTGAGTTTAGAATTGGTTGGAGGAACGATAATCCCTTATCAACGAGGCTTTGAATGACATTCTTCAGATGGAAACACTGGTCAGTGGTATGCCCGACGATTTTATAGAAATCACAACGAGCGACATGCTTGAAGCTCCTTAGAAGTGGGTTTTGCAATGGACAAGGGTCCAAAAGGGTTGATGAGGTTTCTTGACAAGAGAGATTGGTATACTTTTAAAAGGGGAGCATGGAGCTCGTTGTATTCGTTTTTAGCTATAGTGGGACAATCTTCTAGCGCCCATGATGTACTAGACTGAGAAATGTTATTGATGGTTAAAATAATATTGTTAGTTGGTTTGTAAGGAGTTAACAACCATGTTAACTTCTTCGGCTCGTACTCAACTTTATTATTTCTAACACTCTCTTCGATTTTGACCCTTGCCTCCCGAAGGGATATAAATTTTGGGTAGTATTAGATTCCCATTGATGTTCGGACATGTGGCAACAAATTCTTCTTAACAAAGTTCACATGTTCCTTCTCAGAGGGCCGATTTTTATGGTAGCAGCCTTTTCTCTCCACCTGCTGATAAAGTTGTTAACTGAATCTCCAAGTTTATGCTTAAGTAGCTCGATCTCTCAATGAGTGACTTCCAACTCTTTATTGTATTTTTATTGGGCCATAAATTCTTAGGCCACATCCTCCCAACTTTGGATTCGAGATTCCTCTAATGAAAAAAACCATCAAAGGTTTCTTTCTTTAAGAGTTTACTAAAGACGTTATCTCCTCAGTGGCCCCCAATAGTCCCATGGAGTGGTGATAGCTATGAAGATGCACAAGGATTTATTCTACGTCTAATTTTTTTTATGTCCAGCACTTTGAACTATTATACCAATCGGGACATCAGGTAAGGGGATATGTGTGTGTAATCCATATAGTTCCCTGAAATCTTGACTTGGTCAAAACTTTTAGATAATAACTTAAGGTCTTCTGTAAGCCTGATCAATTCTTCTTCTTTGGGATGAACTAGAACAGGCCTCGGTAAGTTAGCCCATGGCTGGACAATGTTTGGCATTGACAACTGAGTTGGCGGTAACCCATTAACAAGTAGGACATGCGGGGAATGAGAAATTTTTTTATACTCCTCTGGATCCCATTTATGTTCTGGTCCCTGAGGACCCATGGCATGAGTGAAGGCTACATTAGGTTCAATAACCTTGGGCATTTGATCCTTATTCTCCTGTATCTCGTGGACATCTTTCTAAAGATTGTCGACCTTAGCGTTGAGTTAAACAAGTACTACCATCAAATCGTCTTGGACATTATTGTTCTGATTTGGATTCCCTATATTGAATATTAGGTAGGATCTCTCAATATTTGCAAAAGGTGATGAGGGTGTGTAACTTTGGTGTGGCTTTATGGAAGATCTAAGACAATAGGAAGTCAGACCAAACTAGGGTATGCGATCTCACCTGAGAGGGAAAAATTATTTTCTTTTTTGTGGGAAACGAATATTTATTTTTGGGTGTTTTGAGGGAGGGAGAAAACAGTTTTGATATTTTGAGAGAGGGAGGGATATATTTTTGGTAATTTTGTAAAGATAAGGAAATATTTTTCTTGGTATTTTCAAAAAGAGAAGGAAAGAAAATTTCCCAGTGTAATTGTTATTATTTGGTTCACTTGTATTATGTTCCACTAAGGGTGGAAATGAAAGGTCGAATAGGACTCGAGTCTGGGAAAGTTTAGGGTACACAATGCAATGTACGGTTTGAATTCTTTCCAGCCTCACGGACATGGTCCTATTTTAAAAACGAGAAAGATACCACAAAATTTAGGTTGTAAGACGACCTAAAATTTTGACAGATTTTCGCATTGAAATCGATAAACTAGGTATGAGTGTCCTAGGACAGACGCTAATATGAGGTTTATGCATTGGAGGTTATTATAAGGGTTCCTTCCTTTGGAATGACTTCCACGATATACCTTATAGCTATAAGAGCAATCATTCATCGGTACATGTGGAGAAGCCATTTGATATACCAGAGCCTATGTAAATTGTCTCACGATATACGTTATGGTGATGGTAAGTGTGAGAGAAAATTTGATATACTCGATATACATGAATGAGTTCCCTGTTATATACCTCCAGTTATGAGTTCAGTCAAGCAGTGCGATGCGTGGAAATCGTATGATATACTTCGAAGGTACTTGGCTAATGGAAGGTGGGAATTATATTGCTTAGGTTAATCTCGCCCCACATAATTGACAACCCATCACAAATTTACCCCTAGTACGGGACAAAATTTTGGTCAAAATGTAATGCTCACGTGATGTAGTGTGCAAAATTTATAAGTCTTAATTAGTATTTATATGCAAAGTTTTATGTATGCTAAAGGGAGTAGGTACTACTACTAACCATGAAGTGAAGAATGGGAATATACATGGATGGCATATGAAAAAGAGCTAAGTATGCATGAAGAGTAAAGCCAACCGGTATGCATAAGTAACATGAAGCATGAAGAATATACAAAGCATGGTGATCTATACAAAGTGTGAGGCATGCGAACATACACAAGTGAGAGATATATATGTGCAAAGTGAGAGTGACATGGAAACATGTATTATGGAATTGTGTGCAAGTGAGAATAATGTGAAGTGGTGTATAAGTGAAGGGAACATGGGTATATACTATGTAAATCATGTGAATATACAAGTGGAAATAAACATGGATATCTACAAGTGATATGTGGAGAATATGAGTAAGTGAAGTGCAACATGGAAACTAAATACAAGTTGATAAAGAATGAAGCATATGATAGAAAAGATGGTATATACATGTGATGAAACAAAGGAGCATAATGGAGAAAAGAATATACATGGATAAGCATGACATGAGCAAGGCATTTATACAACAAGTTGAGCATGAGAATAAGAAGAATATAGAAATGGAAAAACATAAACACATGTAGAAAATTGAAGAGGAGAAAAAAGGAAAAGAAAACCCATGTAAATAGAGTCAATTCCTTTAAAAAGAAAACTCCTATCAGAATCGCAATTGTGTTCGTCCAAGATCCAACGAGGAGTTTCCCTGAAAAGAAAAAATATGGGTTGGAGGGGATTAAGGAAGAAAATCCTCTTTCTACCACTCACGCGATAGTCGTGTACTCTCACTAACATAAATTAGTTGTCGTCAAAGGGGTGAAAATATAGAAAATGGGTCGCCAACCTATTTTTCTCAAAAAGGGAAAAGGACGTATCCGTCACTAAAGAAATGATATCAAATACAAACTAATGCATACAAAACTAAATAGATCACGAGTTCGGGGACTAATTTACGAAATGGGAAGGTATTATGCACCCATTATTCCCTTTAGGTCTTTCATGTGCTATGGTAATATTATCCTTTTCTCCAAAATAATTTTTTTGTGTATAATGTGTAAGGAGTTAAATAGGTTAGAAAATAAATTGTCATACCCAAGCATGAAAATAGGGGATGAGTCATTCTGAGGCGTATAAATAACAGGAAATTAAATAATATAAAAGGTGGCCGAAATGAGAGCAACACATCGAATCATAATCCATCGCAAAGAATGGATTATGCATATCTAACGGGGCCACTAAAAATATAATAAAGAGAAAAGGTTACGCTATATGCAATACACCATATCATAATTCACTATGAGGAAATGGATAATATGTTTGACGAGATTGAAGAAACGAAAGAGAATAAAAATATGAAAATATAATATAGTATGGGCAACACATCCGATCATGATCGAATATGAGAACGTGAATATGAACGTCACACGGGTTGTAAGAACATATAAACTAGTATATATGTATACGTATGATACTAATAAAATTGAGAATGAATAAAGTCAAAAAATAAATAAATAATGACTTAAATTCTGAGGAAAACTCGGGATGCCTACATAGCCGGAACTAGTATCAAAGTCCACATAGTTTGAAATAAGGGTGGGATTTAACTCATGAACCTAAAACTAGAATTTTCTTATTTTGGTTTGTTGAAAAATGTGCACATTTGAGGTGAGTGTTGATAACTCTTTATTTGTGTTCCTTGGGATATGGATTTGGAATGTCGCTGTGGTCAAACTTCGAGTATCAAAATTCCTGGAATCACCTACAAAACTTGTTAAAAATTCAGTATCGTGGCAAATTCGAGTATCAATCCAATTTCAAGAGTTGAAATAGTTATCGTGAAAACTTGCAATTTCAATTTTTATTAAAAATCTTTTGGTGTTTTTAAATTTTTTAAATGTTTTTTTTATATTTAAAATAATTTTCAAGGGAGGAAACGAAAATTTATGCAACTAAAATGACTACGAAAATTTAAAAAACTAATCTAGTTTAGAATTTATGAGAAGAAACAAGAGGTGGGATTACACCGCGTAGTCAAATTAATTTAATGTCCTAATTATTCAATTGAATAGTTCGAAATAGTATTGAATTTAAAACTTAACTCTCGTTACAATCCTAAATTCAATTTTATCTTTTTCAGTAATTAAATCGGGAATAATCACAACATAAAAAAATTAAGATTCACACTAATTTCAATAAAATATCCGCTAGGATTAATTTATTAAAATTTGTACGAATCTTTGAATTGCATACACGTAATTAATATTTAAATTTAATTCTGAGAATCACTATGTATATGGTCACAAGAGTGGTGAAAACATGGATGTCATAGAGGATGTATTCTTCACCCACCCTACATCAATTTTTTTATCCAAGTGTTTTCTAACTTTGCTTGTTATAGACTACGCGTACAAGACAAATAGCTACAATATGCCCCTGTTTGAAATGATTAGTGTGACTTCTACTGGTCAGTCATTTTGTATCGCATTTGCTTTCTCGATGGAGGAAAAGGAGTAAAACTTCCACTGGGATTTAGGCCATTTAGAAAGTCTATATGAGTCGAAATCATTATTGTAAATGGTTGTGTCTGACAGACAACAATCACGTCTGAATGAGGTTCGAGTGAATTTCATATAGCCTAAACCTTGATTTGCTTATTCCATGTGCAAAAGAATGTGGAACTTGCTTGTGTGAAGTATGCTCTCATGGCAGAGGATAGTAAATTATTCATTAAAGGGTGGATAAGGGTTATATAGTCCGACATAGCGTTAAATTTTCGTCAAAGTTAGGATAGGATTGCATAAGCTTGCTATAAATTTCCAAATATCATCGCCTATATTACTAAAAATTGGATGTCGGCGCGCCGTCAATTTTCTTGTGCTTAGACTAACAAAGTTATGCGTTAGGGTAACCGGAGTACAAATAGGGTTGAGGTGCGCATTTAAAACTCAAGACACATTTAGATAGTAACACCGATGCCTTCGCTATGGTTTGGAAAGGGATGGATGCATTGTGATCTCTGCAAGTGACATAGATAACTAATGACTTAGAAAAGTCACTTTGAATAAGAAAGCATACTCACAATGACATAATTTCGAGAGAAATTCAATTATGAGCATCCCATTTGGCCTTGGACATAATTATTTAAGAGTTGGACATCATGAGGTTGGTTTCCTCGCACATTGTCGGGGATAAACACTTTCCAGATTTGGCGTGCCCTCACCTCATACGTATCGTGTACGGTTTTCCATTTACACATGAGTCGGTACCATATAACGTAGACGGAAATCCAATTCCGCAATGTCCTTTAGATAGTCATGGGAGGAAACTTACTATTGTACCGGATATCCCCAAATACCAAAATGTGAATTACACACCAGAAATGCAATGTTTCACAAAATGATGGGTTGAAGATGATGTGGCGGAAAGAAAGATGATGTTGAGAAAGTTAATGGAAATTAGAACTCCATTGAATTCCTCATTGATGGAACCCATCACAAAAAATAGAAAATATAGGCCAAAGACAAAGAGGAGGATCCAAAATGATAAAAAAAAAATTAAAAAAAAAAAACTCAACAAAACGATTACCTCCGGCATGGGAGGTTGGTGCATCAATAATGAACGATTTAAAGAAAAAAATTACACAACCGCCCACCTTTCACCTCAAAAACCCTGGATAAGTGGTCGAGTAAAATGAAATTGAACATTAAACAGGCACTTGAGTTTTCAAATAATTTTTTGACAATATATATGATGTACGATCAAGTGGTTGACAAAAATGAAATTAAACATTAAACATGCACTGGAATTTTTCTAATAATTTTTTGACGATATATATGAAGTGAGATCCGATGGTAACTGTGGGCACACATCGATTGCAAGAGGGACGCTGACTGGGGTGAGTTGAGGCATGACCATGCAGTGAGGAACACAATGTTGGAGAAACTACATGTGAAAAAGAGTTGATATGAATTAATAATGAAGGTGTACCCTATAAACTCATGTGAGAGTCGAGTGGACTACTTCTGCCACATGTGCCCTAAAGATAATTAGTTTATCATGCTGGATTTTGGGAACCTTATGACGAATGCTTTGAAGCTAATGATTGTCAAGATATCCAAGGTTCAATATTTGACATTTGGGTCATTTTATGTTGGGTTGAAAAATCCATCGTAAGAGAATAGTGTTGTCTTAATTTTGAATGTTAGAAATGTATATTGGATCTCATTAGAGTGTGCAAGGTTCTGCCCCTCCCCCTTTTGCTATCAATTGGAGAGCGCATGCCAAACCTGAAGCATTGGAATGGGAGAGTATGTTTAATATCCGTATAGGTGAGTTCAAAAACATTTGTCCATAAAATATTGCTACTGGGGATGAACCATTTGATGAAGAAGAGGATTTGACAGTGTCTTGTGAATTTGATTAACTCTTTTGTATTTTATATTTATTTGATCTTGAATGTAATATAGTTAGAATTTGAATAAAAATTCATGCTTTTGTGTTGTCAACTTATGATTAGTTAATCAATCAATCAATCAACTAAGTTATCATTTAATAATGAATTATTAAACTATTATTGTAGGGCCTTAGATTCTACCAATGCATTTTAATTAAACTATAAATAGTTTCATTGATCCAAGTTTAGCATTAGTTATTAGTGACGACCAAGTGTATGAGGAATATATGTATGTATTACAATGGTTAGGAATGTATGCATGTCTTCCGCATTTAACCTAGTAGGGTAAAACTTAGTTTTGACTATTTGAGTTGTATACGAATTTTTACAGAATTCTTCTTCTTGACTTGTAAAAGACGAAGTCATACATGAAGTAAACTATTAGTGGCAGCCAAGTTTGTTAGGAGTGTAATCTTGTATTTAACTTGGTTAGGCAATGATTCTTGTTCGTTACTTATTAATACGACACCATACATGAAGTAATAAATTCTTTTTCGTGACTTGTACATACGAAGTCATACATGAAGTAATAACATGGGTGAAACATGACTGTGCATTAAGCTATTGGTGCATCTCGAATTCGATAAGTTCAACCTGAATAAGTATGTGTTGTTGATCGACAGATAGGTTCAACCTGATTAAGTATGTGCTATTGATCGGAAAGAGCTGAAGGCCAAGAGACATTGCTTGCTTGTTGTTTCTGAGGGATGTATATCACCGTACACAAAAAAAATCAAAAAAATTGAGGGAACTAAACTCAAGATTATTATTGAACTTGAAAAATAGTTGTGTTGAACATAAAGTAAAAAAGGAATACATTATCCCACTGTATTTATTTACTGATAATATTTGTGGAGATGCTTGGCGTTCCAAGGGTTCTTGAATTCCTCCCCATCAAGCCTCTCAAGTTTAAAAGTCTCTGGTCGGATGACCGCTGAAACACGATATTGGCCATGCCAATTGGCCTCATGCTTGTTACCCTTTTGGATGACCTTCTTGAGGACATAATAGCCTCCTTTTAGTTAGTCGGCTTGATCCTATTATTATAAAAGCGAGTAGTCCTTTGTTGGTATATAGCATTTCTGAGGGTGGCATCTTCTCGAACTTCTTCCAACTTGTCTAAGTCCAATATTCTCATTAAGTTACTCTTGGGAGAATCAAAGTTCAGAACTCTATGAGTTGGTAGGCCTATATCGACTGGTACCATGGCTTCTGTCTCAAATGTAAGAATATAAGGTGTTTCTCTAGTTGCTGCCCTCGGCGTTGTTCTATAAGCCCAAAGAACAAAGTGAAATTCACTAATCTAGTTACCTTTAGCAGCATCAAGTTTTTTCTTCAGTCCATTGAGAAAGGCTATGTTTGTAACTTCCGTCTGACCATTGCTTTGTGGATGAGTTGGTGCTGAATGGAGTTTTGGGATCTTAGAATGAACACGACATGCTTTAAATTCATCATTATTGAACTAGGTTCCATGATTTGTAATGAAGATATAAGGCATGACATATGATGTTCTTCCAGATGAATTGGTACACTTTCTCATAAGGCATATCTATCAACAGCTCTGCTTCCACCTATTTTGTAAAATAGTCAACAACAACTACCAGGTATTTAAACTTGCCTTTGGTGGTCGATAGTGGGCCGACTAAGTCAATTCCCCAAATAGCAAATGTCCAAGGAGAAGTAATCGGTGTCAGAGCAGCGTTGGGTGCTTTGTGAATTGTATCACACTTTCTTGCGAAGGCCCTATAATCTGCCCTCATAGTTGGCCACTAATATCCCTGTGTGTTGAGTCTCTGGAGTAATGACCGACCAACTGAATGATCTCCATAAGAGCCTTCATTCACCTCCTTGATCAAATCCTCAACTTCCAATGGATGGACACAGCGTAACAAGGAAATAGTAAATACCATTTTGTATGAGACTCCATTATCCAACACATATCAGGCTGCTTAGTACCGAAGCTTTTTTACTTCTTTTGGATCAGTTGGTAGGATTACTTTTTCGATGTAAGCTCTCATCGGATCCATCCTGGAAGGTCCCAAATCTAAAGTAATAAAACTGATCATTGGATCCTTATCTTTGCTCCTTCTTTCCAAGATCTCAATTGGAATGCATCTTCTGAATTCTGTTTTTATTGTTAAAGCTAGTCGAGCAAGTGCATTAGCTCGGGCGTTAGCTATTTTGGATATCCTATTCATTTACACGCTTGGAAATTTAGAAATGACTTCCATTACCTTAGTCAAGTATCTCGCCATCAACTCACGCTTGACTCCATATAGATGAAGCACTTGGTTGACAACCAATTGTGAATCACTGTGCGCCACTACTTGCTCGACGCTTAATGAGTGGGCTAATTCCAGGGTGATTATCAAGGCTTCATACTCAGCTTCGTTGTTTGATGCCTTGAACTAAAATCTAAGGGCATATTCAACATCAATATTGTTAGGATTATTAAGTATGATACCTCCTCCACTTCTAGTTGCGCATGAAGATCTATCTACAAATAAGTTCCACAATGGGATATTACTATAAAAGCTCTTCGTAGACAAAACTCTATAGTGGAATATCTTCTTACTTGCTTCTGCATACTTCTGAGCCATCTCTTGAGTGCTGGGTGATTTACGTGGGTAGACTACAACTTTGGCTTGCTTTTGAGCGGAGCTCTCTTTCGAAGAAGTCTGTTCAGTAGGTAAGTTTTATTGGTCGGTAACCTCAGGATAAGTGATTTTCGCATTAAAATATTCTATAGCTTATCATTTCAATAATGACCTTAGTTCGTAAATGATATCATATTCTTCCAGCTCTATTGCCAAGTACATCAATCTTCTTGACTTTTCAGGTTTGCGGAGTGCTTGCCAAAGAGGTAGATCATGTACACAACTATGGAATGTTCTTGAAAATAAGGCTTCATACACCTAGAGGCTTCATTGAGTGACAAGGAAAGTTTTTCCAAGCGTTGATACCTAATTTTGGCTCCCCATAATGCTTTGCTGGTGTAGTAGACTGGTTTTTGGATCCTATTATCCAATCGAACCAATGCCAAGTTAACTGTAGATTCATAAAAAACTAAATATAAGTATTTTTTTTTCAACCCAACATAAAATGAATGAATGATTCATAAACTAAATCGAACCAATGCCAAGTTAACTGCAAATTAAGAAGTAATAAATGAATGATTCAACTATTTAAATAACAACATACCAAATTAATGTGCACTTCTTATTTTGTTAATACCTTTGGTTTAGAGATAGTGTTTTTATTTTAGAAAAAGAGAGGAAAAAAACCAAGATTTCAATCAAATTTACTTTATATATGTTTAGATTCTTAAATGCCCATGTGTTTTAGATAATTGGAATAAGATATTAGGGTCCGTTTGATAGCCTCTCAATTCCAGGGCAAATTCAGAAAAGTTAAAAAATTCTGGTCTTTTCCAGCTTTTAGGCTGTTTGATAGCCTTCATTTGCCCTGGAATTTGTTTTCTATGTACAACACCCCTTAAGCACAATTTGCCACCCTAGGGTGGAATTCAATTCTTTAGGGGGGTCAGGTTTTTGTTTGCCACCTTTGGGTGGCAAATCACTCAAAACCAATTTTGTTTTGTAAACTCTATATATTTCATAATTATATAAATATATATTGTTAATAAATATATAAATATATATATTTCGTATATTCTAATATATATATATATATATATATATATATATATATATATATATATATATATATATATATATATATATATATATATATATATATTCGTATATTTTATATATTTTAGCACATATATGTATATTGTGTATATTTCGTATATTTATATATATTTCGTAAATTTATATATTTCGTACATTTATATAATTTATATAATTCATATATTTTAATATATATTTATATTTCGTATATATATTATATATATACTGAATATATATTATTTACAGAAGATACACATATTATATATATACTGAATATATATAATATATGGATATATTCTGAAAATAATATATATTTAGTATATTCAACATATAATATAATATATATTCCATAAATAATTATAATATATATATATATATATATATATATATATATATATATATATATATATATATATATTGCGAAATATATATATATATATATCCGAATATATATATTCCGCAAATATATGAATATATATATAATATTATTTGCAGAATATATATTCTGCAAATAATATAATATATATATTCTGCAAATAATATAATATATATATATTTGCAGAATATATATTCTGCAAATAATATAATATATATATCCGAAATAATATAATATATATTCATTTCGCAAATAATATAATATATATTCATATATATATCCTAAATAATATAATATATACGAATATATATATTTCCCAAATAATATAATATATATATCCGAAATAATATAATATATATTCATATATTTTTGTATATTCGAAATAATATAATATATATTCATATATTTTTGTATATTTAATTATATACATTTAGTATATATATATATATTCCATAAATAAATTTTCCACATTTATATCTATTTTTCAACTTTTGCGTTTGATAGAAAATGTGGAAAATTGATGATAGAATATATAATATATATATTCTGCAAATAATATAATATATATATCCGAAATAATATAAAATATATTCATTTCGCAAATAATATAATATATATTCATATAAATATCCTAAATAATATAATATATATTCATATATATATATATATATATATATATATATATATATATATATATACACACGATTACATATATTTCCCAAATAATATAATATATATATCCGAAATAATATAATATATATTCATATATTTTTGTATATTTAATTATATACATTTAGTATATATATATATTCCATAAATATATTTTCCACATTTATATCTATTTTTCAACTTTTGCGTTTGATAGAAAATGTGAAAAATTGATGATTTTCCAACTTGTATCAAACAGACACAAGTTGGAAAATATTCATTTGCCTTGGAATTGTTTGCCCTGGAATCAAATGTCCTGGAATCATTTGCATTTTCTCAATTTTCTATCAAACGACCCTTAGTTTTAATAGAAAATTAAGGTAAAGATCATTATTGATGCAAAAAACTGGACCGAATCCCATTTTTATGATCACATATAAATAGATAAAAGCAATCCAATTAAGCACATGAGAGACAAAGATTTTTAAAGTGGTTCGGCTATAAGGAAAAGCCTACGTCCACTGTTATTTTATTTCCAGGGGTTTACAATAGCACAATGTGGTGTAGAGAGAGAAAAAGGTATGGATCTTGTGTATTGTGTCTCTCGGTTCTTGGACCTCTTGGATCTCTCTCTTGGATCTCTCCTCCTTTTGGCTAAGGGAATACATGTATTTATAGTGGTGGGGGATAAAGAGATTCATTGTATGTAGACATTTATACATTATGTCTACATTCAATGAATCTAATTGCTTGGTATGCTATCTGTTGTCATCTACAATATAAATGTACATTAATGATCATTAAATACGTAGTTATCCTTTGATATTCCTGGTTGGTATGCCGACCAACACTCTTCGGGTGCCGACCAACTCTCCTCGGGTGCCGACTAATACTCCTCGGGTGCCGACCAACTCTCCTCGGGTGTCGACTAACTCTCCTCGGGTGCTGACTAACACTCCTCGGGTGTCGAATATTGCCACGTAGGATGACACGTGTCCTTTTCTGATTGGTCCTCGCAGATGGAGAATTTTTGCGTTAACAGAAGCCCCCAATGCTCCATGCTTGATGGTTTACTTGAAAGGATGGAGTATTTATTCTGCAGTGTTGCTCGGTGCTCGTGAAATTCTTGATCTACCTTCTTAATTTGTTCAACACAAAGTGCATTATCTCCTGGACGACATATGATACAGGCTGATCGATGGTTGCTAATCTTTCTTTTGAGGAACTCCGTGTGCTATGTATCACCCCTGGGAATTTGGATGCAGCCATGCCATAGTATGCAACTTATACCTTGTCATAATCTTCAAGTATGTTGATTGGTTCGCCAGCCGACCAAATGCTTCCTGTGTCGAGCAACTGAATGCTAACTTCACGTGCTTGATTCTTCTGATTTATGATCCTCTGAATACTTTGTCGAGTAACATACTAGCTTTTGAACCCAACTCTTCAATCTGATTAGTACCAAGCTAGTGGTGGACTTCGAAACATTTTCACACAATTTCTTCTTCATTATTGGTCGAGACAGTAGTAGCAAATATCTCAGTGCTGTAGATGCTGATTTTGACTTCTACCTCTGCTCGGGGACGAGCAAGAGGTTCTCGGGGACGAGCAAGTGATTCTCAGGGACGAGCAAGAGCTTCTCGGGAATGAGCTAGTGCTTCTCGGACAGATCATCTGTGATGAATATCAGAATGTTGAAAGATCTTAACTTCATAAACTCCCCTTATACTTTGGATGATCCTCCTGCTGGTGAGGAACCTGTTTTAAAAGAAGAAGGAAAAGAAACCAATAGAATAGGAATCTCAATGTAATAGTTAGTATACATTTTCATTCTCAATGTATTTTGTTTTTTGAGTTTAATGAAAGACTTTCATTTTTGTTCGCAATCTTAATTGCTATTGTTTTGTAAATATCAAACACTTTACATTTATGCATATGTATCTGTTAAAAAGATAACAATATTGTGTTGTTCATCGACCAACTTAGTAATAAAAAGAATTACAAGTATTAAAAATGTTGCTCGATCACTTAATAATAAAGTAATGAGTATAAAAATGTTTAAATTTTTTCCAACCAACCAAGGTTGTTAAATTGTGCTCATCGACCAATTATAGTTAGTGAGAGTTTATCCCCGACTAACCATACTTGGTAAATTTTTGTCTTTATAAAATGTATCCGACCAACTAAGGTCAATAAATTCTTCTTGTCAACCAACTACAGTTAGTGGGTTTTTATTCCCGACCAACCATACTTGGTGTATTTTGTTTTTCAAAGAACTTTTTACTAGTTATCTTACCAACCGTAGTTGACCACGCTAGTGTACACCTCCTAACCAAAGGAGTATTTTTGGTTCTTTCGAACTATTTGGTTCTTTCGAACTATATGTCCACTAGATATCTTACCAACCGTAGTTGATCACACTAGTGTACGCCTCCTAACCAAAGGAGTATTTTTTTGTTCTTTCGAACTGTCCACTAGTTATCTTACCAACCGTAGTTGATCACGCTAGTGTCACCTCCTAACCAAAGGAGTATTTTTTGGTTCTTTCGAACTGTCCACTAGTTATCTTACCTACCGTAGTTGATCACGCTAGTGTCACCTCTTAACCAAAGGAGTATTTTTTTTTGGTTCTTTCGAACTGTCCACTAGTTATCTTACCAACCGTAGTTGATCACGCTAGTGTCACCTCCTAACCAAAGGAGTATTTTTTTTGGTTCTTTCGAACTGTCCACTAGTTATCTTACCAACCGTAGTTGATCACGCTAGTGTCACCTCCTAACCAAAGGAGTATTTTTTGGTTCTTTCGAACTATCTGACCAACCGAAGTTGATCGTGGGTTTGAACTATCGGTGTTTGCTTTTATTGCTGGGCAGCGTAGTGTTGCACACAATACTGACTGTAGCTCATTAATCCAATTAGCCTTACATAGCTACTTTTTCAAACCATCTAGTAATGTTCTGCTCGTCACTTCAGTTTGTCCATTATTCTGAGGATGACCTGGTGCTGAATGAACCTTCAAAATGTTTGACTGATGACAATAAGCAGCACACTCCTCGTTATCGAATTGTGTTCCGTAGTCTGTGATGATGGCAATGACGAGGTATTTGAATCTTCCTCGGGTCGTCGGCAGTGGTCCAACCAAATCAATTCCCACATGGCAAATGGCCAAGGAGAAGTGACGGGTGTCAACAATGTTTGTGGAGTTCTTCGGATGGAGGAAAAGCGTTGGCACTTGTCACATTTCTTGGCATAAGCTATACAATCAGCTCTCATCGTCGGCCAGTAGTATCCCTGCGTCATCACCTTTTGCAAAAGTGTTCGACCTGCTACATGGGCTCCACAGGACCCTTCATGGATCTCTTTAATCAATTCTTTCACCTCGGAGGGATGTACACATCTTTGCAAACCTGCCATAATTCCTCGTCTATACAAAATACCATTAATTAGTACATACCGAGCAACTTTAAACTTCCATTTCTTGGCAGCGAGCTTATCCTCCGGTAATTGTTCCTCCTCAATATATGCTCTGATGGGATCCATCCAAGATGGTCCTAAATCAAGGGTAATAATATTCATCGTCAGGTCTTCATCTATGCTCCGACTTTCTAATACTTCAATTGGTATCGTTCTTCGCAGCTCGGTACGAGTAGCTGATGCTAATCGGGCCAAGGCGTATACTCTCACATTCTCCATTCTTGATATTCTTACCAGTTGAACAGCAACAAACTCTGATACTAACTCCATCACCTTTGCTTGATACTTGATCATCAATTCTCCTTTGGCTGAAAATATTCCCAACATTTGGTTTACGATCAATTGAGAATCACTGAAGACAATAACCTGCTGTGCCTCCATAGTATTTGACAAATTAAGACCTGCAATCATGGCCTCATACTCAACCTCATTATTAGAAGCTTTGAATTAGAAACGTAGGGCGTATTCCATGTCAACCTCGTCTGGGCTGTTCAAAACGATCCCTGCCCCACAGCCTGTAGTGCAAGATGAGCCATCTACATATAGCCTCCATATAGGCAACTTGTCTTCTAATTTCTGGTCTGACAGAGTTCCTCGGTGGAATACTTATCGCTTTCTTTCATCATGTCCTGATACTTCTGAATACACCTCTTGAATTTCAATATACCTCCTGAACTTCAATATCAAAAGTAATTCCTGAGCAAGAAAAACAACTCCTGAATGATGATTGGTCGGGGCCCCGATCGTTTGAGTTTGTGGAGTTGAATTTGATGATCGACTGCATGATGATATAAGAATGTGCCACCAAATGAACAAATATATCTGTAATAGAAGCCCCCAACTGTGGAATGTGAACTTTGAATGAGATTTATCGACCAATACCAACCGGAGTTGGATTTTATCTACCAACCGGAGTTGGATTTTGTCTACCAACCGGAGTTGGATTTTATCTACCAATCGGAGTTGGTGGTAATTGATAATAAATGATGAAGACTTCCTCGGAGCTGACCAACGGATTGTTGGGAATAAGATAATATAAATGCTGGAGACCTCCTCGGCGCTCCTCGGCGATGACCAACAGATTGTTGGGAATAAGATATAATAAATGCTGGAGACATCCTTGGAGCTGAATAAGATATAATAAATGCTGGAGACATCCTTGGAGATGAATAAGATATAATAAATGCTGGAGACCTCCTCAACAGATTGTTGGGAATAAGATAATATAAATGTTGGAGATATCCTTGAAGCTGAATATATGATTATAAATATTTGTCGAGCTCCATGCTGAAATGAGAATAGAATATGCATCCAAATAGATATAAAGAATAATTAAAAATAATAAAGTGCCTCGCCGATCAGTCGAGGTAGAATCATATAATGCAGAATAAGAATAAGATATTTCAGAACATAAGAATATGGCCGAGAACGTTGTCAGGCCTGAATATAAATAAGAATTATCCGAACGAATGTTGTAATTCTCCTTAAAGCTGAATAAGTATCTTGTCGAGGCATAATTGCAGAATGCCGAATAAGAATAATATTTTCCAGAACATAAGAATATGGCCGAGAACTTTGTTGGGCCTGCATATAAATAAGAATTACCCCGACCAACTATCCGTTGGGGGTGAAATATAATAAATGTTATAGTTCTCCTCAGAGTTTAATATGATAATAAGTATCTCGCCGTGCTCCATATTGAGATGAATATAGAATATGAATCCCAATGGATATATAGAATCATTTGTGCTGGAGCAGATATCATAGCAATAATAAAATCAATAGTTCCTCGCTGAGGTGAAATTTCATACTGCCGAGCTATGATAATATTTTTCAGAAGAGTAAGATTATTTCCGAGCATTCGTCGGAGTTGAATCTTGTACCTGTAAAAATTAATATCTTGCTCTACCATTTGTGTAGGCTGAATTGATTAGTCATGAGAATAATTTACTCATCCAATCAATATATGATATGTATATGCTTGAGAAATAAAAATATTAATAATATGCCAAATGTGTGTGAGATGGACAAATTATTATCAAATATGCATCATAAATAAGACGTAAAGTTTTTTGTAAATTTATTTAATCTCCAACAACTAATCAGGTATAAGTTGTTGTTTGAAAATTATTTATCACTTGGTTTTAAAAGTATTTTTTGGATGATCATAAGTTAAAAAAACTTAATCCCCCTGCTTGTCCCCAAGCCGAACTCGTGTTTAAAGAAATATCGGGGGTGCTTAGCATTTTTTAATTCCCCAAGATTCTACTGCTGCCGACAAACAACATGGATGTTGCCGACCAACATTTAAGGATATCCCAAATTATAGAATATATGGTTGGATGACCAGAATATCTCGAATCTTTAGATCAAAAAATAACATTCAATGTAAAATTTAAGCCTTAAGAATGTTAATTAAATGAATAAATATATAACCCACTAGATCGTGTGATTTCGACAAAGAAACCTTGTGATGTGATGAACGAGGGGCCAACATATCAAATTTGTGCCCAGAGTCTTGATATGGTCATGATTATTTTACTGATCCTCTTTTACAAGAGGTGGGTAATGATTTTTCAGGTGAGAGAAAATTATTTTTTATATTGATCCCTTCCTATTCCCAATTTGGAGAGATAAAAATATGGTGAATGATTAAAGTTATTACCAAATTTATATCAAAAATCAATCAATTTGTCTTTATTGACATAGATGGAAGATGAGCCAAATATAGTTCATAAAAATGAATGCAAAGAGACTCAAACTTGAAGAGAGAGAAAGTAGATCTGGGTCATGATTTCCATGAGGAAAATTTTTATTGTCTTTAACCTTTTCCCATTCTTTTATTAAAAATATGATGGGAATTTGAATAGACATCAAAGATCTTTCAAAAATTATTTCAAAATCAACAATGAAAATTATCAAATCTTACCACCGTCATATACATTGGTATATATAATCATTTAAAATATTTATTCCATGATATAAAATTGAAATTTGAGAATCAAGCAAAAAGTTTTGATTTATGAAATCCACCATTTCACAGATTTCTCAACAAGAATTAATTTAACAGTTATGATTTTGAAATCATGATATGCAATTTTTGCAGATTTCATAAATAAAAATTGGACAACTAATTTATGTATATAAACATAAAAATCATGATTGAATCAACAGATGTATGTATAATTGATTATACGTAGAGAAAATAAAAACTTAGCTTTTGATGGAGAACAATGCTTGTAACACGTTCCCACAGACGGCGTCAATCTGTTGATGTAAAAAACTAGATTACTCTAATTACTCAATCATAGATAAATAAATAAGACAAAGATTTTTAAAGTGGTTCGGCTAGGAATAAAGCCTACGTCCACTGTTATGTTATTGCTGAGTGTTTGCAGAATTCTTGATTACAAGTTCTCTCAAGAAGTTCTGGCCTCCTATGAATGAGGATGATACAAGGTATTTATAGCGCTTAGGCTGTACATGAAAGGTTCGATACATTAAATGACATACATATGAAAGGGTAATACATTTAATGTAGCGTGGGTGTCAAGAATATAAACATTCAATGAATAGTTGAACAGTTGCCCGTCTGGTAATTAATGATACGGCCGAGATGCAGCTCGGACCGCCTTAGTTGCTCGTTGATCAAGAGTTCCTCGGAGCGCATGTAGTATCTCGGGATGATGGAATTCCTCGGGGTGTCTTCCTCGTTGCTCGGAGAGAATATGAAATGGTTGAAGGAATTAACTTCCTCGCTACTATTGTGCCATGTAGATTGACACGTGTCTTCGTATTATTCGTCCACATCAGAAATCTGTTGATTACATATACCAATATATACGACGATGATAAGATTTGATCATTTTCATTGTTGATTTTGAAATAAATTTGGTAAGATCTTTGATGTCTATTCAAATTCCCATCATATTTTTAATAAAAGAATGGGAAAAGGTTAAAGACAATAAAAAGTTTTCTCATGGAAATCATGACCCAGATCTATTTTCTCTCTTCAAGTTTGAGTCTCTTTACATTCATTTTTATGAACTATATACTTAATTTGGTTCTGCTTCCATTTATGTCAATAAAGTCAAATTGATTGATTTTTGATATAAATTTGGTAATAACTTTAATCATTCACCATATTTTTATCTCTCCAAATAGGGAATAAGAAGGGATCAATATAAAAAATAATTTTCTCTCACCTGAAAAATCATTACCCACCTCTTGTAAAAGAGGATCAGTAAAATAATCATGACCATATCAAGACTCTGGGCACAAATTTGATATGTTGGCCCCCCGTTCATCACATCACAAGGTTTCTTTGTCGAAATCACACGATCTAGGGGGTTATATATTTATTCATTTAATTAACATTCCTAAGGCTTAAATTTTATATTGAATGTTATTTTTTTTATCTAAAGATTCGATATATTCTGGTCATCCAACCATATATTCTATAATTTGAGATATCCTTAAATGTTGGTCGGCAACATCCATGTTGTTTGTCGGCAGCAGTAGAATCTTGGGGTATTATAAAATGCTAAGCACCCCCGATATTTCTTTAAACACGAGTTCGGCTTGGGGACAAGCAGGGGGCTTAAGTCTTTTTAACTTATGATCATCTAAAAAATATTTTTAAAACCAAGTGATAAATAATTTTCAAACAGCAACTAATACCTGATTAATTGTTGGAGATTAAATAATTTTACGTCTTATTTATGATGCATATTTGATAATAATTTGTCCATCTCACACACGTGTGGCACAAAAATATTATTTCATATTTTGAAATTTTTATGCTGATACATATCATATATTGATTGGATGAGTAAATTATTCTCATGACTAATCAATTCAGCGTACACAAATGGTAGAGCCATGTAGATTGACACGTGTCTTCGTATTATTCGTCCACATCAGCATATTAATTTTGGTATCAACAATCATGTTCCTTCCTATATTTGGATTTTTAGGTCAATGCTTTTCAAATTTATAAATTTAATCCCTGTGGTACAATAGCATTTATAAATCTAATCCTTGTGATACAATACCTTTATTTTTTTAGTTCGCGCCAACGACATTATTTTTCACCTTTTTTTATTGTATTTTTAATACAGGAACTAAATTTATAAAATTATATGGAGTATCTTATTTTTATACACTTTGAACACTATGAGAACCTTTTTTCAAAATCCCCTAGTTTTAATTTGTGATGCAAATAAGATACTAATTTTAGTTAGAATAAAAACCTTTCATCAAAACACAAAAAAACTTTAAAGGCCCCACAAATTGAAAATTCGAGATAGTTGGCCTTTAACTTTTCAAAACCTTGCATTAAAACCCAAAAAAACGTGGAACCTTGCAAAACCATTCATCATGCAAGTATATTTCGAAGTTATAAATAGATTTTTTTTAATTCTATTTAACGCATATTTTAGAATTTATAAATTTGATTATTTTTGAAAATTTTATTGGAATGTATGAGATCTTTTTTAATTTTATTTTTACTTTTGAAGTTTTGATTTACAACCATGTTACAAATTTAGACTTGAATTAATTTGTGTACAAAGATCTAATTTTGACTTTTCCTAGAAATTATTTTAGATTTGCTTAAAAAAATTAGGTCACATAAATGAAAAAGGTACAAATTTGAATTTTTGGAAATTAATTTAATTTTGAAATCAGGTACACCTGAAGAACGGGTGGAACTGAGCAACCCAACCCGGCCAAGGTACGACCTGACCTGCCCAGATTATCACAGTATCAGCAGACTAATGATCAAAACTTAAAAGAACATCGGTTTTCTAAACAAGAAAAGATGTGTAAATCAAAGAAATTTTCATCAAGCAAATTAGTGATGCTGAATATTAAAATAAATGCATTTTAATTACGTAGAAATAGGTGTAGGTGGTTGTGACTTATGTTGAAAAGAAGAAATATAGGGCAAACGAGAGAGAAAACGTGCAAACCCTTGAGGCTGCCCCCAATATATAACATGTATGTATGTTTGTGTATTATGAGTTTATAATGAAAAAACAGTAAAGTAAGATGGAGTGTTAGACCATTCTTGCACAAACAAGAGAAGTAGATTGATTCAGTTGCAAAGGCAAAGAATGGACTAATTGTTGTATGCCCGCAACGGAACGGCGGAAGGCATGGAATAAAAGCACACCCGGTTCTCTCAAGGCAATGTTAAACCCTACACTCAGCTTTGCCTTTATTTATACAAGGGGATTGTTGACTGTGCAATGTCCCTCTTGCCCTTTTATGAATTCCTACTGCCCTTTTCTTAAACTACAGCCCCATAAACCACACCATGGGCTCAGCCCAAATATTTTAGGTACGATTGATTACGGATCAGTCAGTTCGATTTTCTCTTTTTTTTTGGTAGAATTGATTTTATCATTTTTTGGATATTTTAAACTGGAAACGAATCAATTGTATCGGTTAATCGAACCGAACATGGTCGATTCGGTTTAATCGTCGATTTTTTACGAGCTGATTCGGTTTAACCGATTTTGAGGACTAATATTTTTTAATGTTTTTTTTATTTTTCATTTAAATTCAACAAACATTATTTTATTTATATGCAACAAATTTAAAAAATGGTTCAAAATTGTCCTAAATCCATTAAAATTTCATATAATATATGTAATATTATATATTATAAATATTATATAATATATATAATATTATATAATAACTAAAGCGTTCGGTTCTACTCGAGCCCTATGTGGTCCAAATCGAATATTATATATATATATATATATATATGTATATATATATATATATGTATATATATGTATATATATCTGTGTGTGTGTGTGTGTGTAGAAGCAAAGAGGGAGATAACACAGAATATAAGTGGTTTAGCCTATTTAGGCCTACTTCACTGTGTGAGTGTGTGAAATTCACTAAGAAAAGGCACTAATGGCCTTGGGATACAGAACACTCAAGTTTTCTCTCTCTACTGTGTTTTTTTACAAAGCTTCAGCTAGGGTTTGTAATAACCGATCCTTTATGAAGATATAGAAGACAATATATATATAGTGCTTGGGGGTGTACTATACCCCCCAAGCATGTAATATGCAATTGTGGAATATTCTAAGATAATGTGTGTTGATACCAAAATTAGTATGCTGATGTGGACGAATAATAAGAAGACACGTGTCAATCTACGTGGCACAATAGTAACGAGGAAGTTCATTCCCCCGACCTAGTCATATTCACTCTGAGCAATAGGTGCACTCCGAGGAACACCAGTCCTCCGAGGAACTCCATCGCTCCGAGGAACTCTTGAACGACAAGCAACAAAGGCGGTTCGAGATGCATCTCGACCACAGCATTGATTGCCAGATAATCAACAGTTCAACTATTCATTGAATGCTTATCATCTTGACGCACACGCTTGAAGAGCATTAAATGAGTTACCCTTTCATATGTATATTATTTAATGTATCACCCTTTCATGTACAGCCTAAAGGCTATAACTACCTTATATCACCCTCGTTTGATAGCACTTGTAATCGAGAATTTCCAAACACTCAGCAATAACATAACAGTGGATGTAGGCCATTCAAATAAGGCTGAACCACTTTAAAATCTTTTGCCTCATTTATTTATCTGTGATTGAATAATTAGAGTAATCTAATTTTTTACATCAACAGATTGGCGCCGTCTGTGGGAAACGACTATTGCTATCGTTTTTTACCAAAAATCATTCATCATCAATGGCAGATAATCCGGAATCCAGCAATCGAAACGCTGGAAATGCTGGAAATCCTCCAAATCCCTCTGCACCTCCAGATCTGGCTGGAATTATGACGAATCTGGCTCAAAGACAAAACGCCATGCAAGAAACAATGCGACAACTCATACAAACCCTTCATGGCAGTGCACCTGCACATTCGGGACAGCGAAGTGGTCAGAGGCAAACCTATTTACATTCTTCACGATCCAGGCATACAGATGCGTATCATAATGAAGAATGTGATGATTTCTCTTATCAACCTGGGCAAACTTCATCAATACGGGCTACAGATACTGAGCAACGTATTACTCTCTCTCCAGAAAGGACCAGTGCCTTAGAAAGACTGAGCAGGGTGTCTCCCTTCAGTCGATTAGGCCCCAGGAGGAATAGGAGTCCACCTAAAGTCGTATCGAGGAGTTTTCGACAGCCATCAGACCTAAGAGAAGGATCAGCGCAATCACGACCAATTGCTCGTCAAGATAGATCTCAAGAGGCCACTTCAGAACAATCCATTGCTCGAACTAATAGACCCAAGGAAGGAAATGAGGTGTGGAAAGGGTTCATTCAGCGGTTGGAGGATAGATTGGGAGAAATGGCTAAGGCAAAGAACCCCCTACAACGAACTTTTGTTCGAGGGACACCTTTTGTACAGGCCATTGTGGATTTTCCCACACCGTCGAAATTTAAAGCACCTGTGGTGACCCCCAAATATGATGGAAAGACAGATCATGCTCTTCACATAGAGCAATATCAAGCTGCTGCCGACACCTATGTTGTCCCCGACGAGATGAGATGCAGAGCATTCTCAGGAACTCTTACTGGATCTACCCAGATATGGTACAACAATCTTCCCCGGGGTAAGATTTCAACTTTCTTTCAATTGGCCGAGTTGTTTATTGGCAATTTCTGTTTTGGAGCAAAGCCAGTAAAACGAGTAGCACACTTGTTAAGTGTTAGACAAAAACCTGGTGAGAGTACTAGAGATTACATAACTCGTTTCAATAACGAGAAGCTGGAAGTCATAGATTATGAAGAAAAGACAGCAATCACTGCCTTGATGAGTGGGTTGTTGCCTAATAAGTTGTATTACACTTTGGCCAAAGATCCACCTACAACTATGTCAGAGTTGATGGCAAAAGCGGCCAAAATTATGAATGCCGAGGAGGCTATGGCTGCGAAGAAGAATATGGATAAAGACACCAAGGTGGAAGTCGACAAATCTAAGAAGAAAGAGCATAAGGGCAATGGTGGTGACAAGCATTCCAAGAATAATAGGTCGTCATGGGAAGTTCTGAAAAAATTCGATAATTATACTCCTTTGAAAATGGGTATTAATCATGTCTTGGAAAAAATCAAGAATAACGAGGAAGTAAAGTGGCCGAAGAAACTGAGGTCATACCCTGACTCGAGGAACAGGGAGAAATATTGTGAGTTCCATAAGGATCACGGCCATATGACCAAAAATTGCATAGCTCTTCAGAACGAGATTGAAACACTCATCCGAAGAGGGAAGCTAGCGAAGTATGTTGATCGGGGAGGCGAAAGAAGGAATAATGACCGAACTATAGAAAGGTCTAGATCTCCTCGTCGAGCAGAGGAGAAAAAGAAAAGGGAACATGAAGATGATACAGAAGATGACCCCGATCTTCCCAAGAAACCAAGACAGCCAGAACGAGAGGTATTTTCAATACGCTTTGGGTCATTTGATTGTAATGTCATTACAGGAGGAGATGCAAGAGGAGGAGACCTTACTGCAGAAAGAAAAGCTTACCTCGGTGAGGCTCAGGCTTGCTCATACATTCAACGGATAAATTTGGCTGAAGAGTATCGCCCGAGGAAGGTAAACAAAGAAAAGCTGGTCATCGGTTTTTCAAAAAACGACCTTGCAGGTGTTCTTTACCCTCACGACGACCCTTTGGTGATCAAAATGAGGATGAAAGAAGTAGTGATTTCAAGAGTGATGGTAGATAATGGTAGTTCGGCAGACATCATGTACTATTTATGCTTTGACAGTTTAAATTTGAAATTATCTCAATTGGAACCTTATCACAGACCTCTATTGGGTTTTGCTGGCAAGAAAGTTTTTCCACTTGGGACGATCAAGTTAGATATATTCATTGGAACTTGGCCTGCTTGTCGAACAGAAAGAATATGCTTCTTTGTGATGGATAAGAATGTGCAATCAGCTTACAACATCATCATGGGAAGAGTTGGTCTGAAGAAGTTCGAAGCAGTTCCGTCTACAGTACATCAGTGTTTAAAATTCCCTACAAATTTCGGAGTGGGAGTTGTGAAAGGTGATCAGAAAGTAGCTCGGGAATGATATTATTCATCTGCCGGGCAAGAGGAGCTTGAAGAGTCAAGGAAAAAGACTACTACCTACCAGGTGGAGGAAGGTACAGAAATTGAAACACTTGATCCCAGAGATGAATCCCAACTTGTAAAAGGACAGGTGGTGGAAGCTACAGAAAATGTTATTCTAGACGACGAGCACCCTGAACGAGTAACCCAGATAGGGTCGATGTTGGATGCTTCAATAAAACAGGAGTTAATAACTTTCTTGAGAAACAGAAAGAAAACTTTTGCGTGGAGTCATGAAGATATACCAGGAATAGATCCAAACTTCTTATGCCATGAACTCAATGCGAATAAGGAGATCAAGCCTGTAAAGCAAAGAAGAAGAGTGTTTAGTCCGGAGAAGAATCAAGCCATACAAGAGGAGGTCGAGAAGCTCCAGAAAGCCCAATTCATTGAAGATGTGAAATATCCAGACTGGTTAGCTAATGTGGTGATGGTGAAGAAGAAAAACAATAAATGGAGAATGTGTGTTGATTTCACTGATCTCAACAAGGCCTGCCCAAAGGATCACTTTCCATTGCCCAGAATTGACCAACTAGTAGATGCTACCTCGGGACACGAGCTGCTTAGTTTCATGGACGCTTATTCTGGATACAACCAGATCAAAATGAAACCTGAAGACAGGGAAAGCACTTATTTTATTACCCCTAAGGGAACTTATTGTTATAATGTTATGCCTTTTGGTTTGAAAAATGCAGGAGCGACATACCAGCGGCTGATGAACAAGGTTTTTGCCAAACAAATCAGTTGCAATATGGAGGTGTATGTCGACGATATGCTGACAAAGAGCAAGAAAGCTGCTGATCATCTAGTTGACTTATGTCAGACCTTTGATCAACTGGATAAATACCAGATGAAGCTCAACCCGACGAAGTGCACCTTTGGAGTACGAGAAGGAATGTTCCTCGAGTACATCGTCAACCAGCGAGGCATTGAGGCAAATCCAGCAAAGATCAAAGCTCTTTTAGGGTTGCGATCTCCAACGACGAAGAAAGAGGTGCAGAGTCTTACAGGACGAGTTGCAGCGCTCAACAGATTTGTATCCCGAGCAACTGATAGATGCCTCCCATTCTTCAAAACACTTCGAAAAACTTTCGAGTGGAATGATGAATGTGAAAAATCCTTTCAAGACTTGAAGAAATATTTGGGAGCACCTCCATTGTTATCCAGGCCAGTAATGGGAGAGAAATTGTACTTGTACCTGGCAGTATCAGAGAATGCAGTCAGCTCGGCATTGATCAGATTAGAGAATGGAGTCCAGAAGCCCATTTATTACACAAGTAAGGCTTTTCGAGGTGCAGAGATCAGGTACCCAAAGCTGGAAAAATTGGCATTGGCATTAATTGAAGCAAGTAGAATAATGAGGCCTTATTTCCAGGCTCATACCATCGTCGTGTATACCGACATGCCATTGAGACAAGCCCTTCATAAGTCAGAAAAATCAGGGAGACTGATGTATTGGGCAATAGAGCTCGGTGAATATGATATTGTGTATGAACCCAGATCATCATTAAAAGGGCGGCTGTAGCAGACTTTATAGCAGAATTTACATATCCTGATACCCCCGAGGAACAAAAGTTATTCGCTGACCAACCTGTGGATGTTACAGGATCAACAGACATAAGTCCAGATCAACTCCGGTTGGTAAAAGGGCTTGTGGATGTAGAAAGATCATCAAATTCAAACCCAGACCAACTCTAGTTGGTAAAAGGGCGAGAAGAGATGGTCGACGAAGAGCGAAAAATACCAGGGGAGGATGAAAGGAAACAGCAGATATTTCACCGAGGAACTCTGTCAGATAAGAAATTTGAAGACGAGTTACCTACATGGAGATTATATGTAGATGGGTCATCTTGCACAACAGGTTGTGAGGCAGGGATTGTTTTGAAAACCCCAGACGAGATTGACATGGAATATGCTTTGCGATTCCAATTCAAAGCCTCCAATAATGAGGCTGAATATGAGGCCATGATAGCAGGTCTTAATTTAGCAAAGATTATGGAAGCACAACAAGTGATGGTATTCAGTGATTCTCAATTAATTGTGAATCAGATGATGGGAACATATGCAGTTAAAGGAGAATTAATGGTCAAGTATCATGCAAAGGTGATGGAGTTATTGGCAGAATTTGAAGCCATTCAATTGATCAGAATACCAAGAATGGAAAATGCACAAGCAGACGCTCTAGCCCGACTAGCATCAGCTACTCGTACCGAGCTGCGAAGAACGATACCAATTGAAGTCTTAGAAAGTCGAAGCATAGATGAAGACTTGACGATGAATGTTATTACCCTTGATTTAGGATCATCTTGGATGGATCCCATCAGGGCATATATTGAGGAGGGAGAATTTCCGGAGGATAAACTCTCTGCAAAGAAATTGAAGTTTAAAGCTGCTCGGTATGTACTAACTAATGGTGTTTTGTATAGACGAGGAATTATGGTAGGTTTGCAGAGATGTGTACATCCCTCCGAGGTGAAAGAATTGATTGAAGAGATCCATGAAGGGTCTTGTGGAGCACATGTAGCAGGTCGGACACTTTTACAAAGAGTGATGACACAGGGGTACTACTGGCCAACGATGAGGGCTGATTGTATAGCCTATGCCAAAAGATGTGATAAATGCCAACGTTTTTCTTCCATCCAACGAACTCCACAAGCATTGTTGACACCCATAACTTCCCCTTGGCCATTTTCCATGTGGGGAATTGATTTGGTTGGACCACTGCCAACGACACGAGGAAGATTCAAGTACCTCGTCGTCGCAGTGGATTATTTTACTAAGTGGGTAGAAGCTGAGCCACTTATTGATATGACGTACGAGAAGGTATACCAATTCGTTTGGAAGAATATAATCTGCCGATATGGTCTCCCTCATGCCTTCATCACAGACCATGGAACACAATTCGATAACGAGGAGTTTGCTGCCTATTGTCGACAATCAAACATTTTGAAGACTTATTCAGCACCAGGCCATCCACAAAGCAATGGACAGACTGAAGTGACGAACAGAACATTACTAAATGTTTTGAAGAAGAGACTAAGTGAGGCTAAGGCTAATTGGATTAATGAGCTACAGTCAGTTTTGTGGGCTTACCGAACAACTCCCCGAGCAGCAACTGGAGAATCACCATATATGCTGGCATTTGGAAGTGAGGCTGTAATACCTGCCGAGTTGGGTCTTCCAACACATAGAGTGCTGAATTTCAATTCCCCAGTCAGTGACTTAATGAGAAGATTGGATTTGGATATACTCGAGGAGGTTAGAGAAGAGACAGCCATTAGGAATGCTGCTTACCAACAACGAACAACTCTGTTCTACAACAAGAGGGTAAAGAAATGCGACTTAAAAGAAGGAGATTACGTGCTAAAGAAGGTCATTCAGAAGCATAATAAATTGGAAGCAAACTGGCATGAACCTTACCGAGTTACAGAAGTTGTTCGACCAAGAACTTACCGAATATCGACTCTAGAAGGAGAGGAATTTAAGAATGCATGGAATGCTGAACACCTACGCAAGTATTATCAGTGATGTAAAATGTAAAGCAGTTCCATCAATATGAATAAAACGATGATGTTTCACCATCCTCTTTCTTTTTATTGAAAGTTTTTCGGGGAATACTAGTGTACAACACTACGATGTTCAGCAATTTATGGCAACACTGATAGTTCAAACCCACGACCAACTCCGGTTGGTAAAAGGGCGAGAAAAAACTATACTCCTTTGGTTAGGAGGCGTACGCTAGCGTGACCAACTCAGGTTGGTAAAAGAGCTAGTGGACATGATAGTTCAAACCCACGACCAACTCCGGTTGGTAAAAGGGCAAGAACAAACTATACTCCTTTGGTTAGGAGGCGTACGCTAGCGTGACCAACTCAGGTTGGTAAAAGAGCTAGTGGACATGATAGTTCAAACCCACGACCAACTCCGGTTGGTAAAAGGGCGAGAACAAACTATACACCTTTGGTTAGGAGGCGTACACTAGCGTGACCAACTCGGGTTGGTAAAAGAACTAGTGGACACGATAGTTCAAACCCACGACCAACTCCGGTTGGTAAAAGGGCGAGAACAAACTATACTCCTTTGGTTAGGAGGCGTACACTAGCGTGACCAACTCATGTTGGTAAAAGAGCTAGTGGATATGATAGTTCGAACTCAGACCAACCCCGATTGGTAAAAGGGAGAGAACACCCCATACTCCTTTGGTTAGGAGGCGTACATTAGCTCAGACCAACTCCGGTTGGTAAAAGAGTCAGTGGAAACAAGATATGCTCTCAAATGCCAACTTATGTTGGTCAGGAGGTAAGATTATCACAGAAAATACAAAAGTTCCTCGTAGAACAAAATATTCCAAACTGAACCAAGTATGGTTAGTCGGGGATAAAAACCCACTAACTATAGTTGGTCGACGAGGAACATTTATCGACCTTGGTTGGTCGGACACATTTTATGAAAAAGACAAAAAGTTACCAGGTATGGTTAGTCGGGGATAAAATCTCACTAACTATACTTGGTCGACAAGCTAATTTTTACAACCTTGGTTGGTTGGAATAATTTTCAACATTTTTATACTCATTACTTTATTATTAAGTGATCGAGCAACGTTTCTGATACTTGTAACTTTTTATTACTAAGTTGGTTGATGAATAGCACAAAATTGTTATCTTTTTAACAGATACATATGCATAAATATAACGTGTTTGACAAGCACAAGACAATAGCAATACAGATTTGCAAACAGAGAATGAAAGTCTTTCATTAAAACTCAAAATAAATTACAAGTTACATATGTGTACTAACTGTTATATAGAAAATTCCTATTCTATTGGTTTTTTTCCCTCAGCTTTCGATACAGGTTCCTCGCCAGCAGGCGGATCATTTAAAGTCTGATGAGAGTTAATGAAGTTCAAGTTCTTCAGCATTCTGACATTCATTATTGAAGGTGTGTCCAATAGATGCTCGGGACGAGATACTTCGATCTGAGAATGAAGACTGTAATCACCGAGGTATTGTGCAATTAAGCTCCGAGGAATGGCACGAGCTGTGATCCATTCCATGTCCAAATTGAACGGTGGCACAGGCAATTCAAATACCTCAGGATAATAATAATCCCATAAAAAATGTCTCTGTTCGAGTTTCAACACGCATAAGGCATTCAGCCAGCCTTGTTTATAGCCCTCATTATTGGCATTCTGGATACGAGCATCTAAATGGAATAGTGCCTCGTTGTACCCAGCCATCCAAAATTCCCTGGGCTGTTTATGGAATTGGAAAGTCAGTCTCTCCATTTGCTCGTGAAGGTTTTTGATAAAAATGTCTTTATTATCTAAAGCAGACTTCGTCACAGTAAGTTGATCCTCCAAAGTTTGGGATTTCTTGGACATTTCAGACAAAGCCCGATCTTTTGCATTCAATTGGTACGCTTGAGTTTCCAATGTTGACTGAGTACGAGCTTCTTCAACATTACGACGAAGAGATCTTAATCGACCCCGAGTATGTGGAGTACTTTGTTCCTCAGCAACATCCTGAGCGACTCTTCCTCGTCCACGAGAAACTCTTCCTCGGCCCCGAGCAGCAGTAGAGATACTGGACCTTCTCAAGGTATCCAACTCTTGCCTTAATTTTGTATTCTTAACCTCTAAGAAGGAAAATCCCTCGTCAGTCACTAGGATTACAGCTGTTGAAGAAGATGCTGCAGACTTATACTGTGCCAGCTCTTTTTGCAAATTGTTATTTTCTTGCTCTAGCAGCTCGGCAATCTGTCTACAAGCTTCAACTTCACCCTTTAGGGTTCTCTCCCTGACATCGTACCCAGCAAGGATCTTTTTGTGGCCTGACTCGGCAGAAAGCTGTTGATACCTCTTTTCATATCCCTCGTGCAAAAGGGCATTTGATTCCTTGTACTGAGTCTGAAGATCTTCTAAAGTATATTGAAGCTCCTCGATCATGTCATAGTAAGCCACGTTGTTGGCTACAGCACGATCAAGAAGACATTTCAAGTATTGATATGCCTCCACTGCTTGGTCTGAAGCATCATGACCAAGGATATCAACAATTTCTGATGCACTCAGGTCAGTATGGCTAGCTTTAAAATATTCATGGCATTGCTGCATCAATTTTGTATCATTGGCATACATCAATTCCATTCTAGTCATAAACTAATAAAGAAGAGAAGGCAAGAGTTAATAAAAGAAGAAGACAGGACATCAACAACGCAGAGGAACAAAAAAGGTAATTTTATTACATCATCAAAAGGAGTACATCGTTCAGAATACAGAGTACAAGTAAAAGAAAAACAGAAAGAGAATACCGAACAACTTCACACCTTTTCCTTGTCTCCCAATAATTTCTCGGGAGGCTGGGACGAGGAGCTTGGTTGCTCGGTGGGAACAACGATTTGGTTGGCAGAAATTGGGACTTGTTCAGAAGGAGCAGGCAAAGAAGAAATCTCCTCGGTGGCTGTCTGATTGGGTTGTGGAGCAAGGACTTGATCACCCACTATTACTGAAGACTCCTCGGATGCAGGTTCATCCTCTTCTTCATCTTCAATAGCTGGAGGAGGACCAGGGAGATGTTGTTGAAATAGTTCAAAGTCCTCGCTCACCTTCAATTCTTGCAAGGCAGCAACCCAACCATCTCAGAAGTATTTCAAACTCCCATACTGCACCTGAGTCATCATTGCTGCTACCCCCTATCCCATCCTTTGTCCCAACCGGTTCGAAAGGATTTTTTCACAGCCACTTTTCTCTTCATTTTCTCCGAGGAGAGCTTCTCAGATAGAAGATCCTCGGTGGCTTTCAATTTGGCCTCCACCTCCTCCTTCTGGCGATTTACTTCTCGCAAAAGGGACAGCTCTTCCTCGGCATTTTAATTTATTCTCAAGCTCCCCAAAACTTGTGAGCTTCTCGGCGTATTTTTTATTCTCACTCTCTAAGTATTTCACCTTCTTTCCCAACTGCACTTTCTCTGCCTCAGACGCAGTCAACTTCTTCTCCCATTCACCCTTATCCTCGTCGTATCTTTGACGGGATTTCTTCAGAGATTGGGCCAAACCCAGAAAGGCATCCTCCACTCCAGACGAAGAGCTAAAAGCCTTGAGTGCTTCATCTTTTTTCACTATGGTGTTAAAGCAACTCACCAGCTGAAAAAAGGTAATGATAAGTCAGTGCCGAGATACATATATTGACTGAAAGAAAGAAAAATTCAGGATAAGAGAAACTTACTGAAGCTATATGACGAGTAGTAGGGATGTCAGCATATCCCTAGACATGTTTTCTTCAATTCCTTGGACTTCAGGAATGGTCCAAGTCTTTACCGAGCTCATTGCAGAACTCGGGGGAATAATGGTTGGGACACCAGCTCCACTAGCTTGGAGTTGGGGAATGGTTTCAGAAAAACTGACCGAGGAGGATTTCTTCAATCTCCTCAGTGGCACTTCAACAGTTTCAACCAAAGAACTTTTGGTGGGGGAGATGGTGACCACTTCCATAGAAGCATTTTTCTTGCTCGGAGCCACTGGGGGCTTCTCGACAGCCTTCTGAGGAGTAACAGAAGAGGCAGCATCTACTTTCTTTGTCCCCTTTGGGACATCATTCTTGTTTCTCTTTCCATCTCCAGCAGAGGAAGTCTCCTCGAAGATAGCAGGAACTCTTCTTTTGCCCATTTTCTGACTTAGAGGAATGTGAGATTCTGGTGAAGATTCCTCAGAAGCTGGCAATGGTTCACTAATGCTGACCACAGGACGAGCAGTAAAGGATGATGTGTAGCTCCTGTATTGCAACAAATATGAAGCAGACCTGATGTGCTCATCTTCAACTCTTCGATGCAAATTCCAGATATGTTTCAAATGCTTTATATTAACTTCTGATTCTTTGGGAGTTTTTCTCTTGCTGTCAACTGCAAACAAAAACATATTGAACTGTCAATCATGCATTTATTCAAACATAATGAAATCATAATTTCAGAAATGAAATAAAATGAAAATAACCTATCCCATTGCCATATGGAGGGCATTTGGGACCCTCATATACTGCATCTCCAACCAAAGGGGTATGTTGCCAATTTTTGATAACTACCCCGTGTTCAAAATAATTCCTGTTTGCATCAGGGAGGTTGACTACTAAGGCCCTATTCAAAAACCTAGTTTTTAAATAAAAAACATTGTCTAAAACAACCCATCTATAACAATACATAATCTCAGGAATTCCTATACGAGTTCCATGAGTTTGATTTAACTTATACACCCCATTAACTATCCTCCATGTGTTGGGGGCTATTTTTGCAGGGACAACATCGAAATACTGACAGAACTCTAAACACAAAGGGTTTGGTGGAAAAGAAAATCCACATTCAGCAATAAAAAGGCTAGGGAACCAATGTCCCTCAGCCAAATTAAAATAATTTGAAGGCTCAAAAAGACTCTCCAAAGTTACCCAAGAAGGAATAGAAAAGTCAGAACAAAATTTCTCAAGAGATTCGATAATATAAACCATGGTGAACAAAAAGAAATGAAGAAGAAGGAAGAAAATCTTACAGGAAAAAGGAGATCTGTTGACAAATAAACGAAGAAAGGGATGAACGCACAGGAGAGAGAAAAGCTATAGAAAACTCGAAAGCAGAAATTGAAAAGGTAGAAGACGATGGGATTACCTCTGAAGCTTAAATACTTTGCCTTGGGAAACGGCGAAAGAAATGATTACAAAAAGGAAACTATTACGCTACCGGCGGCTAAAAGGACAAAGAGTGCACGAAGATCGAAGCGCTTATAAAAATGCAAAAAGGCGGATTCTGCGAATTTGGAAGGAAATTCAAATACGAAGAAAAGGCTCCTAAAACCCAGGAAGGTCATTTAATATTGCCATATATCGAGAAAGAATGTTCCATACTCCTCAAGGTTCGAAATATGAAACATTGGGGGCTTCTGTTGATACCAAAATTAGTATGCTGATGTGGACGAATAATAAGAAGACACGTGTCAATCTACGTGGCACAATAACAACGAGGAAGTTCATTCCCCCGACCTAGTCATATTCACTCCGAGCAACAGGTGCACTCCAAGGAACACCAGTCCTCCGAGGAACTCCATCGCTTCGAGGAACTCTTGAACGACGAGCAACAAAGGCAGTTCAAGCTGCATCTCGACCACAACATTGATTGCCAGATAATCAACAGTTCAACTATTCATTGAATGCTTATCATCTTGACGCACACGCTTGAAGAGCATTAAATGAGTTACCCTTTCATATGTATATCATTTAATGTATCACCCTTTCTTGTACAGCCTAAAGGCTATAAATACCTTGTATCACCCTCATTCAAAGGGACGGGAATTTCTTGATAGCACTTGTAATCGAGAATTCCCAAACACTCAGCAATAACATAACAGTGGATGTAGGCCATTCAAATAAGGCTGAACCACTTTAAAATCTTTTGTCTCATTTATTTATCTGTGATTGAATAATTAGAGTAATCTAATTTTTTACATCAACAATGTGGATGAGCCACCTGTCACTGTCACAAGTAAAATATGAAGATAAAATATTCCCTCACGTGTGAGGGGGAAGTTATTATAACGGTTTTTGTACACGTGGGATCTATAGCCCATGCGCACACTCTCACGCGTTCCCCAATCCACGTGCTCTGCCAGTTTTCCATTATCGGCCATCCATCCAGACCGAGGCCGAGTTGTTGAGATGTAGTCCACTGGTGAAATGACACCTTTCCTTTTGAGTTATCTCGTCCTGTCCTCGTTGTCCGGATGATGGCTGAGGACAAGGGTGGTAGATCATAGGATCAATTATGTGAGGCAGGTTGACTGGTCTTCCAGGACGAGGTCGAGGTTCCCTGCGATGAGCCATTGGCCGAGGACGAATCAGCTCAGGCTGAGTCCATGGCCGAGTCATAACTCTTTATATTGGATGGATTAACGATGGTCCATTTTGGTCGAGGTGATATGACTCTAGGATAGGGTTATACTTGGTATATCAATCACCCCCTAGCCCATAGTCTTCTACATGAGTAAGAGACTAAGGGATAAAGCATTTGTAAGCAAACATTGATGAACTGTCCCTTCAAATGTCGAGTCTGGTGCATTGATTGAAGGCCTAGAATGACATGTGGAGGCCATTATGTGGAATGGCTTGTTGTCTAAGAATAATGGTTGTAAGTGATGGCTAGGGTACTGTGCCCTAATGATGATCGTTTGGAAAGTTATGTGAAATGATTTAGAGTATTTAAATAGTTTTACAAATCTATTTTCTCTTTCATCCTTCTTCTTCTTCTTCTTCTTCTTCTTCTTCTTCTTCTTCTTCTTCTTCGCTCTAAAACTCTCTCTCTCTCTCTTTTTAACAAAGATTCAGCCTTTTTCTCCCATTTTTGCTATTCAAGATTTTCTAGGTTGATATTAGGGTTCTTCCGTATGCAATCATCTCAGGTACCTTTCTTCCCCTTTCTCCCAGTTATCTCTCCATTGTTTAGCCATTTCGGTTGTATTGGGGTTTTTCGATGGTTTTCTGCATTTTTCGGCCACCGCAGTTGGTAGTTTTAGGGTTGCTAATAGGTAGCTTTCTAGTGGTTGTGAGAGTCAGGTAGTTGCCCTTAGGTTTCTCGTCGCTTTTAAGCCTCATTTACCTACCAAATCAATCTCTAATTGAGCTCCAGTGAAAATCTGGTGAACTAGATCTTTACTTGTTCTTGAATCAAAACAATCAATATCCCTATTTTGACCTCCAAGTCAACAATAGTCAAACCTTTAATTGTGTATACTTTTTCAGAGTTTTCCTACCTAAGTTAAGCCTCGGCTTGGTTGAATGTTAAGAACCCTTTATGCTTTAGTTGAGTAATTCCCCACTATCAGGGAGATATACTTCGCAGAGATTCGTAGGATTGAGGAGGAAGACGAGGCTCAACGTCGAGCCGGAGTCGATCGCACCATTTTCCCAATACCCTTAAAAATAATCTTACCCTCATCCTCGGAGATACTTGGCTCGTCCTCTTCTCAGGTCGAGAGTAGATAATTCAAAGAAACCATGAGAGAATCACAATCTGTGAGATTTGAGGTAGCCGAGGGTTCATCTCGGACATCGTCTTCTAGCAAGGCCGAATCGTTTGGTCAAGATGACTCTTCCATCCACATCGTCTCGGGTGAGGATGAGCCGACCACTAACGTTATCTTACCCCCACCAATCGTTCTTTTCTCGATAATGACCATAAATGAATTTCATGAGAGGTTTCCAGATAGGGCCCCGACCTCTAAGAATGCTGATGACATTGTTGACTCCGAGGTCGAGGAACCTGTTGATTGCTTGTATGATGAATCCTTTGTTTTTAGTGTCAAAGAGACTGATATCCTCCTCTAGAGACATTTATATGGTATAAAACCCAATATTTCTATGAGAGTCCCAAGCGAGGATAAGAAAGTATTCCAAGTCCGTGTAATACCCCTTATTTATGAGTAATGATTTTTATATTAATTTCCATGTGGGTAAATTATATAAAATAATAGAAATTGAAGTAAATATTACTTTAAGTGATTTAAGAGACAATATTTACTGAGTTTTGCATATTTACTGTTAAGTGATGTAAATAGTGTAACATTATATTTTGTTGCGTTATTGTGTTTTAAACGACATGTTATGATTTATATTTCAATCGGATTATTATAAAAGAGTTAATATGATGTTGGAACATGAAATAATGTACGACATTCCGGATGCTAATTTTGAAGGTACGGTTAGTCCGAAAATGGCTGAGATAGTCAAAATAAGTGCCAGGTGTGTTTTTGGGTTTCAGGATACTTTTGACTAGTTATAACTTAATTGTGATGTTACGAGTCATTTTTTAGTGTGTAGTAGCATTTAATGTTAGACTTAATGTATTTTGGATGAGTTGGGTATTTTAGTCTTGCAAGAGCATTTAATCTCATTTGTGTCTAAACCTAGAAAGAGAGTTAGAGAGAAGAGAGAGCTTGGGAGAAAGATCAGAGAAAGAGGAGATTTGCCATTTCAAGCTTAGAATCATTTCAACGAGGAAGAATACGAGACTACAATCTTTAGGCAAGTTTCTAACTTGCATAATGTATGATTGAGTGTGAATAATTTGTATTTATAGTTGTGTTCTTGAGTTTGAACCAAAAATGAATTTTGATGATTTTAATGTTTAAACCTGTGGGTATTTGATCTAGACATGATTGGAGTTGGATATATTAGTTGATCATGGTGTAGGAATGATTTGGTGAAGTTATTAATTGATGACGTTGGTTTAGATGGAAGAAAATAGGATTTGGGGATTTAGGGTTTATATTAACCCGTAGCCATTAATGGGCTTCTCGTCTAGGGCGAATCGATTCGCCCTCCTCAGCGAATCGATTCGGGTTAAGGCCGAATCAATTCGGGCTTAGACAGTGGGCTGGTTTTCTCATCCGAATCGATTCTCTTTTTGATCGAATCGATTCTCTTTCAGGGGTGATTCGATTCGTCCCCCTAGGCGAATCGATTCGGAATCTTGTTGTTTTATAAGATTTTTCCAACTTGGTTACTAGTCTTTTTCTTTTAGATTCGAGGCTTAGGAACCTTCTTATATGAAATAATAAAGAGTATTAGAGTCTTGTATAAGGGGAACTAATACCCTAGGTTAGAGAGGGGGTATTCGGGCTTATCTCGAGGACTATTCAGTAGAATTTAATGTCTTATTTTATCTAATAAGCGAATCTAGGACTAGGGGAGAGTTAAGTAGTATCGTATTGTACTTTTGGGGGCTAGTATGAGGGTAATTATATTTTATGGCATATATTGTAAAGCACATATATTTTCGCGAATTTAAAAAGTGGATGTCTTAAATGGGCATATCCTGTAATTGTGGCATGCATATACATACCTCTCTAAATGCTATCATAAGGGAAGTTACGCGAATGAGGTAAATCCCCTGGCTAGTGAATATAGGGAGAATATAGTCCTCGTCTATAGGACCGGTGGTTACATTGTGTGGTTGTTTTATTCGAAGTGAGGTAATTTCGGGAACGGTTATGCCTCACTGTCGAATGTATATGGCCGATTCCCACACGACGCGATTTAGGGTGCCTAGGTGGTCTTGATTATTGTACACCCCGTAATTTTGAGGATTTAATATTTAATTATTTTTGGAGAGTTATAAAAATATTTAAATTGGAGAAACTTAAATTTATGATTTGGAGAACTTATTTGAGTGGGAAGAATTATTTATAATTGGCGACTTTAAGTTTAATTGTCCGAATTAATGTGTCGCATTTTGAGGTCGAAATTTGGAAATGATAAAAAGTATTTCGGATGACAATTCTGAGTACACAGTTGAGTCCAGATGGGTCGAGATAGTCAGAAAAAAGTGTCCGGGGGTAGTAATTGGGTCTCGGGGTATTTTTGGGCATAGTCGGGCCCACACGGAGTGATTCGGGCCATTTTAATTAGGCCCGTGTGGCCAAAAACGGGATTAAGTATTTTTTAACCTAATTGAGGGACTAGGAACGGCAGATAGAAAATTCTAAACCTAGGTTTTGGGAGAGTATTAAAGGAAGCTAATCAAGAAGTCAATTGGGGGTCTTTTGGAGCCAAATTAAGGGACTAATTTGGGGTGTTCTTCATCAACCATTCTCTACACTAACGGAATCTGACCCTACGAACAATTCCAGGCAAGTGGTTAACTTGTTGTAATGTGTATATGGTGATATCCAATTCATATTTTAGTGATGTGTAAACTAAAATTCGTTTTTGGGGATAAAAGGGTACAAAAATGGGGGTTTTGTTAATGGAACCATTGAATGAGATTCAAAGTAAGAATTAGTTGTGTTATATATTTCTAAGTATGATTATCTGATTTGAATGAGAAACCCGGAACATAAAATGGTGGAATTTGAACCTGAAATTGGGATTACATCATAGGAATTTGTGTTCTTGAGTGGGTAAAGATTTGTAGTGTTAATGATGTTAAAAGGTTTAGATGATGTGTATAGTTCATGAGAGATGTAATAAGATGATTAACAGGCTGGTTTGAGTTTGGATTTTGAGGAAAGAAACCTTAGTTTTTCGTCAATGGCCGAACAGAGGGCTAGAGGAGATGAAGTCTGGAACGATCGACCGATCGACCCAAGGGGTTCGATCGATCGATGATACAGGAATTTTGGCAGTTCGGCCAGTTTTGGATATAAAGAGAAATTCATTTAAGATTTAATCCCTTACTTCTATTTAGTGATAAATTTATATGTGGCATATATTCCTTAACAATTATAGGGTGATATAATTGGGTTTAGGAGGGTGAAAATTGTATGTCATGAGATGAACGAATATCAAGAAATAATTCATAAATATTGAGGTTGGGCCGAGGAATAATATTCGGGTATTGTAGTTGGGTGACGCTGCATTATTAAAGGAATTGAGGTGAAATAAATTAGTTATGGGGAAAAATATAGACTCGAAAAATATTAAGTTACGGGCCAAGTGAGCGAGTCCGGGTATAATGGTTGGGCGACACCAAGTATTAAATTAATTAATGTGTAATTAATTAAATTAGAGTCGGACTGTAGACTCGGGAACGTATTAAATGAATTAATGTGTTATTAATTAAATTAGAGTCGGACTGTAGACTCGGGAACGTATTAAATTAATTAATGTGAAATTAATTAAATTAGAGTCGGACTGTAGATTCGGGAAAGTATTTAATTAATTAATGTGTAATTAATTAGATTAGAGTCGGACTGTAGACTCGGGAACGTATTAAATTAATTAATGTGAAATTAATTAAATTAGAGTCGGGCTGTAGACTCGGGAAAGTATTCAATTTAATTAATGTGAAATTAATTAAATTAGAGTTGGACTGTAGACTCGGGAAAGTATTTAATTAATTAATGTGTAATTAATTAGATTAGAGTCGAGCTGTAGGCTCGGAAAGGTAAGAAATTAATTAATGTGTAAGTTAATTAAATGAGAGTCGGACCACAAACTCGGATTGGTATAGATTAATTAACTAAGAGTCGGACCAAAAACTCAGATTGGTATAAATTAATTAATGTATAAATTAATTAACTGAGAGTCGGACCACAGACTCAGATTGGTATAAATTAATTAATGTGTAAATTAATTAACTGAGAGTCGGACCACAGACTCGGATTGATATTAATTAATTAATTAATGTGTTAATTAATTAAATGAGAGTCGGATCATAGACTCGGGAAAAATATTATATTAATTAATGTGTGAAGTAATTAAATTTGAGTCGGACCATAGACTCGGAATAATGATAATTTAATAAGTGAGAAAATTTATTTAGTTGAGTCAGGCCAGAGACTCGGGAAATTTCAGGCTAGTGTTACGGGTTACGAGTACACGGTGAAGTCGGGATTCATCTTATATATATATACGGTGTAGTGATAGTATATATATATATATATATATATATATATATGTGTGTGTGTGTGTGTGTGTGTGTGTGTGTGTGTGTGTATTGTGTGCGTTATTAAATATCAGTGGTTAGATATTTATTTAATTATATACTCTAGTGCTATCAAGGGAGGTTGCGCGATGTCGGTGAATCCCCTAGCTTCAGGAGTAGGGTGAGTATATCCCCAGGTCATAGCGTCCGGTATATGGGTGAGGGGCTTATCTCACTTTCAGGGAAGGAATATGACCGCCTCCACTTCGTTTATGTTTTGGGCCAGGTTGGTGAGAGAATCCAACTTGGGTAACTAGGTTATGTGAGCACACCTAGTGAGATGGCACTTTATAGGGAATCATCTAGTGAGGAGATACTCGGAAGGATGGATATACGCATGATATATGTGTGGACGTTTAAGTAAAGATACGTATAATATGGTAGTAAATATTATATGTGTGTAATAATACAGTGTGTGATGTATTTACTTTATATAACTTAGTCACGGTTATATGTTATTAATTAAGAAGGAATTAATTAAGTTAATTAGTGAGATAACTTATAATTCATGAATAATTATACTCGAGTTAGAGTAGTATGGCAAGGGGAGGTTATACCAGGACTAGTTGGACGGGATAGTACAACTAGGTGGGGTTAAGGTAACCGTTAGGTGTGCACATTAGTGGAGGGGTGAGAATGTCCACAAGGGAGTGCGACACTAACTTAAATATGAAGCGCATTCATGCATTTTAAATTACTGCAGTTAATTCACTTCCTAAATGTTTTCAAAATGTTTTAGGTTCTAACCCTTTCTATAAAACTATTTTCAAAACCACTTAGGTGTCCAGCCACATGGACGCCATGATTGATATTCTATTCCAGGGATACGGAGCTGCGGCTTATGTGGATGCTAGCAGGAGTTTGAATTATATGCATCGTTCATTTATTCTTAGAGTAGGAATCATTTATCAGTTTCAGTTTTATTTAGGGCTTGTCGCCCAGACTTCTCAGTACAGTTTTCAGAATTATTTTATTCAGGTGTTGGATATTTGTATTGGACTATTTACTTTGGTGGACGATGGTTTATTCGGCATGTCATTTTATTTTTGTTCAGTTGATTTAAGTTAGTTGTGTGAATGGTTTATATTTAATTCCGCATGTACTGATTTGTTTAATTAAAAAGTTAAAATTTGGCACCAGCTTTTGGAATACTAGGTGTTTAGTAAGTTTCGAAAAGTTTTCGACAGTGATGCTAAGGATGAACCAACTGGGATTCCTGTTTTAATTTGGTATATGAATGATCACCTGGTATTTTATTAGGCGGGGTGTCACAATTATAGGCCCTGGAAGATGATAGCATTTAGGGGGGCATCCAATGGGGTGACTCTCGGAAGGATGGTCTTAGAACCATTATATTATGATTGTAATTGTTCTCATGGTTGTGGCATTTCATGTGAATGAGTTAATGAATATGTAAATAAACTTTATGGCATATGATTCCTCAAATGATAAATGGACTTGTGAAGTTATATTTTATGAATTTTGCAAATTAAGCATGTTAAATGAAATTAGACTATTTCTCTTAATTAGATAGGTAGTGTAACTTATAATGATCTAGTATGGCTCTAGGATATGCATTTATATGAGAGGTAAGGATGATTCTGACATTGAAAAGCAAAATTAACTTGTTTATGATGTTAGTATTCATAATTGTTATGCATTTTATTCACATGTATATCATATCAAACCAAGCCCTGACCTGTTTATATTTTCCTTTCTTGTGTGGTTATTATTTATGCTCAGGTGCTCCGTCGCAAGGGCGTCCGTTATGATCTTTCCTTCTTAGTGTCAAGGAGCTATAGCATTTTGCGGATGTTGTAGGATTTTTGTAATAGACGCATCACTCTTTTGGATAATCTAGTTATGATCTGTCTGTATATTCGGGCGTATTGTCCCAATTATTAATTATACTTGTTGTAATACTTGGTGTAACCGTTTGTATTAGTCTGTTAACCGACAACTTATTCGGTTATGTTTCGTAGAATTGTTATTAAACTATTATACGCCTTTATTTATATCCACCTTCTGTCACAAATTGGATTGTCTAAATTATTTTTATTAACTTGCAAAAATCATTTGACATCCGTTTTTAAAAATACTTGGTGGTTGTCTCGTACTATTATTATTACTATAGTGATGCTAAGAATGGACCATTTATGATTCCTGTTTTATTGGAGTAACGGGCTGGCCACCTCTTATTTTAATAAGTGGGGGTGTCACAGTCCGTGAGTGAGAAATCGCCGATTATGATCAAATGTTCAGGGTTGACGTCAAATTGCCTTTCCATCCCTCCATTCGAGTTATCCTATCTGTTTTAGGGGTCTTCCCTTCCCAGCTTGCCCCGACTCATGGAGGATCATCCTCGGGTACATCTTCCTTTGGAAAAACACATTTACGGATGAGCCTTCGGTAGAACTTTTCATAACATGCTACAACAACATCACGTCTTCAACTAATTAGGCCGACTATTTTCACTTATTGGCTAGGAAACCAGACAAAACGATTATTCATGTGGCCCAAATGTCAATCATCACTGGAAACCAAGATTTTTTTCTTCTTTGGGGCCCAAGAGTTTCCAATCGATGATGACCCAAGCGAGGATGAGTCGAGAGTTCCACGTGCTTGGGCCAAACCCTCCATGTCAGCCAAGTTATACCCCAAACTCAGCCTTGACGATCGAGACGTGGTTAACTATCTGAGGGATCAAGGAAATGAGGGAACCCTTCCCAAATTTGAGGACCTCATGACTCATAAGTATCTAGAGGAGTCTGATCTGGGGTTTGGTCCCCTAGACGAGTTGTATGAGTTGCTTAACTCTTAGTAATGTCTTCTCTCATCTTCTGACTTTATTTTTAATAATTTTTCTTTTTTTTACAAATCGCCCACCTAACACTTCAGACGTATTTTAAATATGATGGCCCCCGGTTATCTATTTAGTCTTGAAAGAAAAGATGCAAGCAGACTGTCAAGAAGATGACGGCTGGCAGGCCAACCCTACCTGATGTTAGCCAAAAGAGGAAAAATACCATAATTCCTTCGTAAACTCAATTTAATCATCAAACGAGGCATGAAGTTAACCCCTTGGAGGTTGCTCCTAGCTTCTCTTCACCATAATCTTTTGAGTTATTTCTGGGCAACCAATCTAACCCACTTGAAGGCAAACTCGAGGTCATTGATTACTAACATCTCTATAGTAAAGGTTGTCATATTTGCAGCCCCTTAAGAGGCTGATTTTTAGTTTTGAGGAAAAATGCCTCCTACAAAGGTTTATAACTTTAGACTCAACCACTTGGCGCAGGTATCTACCTCGTACTTGTCTTTATTATCGTCTCATGCTATTTTTTACTTTGTCTTATTTTGATCTCCTTATTTCTGAAGTCTGTATGCACCTTTACTTCGTCTACTAAGTGGATGGATAAGAACCATCAGAAGCTTTAGGATGCCGATAAGGCAATACAAGCCAAGGCCGACGTTAAACAAAATTTAAAGGATTACAAGTCCGAGTACAAATAGGCCATCGACGATTTGAAGTTGGAGCATAGCAATCAACTTAAAGAGAAAGATAAAAGCCTTGAAGGAGAAAGATCGGGCTCTACAGTCTAATCCACCAAGTTTGAGACTGACCTTGTCATTTCTATTCAAAAGGCTAAATACGAGGCCATCAAAGCCTATAAGACTTCAGATGAATTTCAAGGCTTAGGCTTGGAATACCTCAAAAGGGGTATTAAGACGGCTTGTAGATGGGTCGTCCTCAAATTTTCTGATGTCGTCTCGTTTATCCGCCTAATATTGGAGGTACCATATATTGGGGAGTTCCTTTCCACTGAGGCTTTAGAGTATGTTGAGTCCATAACTTTAGTTGAGGGATAAGGAGTTGTTGCACTTCCCTATTGAAACTGATAATGCCAATACTGAGATGACTGATACAACTGGGGACAGTGCTGAAAGGTCGGACGTCGATGTAGAGCCGAATCTATAGGGTACTCGCCTGTTGCGGATACCCTTTAATTTGTAATAGATTTTGTGAACACTTAAATCATTATCTTCAACTTGTATTTGAACTATTTTTTCTTTGAGATTACTTTCATATTTTAATGAATGAAGTTTCAACTCATATTTGAGATTTTTTTTTTTTGCATGCCTGAATGATTATGATGTTTAACGAGTAACCATGCTTAAATGGCTTATAATCTTAAGATCACCAGTTAATAATTTTATTTTCACACATCATCCCTTCCTTAAACGAGATAAATATAACCGAATAAGTGATTTTTAAATTTGAATTCACCAAACTATGGTATGATATCACAAGTCCCCTCTCGTCTTTTTGAGAGTGTATAAATAAGAGTCACCTCGTTCATACATTATCGTCTCGGCCAAGAGAGTGTTCCACCAAATTAATGATGTTAAACTAAACCACAATAAAGTGATTTTTGAATTTGAATTCACCAAATTATGGTGTTATATTGCAGGTCCCCTCTCATCATTTTAAGAGTGTAGGGATGAGAGCTACCTCATCCATACACTGTTGTCTCGGTCGAGAGAGTGTTTCAACAAGTTAATGATGTTAGAATATTATTCCCCCCCTCTCGGTGATATTGAGAGTCCATGGATAAGGTTAGCCCCATCCAGACTATCATGTCACCAAGAGAAATGTAAATCTACTTCACCACTAATTATATTCCATAGCTTAGGATGAAATGGTACATATGATCTGAACTACACATACAACAAAATAGGAGAGAAAACTTGGGAAATTTTTCATTCATAAATTTCTTTTAATACACTATTATATTGATAAAAGAAATTTGTACAAGATCCTACTGATAATACTTTTTTAGATGGTTGGCGTCTAAGGATTGAAAATTGGTTCCCCTTCCAAGTTCTCCAGCCAATCACCTCTTCGAAGACTTTATAGGGGCCATTCCAATTGGGATGGAGTTTGTTTATATTTTTCCAAGTCTTCTTCAAAACTAGGTCCCCAACTGTCAATGGTCAGGCCTTCACTCTTTTATTGTACAATATTGTTATTCTTTGTTGATAGGCAGCTTACCTAACCTCAACATCCTCTCTTCTTTTTCTATTAGGTCCAGGTCCAGTCTATGCTCTGTAGTATTCTCCTTTGGGTTATATCTTTGGATATGTAAGTTAGAAGACCGATCTTTGTTCACACATCGGCCTATGAACCATAGGCAAGCATAAAAGGGGTCTCCCCCGTTGGTGTTCTCTTCGTCGACCAATAGGCCCATCGGACGGCGTGCACTTCTTCTGTCCATTTTGCTTATGTATCTTCTAATTTTTTCTTGATCCCATCAAGGATTGTTTTATTTGTCACCTCAGTTTGACAATTGGCTTGGGGTCGGCCATGAGTTGAAAAAAATTGCTTAATGCCGATCCTCTCACAATACTTCTCCAAGGATATATTCTTAAACTGCTTCCTGTTATCTGAGATCAAAGTTCTAGGTAGGCCATATCTAAAAATAATATTCTTCCAAATAAGTTGGAAGGTCTTCCTTTCTGTTATGGTGATCATTGCCTCGGCCTCCACCCACTTGTAAAAATATTCGATCACCACTATTAGATATCGGTGGTTACCCACATCACTTGGCAACATTCCTACCAAGTCAATCCCCCGGAATGAAAATGGCCAGGGGTAGTGATAGAATTCAAAAGTTGGTGAGGTTGATGAGGGATGCTGGTGAATCTTGGGCACTTGTCACATCTCTTCACGTAACTAGCTGCATCCTTAGCCAATGTCAGCCACCAATATCCCTAGGTAACAATTCTATTTACCAATTATCTTCCTCTTATATGGATAGATCCTCATGCACATCCTTCAAGATATACTCTACCTCAGTTGGGTGGACACATCAGAGTAGGGGAAGGAGGAATCCCTTCTTGTATAAGACGTCTCCTATGATGGAGAACTTCTCCTCTTTGTATCTCAATTTCCTCCTTTCTTCTTTTGAATCAGGTAACTCCACATCTCTGATGTATCAGATGATAGGGTCCATCCATGAAGTTCTCAGGTTCAGGTTATGGAAAAATCCTACCATGTTATCCTCTTCTTCAATGGTCGGCCAATATAGGATCTCCACTGGCATAGACCTTTTGATTTCTGTCCTGGGGCGGAGGTTAATCTCGCTAAGGCATTGGCCCGCCTATTATCTAGCAAAGGGATCATTTTTAGATTCACCTCCTTTAAATTTTTCAGCGTTTCCTTTACCTTTTCTAGGTCCTTAGCCACTATATCATCCTTGGCCTCATATGCTCCCAATATCTGATTTACTATCAGTCTAGAGTCACTATGGACCAATACTTGGCCGACATTTAATGATCTGGTGAGGGAGAGTCCTACTAGAAGAGCCTCATACTCCGACTTGTTGTTAGAGGTCTTAAAACCGAACCTCAGAGCATATTTGAAGTCAGTCCCATCTGGGGCCGACACGATCAAACCTGCTCCATTTCTCGATTTGCATGAAGAGCCGTCACAAATAATTCCAAGCAGTAACTTCTCTAAAAAAATTATCATCCTCCAAGGTCCCATGTTTTAAAATATATCTCTCTTCTTCATTTTTAATCACTCTACCTCTTACCGTGCTCATCTCGGCCTCAGTCGGGCTTTCACTTAATTTTTTGGCTCTAATGTTGGGTTTGTCAACTCTTCACTGTCAGCCTCGTCCCAAGTGAACTCGGCGATGAAATATTTTAAAGCCTGCCCCTTGATGATTGTTCTTGATTGGTAGATAATTTTAAATTCTCCTAACTCTATCGACCAGACCATCAACCTACCCGATTTCTCAAGTTTATGGATGATCTGTTTGAGAGGAGAATCAGTGAGGACGACTATAGTATACGCCTAAAAATATGGTTTCATTTTTCTTGAGATATGAATTAAAGCGTAGGCCAGCTTTCCTATCTTCGGATATCTCTGCTCTACCCCCTGGAGGGCTTTACTATTGAAGTATATTAGATTTTGCACACCATCCTCATCTCGGACGATTGTTGCACTGATGGACGAATTTGACACGGCCAGATATAGATATAACCTTTCTCCTTGTACAGGCCGAGATAACAAAAATTGCGAGCCGAGATAAGCCTTTAACACCTGGAAGGATCTCTCACACTCTTCATTCCATTCAATGGCATTTCATAACACTTTGAAAAATGATAGACACTTGTCTGTTGCTCTGGACATAACTATATTCAATGTCGCCACTCGTCCACTCAAGCTCTGAACATCTTTTATGGATTTTAGAGTCTTAATCTCCATCAGAGATTTAATATTCTTGAGGTTGGCCTTAATATCCCGTTGATTCACGATAAAACCCTAAAATTTACCTGCCCGCACGCATAAAACACACTTGGAGGGGTTGAGTTTCATTCGATACTCATCCATGGTATTAAAAGTTCGCTCAAGGTCGGCCACATAAGCCTCAGACTTAAGGATCTTGGTCAGTATGTCGTCGACATATACTTCCATGGTTTCCCCTATCTGGTCTTCAAACATCTTTTTTACCAATATCTTGTATGTCATCTCGGCGTTCTTCAAGCCGGAAGGCATGACCTTGTAACAATAGGTCCCTTTATCGATAATGAATGATGTCTTCTCAGCATCGGTCGGGTCTATAAAAATATGGTTATAGCCTGAATAGGCATCCATGAAACTCATCAGCTCATGACCGGTTGTGGCATTAACCATCTGGTATATCCTCGAAAGGGAAAATCTATCTTTGGGGAATTCCTTATTCAAGTCTGTGAAATCAACACATATTCTCCACTTACCATTGACCTTAGGGATGATGACAACATTTGCTAACCATTCAGGGTAGATAACTTCCCTGATGAAGTCAGCTTTCTCCAAATTCTTCACCCCATCTATGATAACATCGTACTTCTCTCTGGAGTACACTCTCTTTCTTTGTGTAGAGGGAGGTCCAGGATTAAAGTTGATTAAGCAACGCTAACACTTCACAGGAAAGATTAGGGATGGTCACTTGCATAAAGCTGAAGTCGATCAAGCGACCTCCCATAAAAATAGTCATTCGCATAAGACTGAAGTTGCTCGAGGGATATCCTACAAAGATAAAGCCCAGTTGATAAACTTGAAAAACATAACTTGTAACAGGAACTTTGATGTACTTGTGTTTAGATTTATTTGTAAAATATAAAGTTCACTTTGTATTGTTGAGAGGTTGCTCGGTATCCTTAAGGGACCATGTTTGGAAGGGCATGGGAGAGATTAAATTCTCTATCAAACAACCTTAGCTATGAGTATCTCGCAGTGATTTGGTTTGGAGTATGGGGTGCAAGGCAATGTTGGAAGGGACCAACCCCTTTAGGGTACTTAAGTAAAACCTTGGTTTACACAATATAACTCAGTAGTCCCTCGAGATACAATCTCTGGGAACCCACTCGAGGGACCCCGGTCTTAAACAGTTGTCCAAAAAGTTAACCTTTGGTGTTTACACATAGCTCACAAGTTGCTCGAATAATTATCAGTCGAGCAACCTTCAATTCGATGAACTGCCTTTTTAAGTGATGTGACAGCACATCTTCTACAAGTTACTGCATACCAACTCTTTGACGTCAGCATGACTGATATTCAGGAACTCGATAAAATAACACTCAAGTGGAAATATTCCTAAGATGGTAAGCCTATAGCTGACACATCACGTCCTATTTAATGTTATCACATCTATGAGAGTCCAAACAATGATCCCGCCAAAATACCATATCTAACTCATTTAATAAAATATCTTTGACATGAAATGTACACTATTATTGACATTAAAAGGGGTCAGATGCATTTAATATAGCGAGGCCACTTGAATGATCTTTCTCTCCTCATAATACCCCCAAAGTTATACAATTTCATGATCCCATTTTCTAGCCCAGAACTGCTGCCAAAATACTCCCAGATAAGAGAGTTTATTGTGAGAACATTTATTGTGTGACCAGCCTCATTTACTCCATTAACATCATCATTTAGCATCCAACTGTGTTTAAGGTTACCGTCTTGCCTTTATTGTATTAAAGGTGCTTGTTCCTACTCCCTCCAACCAAGTCAACTGCGGGATCCCCCTCATTGATTGTTTCGTTATAGAATTTATGTTGTAAAAACACATTTAATACAGGAGTTTTATATATATTGAATGTGATGACTTGGGACTTGTATTTATTATTGTTAATGATTGTTTTGAGGCCTTAATCACCATCTTGATAAGGGGTTACACCTCCCTTGATATTAATATCATTTCAAAAATCCACCTCCTACATTTGGTGACTCCGCTGGGGAGGTATTCTCTTTTGAGAGATCGCTAACAATAATGTGGAAAATAACATTGATTTCGATATTATACAACGTGGGGAAGAGGCGAATCTCATCATCTTGCCAGATAGAGGGCGAACAGGGCGAAAGGAGACTGCTGCGCTCGTCGTTAGTGGGATGACTGACACGGGTCCTGCATAGATGGTGGGGCTAATGAGCCTGTTCACTGAGTTTAATAAGACTCCGACAGCTCAGGCTATGTTAGGGGTGGCAGTGGGGCCTATCTTGTTCGTAACCCCACCGGTCGCTTTGCAAGCTTCCTTTATCTTGGGAGGAATGGATTAGACAACGACCAATAGTGATGCTCCGACAACACCACCGCTGAATGCTCCCTCTACTGCGGGAGGAGGAACACACAACACTGCTACGCTAAGTTTGGCTTCAGCTACGTGCCCAGGCAACGACGCACCGACACCACCACCAATGGTGGACCCGATGACGATGATCCATATGCAGCATATCTCAACTCCACCTACGATGGAGGAAATAAAAAAGGAGCTTTTGAAAATGATGGTGGCCTTCAAGGTTGGAGGAGAAACTTCTTCAGTGTATGATGATTTTCGTACTCCGTACCCAAAAGAGTACAATAACGAACCCTACCCGGTGGGGTATATTCCCCCTATCTTTGAAAAGTACACACGAAAAGGGGGAATCCTAAGGAGAATATTAAGAGGTTCGTGGAGAATCTGGGGGCCCACTTTGTCAACAAGAATTTGAGGTTGAGAGAGTTTTCTAAATCTCTAACCGAGAAGGCTTACATGTGGTATTCCCATTTGACTCCAAGCAGTGTGTCCACTTAGGAAGATCTTCATGTTCAGTTCATACAGAAGTTCTTCTTGGCAGAAGATAAATTCACCCTTATAAAACTAGTTTGAGAGAAATAGAAGCCCGATGAGGATGTGGTGACATACATCAATAAGTTTCGTGAGCGCTCTCTGGACATGAGAGAGGAGACACGAGAAGCTAAGATTTTACAGGTTTGCACAGATGACTTGTTGACCGAATATATATGTCATCTGATAAATAAAACCTGAGAGGTTACATTAGTCAAACTTGTTATTGAAGCCATCAGGTAGCACGGGGAGAGGGATACCTCCTCGTGCGAACTATGCCAATAATGAAGGTGGAAGGCAAGAAGGGGGAAATTATGGTCAAAGAGGAAGAGGAAATAAGAGAAAGTTCGATAAAGATGACCCCCCAGAGCTGCCTTGCTCGGTGTAACAGGATATTGATACCTATGATCTCATGATTCGAGATAACATGTGCTAGCCCATTGTGGTCGATACAGCACCCATAACGTGAGAAGATTGAGAAGGCCCAAAGTATTACCTTGTACACAACAATGTGGGACACCCAATGAGCAAGTGTTTTGCACTCATAAAAATAATAGACAGACATGTCAAGAAACGAGATATCCAACTTCCACAAGACAACGTGAACATAAATCCTTTGCCAGCACATAGAGCAAACACGGCTAGTGCCTTTGATGAGGAAGTTTAACGACTAATAATAGAGAATAGGTTCCAGGAGGAAAATTTTGAGGATTCTTTAAAGGAATTTTTGCCCCAAATGTCTTGTTTGACGTTGGAAGAGGAAATGGAAGACGAGTGGAGTTTGATTCATGATTTGAGTAGGTAACTGGAGGCTTGCTCCTTAGGAGGAGTAAATGTGGTAATAGCATATGATGAATCAACATACATAGACGTGGATGAAGTCTACAATCTCGAAGAAGAACGAGCTGACCCTTAGGCAGAATGCGCTGCAGTAGTATGATCACAAAAGTTCAACTTGTTCTTCGACCTAGTGGGACTGCCGGAGAATTATCGACTGGAGGTTACTCGAGCAATCTTAGAAATTGACAAGAAAAGCATGGCCCCAAACCTGCAATGGAAGGGGCCAATGTCTAAGCTAGTGAAGAAATTCCTTTCGGAGGTTACCTTTTCAGAGACAGATCGATTGGTTCGATACCCCCACAATAGGATACTTTACGTGACAACAATTGTGAACGAGTTCAACTTTAATCATGTCTTGATGGATGACGGAGCCTCTATCAACATCATGCCTATGGGGTCATTTTATACCTGCAATATCTCTGAGACAAGGATTGTGAAAAGTCCGTTGTTACAGGATACGACAACATTGTGAATATGGGGATCACGATAGGGAACATCACTTCTCATATTAAATTCCATCTCACGAATTGTGAGTCGTCCTACTAGTTGCTCGTAGGGAAGGTATGGATGCATAATCATGGCTTGGTGCCTTCCACATATCACCAGTGTGCAAAGGAAAATGTCAAAGGGAAGGAGATAGTAATTCGAGCATCTAAGAAGCCTTTCGCAAAGGAGGAAGCTTACTTGGTAGATGTAGCATTTTATATAGAGTTAGCTAAAAAATCTATTACACTCACTCGGTACACAGGGGGAATCAAAATCCCTAGCACTAGGGAAAGGGTGTGTGCACCATCTCACCCGGTAGTGGCTTACGAGGAGGAAGAGAGGGCACGTAAGGTAGTTAGTCCGCCTAGCCTGTCTAGATAGCTTCGCGACCGGATAACGCCCTACATTAATCTAATCAAACATCAAGTCTAGTAGCAAAGTGTGCTCGGTAGATTCTCAGCGAGAAAGTTAGAAGAAAATGCAGGCAAAAGACCCTGTCAGGAAGAGAATCCACGCTAATACAAAAGAGTGGTTCTAGCTAACAACAAGATTATCCACAAACTATGAAGGTGTGAGTGGGCAGCTAAAATCCTGGATAATGAGGCTGACCCGGTCTATGAATATTTTTTGGTGGATAATTTATGTCAGTGATTGGTGATTGATAACTCCAATATCTAGGAATTTTTGGAGGAGGTTGAGGAAGAACTACAATACATGAGGGATAGGCCAACATCTAAAGTTCAAGAATTAGAGCAGATAGACCTAGCTGACGAAGGGAACGATTTTAGACCAATGTTTATCTCGAAAGATCTTGATGATGCTGCCAAAGGAGCTCTAGTGGAGCCATTGAGAGAATTCAAAAATATTTTCGCATGAAAATACATTGAAATGCCAGGGGTAGACCAAGAGGTGAGCTACCATAGATTGAATGTTATACCGGCAGTAATACCGGTGAAACAGGCCACTTGAACGTATAAATCGGAGCTAGACTTAAAAATAAAGGAAAAAGTGTAGTGGTTACTCGCTCCAGGTTTTATTATGCCTATCCAACATCTCATTTGGTTGTCTAGCATTGTGCCCACATGGAAGAAAATAATAACCAAATTTGGATTTATGTGGATTTCATAGATTTGAAATCAAGCATATCCGAAACATGAGTTCCCCTTGCCTTCTATTAATATCCTGATAGATGCAACGACGGGACAGGAGATGTATAGCTTCATGGATGGCTATGTGGGGTACAACAAGGTCAAAATAGACTTGGAAGATGCCAAACTTTTGCACCCCATTGGGTAACTTCATCTATATGGTTATGCCTTTTGGACTAAAGAAAGCAGGTGCTACATACAATAGGACCATGATGGCGATATTCCATGAGCTCTCACTACACCAAAAATACCAATCTGGCACGCTTGCACAAGATAAGTTTGGCACGGTTCAGAACCGTGCCCGAATTTAGCACGATTTTGTTGAAATCTGGCATGGTTGAAAATCGTTCCAGAATCTGGCACGGTTTTAAAGTGTGCCAAAACTGTTCCAAATTTGGAAAGGTTAACTAAAAGACCAAATATTCATAGTGATTTGATTTTCATTTTGATCCAGGTAACTTTTTGACCCCTCTCATTCTCCCGCTCACTCTCTGCGAAGACCAACTCTCTCTCTCACAAGACCTGATATCCATCTCTCTCTCCCAAGACCAGATCGTGGAGAAGCCATCAGTGACCAAAGACGAGAGTAGACTAACGAAGTGGATGATTCACAAAATTTATTTCTCTCTCATCGATTCCTTCAGAGGTAATTCTCATCTCACTTTGGTGTTTCGATCTATTCAACTACTATCTATCATAAAGTTTGAGCCCAATAAAACTGGTTTTTGCTTCTGAGACTAAAATATTGCTTTGAGTTATTTTACTGTGAAATTATGGGTATATGCATTCATGTTAATGATATTAATAATCACGTTTCTAGGTATTTTATTACTTAAACTTCAGTATTTATGATTTTATTTAATCTATTCATGTTTATGATAGTAATATGCATTCATGTTAAAATGGCAGAGCATCCCACGATCATTGCCACTGGTGGATTCCATTCCTCATGAATGGCTGATGAGAATTGTAATCAGAGTGATGAGGGTTCAGGCTTTATGTTCTAAAGAATACGTAAGTTTTCTTATTATATTTACTACATTTTGATTTTTAATGTTTCCTATTGATGTTTAGATAAAATTATAGATCAAATGATGAGTTTTAATAAATTGATTTTTCCTTTTTCTATTTTTCGCTGTTTTAGGTTGCACGCCAATTGTTTGGTAAAACGCCCAAGTGAACATTCTAATTTCTTCGCTTACATTGCATATTATCTATGTCATTTTCCTATTGTTGAGTTTCACGCATTAACTTATGCACGAAGGTAAAATCTCTTAAGCTAAAATGTCTATAAAAACACTATTTGGAAAACAAAGAGTTGATGAGGTTATGGATGATTTAACTGCTGTGGCGCAAGGGTCTTGTGAACCTGAAGTTGGGCAGCCTTATATTTTCAGTGGCACAGTGGGAATTGGTTCTTGGATTATTTACATAACATTAGGCTCAATGTGGTTGAGACGATTAACAATTTATCTAATATCTAGTTATTTTCAGTCTCTCTTTGGTGGGCTAGTAGCGGGCGAAATTTCCGCAGAAGAAGATGGAAGCGCAAAATTAACCATTTTGGATAGTGCAAAATTAACCGTTTTGGATAGTGCTCTAGGTGAAAAAAATTCCTTTGAATTAAAAACTTATTTTAACTTACTACCACAACCTCCACCATCATCACCACCATTGTCGTCACCATTACCATACCATTGCACCACCGCCACCATGACAACCATGGTGAGATCGCAATGGGGTGGTTTTGTGGAAAAAAGAGATGAATGGACTTTAGTTTCAATACTTGAACGATTATTTTTATGTTCTACAGTTCTCCATGGAAAATTTAATATGAAAATGGAAATAGAAAAATGATAAATGTTTTCCACAACTAAAGAGGCCCTTACACACAATAAAATTCTCACTTTCTCCCATTTCTTTTGCTGAATTATTCTTTCAAATCCACCAATCAATAAATGGGACTTTAAGTAGGAATCTGAGATCTGGGAGGACTAGGAGTCTACTCCCTAGAGTAGAAGCTTACTTTTTCTTATTCTGTCTTTATGTTTTAGTCGGTCAACACTTTGTTTTATCCTATATATACAAATTCATTGAGCAACAATGCTAGACACACATTAACTTCACAGAGAGTTATTTTACAGAAACGGTTCATGAATTAAATATCTATAATTACTTACAACATTATTACTGTAACATCAGTTGTTAAATAACCTTTCTCAAGTCTTTGTGTGTCTGACAAATTGTTTGTCAACGGAGATGTTTGATTATCCGTGGAAAAGATGGTGGTTTTTTCATTAAGTTAATACAATAAAATCTTTTCCAACAATTATTATAAAAAGGCATATCCAGAGCATTTACCATTTGCTCATAGTGATTTTTAATGATTGCATTATTAGATACGTGCAGTATACATCATTGTTTGAATGTTGTGTTGTTTGAATTAGTTGATATGGGAGTTAAGAAACTTATTGATGGATAATTTTCCCTATGCTGGCAGGGTGATGATACTAATTGGGTTGAAATTGAGCTTCAGCACATCACCCACAACCATTCGAGAATGATTGGGTTGGAGTTTTTTCTCCAGCAAATTTCAAGTTATCTCTTCATTGCCCTATGAACTTCTAGATATTTTGTATATTCAAAATATTATTCGAAGGAGTAGGAGTTTTCTACAGAACTTATTCAATGATTACTTTCTGTCTCCTGTTCTTTTCACCTATGAAATTTTCTTACTACTGTTGTTTTGGGAAAATAATCATACTCGTGGATAACTGTGTACTCCCCTGGGATTATTAATAAATGAATTTATTGAATATTATAGTGCGTCAACCTGTTACCTGGAAAATGATCCTAAAGAACCGACTCCGTACATATGCTCAACGCCAATTAAGGTGTGTATACTTAAAATCTACATTAAGATTAAACTTTATTCTGGCAAAACTATGAGGGGGCGAGTTACAAACCAATATCATAGCGTGTGAAACGTGTTTTTTTGCAGTACAAGTATGAAAATTATTCCAATTACGAAGAATAATTTTGATGATACTCTCGTTCTCCTTTTGGATGATATCGTCACTTCGACGAATTACATACTTGGTTATGGCATCCAAAATTGGTGGCAATTTCATGTTATATATAATTTGCGAATCCTAAAGCACCACTTTATCCGCGCCTTGCTCAAGGGAAGTCTTGGAATGAAGTACATTTATCTTAATTAATGGTTCTGCATATTCTTTTTTCTTAAGACATGTTATGTCTACTATTTATAAATAACAATTGTACAGAATTATGAATTATTAAATAATTACAGAATTAAAAACAGAATTACAGAAATGAAACACTTACTTGAATTTGCAGAAATAATAAAAAGAATTAAAGATAAATCCGAGCCCTGTTATGAACAGTTTCCTTAAGACAATTTATTCCCTCCAATGTGCTCCGAGGTTGATGAATATTGTCTCCCAAGATAGAACGGATTTTCCAATTAATTATGTAGCACGACAATAATTAATTGCAGCGAACTCAAATTCTGTGTTCCATACTCAACAACAATGCAACAGATGCTATGAAGAAAAAGAATTTTCTGAAGAGAATATGACAGGAAATTTCAGGAAGGAAAATGGCAGCAATTCTGGAAGAGGGAAAATTTTCATTGTTTAAAAACGGAGGGAGGCATCTGTATTTATAGCAAAATAGGTGACGGTTGACAAATAACTGCCAAAACAGTTAAACGAAATTAACTGTTGACTGTTGGCAATAACTGCCAACAGTTTATTAATTAATTAATTAATTTCGTAATTAATTAATAATTAAAGCCCAGAAAGTTAAATAAATTCGGCCCAAAAATGTAGGAGATTTTTATAAGCCCAAGCCCAAGCCGAGCCGAGCTTGCCGGCCGGACGGACGCGCGCGCGCGCGTGTGTGGACTTTTGATCGAAAGTCAACACGTGCATAGCTTAGGTCATCTCCCCTTCAAAGAGTTGGGATACCCCCAAGGCATCCAAGCCTTAGTCCATACTTGGGGTGTTATTAACTCATCAAAATTCCACTACTCTTCCAATGTGGGACAAGAGTAAAAACACACCCAATTCATTAACTTTCATTGCTTTGTGAGTCACTTTGGGGACATAATTATCATTCATAACTTATTGAAATTGGACATATGAATATACTACGTTAATCTCCTTGCGGAGGTGAACGCGTTCGTATATGGTCCCACAATTTTCGTAGTGTGGGTCCCACATAAATTTGAGCTCAAAGTTGCTCAAAATACTGTCCAGAAAATTCTGGACAGCTTTCTTAAAACCCATTTAAGTCCAATTTTTCCAACAATCCCCCACATGAATGATATATCGCTATAAATAAAACAAAACAGATGCTAATGCAGATGCAGACACAAGTTGAGTAAAACTGAAGACTTATTGCATCAGGAGAAGTAGCCTAGTGGCCTTGAACTTTCCTTAGTGATATACTATCGGATTTACTTCGTTAATCAGTAGACTTCACGTCCTTGAACCGTCAACCATTTTTGTAAACCTAGACAACAATATTCACACAACAATTCTTCATCACAGTTGGTTCTCACGTTTGTGTTCATTTTGGCCGTGAACACCACTTGGTTCCGCAAGTATTTTAGAGAATATGCCTTTCATTATTCTCATAGAAGTGGCCCCCTTCTTACTTACGTAGGTGACTTCCATAAAGAGTATTATGAAATACCCCACTTAGACGTACTTAGATATAGATGCCATTAAAAGCATAACTTATCCTAATTTCGCGGCAGATATGCACTGTCTCATCTTTGGAATGGATAGGATGATATATCCTCTAGTGCTTACTGAATACAACGTAGTTCGGTTTGCCCATTGAACCTAGATCTTGGGATCTCCAGTCAGTTAGGTTGGGTTGCCACTATATTGATTCTTATTTATTTATAGGCTTTAGACCCATTCCTCTCGATGATCTTTCAACTTGCTCTCGGTTTAAACCTTTCGTTAGTGGATTCGATATATTATCTTTTGACTTTACATAGTCAATTGTGATAATTCCGTTTGAGAGAAGTTGTCTAATGGTATTGTGTCTACGACGAATATGTCGTGACTTTCCGTTATACATGTGATTTTGTGCCCCTCCAATCGCTGATTGGCTATCGCAATGTATACATATTACGGGCACAGGTTTAGACCAATTTGGAACATCCTCTAAGAAATTTCGAAGCCATTCAGCTTCTTCTCCAGCTTTGTCTAGTGCAATGAATTCAGATTCCATTGTCGATCTAGCAATGCACGTTTGTTTTGAGGATTTCCAAGATACGGCTGCACCTCCGAGGGTAAACACATACCCACTCATAGACTTAGAGTCTTTTGTATCAGATATCCAATTTGCATCACAATGTCCTTTAAGAATATCTGGATATTTTGAGTAATGCAATCCATAGTTTTGAGTATATTTTAAATAACCCAAAACTCTCAATATTGCTTTCCAGTGATCTCTTCCTGGATTACTCGTAAATCGACTTAGCTTACTTATTGAGTATGCTATGTCCGGTCGCGTATAGTTCATGATATACATTAAACTGCCGATAATACGAGAATATTCTAGTTGAGATATGCTTTCACCATTATTTCTTGCTAGATGTAAATTTACATCTACAGGTGTCTTGGTAGGACTAATATCATACTTCTTGAATTTTTCAAGTACTTTATCAATGTAATGAGATTGAGATAATATAAGTCCATCCGATGTTCTAGAAATTTTAATTCCTAATATAACATCGGCGATTCCCATATCTTTCATGTCAAATCTACTACTCAACATTTGTTTTGTAGTTTTGACAATTTCCAAGTTACTACCCATGATAAGCATATCATCAACATAGAGGCATACAATGACATATCCATTATGAATGTATTTAAAGTAAACACATTTATCGCATTCATTAATTTTGAAACCATTTGATAACATTGCATTATCAAATTTTTCATGCCATTGTTTAGGTGCTTGTTTTAATCCATATAGTGATTTAACAAGCTTACATACTTTTTCTTCTTGTCCGGGAGCTTTGAACCCTTCAGGTTGCTCCATATAAATTTCCTCGTCTAGTTCACCGTTTAAGAATGCAGTTTTTACATCCATTTGATGTATTTCAAGTCCATTAATAGCAGCTATTGCTATTAACATCCGAATGGACGTTATTCTTGTTACCGGTGAATATGTGTCGAAGTAATCCAACCCTTCCTTTTGCCTATAGCCTTTAGCTACAAGTCTAGCTTTATATTTATCAATTGATCCATCGGCCTTCAATTTCTTTTTGAAGATCCATTTATAACCTAACGGTTTTGAACTTGGTGGAAGATCCACTAGTTCCCATGTATGATTTTGTAATATGGATTCAATTTCACTATTAATTGCTTCTTTCCAATTGGAAGAATCGGGTAAGGATATAGCTTCTTTATACGATTGAGGTTCATTTTCTAACAAATATGTTAGAAAATCCGGACCAAAAGAAGTCGAGGTTTTTGCTCTTTTACTACGTCTTGGTTCATCCTCTATTGATTCAATAGGTTGATGAGTACCACTTGTAGTAGCTTGATTTGTCCTTTTAGGAGGACCAGATTCTCGGGTCATGTTATACGGGAATTCATTTTCAAAAAATGAAGCATCCCTCGATTCAATAACCGTATTTACATGAATGTCCGAAATCTCAGATTTACAAACTAGAAATCGATATGCACTGCTATTAGTAGCATAACCGATGAATACACAATCCACGGTTTTTGGCCCTATTCTTACCTTTTTAGGTTTAGGAACCATCACTTTGGCTAAGCACCCCCACACTCATAAATATTTATAGGAAGGTCTTCGACCTTTCCATAATTCATAAGGTGTCTTGTGAGTCTTTTTGTGAGGTACTTTATTGAGAATGTAATTAGCAGAAAGTAAGGCTTCCCCCCACAAATTTTGTGGAGCTCCTGAACTTAATAACATTGAGTTCATCATTTCTTTCAAAGTACGGTTTTTGCGTTCAGCAACACCATTTGATTGAGGAGAATAAGGAGCGGTTGTTTGATGAATAATCCCATTTTCAGAACAAAATTCCTCAAATGGATATTCATATTCACCTCCTCTATCACTTCTAATAGCCTTTATCGTTTTGCTTAATTGATTCTCAACTTCATTCTTATATTGTTTAAATGCATTAATAGCCTCATCTTTACTATGTAACAAATATACATAGCAATATTTTGTGCAATCATCAATAAAAGTAATAAAATACTTTTTCCCACCTCTAGTTTGAACAAATTTTAAATCACAAATATCGGTGTGAATTAAATCTAAAGGTTCAGTTATCCTTTCAATAGAATGGAAAGGTAATCTAGCTAATTTAGATTCCACACAAATTTCACATTTATGATTTTTATCAATATAAAATTTTGGCAAAAATTCCAAGTTAATTAATCTACGCAATGTATCAAAATTAACATGTCCCAATCTAGCATGCCAAATATTAGATGACTCAATCAAGTAAGAAGAACTAGCAACTTCATTCATTGAAACAGATGTTTTAGGTGTTACAGTAAGAACATTCAGTTTAAAGAGCCCCTCATTTAGGTAGCCCTTTCCTACATACATGTCATTTTTAGACAACACAAAGCGATCACACACAAACACAAGCTTGAAACCATTCTTAGTAAGGAGAGATCCAGAAATCAGATTCTTTCGGATATCAGGCACGTGAAGAACATTGTTGAGAGTAAGTTCCTTTCCAGAAGTCATTTTTAAAGCAATCTTTCCTTGTCCCACCACCTTAGAAGTGGAAGAATTTCCCATAAAAAGGTTCTCCTCATTTTCCAAAGGCCTATAGGTGGAGAACATCCATTTGTTTGCACAAATGTGTCGTGTGGCTCCAGTGTCCACCCACCATTCATTGGTATTTCAAACCAAGTTACATTCAGAGACAACGGCAGAAAGATTCATATCCGCCAAATCATTGGTGATATTCTCACCCTCAGTCACATTTGCTTGAGAGTTATTTTTATTTTGCTTCTTAGGCTTACGACACTCACTTGAGCGGTGTCCCGGTTTACCACAATTGTAGCATTTGCCTTTGAACTTTTTCTTGTTATGTTTGGAAGTGCTTCCCCATCATACTTTCGTTTGTTCTTTTTAGGACCTTCAATGACATGGACCTTTGTTTCCATCGGATTCTTCCCACTTTTCTTTTGAGACTCACGGTTGTCTTCTTCGATTCTTAGCCGAACCACCAACTCCTCCACATTCATCTCCTTACGCTTGTGCTTGAGATAGTTTTTGAACAAAGTCCAAGAAGGTGACAACTTTTCAATAATTGCAGCAACTTGGAAAGTTTCACTAATTGACATTCCTTCAGCATGAATGTCATGGAGAATCACTTGGAGTTCTTACACTTGCGAGATTACAGATTTAGAATCAACCATTTTGAAGTCCAGAAATAGCCCAACGATAAATTTCTTCATCCCGGCATCTTCAGTTTTATACTTCTTTTCCAAAGAATTCCATAATTCCTTGGAAGTTTTGATAGTGCAATAGACATGGTACAAAGTCTTGTCCAAGTAGGCCAAAATATAATTTCGGCATAGGTAGTCCGAGTGCTTCCAAGCATCGACAGCAACAACCTTTTCAGCATCATCTCCCTCTTGAATAGAGGGGCAATCTTCATATACAAACCTGCCCAGTTGGTAGGTAGTGAGATAGAAGTACATTTGTCCTTGCCAACGTTTGAAGTCAGCCCCAATGAACTTTTCAGGTTTCTCCCCGTGTGGCATAGATACGGGTGCAGTCACATTTGTGTTGGTGACAATCAGTTTCGTAGGAGTAGTGTTCGTACTTTGTGATTCCATTTCTGTTACAAAAACAGAATTTTTATCAAAGATAAAATTCATATATAATGAATTAATCAAAACAGAATACAAAATTCTGTGCACCAATTTCCTCCAAATATAATTCACAATAAATGAATTCCAAATAAAATTCAGAATTAAACTATAATATAAACAGAATTCCGTACAAAACAGAATTAAATATAAAATCTGTGTCACACTAATTTTTAATAATAAAAAGAATTCTGTACAAAACAGAATTATAATTTAAAGATTAAAAATAAAATTTGGATAAACAGATTTTAACAAGAATACACAAATAAAATTTTATTTCTAAAACAGAATATAAAAACAGTATAGAAATTAATTTCTATATCAAAACTGTTTTACTAATTTCTACAATAAAGCAGTAAATTAATTCATTTTATTCTGTCAAAACAAATTTATTTCCAACAAAAAAAATTTCTGTAATAAAAAAAATTATGTACACTAAAAACAGTAGAACTTAATGAATAAATTGTCTTAAGATTGTTATGTCTACTATTTATAAATAACAATTGTACAGAATTATGAATTATTAAATAATTACAGAATTAAAAACAGAATTACAGAAATGAAACACTTACTTGAATTTGCAGAAATAATAAAAAGAATTAATGATAAATCTGAGCCATGTTATGAACAGTTTCCTTAAGACAATTTATTCCCTCCAATGTGCTCCGAGGTTGATGAATATTGTCTCCCAAGATAGAACGGATTTTCCAATTAATTATGTAGCACGACAATAATTAATTGCAGCGAACTCAAATTCTGTGTTCCATACTCAACAACAATGCAACAGATGCTATGAAGAAAAAGAATTTTCTGAAGAGAATATGACAGGAAATTTCAGGAAGGAAAATGGCAGCAATTCTGGAGGAGGGAAAATTTTCATTGTTTAAAAACGGAGGGAGGCATCTGTATTTATAGCAAAATAGGTGACGGTTGGCAAATAACTGCCAAAACAGTTAAACGAAATTAATTGTTGACTGTTGGCAATAACTGCCAACTGTTTATTAATTAATTAATTAATTTCGTAATTAATTAATAATTAAAGCCCAGAAAGTTAAATAAATTCGGCCCAAAAATGTAGGAGATTTTTATAAGCCTAAGCCTAAGCCTAAGCCTAAGCCGAAGCCCAAGCCGAGCCGAGTCGAGCCGAGCCGAGCGCGCGCGCGCGCGCGTGTGGACTTTTGACTGAAAGTCAACCCGTGCATAGCTTAGGTCATCTCCCCTTCAAAGAGTTGGGATACCCCCAAGGCATCCAAGCCTTAGTCCATACTTGGGGTGTTATTAACTCATCAAAATTCCACTACTCTTCCAATGTGGGACAAGAGTAAAAACACACCCAATTCATTAACTTTCATTGCTTTGTGAGTCACTTTGGGGACATAATTATCATTCATAACTTATTGAAATTGGACATATGAATATACTACGTTAATCTCCTTGCGGAGGTGAACGCGTTCGTATATGGTCCCACAATTTTCGTAGTGTGGGTCCCACCTAAATTTGAGCTCAAAGTTGCTCAAAATACTGTCCAGAAAATTCTGGACAGCTTTCTTAAAACCCATTTAAGTCCAATTTTTCCAACAAGACATTCTATTCTCGTGCCACCAGCTGGCTTGAAACAAAACTCAAAATGGATCCTTGTTCTTCAAGTAATTATGATACTTTCGATAGCAGTTTGGTTCACAAGTGGCATTATAAAATGCAAAAAATGTACTTATTATGTTCTACTATTATATAAAAATTTGTCATAGTTGGAAATTCTAACTCATACAGACCCTAAAGTCCAACATCATTATCTTTTTCTACTTTCTCCTTATTCCATGTCTGTGAAGATGACAGAAACATGGACAAGTGGCTATAAACATAGATGAAGCCACACCTTTTGTTGAGTGGGGTTTAGAGGGATATCTTTAATGGTGCTCACTAGCAGGAACATTGACTTTTCATCGAAACAACATGTGTGGTATGATCGATTCATTTTCATCTGCCCATAATTCTGCTAGAATATTTTGACTGTGTTATGCTTTCAAAAGTAATAACTGGTAGTCGAACTTGGCTTGTAATAGACGTTCATATCACATATCCGTATATGGTGTTATGTGAAAAAAGTAATGGAAAAATACCATTTCGGCATACATCTTACAAATGTTTAAAATTGTGACAATTTCACTATGTTAGTCGTGATGTTCCTTTCTTCTTTCGAGTCCAAGAAGCATCAATCTTCTAGGATCATAGTAGAGATTGAACATGAGCTCTAATAACTTAATAGTATTTTTAAGGTAAAATGCAAATGATCCTGCAAACTACCAGTTCTAGTTGTAAATACCTCCTTGTGTTGCAAATACCTCTCTAAACTATAATGTAATACCCCGTAATTTTAATGATTTTTAAACATGGGTTATATTTTAAATTAATGAATTAATTAGATTTTATTATAAATTAATTCATTTGGGTTTTATCCGACTTGTGGATATTAAAATGAATGATTCTGAATATTACTTAAAGATATTTAGGTAATATATGAATGTGATGTTATTGATATTGTGAGTTATAAATTCAGTAATTTGAATTTTTAGTCGGACGCGGTATGGGATGTGTCGGGACTAATTTGTTAAATTAAAAAGGGAACTTATTTTTATATCGACCTTATAGTCATTTCGAGTGCGTAGTTGCATCCGAAAGGGTTGAAATAATCAGAAAAGTCTATTTGGATGTTGATTTTTGGTCTCGGGTTATTTGGAAATGAAAAGACAACCCAAAAGGGCATTTTGATCATTTTTACTAGGGGATGAGTAGTGATTTCGGATTTAGTCTTATTATAAATATTTGGAGATGAGTTGTATGTGGGTTCATTCATCTCTTCTACACAAAAATTGAAAGGTCATCTTTTAGAGAGAGTGAAAGGTTGCTTGGGAGAAGAGAAGCTTGCTTGGAAAGGAGGAGAACCAAGAACCAAAGGTCACCACCACGAACCACCACCGGAAGTTGGCCGGAGAAGGGAAAAACCACCTGTGATATACAACCCCAAAGGATCAGACCTTCATTAGAGGCAAGTATTTGATGATTGTAATCTAAGTTTGTATATTGTCCATGTTAGGATAGTTATAAAAAGATGAGATTTTTCATGTTTGGAAGATAAAGATGGAGTTAATAATGGATTTCTGGAAAATGAAACTATGTAGGAATCAAAATCATGTTGTAGGTAGATAGTAATCCATGAAATAATCAGTAAGTTGTTGAAGAAATTCTGAGAATCATTGTTGTGTTCTTGAAGATATCATGTTTATAATAATCTGGAAAAACAAGATAAATATATGCTTTTAATCCAAACTCTTGATGATTCTAGGATGTTTAGAGCATTAGAAATCATTCACATATGTTGCTATATCATGTAGTAAGGTTTATAAGGAATTTGGGTTGTTAATATGAAGTTTTAAATGATCAAAAGTGATGAAACTCGTAGTAGAAGAAATGCAGAAAACTGGGTTGTTATCTGGGCGATCGATCGATCGACCCCCTGCCTTCGATCGATCGACCTCCCCAGAATTTGTGAAGTTGTTTATTTTAATGCTTGTTCTTATCCCAAACCTTTTATAAATCTTTGGTGATTATTAATTGGATATAATGGGACTTCGGAAGGTTTAGTAAGCCTTAGATAAGAATCGAATTAATTTGATGGGGATTTAATCGATTAGAATTATGATAATTAAATTGAAAGAGATTTCGGTTGCTAGATTCATGTGTTGGATTTTAATTTATATGCATGAGGATTAAGGATAGGTCCAGTAGGGTAAATTTAATAAATTACCTGGTCATCCTTAAGTTTACAAGAGGGTTCAACCCTAGGTGATCATAGAGGTGTTTATAAGAGATTAGAAATTATCGGTTATAACCCTTATTAAAGGAGAGTTTAATTCGTAGTAATTTGGGAGATAAGATGATATGGACCAGTAGGATATTAGTGATTTCTTACTGAATAAATATATTGAGGAAAAGCCTATTTAAACCTTGAGTAATGAGTGAGAGTCTGGAATAATTAAATTAAGAAGTAAAGTCATAGTATTTTAATACGTAGGATTTAAAGAGATATAATGCTATGTATGGGAATTATCTTAGGGTAGTATGATTACCTTGTTGATATTATATCATAGGTAGATGATAATGCCTATTTGATTGATTGATAATTTATGTGTATGACATACCTAGCTTACTTGCTATCGATGGGAGGTTTGCGCGTGAGGGCAGTCATATCCTGATGAATCCATGGGATCTTTGATTTGTCGCTCGAGAACATAGGTCTATGAAAGACTTATTGGGGAGTTGATAAGTCCGCTGACTATGGGAACGTAGGTATGTGCGTGACCCGTGGGTATGAGAACTCTGTTCACCTCCAATATTTGTGTTGTTGTTTGTGGTTCGAGGAATCCTTACCGAACCTTTAGTCCCCTATTCGGTGACCAGCGATATTGGGACGTGATAGCAGAGTAATGCATGCACCGCAGCTGTGTCTCGGGGTGCCGTATTATATATATATATATATATATATATATATATATATATATATATATATATAATGAATTAAATGAATGTATATAGTGGTTAAATCAATCTACTGTGTGATAATTGTAGATGACGGTGAATAGAAAAAGAGAATGGAATTAAGTTAATGAATGTTTATTCTTATAGATTTGAAAAGCTTCATTCATATTAATGAGAAACGATTCATGTTAATGGGAAACGTATATGAATGATTATACTACGTATGGTATGGGACATACGGGGTTATGATATGGGATAGAATCATATTATGGAAACTAGTGAGGAGGAACCGTTAACTAAGAGGTTAATAGGAAACGTTAAGCGTGCACTCTAGATGAGAGGTGAGAATAGCAAGTGAGAGTATGGGTACTAACATGTACATAATAAATGCTTTATTGCACTTGTAAAATACTTGCTGTTTTCAAAATCATTTTACATCGGGCTCTGACCCGTTTCCTTGCATATTCTTTTTTTTATTGTATCGTCTATATCAGGTGTCCAGCAGCAGGGACGCCAACCTTAGAGAATTATGACGAGCTATGGAGCTATGGAGTATTGTTTATATGCCTATCTTCATTTGATTCACAGTATTCTTTTAATTAGGGCATGTCGCCCAAAGGAATTCAGTTATCTCTTTTCTATCTGAGTCAAATACTCTTGTACTCGTGTCATTTTAATACATTTACTATTGTGGGGATTACTGTAATGGATAATTATTTGGGAATGTTTATTCTAATTGCATTTAAATTCTTTTGTATTATCTGTTCGGTTATTAGTGTTGTAGAATAATATATGTAGTGTTATTCATAAACTAAAAATGGTTTTTATTGAAATTAAAATTTGAAAAGTTTTTAACACCAGCTTAATTGAGTATTGGGTGATTTGTAAATGTTTTCGACAGTGATGCTAAGAATGAGCCAACTGTATATTTTGTTTTAATTTGGTATAGGACTGGCCACCCGGTATTTAATTAGGCGAGGTGTTACATATAAATACCCCCTTATGTGTTTGCTAAAAAGTGTCAGCTAAAAATACTTTTTGTGACACATAAGGGTGCAAACAATAGGAATAGTTCAAGGATTTGTTTGTTAAATTAATGGTTTTGGGACCAATGTAACTCGTAGGAGAAAGATTGGATTTTGGAGAACTTAAAATTTATGGCCACCTCATGAGCTCATTCATCCAAAGTTTTTGTAAACTTTCCTTACTCTATATTGATTTGAAGTTGAGCCTATAGCATTTTGTAATTGGAGAATCATGTATTATATCTTTTGTTAGTATCTTTTTTTGTATAGTATATAGAGAAAATCTCTTCCTCTTTCTTTGTAGTCATTTCGCTAATTTTGATAAAATAAAATGAGGGTATTATTATGTACAATTGTTGAAAAAACCCAGTGTACTTTTTGTAATTTACCCAAAGAAATCCTTAATTTTTTTTGTCATTTTTACTACTTTGTAGATTGATTCCTTTTTGTTTTGTTTCAATGGAATCGTATTATCCTATTTATTGATTGTTTGTGATCCATTATTAAAATTGCAGATGAGTCTAATCCTGAGTTGATGAGAATGGCCACAGAGAGCATGAAAAATGTGAGGCCTGAAGACATGAAAAACGCAGCAGAACAGTTGAAACATACGCGTCCAGATGAGATGGATGAGATTGGTGAAAAAATGGATAATGCGAGTCCTGAAGAGATAGCTGATATGCGTGCCCGAGCAGATGCACAGATCAAGTATGAAATGAATGCAGCTCAGATGCTGAAGAAATAGGTACTTGTTAGACAACTAGTATACATATAGAAGCATGTTTTAAAAAAGTTAAGGTGAAATCAGTATGTGATCATCTAAGCGCGACCTATTTATCACTCTTGTTTGCCTATACTAAGCATGTGTGATCATCTAAGTACTGTCTATCTTCTCCCCCAATTACACGTTTCGTTTATTGAGGTTCATTCAATTAGTCAGATTTTGAATTTGTTATTTTCATACAATGTTATCTGGTTATTTATCATTTTAGTTTATAACTACGAGATTCTTACGTGAAGATACTGAAAGAAGAAGTACGAGACTTGCTGGATCCGAATAATGTGAACAAATCGGAGACAATAAATGGGCGCTTATCATCTAGGAGACCAAAAATGACTTGGTTGGAAAGCACCAATCAATTATGGAAGGGATAACAGACGTGAAAAGGGCAGCTGCAAAAGAGGGAGGTAAAGGCCAGTGATCTCATTTTTCCAAGTCCCTTGCTTCGATCTTAGAAACATGCAGAAGTTCATTCCGTTGGTGAGCTTCTTGTTAGGCTGAGATAATAAGGGGAAGCTTATGTAGATGTTGAGGTGATTATATACATATATCAACACGTAACTATTTTATTCTTGTTCTACTTTCTCTTTTCATATTTTTGTAATTATGAACATAAATTTATTTCCCTCAATGATGATACAAGTCAAAATGATCCTTAATTATATTGCACAGATTTATACGGGAAGACTTAGATTAATCATCGCATAAAATGGGTTTTTAAGACTTAGGCTTAAAAATACATCGTTAGAGGGTGAAAACCCAAACCAATCCCCAAACGGATTGTAAGAGGCATGAACACCTCGCACGGGACCAATATAACTCGTAGGAACTGACCGTGTAGTCACGGGTCTCCCTATTTGAGAATATGATGATAATTTGAAAATATCTAGATTAGGCTTAAAAACAAGCGGTTAAAGGAAATCTTCCCCCAAACGGTCCCGTAAGAGGTACTAACACCTCGCACGGGACCAATGTAACTCATATAACTGACTACGTAGTCACGAGTCTCCTGGTTTGAGAATATGACGATAATATGAAAATATCTAGATATAACTTAGAAATAAGTCGTTAAAGGGTGAAAATCCAAATTCGTCCCGTAAGAGGCACTAACACCTCGTATGAGACTAATGTAACTCGTATGAACCGATCGTGTAGTCACGGGTCTCCCGGTTTGAGAGTATGACGATAATTTGCAAATATCTAGATTAAACTTAAAAATAAGTCGTTAAAGGGTGAAAACCCAAACCTGCCCCCAAACGCCCCCGTAAGAGGCACTAAGACCTCGTATGAAACTAATGTAACTCGTATGAACTGACCACGTAGTCACAGGTCTCCCTGTTTGAGAGTATGACGATAATTTGAAAATATTTGTATTACGCTTGAAAACAAGTCGTTAAAGGGTGAAAACCCAAACTAGCCACCAAACGGCCCTGTAAGATGCACTAACACCTCGCACATGACCAATGTAACGCATAGAAACTGACCGCTTAATCGCGGGTCTCCCGGTTTGAGAGTATAACGATAATTTGAAAATATCCATATTACGCTTAAAAAGAAAGTTGTTAAATGGTGAAAACCCAAACCAACCCCCAAACAGCTCCGCAAGAGGCACTAGCACCTCGCACAAGACCAATGTAACTTGTAGGAACCAACCGCATAGTCACAAGTCTCCCGATTTGAGAATATGATGATAATTTGAAACTATTTACATTACGCTTAAAAATAAGTCGTTAAAGGGTGAATATCCAAACTAACCCCCAAACGGCCCCCTAAGAGGCACTAACACCTCGTATGAGACTAATGTAACTCATATGGACTAACCACGTAGTCACGAAACTTCCAGTTTGAGAATATAATAATAATTGTAACGCCTATATGCAATTTTTCATCTTGAATACGATTTTTTTAAATTACTTGGTTACCAATATCATATTTTTTTGTGTCCTATTTTTTTGTAGGATAACATTCAATCGCTAGCTTTTATCCACGTGGAACACACGAAGAAGTCAATGGTTTACAACAGGGCATCATTAATATTCATGATTTTATTTTTTGTATTATGGACGTGCAGGCTTTAGTAGTTTTATTGTTTACTTTTATGTGCGTGCGGGCTTTTGTAATTTTATTGTTACATTTTATGGCCGTGCGGACTTTATATTGGTAGGTTTTATATTAGCAGGTTTTGGAATGCTCCGAAAATAGAGGAAATTCTGCCTAGTTTTTTTTATCTGAGAACTATTAACACTTATAATATTTTGAAGTTTGTATGTACATTGATTTATCAACAACATGTGATATTCATAATTTGTGAATTTTCTTGATTTTCTTTTGCAAATAATAAATATTTTTCCTACCAAATTAGGAATTTGCAGATTTTTCAGATTTGTTTCCAAATATTTTTTTTTATTAATTGAAAAATCTGGCACGGTTTCAAATCGTGCCAAAACCGTAACAAATTATAAAATTTGAGTACACTTATAAAATAATCTGGCACGCTTTATAACCGTGCCAAAAGCGTGGCAGGAAATGAAAAATCTGGCACGGTTTTAAACTGTGCCAAAATCGTGTCAGATTTAATATCTAGCACGATTTTAAAATGTGCCAAAAGCATGCTAGATTGGGAAATATGGCACGATTTTAAACCGTGCCAGAAAATCTGGCACCCCTGATTCTGGCACGGTTTTAAACCGTGCCAGATTCTTATTTTTGGTGTAGTGTCTTTCACGAGAATTTAGAGTTTTACGTTGATGATCTGGTGATAAAATCCAAAGTGGAGGCCACCCATTTGGAAGATTTGAGGAGAGTGTTCACAAGGTGCAGAAAGTACAAATTGAAGATAAACCCCTTGAAATGTGCATTTGGGGTAACCAGTGGCAAATACCTGGGATCTGTAGTGAACAGGCAAGGGGTGTAAATGGATCTAGATAATCGAGAGGGCATCATCAACATGCCAAGACTAAAGACAGCGAAAAAGTTGAAGATTTTTATGGGGAAAGTTTCTTACTTAAGGAGGTTAATGCCCGGGCTGGCCTAAGTCACTCATCCATTGATGGAGCTTCTGTGAGCAAAGTCCAAGTTCATATGAGATCATTTACTCGAGGTAGCCCTAAATCAGTTGAAGAAGCTGTTTACATCCCCATAAACGATGGTTCCCCCTCAAGCATGTATTCTTAGCACCTCTACCTCACATCCATTAAAAGATCAATAGGGGCATTGTTAGCTCAAGAAGTGGAGGGCATGGAGAAACATGTGTATTATCTAAGATGAATTGTACACGGCTTGAGGCTAGATATACAAGCATTGAGAGGCATTGGTTAGCTCTGGTATTTATTTCTTAAAAGCTTAGGCATACATGTTATCTTTCACAGTTCACATCATTATTAGATGTGACCCCATAAAATTTTTGCTTGCTAGAAATGTGTTAATAGGCAGGGCTGCTTGATGGTTCCTAATTATTTTAGAGTATGATCACAAGTGCGTGGTTCTTCGGGCGATCAAAAGTCAAGATTATGCAAATCTATTGGTCATATTCCCTTCAGCGAGGTTCGAGCCACCTATTGAGGAGCTCCAAGGAGATGATCTTTAAGACAACTACCTCGAGGCAAGCGTGGAAAAATGGAGCATGCAGTTTGATAACTCTTCGGCTGAAGGCACAGGAGGGGCAAGAGTGATTCTACGCCAAAAGGAAGAAGAGATTTGATTATCCTTCAAATTGGGCTACAAATGTTCAAATAATAAAGATGAGTATGAGGCCTTAGTGTTGGGGTTGTTGGAAGCTTTGCGCAGAGGTATCCATGTACCCACGATAAAAGGGGATTCTAACTTTGTGGTGCAACAAGTGAATGGCAAGTATACTCTCAAGCACATGACCATAGCACCTTATCGAACAATTATACAAAGGTTACTCGGCCAATTCCACAAAGCGAAGATCAAGAGGTATCCCAGAACGGTGAACAGACATGACGATGCCTGCGCTACGATTGCTCAAAAAATTTCTTTTAATGGAGAATCAACAGTTATTCGAATCACACCGAGAACGACACCCTCAATGGTAATAGAAATGTTACCTTTTGATGATAGCAATAACTGGAGGGGGGAAATAAGGAAACAACTGGAAACAGGTCAAGGGTCAATGACGTTGGTTGAACTGGCACAATAGTTTACCACCTCGAGAAATTTGTACTATAAAAATAAAGGGGGTGTCTATCTAGGTGTGTGGGACCTGAAGAAGCTAAGAGGAGATTTATAGAGATTCATGATAAAGGCTTTGAGACCAAAGAATTTTTTTGTATAGAAGATTCCAAAGGGCAGGGTACTCCTGACCTGCAATGAGACACAAGATGCCACGTTATTACAGAGAGGCTATGGAAATGTCTACTGTATTACCAAGCTGTGGAGTGTAACTTCATAGATCAACCATTAGATTGAAGACATCCATACATGTATAAGCTGGTCGATGAGATTATCCCCATTGATAAAGATGACGCCACAAGACTGAAATGACGAGTGTCCAGATATTACGTTCATGAGGGGAAACTATACCGAAGAGGTTACCACGATAGACCTCTAAAATGCATCTGGCTGGGGGAAGCAGACGAGGTACTAAAACAAGCACACGAGCAAGGCCACATTGGGGGAGCAAAAATTTATAACCAAATAATGACATTGGGGTATTTCTATCCCACCATGGAAAAAAATTCAGCAGAGTTTTTTCAAAAATGCAAGGCGTCTCAGATCCATGGGAATATGATTCATTCTCCCTCGATGGACTTACATTTCCTTTCCACTCCTTTTCCATTTCACACATGGGCATTCAATTGGACAATCAACCCCTCCTAGGGGGGCAAGATCTGGATACTTGTGGCCATATAGTGCTTCACTAAATGGGTAGAGGCTATACCATTGAAGAAGGCTATGGCGGAGGTAGTTACGCGCTTCATGAAGGAGTATATTATTTGTAGATTTGGCATCTAGAAAGTGTTTTTATCAGACAATAGGACCCCATTTGTGAATAGTGATGTGTTGTTGCTCATTAAAAAGTACTCTATTGTTCACCACAAATCAACGGTAGCGTACCCTAAGTGCAATGGGAAGGCTGAATCTACAAACAAGACTTTGGTGAACATCCTTTCGAAGATGTTAGAAGATTTCCTAGGAACTTGGGATGACAAAATACAAGTGTTTTTTTGGGCATATAGAACTACAAAGAGGAAACCTACGGGGTACACTCCTTTGTCTTTGGTGTTTGGCATTGAGCAATTCTTCTAATAAAACTCGAGGTACCTTTCGTGCGCTACAACCTACGAAGTGCAATTCTCCCCCATAGTCGGCATGTACAATCGAAAGTATTGGAAGAGAACAGAGATAGCACGAAAAGGCATTTTGAGATGTATAGAAAGCAGCTGTCCAGATCTTATGACCAAATGATGAAGCCAAGAAAATTCCAGGAAGGCGACCTAGTTTTGAAGGCTTGTAAAAGACACATCCGGGGTCTCGTTGCCTAAGCTCGAAGTAAATTGGGAAGGACCTTATGTTGTGTGAAAGGTCCACGATTCGGTTATTATGAGATCTCGAAGGTTGAAGATGATGAAACTTTTAAACTTAACAATAAATGGCTCAAAATATATTTTGTTTAGTTGTTTATTTGTCTTACCTTCTTTTTTGGTTGAGATTTTAGTTAGCTCTGTAGATGTAAAAAAAAGTTGAGAAGATAGCGTGTTCTCACAACTTATCAAGATATAGCATTTTAGGATTATATATATAGCATGAAGATAATGTTGAATCAAACACAAGTTTTTTTTCATAGACAATTTGTATAAAAATAAGAGGCAATTCAATTTAATGGATTCTAAAATCAATGAGCCATTTAAAGGATAAACCCTCACCAACAAGGACATTGATTTGGCCCATCATTTCCTTGATCTTCGAGGGGCTTAACGAGGGCAAAGGATTATGTAGTATATCGGCTAAGACTATGGTAAATCCCTATAGCCTACAAGCCATCATAACATAAATGTCTTGAATACAATGAGAGGTAAAGGTGGAAGGGTGGTGTTCCAACAATCGCTCAATTAGATCATTATAAGGAGGGGTTACAATATGTGTAAAATCCTTCAAAGTCTGCCTTACAACCTCAATAGGAGCCAATTCAGGAGGATGCACACTAAAAGCGCTGTCACTGGCAGAGAGAGAGACATAATTCAAAGCCCTATCATCTTCTTGCAAAATGGGAGTGGTATCTCACTCACCTCCCTCCACATTCTGGGTTATCATAGCTACAGTGCTTGGTTCAACAAAGTTCCCAACACGCTTCAGGTAACATTCTTAGGAGGCACTTGTTTGATAGGAACAACAATATCCACCAAAGTTTTTAGCTGGCTCACTTCAACCTGAGAGAATGAGGAATAAGTCAAGCTAGAAGAAAACAAAGTATAGATATGACAGATGTCCTCAAAGCCTCAGTTTACCTAAAGCACCTATATGGTTGCTCGACTAGGTAAACTATTATCGCTTCAAAAGTTCTAGTTTTACTTAAAACATCTATATGGTTGCTCGACTAAGTAAGATTGGGAATTCTCAAGCCCCAGTTTGCCTAAAGTACCTATATGATTGTTCGACTAGGTAAACTGTTGTCGCTTCAAAAGTCCCACTTTTGACTAAGTAAGATTGTGTATTCTCAAGCCCAGTTTGAGTTGGCATTCTCAAGCCCCAATTTTCCTAAAGCACCTATATGGTTGCTCGACTAGGTAAACTGTTATCACTTCAAAAGTCCCAATTTTACTTAAAGCACATATATAGTTGCTCGACTAAGTAAGATTGGCCATTCCCAAGCCCCAGTTTGCCTAAAGCAACTGCATGGTAGCTCGACTAGGTAAACTGTTGTCGCTTCAAAAGTCCCAGTTTTACTTAAAGCACCTATATAGTTGCTCGACTAGGTAAACTGTCGTCGCTTCAAAAGTCACATTTTTACTTAAAGCACCTATATGGTTGCTCGACAAGGTAAAATTTAGCATTCTCAAAGTTCTAACTTTACCTAAACCTCCTACACTTTATTTGACCGACTTTGCATCCTCGACCATATTGGGATTGAGAATGCCAACTAAAACTGGGCTTGAGAATACACAATCTTACTTAAAGCACCTATATGGTTGCTCGACTAGGTAAACTGTTATCTCTTCAAAAGTCCCAATTTTACTTAAAGCACATATATAGTTGCTCGACTAAGTAAGATTGGCCATTCCCAAGCCCCAGTTTGCCTAAAGCACCTGTATGGTAGCTCGACTAGGTACTCTGTTGTCGCTTCAAAAGTCCTAGTTTTACTTAAAGCATCACTATAGTTGCTCGACTTGGTAAACTGTTGTCGCTTCAAAAGTCACACTTTTACTTAAAGCACCTATATGGTTGCTCGACAAGGTAAAATTTAGCATTCTCAAAGTTCTAACTTTACCTAAACCTCCTACACTTTATTTGACCGGCTTTGCATCCTCGACCATATTGAGCTTATGGCAGAGGACCTTGGGATCAATGCCAGGCATATCCTCATGGCTTCAAAGGAAAATGCTTTGCCTCTTCCTCAACAGTTTAACTAACTCTTCTTTAATCTCTTTCTTTAGGGCTTTACCGATTTGGACCCTTTTTTCCAACTTGTCCTAATTAAGGAGGATGGATTTTACTCATCGACGGCTTCACCCTTTTTCAGCTTGATCTCATCTCTAGGGTCAAGAGTGTCAATGTTATAAGTTGTAGTGGCCCTCTTATGTGCCTCTCTTTCCTCAGCTGAGTTGAAGTAGCACTCACGTGCCTCAACTTGGTCACCCTGAACTTCCCCTACTCCATGAGGAGTCGAGAATTTTATCATCTAATGAACTGCTGAGGGCACGACCTCAAACTCCTTTAAGGCTACTCGTCCCAGAATTATGTTGTAGGCTGAGTAGACATTCTCATCCATAATAAATAAATTGATCTTCTTTGTGAGGCATTTTGGCCAACTGTTCCCCATTCTAACTTACATATCATGGATTCCCAAAGGCTGCACCTTCTCTCCACAAAAACCAATGAGAGGTCTATGATATGATATCAACCTCTTCTTACTCAACCCCAGGCCCTCGTGTCAATCCCAGAACATCACATCGACCAAGATGCCACCATCAACCAATATCCAGGGGACTTCATACCCATGTATTAAGGTGGTGATCACCAAAGGGTCATTATGTGGGGCTAAGATCCCCTTAAAATCCAACCTCGAGAAACCAACAATCAGGTTATTCATAATAACTTTTGTTCTCTTCACCTTATTCAGCTCAACAGCTGCTGAGTGCACCTCTTTAGGCTTTGGATTAAGTGCTTTGGCTTCATCCATATGAGCTTTCCTCTCATCAATTTCCTTTCCACCGCCTATAAGTCCTCGACAAATCATTTTAACTCCGAGAGAAATTATGTTCCCCCGACCCTTAACATCGGTGATTGAAGGTGGCAGGTCTAAGTCGGCCTCATCATCATTATTTGAGGCATCATCGTCTCCATTAGTTGGGGCATCAAGCTTATATTTTTCATTCCTCTTATTTCGGGTGTCATCTTGTGTACCCTTTGAGTTGCTCTTATCCACATATTTCCTCAGCTTTTTAGCCTTCATTTTTTTATCTCGTCTTTGAGAATGAAGCATCTGTTGGTTGTATGGCCATGATCTTGTTGAAATTCACACCATAGGTTCTTGTTCCCCTTATGAGGAGAATCTCTCAACTTCTACGGCCATCTCAGAGACCGATCATTCTTTATCTCATTTAAAATATGCTCACAGTTGACTGTCAGTGGGGTATAGTAAGCGAACTTATCATCCGCTGACCTCTTCTTTCCATCTTTACCCTTTGACTTCTGGAATTTACTTCCACTACTTGATCCTTTCTCATCGTCTCCCTTGGCAACCATTACCTCCTCCGTATTTATAACCTTCCCGATCATAGCCAGGAGATCGACCATAGATTTTAGAGGATCTTCGACGAGATTCCATAGGACTTTTCTGTAATCCTCCCATCGGGGCGGTCATAGCAATGCTCTCTTTATAATATTCAATTTTTAATTTCTCTTTGCTAATGTGGGCTATGTACTCCCTCAGTTTTTTATTCTTTCCCTGCTTAACATACAACAAGTGTGTCGTCTTCTTTTGGGGCTTCACTCCGAAGCAAAAATTATGTATAAACCTCTCTGCTAACTGTTTGAAATTTTCTATTAAGCTTTTTGGAAGGGAGGTGAATCAAACATGAGCAGCAACAGAGTGCATTGGAGAATGCTTGATACCTCATCTCGTTCGAGACTGAGTAGATATCAGCATCGGATTGATATATCTCCATATGGTGGACAATATTAGTGCTCCCATCATATTTAGGTGTGACTACCCGCGACTTGAATTTATCCAGGGTTGGATAGCTCATAATCTTTGCCACAAAGAGGGAGCCTTCAGTGTAACCCCTCTACAAAGGGTCTCACTCTTTAGTATATCCGTTATCTTGTCCTCTAATCGCTGTATGAAATCATTACAAGGCCTCTCGATCGTAACTGCATCCTCTCTCTCAGTATGGACAACATTGTCTCCAACCCCTTCTCTGTCGGTTGGGCGAACTAATGACTCTCTAGCAGTAGTTCTCTATCGGCTGTTCACTTCTCGATATCCCTCGTATCGACCTGAAGGAGGCCTACGATCGTCACATCTATCATTTCTCTTGGATCCGGAAATGCTTCCAGATCTGGAGAGGCATCTGTTGTTGGGCCGAGCCTATCAAAGGTCAACCTTCTGCTTAGTCTTGTCTAAAGCTGATGCATGTGGCCTACACTCTCGGCTCATCTTGTTGATATGACCTCTGTTGGGCTAAATTGGATGCACAGTGTTTCCATAGATTTGGTAAGGCTCCCAATACTCTCTAACATCCTCGTCATCACATTGATCTTCCTCATCATCATTAAATTCTTGACTCGGCCTCCCCAGGTATAAACGCTAGGGTTGGCGACGTCTCTACACCTTTGATGAGGAGGGAGATCCATGTGGGGGGGCCTAGGGTGGTCCCCTAGCCACTGGATCTAGGATGCTTTCCTTGGCGACTGGAGTTATTAACTCCTCTCCGACGACAGAAAGTTTAACCATAATATTCTTCCTGAATGCAATGAGTTGTTCTTGGATCTTTTGTTGACTAACCGCCATTAAATGCAGCGCCGCCACCACCTCAACCATTTCTGACTGGGGGTGGGCTTGGCTGGAGCTTGGGCCAACACCCAGAGGTAGATTGGAGGCCATATCTCCGACAAACTAGAAACGCTAAAAATCTAAAGAAAAGCTTGAAAATCTCAACTGGATCTCTTTCAATGATGATACAAGTCCACCTGAGCGGAGCTAGATCACCACTAGAGAATCCAGTGAGTATAAGATAAACAAGGAGGAGGAAGAAGTTGCACTTCATTCCCACAGACGGCACCAGATTGATGATACCAGAAATGGTATCACCAAATTAATATGAATATGCAAGCTCAAACCAATGTATTAATGGAGTACACACACACACACACACACACACACACACACACACATATATATATATATATATATATATATATATATATATATATATATATATAGAAGGAGATGAGGCAAATAGGGAGATAACACAAAATATAGGTGGTTCAGCCTATTTAGGCCTACTCCACTGTGTGAGTGTGTGTGAAATTTACTAAGAAAGGGCACTAATGGCCTTGGGATACATAACACTCAAGCTTTCACTCTCTACCGTGTTTTTGACCGAGCTTCAGCTAGGGTCTGTAATAATTGATCATTTACGAAGATGTAGAAGACAAGTGTATATAGTTATTGGGGGGGTGTAGTGTACGCCCCAAGCATGCAATATGCACATGTGGAATGTTTTAAACCAATGTAGATGAGCCATCTGTCACTGTCACACATAGGTCATGATGATCAAATATTTCCTCAAGTGTCAGGGAGATGTTGTTATAACGGTTTTGGTAAACATGGGATCTGCAGCCCACACGCACTCTCATGTGTTCCTCAATCCACGCGCTCTGTCACCTGTCCACTGTCGGCCTTCCATCCAGGCCGAGGCCGAGTTGTCAAGCTGTAGTCCACTGATGAAATGGCATCTGTCCTATTGAGCTATCTCATCCTGTCCTCGTTGTCCGGATGATGGCTGAGGATGAGGGTGGTAAATCATAGGATCAATTATGTGAGGCATGTTGACTGGTCTTATAGGATGAGGTCGAGGTTCCCTGCGATGTTCCATAAGCTGAGGACGAGTCATCTCAGGCTGAGTCCATGGTCGAGTTATAACTCCTTATATTGGATGGATTGGCGATAGTCAGCTTTGGCCGAGGTGATATAACTCTAGGAAAGGGCTACACTTGGTATATCATAGACAATTGTGTGTAATTAGCCATCATTTTATCTCTCGCATGGTCAGTCATTTCTCGACAACTCTTTTAATGGTTAATTTTGGAAAATTATAGAAATACCCCTATATTAAATACTTTTCATCACAAATTTTAATTTTAAACTCCTTTATCTTATTCTCAACTTTACAAATACTTTCATCATCTCTAGAACTCTCGATGAAAAACTTATTAGTTGATCAACAAGAGCAATTCGGCGATACCTAATTCCAAGCAACATAAGATATTCCTGAAAGCCAACTACAAAAAAGGAGCCATCGAATGGAAAAAAATTGCACCAAAATAACGCTTTAATTTGTAAAGTCTGTGAGAATAAAACGAAGGACTCCATGTGTCCCACCCGTATTGGCTCACGTTCGGGACCAATAATAGTGGATCCCAAACACGAGTTAATGTGGGTGCGACACATTAGTTGTGTCATACTTTTGGGTCACTTTATTAGGCACCTCTAACATTTTCTATCATAAAATGGGAATATGGGATAATGGTGTATACATATTCAATAAAGAGAACTAATTATGTGAGTATCACTACACTAAAATATCTTACTTGTCACGATTTTTTACCGTGACAAGTCTGGAGGTGACAACTTCTTTTGTCACGGACTTGTCACGATCAAAGACCGTGACAAGTTCAGTAGACTTGTCACAATCCTGTCACGATCTCTGACCTTGACAAGTCCGTGACAAAAGAAGTTGTCACCTCCAGACTTGACAAGTTTTTTTCACAATCAAAGACCGTGACATGTTTCTTTGTCATGGACTTGTCACAGTTTTTTTACCATGATAATTCTGGACAAAATTAAAAAAATAACTGCTGGGCAGTATGGCCACTGCCACTGCCCAGCAACATATTTGTACCTATTATAGCAAAATTGTACATGTCCAAACAACATATATCCAAATAAAATAGAAATAATATACCAAATCATGGCATATATAATCCATATCCAAATAAAATAGAAATGCAAATATCCATATCCAAACCAACATGTAGCAAAATAAAAAAAATACAAATACAATCCAATATCCAAATATCTAAATAAAAAGATAGAATTAATGTCATGAAAAAGGAACAGGTCGGAGTAGGAAGGAAGGACACACGACATATGAATTGAGACACCCCTCAATATGCTGAACGCTGCATTGTTCGCACAAGAACAAAGGTGAGTTCTCCATTCCCTCCACCACATGCGTGACGTGCACTCTTGCCTCAATGTCTTGGAGGGGACGTCCATGAACCAACATACCCGGGTGGAAGCTCAGATCCCTCAACCCCCTTGCTATCGGCTCCCCACAATATATGTCGAGTAAATGCACGCCGGACCAACCGATTGTTGACATAGGCCGCTCGGTGGGGTTCACGATGGGAAATCGATCATCACATGGCGCTAAGTCCGTGCGTATCGACAATGAAGTAGTGGCATCCTCATCCTCGTCCTCGCCTACCTCTACCTCCTTATCTTTCCCATTGACCTTGCCCTTGCCCTTTCCCAACTGAGGTTTCATTAAGGCGTACATATATAGGACCGTCGCCTCCAACCTTGATAGCTTATCAACATGGGTGTCCACCTTATGTGCCAACCCGCTGTTGTTTGTCTCCATTACGATGATCCTAGACTTCCCCACCTGTGAGCTCACCCCTAGTCTTCCCCTTGCGATCCGACCCGAGCACTTGACTGAGAGCGTCCGTAGCCAAAGATGCATTGTCGGCATCAGACTACGACTCATTCACTTCCTTAAGCTTTGACTGAAAAGACAAAAAGTACACGATTAGTTAAATAAGTAAATAAAAGAAATTATAACGTAATTAAAAAAATAAACATTCATAACTTACAATGGTGGTTGCGACGCTCTGAGGCCACCTCCTTGTCCTTGCCCTTTTTCGTCCGAATTGTCACATAGGCATCGAGTCTATGTGGCCTACCCCCAGGGCCACTCCCCGTGCCCTAAAATAAAATAATACAGAATTAGTAAGTAGCACAAAGTAATGCTAAATTAGAATAACTAAAATTAAAGAAAAATAAAAACTTACCATCCTGTGCTCCACCTCGGCGTAAGACGTCCGCTTGGAGTAGTGCACGTATAACTTTTTCACCCGGTTGTCCCTCCCCGATTAGCGATATGCCAATAGCCGCTCATTTTCGATAAACTTTTGTCACTGTGCCAATGAGATCGGCTCCTCCGGGAGGAAGGTGTCACGTAGTCTTAGAATGAACTCCCGGATCTTTCCAAAGTACCGTGCCTGCAAATTCTTCTTTCACGTCTTACATTGATCCCTCAATTGTTCCAACATGGAATCGTGGAGATATGGGGGCACGCCGAATTGTTCCTGTTAAACAAATACAAACCCAAAAGAAAGTAAGTGTTAGTTGCTCAAAAATATAAATATAAATATAAATACACTACATGTATTGCCCCCCAGATGTTCAACTTGAGGTCAATAGGCACGACCCTCCAATTAGTATACCTCGGTCCAACGATCGCCTTCAACAACTCTAGCGCTCTAGCTAATAATGTCATTTTATTCTCGACGACGACCCCAATTTACCCCATTTTGGGGGCCTAGCCGAGGATCCCTCGTCGCACACACACTCCTGGGTCATGGACTTTGAATTAATGCTTAAATTGATTAAAATTCTAATTAACATATTCACTTGGTTATTACAAGCATTAAAATGATCAAGTACAAATGAATAAAAAGCATTAAATTGTCGTCCGATAATAATAATATGAGAGAGTAAGGGAAGAATTTAAATATGAGAGAGTAAGGCGAGGATTTAAATATCTACGTGTGCAATTAATCCAACTTGTCCAACTCAATTCAATTCAATTCAATTCAAAATAAAATTTTCAATACCAATGCAATTCAATATCAATAGAAATGCTGAATTTGTATGCCCTTTAAATATTTTTCAAAAAGATATTCTCTTCTTTGTATTTGAACTCTCATATCTTAACCTCGTTTCTTATTATGTTAAATCCGATCATTGGTATAAAACAACTACTATTTGGGCAAAGTATGAAGTCCACAAACAACATTGACACTATTTTCAGAATCATACACGCACATGTGACATTCCATATATTGATCCCTAAATTGAAAACAACACATTAAAATCTCATACACCAAAACCAAACACAATAAATTCCCTATATCTCCCTATTTTCTCCCACCTCCAAACTCTCAAAAAATGGTTTCAAAACAAGAACTCATTGATTCTCTCACCTTCCCCCTCACTCACCCCCTACCCCACCACTGCCATCCCCAACCCCACACACCTATACACAAACACACATACCCTACCCCCACCCCCACTGCCCCCCATCAATTCCCCCCCCCCCCCCCCACACACACATGCAGACACCCACGCGTGCACACACCCACCCGCACACACACACACACACATATACATATATACACACACACACCTATACATATATACACACACACACATATACAAAGGAAAGAGAGAGAGAAAGAAAAAAAACTCACCTGAAAACATAGAGAGTGAGAGAGCAGTCGAGAGAGAGAGAAATGAAAATGGTGAGAAAAAAAGAGACGGTAGGGTTTTTTTACTGAGAAAGTTGTCACGGATCTGTCAAGGTCTTTGACCGTGACAAGTCCGTGACTACTGTACTTGTCACAGACTTGTCACGATCAATGACCGTGACAAACAGTTGTTACGGATTTGTCACCTTCAATGACCGTGACAAGTATGCATGTCTTTTGTCACGGTCAATGACCGTGACAAAGTTGGTCGGCTCAAAGGGGACAATTTAGTCTTTTTGGTGTAGTGTATCCGATTACGATCTTGCTCAACATTCAGTTTGGGGTGATTATTCAGGTTGTTAGCAAATTTTGTTTCGTCGTAGGCTGAGTCAAATGAGGGTTGAGCAGTAACAATACCATCCACAATGTGCTCTCGCTCGTCACCTAAACATATAGGAAGGAGATTAGGGAGCCTTTCTAATTGATAAAATGTTACGTTTCTCGCAAGAACACTTCAAAATGAAACTCTGAGTTCCAAGCACAATGGAAGTTGCGAAAGGAGGCGAGTACCATGTCAATAACAGGTGGAAAAACGTCCACCAGATTCGAGCCTAGTATGTCCTCTATACTTGTCGAGAAACCGTACATGCCCTGTCACATTCATTTAATTAGGATTTCAGCTGACCATTGGCAGAGACGTCTCAAAAGAGAAGATGAAGTCCTATAACAACACCTCCAAAACCATTAATCTAAACTTTGTTGCGAACTTAAAAGTGGGATTACAATCCCTTGACCATACAAAAATCAATGGAGATTGAGACTAAATAGGCATTATTGTAGACAAAGCTAATAATTGCCCGAAAAAGACAAGGTGATGGGAAAACGAAAGAAGATATATTGAAAAACGTCCACTTGAACATAAACGGTTGCATATGCGTGTTAGGAGGACATGAAAAAGTCCATCCTCGATGATGGTGCTAAAATCAACTTTGACCTCAGCCTCACCAAATACACCTCCTTTGCGTAGGAGGAGGTATTATAAAATAAAAATAATGACATAATGATATATAGCGGTTCAACACTTTAGCTAAGATACCTACATCCACTCTTAAGGTGTTTCTCTCTCGTACATTTAATACAATGATGACTAATATAAATATGTCAAACCATAGAATTCAGCTCATACTTTTTTGCGGTGTGGGATCCTTGCTCAAGGAGAAGAAACTCAGTTTTCATCTAGTCTCGAACTGACTTCGAACAATACTTGGCGTAAAACCATACTATAATTTCACATAGGTCAACCTCTCTCAATCATGCACATATGTCACACTCTCCCACCACTGGAGATCGTCCCCAACCAAACACATATCCAAAATCTTCTTTTGCACCTCAGTGCAGTGCAACAGCCTCAAGTGTCACTCGATATATTGGGGCCACTATTGTGCCACTCTAGAATTGACAGAGCTTGAAAATATGGGTGGATTGTTCTTCATGATGGCTCCCTGGACCTTCTCCTATCCCATAGTGACTGGTGGTGGGGGCTGAGGTACTACAGACTGTATTTCTAACCTAGCTGCCACCAAATCGGCATGGATTGCCTAACTAATCAATTTTAATCACTGCTTGTTATACCCATATCATTCCAGAGATAAATAAAATAAAAGCACCAAGAGAATTAGTAATGCGTTCGGCCCCACTCTAAAATGAGGTCAGCTCAGTGATAATCTTCTCAACCAACCTACTTGATAGTTGTTACATCCGTATAAATAAAGTTGGACACACCATGTGCTCCTGTGGGGGCCTACACACTGAAGCATCCCTCATTAATTACGTGGGAATATAATAATGTGTCTGTTGCAAATTGATCATCCACACTGAAGCATCCCTCATTAAACACTTCTATGACATCTATGAAATATTATTTTTAAAATAAATACTCGAATATAATTAATCATACTCGTTTAGTTATTACGCCAAATTAAAGATAAATACAATTATTATATCCGAATAATAATTCCCATAATTTCAATTAAATCCATATAACTTCAATTTAGTACTCATAAAAATGCGAGGTATTACAATTATGTTAACTTTTCTTTTGTGATTTTTCTCCTCCTTATAGTATGATTCAAGAATCTTCGAGTGAGTTTCCAATTTATGTTTCTCCTTGTGAGTCATAGCCTTCGTGGAAAGTGTGGTTTACGTCTGTTGGTAGAGAAGAGTGGTCAGAATAATCTTAAAATGATATTTGGATTGACATTTCTTAGATGATCTCATGGATAGGAATGCCTTTGGGGATATCTGGAGTAGGTGGATTAGGGGATCTTTATCTTCGACAAATTCATGGTTATGATCAATGGTAGTCTAAGGGGAACTATCAGGGGATCTAGGGGCATTAGACCAGGTGATCCATTATCACCATTTCTTTTTGTCTTAGTTGTGGACGTTTTGGCTGCTAGATTAATGGGTAGAGATTGTGATAGAAATTTGGTTGAGCGGTCTGAGATTGGGAGAAAAAAGATTAGTGTGTCAAACTTACAATTTCGGATGACATAATTTCTTCGCGTCCATGGTCCATGGGTGAGGATGGATGATTTATTTGATAAGGTCTCGTGTCTTAAAATTATAATGGATAAAAGTCTTTTACTAGAAATTAACATAGAAGAGGAAAAGTTGACATTATTTGCGCCTGTGGTGTGTGTTTATTGGTTGTGTTGAGCCCTTTTTTTGTTGTTGTATCAAGGACTGTTGTGGACAGGGTGTTCAACTATAAATCACAATACTTCCTTGGAAGTGACGTACCGTGTCAGACACACTTGCGGATACGACAATCGTACAACACCTCTCCGACACGCTATGTGGCATGTCGACCTGCTTTGGCATTTAAAGAAAGTCGAACACTTCTATGACACTCCGTAGACACTTCTGGGAGTGATAATGGAGTTTTTGATCTAGCCAGAGACGATGATAAATGAGGAGCATCAAAACACTTATTTAGCCCATTGAAACTATTAATATTTTTGTTTAGAATAAGTTCGTTTTTATAAATCGATTGTTACTTGTTACTTTGATAACAATGGGACTTTATAAGGATATATAACTATTAACTTATGATTTAAATGTTTTTATAATATATTTAACCATGCTATTTTAGATAATTTGATTATTAGTTTGACTAATATTGTTTTAGTGCAAATAGATGGAAGTATACATGGTATCCATATCCCTGACATGTCGTGCCCAATTTTTTTTTTAAATTGTTGTGTCGGCATGTACGTATCGTGTCAGACATGTCACCTGTGTCTGAGTCCATGCTTCATAATTTCTAACCATGAACTCTGTCTAGAAATATAATGATAATTTGATGATTGCCAAACTCAACATGTGCGTTGAAAAATTAAATGATAAATTGGTCTCTCTCTAAATTACAATTTTCTTTAAGGCTAGCCTCCATAGTAAAACTACATCCAATACCCAAATTGTTAAATGCATAATAAACCCTGCTTAAAAGCGAGGAAAATTTAATATTCAGGGGCATTTTATGGTTCTTTTAGCCTTAAAAACCTTTTGTCATTCATGTTGTGCACTCTTCAATGTCAACCCACCTCTATAAAATTTCTAACCATTACACAGGGAGTTACAATTATAATGCTATCAAAGAGAATGACACGAGTGATATTCCAAATAATAACATCATTACATTAACACTCAATTTGATTACAAACCACACCCGCAGATATTGCTTAATCATCTCAAAGTATTGCAATGGTTTGAATTCAGCACAAAAATTGAATTAAGACTGATGGTTGAACCTTCTAATAAGTACTAGCTTCACGAAGTAAAAAAATGTTTTTTACCCAATTTCATAGTATACATAATTACAAAGAACTAAACAAAATCTTGATAATTCAATGAAAGCACTCGAGCTACATGAATTTGGTAGACCATATAATATCATCACCGTGAACTAGAAATAACATTCAAGCCCTGAATGATTTCACGAATCCTGAAAGCATATCTTCAAATATATCATATTAAGGGCAGAAAAGTATATATGGCATAATGATGGATGTAAAAATAAAAAGTGATAATTATATACCTTCAGATTCAATTTTTCTTATGCTCAATTCCCTCTCAATTATCCAAGTAGGATATTGGATTATGCTCATTGCCGCAATGATCCAAAACCATTAAGTGGCCATACCTTCAAATTAAATAACAATTAGGAGAGCAAACTGACCTCAAATATGGACAAATACTAACTAATTAATCTAGCAAAGCATTAATAGTTATGAATATATTGCGACAACATAAAATTGCATAACACTCCCAACAGTGTCCTTATCTATTGAACTTATGTCTCAGATCTATAGTAATTAACTACCCACTGATCGCATAAAGTTTACATTATCCTCCACAACTTTTATATAATTTTATTTTTTTGTGACAGACACGGCAAATGCACCAATAAGTTCATATAGTTCCATACCAAATGAAGGCATTTAGTTAGTATATATGATGAAGAAAAAAATTCACAACCCCAAGGGTTTAGTTCAGCAGTAAAACAGGGATGTGATTAGGCACCTCATGAAGCGTATGTCACCATACGAATGTCTGGGGATGAAGTAGGGACAACTCATTTAGTTGTCTTCCAGATGCCCTTGAGGATTAAAAAACACAATGCATCTTTTAAAGGTTAGATAGCAGTGATTAAAAGATAGGATAAAGGGTGTGATGGTTTTTTAAAGCTATTGAGTTATATACAGATATTTGCAAGGGATTAGCGAAGTGGTAATATTTTGGAAAAGCATTGATCATATGCACTCCCCTCCTCCCCATCCCTTCACAAGTTATCACGCATGGGAATGTAGGGAAAATTTTGTCTAGATCAAAGCCTTAGTAAATAAAACAGCTTTAGCTTAATATTGATTTCCTCTGATACATGAATCCAAATAAGTCGAATGAACTGGGCCAACTGGCTGTATATGACCTTTGAAAGTTTCAATACCCTGAACAGTAAACTGTAAATAAAGTGGCTGTTGGTAGTACCCATTCTAAAGTAAGAACCATTGTTGCATCAACGAATCTAAATTCCACCAAAAATAAGAGGAAAAGACTTACTCTGAAACACACTTTGCTCTGAATAAGGCCATAAGGAATGGGTCCATAATGTCGCGAATCATTAGACGCATAAATATTATCCCCTTGAATCCAAACATGCCCTTTTGGCACCTACATCAAAGCCAGAAAGATTATAAAAATTTAATAACAATCATTTTGAATTGGTAAGTATATAAAATTGTCCCATTGGGGAAGTTTCAGAAGCCACCAACTAGAAGTTGAAAAATAATCACAACAGTCCTACAGTTGTAACGAAAGAAAATCATAATTTAAGAAGTTGAAAGAGAAGTTACCAAATGTTTACATTAAGAGTTTGAGAAGCAATCAGATATACTAATAGCTCCGATTGCTTATATTGTTAAAGCACAGGTTCTTACTAGAAAAAAAACTCAGTGCAAAGATTGCAAAACCCATATTGTTGGCTTACAACAGAAATTCAACAACAAAAAGTTGACGCATAGATATCCCAACGCAATTCAACAACAATAATAAAATTCGTGGACCACATTAGTTTTATAGAACTTATAAATAGGAAAGTTAGGTCTAACGCAACAAGTATTGGAAGTGTTGCACCAAACAGATAAAGAACAATTAGCCATTGTTGAAATTCTGTTTCTTTAAAACTACAGACTTTCGTTATTATTCAGTTAACATGACAATATTGAAAGTGCTGCACCAAATTAAGGTTTCCAGATCACTCTTACACTGACCAGTTTGTCGGGGACTACAGTGAATATAGAATGTTTTCCTCAATAATAAGATATACCAAGTGCTCCTGGTAGGTCTCTTACATTATATGTACATTTTGTTGTGTTTATACTATTGGACGAATTCAGTTGATCAGTTCAACAGATTGCTCCAACAGCTTCAAGTATCATGCCCATATTTTTAGGCTTCGGTTGTTCTATGAAAGAGGATTAGTTGTTTTATTTTAAATTCAAATTGTTGTCATCTTCCTTTTTTTTCTGCATATATTTTGAACAATCAAATAATTCTCTGTTTTCCTCTTATCATGGTATCAGAGCAATAAGCAATATCCTAGCCTTCTAACTTGTTTTTTTTTTCAACCTTCTATTCACGAAATCTGTTTCTTCATCTTTGCTCCACCATGTCTGATGAAAATCCTGCTGCCACCATCACTCCATCCTTCAACCCAATCAAAACTGATCCTTATGTCATTCATCACTCAGATAGCCCCTCTACCATTCTTGTTACTCCACGACTGTCGGGAGACAACTATGGCTCATGGAGTCGTGCCAACAATGGCACTTCGTGCAAAGAGAAAATTGGGTTTTGTTGATGGCTCACTCCCGATTCCAACGGAGAAAGACGATATTTTGAATTGGGAACGATGTAATGATTTGGTTGGAAGTTGGATTCTAAATTCTGTCTCATCCGAGATCCGTCCAAGTATTCTGTATGCAGAAACTGCAGCACAAATCTGGACGGATCTAAAGGATCGTTTTTCTCAATCAAATGCTCCTAAAATCTATCAATTGAAACAGTCAATTTCTGCCCTCAAACAGGAAGGTCCATCTGTTTCATTATATTTTACACAACTCAAATCATTATGGGATGACCTCAATTCTATTGTCTCTGTCACTCCATGTATTTGTGGTAATGCCAAATGTATTATTGATCAACAACATCAAGATCGTGCCATGGAGTTTCTTCAAGGACTCATGATCGTTTTTCAGCTATTCGCAGCCAAATCCTCTTGATGGAGCCGTTCCCTTCGATTCAGCGTATCTACAATCTAGTGCGTCAAGAAGAAAAACAACAAGAGATTCACCTTCGAACGATTCCTAGCGTCGACTCAGCGGCCCTTCAGGCATTTAAACCACCATCTAGGCCGTTCGGAAAGCGTCAACGTCCCTTCTGTGAACACTGCAATAAGCATGGCCATACACTTGCCACATGTTACCAAACCCACGGCTTCCCGGATAAGCAAGTGAAGAAATCGGCCCCACCATCATCAACTTCCGCTACTTCTGCTACTCAGTTGACATCTACACAATATAACAAGCTCCTTGCAATTTTGGCCAAAGAGGAATCCGGTGGATCATCAGCCCATTTGGCAGGTACAACTCTTACTTGTTTATCCTCTTGTTGAACTATTGATTCAGGTGCTTCTAATCATATATGCACATCTCTTTCATTGTTTAGTTCATATTCTAAAATTCATAAAAATTTATCTGTTCAATTACCTGATGGTTCTCAGGCGCCTGTTACACACATAGGCACCATTCAATGTTCATCATCGCTCACTCTCACGAATGTTTTTCACATTCCATCATTTGAATTCAATTTATTATATATCTCACAATTAACAAAGTCAACAAATTGTGATGTGATTTTTCATCTTCTGAATGTGTATTTCAGGACCGAGCAACGATGAAGAAGATTGGTCGGGGTCGTGCTCGAAATGGTTTTTTTATCTAGATTCAGACTTAGTTTAATTCTGCCTTTTCTTTCAAGCATTGTAATAAATTTGATCTATGGCATTCCCGCCTTGGTCATCCATCTAAGACTCGTTTTGATTTCATTGTTAAGAACTCTCCAGATATTATTGCCAATAAAGATTTTGTTTGTGATGTATGTCCACGTGCTAAACAGTCACGTCTCTCTTTTCCTAAAAGTACATCTTGCTCTTTTCATTGTTTTGAATTAATTCACATTGACATTTGGGGTCCTTTCTCTATACCCTCTAAAAATGGATCACGTTTTTTTTTTAACTATAGTCGATGATTATTCAACGTGTACATAGATTTATTTAATGAAATATAAATCTGAAACTTTTAATATGTTAATTCATTTTATTAATCAAGTCAATCGTCAATTCAACACGAAAATTACTCGTATCAATTCTGGAAGTGGGGAAATTTTCCTTCCTCAACTCCAAATCATTCGCTCAGACAATAGTTCTGAATTTCTCTCTAAAAACCAATTCAAACATGGTTTCATGACAATGGTATTACCCATCAACGTAGTTGCGTTGCAACACCCCAACAAAATGGAGTCGTAGAGCGTAAACATCGACATTTACTCGATGTTGCCAGAGCTCTACGATTCCAATCAAACTTGCCTCTTTCCTTTTGGGGTGAATGTATTCTCACTGCTGCTTTCCTTATCAATAAACTTCCAACCCCGATCCTGCAACATAAATCACCTCATCAAGTTTTACTTGGCAGTATTCCATCATACTCATCTCTACGAGTTTTTGGATGTTTATGTTTTGCTAAAAATATGAATATTCAACATAAATTTAATGATCGGGCCAAACCTGGTATTTTTGTTGGCTACCCGTATGGTCAAAAGGGATATCGTATATACGATGTTAAAACTCATCAGATTTATATTTCTCGTGATGTTGTATTTCATGAATCCACTTTTCCATATCATGATCTTCCTTCACCATCATCCAACGATTCAATTACAATTACTCCAATCAATGATGATGGAACTTTTGATTACCCTACCACACCACCAATTATTCCTTCCATTAATCCTCCAATTCATTCTCTCATTAATCCTTCGAGTAATTCTCAAACTCATACTCCAGTTCATCACCCCACTGATTCTCTCGTGGCTATTCCCCCCACTTCTCAGTCATAATCTAGTGGATACTCCCTCTACTAATTGTCCCTGTCTAACACCTACACCAATACTTAATAATCACCCCCAGCGTGTTCGTCATCCACCAAGTCACCTCACAGATTATGTTTGCAATCATAGCTCTTTTTCAACTGATTTTCCGATTGCCAATCATTTTTCTTTGTCTCATTTAAGCCATTCTCATAGTACTTTTTTAACAAATATCATCACCAATCAAGAGCCGCGTTCTTATTCTCAAGCCATGAAATCTATCGAATGGCGTGATGTAATGGCCAAAGAAATTCAAGCCCTTCAATCCAATAACACTTGGTCATTATGCCCACTTCCCAAGGGAAAATTACCAATTGGATGTAAATGGGTCTATAAAATAAAATATCGTCCAGATGGTTCTATTGAACATAGTTGTCAAATCGCGAATTGTATCGTGAATCGTTTACCCCCCGAATCGTGAATCGAATCGTGAATCGAACCGGTCAAATCGGAATCAAATGATAAAAATGAAATAAAACATACGTAAATGGGATTTGACACTATAGAATTGCTAATTAAGCATAATATGACAAAAAACTTATCGTAACACATGATAATATACCAAAATATAGCCCAAAAATGAACCGTAGCACATGTTCTCAATCGTTTTAAGCTTGATAATGTAAAAAACAACTCAAACAATAACTAAAAAATTTAATAAACAACTCAAACAATAACTAAAAAATTTAACTAAAAAAACACATGGTTTTATAAAACATATGGTTTTATAACTAAAAAACATATGGTTTTATATATGGTTTATGCAAATACAACAAATATAACTAAAAAAAACTTATGGTTTTATAACTAAAAAAAACAGGTTTTATATATGGTTTTATAACTAAAAAAAATATGGTTTTATACCTAAAAAAACAAGTTTTATATATGGTTTTTTATAACTAAAACCAAGTTTTATAACTAAAAAAAATGATTTTATATAACTGAAAAAAAAACAGGTTTTATAACAAAAAAGCTAATCGTATGGTTTTATAACTAAAACATATAGTTTTATAACTAAAAAAAAAAAAAAGCAAACGAAAACGTAAACTAAAAAAAAAGCAAAATAGCTAAAAAAAACATAAAACCGTATGTATTTATAACAAAAAAAATAAAAAACTAAAAAAAAATCAAAGCGTAAGATTTTATTACCTAAAAAAAAAGCTAACGAAACCATTAAAACATCAAAACGGCCCTTGATTAAGCGTACCAGCCTTCGTTTTGCAGAAAAGGGCCTTCAATTTGCTGTACGAGTTGAAAACGGCCTTCGATTTGCTGTATGGGTTGAAAACGACCTTCGTTTTAGGGTTTTTTTCTTCGGGCGGTTACTGTATGGGTGTTGGGTTGAAAACGAATTGCTTTAAGCGTTTTTTGTTTTGGTTTTGGGTTTAAACTTGAGTTACAGTGGGTAAACAATAACCAATTTTAAGAATCGTTTTTCAACCCGATTCACGATTCGAGTTGGAATCGTGCGATTCACTTCCGATTCGTACGATTCTATAGACAAATCCGATTCTTATCTTGATTCGAATCATTTTACCCCTGAATCGAATCGAATCGTACGATTCGACTCGTGAATCGGACGATTTTGACAACTATGCTATTGAAAGATATAAAGCTCGTTTAGTTGCCAGGGGTTATACTCAAGTTGAAGGCATCGATTATCACAATACCTTTGCACCCGTGGCCAAACTAGTTACCGTTCGTCTCCTTCTTTCCATTGCTGCCATTAAAAATTGGACTTTGCACCAACTTGATGTCAATAATGCTTTCCTCCAAGGTGATCTCGATGAAGAAGTTTATATGAAACTTCCACCCGGATTTTCTAGTAAGGGGGAAACTCGGGTATGTAAATTAAATAAATCTATCTATGGTCTTAAACAAGCTTCTCGTCAGTGGTTCTCAAAATTTTCTACCACTCTCATTCAACGAGGTTTTCATCAATCTATTTCAGATTATAGTTTGTTCACTTATATTTGTGGACAAACTTCTATTTTTGTTCTTGTCTATGTCGATGATATTATCATCACTGGCAATGACGATGAAGCCATATCTGACCTTAAACACTCTCTTGCTCAATCTTTCTCCTTGAAAGATCTTGGAAAACTTCAATATTTTCTTGGCATTGAAGTGTCTCGTTCTAAACAAGGAATATTTCTTTGCCAACGAAAATATCTTCTTGAGATATTATCTGATTGTGGTATGACTGGATCACGACCATCTGATTTTCCTATGGAACATCATCTTCGCCTACGTCCGACAGATGGCACTCCTCTTCATGATCCGACACTTTATCGTCGCCTCATAGGTCGTCTTCTCTATCTTACTGAAACCCGACCTGATATCCAGTATGCTGTAAACACCCTTAATCAATTCATGCAATCTCCACATTCTTCCCACCTTGATGCTGCCAATCGAATCCTTCGCTATCTTAAAGGGTCTATTGGTAAAGGTTTATTTCTTTCGGCTACTAATTCTCTTACTTTAGTTGGCTATGCCGACTCCGATTGGGCTAGTTGTCTTACTACTCGTCACTCTACTACTGGCTATTTCACTATGTTAGGTTCTAGCCCTATCTCATGGAAAACAAAGAAACAACCAACAGTTTCCCGTTCAACTGCAAAAGCTGAATATCGCTCACTTGCAGCTCTCACTTCTGAATTACAATGGCTAAAATCTCTTTTCTCATATCTTGGTTTTGCTCATCCACAACCAATTTCAGTTCATTGTGACAGCCAAGCTGCTATTCACATTGCCAATAACCCTGTATTCCACGAACGCACCAAACATATCGAAATTGACTGTCATTTTGTTCGAGAGAAAATCCAAACTGGCCTCATCGCTCCCTCGTACCTACGATCTAGCGATCAATTGGCGGACCTTTTTACCAAACCACTTGGAGGTGACGCCTACTGCAGACTACTTCTCAAGTTGGGTGTCCTTGATATTTCGATTCCAACTCCAACTTGAGGGGGAGTATTGGACGAATTCAGTTGACCAGTTCAACAGATTGCTCCAACAGCTTCAAGTATCATGCCCATATTTTTAGGCTTCGGTTGTTCAATGAGAGAGTATTAGTTGTTTTATTTTAAATTCAAATTGTTGTTATCTTCCTTTTTTTTCTGCATATATTTTGAATAGTCAAATAATTCTCTGTTTTCCTCTTATCATATCCCTCTACAGTAGCCCAATAATTCACCAGTAGGGATCTAAATGGTTTGGGGTGAAATATTTAAATTTCACCCCAGTGAAAAAAAATAGTGAAAAGTACTTTAATGTATTCCTAGTTTAAAAAGAAATCATATAAAATTATAAATAAGTGGCACAATAAAGTTAAGTGATTTTGGACAAAAAAGTGAACAAAATTTAACTCTTGAGCAGGAGAAAATACATTCCAGCATTTTATTATGTAATCGAAGTGGAAGCACTTGTAGAAGAAATTTGGGTTTTCATTCCATTCTCTCTCATATTCTCATTCTCAAAAGTCTAATAATAATTTATAATGCTAGAAAGAACACCTTATATAAGCTAGGGATGCATAAAAGACAGTAATACCCTTACTAACAAAGGATACAACAAACTAAAAGGAAAAGGCATAAATGATACATAAGTTCATAACTTGTTACGTTCCTGCATCATATTATTTTTCACTTGGATGAAAATATTTCATCCCGAATAAAAAAGAGCCTAATGTTTATAGGATTCACCACATGCTACTTTTCAAAATACAAAAAAAAAATAAGATTCATAGTATCCTAAGGATCACCAAGACGAATTTCATGAACTGCCATTTTCTTTTAAAAAGTATATTATATTATCAAAACATGGTTTTTTGAAAAGTAGATCTGCCAGTGATAACAACCGGGCCCAAGGGCAGTTGAGTAGTCCTGCGGTGATCGAAGACCTAATTATGTCATTTTCAAAGCAAAATCAGGTTCTGAACATTTTCTCTGTGGAAGAGGCCATTTAACTTGAGAAGGCTTTGAACACCACCAAAATTTTCATCAATAGAGATGGGTTGGCACTGAGTTCAGTACGTGGCTATAAATGGAGGGTGAGAGAATAGATCCATCAAGAATCAGGTCGAGAAGGCAGTCTCAACAATTGGTATGATGGGAGAGTGAACTTAATGGATGTTGGGTAATAGTTAAGTTCTTGAAGTCGAAGGGAGTATTAGGTAGGTGAGAATTAATTAACCAAGATCAACGAGGCAAAGGGGGTTATTTATAGCGAGGTCGGGTGTCTTTCTGGCCATTGGATCTTAAAGAGGTAGGATAGTAGAATTGGTAGTGTCAGTTAACTAAATGAGAAGTGCTTCTCTGATAAATTATCTGAGAGGGGTTTGTTGGGGTTGAGGTGACATGAAGAAATATTTTGTTTGTGGGTTGTAAGAGGGGATAAACTCAATTAATGTATGTAATGATTATGTTTTGTAAGGTATTAGGTGGGAACCATAATTTGTCTTTGATGGGATGGTGAGGCAGTTTTGAGTGGGGTGTAAAGGGGGTTGTTTTGAGAGAGTACTTCAAGATGATCTCAAGTGGAGTCTATGAGGTGGTCTCGAAAGAGGGAATATGAGGTGCCATTTTCTCTTTCCAAGGTGGTTAACTTTGTTAACCTAACGAATCTCATATTCTCTATCCTCTAATTCACGTACCCTAGAGGTTCCCCATAGGGGGTGAGACCTCAGCCCTAATTGAGGTGTTAAGCTCGATCCCTTTCAGTTATAGTAGTTCATACCTTGTGTGTTTTTGTAATAACTTGTGCTTATCTTGTGTATTTGTGTTTGTACCTTTAAGGCTTTGAGCATGATATTATCGACGTTGTCCCTAGTACTTTAAAGGTACCCCCCAAAATTGTCCGGTGTTGGTTGTGCCTTTGTGAGGTTCTTTTGTTGGTGGGTATCGAGACTGATACAGTTAGTATTTTAGAAGTATTTTAGTTAGGGGATTATATTCTCTTCGTAATTTTTTTAAGTGAGCAAGATAACTTAATTATAAATACGACATTTGGCCATTGTAATAACATTAGTTTGGGGAGATGTATGAATGAAAGAAACCTCATTTTTTAAATGTTGTTGCAAGTCATTTTCATTGTGCTTACATCAAATTGGTACAAGGAGTGAACCAAATGTGTTCACCGATGTTGGTGTAGAGCCATTGCTAAGGGTCGTAGGAACCAGTGGACCACTCCAAGTCATGCCCCGTTCGCTAGTGATCAAGCGGAGCCACACTCATTTCTCCTCTTGATTCGTGGATTCATTCCCAACCGGTATCATTCAGCCCTAACGACACTCAGCCACCTCTCGCCACCCCCATAAGCCCAAAAAACCCGATCCAAAGCCCTCCGGCCTTCACAGGCATTGGACGACCCTCACTAACGTTCGACGAGGTTTGCCAGAGCCTACAACCTCTCAATTCTCTCCCCCGAACCCCCTTAGTCATATTCTCCAAACCCTCACCCCTACTCCTTGAACAAGCAACAACCGTACGAAAAACTTATATCCGATTTGATGTCGCATCCCCAACGTCAACCTCTGACATCTCTTTCCATTAATGATCGAGGAATGACAACTTACCAAAGATGCTTGTTGGAGCTTCACAATGCTGGAAAGCCTCGGCAGTTTAAAAGGGGGTAGGATAATGGCGAAAGCCTTAGATCCACCAACCCCAGAAAGTCACAAATCGCCTCCTCTCCTTCGCCGTTCACAAACGATCATCTCCAGCATCGCACGACACCCAAGGGGCCATCCGCGAACCCCATAAACCTATATTCACAAGCTCACAATGCTTCTACGGCTACGACCTGTGGATTTGGAGGTAGGATCTTCAAGACATGGGTTCTTTTGTGGGAACCCGACTCACACTCAGTTGACCCACTAGGTTCATTAATCGATATAAATCCTTTGAATTCAATCCATTTTGAAAATCACAGCCCACCCAACTTCTTCGCTGAACTTTCCCCCAAATTATAAAATACCAGCCTAACCTCCCAAAATCACCAACCACAACCCTCAAGCTTCCAAAACTTCATTTCAATTCCCCCTCCCCTCATAACAACTTTCGACGACTCTTCCCGTTAATGATCGAGGTATGACAACTTACTGAAGAAGCCTTTTGGAGCTTCACAATGCTGGAAAGCCTAGGCAGTTTAAAAGGGGGTGGGGTAATGGCAAAAGCCTTAGATCCACCAACACCGGAAAGTCACCAATTGACTCCTCTCCTTCGCCTTCCACCAACGATCATCTCCAGTGTCGGACGACGCCCAAGGGGCCACCTGCAAACCCCACAAAAGAATATTCACAGGCTCACAACGCTTCTACATCTACGACCTGTGAATTGGAGGAGATATCTTGAACCCCCATAACTTCATTCACCCCCCACCCCCACCCCACACACACACAACTCCTTTCTGAAATTCCCTAAAAACCTTATAACTTCCCTTTGGCAACCCACCACATATCGTGCATCTAATTCAGAGGTCAGGTATAGTGATTTGGATAGTGTGGAGTCAACTGAAGAAGTTAGTAAGCTTGAGACGTGCTACTGAGCATCCCTCTTGGAAATTGTTGCGATTATTGAATAAATTGAAAGTGCGATAAATCCATGGCAACTGGTTTTCAATCATCACATGTACCCTTGTATGAGAAGAGGCCCATTATAGAAGAACAAAGATTGAGTTTGGGTTACACATGCATTGGCCCTAATTCCATGATTCTGTCATGCCTACTGCCAACTGTCAGTTATTGAGTGAGTCATTACATGTCACCCTCGTCTGACAATCGGGGGTTTTATATGTAATACATTTAATTTTACATGTTTTTCTATTTTTGTATATCCTTCGGGTTACTTGTTTTAGTGTAATATTTATGTGGAATATTTTGAAGTGAACTCTTTAGTTATATTACTTGTTCGGGTTATGTCAACAAGCAAGGTAGCTTATTTTATAAATAAGGCATTTGGCTAATCATTGGAGTCGCAAGTGAATGAATGAGAAAAAAAATATTCTAAGATTTTTTTGTTGTTGTAAGTAATTTGTGTTGCACCTACGTCATCTTGCCTAGTTGGTTAGCTTCGTTAAAGTGTCGACCACATGTACAAAACGAAATTTGCATATTTAATTTATGTTTATGAACAAGTCAGAGAAGCATGCACATGCATATAAAAATATACACGAAAATCGGTACAATCACATACACAAATGCATATAGACATAAGGGCGGACATACTCCTATCATATATGGGAAAATGCGCTACTTGATTTTGAAAATATAGAAATTAGTAGAGTTTTATCACCTTAATTTGGATAATATAGAGCTTCACTCCCTTAGTATAAGACTTTAATCCTCCTTATTTTAGTTTTAGATCCCCCTCCCCCAACCCTGCCCCGACCCTTCCTAAATTTCTAGGTCATGCCCTGTATAAACGCCTAAGAATTTATATTCATAATAATACAAGTAAATTAAACTTTAGTTGGAATTTTTCTACTTACCATTATGTTTAAAAAATGTGACTAGTTTATACTATATATATTTCACGTACCCACTGTTGTTAAAGGAACGCCTAGGCTCCAGGCGCAGCATTGGCGCCTTGCCTCACTCACGCAAGGCTCCTTCAATAAGAGGCGCACCTTGCGCACCTCGTTAAATTTTTTTGGGTAACGCCTCCAATACAAGAATGAACCAAAGGATATGTTGATAATTTTACATATTTTCCAATAGAATATGGAAATTAAACGATTCCCCACCCCAAAACTAACCAAAGTAAGTCCTTGATTCGTAGTGAAACTTTATCTATCTCGCTAATCCATTCTTAGGGGAAAAAAACAAAATTAAACTCTAAGAGTGCCGCATCAAAGAACAATTTATACGATGATTTTGATGTTTCTTTTCACACATTTGAGCATCATTTTTCATATATATCAATATCTTTTCTTTTGTGATGATTGGATAATTAAATTGTTAAATAAATTTGATATTTAAATATATGTTTTTGTCATATGGTGGTATAACCTCTATTTTCTTCCGATATATGTTTGTTCATAACCGTGTCTAATAATAATATATGCTATATATTTCTAATTTCAATCATAAATGATCTTATTATTATAAATATATAAATTTGACATGTTTTATAGACTTTGCGCCTCATTTTAATCGGTCGCGCGCACCTCGCCTTGTGCCTAGGCTCCATAGGGACCTTGGTGCACCTTTCGCCTCTGACAATAATGATCTAACCTCTCCAACACATGTGATTTAACAGACCCAAACATACATCCCCCCTTTTAGCCGTAAACGAAGGGATTTATTTATGAAATTTGCTGGAGATGATTTCCTCACCATGTTGACCATCTTCACCAAATTTCATCAAATAATTTGGTAATACCAAATATAAATCTCGACCTCAAACCACAAGGGGAGGGTCTCTGGCGTCTGGCCGAGGTCATAATATAGGTGAAAGGACCACAGACTCTCAATTCACTAACTCAATAAAGAGCTCCAGCCTATGAACTACATGTATAACTCTCACAAGGTTTTCACGAGGTAGCATTAAGCATTCAAAACCACTGCCAAACCTCTGCAGTCATCTACAATGATCAACCATAAAGATAAAGATAATGTATTGATACCCTTAGTGACAAACAAAGGATCATCAATTCATATTATTGATTGTCATGGACCAAAGGAGCTCTAATAGGAAGGAATCAACCACAGATGGGAAAGATGGCCTTACCAAACCAGACTTGGTCCCACTTGTATGAAGTCAATATTGTCTCAGTCGCTCATACCACTGACCTTAGCCTCAGAAAGGCCTTTCAAAGGGGCTGCTAAGCTCCATCTGACGCGTTGGCAGAAAGTACAAGCAGTGTTCTTCTAACCCCCACTTGTTTGTTTTAGAGCATTCAATGTCATTTAATGCTCTTACCAACGATCACAGCCATAGTTTTAAAAAACGTCCGTTACGTAACGAATCGGCCATTACGTAACGGTATCAGGAGGGAGCGTTTCGGATACAGACCGATATATCGGATTCAACCAAATTCCCAGTTGTATCCCGTTACGAAACCGATACGTAACGGTAACGCCGTTACGATCCGATTTTTTCTATAGAAAATGAAAAAGAGAAGGGATGTTTGTAAGTTTCTTCAACAGCACAGCACCTTTATGACCTTTATGAGTTTGAGTGACTAAATTACAAATAAAAAAAAAAAGGTGAAAAGAAAGAACGAAGACAAACCTGGTAGTAAGCCCCGGGTTACCAAAGAGCAATAAACCAATACCCAAGTTACCAAAGCTCCAAACGATCAACAGCACTGCTTCAAATTTCAATCAGGTCCCTTCCTTGATAGAGGACGAGGAGACGACAGTGGGCGTTGGAAACAAGCGGGTGTGTGCGTGTGACATTTCTTTTCTCAGATTTTCAAGGTGAGTGAATATGGTAGTGTGTTGAATTTGGTATTTGGGTTTTTGTGGTTTTGAGAGAAAAGATATTTGGGTTTGTGTGGTTCTGCCGTAAGAGAGAGAGGGAGCAGGTTTTCTTTGTTTTTTTTTCTAAAATTGTTATCTCATTTTGTGGTGGAGAGAAAAAAAAAGTACCGTTTATATTTTGTTTTTAGTGCTGCAAGATGAAAGAGTAATTTTTGACTGTGCAATTTTTGTCCAATTTTTATTCAATTTAATATGTGTTATTATTTAGTATGATATTATGTGTCCAAAAATATGGTGCAACAAAAAACTAATAAAAGTATAAAAAACAATATAAAATTCTACAAAATTATTTAGAATTTTTTTGTTAAAATTTAAAATTAATTGTTATTATTATGCTTTAAAATTAATTATTATTTAATTTAATATTAAGTCAACTTATTATTTATTTCTTTATATAAATGCATAAAACTAAGGAGCTTTTTATTTATTTATTTTGAGTGATGTATTTTTAGTATTTGATTAAGTAATAAAATGACTTTATGTGCTCTAATAATATGTAATGAACCCACATATTAGTTAAATTTAACATTATATAGTCAAAATAAAAGTATCATTTCATTTTATGGTATTTGTGAATTGTAAAAAAAAATTCACGCTTGCGGTAACCGATTCCCGTTACATTACGTTTGATACTCCCGATACCGTTACACCGATACCGCAACCGTTACGTTACCCGATACCGTTATTTAAAACCATGATCACCGCTCACTTGCAGGAACTTCCACCATCACTCCATTCTTCTACCATTCTACTGTTCGTTCTATTGTTACGATAGAGCTCAACCATGATTGTCCATGATTCAACACTTTTCAGCTGCTCTTAACAGTTGGCTATATAAAAAATGTTTCAGAAGGTTAAAGGCATTGAATTCAAGTGATATTGCAAGTGAACAAGTGACTTCTAAGTGAATGAAAAGTATTTAGAAAAGGCAATCAGTTCCTTCCAAAGAGCTTTCTGCCAATTATAAAGAACTTGGATTTACTTGAACCACCTTAGCTGAAGCCTAGGACTGTACAATATGTATCATTCAACCTTACATTAAATATACCAAAGAGCAACACCTTCAAAGTAGACGTAGGTACCTCAGTTGAGGTGCTAAACCACTATACATCCGTGTGTTTTTAACATTTTTAATTCTATAACACCTCTTCCTACTTTTTAAAGAGGCTTTTTTAGCAAGGGTTTGGTTTCAAAATTCAACATTAGGTTGAGATGATGAGTAAAAGTTCCAACAACAAGAAATACACATTATATCCATTTAATATTTCTCCCACTAAACGGTTAACCTTAAAATAAAACTTGATGGAGAAAATCTCTTCAGCCTATCCTATTCATCTAATCTGATTTAAAAACTCATTCAAGTAGAGGTATTGCATTAGGTATCTTATATCAGGTATGTTGCGGGAGTCGGGTTGATATATATTGTTCTTACATAGTTACCAGGGTCCCTACACCAACATGTGTCCCGCAATCCAAGACCGCCAGACCCCATTCAAGTGTGGCATTCCCAATTTTAACATAGACTATCTTAGTTATATATACAAGAATGGCATATACATCTTACAAATATATCATTCACTATAGAGACGATGCATTTGATACATTGACTTTTAGTGTTAGAATCATTTATAGTAAAAAAACTAAGGCTACCCTTTTAAGTGACAATCACGTGTTTATCCATACCCTGTGGAAATTGTTAAAAAGTATAGTGTATATATAGATAGAATAAAGAGATATTTGAGTTTAGAATGCATACGACAACAGTGCGACATCTATCGGTGTTAATGGGATCCACCAAGAAAGTAACCGTATCACCTTCCACACCCACAATGCGCTTAGTAACAATCTTTCTAGGGTTTTGGGGTGAGCTAACTAGGACAACATCTCCTAGCCCTACCTTCCCCAACCGGGTTGATATGTGCTCAGATAATATAACATCCCCTGTCAGATTCAAGGTCGGGAGCATACTCGGACCGTACACCTGAAATTTAAATGAAAATTTGATGAGTTGAGTTGGGGAGAGAATATGATTATGAGATGAAAGAAAGAAAGAAACATACGAGGGTAGGGGAAGCTATGTAGGTATGAGTGAGATGGAGAAAGCAGAAGAATTTTGCTAAGATGGCAGCTCTCTCAACTGCTTCTTTTGCGAAGCTCTTCCATTCACCCAACAACACTCTCACCATTCTCTCTCTCTCTCTCTCTCTCACTTTGCTAAAATGTGCTGTATCTAGTATCTACACACATCCTAATTTGGGGGTAAACTCTGTAGAACCGTTTTGTTGGGATCTCTTTTATCCAAATATAAAGGCTCCGCCCACAATTTTTGTCACCTGACCTGCACACTTTACGACACCCACAAAATTTAATTCTTTTTTAACGGCGTTAAAAATAAAAGTCAAACCTATAATTTTTTTAGAATTTAATTTTTTAATATTCAAAAAATCTAAAACTTAATTTACCGAAACACTCCCCGACACCATAATAATGGGCAAAACGTTATTACCGTCACCACATATAATAATTTTATTTTTTGGCCTTAGAATACCGAATCTAATATTAAAATATCGAGTCGGTATCAGAGTGCCATCGTTTCCATCACTTAGGTGCCGAAATGAACTAAAAAAAGGACATCGAGTTGTTTCGGTATCCTAATACCGAAAGTGAAGATAAATTTCGACACTACAATACCGCTCAACATTAGAATACCAACTCGATAGAAAAGAGTCGAGTTATATCATAATTTTCTGCACTTAGGTATTGAATGTACAGTAATGCTTTTAAAAAAACACCCCCACATGATTTTTAATGGTTGAAAAATACATACACTTCTTATTTCTTGATCGTTTATATTTACTAACATTTACCTAATAGCCATTTAGGGTTTCTTACATGCAAATGTAAATCTGAAAAGGGGAGTGTTATAGCCTAAAAATAGGCCACCTGGACTAATAAAACGGTGACACTTATTAACATCATCTTTAAGCTTTCCACAGTGGGTAAAACCTGGTTGGCTCAAGTAACAGCCAACCAGATCCAGGAAGTTGAACTATCAGACACACGTGGGATATTCAACAGTCACCATATACATGCATGTGAAAGAAGTTCAGTTGCATCTTATTGTGTAAAAGGTGTAAATGCTTGAAACTATAAAAGAATTTCACCTCTTGAGTTTCCAGTTACTGTAAATACTTTATTTTCCCAAGCTAAGGGGGAACATGCATGAACATACCACCTTTATGCTAAACCCTTAGATTATAACCAAAAGATTGGAATTAAACCCTAAATACTATTGTCTTGTGGATGTAGGCTCCATCCCTGCGCTAAAACACGTAAAAATCTTCGATGCCTTTCTTTATATTTTCATTTTTTTTCTTTTATCTATGATGATAAAATTGGTAACTAAAGGCTAAGATAAATAATTCAAATTTAGGCATCAACACATTAGCATCGTCTGTGGGAACGACAAATCACTGTGGTTTCTTACCCGATTCCTTCACAACCCATTTTTATACACTTGAAGCATGACACCGGACATCCATGAAAGTAGTCTTGTTGGAGGTAATGCTTTCAGTCCTTCCGCTCCTTCCAGTATGGGATACTTACAGAGAATTCTACTCAACATTGCTAAAGGACATAAGGCAATGTAGGAAACTAGGAGCCAACTTACTCAAACGCTTCAAGATAAATCCATTGTTGCCACATCCTATAAGAGGGAAATGTCGCCTTCACCTCCTAGAGATGATAAAACAGGCCTAGATATTCTATATTTTCAGAAGATCGATCCTACCGTCTTGGAGTATCCTCTTCAGTCAGATCTACTAACTATTATGATGGTCGGTCTCTCACTCTAGAACGGTCGAGCTCCTTAAAAAGTTTACCAAAGCCTCTGTTTTTAATCGTTTGGGTCCTCGAGCAATTAGGGGTTATCATGGGGAACCTTCTAGGTCGCGAGATCGCCGAGAATGTTCTATTAGATCTAGGGCTAGTGTACGAGGTTTCGAGCATGCCAAGTAGACTTCGTAGGAAGAGAGCTCAGCACTAATGCACGGTAGAGCTACTAAAGCTGCCTCAACCAAAGATAATCCAAAAGATCACCCTCGGAAAAGATTAATACAACGATTGGAAGATCGCTTGGGAGAAATAACCAAGTCTAAAAATCCTTTACAAAGGAACTTTGTGAAAGGATCTCCTTTGTTCCAGTCATTGTGGATTTCCTCTCACCGTATAAATTCAATCCACAAGTGGTCACTCTCAAATATGACTTCCTTCATATTGAATAATATCAAGAAGCAATTGATATTTACTCAGTCCCAAATGAGATGTGTTGGTGAGCATACCATCGCTGGCTCTACACAGATTTAGTATAGTAATCTACCCCGAGGATAAATCTTTAACTTCTAGAAGCTCGTCGAGCTACTAATTAACAACTTTTACTTCGGGACCAAAACCATAAAAAGGTTAGCTCACTTACTAAGCGTCCGTCAGCGATCAAGGGAAACCACTCGCGAGTATATAACTCGTTTTAACAGTGAAAAGCTATAAGTGGTGGATTATGAAGAGGAGACTATTATTACTGCTTTAATTGAGGTAAAATGAGTCAGCTCATTAAACTACTAATAATGTTGAGGTAAGATGACCTAAATCTGCCAAAGAAACTTCGGAGCCTAAAATTGAGTAAAATGATATCTTTTGGCTGTCATTTTACTACAGGAGGAGATGTCGGTGGTGGCGATGAAATAGCTGGAAAAAAAGCCTATTTAAACAAAGCCAAAGAATTTTCCTATATTCAACAGATTAACTTATCTAATGATGTTGATGGTCAGCCAAGGAAAGTAAATAAAGATAAATTAGAGATCGATTTATCCAAAAATGACCTATCATTAGTGCTTTATCCCCATGATGATCAACTGGTCATTACCATGAGAGTACTTGAGGCAAATGTAGTTAGAATCCTGATTTATAATGGAAGTTCAGCCGACGTTATGTTCTACAATTATCTCCACAGTTTGGGATTACGTGACAACAAATTGAATGTTATCATAATCCCCTAATAGGCTTCTTGAGTGAAAAAGTATATCCATTGGGGACTGTCAAGTTGGAGGTTTTGATCGGCCCATGGCCAACAAGTATGACTGAAATGATATGTTTCTTTGTCTTAGACAAGAACGTTCGATCAGCCTACAACATGATCCTTGGAAGGGTTAAAAAAGTTCAAAGCAGTACCATATACTGTCCACTAGTTTCTAAAGTTTCTCACTCATTATGGGGTCGATGTTGTTATAGGAAATCAAATTGAAACTAGGGGATGTTATTATACTTCAGCCGACCACGAAGATTAAAGAAACATACTTCCACCTACTAGATTGAAACATAAGCCCTCCTCGAGGAGGCTGGTTTAATTCAAGGATAGGTTGTGGAGGCCACAAAAACAATTGTTCTGGATAACAAAAGACCAGAAAGAACCACACAAATTGTCTCAACTCTGGACCTAGCCCTCAAACAAGAATTGATTAATTTTCTTAAAGAGCAGAAGAGTGTGTTCGCATAGAGCCATGAAGATATGTCAGGCATTAATTCGGTATTTATATGCTATGAGTTAAATATCACTAAAGATGCCAAATCAATCAAGAAAAAGCGGCGAGTATTCGTTCTTAAAAGACACATGACTATCCAAGAAGAGGTAGACAAGCTGCAGAAGGCACATTTCATTAATGATGTCAAGTAACTGTACTGGTTGGACAACATAGTGATAGTGAAGAAGAAGAACAACAAATGGCTCATGTGTGTTGACTTTACGGACCTCAATAAATAAAGTCTGAAAGATCATTTCCTTTTGTCCGTAATCGATCGACTAGTCGATGTCATAGCAGAACATGAGTTACTCAGCTTCATGGATGCTTATCCGGGATACAATCAAATTAAAATAAAGCCGGAGGATAAGAAAAAGGCCATTTATCACCAGCTGAGATACTTATTGCTATAACATTATGTCTTTTGGGCTTTAAAACATTGGAGCAACATACCAAAGGCTTGTAAACAAGGTCTTTGAGGAGCAGATTGGAAATAATATGGAAGTTTATGTGGATGATATGCCAACTAAAAGAAAAATAGCTGTCGACACATCAAAGACTTAGGTCAGACATTTGACCAGTTGTAAAAGAATCAGATGAAACTTAACCCAACCAAATATGTGTTCGGCATGCAGGAAGAGATGTTCCTAGGATTCATCATGAATCAAAGAGGAATCGAAGACAATCTAGACAAAATTAAGGCATTGATTGAAATACAATCTCCATCATGTAATAAATATGTGCAGAAGTTGATAGGAAGAACGGTTGCACTCAATCGATTTATCTCTCGAGCAACTGATAAATGATTATCATTCTTCAAGGTAACCTTTAAATTAAATGAAAAATGTGAAAATGCTTTTTAGAACTTGAAAAAATATTTAGGTTCTCCACCACTGCTCTCCCGACCAATTAGTGGCAAAAAATTATACTTTTACCTTGCTATATTTGAGTAAGTTGTCAGTTCGACCCTCATCCGACTAGAAAATGGAATTTTGAAACCGGTGTACTACACTAGCAAGGCTTTCAGGGAGGCAGAGATTAAATATTCTCGCCTAGAAAAATTGAATTTAGCACTTATTGAAGCATATAGAAGAATGAATCCTTACTTTCAAGTACATACCATTATGGTCTACACGGATTTACCATTGCGCCAAGATATCCATAAACCAAAAAAATAAGGGAGATTGATGGATTAAGCAGTGGAATTGGGTGAATATGATATACTCTATGAGCCTCGAACAACATTGAAAGGGCAGGTTATAGTATATTTCATAGTAGAATTTACTTACAAAGAAACCACAGTTGATCATGAGCCCATTAAGGGGAGACAGACCGAGCAGACTTCCTTGGAAGAGAGCTTAGAGCCAAACCAGGCTGAACAGACTTCTCCGAAAGATAGTTCTAATCTGGGTAATTTGGAATCATCTGTTACCCAAGATTTCGCCAAAAAGTTTTAACAACAGAGAAAAAAGTTATTCAAGCAAGGATTTCTAAGTGATAGGGGCTTTGATGAATAAATTTTTATCTGGAAGTTGTATGTTGATAGGTTTTCCTATGCCTTTGGCAGTGGAGAAGTACTAATTCTAAACACACCTGATGATATAGATGTGGAGTATGTTCATCGTTTTTAATTCCAAGCTTCCACTAATGAGATAGAGTATGAAGCATTGATTACTGGGCTGGAACTCGCTTTATCATTAGGCACAAATCAAATAGTCGCTCATAGTGACTCTCATCTAATCGTCAATTAAGTTTTAGGGATATATAGAGCTAGAGGAGAACAATTAAAGAACCCATGAAATGATAAGCATCCTAGGAAGTATTATCAGTAATTTTATATTGAAGTCTCAATTACATTTGCAACAACGTTTTTCAGCGTTAATGAGAATTTATTGGATTTACGTTAGTATATTTTCTTTTTTATATTTTTTTATAGAAATGGGAGCTATAATTATCTCAATAGCTTATCACAAAAATAATCAAACAATGAAAATTTGAACAAGAACTAACTTCATGTATGACTTCGCCTTTGACAAGTTACGAATAAAAAGTCCATAACCACTACACCAAAAACAGGAATCTGGCACGGTTTAAAACTGTGCCAGATCAAATCTGGCACGGTTTTGAACTGTGCCAGAATCAGGTGTTCCAAAATGACCATTTTTTTCTCGCACGATTTAAAAGTGTGCCAGATTTGAATAAACAGGAACACTTCTGGCACACTTTTAAATCGTGTCAGAATTTGATATTTCTGGCACACATTTGGCACAGTTTTGAAGTGTGCCAGATTGAGCACATTTTGATAAACTTTTGGTACAGTTCAAAATCGTGCCAAAATTTAATACAATTTTGACACGGTTTTGAACTGTGCCAAATTTTTGGATAAAAGAAAAAAAATTAATTATTTGAAAACAAGAAAATTCACAAATTGCAAATTGCAAATTGCAAATCTTGCACATTGTTGATAAACTAATGTATATACAAACTTCAAAATATTACAAGTCTTTAGTAGTTCACAGACCAAAAAAAAATGGACAGAGTTTCCTCTATTTTCTGAACATTTTAAAACTTGCTAATATAAAACCTGCGTAATATAAAGCCCGCACGACCACAAAATATAACAATAAACTTACAAAAGCCCGCACGACATAAAAGTTAATAATAAAACTACAAAAGTCCGCACGACCATAACACAAAAAAATAGAATCATGAATAAATACCTTGTTGTAAACCATTGAGTTCTCCGTGTGTTCCACGTGAATAAATGCTAACGATAAAATGTTATCCTGCAAAAAAAATAGGATACAAAAAAAATACGATATTAGTAACCAAGTAATTTATAAAAAAAAGCTTACTCAAGTTAAAAAATTACATATAGGAGTTGAAATTATTATTATATTCTAAAATTGAAAATCTTACGCAAGTTATGACTACCTGATCAGTTCCTACGAGTTACATTGGTCTCATGTGAGGTGTTAGTGCTTCTTACGGGATCGTTTAAAGGCTGATTTGGGTTTTCACCCTTCAACGGTTTGTTTCTAAGCCTAATCCATATATTATAAAATCATTGTCGTATTCTCAAACCGAGAGGCCTGTGACTATGTTGTCAGTTCGTACAAGTTACATTGGTCCAGTACGAGGTGTTCGTGCCTCTTACGGGGCCGTTTGGGGGATGATTTGGGTTTTCACCCTGAAACGACTTATTTTCAAGCCTAATCTATATATTTTGAAATTATCATCATATTCTCAAACTGGGAGACCCACGACTACGCGATCAGTTCGTACAAGTTACATTGGTCCCGTGCGAGGTGTTCGTGCCTCTTACGGGGCCGTTTGGTGGCTGGTTTGGGTTTTCACCCTTTAACGGCTTATTTTTAAGCTTAATCTACGTATTTTCAAATTATCGTCATATTCTCAAATCGGGAGACCCATGACTACGCTGTCAATTCGTACAAGTTACATTGGTCCCGTGCCAGGCGATCGTGCCTCTTACGAGGCCGTTTGGGGGTTGGTTTGGGTTTTTACCCTCAAACGGCTTATTTTTAAGCCTAATCTACGTATTTTTAAATTATCGTCATATTCTCAAATCGGGAGATCCGTGACTACGCTGTCAGTTCGTACAAGTTACATTGGTCCCGTGCGAGGCGTTCGTGCCTCATACAGGGCCGTTTAGGGGCTGGTTTGGGTTTTCACCCTCAAACGGCTTGTTTTTAAGCTTAATCTATGTATTTTTAAATTATCATCATATTCCCAAACCGGGAGACCCGTGACTACGCAGTCAGTTCGTACAAGTTACATTGGTCCCGTGCGAGGTGTTCGTGCCTCTTACGGGCCGTTTAGGGGTTGGTTTGGATTTTCACCCTCAAACGGCTTGTTTTCAAGCCTAATCTACATATTTTGAAATTATCGTCATATTCTCAAGCTTTATATGGTTATGTTCCACCTTAGTGGGTTATACCCATAACCATTGATAATACAGTAGTTGTTGTGAAAGAATTCATGAAGGAGAAACAACTTATGACTCAAATTATTAAGGAAAATTTGGCGCAATCTCAATAAATAACCAAAGCATTGGTGTTACACTAAAATAACTTCACATAATGGGGCAGGGGCTATACTCCCTTAAAAACATCAGGGCAAGTGAAGTAACAATCGAATTTAACCTAAAGGGACTGATATTCTTACATGTGGTAAGAGAAAGACGTGTCTGCCTGAATCAGAGATGAGAACATTATAAGGTATGTTGTTGTTTTGAAGGCAAATGCTCCATTTTCTATCACAAAAGGCTGAAATTTCAACTGAGATGAGACCCATGAGGGTAAATCTAGTTTAAAGATCTAGCTTCAGAATTTGTAGTATTACATCAAGATGGCCATTAAGATATTTTCTTCAGTAAATATAATTAAGAAAAAAGTTGAATACAATGATTGGAGGACAAACTTACAAAGTCCATATATTGGATCAAGCCTAGCAGCTTTGCATAAGACATTGACTGGTCATACAAAACAAAACAGCCAAAGAAATTGGCGAGTATATAGAATCAATCTAATAGACTAACTTCTAATGATTAGTAAGTAGAAGCTTAGGTGAGTGAGAGAGATCAAAGGTTCAATCTTGGACTGTCTGGTGTACTCCAATAATATATATATAGCAGACTGATATATATATATAGTAGCAGCTATGTTGTGTTATATATATATAAACTGGTCCGGATTCGAACCGACCAAGAAAAGGCAAGTCGGGCGCCACTCTTCTAGGCCAAAGGCAGTCCCGCAACTATATGACAACAGTGTTTTTTTATCCAGCCAAAATGTCCAAGCTCCTGACCACACCTCTCCGGAGTATAACCAACATTGGATTCTCGAGATTTTAAAACCCAAACCAAGAATGTCAATCAAGTTAAGGAGCATGCTATTATTTAAATTGGAGATTCAGTGAATGATGAAGATGATCAACATCAACTCATTTGTAATGAACTAATCCTATATACAAATCATACCTTGATCACCGCACCAAAAGCTTAATCAACAGTTCTATTATCCTGAAACATGGTTGGGATGTTTTCTAGCAATAGCTCTAGATGTTGACGGCACTGAAACCTCAAGCAAACAATAAATTGCAGTTGTAATCACTTGAAAGAACAAATCCCCAAATGACTAAAAATTAAAAATACTGCAGGGCTAACCTCAGTGTAAGGAACACGCTCATTTATGCCTATATTCTTCAAAGCAGTGTCAACACGGCGCAAGAACTTGGGCACCCCTTTCCATATTGTCTCATGGAAGTAGCTCATTCCTGCCTCATGGAATTTGTCTTGAAAAATATAGTCAGCTTGTTCCAATTTCAAATAGAAATGTTTCTCAAATGAACAAATCCTATAAATCACATTTCAACAATAATAGATAAAAATATAGAGGAATAGAAATTGAAAATGTTAATGCATATTCAAAAAAATTATAACGTCAGTTTTAAAATGTCGAATTAGTCACTACACCAAAATGGCCAAATTGTCACCTTTCAGCCGGCCACCCTTGTCAAGGTCATTGACCGTGACACAAATCTCGCGTTTTGTGTCACGGTCATTGACCTTGACACGACCGTGACAAATAATTGTCACGATCCTTGACCGTGACAAGGCCGTGACAAATTTACTTGTCACGGTCAAGGATCGTGACAATTATTTGTCACGGTTGTGTCAAGGTCAATGACCGTGACACAAAACGCGAGATTTGTGTCACGGTCAATGACCTTGACACGACCGTGACAACTTTTGCAGCAAAAAAAGCCCTAGGATTCTTTTTTCCCACCTTTTTTGGTTTTCCCCCTCTCTCTCTCTCATCCGCGATTTTTGCTCTCTCTGTCTCTCTAAGGTATATTTTTTTTCCTCTCTTTCTCTTTCATTTCTATATGTATATGTATGTGTATGTGTATGTGTGTACATATATGTGTGTATATGTATATGTGTATGTGTGTGTATGTGTATGTGTGTACATATATGTGTGTATATGTATATGTGTATGTGTGTGTATATATGTGTGTGTATATATATGTGTGTATATGTATATGTGTATATGTATATGTGTATGTGTGTGTATATATGTGTGTGTATATATATGTTAGTGATAGTTAGAATTGTGTAAATGTTAGAAAAGTTCTAGAATTCATATGTTAAATTTAATTATATAAATATTTAAATTGATAATAATTTTATTCATGAAATTAATTCAATTAGGTAAAACCCTAGATAATTTTTTAACAGAATTTGATAATATTATATAAAGTTTAGTAAATTCACAAAATTTTGCCAATTGTATGTTTTTAGGAATATCATTAGTTACTTTCGTGCCCAACTATGTAGAATCCATACACATGCATGTTGCTAGAAAGTCTTAAATTTATTTCTCACTTTAATTTGTAGAATCTATGTACTTGGTTGGATTTATCCCTTTATGATAATGAAATTTATGCTCCAATTATAATTATCTCATGTCATAATTTTATTGATAAACAATAAATGTAGTTGTCACGGTCGTGGTGGGGGGAGGGGGTGATGGTGGGGGTGGGGTGTGTGTGTGCGTAGGTGTGTGCGCGTATGCGTGGCGGGGGGAGGGGGTGGAGTATGTGTATATGTGTGTGTATGGTGGTGTGTGGTGGGGGAGGGGGGTAGTGGGGGTGGGGGTGGGGTGGGGTGGGGGGAGGGGTGGGGGTGGAATTTTCTAACTAAAAATATGATAATATTTTGTTATAATTTGTTAAAACTATGTAAACCTTAGTATGAATGCAAGGTTAGTGATAGTTAGAATTGTGAAAATGTTAGAAAAGTTCTAGAATTGTGTAAATTTAGTTGTCACGGTCGTGGTGGGGGGAGGGGGTGGGGTGGTGGGGGTGGGGTGTGTGTGTGTGTGCGTAGGTGTGTGCATGTGTGCGTGGCGGGGGGAGGGGGCAAGGGGTGGGGTGGGGGTGGGGGTGGGGTGTGGGGGGGGGGGGGAGGTGGAGGGGAAATTTTAACAATTGTATATCTTTAATTAAGAAATTGTATAGCTTTAATTGTAATTTTAATTGTATAGTTTTAGATGAAAGTAAATTAATAATTAGTGTCAATTTCATATGAAAGTAGGATTGTCCCTCATTGTAAATTAGTAAATTAATAATTGTATACTTTAATTGTTAGTTTAATTGATGAAATGTTGGGTTGGTTAGTTTTAAAAGTGGCATAACGTGTGCGTGTGTGTGGTGGGGGTGGGGTAGGGGTGTGTGTATGTGTACTATTAACATTTTTTTTTATCTGTACTAATAACATTTTTTTACAGCAAAAATGTCTCCTTCAGAGATTAAGGCGAAGATGATGATGCTGTTTATGATGATGTCGTCTGGGCTCGGTGGTAGTGGAGGCGACGAGGGCTCCTCCGCCCCTAGGCTCCCCAAATATGGAAAATTTGGGATTACCGTCGAGAACAAGTCGGAGCTATTAGCGAGATCCCTTGAGCTGCTAAAGACGGTCATCGGCCCGGGGTTTATGAGTTGGAAGGAGGTGCCATATGAGCTCAAGTTAGCTGTTTGGGCGGCACTACAGGTAATATATTTATATTTATATTTATATGAATATTTCAATTTCAATTTCAATTTCAATTTCAATTTCAATTTCAATTTCAATTTCATATTTATATTTATATTTATATTTATATTTATATTTATATTTATTCGCAACTAACATTGTATTTGTTGGACATGAACAATTCAACTTGGATCCAAAGCTACACGATCCCGTCTTGGAGCAGATTAGGGAGCAACTCAAGTGGAAAAAAATATGCGGGCACGGTACTTTGGGAAAACAAGAGAGTCGATTATCCAATGGCGTGAATCCGTCCCCCCCAAGGAGCCGATCTCATTGGCACAATGGCAGAAGTTCATTGACAATGAGATCGAGGATCGACAATTGGCATCTCGACAATCGGGGAGGGAAAATCGGGCAAAAAAGACGGACGTGCACTACTCCGGTCGGACCTCTTACGCCGAGGTGGAACATAGGATGCAGGTAAGATTTAATTTTTCTATAACTACAGAAATATATTATTCTTCGTTATTTTACTTTGCGGGGCCGATACTAATTTTACTTTACTTTATTTTATTTCAGGGGGTAGGGAGTGAGCCAGGGGGTAAGCCACATAGGCTCGATACTTATATGGCTCTTCGGACGAAGAAGGGGAAGGACAAGGAGGTGTCCCCGAGCGTCGCGGCCACGATTGTAAGTAATCCGACAGTTTAATATTTATTAATTACGTTATAATTTTTTAGTTTACTTATTTTACTAATCATGTGCTTTTTGTCGTTTCAGGCATAGCTTAAGGAAGTGCATGAGTCGCAGTCTGATGCCGACAAGGCATATTTGTCCACAGACGCACTCAGCCAAGTGCTTGGCTCTGATCGCAAGGGGAGGACAAGGGGAGTGAGCTCGCGGGTGGCCAAATCTAGGATCATCGGATTGGAGACGAGCGACACCGGATTGGCTCAAACGGTGGATTCACACGACGCGAAGCTATCCCGTTTGGAGGCGACGGTCCAAGATATGTACGCATTCATGAAGCGTACATTGGGCGGAGACCGTAAAGGGAAAGGGAAAGGGAAGGAGAAGGCGGTGGAGGAGGAGGTGCGGGAGGACGAGGCGCAGGATGACGAGGATGTGGACCTCGCTGCTTCATCACCGACACGTTCGTACTTCGATGATCCACTTCCCTATTTGGCGCCCTTCAACAGAACAATGACGACACTTGGTTGGCCGAGCGTGTTAATATTGGACGTATTTGATGGCCAGCGGATAGGGCGGGGGTTGAGGGACCCGAATATCGTCGAGGGTGGAATAGTTCATGGACGTGCGCTTCAACAGATGGAGTCCAGGGTGCTCGTCACGCATGTCATACCCGAGAAGGAGAACTCCCTATTGCGGTTGCGCGAATAATGCGGCACAACGTATATTAGTGGGTGCGTCAATTCGTATGTCGTGTTGCCTACTCACCTCCTCACATTTACCCAAGACATGTAGTAACATTATTTTTAAGTTTGTCCATTTTAATTATATTTGGATTATATCGTCATGTATATTATTTCTATTTTGAATATTTGGATTATATCGTCATGAATATATATTTGCATTATCTTTAGTTTGTTTGGATATATGATGTTTGGAACAGGTACAAATATACTGCTGGGCAGTGGCAGTGGCCATACTGCCCAGCAGATTTTTTTAAATTCTGCCCAGAATTATCACGGTCATTAACCGTGACAATTTTTTAAAAACGGTCACTGCTTTGTCATGGTTATAAACCGTGACAAACGTGTCACGGTCATTGACCGCGACACGACCGTGACACAAAACGCGAGTTTTGTGTCAAGGTTAATGACCGTGACACGACCGTGATAAAAAAAGTTGTCTCGCATCGAAATGTCACGGTCATTGACCTTGACAAGTTGGATTTGTCAAGGTCAATGACATTGACAATTCGGCAGATTTGGTGTAGTGAGTTGAGAATAATAAAAATGGTATAGCATGTGTAGTGCTAACAAAAAAATCTTAAATGTGTGAAATAACAAATTTGGGTACTACGTTATGTCCAAAATAAATGCGTGAAATAACAAATTCCATGCAGAGATCTTCTCCATCATTTTGGAGAGAAATAAATGAAACAATTTAGTGGGTGAAATGCAAATTCAATTTATATGCATAGTCGTTGATATGTATTATTTGTATTTCACCCATTAAATGATTGGAATTGGTGTAGATGATCTACTTAAATTTGAGTCTTCTTCACCAAGTTTCATCATAAAATTCAACTATGTACTCCCCAAAAGGGGAGGTATGTAAGTATCTTAAAATAAGGACGCCTACGATAACAAGAGGGCTTTTATAATAAGATCTTTAGCAGATTGTAGAAGATAAACCTTCCATACTTCTGAAGCAAAGATTTACGGACAAACTGAGTAGGATATGCCGTGAGGACCAAATCTAATGTTTGGTTCTTCAAAGACTCGAAAACTTCTTGAGGGGACTTCTTCAGTTGCAACACCAACCTCTTAAGGGTCTCTTCAATATCTATTTCCGCTGTACTTTTTTGGTGACAGACCAAAATTATGAAAGATTTAGAAGTATTAAGCTCACAAAGCATCACATAAGCTAGAAACTCAATTATTTTGTCACAAGTTTGCTATTTTATGACTCATAACTCGACAATATGTATAAAAGAATTCATTTGCAGGAGAGTACATGGCTTACTTGGCAACTGTCGAAGTATGCGATATAAATGCAGCACTTCTGTCAACCGGTGATCTCCGTGTCCTGCAACCTATCTGCCAATACATAAAAGGAAATCGAAGTTTATTCACAAAATTCGATACAGTAAGCATCCACAAAACAAAGACATGAATAATGCACAGAAAAGAACACTGAATGAAGAACACATAATTCATTGCGTGGGAGAACAGAAAAGCACGACCACTTCTTCCCTACAACTTTAACAAAACACATATTGAACCTCAAATATCTGGCAAAGGCATTTAGCAATTCACGGCGGAAACATCACAATTAGATATATACGTGTACTAAAATTTAGATCAAAATAAAAATTTGAAACAAATATTCCGTATAGGAGATTAATTTCAGTAAATTTTGTGAGGCTTTGCAACGTAGCCTATCATTCATAATTAGCTAACAATGGATGCTAGGTATGCTAAAAATTAATTTATTTCTCCAACTCAAATATTTATAAATCAATTTATTTCTTAAACATGGATGCTAGGTAAGCTAATAATCAAGTTAAAAGAAATTTCCCTTATATTAAGCCAACATTTAATTTAGGCACAATCTGCTCAGACTTCAACACTAAGAAAAAAAATCTCTTACAAATCTGCCATCAATGATCAAAATCAACCCCAAATTCCCTACTATTCGAAATCAAGATCGTTAAAAATATATTGAAATTTACAATAGGAATACATAAAATTGAACAGGGCAAAAAACTTTATCTATGTATCACTCGCAAAGTGTTTGGAATGTATATCCTGACACTTTTCTTGACCAGGTACCTGCTTTAATGTGATAAAACAGAGGGACCTTTTAATATTAAATTAATATCATTACTCGATTTAAGTTAAGATTGCATTGATTTAAATTTTGCATTGATAGAATTTATAATTCATCCATCTAGTTCTATTGTCCCAAGGATCAATGAAATCATCATTATTAATGCACTGAAGAACAGATAAAGAATCCACTTCCAACCATATATAATGACAATTATAAGACCAATAAAATCCAATCCCTTAAATAACAACTAAAAGCTTAGTATAAAATATGAATTAAAAGCAACTTTCTTACAGAAGGCAACTTTAACAAAGCCTCTGCAGTTTCTAAAAACTACTCTAGTTGAAGATATGTTACCATCCTTATATGAGAGACCATTTATATTAAGTCTAGTCTACAAAATGAGGGGACAGAACCACCTAACTTCAATGATCTTGGGATTTTTTCTCAGTTTAGGAGTAACATTTAAAAAATGAATAATTAACAAATCAGCAATGTTATAATGAATATGTCCTTTCACCAAATTACTCATAAATCTAATAATATTAGACAGATTTCAAATAACCACTGATGGTGGGAATCTTATTCTCAAATATAGCTTGATTCCTAGCCATTCAAATGGTATCAAAAGCTCCTAAAATAGAAGCATACCAGATTCTTATAATGAGAGTATTGCCTTTAAATAACATAGCTTGATTACAAAAAGAGGATATGGTGTCTAGAAACTTGTTAAATCTAAAGAAGATACGATGCCAAATAGAATTAGTGTATGTGTACTACACAAAAATATGATTAAAACTCTCCATATCACATTACATAGAACACATCTAGAACACAATCGACAACAGAAAGAAGAATAGACATAATATTTGAATAAATTGAGGGGAAAGAAGTGATAAATGATTGAGGGAAGTCTATTGACCTGTTTGAATGAAGTCTTCCACCTTAAGGTCCAAATCATCATTAAAAAAATTCACTCCAACTATACCAACCAATTTGAAGTCCAGAATAGCATTGATTTTCCATTTCCAATTTGTCATGCAGCATTAAGAGGAATAAAATCAAGAGCCTCCTTATAACCATGACAAATAGAGATGTTTTTATAACATCTATTAGTTGAACAGTTAAATCTAGCCTTGATAAATTGAGGCAACATAGGAAGATGCGTGCACTCATGTACACTTTGAGATAGGTAATAATTAGAATTCCCCACTGGGTTTCTTATTAGGATCAACTCAACATTACTCTCATTAAGATCAACTTTTCTAACACATGTCAGAGGAAACACAAGCTACCCTACCTAAGGACTTCCTTATTAATGCATCATTTACAACATTAGCCTTACTTAGATGATGATGTATCAGAACCAATCACACCGGAAGTTCCTTAAATGGAGGCGTGGAAACCCCTCAGATGTAAAGTAGCTCAGCCTGCAACTGTTCAATTTGGTTTCACATTCTTTGCAATTGAGATGGCATTGGATAATAGTTGATCTACAAATTGAAAGGATATTAGATATGTATTATATCAAAATAAAATTATCAACATCAACTAAACACATACACACACACTCACTTGTTTTCATTGCTCTTATGGCTTCACTCTCACGCCTCATTTTCCATCTTATCGCACTGATTTATGCTGAAATAAAATTAACCCCTCTTGTATTTGATTATTTGATTTAATATAATTGAGGTTTTACACTTTGTGTGTGATTTGAGTATTCCGTTGCGTTTACATCCATTAGTAACGGAGCCAAATTAGCTCTTGGTGAGTGAGTAAACCATTGTTATGAGTGGTATATGATAAAAACACGTAATATGAGTGCATCAAATAAGAAGATGGAGACCATGGAGGCAAGAATATCTTCCATAATGGCCATGATAAAAGAAAACTCTAGAATCGCTGAACGAAAATAGCCCCGCCCGCAAGGTTCTAAAAGGCGCGAGGTGTGGTCGAGGCGTAGAGGTCAAGCCTCAAGCCTTAGGAGCCTAGGCATAAAAAGGCATTTTTCATTTTTTTATTATTTTAATTATTCTAAGGCTAGTAATATAATAAAATAATACATACCTTGAATTTTGAAAATATATCCATATGTTTAGTAGCCATCTTTCTCATATTCATGCTCCATAACTAATATTTGTAAAGTAATCCTTTGTTTTAAAAAAAAAAGTGTGCCTTAAGCCTTTTACCAAGAATAAGGCGTAATAAGGCCTAAGCGATGCGTTTCTCTCAAGCCTCAAGCCTAGATGGGCCTTTTAGAACACGGAATCAATGTAATCACAATCGTTGAACTTATATGAGAAGACGGGTGGAACATATGGAGGAGACATGTTTGAGTCTTTGAGAGAATGAAAAGGGTATCTAAAGTTTATATTTTCATCACTTCAAGTTAAACATTCTTTCACGAGTTGTATCTCAGGGTATACTAATAATATAAATACATAAATTAGATTCAATATAAAGTGACAAAATCCATAACATACATAAAGAAAAGCACATATATTGCAAGACAGAAAGCATAATAATTAAATGAACCATACATGTCCTTTAACATCCACCAACCCTCATTAGTGATACACTAACAAAACAAATGACAGAGATACAATGAGAACGAATCAAATATAATTTATCAGTTATAATCTAAAGTGCACTGAACTAAGAAAACATCCTACTTTTATATCAATCATGTCTAGGCATAAATTTTAACGTGAATATTTCATGGAGTTTGCAACAATCAGCTCTGAAAAGTATCCTCCGTGTGATGATACTTGCAAAGTATTTTAATAAGTGATTGAACCTTTGAAATAACTTTTCGATCAGTCACAACGGATCCTATAATCACATCTACATACTCCCCACCAGACACAAGTATATTATACAAATACAGAATCAAAAGGATTGTCAAAGTATAGCCCATTATAAGCTTGGTTTGTAATCTACCAAGGAAATTAGGAACGCAAGGAAAATGTAAAAAGCGCACCACAAGCAAACTGACAAATGTAAATATAAAATAAATGGAAAGTGGACTCGTAATTCGGGGATGAGGTATATATAGTGCTAAAGGGCAACAAAATAAAATTGAACTTTCAAAATTTTTGAAATCATCCCTTGACTACCTAATATTGGGCCTATACATTTAATTGAAAATAGTTCTGGGGTTTCTTGCGAAAAATTAAATTTTAGCCAAGGAACATAACACTATTTGTAAAGAGAATTTTCTACAGATAAAAAAACTGAAGTAACTTATTGTTAAAGAAAAGTAAACCCTAGGACGATTGAGCATTCTAGCTTACATAACAACACAAAATAACAGTAGCTTATAGTTATACATTTATATACAAACGGAGCCCTAGATTTGCGATTTATCCAAATATACCTATTTGAAATTGGAGATCCAAACAAAACAAAGAAACCTAAATCGAGGGTTTCGATTTCATTATGGTCCAAACAAAACAAAATAAAAGGTTAACTAAATCGAAGGTTAACTGAATAAAAAACATTATGGTGATACGTTTGTTACAAGATGCAGTCGATTGGTGAAAGGAGAGTGACGAAAATGTCAATTGCTAAAAAACTGTTGCTCACCAAGTGAAAAGGAACTTTGATTTGCGATTTTGAGAATAGTCGAGGGAAACGATGGAGGGAAACTTTTGGCAGTTGAGCGCCAATTATGTACCGGGAGATTATTTTTTTAGGTTATTTGTATTTTAGCTAGGTGTACTCAATTTTGGCACACTTTTAAACGGTGCCAAAATTTGGCACGGTTTTAAACTGTGCCAGATTGTCATTAAATTATGCCAGAATTTGGCACAGTTTTAAAGTGTGCCAGATTTTTAATATCAAGGTGTGCCAAATTTATATTTTTGGTGTAGTGAACTTTTAAATTTCCTGTATGACTCAAAGCCAAGAATAAGAAGTTTGATCAGACAAAGTTAAGGAAAAAGCCTGTAAATTTTGGTCGCCTGTGGTAACTAATTCAAACAATTATCTAAAATGACAAATATCCGTTTTAACAAATATAAGTGTATTAATGTAACCTAAGGCTGGACAATTCATGTTTAACAAAATCGGTAATCAGTAAAGCAGATTAGTCGGCCAAAAGCTGACCATACAATCATAATGCTTAACTGCTGGTCAGCCAGTATCAAATGTAATATGTATTGAACATATATTGTCTTTTATTCAAAAGATAAACGAACTTCATTATAAAATACCTTTCATCAGATCTACAAGGTAAAAAAAAGGTAAACACATTCATTTAGATGGGTGTTTTTCCAAAGCTTTCTCCATTCCTTCTAGAGGGATATCAAGGGAAGAATGCCAAAATGTGGACCTTAAAACCTTAAGTCTTTCACGACGGCTGGAGTTGGGCTTATCCATCAAATGCGGAGGACGGACAAGGGTATCTTCATCATGAAGACCATAATCACCCAAGTATTTTCTAACAAGGCTTATTGGTATGGAATCATTAGGAATCCAGTTTACATTTAGATTAAAAGGAGAATTAAGGGTACTCCAAGAAACTTAGATCGTTCCAATGCCATAGGGAATTTTCCTTGAGTACCTTTAAAACTACCAAAGAATTCACCTAACCCAATTTATAAACTTCTCTCTTGGCTTGCTCCAACTCATCCCCCATATAAGCCAAGGCTTCATCATATCCATTCATCCATATCATCATGGGTTGTTTATGAAAGTGAAAGGTCAACCAATCAACCTTGTCAGTTAATTTCTTGATGGTGTCTATTTGGCTATTGATCAAAACTTCCTGATTAGCTAGAGTTTTCTTTGTTCTATCTTCTTTAACAGTAGGTCGAGCAACCACTATTTGCTTAGATGACTGGACAATCATGGTTTTCTTCAAAACCTCTATCTCCTCCCTTAGCTTGGCATTTTCATGCTCTAATAAAGATACACCATCGTTCTATTTGGCGCCTAGGGATTCCTTCAAACTTTTAGCTCATTCATTAATGAATTATTTTCACGTTTCATTAAGCTTACTACTTCTCTAGCACTGGTCAGTTCAATATTCTGTATAAATCTCTCTTCTTATGTACCGACGAAATGACTTCTAATTTTTTGTCAAAACCTGCATCACTACTTATCCAAGCATACTTTAATTCATATACATATGCAAACTGGCCAAAGATGATTTATGATCTTCTTGCATCTTAAGAATCATCTTATAGTAAGCAGGATTGGTTACTATAACTTAGTCAAATAGCTTGTGCAGGTGAATATACTTTTCTTTAACCTGATTAGAGGCATTCATGCCGAGCAATTCTTCTAATTTATCTTTATTCAGGTCCTCACGATCATCCCCAAAGAGCCAAACATTTCTCCTCTAAAGGTCACTCTCTGTTTCTACTATAATAGATCTCTTGGATTTAAATTGGAGAATAACATATGAGGACAAAATTAAAGAAGCAAGTTTATCGACATCAACACTATACAATAAGAATAAAGATCAATCTTATTAAAACTGCGATGGAGTACATCAAAAGGATAGTTATTCAAGGTTACAAAGAAACCATGCATTATAAAGAAAAAACTGGAAATGTAAAACAGTCATAAGGAGTCTACACCTTCTCCTTGTCTCGGGCTATTTCCTTTGCCGACTGAGTGACCACCATTGAATCCTGAGGCACCATTAAAGATTCACCAATACCCTCCACATACTCTATTTTTTCATCCATAATAGGAGGGGTACCAAGGTTGAACTTTTGGATGAGGTCTGAGTTAGCGACAGTGCCGACCTGTTTCAGTGAAGAATCCCAAGCTTCCTTAAAGGTGGTCTTATTCCGATAGTAGATTTGAAGGGCAACAATGGCAAAATCATTATCCCAACTAATGTTATAGGCGTCCTCTTTCTCTTTCTTCATCATGACCTTCAAGTTTTGGTATTTTTCTTCGCCTAATTGTCCAAACCAAGGTACACTGCCAAAGAGGCAGCTTCTGCAAAGGCCTGGTTAGCCTGAGTCTTTTGAATTAACTTATGCTGGATGGCAGGACCTTTCCTCAATCTCTTGAATTGAGGCTCTGTGCTCTTCATATCCTCATTAGTCACTACTACAGGTCATTTAGAACCTTGCTCTGTAACCTTCTTTTTATCAGTAGGAGGGGGAGACATGGTCCCAGTAAGGGGGTTGTAGATCCTTCTTTTAACCATTTTGCTAAGGGAAGAGACAATGGTTGGAATAGTAGACAAATACAAATAATCAAACGAGGAGGAAGTTCCTCCAAAGGCAGAACCACATTCTTTTAGTAAAGGGAACACATACTCTGCTATGGAGGGAGATGAAGCAAAATCTTCCAGTCAATTGGATCAACATGAGTGTCTTTTATTGGACGAGCTACAGAATAAGTTATGGCGCTCTGGTATTCCAATAAGATAGAAGCTGATCGGGGATGGATCTCACCAATTCTCAGCTGGATGGACCAAATAAACTTCAAGTCAACAAAATTGACTTCAAAGTCAAGGGGCAATCTTTTTTCCTTCTCTCTGAAGAAAAACAAACACAATATGTTAGTCGGTGAAGTAACAAGAGGAAAATAGATATATAGAGAAAATATACAGATGTGGAACAAGAGGCCAACCTATGCCACAACCTTCCTGGGGGGGGGGGGGGGCACTTGGGCCCAATACTTCTTGCCCCGTAAGAAAGGGGATCATATTGCCAATTCTTTACAACAATCCTATAATCCCAATGGTCCTTATTGGAATCAGGAAAATTCACTACCAGAGCCACGTTGGTGCGAAGTTTCTTCAAATAGTAAGGATTGTCCCCAGTGATCCCTCAACTATAATAATATATTAATTATTGTATTCATATATGAGTTCCGTACAACTCACTAAGGCAGATAACCCCATTTTCTACTCTCTAACTATTTGAGGCCACTTTAGTAGGGACCGCATCAAATTATTGGAAAAATTCTATAAATAGATTATTTAGAGGGAAAGTAACTCAATATTCAGTAATAAATATCGTGGGCAACCAATAACCCTCATCCAAGGCACATAAATCACAAGGCCCGAAAACCATCTCCATAACCGCCTAGTCTGGAGTTTTTCTCTTCTCCCTAAACTCCTCCAAAGAACTCTTGTCATCAATATAAACCATTCTAATAGCTCAAAGAAAAAATTAGAGGAAGGAGGTTCTTATAGTTGCACGCTCAGTGACGAAATCCTTAAAATAGCAAGATGGAGAATCAACGGCGGATGAAAGAGAATTTGTAATTGCAGAAGTGAAGAAAAATGGCGGGGAAATCAACCTTTTATAGGAAAAATGATGATTCTTGATATTTGGGATTTGAAATGATTAAGTGTACTAACGTTTCGACTGTCGACGGTGTCTCAAATCCTAAAAAGATAAAAAAGACCAGCATACCCTCCAGTGATTTGCTATTTTTCAAGTTATTTTCAAAATTGCAATCGCTTCAATACAAGCAAAGGGAATTTACAAGTCCTTAAGATCGGATGTCGACCATGACCTTTAAGAGGCACCGAGAAATTCTTAAAGTGAATACTCCATTCTTTCATTCAACCTTCAAGTATGCAGTATTTGGGGCTTTCTTTTGTAGCCTAAAATTATTAGGCCACCTGGACCAATAATACGATAACACCCGTCAACATCATCTTTAAGCTTTCCACAATGGGTAAAATCTGGTCGGCTCAGGTACCCTCTAGTCGGTTGTCCTGCCAACCAGATCCAGGAAGTTGAACCATCAGACACATGTGGGATACTCAATAGTCACCATTTACATGCACATGAAAGAAGTCCAACTGCATCTTATTGTGTAAAGGTATAAATGCTTGAAGCTATAACAACATTCCACCTCTTGAGTTTTTACTTACTATAAATACACCATTTCCCCCAGCTGAGGGGGACATGCATGAACATACCAGATTTATGATAAAACCTTGGATTGGAACTAGGAGATTGGAACTAAACCCTACATACTATTGCTCCCTGGATGTAGGCTTCATTCCTGAGTTGAACCACGTAAATATCTTCGGTGTCTTTGTTTATATTTTTATTTTCTCTTTTATCTGTGATGATAAATTTGGTCATTAAAGGCTAAGATAAATAATCCAAATTTAAACATTAACTTGGAGGAAAATGGAGAAAAGAAGAAGAGGCGAAGGGGACATAAGAGGCATGGTTTTTACAATGGTTGATGGGGTGGGGGAGGAAACAAGGGCAACGGGGGAAGGGTAGCAGCAGAGTGGGGGTGAGGTGTGGAATATAATTAGATTTCAGTTTTTTTAAGTTTTAAATAGAGAAAGATTAGTATAAAGAGAGAAGAAGATGCGGGAAAATGAATTAGTAAAAAATGTTTTAAATACCTCTGACTTGTGGTACCTCACTTTAGGGTGGTATGGATAATTTTTTACAACTTATGTGGTATATTTGGTAGGTGGTTCCGGTGAAAAAATTAGTGGTGCCTTTTGCAAGAACCAAATATAAATATATTATTCAATAAGAAAAAATGTAAATAATAAATAAAAGAACATGTTTTATACTCATTTTCTCTTCAATTAATGTTAATTTATCACATTTTAAATTAAAAGGTTGCTTTTATTATTCTTAGTACCTCACTAATGTGTGTGCGTATATTTTAGTATCTGCATAAATTTTTTCTATTTATTTTAGAGTTTGGAATTTTTTTCTGTTACTTAATGTAATTGTTTCATATCTCGTTGTAATTTTTATTTGAGTATATTAGTTATTTAGACCCTAAATTATCCGGATTGTTTCAAAATAACTCTTAAATTATAAAAAACATTAATTTTTCCCTAAAATTATTAAAAGCATATTTGAAGTTATCCTTCATCCATTTTGACTGTTGATTGTAACAAAAATAAGGCATGTCACTATTCTAGTGGCATAAATGTAATTCAATTTAAATATATATTGTAAAAATAAAAACAAGTTCTAAATACATCCTTTTCATCACCTAAACAGCCCCTTCCCACCCCCAAACAACACATTCTCTCTCTCTCACACACACACACGCACACACACACACGCGCGCACGCGCGCGCGCACACACACACACACACAGTATAACCCTCTATCCTCCTATAGTCTGTGAAAATACCTAACCCTTTCTGATAACATATACTCCTTCTATCCAAAATTAAGAACTATCCTTTTTTTCTTGATTAAGGATACACTCCATTAATGACCAAGATTAATACTTGCTTCTATCGTGAAATTTGGTGCGTTGATTTATCCAAAAAAAGAAAACTAGACTATTAATTCGAGACAGCCTAGAAATTAACAATAGACTTTTAATTTGAGAGAGACAAAGAGAGAGACAAAGAGGGAATGAGGGAGTTCAGGGTTGTCAATTAGAAATGGTGGTATATATATATATATATATATATACAGAAAGTCTCTTGTAAGGTCCCCTTATGGTGCAGACCCCGGTACATATTATATTTTTAAAATAGTAAAAAAAAAATGAATTTTTTAATGAATCTTCATGGATATGATGTCCACGGTTAGAAGATCTTATTCAAATTTTTTCATCAAAAAATTCAATAAAAAAATAGTTGAGATGAGGTGATTTGTAAAAAAATGGTATAAATATTCATTTTCAATCGTTGAAATGTTGGGTTGGCTCCAACCACTTTATTGATTGAATTTTTTTATGAAACTTCATGGATATGATCTTCTCACTGTCAAGATTAAGGGTGGACAAAAGAAAGACCGACCCGAATGGACCGATTGGACCGAACCGGACCGAATCGAAAATTAAGGCTATTTTGAAATCGGTCCGAAAATCGATTCACAAAACCTAAAAACCGATTAAACCGTTCCGGTCTGCGGTCCATTCTATTAAAAGACCGATTTGGACCGGACCGGACCGATTCCGATATATATATAATAAAAATAATGTTATTGTGTTTCTTATGTATAGTTTTTGAATTAATGTATATAACTTATGAATTTAATTTGGAACATTTTATATATGTATAGACATTTTTTATTTGGGTTAAAAAAACCGATATAAATATCACTTGGAGTTTCGAGTATTATTTTTTTGTATATATATTTGTGAGAAAAATAGATAAAAAATTCATAAAATGTACATATATATAAAATAGGGTCAGGACCGAATTTTACCCGGACCGGACCGAAAAAAACCTGGACCTAATTAGTAGGTTAACCGAATTAATCGGTCCGGTCTCGGTCCAAAAAATTTGAGGACCGAATATTTGTTCCGGTCCAAAAAATAGGCAAAACCTGGACCGGATCGGACCGTGCCCACCCCTAGTCAAGATCATATCCATGAAGTTTCATCAAAAACTTCAATGAAAAAGTGTGTGAGATGATCACCAACATTTCAACGGTCGAAAGTGCATATTTATGCCCTTTTTTTTTTACATATTACCTCATCTCAACGGATTTTTTATTAAATTTTTTGATGAAAACAATTAGAGATGATCTTCTCACTGTGGAGATCATATTTATGAAGTTTCATCAAAAAAAATATTTTTTTATTATTTTTAAAAAAATGGTATGTACCGGGGTCTGCACCATAAGGAGTCCTTATAGGATGGGGTCTCTCTCTCTCTCTCTCTCTCTCTCTCTCTCTCTCTCTCTCTCTCCATATATATATATATACACACACACACACACACATAAAACCCCTCGAACGCGGACGAAAAACAAGTCTGCACCATACAAACCATTTTTTTAAATTGGTAAAAAATTTGGGGTTTTAAACATTTTCAAGGTAATCATTAAAAAAATTAGCTCAAAATGAGTTTTTTGCTATTTTAAAAAAAATGGATCAATGTTTAATAGTTTTTGAAACAATTTGAAAAACAGTCAAAGATTTACCCATTTTTTAAAAATTGCAAAAAAAAATATTTTGAGCTGATTTTTTAGTGGTACTCTCAAATGTTTAAAAGCCACCCACACAAAAATATCAACTCAATTTTTATGGTATTTTTTTTAAAAAAGAACCATATGGTTGAACCTATTTTTGATTTACATGAGAGAATCCTCTTATATATATATATATATATATATATATATATATATATATATATATAGTGAGTGAGTGAGTGTGTGTGTAAGAGAGAGAGAGAGAGAGAAAGGGGGAGAGAGATGTTTATATATATTATTGGGGTGAGTATCTGTCAAGACCTCGGCCTCTCCAAATAATCTCCCTTTAAGATGAGAGGGAGGAAAAATATTCGGTATTTATGCTATAAACTTTTATGTGTTGTAAGATGACTTACATTTGTCATCCATAACCTTCCCCAAGTCTCCTTTATACTCAAAACACTTGAACTTGGGACAAGTGATGTGTGCAACATGGTTGTACACGTACCAAGGTTAACCAGCTCCGGTAACAAAGGTGGAGTGTTGGAAGAAGGATTGCAGGTCACGAGTGGTTGTTAATATTATGGTTAAATGTAATTTAATTCATTTGGGCAAGAAATGAGTGGAAGTGGAATACTAAGCTTACTTTGATACTACTCGTTAGATTGAACAAGTGCAGTTTAGTTGGATGTTTGCGAGTTTTTCTAACCCCGAGATATCATCAGTGATGTACTAACGGTACAACGAACATGAGTGTATGTGCCCCGACCCTACTTAGGTATATGTGAAGCATTACTGTGGTTGGTTTTTTAGTGGAAAATATATATTGAGCCCCTATTAGGCCATTCTCAAGGACTGAGATGATGCATGATCTTATCACAATAGTAAAAGGAGTGTATCAACCTTTTATGATATGACTACACTCTTGTTAAAGGAACTGTGATCATTGTGGCCTTATTTAGACACTAGGTCTATTGAATAAGCCTTGCCTTAATTCACGGGTTTTAAATAAGTCTTATTATGGACTCCTCATGGATAATAATCTTTAGTTGGGGCGGGCGGGCGGGGGTGCAACCTATATGCTAAGGTATGGGGCTGAGTGGTTGAGGGTCCTTGACCCTTTTTCTGACTTTGATCCGCGACGTGGGGTCTCTCATACATTGCCTCATAATATATATATATATATATATATATATATATATATATATATATATATATATATATATATATATATAGAGAGAGAGAGAGAGAGAGAGAGAGAGAAAGAGAGAGAGAGATTTTCAAGGGCAATGGAGAGAGTTGTAGATGGATTAATTTTTATTTTGAAAATATATGATAATTACACATCTAGCATTCAATATAAAATTAATAATGATGATATTGCAATACTTTTGAAGTTCTTGGACCAATATTTAGTCCTCAAAAGCATTAAAAAACCCTTATACACTAAGTTTGAGATTCGTAGTCCTTTTACCAAATCTCATCCTAGGCCTACCATGCCAAAATCTCAATTACGGGTGAGGAAAAAGCCTTAACATACAAATAAATACTTCAAACTCGATTAATACATCCATAAGATCAATTAAGGTCCTTGAGCACACCAACATATCTTATATCCATCGTCAAAGGTCAACTAAGGTCTTAAGACCTATTGTTAAATTTCACACACATATTTACCTAGAGCACTCAACATAATTCAAAATCAAGCTCTTATGGAGATCCACAAAGTTTTGTTATGAATTAATTATTCCGAAATTTTTTGGATAAACATTTGCATTAGTGGGGCCCACGTACATTCCATCCTCTTACATCCTATAACCTCAAACATCTTTGGGCAACAAAGGTTAGATCGTGAGATGTAAGAAGACCTCTTTTTCCTAATATAATGGTTTAGCTGCAACTACAATCATTATGCTACCAACCTCAAATTGTTTCAGAACAATGTTATGAAAGAACTAAATCACATATAATCTTGAAACCATATATTTGAAAAAAAATAATTAAATAAAATTTTATTACAATAGTTAAATTGATTCATTTCCCTTCATTATTTTACTCAAATGTTCCCTAAGTAAATAACGTTACAATTAAAATATAAAGAAAGTATTCACAAGGAAAATCAAAGCAACACAATTATGCAACCAAAATTAGTCCAAGGGAAGAACTATACCCAAAGGAGATGGAGGCTCAATTATGTGAAAGACGAATCTTTAACAACGTGCAAGCTTAATAAATAACATAATCCATTAAGCTTCAAGAAGACTCAAGATAGATCTGAGTGGGTTATGAAATAATGTAAAAGTATAATTACTTAAAGAATTAATCACTCTATTGGATCAAACACACAAATACACATGCTATAAACATTTAACACACATTTACACAAAATTTTAATAAACAAAAAAAAATAATTTTTCATAATATACATATGTGACCATGATGAAATGGGTACACATTGATATTTGATGGGTTTGCTAGCGTGTAACAAGAAATGGGTATGGGAATCTTCTTAAAGCATCTTGTCTTTGGTTATTTTTTGTTGAGATATATATCCTACGCCTTTGGTCGGTCAAGTCATGTCGTAAGCGATCGATTTCATTCAATTGTTTGTAATTTGTATTTTATGTATTTTTGTCACTCAATAGACAAAGGGAAAAATTATAAGATTATAGTGTATTCATGTATGCGACATTATAAATTATTTTAAAATAGGTTACAAAATACATTTTGAGTCTAGTCCAAGAGGTCTTCAAAAAGCAATATCAAACTCATAACGGATCATGCATACTATTTTCCCGAGCTAACCACTTATCATAGAGGTAATATGTCTAGCAAACTTAGATTTAACATTGATTAGAACTAATTTTCATAAGTGGAATTTTTTTTATCATGTGGTTCTTTTAGACTTAAAATTGCCAAATCTAAAGATGTTATGCTATTTATATACAAAACTATGTTTTTAATGCATTTATGTATTTTACAATTTTACTTGTCTTTAGTTGAAGAAGTTGAAATTTTGGGTTTTGTAAAAATTCCAAATAACTACATTTTATATCTCCTAACGCGACCTTAGTTATTGGTAGTTCATTACAAAAAAGGCCTGATTTTCACGTCTCAGCCTTTTGGAAACTAAGTAGGCCTAAAAGTTTGGCACATATCGCTATTTGCTTTCATCAATGGTTAAATGGATTTCACGTTACCAATGGTCCCATCTCAGTGGTCGCGACCTGAAATAACCATATCTCGAAATATCTTAGTCACATTCACGACCTTAGTCATTGACCCCTCGCGTCATCGAAGCCCGACTTCGCTGTAGCGAAGAGTCCGCAAGATGTACTTGAAATTTTCATTTTTTGAGATATTTTATGAAACATCTTTTGGGAGGTTTTTCCAAGACATAATGTTTGTTTATATATAGCCAACAAAGATTTTTACTTAGCTAATATGAAAGCTCACTTGAGTACGTATCCACTTGTCTTCATACACAAGTCCTATATGTATTCATTACAAGCTTTATTATTCATTGTTAAGTGAATTTTTAGGAGAGGACGTTTTAAGAAGAAATATATTTTCACCATATATCTTTGTTCTTCTCTTGTATGATTTTTAAGATTTTGATTCATTCTTGATTCCTTGAAAGTAAGACTCTGTACTCAAGAGAGCTTTGACAAATCATTTTTCAAATCTAATTTTTTCTTTAGCAGGACCTTCCTTCAAGCTTGAAAAATGCACTTATGAGTTTTTAAAGAAAAACCTTTTTGCTACATCTTTTCAACCATAGGGTACCCTTACACATCTTAGTTGTAGTTGGTGGTTGGCCATTGGTCCCATTGAATTGAAACAAATTTATTCTTTCACTTCAAATAATATTTGTTGGTGTGAGATTAGAAGACATTAGATGAGTCCAAAATCAGTCATGGTTGTTTAGCGTTCTCCAGTTATTTGCAATCTCCTCCGAGGATATGGTGAGGATGAGTTTCGAGCCGATTTTAGTGTTGTGTGATTGTAAGTCTTTATCTTGTAGTTGTAATGCTCTACCCTGTTATATTTATCCTTCATTTTGGCCCGATTTCTTTTTTCATTGTAGGTTTTTCCTCATAAATATGGTGTTCTATGATTTGATTTATCTTTTCGTATATTAGAATCACTTGTATTAAATTAAAGATAAAATTTGATTATGATTATAATATTGATATACCAATTATATCACAAAGACTTTTGGATGTTTTTAATCCGTTGAATTATTTTTATCACTTAACCGATATATTAATTTTATTTGGGTAGCTACCATCGATATCTCGTACTTTTCTTTAGATTTGCCATCATGTGTGTCTTCCAATTGAAATAATTACTGCCATTAAATGAAGGGGTCAGAAAGATGAACCACCATATATAATGCACTAAAAATGATTTATTCTAGGTGATTAAACCTAATGTAACAACCCCCATTTTCTCGCGTAAAGGTTGGCCAAACACAGTACGCTGAAGACGAGGCTTGGTATACGATTCATATCATTCTCAGAATAAAGTCCATAAAAATATCTATTTGTAAACTAAAATTGAACTTAAAATTGGATTAAATTAATATCCAAACAATAATGAAATCCAACATCCACACAATATGAATAAGAAGAAACCCACGTAAGTATGAGTGTCTCAAACCAACTAAAATTAGATATACTGCGGGGATATGCCTATACAATCATCCAAATAAAACTGAAAAAGAGGAGAAACCTAGTTTAGATCCAATGATATGAAGTCTGATGTGCAAGGTGAGCCTGCAAGGCTAATCTGTCGATACTCCTGCTATCCTTGTCTAAGAGAACTTGGGGGGGGGGGGGGGGAGTGGACATTTATAATATTGGGTCAGTGCTATAGAGTGTGAAAGAATTAACTTACTAAATTTATTTGTGCATAAGTACAATTAATTCAAATTGAATTCTTCCCATCGTCACTCATATACAAAATATGTCTCACCACTCATTTAAAAGCAATGATATACCAAAAACCACCCAAGTCCCACTAAAGATGATGGATAAAAGCTACTAAAAGTATAAGAATGCATCTAAAAAGATAAATGTACTGAAACAATGTTAACTATAATCAAGTTACTATTTCCCAAATAACCCCAGACATACTACCCATAAAGTGACATAATCAAATCATCATACATACAACATAGTATTGGGTCTATGTTTTATAGTCTACATCATTAGACTAGGAATTCATCGTACTCATTTCCATTAATTTATTTATTATATATATATATATATATATATATATATATATATATATATATATATATATATATATATATATATAGAGAGAGAGAGAGAGAGAGAGAGAGAGAGAGAGAGAGAGAGACACTAAGGCATCTACCAATAGCCTTTCGTTAGCGCTCTATCGATAAGCTCAGGGGAGTCTCCTATCCACCATGGACATCATAATACATATACAAGTGTGGAAGTACCTACGCAGTACACCATTGCCACGACCTATACCCAACGGTGACACATGGATCCCAGCATCAACACTTAACTCTTATAAGTGGCGTTGTTACGTAGTACTTAAAATATGACCTACACTACGCCTAGCTCAGCTGTGCTGGCGTGTGCTCCGATCCCGAACGCGGGCAACCCCAACCGATAGGTTGGTCCATGAATATAGGTATGTCTACACAAAATATAAATACATCTTACGATATGTAAAGGTAATCACTCTCTAATTACCCCGGGATACCCCATAAGGATTTATCCATAAATATCTTTAGTTAATAATTAACCATTTATTTAATTATTAAATTCCTTTTTCTTATAAAGTACACTTAACCATCGAGTTAATTATTGTGTCCTTGTCCTTCGGATAATATTTGAAACCATCTAGTAAATTCCTTTTGGTAACTACCCCATAAATTACCCTTATTTAATAATCAACCAACATGTGAATTATCAAATATTCAATCTTTTTAAAAATGTCATTAACCATCTAGTTAATCTAGCCATCCTTTTATTAATAACATCACGTTTCCATTTTAATAAATTCCATGGTTACCCAAACACGGTTCCACAAGCTTGTATGGACACCTAAAAATACCTCGAACACAACCGCGACCCCCATGGACTGACCCCCCAAGTGCTGAACTGGTTCGGATTAGGGGCAAACCGATTCGCCCCTATGTGACAGCCCACTTCGCCCCAAATTTTCTAAGATCGAAGATTCTAATATTTCGCTCAAAATAGTTCCTATAGTTTTATCTTTAATATAATTATTCAAACAGGTCCTCATGACTCTATTTACCCTCTTAGGATAATTTATTACGTGTTTGAATACCCGATTCAAGTTCCAAATCATAGAATTTCAAGCTATAGGGGTGTTCATGCAATTTCAAATTTGTGTCCACAAATCTTCTAATTTCGACCACATACAAGGGTTATAATTTATTAGAATCTCATACTTTAATCATGGATGAAATCTTCTACATGGAAACCATCATAACAAGGGTCCTATAACATGATTTTTTTTCAATTCAAACCCTTATAACCTACCCACCTAGATTCTGGATTTCTATTCTATTATCATAATCAAAAACCTTAAGAATATAGTTGAATGTCATCATCAAATCATCACAAATTCCTAAATTTCTAGAATTTCTTCATGGGACACAAGACACGATGAATTAAGAAATAATTTGGACTAAATAAAGTTAGCAAGAGAATTCTTTCCTTAATTCTTAAACATTTTCTTGATTGGCTTCTTGGATTCCTCCTTGGATCTTTCTCTCCCAATTCTCCTGTTAGTGTTCTTGCCTCCTCTTCTCAAATATGTGACCTAGGGTTCTTGGATACAAAGGACCGTGAGTTATTAAACTCCTAATTAATATAACTAAGGCTTCAATCCTTACTTAGGCCTCAACTTTGGACCCCAGATGGGTCCGAACTCATAACCGTTTTAGACCAATAACCTCCTAAATCATATACCTATACCCCAGGACCATTTTTAAAGGTCTAAAACACCTAAACGAGTCCATAAAATCTCTTGAAATGCGTCCCAATTATTTTTATTCAAATAGCCATTTTTAATTTGATTAAACGACACGTAACCAAAAGTTTATTACTATACGATTTTATTTCCTACGTGTGAACCTATCATGTTCATTAGCGTTCAATAGTTATGTAACCCATAATAAGTAGCGATTCTTAATTTAATTTTTTTTACTCATTTAAATTTAAATCCATTCAATTTATTTTTTTTATCAAATTTTAATTAGAAGTTATTACATTATTCTCCATTGTAATATTTTATTCTTAAAACACGGGGTATTACATTCTTCCCTCTAATAACGAAATTCCGTCCTCAGTATTCGCTTAAACTTAACCGTACATTTTAATCCCCATCATTTTTGAAAGTTTTACACCCAATTAGTCTATACTCATATCCCATGAGATAAAAGAAAAGGCCCATCTATATTTATCATAACATCACTGGAGTGCCCATATAATCCACATTACATGCACACACATGCACAAATATCAAATATGGAGGGCACCTATACATCTAACCTGAACCATACATACCATCAAACCCAGAGTCCTTGGCTACGCGATCAGTTGGTACGTGTTACATTGGATGTGCACGAGGTGTTCCTTCCATCTGCGGTGTTGTTTGGATGCCTCTGGGGGTGCCCGCCCCCCGCGACACATTTTCAAACCTAAGTGTGCCTATTTTCGAATTCGGGTCCTATAATCAAACTGGGAGTCCCATGGATACACGATCGGTTGATACATATTACGTTGGATGCACACGAGGTGTTCATGCCACCCGCAGTGCCATTTGGGTGCAGCTAGGGGTGCCCGCCCCCGCGACACATTTTAAAGCCTAAATGTGCCTGTTTTCGAATTCGGGTCCTATTCTCAAATCGGGAGTCCCGCGGCTGCGTGGTCAGTTGCCACATGTTACGTTGGATGTGTACGAGGTATTCATGCTACCCGAGGTGTCGTTCGGATCTCGCTGGGGGGGTGCAATCCCCCTCCCCCCCTGCCGACACGTTTCAAGCCTAAGTGTGTCCGTTTTCGAATTCAGGGCCTATCCTCAAATAAGGAGTCCTGCAGCTGTGTGAACGGATTTTATGTGTTACATTGTACATGCACGAGGTGTTCGTACCACTCGCGGTTCCATTTGGGTGCCGCTGGGGTATCCCCCCCTCCCCCCCCCCCCCCCCCCCGCGACGCATTTTCAAGCCTAAATGTGTATGATTTTAAATTCAGGTCCTATCCTCAAACAGGGAGTCCTGCATCTCCATGATCGGTTACTAAGTGTTACGTTGGACATGCACGAGGTGTTCATGGCACCCGCAGTTCCGTTTGGGTGCCGCAGGGGGTTCCCTCCTCCTCCCCCCCCCCCCCCCCCCCCCCGCTGCATATTTCCAAGCGAGGGGGACGGAAGATGCTACGATCGGTTGATACGTGTTACGTTTGAGGTGTTCGTTCGACCTACAGTGCTATTTGGGAGATGCTAGGGGTGTCCGCCTCCCCGTGGCACGTTTTCAAGCCTAAGTGTGTATATTTTTAAATTCGGGTTCTAATTTCAAATCAAAAGTACTGCGACTGTGCGATCGGTTACTACGTGCTACATTGGACGCGCACAAGGTGTTCGTGCCACCGCAGTGCCATTTGGGTGCCGCTGGGGTTGCTAGCCCCCTTGCAGCACGTTTTTAAGCCTAAGTGAGCTTAGTTTCAAATTCGGGTCCCATACTCAAACCAGGAGTCTCACGATTGCACGGTCAGTTGCTACATGTTACGTTTGATGCGCACAAGGTTTTCGTGCCATCTGCGGTGTCATTGGGTGCCACTGCGGGTGCCCCCCTCGCGACATGTATTCAACCCTAAGTGTGTGTTTTCGAATTCATGTCACTACACCAAAATGGATAAATTGGCACCCTTCCAGCGGCTAGCCTTGTCACGGTCATTGATCGTGACAAAAAAGCACACATTTTTTGTCACGATCATTGACCGTGACAAGCCCGTGACAAAGACTTGTCACGGTCATTGATCGTGACAAGGCCATGAAAACTGTACTTATCATGGAGTTGTTACGGTCATTGACCATGACAAATCTTATAATATTGTCACGGTCAATGACCATTACACATCCGTGACAAATGTCTTACTAAAAAACCCTTTCCCCTTGTTTTTTCCCCCTCCTTTTTTCTCTCTCTCTCTACTTTCAGGTTACTTTCTCTCTCTCTATCTCTCTCTCTCTTCCATTTATATATATATATGTGTGTGTGTGTATATATGTGCATGTGTGTGTGTGTATATGTGTGTGTTCGTGTGTGTGGTAGGTGGGGGGTGGGGAGGGTGTGGGGCAGGGTAGGGGAAGGGGGTGGGGCAGGGTGGGTTGTTGTTGTTGTGTGTGTGTGTGTGGTGTGTGTGTAGTGTTGTGTGTGCGTGTGTGTGTGTGGTTGGGTAAGGGGGTGGGGCAGGGTGGGGGGAGGGGAGGGGGAAGGGGTGTGGCAAGGTTAGGGGGAGGGGGAAGGAGTGGGTGGTGGGGTAGGGTGCGCGTGTGTGTGTATGTGCGCGTGTGTGTATATGTGTGTGTAGTGTGCGTGTATGTGCATGTTTGTGCGTAATGTCCCTTGTAAACGAATTGATTGGTTATTAATTTTTTTAGTAAATTAATATATGATTGCGCCTCATTGTAAATTAGTAAATTAATATATGATTAATTATGAAAGTAGGATTGCCCCTCATTGTAAATTAGTAATTTAATAATTGTATACTTTAATTTTTAGTTTAATTGATGAAAATAATTAATTGAGTAGATGAATTAGAAGGAGTACGGGATACACATTTGTTGTTGATATTGCTGTTGGATTATAGTGGATCGATGTTGGGTTGGTTAGTTTTAAAAGTGGCATGACCACTGGATTATTGTCCATATGGGGGTGGGATTTTTCAACTTTTTTTGAAAATTACTTTGTATATCGAACAATATATATATAGTATGATAATTAAATGAAACATACTTGAAATTACATATGTGCGTGTGTGTTTGTGTGTATGTGTGTGGTGGGTGGGGGGTGGGGCAGGGGGGTGGAATGGGTGGGGCAGGGGGAAGGGGGCAGGGATGGGTGGGTGGGTGGCGGGGTAGGGGGATGCATGTGTGTGTGTGTGAATGTGCGTGTGTGTGTGTGTGTGTGGTGTTTGAGAGTAACAATTCATTTTTATTTGTAGTAATTGTACATATTTGCATGTCTTCTTTTAATTCATTTTGATATGTACTGATAATTTTTTTTACAACAAATGTCTCCTTCAGGTATTAAGGCGAGGATGATGATGCTTGTTATGATGATGTCGTCTGGGCTCGGTGGTAGCGGAGGAAACGAGGGCTCCTAGGCCCCTAGGCTCCCCAAATATGGCAAATGGGGGATGGTCATCGAGAATAAGTCGGGGCTATTAGAGAGATCCCTCGAGCTGGTAAAGACGATCATCGGCCCGGGGTGCATTAGTTGGAAGGAGGTGCCATATGAGCTCAAGTTAGCTGTTTGGGTGGCACTACAGGTAATGTATTTATATTTATATTTATATTCATATGAATATTTCAATTTTGATTTCAATTTCATTTTATATTTATATTTATATTTATTTGCAAGCAACATTGTATTTGTTGGACAGGAACAATTCAACCTGGATCCAAAGCTACGCGATTCCGTCTTGGAGTAGTTGAGGGAGCAACACAAGACGTGGAAGAAAAATATGCGGACCCGATACTTTGAGAAGACACGAGAGTCCATTATCCAAAGGTGTGAATTCGTCCCGCCGAAGGAGTCGATCTCATTAGCACAATGGCAAAAGTTCATTGACAATGAGATCGGGGAGAGACAATTGGCATCTCGCCAATCAGGGAGGAAAAATCGGGCAAAAAAGACAGACGTGCACTACTCCAGCCGGACGTCTTACGTCGAGGTGGAGCATAGGATGATGGTAAGATTTAATTTTTATATAGCTACAGAAATATATTATTCTGCATTATTTTACTTTGCGGGGCCGATACTAATTTTATTTTATTTTATTTCAGGGGGAGTGGCTCTGGGGGTAGGCCACATAGGCTCGATACTTATGTGTCTCTTCGGACGAAGAAGGGGAAGGATAAGGTGGTGTCCCCGAGCATCGCGACCACGATTGTAAGTAGTCCGACAGTTCTTTTTTTTAATTATGTTATAATTTTTTTAATTTACTTATTTTACTAATCACCTGCTTTTTGTCGATTCAGGAAAAGCTTAAGGAAGTGCAAGAGTCGCAGTCTGATGCGGATAAGGCATCTTTGTCCATAGACGCACTCAGTCAAGTGCTTGTTTCTAATTTCAAGGGGAGGACAAGGGGGTGAGCTCGCGAATGGCCAAATCTAGGACCATCGGATCGGAGATGAGCGACACCGGGTTGGTTCGAACGGTGGACTCGCATGACGCGAAGCTATCCCGTTTGGAGGCGACGGTCCAAGATATGTTCTCATTCATGAAGCATTCATTGGGAGGCAGAAAACGTAAGGGGAAAGGGAAGGAGAAGGTGGGGGGGGGGGGGGGAGGAGGTGCGGGAGGACGAGGTGTAGGATAACGAGGATGTGGACCTCGCTGCTTCATCACCGACAAGTGTGGACTTTGATGATCCACTTCCCTATTTGGCTCCCTTCGACCGACCGATGTCGACACTTGGTTGACCGAGCGTGTTTGTACTGGACATATTTGATGGCCAGTGGATAGGGTGGGGGTTAAGGGACCCGAATATCATCCAGGGTGGACTAGTTAATGGACGTGAGCTTCAAGACATCGAGTCCAAGGTGCTCGTCACACATGTGATACCCGGGAAGGAGAACTCCCCGTTGTGGTTGCGCAAACAATGCGGCACGATGTATATCAGTGGGTGTGTCAATTCATATATCGTGTGGCCTACTCACCTCCTAGGATTTAACCTTACCCAAGACATGTAGTGAAATTATTTGAATTGAATTGTATTGTTTTTAAGTTGGTACATTTGAATTGTTTTTAAGTTGGTACATTTGAATTATATCGTGATGCATATTATTTCTATTTTGAATGTATATTTGCATTATCTCTAGTTTATTTGGATATATGATGTTTGAATAGGTACAACATTGCTATAACAGGTACATATATACTGTTGGGCAGTGGCAGTGGCCATACTGTCCAACAGATTTTTTTTCAATTCTGCCCAGAATTGTCACGGTCATGGACCGTGGAGATTTTTTTATTAAATGTCACGGTCCTTAATCGTGATAAATATTATCACGGTCAAGGATCGTGACATGACCGTGACAATTCTAACGAGCTTGTCACGATCAATGACCGTGACAAAAAATGTTGTCTCGCCCAGAATTGTTACGGTCATTGACCTTGATAAGTTGAACCTGTCAAGGTCAATGGCCGTGATAATTCGAAAGATTTAGTGTAGTGTGTCCTATGCTCATACTGGTAGTCCCACGGATGCACGACCGATTACTACGTGTTATGTTGGATGTACACCAGGTGTCGTGCCACCCGCGGTACCGTTTGGGTGCCGATGGACATGCCCGCTCCTCGCGATAAGTTTTTAAGCCTAAGTGTTCCTATTTTTGAATTCGAGTCCTATCCTCAAACCGGGAGTCCCGCAACTGTGTGACCGATTACTATGTGTTACATTGGATGCGCACGAGGTTTTCATGCCACTCGCCATGCCATTTAGGTGCTCGTCCCCCCTCCCCCCCAGGCGACACATTTAAAAGTCTAAGTGTGCACGTTTTCGAATTTTGTTGTATATATCACACACACACACACTACGCTAATCTCGACAGAGACTACACTAGCTTTGACACTTTATTAAGTTACCAATACCATACAAAGCCTAAGATGGCGAATTTCGAATATGAGGTGGAGTACAAACCCATCGCCCATGACGCCTGGTACACCTCTCGACTGATTTTCCATGATTAATATCTGATCGTGAAACTTTTAAACTTCCCCAACTCTTGCTATGAGAAATTCAGGGCCCACCATTTCAAAACCCCTGCAATTCGTTGGCAACTTTTTCTAGAGGTTCAGGACTGTATTCGGATACGAATTTGAAAATGAACACACTTAGATTTGAAAACGTGTCATGGGGACGAGCACCCCCAGTGGCACCCAAATGGCACCGCGAGTGGCACGAACTCCTCATGTGCATTCAACATAACACGTAATAACCGTTCGCATAGTCGTGAAACTTCTGATTTAAGGATAGGACATGAATTCGAAAACAGGCGTACTTAGGCTTTAAAACGTGCTGCCAGGGGGCAGATACCCCCAGTGGCATCCAAATGGCATTACGGGTGGCACGAACACATCATGCGCATCCAACTTAACACTTAACAACCACTCATGAAGTCACGGGACTCATGGTTTGAGGATTGGACCCAAACACGAATTAAAAAACAGGCACACTTAGGGTTGAAAACGTACCGGAGAGCGGGCACCCCCAGCGGCACCCAAACGGCACCGTGAGTGGTACGAACACCTTGTGCCCAACTATTTAGAGCTCAAGAGTTTTGAAAACATGACATTAACTGGAGAGAGATGGCGGGAGAATATGGAAAGTCTACGTACTACGACAACTAATAATTATCCAACAATCAAACCGATAATTATCTTGTACTCCTTTTAATTATCCCGAACATACTATCCAATAATAAACCAACAGCTAATAATTATCCAACAGCCAAATCGAATAAAATAAATAATTATTTCTCACTCCTTCTAACATACTATCCAACTAATAATTATCCAACATCTAAACCAAACAAAACCAATAATTATCTCGTACTCCTTCTATCATTTAAAAGATCTAAAAGATATGCATATCTAACTGCTTCAGCTAAAGTAAAAAGAACCTAGTTCCTGCGATCTAAGAAGGCCATTAAATAGAGTCTTCTGAATGTGTGATTAGACCAAATTGATCCTGGAGCTCTGAGTGTATTCTTGTTCATGTACATTTACTGATTAGTTTCTTTGATACAATCTTCATAAAATGAAGCTAATTTAATTTCATTTTACGAAGACTACATCAATGAAACTGATAAACAAATGTATATGTACAGGAACACGTGGAAATTGAGCTAGATTAATTTGATCCAATCACAAACTTAAATAACTCTATTCTTAAACCGAGTGTCTGGTGAAAGGTGTCCGTGCCCCTAGCATTTGACTGAATATAACTTATTATCTAAAGTTAACTTATATGACTCGAAACTAATACTTAGAGGCAAAAAAACGAAAATTGGTCACTAAAATTGGTATATGTCAATGTAGTCTTATTATACACCACACATGCATTACATAAGCAAAGTTTTGAATTGTCACAACTAAACATACATAAATCATATTAAAATTCGTAAAACTAACTAAACATTCATACATCAAAGTAAAATGCTAATACAGTGTCAATATCGTAGTATGATACAAATAAGATTGATAAGGATAATATAATATTTTGATAATCTTCCTTTAAATCAACTAAAAAATCCTTTAAACTAGGGTTGCTATCAAGAGCTTACTGGAAATCTTTAAGAGCCTTTAATGCGTCTACTTGAGTACTCATACCCTTTGGTGCGTACAAAATAATATACCAATTTCCGTCGTTTATGCACTTCGAGTAGAATACCTTCTTTACGTTATTAAAGACACAAATAAAAGGTTTATCTACTATGCAATCTTTTCTCTTTAGCTTTGATAAATCTAACATAATAAGTTTGGAGTCAGGATCAACTTTGCAAACATTCGTAGTATCCTCCACCTTTACCCAATCATAATAGAATATGATTTTTGTGAAATCTAAGTAATCGAGTTCTAGGATTTGATGGATTATCCAATAATAGGTTAGCATCGAATCCTTTGGACTTTTATGGCTTTTGCTAGCGATACAAGTGGTCAAGGCAAAAATTGATATTCTACTATTTTGCGTCAAAATATTTTCCTCATAAGGATATGAAATGAAATAAAAATAGTTGGTGCAGAATTTCTTAAACTCTTTCACATGAAAACTAAGACCTTATGCTAGACGTGTAAGCCTAGAAGAAACATCACCCCTTTTCAGAAGCTGGATTTATTAATGAATTTGAACTAGGTCATGTCTTTACCACACATGAATAAATAGTTGCACACATAAGATGTGAAAATTATTTTTTTTAATACCTATGCCCTAAAATCAGTTATCGTGCAATTTCTCCTCTGATTTTGGGAAATTTCATTCTCGTACTTCCTACCCGTAAATTGTACAGTTTAGATAATAAAATATAAAATACATATAATCAAAGAAGAAGAATTCAGTATATACTCACTCTCTCCTTCCTTCGACTTTATCTTGCGATTCGAAGACGCAACAAGCTGCTTGCTCGTATTGTAGATTTGTGAGTTTCACCACTTTAGAGTTTCTAAACGGTAATTCATTCTCAAAATCATCAAGTTCCTCAATCACTCGTTTCCCACGAGGATTGAACATCATCACCTCTTGTTCTGGTATATGTTCCCTAGAAAATAGCGATAATTCCACAGTTATGTATTCGTCAGCAATTGATCCTCCAATATACCATCTATTCTTTATCTAATAATTGAAGATTTTAATCAAGTGCTCAAAAGGATACATCCAACGATACCTAATGGGATCGCATAATAAAACATCACCGCATAAATGCACAAGCAGTTAGATGCAGATATCGAAGAACGATGGAGAAAAGTATTTCTCTAATACACAAATTGCCTCAACTAAAGTTAATTTTGTAGCTTTAATGTGACTTATGTTTACCACTTTTGCATAAAGTTGGGTAAAACATGGATTGATTTGCATAATTGCCCGACGAAAATCTTTGTGTTCAGATAAGCAATGCTGAAATAGCAGAGGAATTAATTGCATGATTATGTGCCAGTCGTGGGATTTTCACTATTTCAAGTCATTTTTCTTGGTAGCTTACTACCCTATATAGATTACCAGGATAACCAATTAAAGTGTTCAAGTTAAACAACGTGACTAAGAGGATCTTTTTCTCACTAGTAGTCAAAGTGAAAGTAGTCGGGGTATGGGGGGGGGGGGGGAATTCTCCGTGTTATAGGATCGTTTTTTAACCACATTTTCTTTTTTATTTTCATATCCTGTAGATCTCAACGGGACCGCTCACCATCTTTAGAATGAGATCCACCCAAACATGTTAAGGCATTCTTCTACATTCTTCTTGGTGTGTATCACATCAATTACAGGACTTACACGATGATCTTTCTTATATGGAAAATAAAAAAATATCGATCGCCTGGACCATAGTTTCGCTTTATTAGGTTCATTCGGATCCCCCTAGCATTATGCTTAAGGTTTACAAACATAGGGTGTTTAACCACATACATATTCCCCGTAGTCACAACCATTTCCATCTCCTCGATCTGCTGACCAGAAAGCCGAAAAGGTGGTATTTTGCTCTCATGACCGACAGGCAAAAAGTTACACTTGTCATTCCTAAAGGGTGACTGGTCGGCAAAAATCTACGATGACCCGTGTAACTTATCTTACTATTATGTTTTCGCCAACTGACTTCAGTTTCCTCCCCACATATGGGACATCCATAATAACCATGAACATTACAATCGAACAAGGTCCCATAAGCAGGAAGGTCGTGGATCGCCCACATCGCCGTTGCTTTAAGTGTGAACTCTTCACCCTTACGAGAGTCGAGCGTCGTCACGCCTTTGTCCCACAACTCTTTAAGTTCTTCAATTAATGGGGATAAGAATATATCAATATCATCATCAGGATCCTTCGGACCGAGTATCAACAAAAATAATAATGTGAACTCCTTTCTCATGCACAGTATTAGAAGGAGACCTAAAGGCGCTATGAGAATTGTCCAATAACTCTGACTAGTACTTAAATTAACGAAAGGGTTAAACCCACTGGTTAAGATTGCAAGACGTACGTTGCGTGGTTCCTTTATAAAGTCATGGTATTGTGCATTGGAAATTTGTCAGATGAGTGAATAAGCTGGATGATGCATCAGATTCCCACCCACCTTACATTGAGCGTGCCATGTCATGGCCTCCGTTATCTATGGTACAGTAAAATACCATTGTAACCATGGCCCAAGTGGAAAATACTTCAAAACCTTTTGTGGGACTTATGAGCACTTGCGATATTTTGCTACTTTGTTCTTTTTATTCTCACAAACCATATATCTGGGCTCACTGCATACAGGAATTTAGTCCTTCTCTTTGTGCTCATTGCGGTATAATCTGCAATCATACTTGCATATGTGAATATATTTGTATTTTAAACCCAAACCCTTCAAGCTCTTCTTTATGGTAGGATGATTGTAAAGTAACATGTTCTCTTTTGGGATAATTTCTTTAACCAACTTAAGAATTCTGATTATGTTGTTCCCAAACAAACCAAATTGACTCTTCAAATTATGCAAACCAATCATTATATAACGGTCAAGCTGCATCGTCTTTCAACCGTATATATTCCTGATCTCCTAGTAATTCAACATCAAATTGTTCATTTACTTAATCATAATGTGCATTATCTGTATCCATATGTTGATGCTTTTAATGGATGTGGAGTTCGTAAGCATCCTCAATTAAGTCGATTAATGAATGATATATTGGTGAATCATGTACCACTTCCACTATTTGGGGTTCCATTACGCGGTTGGGTATCGATAATTCTTTCGGAAGATAAGGTATATTTTTTTCACCATGATGTGTCTCTATTTTATAGCCTTGATAGATTTCCCACTTCATTAAATGCAACTCAACATCTTTCAATGACCTATACTTTCCGTTCATGCAACAGGTGCATGGACACGAAATCTTGTGACTTTTAAGATTTTTGGAAGTGTATTTAACAAATTCTTGAATGCCCTTTACATGATTATTTGTTAATCTATTAGTCTCTCCCATCCACTCTGCCTATTGTGGGAAATCCATGCAATAATATTCAAATATTAGTCTTTTGTTAATATGGTACAAAATAGTATTGCAACTGAAACAAAAATTATATTTTTACAACCGAAATAAAAAAATATTATTACCACTGAAACAAAACTAATATTCTTACAATTGAAATAAAAAAATTATTACAACTGAAACAAAAAATGTTATCACATGAAACGAAAGAAAATAGTATTAGAACTTGACCAATAGATAAACTGGCCAAGTAATAAAAGATTCTGCATAATTCCTCAATTCCATCCTTCCCCGCTGTCAACATGCATGGGTACATATTCCTAGTAATTGTATATTTGATCAATCTTTATTTAAGCCTTCCCCTACTTAAAGCTCGTTCGTGTACTAGAGTTCCAACAACTATGGAGATGAATGTGCACATACCAACAATCCTCGTATTGCCCAGGTCCCTAATATAGTACTGTTCGCCATAGTCACCTTGAGTTGTTGATAATGACCCAAGTCTCGTAATAGGTGGAGACATAAGGGAAAGGAATATTAGAGGAATCGTAATTTGGGAGGGGAATGTTTGAAGAGTCAGTATTTGGGAGGGTAATGTTGGAAGAGTCGACATTTTGGAGGGGAATATTAATTGAGGCAGCATTTGGGAAGGGAGACTTGAAGGGAAGGATAGATAAAATGTTGAGCAGGAGGGTAAGGGTAACCTAGAGGAGACGTTGAGGCCTATAACCTTAAAAAAGAGTCACAAGATTTTTAATTTTATTTGATTAGAATCCTAGGTTATTTTTAATCTCCTGGACATCCCCATAGGTCATGAACTGTTATTCCTCGTGGGTCTAGATACAATCCCTGACCGAAGAAATCTCATCCACAAGAGGTGCGATGTATTTAAATTTTATTTTTGGCATATGTGATCCAACACCTCTAATCCTCCCCCTTTCGTCATTTCCAAAGGTCTGGGAAAGAGCATCATTTTCAAGGTCAAGAGTATCATTAGGTACCAGACCGGACCGACTTCTGATGGCCTCTATTGATTCCAGCGTCTTAGCTAAGTGCGACGAGAATTTACTATCTTTGTTCTGTCGAGCATGATTGTATAAATTGGACCGATTTGGTTATTTACTGGCATCTGGACAATCCTTTGTCCTACTCCCCTATCCATTATTCAAAACCTCATATGATTTGGATCCCAGAGTGTGGATATCAATTTTTATGCCCTATTTTGTTTGTTTTGCTCCCTTTGGACCAACTTTTTCTCTTTCGCCTCATTATCCAAAAAATTGTTCCACTGCACCCCCGGCATTTGAACATTGGGAGGTGCTCTCTTTCAAAGCCAAAATATCGGAGCTCGCTGCCTCCTTCAATAAATTTTTCTTTCAAAGTTTTCTCCTGTATGTCCTCAATGATTTACCAACCCAAGATAGAACCTTATTTTTAGAACGATTGGAAAATGAGAAACGCTTGCAAAGTTGATTATATATGTCATATTTGATGGCTTGATCAATAAGGTTCCAGTTGTCTGGTCCACCGACTCCCATGTTCGTTGTTGCCAGTGAACTGTCTTTAAAGTTCATCACGTCATTCCTATCACCCGTCGAGTTATTCTCGAGAAGGGATAACTGTAATACCCCGTATTTTTGTGATATTTATTTATGGGATTAATTGAATTAAATGTGTATTAATTGAGAATTAATCCGGATAAAATACTAACGAGATGTGAGTTGGTATTTGATTATAATGCGTATATATGGCAATATATGAATATTGAGAATATTAAATTGTCGCGAGATAGAAATACGGCAATTTGGAAATTTTGTTGGGACGCGTGTGACAGTCGCGTCAGGAACATTATTTAATTAAAAAGTGAATTTTATTTTTATCAACCGTATGGTCATTTTGAGTGCGCCAACGTGTCCGGAAGGGTCGAAATAGTCAGAAAACACTAGCCGGGGGTTTAGTTTGGGTCCCGGGGCATTTTTAGGCCATACCGACAACTTAAAAGGGTAGTTTGGTAATTTTGGAATTTTGGGATTTATGACTAACGAATTTTGGGAGTTTAAAATAGAAAATTTAGTAACCCACTAACCCATTACCAACAATTAACTGATTAGAGGGCTACGGGGGGTTTCATGAGAAGTTAGGAGAAGTTCCCAAAGAGAGAACCCTAACCCCATCTTCAACCTTCAACCTTAGGAGAAAAGGAGAGAGAAACCTTCATCAATTCAACGCCAAATTCAGAGAAAAATCCAAGGCAAGTGGTTGAATTACGTTATTTAGAACGAATGCTTCTTCCATGCGTAGAAATTTATATAATTGCATTGTTTTGGGAGAATGACAAAAACCCATGAAATTTGAAATTAGAAACTCATGTTTTGATAAAGAGATTGTACGTAGAATTGTGTTTGGGTGATTATACTGTTAGAAATGCATCTTTCATGTTACAAAAACGGATTTAATTATGGATATTGATGACTTTAATTTTCTAGGGTTCATACTCATGAGGTTTGGGGGAAAATTAGGAGATTTGATAATTGGGTGTTGTTTAGGATGAATTGACCCCATAAATATGTTAAAATACGACTTAAGTATGTTTAGGAATGATTAGAAACCTTGAACTACTGTTGGAATGATGTTTAGATGAGATTAGAGGTGAAGAAAATTGGGCTCGAAACTGTCACCTCGTTAGAAGGCCTGCCCAGGTCGTTCGAACGAGCTCGTTCGAACGAGCTTCTAACGAGTTGACAGTTTGACTTCTAACGAGTGGGATGTTCGTTCGATGCCTTTTGTTCGAACGAGATCTCGTTAGATGCCCACTTCGTTCGAACGAACTCTCGTTCGAACGAGACTTCTAACGAGTTGACAGATTGGCCTTTTTGGCCTGATTTGATTTCTAATGTCCCGTAACCTGGTTTAATTGTAGAGATAACATTACCTTGATGACTAATTGATATAGTTGGGATATTTGGGATATAATGAGGAGTAAAACATAGAAGTGTGATTTGAACCAAATGAAAATTATGGAATAGGACGTGAGTGACTATTACGATGTGAGAACAAGTGATGGCTTAAATATTTGTATTAACCGGGGATATGTGAATTGTGTAACATTATAAGTTGGTATGAGAATGAAAAGTATACCACTAATAAAATTATGGTAATTACTAAGACGTGTGTGTGCTTAGTATATGTATATGATTTTATGTGTATGACATACCTACCATACTTGCTATCACGGGAGGTTTGCGTTCGCTTAGGGCCATCTATTCTTTGTGTGCCTACGGGGGGATATAGATTGGTACCTCGAGGACATAGGTCAAAGAAGGACTTATTGGGAAGTTAATAAGTCTGCTGATCATGGGAGCGTAGGTATGTGCGTGACCCATGTGAGGTGACTGTGTTCGCCTCCATTGATAGTGATTGTTGTTATCTGAGAAAGATTCCTGAGAGATTTGGAATGCGTGATCCTTATGTACGTGATGTACCGGGATGGATAGCAGAGTATGTGTGCACCGCAGCTTAGTCTCGGGGGTGCTTGTATTGTATATTTATGATCTGAATGATATACGGTTAAATGAACAGACTTATCATGTTTAATTATGAGAATAATTTATAGTAACTCCTTGAGAAGATAAATAAGGGGATAACCTCCAGTAAATGGTAATGCTAATAATTGAGAATGCGAGGTTAGGTAAAGCTATCTATTCAAGTGATAACATTGGGAATTCATATTGTGAATCGAGTAGATAGGTTAGAACTTATGTCGGTTTAGTTAGATATAAATACCACTTAGATGGGTACTGTACGTTAAAAGTGCACGATTAGTCGAGAGGTGAGTATTTCATGTGAGAGCACGTCCTAACATGTATTTTGAATTCTTTGTTTTAATGTTATTAAAGCACTTGCTGTTTTTAAAATACTCTCCACTTTCGGGCTCTGACCCGTTTGCTTTCAAATCTATTTTTGTAAAATCCTTTTAGGTGTCCAGCCACAAGGACACCATGCATAGGATTTCTATTCAGGTGACGAGCTGTAGCTGTTCGTGGAAGTTACAGGGCCTTGCTAGTAGACGCTTCTTTTGTCTTGACTCTATTCAGTTTGCATCATTTGTAGGGCATGTCGCCCATTTCTATTAGAGACATTTCATATTTCAGTTATTCAGATTGATGGCATGTAATTAATTCAGGATATACTGTTTTATTTATTTCAGTGGTGGGATTGTTGTGAGGAGTTTTCCTCCGGACTTATTATTATTTGTTGGTTACTTTATTGAGACTTTATGGTGTATGGTTATGATATTCTTTCATAATTCTTTTATTGTATGTTAATCAGACTTAATAAATTTGACATCTTACTTTTTAAATACTAGGTGGTTAGTAATGATTAAAATGTTTTCGACAGTGATGCTGTTAACTGGACCAACTTGACATTTTGTATTAATTTAATAAAGGAGTAGCTACCGGGTATTTAATTAGTCGGGGTGTCACAATAACCCATTGGGCTTTTTTTTCATTTGAGAGGGAGGCGTTTAGAGCATTGGATGGGGGAATTGAAACGACGAGGGTACTAGATAGGGGCATTGGAGAACTTGGAGTTGGGCTTGGTGAAGAGTGAACCATTGGTGGAGTTGTGAATTGCTCATCCATTAGTGTTGATAATTCTATTTGTGCACGAGATAAGGAACCTCGTTGGGGTGTCACCTCGTCACTTGGTACCATTTGGTTGTTTCCTCCCGATATTATCTACAAAAATGAAAAACCATAAATGGCTTAATATTTATAATAATATGAAATTATAACTAATTAATCAAGCCTATGACTATATATATATATATATAAATTTTCTAAGTAAGACTTTAGAATATGTTCAATGTGCCTGATCTCCATCCATTTGGTATTAGTTTTTACGACCCTATGAATTTTCGCACGGGGCCAACTAGGAGGAAGGGTATCTATGATTGGTGTGTAGATATCCGTGACATGAACTCAGAATCCCATATTTCTTAACTTGTTGGAAAAATTCAATTTCACGTGCACATGGAACGAGACATCATAGTCTATGTCAATGCTCTATGTACGCAGTTGTATCCATAATGGGTGGATTTTTTTTCGCCTTCTCCAACAATGTAACCAAGGTCAGGGATACGTTGGGATTATGTGTGTGAAATATATTTTCTATAACGTCATCATAGTTTTCGAGTAGGAAAAATTGAATATGATCGAACATGCAATATAGCTGGAGATCAACTCCACGATTTACAAGGTAGTTAAAGTGTTCGATCTTTTTATTTCTATACCTATAAATAAGAGTACCCTCTATATGGAGTGCACTAATAAAAGAGTTATATGTATGGTCCAATTGCAACCTCTACCACTTTTGTTGCCAGTAATTATCACCGTGGCTTATTTTTCCTGAGAAAAGTATACGAGGATGTGAATATGAGTCCTACAATTAAGGGATCTAATTAATTAATAACTATTAATTCAAACATATGAGGTATAAGGGTATATTAGTTCGATTAAGGTTTTGATTCAATACTACCCTTCTCTTTACCCATTGCATTTTTGATCCCATCGAACACGTTTCATTAGGGTTTATAATTAGAGGGTTTAAAACTATATGTGTATTATCAATCCAAGAAATCCAACATAGTATACAACAACCAAACCAACAACCAATAATTATCTTGTACTCCTTCAATCATCTACGTGATAAAAAACATACCCATTGTTGATACAAAAAATTATTCACTTACGTGGACCAACCAGAGATGGACACATGTCATCCTGCATGGAAAAATTCCTAGTCAGCAAGTCATAGCATCACCGACTAAGACCTGGGAGGCCGACCAACTTACAGAATGCCGACCAGCAGTGGGAAAGCTGACCAACTTGATCAATAAAATGCCAACATCCAATAGCATTATGGACATTATGTACTAATGTAAATGCCAAATTTATAAAGGCATTCCATTTATTAATATTTCATCTCTCTATCTCCTTACTTGGCTATAAATGCATTATAATCCTTTCATCAAGGGCACGTTCAAGTCATTCAAAATACGAGAGGTAAGACATAATATAAGACAATAAGAAATACAGTGGACGTAGGCTTTACCTTATAGCCGAACCACTTAAAAAACTTTCTCTCTCTCTCTCTCTCTCTCTCTCTCTCTCTCTCTCTCTCTCATTTACATATATTTATCTGTGATTAAAAAGGTAGACCCATTATAGTTTTTTACATCAAAAGATTGGCATCGTCTGTGGGAACGTATTTCTAAACATTTTCACTCTTATTCACTTATGATAACTCAAAAATGACTAACATTCCTGAGTCCAATGCCAGAAAGAATGGCAATCCGCCTATTTCATCTTCCCCTTTAATAAATAATGATCTTACCGAAATCTTGGCTACTCTAGCTAGAGGACAGGAGGCCATGCAAGATACGATTAGGCAATTGGCCCAAACACTGCAGGACGAATCTCATGCCTTATCTATTCACAGAAATATGCCACCTATACCTCCAAGAACCAGCATGCATAGCCACTACAGGACTTCTAGAGACATGTCCTATCTTCCAGGACCAAGTTTTTACCTCAAGACTTTTAAAGCCATATGATGAACAGTCTTTTTCTCCTGAAAGGATAAGTGCCTTCGAAAGGCTGAGCCGAGCATCACCCTTTGATCGTCTGGGACCGAGAGGGAATATAATTATACCTCGGGCATTGTCGAGGAATAATCGATGACCATCCAACCAACGTGAGGCCTCAGCCCAATCCAAATCATATGCCCGATGATCTGTATATATCGAGCAGGCCTCTCAGGAAGAGATCTCAGCACAGACTGTTAGTCAGAACAGCTGAGCTGCATCGCATAAATCTGATTCGAGTAATCATGTATGGAAAGGCTCAATCTAGAGGTTGGAATATATACTGAGAGAAATGGTGAAGGCTAAGAACCCTTTGCAACGAAGCTTTATAAAAGGGCCTCCTTTTGTTCAAGATATTATGGATTTTTCTACTCCTTCGAAGTTCAAATCTCCTGTTGTTACTCCTAAGTGTGATGGGGAAACTGACCCTGTTCTTCATATAGAACATTATTAAGCAGCAATAGATATTTAAGCTGTCCCTAACGAGATGAGATGTAGGTCATTCTTAGGTACCATAATGGGTCCTGCCCAAATATGGTACAATAGCCTACCTTAGGGGAAAATTACTGATTTTAACCAACTTGCCAAGTTGTTTATTGGTAATTTCTACTTCGGGGCCAAGATAGTCAAGAGAGTAGCTCACCTTCTATGAGACAACAACTAGGAGAAAGCACCAGGGACTACAATAATCGCTTCAACATTAAGAAATTAGAGGTGATTGATTAGGAGGAGAAGATAACCATCACAACTCTTATGAGTGGATTACTTCCCGAGAAGCTTTATTACACTTTTGCCAAAGATCCTCCCAAGACTATGACTGAATTGATGACCAAAACAACCAAGATAATGAATGCCGAGGAAGCAATGGCAATAAAGCAGAGCTCAGTCACAAAGCTTAAGTTTAAAACTGAGAAGAATGCTTAAAATGAGCAAAAGTAATCAAAGAAAATGAAGGATGACAGGCTCAGGAAGTATAATAATTACACTCCATTAAATATGGGCATTCACCATGTTTTGTAGGAAATCAAGAATAGCAAGGAGATACGATGACCTAAGAAGTTAAGATCACCTGTTGGGAAGAGGGAAATGTCCAAGTACTGCGAGTTTCATAAAGACCATGGACATACGACGGATCATTGTATTGCTCTACAGAAAGAGATAAAAACCCTCATTCCTCGAGAAAAACTGGACAAGTTCGTTAATCAAGGTCAAAATCTCCATGTAAGCCCAGAGATGAGAAAAAGAGAATTCATAAAGATAATCAGAAAGATGATCTCGATCTACCCAAGAAACCCAAGCAACTAAAATATGAGGTATTTATGCTTAGTTTTGGTTCCTTTGACTGTGAGATGATTACAGGTGGAGACGCTAGAGGAGGAGATCATACTACTGAAAGAAAATCTTACCTCAATGAGGCTCAAGCTTGTTCTTATATTCAGAGGATCAATTTAGTAAAGGAAGAGCGGCCGAGGAAGGTCAACAAAGATAAGTTGGTGATTGGTTTTTCCAAGAACGACCTCTCCAGAGTCCTTTATCCCCATGACGATTCCTTGGTAGTCAAGTTCAGAATCCAAGATGCAATGATCTACGGGGTATTAAATGACAACGGGAGCTCGACAGACATCATGTTATACTCTTATTTTCAAAAATTAGACTTGAAACTTAGCCAATTGGATCCTTATCACAGGCTCCTGATCGGCTTCTCTGGTGAAAAAGTATATCCCTTGGGCACAATTAAGTTGGAAGTGTTGCTTGGCAGCTAGCCGGTAAGCCAGATCGAGAAAGTATGTTTCTTTGTGATGGAAAAGATTGTTAAATCCGCCTATAATGTGATCATGGGCAGGGTAGGATTGAAGAAGTTTGAAGCTATTCCTTCCATAGTCCATCAATGCTTGAAGTTCTCGACCAACTTTGGAGTAGGTGTTATAAGGGGTGATCAAAAGGTTGCCAGGGAATGTTATTACTCCTCTGCCGAGTAAGAAGATCTGGAAGAACTGAAGAAGAAGACCACTACTTACTAAGTGGATACTATGAAGCCCAAAAGTGAATTTGAGGTCAAAACCTTAGATCCAAGAGAGGAAACAGAGTTGGTTAAAGGCAAGATTGTGGAAGCTATTGAGAACATCATACTGGATGACGACAAGCCAGGAAGGAATACTTAGATCGACTCGACATTGGATCATGTTCTTAAATAGGAACTGGTGATATTCCTGAAGTAAAGGAAGAATGTGTTTGTGTGGAGTCATGAGGATATTCCTGGGATTGATCCTAATTTTCTCTGTCATGTGTTCAATATCAGCAAGGATGCCGAGCCGATCAAGTAGAGACGTAGAGCGTTCAGCCCCGATTAGAATCAAGCCATCCAGGAAGAGGTCGAGAAGCTCCAAAAAGCTTCTTTCATTGAAGATGTGAAGTACCCAGAATGGTTAGCCAATGTTGTTATGGTAAAATAAAAATGACAAGTGGATAATGTGCGTGGATTTCACAGACCTGAATAAAGCCTGCCCAAATGATCATTTTCCTTTGCCCATAATTGATTAACTGGTGGATGCTACATCGGGGCATGAATTGTTAAGCTTCATGGATGTCCACTCTCGTTATAACCAGATAAAAATAAAACATGAAGACAGGGAAAGTACAACTTTTATTACTCCCCTAGGAGCTTGTTGTTATAATGTGATGCCTTTTGGTCTTAAAAATACAGTTGCAACATATTAGAGGTTGGTGAACAAAGTATTTGAAGATTAAATAGGCAAAAGTATGGAGGTACATGTGGATGATATGCTAAAAAAGAGCAAGAAGGCATCTGATCATATTGTCGACCTCAGTAAGACTTTTGACCATTTGGAGAAACATCAGATGAAGCTAAATCTGACTAAGTGTGTGTTCGGCGCGCAAGAAGGGATGTTCCCCAGCTACATAGTCAATCAGAAGGGAATTGAGGCTAATTCAGATAAAATAAAGGCTTTGATTGAAATGCATCCCCCGACTAGCAAAAAGGAAGTTCAAAGGCTTACCGATCGAGTAGCTGCTTTGAACAGATTTATGTTTCGAGCAACAGACAAATGTCTTCCATTCTTCAAGGTGATAAGGAGGACCTTTGAATGGAATGAAGAATGCGAGAAAGATTTTCAGGATTTGAATAAGTATTTGGGATCCCCCCCGTTGCTCTCCCAAATAATTTTGGGGGAGAAATTATATTTGTACTTAGTTGTTTCTGAGTCGGTTGTGAGCTCGACTTTAATATGAGAAAACAATGGAGTCCAGAAGCCAATCTACTACACCAGTAAGGCCTTTCGAGGAGCTAGAATCAGATATCCACGCTTGAAAAAATTAGCCTTAGCACTTATTGAGGCGTCCAGACGTATGCAACCTTATTTTCAAGCACATACCATAGTGGTGTATACTAACATGACACTTCGGCAATCCCTCCACAAACCTAAGAAGTCGGGAAGACTAATGTACTGGGCAATAGAGCTGGGAGAATACGATAATGTATATGAGCCAAGGTCCACATTAAAGGGCCAAGTTATAGCTGATTTTATTGCAAAGTTTACTTATCGAGAGGTTCCTGAGCAACAAGGCTTTCGGGCAGAGCAGACCCCAATATGGGAGAGCTCAGATAAAATTGCTGCTGACCAATCGGAATCATCAAGGATACATGAGATGGCCCAAAGATATGAGGAGGCAAGCAATAAGGTATTCCATTATGAGACATTGATAGACTAAGCCTTTGACAACAACATCCCATTATGGAGATTATATGTGGATGGAACGAGGAAAGTATTAGACAAGGGAGTTCTGTACAGGAGAGGGTTAATAACCACTTTACAGTGTTGTGTTCACCCAACAGAGGTTCAAGACCTGATCGAAGAAGTTTATATGGGGTCTTGTAGAGCTCGTGTGTCTGGAAGGTCGTTACTACAACGAATCAACACCCAGGGATACTACTGGCCGACCATGAGGGCAGATTGTATAGCTTTTATGAAGAAGTGTGATAAATTCTAGACGTTCTCTAACATTTACAAAACCTCACATGCTGCTCTGACTCCAATCACTTCACCTTTCCCATTTGTTATATAGGGGATAGACTTGGTCCGTCCATTGTCAACCACCAGAGGAAGGTTCAAATACTTGGTCGTTGCTGTGGATTATTTTACCAAATGGGTTGAGGCAAAACCATATCAATTTTTCGGACAATTGGGCAGGCTTTGACTTCGTTTAGATAAGTTTTCCTTTCTGCTATAGCATATCCTCCTCCAGCATCACCACCTGCAATACGCTGGCACCCAAAGGATATCTTGCCAACCTATACTTCTGGTTCATCAGGCTTCTTCGGCATGTCAGGATCTTCATTAAAATCATCATTTCTAGCTCTCTTGTTATCATCTCTTGTTCGGAATAGAGATTCTGACCTCTTCCGATCACCTCTGTTTCCATTCCAGTCAACAAACTTGGTTAACTTTCCACAACGAATAAGATTTTTAATCTTATTCTTTAATGAGATGCAATTGTTGGTGTTGTGCCCATAATCCATGTGAAAATCACAATACTTGGACTTATCCCCCTTGTTAGGGGAGGTTTTTAGCTTACGAGGCCAATTTAAGTCTCTGTTTCCCTTAATCTCTTCCAGGATATGGTGAACACCTTTGTTGAGCGGGGTATATTCATCATACTTCCTGATTCGATCCAGCCTTTTGTCTTTCTCATCTTGTATAAAGGAACTGGAATTATTTTTCTGACCCTTACCCTTGGTCTCAGGGGTTTCCTTGGTTGTTATGGCTTCCTCGGCATTAATAATTTTTCCAAATTTAGCCATTAACTCTGTAATGATTTTAGGTGGATTCTTTTCTAAAGCATAGTAAAGGTCTTTAACAAGTAACCCACTTATAAGCGTGGTTATGGTTGTCTTCTCCTCATAATTTACCACCTCTAGCTTCTCATTATTAAAATGAGTAATATATTCTTTAGTGCTTTCTCCAGGATTTTGTTGCACAGTCAAGAGATGAGGGACACTCTTGATCGGCTTAGCCCCAAAACAAAAATTATCAATGAACAGCTCAGCTAATTGGTGAAAGCTAGAGATCTTACCTTTGGGGAGATTATTATACCAGATCTGAGTAGGCCCTATGATAGAACTAGAGAAAGCTCTACATCTCATATAATCAGGCACTGAGTAGATGTTGGTAGCAACTTGATATTGCTCTATATGCAAGACTAGATCAATTTTCCCATCGTACTTGGGAGTAACCATTGGTTGCTTGAATTTGGAAGGTGTGTGATAGTCCACAATAGTCGGGATAAAAAGTGACCCTTTGATAAAACTTCTTTGTAACGGATTTTTTGTATTGGCCATTTCTCCTAGCCTATATACCAACTGTTGCATTATTCCTTTCCACGAATGTTCTTCTTGTTTAAACTTGGTCGAGGTAGATTTAGCAGCTTTGTTATGCCTATATGCTGAACTCTCCTCCTGAGAGGTCTGATCGGCACGCACAGAGCCCCTCATACTGGCCCTTGATTTTGTGGAACCTTCTCAAAGACATTCATGCTCCCTATGATGTCCTCTGGTTACTCGGGAGTCTAGCCGATCAAAGGCAGACTCCATGCTGAGTCTTTTTAGGACGCTTGGTTTTTCCTTAAAAAAATATCCACCATCATAGTAATCAGTTGAGCGAAACGAAGAAGTTACGCCAGAGCGATAGGATTTATTGTAAGAAAGAACAAAAATTACAACTTCGTTCAAGACTAACCGGTGGCAGTGATGGCATTTTCCTTATGGAATTAGAGGACTTAGACTGTATAGTGCGAGCCAAATGCTTAACAGTCTCCTATACAGTTTCTTGACCTTTAGCAAGGTCGATAAAAATGCTTTGTAAATATGTCGTGCTAGGGGGAGCAGATACAATAACGACGCTGCCTTCATTTCAAGCGCTATTATCAGGATTGGTCATTTATTTAGGAATAAAGAAACTAAATTGATGGTAGAGAACGATGACAAACAAGAATTCCCATAAACGACGCCAATCTGTTGATGTCTAAAAATGGATTGATTATAATTTTATAATCATAGATAAAAATAATAGAAATAACTCAAATTACACACACACAAGAGACAAAGATTTTAGAGTGGTTTATCTGTAGAATAGCCTACATCCACTATTGCTGTGCTTCAGTAGTGTTTATAGTAGCTCAATATGGTGTGCATATGAATGATTCGAGTTTTCTTTTGAGCTAAGGGATTAGTTTGTATTTATAGGTGTGCAAAACCCTAAAGATGGAAAGGCTTTATATCGTCAGGCATTTACATATATGTACAATAAGTAAAACTCTTGGAATTCATAGCTGGTTGGTATCACATCCAAGTAATTGTTGATGTTCCAGTTGGTTAGCCTTTTAGAGTTGGTCGACCTTCTTGCTGACTAAGTGATTCTGAGGCTGATGAAGCAGGTTGGTTGGCCACGTTGGATGACAGGTGAGAATTCCTATTTGGTCCACATAGGAGTATAATTTTTATATACAATAACAATCCCTAATAAAAAAATGGGACTAAAAAAGGGCAAATAACTTATGATTCATAGGATAGAAGGAATCCAAATACCAAAATATTCTGCTATTTTTAATGTGGAAGATGAAAACCTAGCCCAAGTGGAGGATCCAATTTTCCTGTGAGTGTAACACCCCGTGTATTCTGGAAAGCGAGGTGGCCAACCGTCACCGCCAAACTACGCCAGCCGTCACTATATAAGTTATCATTCTCAGTATGTGATAGAAATATGAGATATTTAAAAAATTTCCACAAGATATACTCAAATTTATCCAATAAATTTAATCATTCATGCAAGTTAAAAATCTACCACCATGTTATCTCCAAAATAAATCCAACTCTAAATATCCGACTGAAACTATAAACAACTGTGGAACCGATTGACCCACCAAATCCATAAATAAAAGTCTCAAAATATAAGCGACGGAATGGAAAGTAAATCTAAACTACTAAAGCAAATAAAATAAATCTCCAACCGCACTTCTAAAAATATCTTCAATCACTCCCGTGCAACAACTCCAACACTATACCTAAAATGTTAGTCAACACAATGGGTTAGAGCCCACCACATGAATACTAACTACTCCTCCCAATTAGGGTCTGTAAACCCAGACAATAGTATTATACATGATAAATATCATAATAGAATATTTTAAATTAAACGAGATATATATTAACATGCGAGTAAAAATAAATTACTACCATCTACCCACATACCTATGCCACCCCAAATATTTAAGTCCAATTGTTTCATGTCAACTATAATTTAAACATTATATCTTATTCTTACTTAATTTATTTATCCAATTATTCTTATTTTTGCGACACCACTATGGCCAGTCAACCCCTTATTTGTTCTGTACACACTCTTGGCTCGTTTAAGTTTCTACACGTCACACCCATTTCCCTCACTATAGCCAGTCAACCCGATTTCTATTAGTTATACACATAATCATGAGGTTCCACGCACGACACGTCACCATAGCCAGTTAGCTCGTATTCTATCGGCCTTGCACATACTCGTGACGCCAATACACGCCCTCGTCCTATAACTTTCAGTCCAACTCATACTCGCGACGCAAATTCATTTTTAATACCCGTTCTAATAATTAGGCATTAATGATCAATTATCTCAAGTTCTCATATATTTCTTATTAGCCCACCCTGTTATCGAGTATAAACTCCTCAAACTACCCCTAGTCCCATATCTAGAGGTCTCCAAAATGCAAGTCAATAGAACCGACGTACAATTCAGCCTTACCCCAAAATCATTCATCCGTAGAAACCCACACTATCTAGTCCTCGACCTGGAAAGCATTACAAAGAACTAAGGCCTACCTACTGTCCCATACCTAGCAAGAAACCTAAAAATGAGGTGAAAGCAATAACTACCCCAACAATCTCATTTCTCCGCGGTGTCGATTATTAAATAAATTGACAAATCATATATAACATATTTTCAAATTATCACAACAATTCTTTAAATTAATCACAAGATCACTATTTATCCAAATTATGTCCGTTTAATTATAATATTAATCAAACAATTCATTTTCCCATCAATTTATAGAATTTCTATTCAAATGCATATTTTGGAGGGCATACTACAATAAATCTCTATTCTACAATGCGAATGATTAACGTGGTTTTACATGTCGAAATCAATTTATAACATCAATACAATTTATTCTACATGCGAACAACATAAAAAATTTAACGAAATCCCAACCTCTAATCTAAGCATGTAAGGATTTTGAGTCTTAATTCGTATTAAATATTTGAATAAAATCCGTACCAAACTTTAGTTTCAATTTTCTAATTATTCTTTCTAATTGGTTTTAAGAAAACAATAATTATTAGTGTTTAGGAAATATTTAAAACGCATAATACCAAAGGGGAACAATAGAAGTATTCATGCCTGTAAAAGAGTCATTTGACAAATATGATTGGATGATTGTGTTCCTTTCGATAAAATAACAAAAACACGTTCTTGAACGATCTTGAGAAAACATGGTTTGAACTTTCAAGACTTGAGTTGAATCTTACATTAAAATGGGATTAGGGTTTTGTAAATGAAAGGAGATGTAAATAAGGGAGGCTACTGCTCTTAAGGTTGATATGAATATGTTTGAACAAGTCTAACCCCAAATTATATTTATATTAAGAGGTGGAAGTCTTTTAATATAACTAAAACTCTTAAACTATCAAAATTACCAGCACTGCCCCGACCAAATCGATTTGCCCCCAGGGCAAAATCGATTCGAACCTAAGTAGTTGCCAGGTCGCCCCAAAATAAATATAAGTGTTTAAATTTTTTTCCCCCATTTCAAATTCGATTAAAATTCCATTTTTCCAAAAATAAAATTTTGATTGCAAAAAATAACCCGAATTAAAATAAAATATTTTTTTGACTTGTTATTACGATGGTTTAAATAAACTGTTTAAAACTACAGGGTGTTACATACTTCCCCGCTAAGATAGGAATTTCTTCCTCAAAATTCAGTGAAGTGTAAATGTAACAATCGAGCAATAATATAAGGCTTACATATGGCTAGTAGAATGCCACAATTGGGCGCCCATACACCCAATCCTACACACACCTATCCCACGAGCAAAAATATGATATATACACATACCTTAACTATGCATATCTTAGGAAAATAATTACGTACCATGCTATCCTACTATCCACGCTTTGGCTCCAGCTGAGCCTGCCTGAGTTTCCCGATTCGGAAGTTAATAAAACTTACCCACTGCGGGTACTAATGGCACTCTATGCACACCTAGTGCTACCAATGCTGGAGGCCCTTGGCCCTGCTGGGCTTGTACTTTCAGATACCTAGAAGCTCAGTGCCCTATTTCCCCACAACCAAAACATGCGCGTCTAAAATGTCCAAATCGCCTAACTGGCGCCCGCTCACCATGTTTTCCCTGCCCATATCCCTAAGGGTACTGCGGGATACCATTGACTTGCTGAAAGGACTGCTGCTCCTATCCTACTCGCTGTCTCTTCCATGGTTGGTCATTGCGACCCTTGTTCTCCCCTCCTTGACCATTAGACTCCTATCTCTTACCTAACTTCTTTTGATAGTTCACTTTCTCTTGCCACAATAACAGTGTGACGTCCACCACCTGGGTGTAAGTAGTATACGTTAGATTCCACAACACTATCTACTCAATAGACCATGGTACACCTCAAACATCGATAAATTGGTGAACTCCTGCTCATACTCAACACATAATTCTGAATCCTGCTCTAAATCAAGAAACTCCCTCTTGTTCGGACTCCTAATCGAGTACGAAAAATATTTATCGTTAAACTTGACCACAAAGTCTCTATAGTTCAGGTGATCCCTATACTCAGATGTGATGGCACTCTCCTACCACTACAATGCATCTCTAGTCAGCTTGAACGTAGCCAACATCTTCTTTTGCACATCAGTACAATTTACTATCATCAAGTGCCTCTCCATATCTTTCCTCCATTGGTGAGAAATCGTTGGGTCAGATCCCCCTGTAAAGGCGGGAGGATTGCCCTTATGGAAACTGGATGTCACCCTGTCCCAAACTGAAGCGGATGTACCATACTACTACGCCCCTAAAGTCACCCACCTCTGCCTCCCCATCTCAATATCGACCGATGTGACCACATGAACGATAGCCGCTAACTCCTCGGCACCTAAATAAAACTGGGCCTGCCTCTCCTGAACTGCGGGACCAAAAATTAAACCCTCTCTCCAGATCTCCTAGTGTTGGCCATATGAAAAAGACAGGAACAAATAAAAATCATACTCTAAATAATTAAAAGTATAAATTATCAAAAGGAATCAAAGATAGGTAATGCGGAAAATAAAACGGACTCACAACCTGTGAGACCTAAGACCATGCTCTGATATTATCTATAACACCCTGCATATTCTGGCAAGCGAGGTGGACAACCGCCGCCGCCAAAATATGTCGAGCGTCACTAAATAAGCTATCATTTTCAGAATGCGACAGAAATATAAGACATTAAATTTTTTTTCCACAAGAGATACTCAAATTTATCAAATAAATATAACCACTCATGCAAGTAAAAAAATATTCACCATGCTATCTCCAAAATAAATCCAGCTTTAAATAAATATAAAAGGCGAATGAAATAATCCAACTATAAATATCTAAATAAAACTATAAACAACTGTAGAATAGATTGGGGCACCAAATCCATAAATGAATGTCTCATAATATAAGCGATGGTGTATAAAGTAAATCTAAACTAGTAAAGCAAGTAAAATAAATATCCAACTGCACTTCCAAAAATATCTCCAATCACTCCTGTGCAGTAACTCCAACACTATAGCTAAAATGGTAGTCAACGGAATGGGTCAAAGCCCATCGCAAGAACACTAACTCCTCCTCCCAATTAGGGTCTGTAAACCCAGACAATACCAACATGATAAATATCACAATAGAGTAGTTTAAATTAAATGAGATATATATTAACACGCGAGTAAAAATAAACTACTATCATCTACCCATATAAATAAGCCACCCCATATATTTAAGTCCAATTATTTTATTTCTATTACAATTTAAGCATTAGCTTTTATTCTTACTTAATTTAATTATCCAATTATTCTTATTCTTGTGACACCACTATGGCCAGCCAACCCCTTATCGATTCTGCACACACTCTTGGTGCGCTTAAGGTTCTACACATCACACCCATTTCCCTTACTATAGTCAGTCAACCCGATTTCTGTGAGCTCTGCACATACTCGCGAGATTCCAATAACGACACGTAACTATAGTCAGTCAGACCGTGTTCTGTCAGCCCTGCACATAATCGTGATGCCAATACATGCCCACATAGCTATAGCTAGTTGGCCCGATAACTGTCACTCCTGCACATACTCGCAATGAAAATTCATTTTTAATACTCGTTTTAAGTCTTAGGCATTAATTATCAATTATCTGAAGTTCTTATATTTTTCTATTAGCCCCACCCTGTTATCGAGCATAAACTCCTCAAACTACCCCTAGTCCCATACCTAGATTTCTCCAAAACGCAAGTGTATCATAGCCTATCATATAAGAAGAATACCTATCAATAACTACTACCTAGCCTCGCACCTAGGCTAAAGATTTAACAGAAATGACGTACAATTCAACCTTACCCCAGAATCATTCATCAGCAAAAATCCACACTATCTAGTCCCATACCTAGAAAGTGCTACCAACAAGTAAGTCTTACCTACTAGTCCCATACCTAGCAAGCAATCTAAAAAAGAGGTGAAAGCAATAACTACCCCAACAATCCCATCGTCCCCGCTGTGTCGATTATTAATAAAATTAACAAACCACATATGGCATATTTTCAACTTATCACAACAATTTTTTAAATTAATCGCAAGATCACTATTTATCCAAATTATGTCCGTTTAATTATAATATTAATTAAGCAATATATTTTCCCATCAATTTATAGAATTTCTATTCACAAGCATAAATTTAGGGGCATACAACAATAAATATGTACTCTACAAGATGCGCATAATTGACGTGGCTTCACATGTCGAAATTAATATATAACATCACTATGATTTATTCTACATGCTAACGTCATAAATTCTAATGGAATCCCAACCTTTAATCTAAGCATGCAAGGGTTTTGAGTCTTAATGCGTATTAAAAATTTGAATAAAATCCGTACCAAACTTTAATTTCAATTTCCCTATGTCTTTCTAACTGATTTTAAGAAAACAATAATTATTAGTGTTTAGGCAACATTTAAAACACATTATATCAAAGGGGAATAATAGAAGTATTCATGCCTATAAAAGAGTCATTTGAAAAATTTGATTGGATGGGTGCGTTCCTCTCGAGAAAACAATAAAAGCATGTTCTTGAACGATCTTGAGAAAACTTGATTTGAATCTTCAAAACTTGGGTTGAATCTTACTTTTAAATGGGGTTAAGGTTTTGTAGGTGAAAGGAGATGTAAATAAGAGAGGACTGCTCTTAGGGCTGATATGAATGTGTTTGAAAAAATCTAACCCCGAATTATATTTATATTAAGAGTTGGAAGTGTTTTGATATAACTAAAACTTTAAAACTAATAAAATCGCCAGAACTGCCCCGACCAAATCGATTCGGACCTGAACAGTCACCAGGTCATCCCAAAATAAATATAAGTGATTATAACAGATTGTTCAACACTCATCATGAACTTCGAGCTTTTTTAGCTTTAATAGTGGTGAGAACATCGATAAATGCTGAAATTGCAAAATGGCCCTATGGGAGATATCTAAGTGCTGAGAACGTCGATAAATACTGAACATCGATAAATAGTGGTGAGAACGTCGATAAATGCTGAACGTCAATAAATATAAGTGATTATTGTTTCTACATTCATAATATAAGCTGAAATTGCATAATATAAGTGGGTCAATATCAGCACTAAGATTACGGGCGTTATTGACCCACGATAAATGCTGAAAATTGCAGAATGGCCCCAAAAGGATTATGAATGTAGAAACAATAATAAAACAATATATACGTGGTTTGCCCATGATGTCAACCTACCTCCACGGGAAAATAGAGGGGATAGTCCTTATTAACGTTAAATAATGGTAAAAATTAAAGTGCTAGGGATGCTAGATGAGAGTCTAAGTTCGCACATTCAATTTACAATACCCTTAATGAGAGATAGATCGCCCTTATTTATAAATTTAGGTTTCTGACATTGTTAGGCCTCTTTATACCTATCTTGACCAAATTCAAGAGTCCTATTAACAATGGTATTTCAGTTAGTTTATATTAATTGATATCATCTTCGAGAATTGATCTTATCTCAAGTCTGCGCTTTGGGGGCTAATCACCGATCGCGTGTTCCTCACGTGATGGGCCACGTGTTCGGCCATGTGACAACAGTTCGGTCTCATTCCCTTCATAATCAATCTAGAAATATATGTTTTTTCTGGAAATATGGTATGCAAATCAATATTCTCCATGATGAAGATCAAATTCTATGCCTCAAAATAGTCCATAGCCGATGAAAATATCCTATTATTTTATCAATTGTGTATGCAAAGTGCACTAGAGGAGAAATAACTGTCTTATGGAATCACTTGGACTCTTTCCTCAGCCTTTATGAAGGTTGTCGTGAATTAATAGTGGGTAATTTCAATGTGGTGAATAATCAAATTGAGACGATTGGGGGAAACTCTATAGACTTTCATGTTGTGCAAGATATTAAGGATGTAATTTGCTCTAGGATTGATATACCTTGGTTACTTTGGGAACATATACACTTTGTGTATTTTGAGAGAGGGAGAAGGACTAATTCTTGCAAGGCTAGATAGATGGCTAAGAAAATCTAATTGGCTTGATTATTTCCCTAAAACCTAAATTACCCACCTTGATAAGAACTGCTCGTATAATTGTCCTCTCTTATTCTCCATAAAATCATCTATAAATTCCTCAAATGTTAGTTGAATCATCATGATTTACCTAACAGTATTACTCAATCCCGGTCCACTCCTATAGAAACCTCTCCTATGCAAATGTTTTCCTTAAAACTTAAGAGATTGTAGAAATACTTGAAGGTTTGGATAATATAATATACACATTTAAATATATTTTACCGAATGCAGGAGACCTTGAAGATGATGTTTTGTCCAAAGAGATGAGCTATGAGCAAGCCCCCATAGCCTCTATTAGATGTGAGTTACAACTAGCCAAAGATAATTTAGTCATAACTTGAAGAATGGGGATTTTACTCGCGACAAAAATTAAATCTGAAAAAGTTTAAATATAAGGACTTGAACACCAAATTTTTTCATTTTTCTGTTAAATCCAAGAAGAATTTACTTAGTGTTCACCAAAATTAAAAAGTAGGATTTAACTTGGGTGATCAATTAAAAGGATATTGTTGGAACCTTTTCCAATCATTTTCAAACTCATATTTCCGTGGAACCTGTTTCAGACCACTCTCTTCTGCTGAATACTATTCTTAAAATTATTTGTGAAGACTCTAACTCAGGTTTGTGCAAGTCTCCAACTAAAGAAGAGATTTTATCTGCTTTCTATGATCTAAATGGTGATAGTTCACTTAGGCCTGATGGTTTTAGTGGTTGTTTCTTCTCCAAATTCCAGGATATTATTTAGAGGGATCTAATTCTTACCATTAAGGGGTTGAAATGCCTAAAATTTAGACTAGCACCGCGATTTTCCACATCCCCAAAGTTTCTAACCCTTGTACTTGTTATCATTTCGGACCTATAAGTTTGTACAAGCTAACATAAAAAATCATTTTAAAATAATTGAACTCTTTCCAATAGTATGCCTCCTATTGTTTCTCCAAATCATAGTGTTTTTACAAAGGGGAGGAGCATTCTAGACAAAATTTCACTTGATCAAAAATTAGTAAATGACCTAAGAAAAAAGTTCATGCCAAAAATGTTTTGGTTAAGCTAGATATGAAGAAGGATTATGACAATCTCTCATGATTATTTCTGCTTCAAGTCGTGAGAAAACTTGTTTTTTATGAGGGTATCATTGATATGATATAGAGAATCATTTCTACTAATTGGTTTTATATATATTAATTAATGGGTAATTTTGAGGCTATTTCAAGTCCACTAGAGGTTTGAGACAATGAGATCCAATATCTCCTTCTCTCTTTGTTATAACTGTTTAAGTTTTAGGCAGAGGTTGAATAACTTGATATCCACCAAAGCCATCAAACCTTATAATCATCTAGTGGGTGTAATATAATTTCTCACCTTAACTTTACTTATGACGCCATCATATTTCTTAATGAGGAGAAGAGGAGTGCTTAGGCTATCTTATAAACAAACATAAGATCCACTTCATAAAAGACTCCAAGATGCCTTTTGCGAGAAGTGTAGCTACTGAAAATCATTTTGGGCTTAATCATAAAGATCTCCCTATTAAGTATTTAGGATGCCCATTACATAGATGGAGAAGAAAGGTTTCTTACATGACTGAGCTGCTTGATAAGATTAGAAACAAGTTGTAAGGATGACACTTTATATATTTATCCCAAGGAGGTAGACTTATCTTCATTAGGAATTTTGAATCTTCTATCCCTATTTTCACATGGGCAACTTTAAACCCCCGAAAACCAATTAATCTATAATTAATAAAATCTTTGCAAAGTTCTTTTGGATTGAAGCTCGGAAGGACCAATTGATCAAATGGGATCATGCTTGTTTCCCTCTAGAGGAAAGGGGTATCAATATCAGAAGTTTAGAGCATGTGATCAAAGCAGAGAGTTTGAGAATGTATTGGAATTTAAAGAAGAAAAGGAGCATATGGGCATCCTTTTTGTAGGCCAGTGAAAATCTAGACTCTTTACCAGTATCACTGATTCAAATGCCACCAAAAGGGTTATACAAGTTAAAAATAAAGCTGAGGCAAACATCAAAGTGAATTTTCATTTAAGTCTGCATATGATACTATTAGACTTCAAAATCCTATCTCTATCAATTGGAAATCTCTTTGGAACAATCTAAGACGTTTAAAAATATCAGGATTTTTGGAAGCTTGTTCATAATGCCACCCTAATTGATATGAAGCTAAAAAGAATATGAATCCACATGGATTATTCATATACGTGTTGTTTCAAGCATGAGGAATCCATTAATCAAACGTTTTGGCAGAGTTCCATTGCAAGAGAGGCGTGGAATATCTTTGGGAAATTATTTTGATTGAGACTAAATTTTAAATCTTTCACAACTATGATTATTTCTTGGTGGCTCAAATCTCCCAAAAAAGATTTTATGATATTCCTTTTCTCAAATATCCCCTTATTCATTATGTGGGATAACTGAAAATTAAGAAACAAATGTCATTTTGATGGCACTTCTATGCCCTATAAAGAAATTATTCATAATGTTTCTACTCTTCTTAACCATGTTAGCTCCAACATTACCTCATATGATACAGTTTGAGGAGGCGAGAAGCATAATTTAGAGTTATTTAAACTGAAAATCTCCCAAAAAGAAAAGAGAAGTGATGCTTATCACATGGAATAAGACTAATGATGGCTATTTAAAACTCAATGTAGATGGTTCTTCAAAGGAAAATTCAAACGAAAGTGGGATTCGAGCTGTTATCAGAGGTCATTATGGGAATTTTATTGGTGGATTTTCTAAGTATACGAGGATTAAAGAGGCTATTTATGATTAAGTAACTGGTATTAAAGATGGGATTTCTTTATGCAAAACTTTAGGCTATCACAACTTCCAAATTGAATCATATTCAAAGGTTTTAGTTAACGTGATAATTAGGACATGGAAACCTCCTTGTAAAATCAATCACATGTGAAGAACGTTCAAGAGTTGATGTCTATTGGCAATTTGAGCATTACTAACATGTGGAGATATGGTAATTTGGCTTAGCTAATATGTCTTCTAAAAATCTTAAATCTGAATTCTTTCACTAGTTCAATAACGTCCCTCCCATAATCAATTAGATTGTCCCTTATCACGTAATGGGAATTCTTATAAATTCCTAAATTTTATCTTTCCTTCCACTTCTTATGTAATGGGATAATGATAAATCCCCAAGGTGTTAGTTTTTAATGATGACTCATTAGTTCCGCTTCCCTAAAAAAATAAAAAAATACTTTTGATGTTCCACACCTGTAAATTTAGCAGTGTGAAATTTCACATCGCGAAATTTGAAATTTCAAACCATAATTTCACAACTCCGATATTTCAAATTATGAAATTTGTAATTTCACATTGCAAAATTTTATAATGGGAAATTTGAAATTTCCCAGTGAGAATTTCGTGATCAGTTAATTGTTTTCAAAATCATGAGATTTTTTTTCTTCCCTTAAGGAGTTATTTGAAAGAAACTGTATGAATTCTATGTTGTATGTTGATTTCCATGAAATATCTAGTATTATAAGCAATGCGATTGTCAATAGAAAAATTGGCAGAACAACCAGTATAACAATTACAAAGAAAAATTACCTTAGGGGTCTTGAAAGGATAATCAGAAGTGAAGTGAATAGTAACTAGAAAAACATCTCTTATATATGGGATATTAGTGGGCCCCATGATAGTCGCTTGCCAATGAAACATATCTTCAACCACGGGACCTGTCTCAAATAAAACAAGCATCTAAGGCACGTGCTTTATTAAAAAACATATTTTGCAACAGTATATATATGCAAAAAGGATATCGTTTTGGGTTGGTCCATTAGTAAACCCGCCAAATCGATTTATATATAGAATTATATGATTATGCAAAATGTTATAATTTGAACAATACTCCCTCTGCCCCAAATTAACGAAGGTGCCTTCCATAGTCGTTCCTAAATTTAATAGGCATCCTTTTAAAAATAGTATAGGTGATATAACTAATTTACCCATCCGAACAATGATACAAATGCATGTTTTGCATTCAAATGTTTCGTCATTTTTAAAAATAAATCTGACAAGTAAAAACTTTTTTAAAAATGTTTTGACTTGCAAGAGGCGACCATTAATTTGGGAGTGAGGGAGTATATAATAATTAGTATTAGGTATTTTTATGAATGAGGGTACAGTAATTTTAAGTGCAGACGAAACTCCCTCTGCCTTAATACATAACAATTACAGTTAAACTACATGTAGTGTATGTGATAAAAGGGAAAATTATTTTCCATGAATACTTGATAAGTTAAACCTTTTAAAAGTAAAAAGAATACTATTTATTGTGATGATTTGTAAAATTCATCACAAAGATCCCATTCACAACAACAAATATTATAGCCACAAAGATCGCAGCAGTTAAAAGCAACTCGAATTGTATTAGCTGGTTCTGAACATTGCCAAGTTTGATGTTGATAAGATATTTAGTATCATCGATATATTCTTTAAGTGATAACAACTTATTTAGAGTATTATCGATGAAAACAAAGTAGGCTTAGAGCAATATTTCAAGTTGATCAATGTCGTCTCCACCATTTGATGAGCCAACCGAGCTTGCATGTTTAGTTGAACTAATGTAACTGAAAACCCTTTGCACTCTTTGATCCCCACGGATTGATGACCCCACAGGTGAAACTGGGGAAGATTTTAAAACCACTGTAATCCCACCAGAAGTATTAGTTGGATCATATAGGTGACTGTTAGTGTAAGCCTCCTTCCTAAATTTCTTCTTTGTCAAGTACATCTCAGCCATGTCTACATCATCATCCATAAGATGTTATATCTCATCACAGACCTTCGGGACTTACTGAGTCGAGCCAAGGAGACAGCCTTTGAATCTATGGATGTTGCTAGTTCATCAAGCACTGGGTTCATCTCCATTTCTGATTATATCACCTAAGCATTAAGGGACATGCATGTTAGACCCAAAGCCAACTCCAATGTCCTGAATTAGAAAGGTTGATCTTTATCATCAATCTTTATTTAATAAGGACTCCCATGAGCATGACCTCTCTTATTTAGAACCGGAAAATCAAGACCACCAAAGTTATTACTCGTATGCCCATCTGATATGAATTAAACCTTAAATAGTTATGAGAAGAGGCAGGCCGAGGAACAGTGGATCAATGAGATAAAAATCGCGATTCTCCCATTCGGTCTTACTGATTTTCTTTTTTAAGTTTAGCCCCAATATGTTGAGAAGAGATGTAAGAATTAGTACAAATCAAATTTGTATCTAAATTTTACCCGATGACAACTGATAGCTGCAGCCTTATATGTGAAACCAGAGGGTTTATTTTAACAAAATTCACAACTCTTTATATTGACGACATCCATTTTATTTATACATTTCTAAAATGGGACTGGAGTTGGAGATCAGGAAGAACTAATTGTGTATTTTTTCAGTGTGACAAATGAAATGAGAACTAATGAGCTGAAGACTAGGTGGATGCAGATTAGATATTAAGGTATGAGTTATTTGTGAGATAATCACAGAAAATTATAAGTCTTGATACATAATAGGCATAAGATGACCCAGGTAAAATAGACAACAAAAATACATGGAAGTGATTATCTCACAAACGCATTAAGGGAAGAAATTGTTTTTCATGAATTATAAGAAATTATTAGAAGAGATCAATAGACAATAATTAGAAGTGATACTCCGTATTTGTGGCCTCAATTATGACTACCAATATGGTAAATGTGCCTGGACTATTTTGTTGTTTCTTTTAATTTTTTCTTTTCCAAAAACCATGTATTCCCCTTCCTTCATGTTAGGTAGGTAGTTATATTGAGGAACGTTTATGCATCTATCATTATGAACTAAAAAAACTTAACACATATGTTACCCACAGTTCTTTCAAGCTAAGATTATATATGATTCCAATATAAGAATCTCTATCTAGAATTTCCTTATAATCCCAAGTGAATGAAATTAATAATAAAATGATTCTTTTTGGATCTCATGTCATAATAAGCTTGATTGACCCAGTTGGATTACTATTCCAAACCACCTTATCAGAACCTTAAAGGAAAATCCTAGTTTCCTTTGTCATAATCAACAATTACATCCAATAATAGAATCCATATAAAGCATTGTTACTGAAAACTTTGCTCTAGAAAGAATCATAGAGCCAAATGTACCCTTAAAATCAAGTAAGAACCCTCTATTTGGGGTATCAATGATTGTGAATGTGATAAGTCTGTCAGTTTTTAATTTTCATTTCCCCTCAAATCCAGGTATTGCTTTCCTCATTTATAAGTAGAGTTATACTTAAGAATTACTTTTTTAATGAATATGAACTAAACACCTTACACACACACACATACAACTCTGTCAAGACAAGGTTTTAAATGTCTCTCCTTTGGACTACCCTGTAATTCTAAATTATTAACCTCCATATTGAAATGATCTTTTTGGATCTCATTAGGATATTTATAGTTAAATAAATGGGAGCATGGTCTAGTTTTCTACATATCAGTTGCAATCGGTAGGAGAAGAGCATTATGTATCCAGTTTAGCTGTTTATGAATTAGTGAATAAAGGTATGTAGATTATTTCAAGCTAACAATTTTCGTTATTTATATATTTTGTCGTAAATTTTGGAAACTTTACAGAATTATAAATTTATTTATTTTTAACTTTCACTTCTATAAATGTATCTGGTAAAGTTTATTGTTTTCAAAATCATGAGATTTTTTTGCTTCCCTTAAGGAATTATTTGTGTGTATGTAGATAGTTAGATGAATTTCATTGTAACGGTGGTCTCGAATTGATTATAAAAACATGAGTTTATTCCCGAAAGCTATGCTTACAACTTAAAATGTAAGTTGGCGCTCTGTGCTCTTGAAACATAGAGTTTTTGATTGTGTATATGCATATGTAATCATTTTTTTAAATCTACCAAACCATTCGAACTCAATGACATAATCTCTAACAGTGACACTACAATACCTTAGAACTTCCAACAGATATAAAAGCCAAAGATGTGATCATAATCTGCATATGTAGAAAACTAAATTCGATTTTTTACAAACAACTATCAAAGAAGTAACACCACTTTTGAAGCAGCATGTTTGTCGTTAAGCATTTAATTACTAAGGATTGGGTACAACCCAAAATGGTGTTGGCTCAACCTTCCATACATCAGAATCAACCAGGTCATAAAACATTTCAATTCTTCTGTCCTCGAAGCTAAACATACCCATATCATGACCTCCATAGCAATAATCTTCATCCATTCGATCCCAAGAATCATCCGTGAAGTAAATTTAATTTCTCTTACATTCCGGATGTTCTTTAGTCGAAAGAGAAAGCGAGTGATTTCCACTCCAAAAAAGCACGCGTTCACCTAAATTCTGGGTTGCTAACCACTTTTCACGATCTAAGTCTAGTTTGAAAACTTTGAAATCCAATGTTTGGTAGGGACAAACTAAAGGCTGATTGTCCTCATTCGAATAGACTTTTCCCTCATAATGTGGTTTTCCGTCACAAACAAATTCCCCGACGTACCTAATGACAAGGCATATGTCCCCATATGATTCCACCAAAAAATAGTGGCTAGAGTAAAGTTCCCTCTCAAACTGTTGGATTAGTTCGGATAAAGTAGGTAATATGTTCATCATTTTGATAGGAAGATTAGAGTGGAAATGATTATAATCCCATACCTCAACGGAGCCTATATCGCCTAAGCTATATAGATGGTTTTTGTAGTATATAATATCACTGTATGGCGCATTTTGGCCGTGAATATCGGTCCACACATGGGCTCCATTTCGGAAAAAAGCAAGCTTTGAGAGCTCGCTGTAGATAGTGAACACTATGTAGTTGTTATCCCAAGATGGGCCGGAGGATAGAATACCCTTTTTAATCAAAACCTGCTTTCGTAAATCCTCTAAAAACATTGTTCAAAATATAGAGGAAATTGACAAACCATGATTGAATCCTACAACCATCAGCTCGTCTTGATCGTCATCCCCATAACGGGTACGTAGCCTGCTAACAGAGTGTATGTGGGGAAATGTTTCTTTGGTGGGAAGCTGAATCTTAGCTTGTGAGAATAGGTTTAAGAGACAAGGGTTGGCATGTTTGTCTAAGAGCACAAGCCAGCCATGCGATGAACCCACGCAGCGGCTCTGTAGAAGCTCCGTTGGCGTGTTGTTGAAGTTGTAAACTGTTTCATCTTCGAGGTTGTAGAAGCAAATATCGTCACAGTCCCTTTCTTCTTTTGGGGGTAGCATGAGAAGGGATGATTGAAGGCATTGCTGCTTGTGTGCAGATGACTTGTTTCTTTCACCCGCATTGAGCCACCAAGAACACACGCCTTCGAACCGAAGCATGTTCACAAAGGATAGCTTTGAGATGATCAATTCCAAAAGCTGTGTTTCAAGCTCTGCCCAATTCGGTCCTCTGTGTTTTGATTTTCTTGTTTGACATTCGCCATAATTATTGAACGTAACATGATTGTGAATATTGGTAGAGAAGAGATGATGCAAACTCAAATAAATAGAGTTGTAAAATGCGTTGGTATTAAACAGAGATGGTTGACTATATATACTTCTAAAACGCACAGCTTCTAAAACGCTATAGAAATGTTAAATGTCGGTATGTGTTTAGCGTGTCTACGTGGACTATTTGGTTTTAACAGCAATAGATTTTAAAATTCAGATGTATTCAATTATCCCAAACATTGGCATATTACATGACAAACACAATATATTTACCAATAAGTTAGCCGTACTGGGTATTAAACACAATATAATCATGTTTAATGGTCCAGTTGTCCCTTCTCAAGAGATGGCAATATAATATTTACTAACTTATTTTTTGTGGAGAAAGCTAACTGGCAATATGATTTCTTTTTTTTTGCCAAATACCCTGCGGTGGTGTCCTAGTTGTATTTCGTTTCTTATTAATGTTCTTTATGATTTTCACGTGTTTTGATCTTAAGATTAATTATATCAATATTTTTCATTATACGAAAACCGTGTATGGGGGACATATGCCATAAGCTTTAGGAGTTCCAAGTGCTTTAGGATTTTTTTCCCCCTTGTTTTACTAAAAATGTATGTTGGAAAATATTTTATTTTTACACAAATTAATATTTTGATCAAATTAAAATATTGGTCATTATTGATTTATTATAAAAGTAGAGCCCCACTTCTAACGTAGTAGAACCAAGTATGTACACATTTTTTGTAGTAAGACGAGTCACATAATATATTCATTTGTTAAAATTGACAAATGATGAATGAAAAGTTTGGTTTCAAAGTGGCCCATATATGTATGAAAATTATTGGAAATTTTATTTAATTTCTTGGGACGATTGACTCTTTATGAAAAATGTCGCTAAAGTGACTTTTAACAAAAAGACTTATATTTTCAAGAAAGAACACTTTAATTTCTATAAACATAAGAGTTCTCTTTATTTAATTGAAGAAAGAAAAATATTTTTTAATGCTTTCCATTCCAAATCTAGTCGGAGAGTGTATCAAACATAAATGATTCGCAGGGCAGACACAATGAAGTGCTCCTTGCGCGTGTGGAAACCCTTTCATATTTGAGGTAGACACTCATTGTTCATTATCGTAAACGCCATAGCGGGAGCGAATTCCGTCTTAAGGAGAGACTGTTCAAAACTCGACTCGATCATCTCCTTCGATTGTAAGTTTTCTATTGAACTGATTTTTTACTCCGCAAATATATTTGGTTTCATATTTTAAATTGGTGAAACACAAAAGAACATATTATAAATAACAATCTTAAGACATAAATTCTTTTGCGGCTTGTGTTTGTGTGATTGATAGAAAATAATAATAATAATAATAATAATAATAATAATAATAATAATAATAATAATAATAATAAAAATAAAAATTAGAAGACATCTAATACTGTATTAGTATCAATTCGATATTTGAACCCCATTTTTTATCTTTGCTTTTGAACCCCATTTTTTTCTCCAAAATATTCTTAATTTTTTAAATGTCCAATTTTGAGATTTGAATGTCCATTTTTGATATTTTGATATTTGAATCTGTCCATTTTTTTAGTATTAAAGTTGTTCATTTTTAATGTCGTTAATTATTTAGGCAAACTCTTTAGACAAAAGATTAATTACGTTTAGGAATAATAATGGATTTAATATTAATTTTGGTATATATTTTTTGGGGTTAAAAAAATATTGGAAAAAATAACTTCTAAAAATTTGTATAAATCTCAAATTAAAGTTGAAATAACCCTAAAAAAATTTGCCGCGGGAGATCCCTCCCGTGAACCCCCGCATCACATGAAAGTTTGGCTTCCCTTGAAGAAAAATCCTGAATCTGCCACCGGCGACTTCAATACATGTCTTCTGCTTTAGATTTCCATGTTTGTTGGCATTTTAATAGTGTTACGTTCATTGCATTTAATACTCTCTGTTGTTCATGACTTGATATATCTAATTCCTGATAAGAATTTAGATGAGTATGATAATGCATATGATGGGCATCACGGTTATGTGTTTATGAGAATTTACAATTTTAATCTAAGATTGATTTTATCAGGTTATTTTGAAACTTTTTTATTTTTATGCTCCTATGAAAGGGTCCTGGAAAAGTTACATTTTTATTATCAATAATTAATATGAACCCACCTTCATGAAAATAATTAGACAACCATTCATATAAATTCATTTTATAAACCTTTTGAATATTAAAGGTTTATCATTTTCCAAATATACAATTTGCTTGTGAATTCTAAATTTTTATCATATGAATATAAAAAATTTATTTAATATATTCATTTGATTTGGTTATCAATATGTTATAAGAAAGTGATATATGACTATATATTTGGGGTGACAATTCGGGTCAACTGATCGTGTTTCGGACAAACACGACAAGACACGACAAGATTTTTTAGGACACGAACACGACACGATACGAATTCGTATTTTTTTTAGTTGACACGAATACGACCCGAATAAAAAAAAAAACACGGCACGACACGAATACCAGAATTTCTTAAATTTTATATTTAAAAAACACGATAACACGACACGACTAATAATTCAGACACGAACACGACACAACACGACTTCGTGTAAAAAAATACGACACGAACACGACATATCGTGTCAATTTTAAATCAATTTCGTGTCGTTTTTTCGTATCGTTTCTAAAATTGTCACCCCTACTATATATCATTTGAGAAGGTTGATTCAAAGAATTGTTTTCACATTCATGTACGCTGTTTATCGCATTACTTTTATATAATTGCTTTCCCACATAGACATTATTATGGGTATATCAGATTTATTTAGGTTATGGGTGCTCAATGGTAAAAATGGGTATTTTAGGCGTGTACACTCACGGGATCAATGCTTTTGTTATTTACTTAAATTATATGTCACGCATGCATTGTGTTTACTTAAGAGTAATACGTTATTATGTGTGTATTTAACAAGTCAAAATTTTGTCACCTTATGGTCATGTGTTTGTTCTCCAGTTATGACGTATCACTATAAGCACAACAACATGACAATAATATTTTTGATGACATAATTATCACACGTGTGGTCACATGTAAATTTGATAGTATATTACTACTATCATGACAATATATATTTTATTGTATGCCTAGTGACATTTCTTCAAATCACAATTATTGAAACATAACGACCCGATTACAATATTATGACTATTTATGTAAGAGCAAATTTCATAACTACTCATTTTAATTTTAATTTTAATTTGGCTTATTCCATTAGATCCCATTGCTCCTTCATGACTATTTTCAAATATTTGAATAATAGACGTTGATGGCTTTTGAAAGATTGAAGATCGTTCATCACAACAACATTCAGAAGAGTTATGAAGTGATTTGGAAAAGTCTTTAAATATCCAGGGGGTTATTTTTTAAAACGAGTTTGCATTTAAAAGTTTTTAAACTAATTTAAAATGATTTTTAAAGATTTTTATAAAAAAAACTCTCTAATTCGTTGAAATGAGATTTGGTACGTCGTTCGAACGAGTTGCATAGTCTCATTAGTACAAGTTTCCTCTGTTCGAACGAGATATGAAACGTCGCCTTTTTGGTCAGTTTTGAAAATTCGTTCGAAGTTTCGTTGGATGTCATTCAAACGAGATTGGTCATGTCATTAGAACGAGTTTTTTGTGTTCGAAAGAGATTGAAAGTGACACCTTTGCTACATATCTAGACAAAGTTGAAAACCTTTGAAGGACCTCATCTTATTGTTTGATATATCTGCCACTCTCTTTGATGCAACAACCAACCAGAAAAAGCGATGTATTTATACCATGGACATTAATCGATTAAATATAGGATATCCAAGTGAAAGAAAAGGAAAAAATAAAGGATTGATTTCACTTTACAAAGAGATCTAATAACAATAGCTAAATTTAGAAAGTTTTCTACTTGTAAGGGAATTCAGATGAAAAAATTTTTAAATTAAAAATATTTGGTAAAAGATGAAGAAAAAGACATCTTCTAGTTTTAAAATATCTTGTGATCCTTTTTTTTTTTTTTTTTTTTTTTTTTATAAATGATGGAAATCGACCACTACGATACATAAGAAAATAACACCGCCTCTCTACCGACAACATATTAAATGACATATGGCTTTGTAGTATGACTTACAATATCTCCAATGCAAGTGTGACTTGGTTCTAATGTGGTTGTATAAATAAGATAATGTGTATTTTATGTGGTATATAAAAATATATTTTATAGCCGATGAATATGAAATATCATCTCCTATCCAAACATGTAAAAGTAAACTTGAATTATACATGTATATGATTGGTATGTTTGGTAATTGTAGAGAGAGGTTGATTGACTATTTTTGCTCTTTACAATGTCTAAAATACCCTCTACATCTAGATGGTCATCCTCACAATATCTAAAAGAAAGCCTATCATATCATATTTATAGTTACCGTTCACATTTGCATTTGAGAAGTATTTGTATTCACATTACCTCATTTCACTTTCTTCCAATTCATATTAGCATTGAAGACGCTCTTATCCTGGTGGGCAACACCCAAGTTTTAATCATACACAATGTAGTTAATTAATCTTAGTTATGAAAAATGCATAATACACCCGATTATCAAAACAAAGAGATGGCATATGTAAATCCATGCTTGAATCAAAATTATTGAAGAAACAACGAGTTTCCATCCATGCCAGAATTTTAAATTTGATTAGTTTGCCACTACAAAATATGGTTTTTAGTGATTTTTTCATTTATATAATCATTAGCAAAGAAAAAACAGAAGCTAGAAAATACCCTTTTGATGTTTTTTTGAAAAACTTGATTATAACACATAAATATTATAATTCAGTATTTAAAAACAAGTGTGCCAAATACAAATTCTTATCATAATTGTATTTAAAGACAAAAAATAAAATTATAATTGATGACCAAACATCCCTTTAGATATCACTTATTCATGGTATAAGCCTTAGATATCACATATGTTTATTCACAAGAGAGGTTTAAAAAATATGTAACAAAGAGTAAGGCCAAAATTAGATAAAAATGAACTAATTTTATTAATTATCTTCAAAATGTGATATTACAAATTTACAGTCTATTATGGTTGTTCATTTTAATAGCTCTCATTGATCAAAAGTTTAATGTCAAAAATATATTATGGACCCACTACTTTTGTCCACTCCATAAACAAAAGTTTAACACCTTTCGTTAATTCACAAAATAATTTTAAAAATAGGAAAAAATATGAATTCTCTCGAAGTTTATTATTTTGTTTACTTATTATTATTATTATTATTATTATTATTATTATTATTATTATTATTATTATTATTATTATTATTATTATTATTATTATTATTATTATTGTTATTATTATTATTATTATTATTATTATTATTATTATTATTATTAAAGGGTCATATGCTTGACACGAGACCAGTAACTTTAATTGAAAAATTGTGTTAAAGGACCCTAATTTTTTTTTCTTCGGCACCACAAATTGCTTAAAAATGATTGTATATTATGTTTTTAAAAGTAATGCGATGGCGACGGAAGAAAATATAACTAAATGCATTTTTAATAAGTAAAAAAATTACATCTACTGTGTTATGGGTTATAGTCGTGTCGTGACATTGTATATTTCAATACCCCTTTATACACATTAAAAATTTTGGTGCGCTTCAAATAAATTATTTTTACAAAGTTATTTTTCAAGATTGCACACCAAGTGTTGGAGAAAATTTCCAACCTGATTTTTCATGTCATTTTTCTCACCTAAATCCCCCCAGCATAGCCATTTTCTAATTGTGCACCCCAAGTACTCAACGAAATGCTTGAGTGACATGTGAACTTTATAAAAAATGCATTTGGGCCCTTAAATCATATTTTTGTGAGATTCAAGGACTTGGGATTAATTTTATTTATTTATAAGGTTTGGTGAAGTTAGGAATAGGGTCGTTTATGAATTTATCATATATAAAATGAGAAATGACCTTACTATAGTGAGCTATTGTGATTATGGGTGTTGATGTAAAAAACTAGACTAGGTCTACCTTTTTAATCACAGATAAATATATGTAAATTAAAGGGAGAGAGACAAACGATTTTTAAAGTGGCCCGGCTCTAAGGGAAAGTCTACGTCCACTTTGTTTCTTATTGCCTTGTATTTTGTCTTGCCTCTCGTGTTTTGAATGACTTGAATGTGCCCTTAATGAAGGGATTACAATGTATTTATAGACAAGTATGCAGATAGAGAGATGGAATATTAATAAATGGAATTCCTTTATAAATTAGGCATTTACATCAATACATAATGTCCATAATGCTCTTGGATGTTGGTGCTTGTTGATCAAGTTGGTCGGCCTTCCCACTATTGGTCGGCCTTCCTGGAGTTGGTCGGCATTCTGCATGTTGGTCGGCCTCCCAAGTCTTGGTCGGTGATGCTATGACTTGATGACTAGGATTCTTACCATGCAAGATGACATATGTCCGTCTCTGGTTGATCCATGTAAGTGGGTAATTTTTGGTATCAACAGAAGCCCCTAATATTCCATGCTTGATTCTTGCTTGAAAGTATGAAGCATTTAGTCTTGGTCATAGCTCGGGCTATATTTATGATGTTTGGTCGGTTACCGACCTCCCACACTTGTAAAATTTTACAGGTATTGCTGGTGGTGTATGTTACCAATGGTATTTTTGTAAATATCCTGACTTACAATGAACCGTCTCAGGGTAAATATGTCTTTTTTATTACTGCCATAATTTCAATCGTCGTTTCACTTTAATCATTACGCTCGTCGGTTTTCGAGGCACTCTATAAAAGGCGGTAAATTTCTCGATCGTCTCTTTACTCCAAACCTTCTAAGTGTTGCTTCTACCCTTGAGCTTTCATGCGATTATTCTTCCTTTATTTTAGTTCTTGCTAAATCCTTAATCTTCTATAAGAATCCTTTCCTTTTATTCTTTTTTTTTTCATATTGAATCATGGTTTACGTTATTTTTTCTCTAGAAGAGTTTAGAAAGGAATGGAATATACCAAGCTGGGTAGACTTAGAGTTACCTAGTCCCCTTGTAGATGTTTTCTCTTTATCTGAAGATCATTGGATTCCTTCCTTATTCAGAGCTGAATATGGCTTCACTTTTCCCCCAAATCGTTTTTGCTTAGAATTTTGTCAATACTTTGATTTGTACCTGCTAGAGTAGCCCCCAACACCTGGAGAATAGTTAATGGTGTCTATAAGCTTAATCAAATCCATAGGACCCATACCGGTATCCCTGAAATTATGTTCTGTTACAAATGGGTAACCAGTGATAATACATACTATTTAAAAACTAGGTTTGTTAATAGAGCTCTAGTCGTCAATCTTCCTAATTCTAATAAGGACTACATCGATCATGGGGTTATTGCTAAAAATTAGCAATATGTACCTCAAAAGGGTATTGAAGTATACAATGGACTAAGATGCCCTAAATAGGGTCATGGAATAGGTTGTAATATATTTTATACATTCATGATGATGAATCACCTGCTAATATGTTATCTAATAATTATTGTTTGTTTGATTGTAGTTGAGAGGAAGAGAAAGTGTCCTAATCAGGGTGACACTAAACTTGATGAGCTCAAGTTTCTCTAGGGCATCCATTAAAGAATTAGTGAGGAGCATATTAGGTCGGCCTCTTACTTGCTCAAGTAAAAATATCTCTATCACTTCCTTTATAGCCCAACCTTCAGCTGTTGTACCATCTGTTATGATTAACTTGAACAAAGACCCAGTTTCCACTTCCTCTATATCTGGTGGTGGTGAACCTGCTGTTGGCCCCTCCTCTTACTTCAACTCAAACATTCATCTCTCAGTGACCATGGGAAAAAGGAAATTTCCCAATCTTCTTGGGGATGCTGCTGCCGGAAGAAGCCCCCAGCCAACAAGGGAGAGGAGTCTCTTTTAAAAAGTTTGAGAAGAGGTCCTGCTGCAAAGCAGGTTGAAGAAGTTGTTGATGCTGACCAACAAAACTTGGTCGGTATTATTCCATCTGGTGTTGGCCCTTCGTTGGCCATGGGTCCTAGCTTGGCCAAGAAATTAATTAAGTCTGGTACTTTTCCACACCACGGGGGTATTACTTCCTTTATGACTCGACTAAAGATATCTGAGAGGGTTGCTCAAACTCTTGCTCTGGTGAGACCTCCTTCTTAATGATTTCTTTGTTCTTTATCTTTTACTTCCTGTGCTAACTTTATTTTTCTTCTTTGTAGTTCCTGGTCTATTTCAACCAGATGTTAGACAAGGTTGATGCTCTTCGTTCTTCTTCGAATGACGTGGAAAAGGCCTTTAATGGTCTTAAACAATCTTTGCTGGAGTATCAACAAACCCTGGAGACAGAGAAGAAAACTTGGGAGGAAAAGATCAAGCCTGCTGAAGAAGCTCAGTAAAAAGTTGATATGACAATCCTTCAAGCTGAGCGTAGGGAAAAGGCTACAGAAGGAGAATTAGCCAAGCTAGAGAAAGATTTCTCTTCTGAAAAGGCCAAGAGGAAGAAAATCAGGGAAGCGTCCTTCAATAAAGTTTGGGTCAAATCCATTTCTGCTGCCTATGCTCAAATTGAGTATGCAAAGAGAAGATATTTCAAGGATGGTTGGTCGGCTGTACTGAAGGAGGTCGACACAGAAGAAGATTCTGAACTATTTCAAAGATATGAGCCTGGCTCTCCCCCCAATATGGACGATGAAGTTGAAGATGATGTTAGTTCTGGGGAGTCCTCTCTGGTGGTTGAGTCTTCAACTAACTAACTTAAGAATATTGTCGAGTCAACTATCCCCTCTACTGAGCAAGATAATCTAGCTGCCCCTTCTGCCGACCAAGGTGGAAGTGTTGAAACTGATAGAAAGAAAGTGTAGACTTGCTCGACATTTGGCCTTTTTATCTTTCTTTTGTTTCTTCTCTACTGTACTTGTAACTTCCCTTTATATATCAATAAAATAACTTTTTCTTTATACAGTTTGTCGATTCTCAGTTATTTTTATATCTTCTTCTGTTGTTGATTGAATGTTACTTCAATTTTCTATTTCAATGCCAAGATGGAACAACTTTCTTCCAATGATTCTGATGTACTCAAGCGTTGCAACAACTTTATTAAGTCTGGTCACATGACTTTAATCGAGGAAGAATTGTTAGACTTGTTTTGAGAAGATACTACTGATCAAGCCAATGATTCATATATTTATCTCAAGTTTCTTCTTAATCAAGTTGTGGCCAATAATATGGCTTACTTTGAAATGATTGAACAACTTGAAGAGGAGCATAACGAGGCCATGGCTTTGCTTCATGCTGACTATGAAGCTAAGTACAAGTTTTTAAGTGAGGCTTGGGGTTTTAAAGAGAAATTGGAGAAACGTTCTTCTGCTTTTAGGAAGAAATTTTTTTTGTTGAAGTGTGAAGTTGATGAGGCTAGGGCTATTACCAAGCTTTTAGAAGAAGATGAAGAAAATAATAAATTGAGGAGTGAACTTAGCTCCTTGAATAATCCTCCTATTTCTGTTGTCGATGAAGGTGCATCTTTCCTGGAGAGTGAGAATGCCAAATTAAGAGAAGAGTTAAAAACTCAGAAGAAGTCTAAGCCTTCCTCCTCTTCCAGATAAAAGGTCAGTTGAGCAATGACTAATGAGGCTAGAACACAGAAAACCCTAGCTGACCAAGATTCTCAGCTAAAGGCTAATAACCGAGCAATTATTGAGTTGTCCCAGAGGCTCAAGACTTAAGATAACATACTTTCCAACCAATCCTCTCAGTTGCAGTCTAAAGATGGAGTGTTGAAGAAACTTCGACATCGAGTTGAGAAATTGACTTTATAATTTCATAAGCAACCTAGAGAGGTATGGATGGAAGGATACAATGAGGTTGTTGGTTGTTTTGATGACCATTTCAGTCAAGCTCAAGGTGAAGGTTATAAGTGGGGCTGGACCAATTTCTTGACTGTTATAAAGGTTGATCAGAACAGTAGGTTATGGTACTGGGCTGATCATGGGTTCTTAGATTGTGATAAATGTCCCTTCAATCTTGACGTCAGCTAGATCCCTGTAGAATTCATTCCCCAGTGCCTAATATCCAAATACTTAGGGGATTATGGAATGCATGATGAGTTAGAGGTAGTTCGGACTTCACATTTGTTGGAAACATCGAGCAGTAGTAATAGGAAAATGCTTCAAGATTTCAATTTCATCAACTCTCCTTATACCCTGGATGATCCTCCTGCAGGCATGGAAAAAGCACCGACTTCCTCCAAGTCTGGAGGAAAACTTCCAGTAGAGTAGTTGTCCTGTAATTCATTTGTAAGACAATATTTGCATGTAATCATCATTTATATAAATGAAATGCGTTGTTTCCTTTATAAACTTATCTTGTTAATTTCTGAATGTTTGAATGAACTTGTTGTTCTAGTAGTTCTACTGATACACTTAGACATTTGCCTAAATTAGTACCAGTTACCAATGATATTATCTTAGGTTCTACTAATGCACTTAGATTTCTAAGTTTAGCACCAGTTACCATTGATGCTGCCATAGGTTCTACTAATGTACCTAATTTTTTAGGTTTAGCATTAGTTACCAGTGGTGACCAAGCATATGTGAAATATGTGTCTATATTCCTATTTAGTAATTTTCCCAATGTTTTTCCTCCATATTTCTCAGTTTGGATAAAGCTTATTGATTTTTACACAGAGTTTTATCCCTGATGTTTCTTAACCAAGTACCGAGGAATTAAAATCCTGTTTTGACTTGGGGTTGATTATTTGCCAATCAAGTATTGCCTTTGTCGACCAGGTATTTCCTTTGTAGACCAAGTTTGTAATTCTACCAAGTGCTGAAGATTTAAATCTTGTGTTGTGGGGATCCATATCACTATACTCCAACAAAAAATAAAAAAAAAATGAAAGAAACCAACTCTTTATTAATGTTGAAATAAAGGATTACAAAAGTTTTTGCTCGTTAGATCACTGGTAGTACTTTCTGAGATGCTCGGTATTCCAAGGATTTTTAAATTCTTCCACCTCCAAAGTTTCAATCATATATGTTCCTGGTTGGATGACTGCCGAGATACGATAAGGTCCATGACAATTTGCTTCAATCTTTTTGTTCTTTTAAATGACCTTTTTAATGACATAATTCCCCTATTTCAAGTTGGTAGGCTTCACCCTTTTGTTATAGAAGCGTACAGTCCTTTGTTAATAGCCAACATTCCTCAGAGCAGCATCTTCACGTACCTCTTCCAACATATCAAGGTCTAGCCTTCGCATTAAATCACTAAAAATGAAGTTAAAATTCAACACTCTATGAGTTGGTAGGCTGAGCTCGACTAGTACCACTGCTTCTGTCCCAAATGCCAACATATATGGTGTTTCTCCTATAACATCTCTTGGAGTTGTTCAGTATGCCCATAGAATTGAGTGCAATTCATTGATCCAATTGCCCTTGGCATCGTTAAGTCTTTTCTTCAACCCGTTAAGCAAACTTCTACTAGTCACCTATGTTTGACCATTGCTTTGAGGATGACCTAGAGCAGAATGCATCTTCTGAATCTTGGAATGGGTACAATATGCTTCAAAATCTTCATTATTGAATTGTGTGCCATGGTCGATGATGAAAGCATATGGTAAACCATATTTGCAAATGATTTTCTTCCAAATAAACTGGTACAACTTCTTATAAGGCATGTCCACCAAAAATATAATCTCAAGGGGTTTGAATAATATTTTGTCAAAAAAATAACCCCCAAATTCAATGTATAAGGTTTATTGACATAAAATACAATGTGTTCACATTTACACACATAAACACAAACATATACATATACACACACATATACATACATACACACGCATATACACATATACACACACACACACACATGCTGACATGCGCACACATACATGCACATACACACATATACGCACACATACACAAATATACGCACACACACACACACATATATACATATAAATACACATATACACACATTTAAACAAAAATACGCATATAAATATAAATATATACAAAGAAATATAGGGTTTTGTATTACCTGTGAGTGAAATCACAAAGCAAAGAAATCTAGGGTTGGAGAAATAGTAAAAAATCGCACGGAGAAGAAAGGTTTGGCGCCAAGTTTGACTGAAAATGAAAATGTGGGATATTTTTTTAGTATAAGGAATATGGCCATGGACCTTAGCCCTTACCAACCACTACGGGTAATTAAAATCCAACACATCAGTTTGTGAAGCGTGTGGGGAAGGGAAGGGTCATGTCCCATAGCTGTGACCAATGCTTTGATATGGCCACGGTTCCAAATTGTGACCAACAATGTACGTGTTTGGCCTTAGTCATGCAGTTTGTAACGGACTAAGGCCTTGACCCCTCCGTGACCAAGCTTGGAGGGAATTATGGCACAAATTTGGCGCCAAAGTTATCACGTCATGGTCACGATAAATGATCGTGACCCACTGGGGTTAGGGATTTGGTCCATGACCACTTCCAAGAGCATCCATGAACACACCTCTTCATGGAACTTGTCGCCCCTAATGTTGAAATAGTCACGGTCTTTGGTTATGAACAAATGGTTACGGTCTTAGGACGTGAGCCTCTTGCCGTGACCATTCACAGGGTGTGTAGTGAATGTAAAAAGTAAACTTATTGGTATTCAACTTCCTTCAACTCTCGAATTTTGCCAATTTCATGCGTGGGATGTCTCCCTAGAGAAATCCAGACAAGGAACCTTTCTGATACACTACTGTATGGTGACAGAGGGATTCGCCGCGGCGCAAGAGTCACCTATGTGCCGATCGTTTATTATATTCGGCTCACCAACTCGGTACAAAAATCTAAACAATTGACTACACTCTTTTAAGGAAGTATAACGGTCAGTCCGGGTATCGAATCCATAGAGACTAGTTGTTAGAATCCTATTAATTTAATACTTCTCGAATAAAAGTGTAAAAGGTAATTGTTAACAAAAACAAAAGATAACTAGGCTGGTGTATTTATACTAGATAAACAAAAGGAATAAAAACTATAGGTTGCGATAGATATCCCTCACCCCGAGTTAATTGGTATAAATGGTTACATGGGTTCACAAGTTATTAAGATTGAGTATTCAGAGTCGTCACCCCTTAAATTTGCATAAAAACCTAATATGATTTTGACGTCAACAAATACCTCAGAAATTGCACACGCAAGGTCGTAAATACAGAGCATACATGATATACCCCGTTAAATATCCTAGACATAATAACTATGACAAACCAATCAAAATAAACTCATGAAAACCCATCACCATAGCAAAGCAAACCCAAGGTGAGTTCAATTCAACACAACCTAATTTAAACTAGCTAGAAAGCATGATAAAAAGCATTAATTAATTACAAGAAAGTAAACCTAATTATCAAAGTAAGTAAATAAAGCAAGTAAACCTAAATTACAAAGCAAGAAATAAACAACACTAAGCTTAAACAAAGAAATAACAATTAATAACAATGGTGGAGATGCTGAATAGTACTTACAATACCCAAATGGGTGCAAACCCTAGGAAGAGAAGCTCCACCCAAAAATAACCTATCTTTAACCTAAACTACAATATAAAAACTAGATATCTCAAATAAACAAAGTACCCCTATTTATATTAAGTTCGGAAATAAAGAAAAAGGAAAAAAAAATTGAAAAGAAAGAGCTGCCAACGTCGAAATTAAGCCAGGACCGATCGATCGGTGGGAGGGGATGAGCCTATTGCATTGGATCGTGAATAAGAACTGAAATCCCGATCGATCGGTAGCTCCGAACCTGCTGCTAATTTATGCTGAGACCTGCTTGCTACTATGTATCGGACCTGCTCCCTTTGTTTTCAAATCGAGACTTGCTCCCAATCGCCCAAGACCTGCTTGCAAAAATGTGAGCAAATATTAACTAGCCAATTGGACCTGCTGCTACAATTTGGATTGTCCAAATACCAACTCGATTTGCTTATGGCCAAAGACCAGCATTATCGCCATAGACCTGCAATTTGGGCAAAAGAGAAAGAGGACACAATTGGCAATTATCAAATTGTTATGTTTTGTTATTTATTTAATTCGCTTATAATTCCTCTCTGATCAAAGGCCCGTACAATTTTTGTTTGGGCTCAGATTCGCGCACTGTTCTAGGCCACTCAAAGATTGTTCTGAGGACCTCAACTTCCCTGGATACTTTGGGCAAAAATTCCAAAGTGTGAATTTACTAATTTGCCCCTGAACGTGCAAGCGTCGATAAAACTTTATCGAAATGCAACAAACTTCACCCTAAGCACCTTAATACCTACAAACACTCAATAATACCTTAAATAACATATTAGCATATATTGAGCATAATTATGGAAATCAACATACCCGAGAGGGATAAAATACATAAGTATAGAGGGTAACGAGTGCCATGATTTGGGACGAATCACACCCCCTAACTTACACATTTCTACTCCCTAGCAATGAAATTCAAAGAAAGAAGAACTATAAGAAAACCACAAGACTGAAGATATATACAAAAGCGATAAAAGTCACTTTTGCGAGCGAACGATTACATTTAGCATATGCAATAAGCTGTTAAACCCCTAGGTTACCCTAGTCAGTGGACGAGTGTTGTCTCGTAAGGTTCAGGGATGAAACCCACAAACATCATATGATTTCCTTAAAATGTATGCCCAATCACATGCGACAAGCCCAACAATAACGAAAAAGATTTCGAACACGATATTAGCAAAGTGAATAAATTCACACAAAAGTCCGTATTATTAACATTATAGAATGAACTTCGAAGAATTAAAACTTTTAAACGTGGGAGGGGAGAGATCACATGCAAACTATGCGTTGTTAAAAACTTATACAAAGTGGATAATAAACATTAAAGCGTGCATATATGTCAATTCTCATTGGCATTACGCTCAACAAAAGAAATCACTATGAATGAGAGGTAATATAGAGGACATGTGGGCATAAAGAGTAAATGTAAATGGAAACAAGGCCGCGCACATGTCATTAATAAAGAATACTATATATAAAAATAAAAACATGTAATCTCATTGAAAGTTACCGTCATTAAAAGAGGCAAAATGTATTTTCAAAGATTATCAAAATTATTTAAACTTTTAAATTAAATTTACCTTAGGATCACATAGGACTTTATAGGGTTGTAATGTAAGGTTGGGGTTAAGGTTATAAAATGAAGGGAATATGTACGGATTTAAAGTGTTCAGAGATGAAAACTCGTGATAATGAAAATTGCGGGCAATTACAAAATTGGAATATAATTTCCATAACGAGCATTGAATATAACAATAGAGAGAGGAAACAAAGCTTATTGAACACTATACACAATATATAAAAATTTCTCTTTCTCTTTCTCTTTCTTTTCTTTCTCTTTCTTACTTTTTCTTTTCTTTTGTTTTGTTTTCTACATTCTCTTTTTCACTTCTTTCTTTTCTTTACTTTTCTCTCTCACATGTTTAATTGCAATTGCAAGACAAAAACATCATTCAATCCCAAGTATTATTCCAAACAAAGGTATGGAAGGTAGTATGTATTGTTTATAACTCCAATGCAGACTTGGATATGGGATTTTGGGTAATGAAATGAAAGGCTATATTAAGGCTCAAAGGGGTTGACGAGGGAAAACATATAAGGTGAGGTCAAGGTCAATATGGATGATATAACAAATATGGACTATGATCATTTCCTAAAGTTTACGCAATTCTCAAGTCAAAACAATCATGCTCAAGTAATACATTTCAAATACGAACTCAATTAGTGAACAACCAGTGAAAGAATAGTGAGATTACTAATGACTGTAACGTTTTTAAAGAGGAAAGAGAAGTGTATAACACTCACAAATGAAGAAAAGCCCAAAGTTCACTAGGTGTAAGTATATACAATGGAATAAAAGATTATCGAATTATAAAAATCTTAAACTAAATCAATACATCAAGAAAAGTGCATGTGCTCATGGGATTAAAGTTTAATTCATGAAGTTATTCATAATATCAATAATTGATGACTAAAGTCTACTAACGTTTAAAATCGAGAACATGCATCATCGAGTTGTTTATTGAATCAGGCAATTATTAAAATTTATCATCGAAAACAAAGGCAAAATGCCCAACAAATGAGAAAAAAGAAAGAATTTGTTTTTGAAAATTTTACTTTTTTATAACAAAAGCATGCTTGGGAATAACATATAATCAAATCAAATAAACTACCAATGAATTGATAGAATATCCCATACCCGCTAACTTAAAACCCGACCTTGTCCTCAGTGTGAATTAAGAACTAAGTTAAAGGGAGGGAAAGAGCGATATTACCCAAAATGGAGCGATCTCGTGAAAGTACAAGTCCAATGATTCTACAAAACATGTCAGTACCAAGCATAGTGAAAACAAATAACACAAACTTAACTAACTACACTAGACAATGAGTAAGAAAAAAGAAAAAAAGAAAAAAAGAAAAATAAAAACTAATTATTTACATCCTACAATTTTAACTTCTGACTAACTATACACTAGAGGTTGAAATTTTTGAGGGACCACCCAAAATATGATTTGACTTTGTAGGATCAACGGGGGACCTTCCCTTTCATGCATACCTTTAGAAAATAGGAATTTCGTTCAAACAACGGAAGGCATATGTAAGGCGGAAGATATGAACCATCACGTATTAAAATTTTTGGAGGGATGATGGGGGATTTGGATAAAACGGGTGACAAATACACAAGGAGAACAAAAAAAAATAGAATTTTCTCCCAAATATCTTGCAATTAGAATGGGAGGTGCCGCACATGGAGACAAAGATGCCTTTATGGAAAGCAACTCGAGCAAGTAATCCTCATTAGTGAAAGGGTTAAATATTTTAAAGTTTGACACCGATTCACCGGGTACTTATATCGGTTCAACAATATAGAATAAAGATGGGGATGAAATAAATTCAAACTCAAGAGATGAGTCATCATTGCTTGAATATTGAGTTTCGAAGAAAATAAGATAATTTTCAATGAAATATTCTTCTTTGGGGGCCAAAGAAGAAATCATTTCATCACAAATGGATACTACATCCATTTCTTCCTCATTTTCATTATCTATTATACCATGGCCCAAGTTAAGAATGGTTTGTTCCAAAGTAGGCACAAAGTCCTCATTTGGTTAAAAACATTCCTCGACTTTGAAAGTCTCGGAAGAAAAATCATCGTCGAATTCAAATAATAAATCCAACTCATGCTCCCAATAACGATTTTCTTCTCGAGATGCAAGCCCTCACCGAAAGTCATTGGCTGAGAGGTACGGATTCTTGCAAATGAGAACTTTGAAAATAATCCTCGGAACTACTATCAAAATCATTATTATAAGAAATTTGAAAGTTATTGCAATTCGTTTCAAAATTCTTATCATAAGGATCTTGTGGCCCAAAATCGTCATAATCATTCTCAAAATTCCTGTAATCCATAACTTGACTTTGATAATACTCACCCAAAGATATTTTAGATGTTTTAATTTTTTGGGTTTATAAGTATTCACCAAAAGTCGTAGGTGTAGGGGAATTTTAAGAATTATCATTACGATTACCGAAAAAATTGGAATAAGACATTCTTACCCCAAAGAAGGCTCTAGATGGAAAATTCCACAAAGTAATGTGCGATCGAAAAATTCGAGCGTTTCTTGGGGCTCAAATGTAGAAGTCCTACAAAAATTGTTAGAAAAAAAATACAAATAGAAAGAAAAATAGTAGGAAATACTAAATCATTTAAATTATAAAACAAACAAGTCCCTGACAACGGAGCCATTTGATAGAGAGGGATTCGTCGTGATGCAAGAGTCACCTAAGCCCCGATCGTTTATTTTATTCGTCTCACCAACTCAATACAAAACTCTAAACTATTGACTACACTCTTTTAAGGGAGTATAACGGACAGTCCGAGTATCAAATCCAGAGAGACTAGTTAGAATTCTATTAATTTAATACTTCTCGAATAAAAGTGTAAAAGGTAATTGTTAACAAAAAGGAAAAGATAACTAGGCGAGTGTATTTAAACTAGATTAACAAAAGGAATAAAAACTATAGGTTGAGATAGATATCCCTCACCCAGATTCAATTGGTATAAATGTTTACATGGGTTCACAAATTATTAAGATTGAGTCTCATTTCAACAGTTAATTAAATTCAGAGTCGTCACCCCCAAGTTCGCTTAAAAGCCTAATATGATTTTGGCGTCAACAAATATTCCAAAAATTACACGCACAAGGTCGTAAATATGGGGCATACATGATATATCCCGTTAAATCTCTTAGTGGTAATAACTAGGACAACCCAATTGAAATAAATCATGAAAAGCAAAGCAACCAAATCAACACTAGGTGAGTTCAATCCAATACAACCCAATTTAAACTAGCTAGAAAGCGTGATAAAAAGAATTAATTAATTCCAAGAAAGTAAACCTAATTATCAAAGCAAGTAAATAAAGTAAGTAAACCTAAATTACAAAGCAAGAAATAAACAACACTAAGCTTAAACAAAGAAACAATAATTAATAACAATGGAAGAGATGATGAATAGTACTTACAATACCCAAATGGGTGCAAACCCTAGGAAGAGAAGCTCCACCCAAAAATAACCTATCTTTAACCTAAACTACAATATAAAAAATTGATGTCTCAAATAAACAAAGTCTCCCTATTTTTTTAAGTTAGGAAATAAAGAAAAAGGAAAAAAGAAAATAGAAAAGAAAGAGCTGCTAACGTCGAAATTAAGCCAGGATCGGTCGACCGATGGCAGGGGCACGGTCGATCCGTGGGAGAGGAAGAGCCTACTGCATTGGATCGTGAATAAAAACTGAAATGTTGGTGGACCAGTAGGGCAGAGCCGATCGACCGGTAGGTCCGGACCTGCATCTATTTTATACCGAGACCGGCTTGTTACTATGTATCGGACCTGCTCCCTTATATTTCAAATCTAGACCTGCTACCAATCACCCAAGACTTGCTTGCAAAAATGTGAGCAAAGATCAACTAGCCAATTGGTAATGCTGCTGCAATTTGGAGTGTGTCCAAAAAACAACTCGATTTGCTCATGGCCAAAGACCCTCACTATTGCCATAGACCTCCAATTTGGGCAAAAGAGAAACATGACACAATTGGCAATTACCAAATTGTTATGTTTTATTCATTTATTTAATTCCTTTATAATTTCTCTCTGATTAAAGGATCGTACAATTTTCATTTGGGCTCGGATTCGTGCATCTTTCGTGGCCACGCGAAGCTTATTTTGAGGACATCAAATTTCGTGATACTTTGGGCAAAAATGCTAAAGTGTGAATTCACTAAATTGCCTGTGAACGTGCGAGCATCGACGAAACTTTGTCGGAATGCAACCAAACTTCGCCCTAAGCACATTAATACCTATAAACACTTAATAATACCTCAAATAGAATGTTCGCATATAAAAAGGAGGTTGTCTGGTTATCGAGCATAATTATAGGAATTAAAGTACCCGAGGGGGCTAAAATGCATAAGTATAGAGGGTAATAAGTGCTATGATTCGGGACGAATCACACGGTATAATTAGTTATTGAGATCCGTCGACCCAAGACTTAAAGGGAAAATAAAAATAATTATTTACACTAATTACATTAATTCGAGTTTGCGCCCATTTCCAACAGATTTTTCCTCACTCCTAAGGGATACACTAAATCCCGATGAATTTATCAATTTGATAATACCAAGAAAACCATGTTCGTTGTTACTCATATGATAAGACTTCCCCTATCGATTCTTAAGTCTCGTAAAGCGTTTAATCACTCTTAAGCCTCCAAAGACCCACCAATTCCTATAAGAGCTACTACTGTCCATTTTCAATGACATCGTCATTATTATAACAATATATATATATGATTATGCACATCATCATGTAACTGAGACTATCACTAGTCTTAACGTTCCCAAAGGAACCAAATACTTCTACAGTACGATTGCTTCTCATTTTCCATATCCTTTTCGAGAAAAAATAAACATGTTTCTAGATACCTATCATATTTATTCATCCTTTAACATATGCCTTCATTAGCATCTTGTCTATGTCCCTATCCCGAGTCGAACATTCATTGTTTACCTAATTCAAGAAATACGTTAATAGTCCATCCTGAAATCTTCACATTATTATGTCTATTCTCTTCTCAATTCATGCCAATCCTGCATCTATAATTCCAGTGCCCATATAAACTCTCACCATATAGGGTATATAACTCCTTTAAACCCTTATGGGTCCTATGATACTATCTCCAGACATTCATAATTGGACACCTACTTGTTCACTCATCTACCTTAGTGCATAAAAAAACACCCATATATGATGCACAAGCGATATATACTCGTACAAGTTTTCTAATTGGGTCATCACCCCTTATATTTCGAAATTACACAGTAACCCTGCTCCTAGGTCTAAACAATCACACTTGATTTTCACCGAAATCACGAACGACGTAACAACATTATAAATCTTGCCCAATCTGAACACATAATCAATTAATGTTCTCTACTCAGATCCTCATAGAACATCTCTCCTCAAAATTTCCACAATCATATCACTACACAGTTCTATTTAAAATTTATAGAAATCTTCGTACCAATTCAAAGTTTTCATCGCCATCCATATTACCATATAACTAATCCTCGTCACTCATGTCCTTAATACAAAAATAAACTCATCATCGGCTAACCGTCCCACGTATACATCCCATAATGTATGTCGCCATCAGCATATAGCCCATATCAGTATTTGAACTCGAAAATCACCTCCAATAGACAAACTCATGTCGTAATCCAAAAATTAATTTAATCATCACATTCACTATGAGATTCCACAGTACGACATCGCAACTGCCCAAGAATAATGACAAAACACATAAGGTGTTTATGGGACCCATCAACTATTACGCCCCTTCCCAATATAGAGATACGTATAACAACTTAGGGGATGCTAACATGCCCACCACTATCTAATATCTAGGGGATATTATACATATAATCTATCCGTACATGATAAACCACATAGCCACTTCTATATGGACTGAGATCTCTCAAGTCCAACATCAAATCCTAGTGAACACCAACTCATATTTCACATGGTTCCATCACCAGTCAGTTCACCTATAAAGACACAACTCTCAGCAAGGCCGTTATGCCCAAACAAGATACATCACCACCCAATGCATAGATATTATGAACATCATACTTCATTATTTCTATAATCCAATAAATACGTCAATAACTAACCTAAAATCATCACATCATCGCACCCATTTTCAATCAGGCGCTACTTCCTTAATCATACGCAACCCACATCTAATACCAATGCTGGTAGAAATATAAAATATATAAAACCTCAATTGAACCATCCTTAGTTCTACTCTACCATACCTAGAAACCACATTCGGGCAACTGGTAAAAACGTTGCCACAAATCACACGTCAAAAAATCAAAATTACACCTTTGTAGTCCTCCCTCTCGGCTCAGCTCGCCAATTCGTAACATTATCTTTCGTTTTCCTCTAATTGTCTCTAATAGGGGTACTCAGAATCCTATATTTGCAATTATAATTCTTAATAAAAATATGATTTCTTTAAGTCTTTTAGAACCCACTTGTTCCTAAATCTTGTTTATAACTAATACACTAACAAAATACACATCTATAATGTACATGTAATTCCATTCTCATACAATTATCCAATTGGGTTCTCTTAATTGAACCACCAAGAAAATTAGTGTTATCTTTTCCAATTTCCTCTCACATAGGTGTATTAAAAATTATCTAACTAGTCTCTAACCCCTATTAAGTGAGCACACGATGGACCTACTACCAAGTCCAACCACTCTCATTTTATCATCACTGAGCTCACAAGCGATTTTACCACATAAACGAGTATTGCTCGAATTTGAGCGTAACACCAATTTATCCCTTTAATTAGAATTAATCCCCACTTAAAATTTTCATCAAAATCCTTATATTTTTCTAAAACACATCAATCCACTGCCTTCTCTCTTACGTGCACAAAATTTCATAAGATCATTTCACTAGGCTAAATTTCCATCACACCCCATATTACCATAAGTAAAAACAAAACTCTAATAACCCCCTCAACAACTAAAATCTCTTAATATCTTCAAAAGTGGACTCAACATGAAAGACATCCATTACCTTGTGCCCCCAAGAGTCTTTAAGTTGCAAACTTTACCCCAAACTAACTCGCAACGGTCCTTATTCTCATGCTTTTCTAACCTCAAGTACTCCATAAGTCTAGATAATGCTCAAATGATAACGAATAATATCAAGACATATGTCATCGTGACACCGAATAAAATCCTATAGCAGGATCTATACACATCAAAAAACGCTCAGTAGAAATGAAAGGAACGCACCTCAGATCCTAAGGACATAGAACCTGGCTCTGATACCGACTGTAACAACCCCCATTTTTTCATGTAAATGTTGGCCAGACACAGTATGTGAAAGATGGAGCTTGTTATACAATCTATATCATTCTCAGCATCAAAATCATAAAAATCTCTATTTGTAAACCACAATTGAAATTAAAATTGGATTAAATTAATATCCGAGACTATAATGAAATCCAACATCCACATAATATGAATAAACAAAATCCCACATAAGTATGAGTGTCTCAAACCAACTGAAATAAAATAGACCGTGGGCTTATGCCTATACAATCATCTAAGAAAAAATAAAACTGAAGTAGAGGAAAAACTTAGTCTAGAACCAATAATATAAATTTTGATACACAAGGTGAGTCTGCAAGGCTGATCTCTCAATAGTCTTGCTATCCCTGTCTAAGAGCACCTGAGGGGGGGGGGGGGGACATTTATAATTTTGGGTCAGTGCCCTAGAGTGTGCAAGAATTAACTTACTAAATTTATTTGTGCAAAAGTTTAGTTAATTTAAAGTGAATGCTTCCAATCATCACTCACATAGATAATATGTCTCACCCCTCATCTCGAAGCAATGTTATACGGATAACCACCCAAGTCCCATTAAAGATGATGGATAACAACTACTGATATTATAAGAATGCATCTAGCAAGATAAATGTACTGGAACATTATTAACTACAATCAAGTTACTATTTTCTAAATTACCCCAGACATACTACCCATAAAGTGACATAATCAATCATCGTACATACTGCCCAGTATTGAGTATGTGTTTTATAGTCTACATCATTATACTAAAAATTCATCATACTCATTTCCATTAATTATATATATATATATATATATATATATATATATATATATATATATATATATATATATATATATATATATATATATATATATATATATATGCTACACTAAGGCATCTACCAATAGAGTCTCGTTCGTGCTTTATTGGTAAGCCCGAGGGAGTCTCCTATCCACCACGGGATCATAGTACACATATAAGTGGGGAAGTACCTACGCAAAACACCATTGCTACAACTCATACCCAGCGGTGACACATGGATACCAACATCAACACTTAACTCTCATAAGTGGTGCTGGTACGTAGTACTTACAATATGACCTACACTACACCTAGCCCACCTGTGCCGGCGTGTGATTCGGCTTCGAACGCTTACAGGCCCAACCGATACAATGGTCCACGAACATAGGTATGTCCACATAAAATATAAATACACATTACAATATATAAAGGTAATTACTCTATAATTACCCTTTGGCTGCCCCATAATGATTTATCCATAAACATCCTTAGTTAATAATTAACCATCTCGTAAACTATTAAATTTCCTTTTCTTATAAAGTACACTTAACCATCCAGTTAATTATTTAAATCCTTGTTCTTCGGATAATACCTTAAACCAGCTAGAAAATTCCTTTCGATAATTACCCCATAAATTGCCCTTATTCAATAATCGGCCAACTTGTGAATAATCAAATAATCCATCTTTATAAAAATGTCATTAACCATCTAGTTAATCTAACCATCCTTTTATTTATAGCATCACGTTTTTATTTTTAATAAAATCCAAAGTTACCCAAATACGATTCCACCAACTCATATGCACACCTAAAAATACCCCAAACACAACTGCAGACCCCACGACCTGATCCCCAGGAGAAGAACCGGTTCGGACCAGTGGCAAACCAGTTCACTCTTGTGTGACAACCCACTTTCCCCAGAATTTTCTAAGATCGAGAATTCTAATCTTTTTCCCAAACATAGTTCTAATAGTTTGATCCTTAATATGATTATTCAAACCGATCCCCATGACTGTTTATCCTCTTAGGATAATTTATTGCGTGTTTTAATTCTCGATTTAAGTTCAAATCACAGAATTTCAAGCTATAGAGGTGTTCATGCAATTTATTATTTGTGTAAAAAAATTCTCTAACTTTGACCACATACAAGGGTTATAATTTATAGGAATCTCAGAGTTTAATCATGGATGAAATCTTCTACATGGGATTCATCATAATAATCATAACAAGGGTCCAATACATGATTTTCTATCAATTCAAATCCTTATAATCTACCCTCTTAAATTATGAAATTCTATGTTATTATCATAATCAAAACCTTTATGAATATAGTTGAATGTCATCACAAATTCCTAAATTTCCAGAATTTCTACATGGGATACAAGACACGATGAATTAAGAAATAATTTGGAATAAATAAAGTTAGTAACATGATTCTTGTCTTAAGTCTTAAACAGTTTCTTGATTGGCTTCTTAGATTCCTCCATGGATCATTCTCTCCCAATCTCCTACTAGTGTTCTTGCCTTCTCTTCTCAAATGTGTGACCTAGAGTTCTTGGATATAAATGACAGGGAGTTATTAAACTCCTAATTAATATAACTAAGGCTCCAATCCAGAGTTGGGCCTTAGTCAACTTTGGACCCCTAGATGGGTCCGAACCTATAGCCGAAGTAGCCCACTAACCTCCCATATAATATACCTATAACCTGAAGCCATGTTTAAAGGTCTAAAACACATAAATGAGTTATTAAAACCTCTCGAAACACGTCCCAAATATTTGTATTCAAATGGCCATTTTTAATGTGTTTAAACGACACATATCCATAAGTTTATTACTGTATGATTTATTTCCAATGAGTGAACCTATCCTGTCGAATTGAGCTAAATAGTTATGTAACCCTGAATAAGTAGTGATTCTCAATTAATTTTTTTAATCATTTAAATTTAAATCCCTTCTATTTAATTTATGTTTAAATTTTAATCTGAAATTATTACATTAATCTCCGTTACAATATTTTATTCTGAAAACATGGGGTATTATACTTAAAAATAAAGAGTTTCGCTCTGATATTCACTGAGAGTGATTTTAATGGTAAATATCGAAATAAAAATTATTACCAAGTTAAAAGTTATTTTTATTATATATATATATATATATATATATATATATATATATATATATATATCGTAAAGGCTATATGATACAAGTTTTAATATGTTTAAAATCAAAACATTCTTATATTCTTATTAAGACAAATGATTTTTTTGATAACTTTATAAAGACAAATGATTTTAAATATGCGAAAATGTAAAATAATCACTCAACACACCGAATATAAGACTAATGGGGAGAAAAACTTAGGCCCATTTAAACGACAAATTTTCTAAGTTAGAGACTTACAAAGAATAACTAGAATTTACATTCCCTCTACATAACTTTTTCTAACACTCTTTCATACCTTATTTTTCGAATTGGGAAGGTACCAACAACTGGAGAACGCTATACAATCTCAAATAGTTTTGATTCGCAATCAATCTCTTCAAACCCAACCAAAGTCACGTATTCTTTATAACCGAACATAACTTGTTCTGATTAGAAAAAATTCAAAAGAAACCAAAAATTTAGACTAGGATGTATGGGGGCATACAAAGTTTTAAAAGTACCGGGAAAGTGTTTGGTCACTCAAAAATCTCACAAAGTGTTTTTCAAACTCAAAAGAAAGAAAATCTAACTTAAAAAAATATACTAAAAAATTATTTCATCAAGTTTTGAGAAATGAAGGAGAAATCTTCAAAAAGGTTTTCTTACATATGGAAAAAAGAGTTTAAAAATACTAAGTGAAGTAAAATTAGTTTCTCTTAAAAAAATATGATCTTAGCATTTTTAAAAAATCAACTTGTTTTATTTATGTTGGAATGATTTATTATATGTGCACCAATTGTATAGCCACAAAGGAATATTAGAGTTACTCTAGCTTATATGTTATACTCTCAAGTGGGTTTAACCCAAATCTCAACTGCAAAATCTTGAGATGTGGAAAAATGCACAAATTCTAATAAATATTTCAAAAATATCAATTTTGAACGACCTTGATGCACTTCGATGACAGGTTTATGGGTTGTTCGTGAGAGTGAACCAATGCTTCGCTGCAAAGAATTGTTAGTGATTGAGGTTATAAAACATACCAAAGCTTTTTCAATGCATCCAGCTGAGACATTCACTTCCAACAATGACATATTTCACTTCTGCGAAAGTGGTCATCGCTGCAGTGAAGTGGCAACGATTAAGGTTGCGCAAGAGATCATAATTTTTAGGCATTGTCGAGATTAAACAATAAATAAGACTTGTAGTTCAACATATGACAAGTCTCCCAAATACACAATGTGCATGTTTGACATAAGTTTTATAAGAAAGGTATAATGCACATCATTTTCAAAAATTCAAATGACAAAAGGTTAATTTTGAAAGCGTTTCCTATTAATAAAATGTTTAACCAATGGGTAAAGTAAATATATATTCGTTGTCCAATTATGTTGTTGTCTTAACTGGTATTCTTAAGGCAATTACATGAATGATTTGATTATGTTAATAAAGTTTTGAGATGATCTTACAGATAATATTCAAAGAGTGTTTTGGTCAAGGATTTATAAAAAATCACAATTATGGGACACAATGAGTTTATTATATTCTTACAATTTATATTGTTTGTTGACACTCTTTATATTACTCCTCATTGATTAAAATGGTTAATAATTGTTTGACGCATGTAATTTTAGTATTTAGTATTGGTCATGCTAAAAATGAAAAATATGGGTTGTCTTAGTGATATTGAGATAATTACAATGCAAGTGCGAGGGGATTCAAGTATTTCACTTTATATATATATATATATATATATATATATATATATATATATATATATATATATGAGTCAAAGTAAGGGACCATTTGTGACCATTTGTATTTTTAGCCTTTGAATACTAAATGCCTAATGTTGAACTCTAAATTCTAAATGCTGAAAAATATGTTTATCTTTTTGCTTGAATGAATCTCAGAATGTATGTTGTTTGTTTGAACTTTTGGCTCTAAATGTTGTAAACAAATTCATTGATTACTACTAACTTTATACTAACTATTACATTAAATGCCATTAGCCACATAATTAAGGTATTAGTGGAAAACTTTTGTTTGAAAAATTCAACATTTGACATTAATATTAAACAATGGACTTACCTTTTAGTGCATAATTTAAAGTCATTAGGCTAGGATTGAGGCAAAAAATACAAAATATTACCTATTGATATAATGAGTATTGTTTGTTGCCTCTTTTGTGGTTTGAGATGATTATATTATCTATTGGAATTCTTTATGTTACTCCACACCAAACCTCTTTGGAATGATGATTAATTCTTTAATGCTTGTAATTTTAAGATTTAATAAAAAATACAAGTTATAATAGTAGAATTGGAATGATTGCAATGCAGGTGCAGGGTGATTCAAGTGTCTCATTTTATATAGAAAATGAGTTAAAGTAGGTAAAAAAATAATGAAAAAATCCTTATGTTTATTATCATAACCACTTGATAATACTGTGCCTCGTACCCATTCATTGTCCATCGGCATATAGTGATTTGTAGATGTTTAAATTTTGGATGATATTAGGGCTACCCCTTTTTGTTACCCCCGGCTTTAAAGTGTTGTACCTTGCTTTGTCTTTACTTGTATGGGTCCCGCCAGGACATAAAAAACAAAACAAGGTACAACATTATCATGCCAGGGGTAACAAAAGGGGGTACCCAAAAGGGGTAGCCCTAGTGTTACCCTTACATTTTACAACCAGAGTAAATACCCTCTTGTCATTCGACTAAAAGCATCATGTTGCATAAATACACCATCATGGAGTTATCAAACATACATTAGATGATATTTAAAATGGAGCTCGTGTAAACCCCATTAGTTTAAAAACTCACATAATATTTTTTTTTCCAGTTTGAGGGTCTTGTTAGAATTACTCTTTGTTCGAGATAGGTTCATTGTTTGATCTCTTTTTCCCTCTATTTTTGGTTAGTTGTAGGGTATCATTTTAATTAGCTCAACCATAATTGGATTCTCATGGTATATTAGGGATCACATATTTCTTGTCTTAAATTAATGGCTTTTAGAAAAAAAGTCCACTCAATTCAAAAGTGTGTTAAAATAGGAGAATCTACACAACTTTATAAATTTGGTACCCATATTAAAAAGACCATTAAAATAATGACTTGACAGCTCATACAAAAAAATCATCAAATCTTTAAGTCCATAACTTCAAATCTATAAATTCAAAATTCATAAAATTTATATATTATTATTCTCTTCGTTGAGATCTATCAAACAACACCCATATTCGATATTTTTTTGACAAAAAATCAAAACAGATAAATTTACTATTTCACTAAAACCTCCATTTTTCTAGCGAAAACTCTATATTTTTCTCCGAAAAACTTTTTGCTACAGCTTTGGCAATGGCACTGCTGGCCAGAAAAAGAAAGAAATACACGAAGAGAGAGAGAGAGAAATAATCCGACGAAATTTTCGACGATCTCCGGTGAGGATTCCGACAGACTGTTCCGACGAGAATTCCGACGGGGGGCTATGTATTTATTTTTAGAAAGATAGTGAATTTTAAATGAGTATTAGTAAGAGTATAAATACCTTTTTTAACTAAAATAACAATTTATTCATTTTGTATTTTCCTATCTCTAAAGGGATCACACAAATAAACATTATTTTACAATAGGGACAATATTTATAAACATAAAAATTAGTATCCTATAAATTCAAATATAGGTGGGAACATAACCCTTCGCAAAATTTTCTATAAATTAAATTTCACATTTTCCATCCTAAGAGATTTATGTTTCTAAAATGAATTGCCAAATTCTACAAAAGTTGTTTGAATAAGTTTGATCTTCACGATTAATTAAAGTAAAATTGGTGTTTTCTTGAAATGTTGACTTTAATACGCTTCATCTTAATTCGAGATTGATGGAGTATTTGTTTGCCCTCCAATATGCTGAGAAAAGTAATGGGAAATTGAACACACATTGTTTTATGAAGTTGTCATACAATCAAATGGTGCTAGATGAAGATGGCTCTAAACTCCATATTGAGACTTAACAACACTCAGCATATCACATTTAACATCACCCATAGATGCAGCCACCATAACCTGCAAAGCAACACACAAGTGTTCTTTAGTTTATTGCAAACTTGTGTTCCATTGAAGCTATTGAGGAAAACAAAACAAAACAAAGAAGTGACATACTTGGATCAGTCAAGACAATGAGAGCTGAGTTGCCGAAATGGCAGTTCCAGTGGTTTCTTCCTTTACACTGGTAGTAGAGGTTCATAGCAATAGAAGCATGGCTGATGAGATTGTCAGGGGAGTAACAAGGGCAACCCTTTTGTAGAATCTTGTTGCAGTCCACTTGAGAACAAGCGAAATTGATGTTCTCCATTAGAGTTGCTTGGTCTGATGATGGCTTGGCTACACACCAAGTTTTCTGCAAATACAGCCCATTTGACACAAATCATTTATGTTACACATGATTCAAAACTCCTTTTTCTTTCACGTGTCTATATATACCTTAAAGACATCATTTTTTTAAACTACAAAAAAATTATTTTTTCAACCAACCCTCGTATCATTTTTTAAAAAATCATCAAAAAATTTATCCTCTAAATGAATAAAATGAAATTGGGTGTATATGTGCAAGTTTGACTGTTTAAACTTTTGATCATGATCTCACCCACTTTTTGTATATTTACAAAGTTTGGCTGAAAAGTTCAATGTTTTCATATTTTGAAAAAAGAAGTGTTGAAGGGTCTGACCGTGTAATATACAAAAAGTCTTTATATATATTTTGTACAAATCATTTTTTTAAAACAGTAAAATAATAAATTTTTAGATAAAACTTTTTTTTTATATAATCTCCTCATTATTTTTTTTTATTTTTTATTTTGATAAGCAAATGATACCATAAAAACAATCCGCCTAAGGGGGCGGAATCCCGTATATAATCTCCTCATTATGAAGATCATCTACAAAAAAATTTCATAAAACAATTCAACTATTACTATTTAAACAATGATATGTAAAAATGATGAATATGTGCATATTTTAGTCATTGAAACTTTGGATATCATCTCATCCATTTTTGGATATCTCCAAAAAAAATCCATCTTTTACTATTAAAGGAAATGATCTCTACAAGTATATATATATATATATATATATATATATAATAATGCTCTTGTGCGGACTAGTCCGCATTTTAAGAATGCGAACCGAATATGTGTCACCTAACGGTGCGCCGAGAAATTATCACCTAAATTATAGGCACACTCTCTCTTTTTTCTGGGTTCACCGTCAGGTGACACATATCCGTTCCGCATTCTTAAAATGCGGACTAGTCCGCACAAGAGCAGGACTATATATATATATATATATATATATATATTAACCAAGAGGGAAAGTAGTTGTAATAATTAAAAGGGATGTTTCCAATTTAGACTAGTCAATAAGAGTTTTTGCTACTAAAATCTCGCATTCTTAATCTATGTGTTATATGTTAGCTATCTATAAACTTAATACATATATATTATAAAAAATCACCTATACATTACGAAATTTCACCTATGTACTGATACACAAGAATCAAATTTAAAAGTGTTAAAATATCATTGGACCTTATTTTAAAATCTGTTCATCTGTCCAATGCCATAAATATAAAAAATATCTACAAGGGTAGAAGATGAACTCAGTAGTCAAAAAAAGTTTTAAATTGCCAAGATCCCACTAAGCTATGTCGATTTCGCAACACAACCCCCTTCCCCTACGCATTATTTTGCAAAGATCCCCCGTGTCCCCCACAAATACATGACCCACAAATTTTCATCCAAATACATGATGGCCCACAAATTTTCTTTTGTTTGCATTTTTTTCTTTTCGGTGTGTGGTGTTGGGGTAGGGTGAGCATATGTGAGGATCTAAGAATTACCTGTCCATTCACCGGTCTCAAAGTTTCGGCTGCAAAAAAATTAAAGCAGGTAAGTGACTGTGTAAATAGCTAATTTAAAAAAATTATTTTAGTAATTAGATTTACAAGCATACGGGTAAATCTTGAGAATGAACTTTTTTTGTGTAGGAAGTTTGTAAAATGAATTGTTTACCAATAAGTAAGTAAAATGAATTGTTTGCGCAAAATCACTTCATTCTGCTAATTTAACTTTTCATTTCAATATTCCGTTCTAATAAAACTTACACAAATAGGAAAAAAAACTAGACTACTATGATTATAGTCTGATAATATAAGAAAAAGCTCAATTCGGATAAGAAGAATTTTAACTCTTTCAGAAATCCAGTTTGCAAGATATTTATGTAGAAAATGTAATGATAATTAAAAACATGCAAAACCCAAGTATAGGTTTACAACTTTACAATAGGCAAGCGTAATAGTGAGGTCAAACTCATCTTTTTATAAGGTGCTGGAAAGATGCATACTGAAGCGCGTGTGTACCTGAAATGACTGACAAGAGCAGGAGGAAAGCAGAGAGAGAAGCTTTAGCCATTTCTTTCGATGAATTGGATTTGCAAATGATTGGAGTAATAGTAGAGTGAAGATGGAAGGTCCATGTGCTTTAAAAGTGTGGAAAAGGCAGCAAAACGGCTATATTCACGGGTGAGCTGTTACACCGAATCTTATGGGGAAATGGGACAAAGAGAGGAGCGGAGAGGATTAGACTTTTTAAATGACTTTATCACTCTCTTTTCACTCATTTATTTGTCCTTAATTAAAAATTTAACTTTAAAAAAAATAATTTATCATATTTTCTTGAAAAAATGTAAATTTAACTATGTGGGTGACTTTCAATTTTGTTTGAAAGTTAAAATATTAATCTTGAATTTTGAAATTCGATTCAATTGGACCTATCGTTACAATTTTCATTAAGAATTGTAATCGATATATTGGCTCAATGTTTTATGTGGCAAAAATATTATGTATGTCCAATAGGAGTCTCACACATAACACCTCTTAAATTACATCGTTCAAGAATTATAGAAAAATTAATAAATTAAAAATAAAACAACATAAATAATAAATAGAAAGAAAAAAGAACCTAAACATTTAGCTATCTCACATCCCCACCTGCTCTTGCCCTCCCCACACTCTCCTCCCACCAATGTCGCCCTCCCCTCCCCTTAGTCGTCTGCGCACACACACACACATACTTACTTTCTGTTAACAAATGATTTCTCTCTGCTCTCTCAATGTCTCTCTCTACATATATATGTATATCGATGTGTGTATATATATATATATATATATATATATATATATATATATATATATATATATATATATATATATATATATAGATAGAGAGAGAGAGAGATAGAGAGAGAGAGAGACTCATACATATCAAGTACACATACTTGTTGATGCAAACCTATTTTTCTAAAATATTAAAAAAATTTGAGTTGAATTTTTTATGTGGTATTTAAACATTTCATGAGACTCATGTAATAAAGATCATCTCTAAATAACTTTTTTTTCTTACTATTTGAAAAAAATTAGTCAAACTTTAACAGCTTTTAATGTGCATTAAAAGTTGTGAAATTTTAACCGATTTTTTAAAAATAGAGAACATAATGTTATTTTGAGCTGATTTTTTTTATATGGGTCCCATGAAATGTTTAAATACCACATAAAAAACTCAACTATAAAATAATTTGTTTACTATTTAAAAAAAATCGGTATGTATACTAGGTATGTATACTTAGTATGTACTGGAGTTTGTCTGTATATATATATACTGATCTTGTGCGGACTGTCCCATATTTTAACAATGCAAACTGGGTGCAAACTGGACATGTGTCACCTGACCGTGAGTCCATAAATTATCGGCTTCTAGTTCGCATTGTTAAAATGCGGGACAGTCTGTACAACAAAAGCAGTACTAATATGTGTGTGTGTGTGTGTAGGTGGGTATTATGTGTGTTTTCAAGTGGGTCTGTGTGTGTACTATGAGCATTATGTGTATGTATATGTATGGATGTTTTGGTATATATGTTTTTGTATATGCAAAGTTAATTACGTTGTATGCTCAGAATTTTAGTTTCATACTGTAAAATAAGTTTGTTGTATAAATACTGCAAATTCAATTTTGCAACGAAAAAATGCACATATAATTTTGCAAACTAATAATGATAAAGTGTTGAGAGTAAGATGGTAAAGAGTGGTGTAATGGTATTACATCTAAAACATAAAAAATGAAGTAGAAAAAAAAAGTTGATGACGCAAAATTAATTTTGCACTTTGGTGAAGGAGTAGTTGTGGCGGAGTATGATGAGCTTAGTCTAATACTTGAAAAGAAAAGAGATTTAGTATTTTTTATAGAATAAAATACCTAATTCTAATAAAAAAAAATATTTTTTATTTTGAAAATTATACGATAAAATTGATTTTTTTATAAAGTAAAAACTTTAATTAAGAAAAAATAAAATAAAGTCAGCACCTTCGTTAAAATTCTTAATGACAATATAACGGAGAGCATAATTGAATCAATTTTTAAACTTCAGGGTTAATATTATAACTGTTAAAACATCGAGTCAAAAATCAAAAATCACCACAAACTTCAGGGTTAAATTTGCATTTTTTAAATCTACCCCCCCCCCCCTTGGTGCTAAGAGTGAAGTTATTTAAAAAAATAGTAAATCTTTTTTTATTTTCAAACATTGGACTAAGAATGCCACAAAAACTCATGTAGTCAAAACTCCCACCACAACTACTACTCCGTGAGAGTGCAAAATTAATTTTGTAACGTCAAAATTTTATATTTCCTATGTTCCTTTTGATGTTTTAGATGTAATGCCATTTAACTACTCTTTATCGCCTTATTATCATCGCTCCGTCGCTAGTTTGCTAAATCATATTTGCACATTTTTCACTGCAAAATTAAATTTGCAGTGTTAATAGAATAAACTTATTCCACATTGTAATACTAAAAAATGCGTATTCATCATAATCATATTTCGATTAAAAGGAAAATGGAGGATATATACATTAAAACAACTAAAAAATAACGGTACAAATTTAATTTTGAATTTTGACACTAGTATTTTTTTGATAAAACACCACATTTTAAGCAAAAAAATAGGAACTAGATTTATAAAGAAAAAACAACTTATGAAAATTCTATTTAAAAAAAATATATTTGGGACAAAAGAAATAAGTACCATTTTTTATAAATGAAAAGTTGACTGTCCTAAAATCATAATGGAAGTTTTACACTTAAATTTTTATATGTTTTTTGTGGAAAAATGACATGTCAATAATCCTATTATACAAATAGGACACTCAACATTATTTTTTATAAAAATAGTCCCGAAAATATTTCACTCCCCAAAATACCTCTCATTTTTAAATCACCATTCTAACATAAACCTTTCATTAGCCCATCTCTCACTGCAATTTAGAAAATCAAGAGACAGCAATCCGCAACACTTACTATTGTGACGACAACCTCCGACATCGCCTCCCGATTAAAGTAACCTCCAGCATGGATTCCCTCTAACGGAGACATGCTCTCCAGCCCCACCTTTTTTCGTTTCAAATAATGAAACGCCGACAAAGTTCGGAATGAGAAGTTCCAAATATATTAAATCTGAAAAGGCTTCAAAGATTTGGGAATTAAATATAACCAAATCAGAGACTCATCCTCGCTCAAATCCATAATCAACTATGTTCCACATCTATTAGATGAATCTCTCATTCACGTCCTTTCCACGAAATCAATTAATTAATAAAATCCGTTCTCCTTTATCATGCACATAACATACATTTTTCCTAGTAAATATTCATATAAATATGTTCATATGATCAACACCTTCATCGGCCATCCATTAACAAAATACATCAAAAGTTTAATGCCCAAAAAAGGGTGAACCAGAAAAGTTTCCATTCCGACCTTCTAATATTTTTTTTGTTTGAATTTATTTAATTTGTTTCGGTTCTTATATGTGATAATTTCGTTTAGTTGGTACCATCTTATTCAAGAGAAAAATGTGAACAGGTTGTTCCATGCAAAAGCTATTGTTACTATGAATGTGAAGTGTCCTGATAAGGAGATAGTACATATTGACATGATTTTTATTTTGGAGATTCAAAAGATTTTACACTTCAAATTAAAATTTACGGTTTCAAACTATGAAGAAATGTTGAAGCATTTGACTCTGCAAACTTAATTTTACAGTAAAATATTTGCAAATTTTAATTTGTAGTTCATAAGTTTGGGGGTTGACGAGATGGTATGATGCCAAATGATGAAATAAAATTTGTGGTGTTTGAGAAATTAAAAAATCAGTATTGTTTTTTGTAATTTTTTGATCGCATATTTATATTTACCAGAACATCCACGATCGGGAGCCCTCTGGTGATCGAAGGCAAAAAAAAAAACAGGACGATCGAAGACTCAAAGGTCTGGTGGTTGGAGGACAGATATTATTTTATAGTTTATAATATAAGGAATAATTGGTATTTTATTAAACATAAAACTTACAAATAATAGGGAGTAATTTTACAAAAAAAAAAGTTAAGTGTCTGTTGACACCAAATTTAAACTGCTGATGTGGACCAATCATATGAAGACACATGGCTATCTACATGGCAACTACAAACACTTTCGAGGAACCCAATCTCTCCGAGGAACAAGACTACAACGAGAAAGACTAGTTCCCTGAGGAATGCTGCTTACTCCGAGGAACTCCCACGCTCCGAGGAACAAAACTGCTTACACGAGGAACTCATAGTTCCCCGAGGAACACTGCTCACCTGAGGAACTCACATGTTCCGAGGAACAAACCTCTCTGAGGAACTCTTGAATACCAGGAAGCTCAGGCGGTCCGAGCTGCATCTCGAACAAAGCATTAGTAGCTGGATAACCAACAGTTCAACTGGTTCATTAAATGCTTATCATTTAGACACACACGCTTAAAGGGAATTAAATGTATTACCCTTTCATATATATATCATTTAATGTATCACCCTTTCAGATGACAGCCTCAAGGCTATAAATACGTTGTACAATCCTCATTGTAAGGGGACCTGAATCCTGAATCCAAACTCTGGGATCAAGGACGGAATTTCTTGTAATCGAGAATTCCCAAATACTCAGCAATAAAACAACAGTGGACGTAGGCCATTCTTATAAGGATGAACCACTTTAAAATCTTTTGTCTCATTTATTTATCTGTGATTGAATTATTAGAGTGATCTAATTTTTTACATCAACAGATTGGCGTCGTCTGTGGAAAACGACTGGTAAAATCGTTTTCTCATAAAAAATAATCCATTATCAATGGATGATATTCTAGAATCCAGCAATCGAAACGTGGGAACCCCTCCAAATTCATCTGCTCCACCAATTGTTCCAAATCTGACTGAAATAATGGCGAATCTGGCTCAGGGCCAGACCGTCATGCAAGAAACAATGCGACAACTTATCCAAACCCTCCATGGCGGTGCATCAGCCCATTTCGGACCACGAAGCATTCAAAAAAATACCCGTGTGCCTTCTTCGCGTACTAGGCGTACTAACTCACATCGCAATGAGGAATCTGATGATTTCTCTTATCAACCTGGGCGAACTTCGTCTGTGCGAGCCACAGATACTGAACAACATGTCACCCTCTCCCCAGAAAGGGCCAGCGCATTGGAAAGATTAAGTAGGGCCTCTCTTTTCGATCGATTAGGCCCTAGGAGGAACAAAAGTCCTCTTAATGCAGCGTCGAGGAGCTTTCGACGACCATCAGATTTCAGGGAAGGATCTGCCCAGTCGCGACCAGCTGCTCGTCAAGATGGATCCTATGACCAACCAGCTGCTCGTCGAGATAAATCCCAGGAAGCCACTTCAACACGATCAGTTGCTCGAACAAATAGGCCCGAGGAAGGAAATGATGCATGGAAAGGATCTATTCAGAGGTTGGAGGATAGATTAGGGGAAATGGCTAAGGCCAAGAACCCTGTACAACGAACCTTTGTTCGAGGAACACCTTTTGTCCAGGACATTGTTGATTTGTCAACACCTTCAAAGTTTAAAGCACCTGTTGTGACTCCCAAGTATGATGGGAAGACTGACCCTGTCCTTCATATAGAACAATATCAAGCTGCTGCCGACATCTATGCTGTCCCAGACGAGATGAGATGCAGGGAATTCTCGGGAACTCTTACCGAATCTGCTCAGATATGGTATAATAATCTTCCTAAAGGTAAGATTTCAACTTTTCTTCAATTGGCCGAGTTATTCATTGGGAATTTTTGCTTTGGAGCAAAGCCAGTTAAACGAGTAGCACATTTGTTAAGTGTTAGACAAAAGGCTGGTGAGAGTATCAGAGATTATATAACTCGTTTTAATAATGAGAAACTCGAAGTCATTGATTACGAGGAGAAGACAGCTATTACTGCTTTGATGAGTGGACTACTACCGAACAAGTTGTACTACACTTTGGCCAAAGATCCACCTTGCACCATGTCAGACCTGATGGGAAAAGCGTCCAAGATTATGAATGCCGAGGAGGCTATGTCTGCGAAGAAGAATATGGACGCCAAAGAAACCAAGGTGGAAGGTGATAAAGCTAAGAAGAAAGAGCATAAGAACAATGGTGGTGACAAACATTCCAAAAATAGGTCGTCATGGGAAGTCTTGAGAAAATTTGATAATTGCACACCTTTGAAGGCGAATATCAACCACGTCCTGGAAGAAATTAAGAACAGTGAGGAGTTAAACTGGCCAAAGAAAATGAAATCACACGAGGAATAGGGAGAAATATTACGAGTTCCACAAGGATCATGGCCATATGACTAAAAATTTCATAGCTATTCAGAATGAGATTGAAACACTCATTCGATGAGGAAAGCTATCGAAGTATGTTGATCGGGGAGGCGAAAGAAGAAACAACGACCGAACTAAAGAGAGATCTAGATCTCCTCATCGAGCAGAGGAGAAAAAGAAGAGAAACCATGAAGTTAATCCAGAGGATGACCCCGACCTTCCTAAGAAACCAAGGCAGCCAGAACGAGAGGTATTTTCAATACGCTTTAGGTAATTTGATTGTAATGTTATTACAGGGGGAGATGCAGGAGGAGGAGACCTTACTGCAGAAAGAAAAGCTTACCTCCGTGAGGCTCAAGCTTGCTCGTACATTCAGCGAATAAATTTAGCTGAGAAAGATCGCCCGAGAAAGGTGAACAAGGAGAAGTTGGTCATTGGGTTCTCAAAGAACGACCTTGCAGGTGTTCTATATCCTTATAATGACCTGTTGGTGATCAAAATGAGGATGAAAGAGGTTATGATTTCAAGAGTACTGGTCGACAATGGTAGCTCGGCAGACATCATGTTCTACTCGTGTTTCGATAGTTTAAACCTAAAGCTATCTCAACTGGAGCCGTACCACAGACCCCTCATCGGTTTTACTGGAGAGAAAGTATTTCCACTTGGGATGATCAAGTTGGATATATTCATTGGTACGTGGCCTGCTTGTCGGACATAAATAATACATTTCTTCGTGATGGATAAGAATATCCAATCATCGTACAATATCATCATGGGAAGAGTAGGATTGAAGAAATTCGAGGCTGTGCCATCTACAGTGCATCAGTGCCTAAAATTTCCAACAAACTTTGGAGTAGGAGTTGTGAAAGGTGATCAGAAGGTAGCTCGGGAATGCTATTATTCATCCGCCGAGCAAGAAGAACTGGAAGAATCAAAGAAAATACTACGACCTATCAAGTGGAGGAAGGTACAGAAATTGAAACATTGGATCCTCGAGATGAGTCGCAACTCGTGAAGGGTCAAGTGGTAGAAGCTATTGAAAACATCATTCTGGACGGTGAGCACCCTGAGCGAACTACTCAAATAGGTTCATCGTTGGAAGCCTCATTAAAACAAGAATTGATAACTTTCCTTAGAAGCAGAAGACAAACTTTTGCGTGGAGTCATGAAGATATGCTTGGGATAGACCCAAACTTCTTATGTCACGAGCTCAATGTGAATAAGGAAATCAAGCTTGTGAAGCAGAGAAGAAGAGTATTCAGTCCCCGAGAAGAATCAAGCTATACAAAAGGAAGTCGAGAAGCTCCAGAAAGCTTATTTCATTGAAGATGTTAAATATCCAGATTGGTTAGCCAATGTGGTGATGGTAAAGAAGAAAAACAACAAGTTGAGGATGTGTGTGGACTTCACCGACCTCAACAAAGCATGCCCAAAGGATCACTTTTCACTGTCCCGAATTGATCAACTGGTGGATGCTACCTCGGGACACGAGTTGCTGAGCTTCATGGATGCTTATTCTGGCTACAATTAAATTAAAATGAAACCTGAAGACAGGGAAAATACTTCTTTTATTACCCCTAGGGGAACTTATTGTTATAATGTTATGCCTTTTGGTTTGAAAAATGCAGGTGCGACATATCAGAGGCTAATGAACAAGGTCTTTGATGAACAAATCTGTGACAACATGGAAGTCTATGTTGACGATATGCTGACAAAAAGCAAGAAAGCTACCGATCATCTAGTTGACTTAAGCCAGACTTTTGATTAACTAGATAAATATCAAATGAAGCTGAATCCGACGAAGTGCATCTTTGGAGTACGAGAAGGCATGTTTCTCGGGTACATTGTCAATCAACGAGGCATTGAAGCAAATCCTGAAAAGATTAAAGCTCTATTAGGGCTGTGATCTCCAACAACGAAGAATGAAGTATAGAGTCTCACAGGACGAGTAGCAACACTCAACATATTTGTGTCACGAGTAACTGATAGATGTCTCCCATTCTTCAAGACACTCAGAAAGACTTTTGAGTGGAATGATGAATGCGAGAAGGCTTTTTAAGACTTGAAGAAATACTTGGGAGCACCTCCACTGTTGTCCAGGCCGGTGATGGGAGAAAAATTGTATTTATACCTTGCAATATCTGAGAATGCAGTTAGCTCGGCGTTGATCAGAGTGGAGAATGGAGTACAAAAGCCAATTTACTACACAAGTAAGGCCTTCCGAGGAGCAGAGATCAGATATCCAAGGCTGGAGAAATTAGCACTGGCGGTGATTGAGGCGAGTAGAAGAATGAAGCCATACTTTCAGGCTCATACTATAATAGTATATACCGATATGCCATTGAGGCAAGCCCTTCATAAGCCAGAAAAATTAGGAAGATTGATGTACTGGGCAATAGAACTTGGTGAATATGATATAATTTATGAACCCAGATCATCACTAAAAGGGCAGGCTGTAGCAGATTTCATAGCGGAGTTCACCTACCCTGATTCCCCCGAGGAGAAAAAGTTACTCGATGATCAACCTGTGGATGTTACAGGATTAACAAACACTAGCTCAGATCAACTCCGGTTGGTAAAAGGGAAAGTGGATGTTACAAGATCATTGACTTCGGGCTCAGACCAACTCCGGTCGGTAAAAGGGCAAGAAGAAATGATCGACGAGGAGCGAGAAAAATCTGGGGAGGATGAAAAGAAGCAACAAATATTTCATAGAGGAACTCTGACTGATTCGACATTTGAAGACGAGTTACCTATATGGAAGCTATATGTAGATGGCTCATCTTGTACTGTAGGATGTGGCGCGAGGATAGTTTTGAGCACTCCGGACGAGGTCGACATGGAATACGCTTTGCGTTTCCAATTCAATGCTTCCAACAATGAGGCTAAATATGAGGCCATGATTGTAGGGATTAATTTGGCAAAAGTTATGGAGGCGCAGCAAGTTATGATCTTCAGTGACTCTCAACTGATTGTAAACCAAATGATGGGAGTATATGCAGTTAGAGGATAATTAATGATCAGATATCATGCAAAGGCAAAAGAGCTGGTATCAGAATTTACAGCTATTCAGCTGGTCAGAATACCAAGAATAGAGAATGCGAGAGCATACGCCCTAGCTCGATTAGCGTCATCTACTCGCACCGAGTTACGACGAACAATCCCAATTGAAGTGTTGGCTGGTCGGAGTATAGATGAAGATCTGACGATGAACTTTATCACCCTTGATTTAGGTCCATCTTGGATGGATCCCATCAGGGCGTATATCGAGGAGGGAGAGTTTCCAATTGACAAGCTCGCAAATAAGAAATTGAAGTTTAAAGCTGCTCGGTATGTACTAACTAATGGTGTTTTATATCGACGAGGAATAATGTAAGGTTTGCAGAGATGTGTACATCCCTCCGAGGTGAAAGAATTAATTGAAGAGATCCACGAAGGGTCTTGTGGAGCACATGTAGCAGGTCGGACGCTTTTGCAAAGGGTGATGACGCAGGGATACTACTGGCGGATGATGAGGGCTGATTGTATAGCATATACCAAGAAATGTGACAAGTGCCAGCGTTTCTCCTCTATCCGAAGAACTCCGCAAGCATTGTTGACACCCATAACTTCCCCTTGGCCATTTACCATGTGGAGAATTGATTTGTTTGGACCACTGCCAATGACCCGAGGAAGGTTCAAGTACCTCATCGTCGCAGTGGATTATTTTACTAAGTGGATAGAAGCTGAGCCACTCATTGATATGACGTACGAGAAGGTTTACCAATTTGTTTGGAAGAACATCATTTGCCGATATGGTCTCCCTCATGCCTTCATCACAGACCATGGAACATAATTTGATAACGAGGAGTTTGTCGCCTATTGTCATCAGTCAAACATTTTGAAGGTTCATTCAGCACCAGGCCATCCTCAAAGCAATGGACAAACTGAAGTGACAAACAGAACGCTGCTGAACGGTTTGAAGAAACGATTGGACGATGCAAAAGCAAACTGGATCAACGAGCTACAATCAGTACTTTGGGCTTATCGAACTACTCCCCGAGTAGAAACTGGAGAATCACCATATATGCTGGCGTTTGGAAGCGAAGCTGTCATACCTGCCGAATTGGGCCTCCCAACACATAGGGTACTGAATTTCAATTCCCCTGTCAGCGATTTAATGAGAAGACTGGATTTAGACATGCTCGAGAAAGTTAGAGAAGAAGCAACCATTAGAAATGCTGCTTACCAGCAGCTAACAACTTTGTTTTACAACAAGAGGGTGAAGAAGTGAGACCTGAAAGAAGGAGACTATGTGCTGAAGAAAGTAATTCAAAAGCATAACAAACTGGAGGCAAACTGACATGGACCATACCGAGTTACAGAAGTTGTTCGACCAGGAACTTACCGAATAACAACTCTAGAAGGCGAGGAGTTTAAGAATGCATGGAACGCAGAGCACCTGCGCAAGTATTATCATTGATGTATAGGTAACGCAGTTCCATCAGTATGAATAAAATAAAAGTATTCTGCAAGTCTCTCTGTTTATTAATTTTTTTTTCGGGGAATACTAGTGCTACGCACCACAGCTCGGAAGACTACTCAAGAAAATATTCCAAACTGTACCAACTTAGTTGGTCGACGAAAAGAAAATATTCCAAACTGTACCAACTTAGTTGGTCGGTACAGTTGGTCGACGAGGAGAAAATATTCCAAACTGTACCAACTTAGTTGGTCGACGAGGAGAAAATATTCCAAACTGTACCAACATAGTTGGTCGACGAGGAGAAAATATTCCAAACTGTACCAACTTAGTTGGTCGACGAGGAGAAAATATTCCAAACTGTACCAAATATGGTTGGTCGGGGATAAAAACCCACTAACTACAGTTGGTCGACGAGGAGAATTTATTGACCTTGGTTGGTCAGACACATTTTATGAAATATTCCAAAATTTACCAAGTATGGTTAGTCGAGGATAAACTCTCACTAACTATAATTGGTCGACGAGCACAATTTAACAACCTTGGTTGGTTGGAAAAATTTTAAACATTTTTATACTCATTACTTTATTATTAAGTGATTGAGCAACATTACTGATACTTGTAACTTTTTTACTAAGTTGGTCGATGAACAACACTATTATTATCTTTTTAACAGATCTACATAAATGTAAAGTGTTTGATATTTACAAGACAATAGCAATTAAGATTTGCAAGCAATAATGAAAGTCTTTCATTAAATTCGAAATAAAGTACAAGTCACAAGTTACATTGATAATAAAATGAAAATTACATTGATATGTATACTAACTGTTACATTAAAAATTCCTATTCTATTGGTTTTTCCCCTCAGCTTTCGATACAGGTTCCTCGTCAGCAGGAGGATCATTTAAAGACTGAGGAGAATTGATGAAATTCAAATCCTTCAGCATCCTGACGTTCATCACAGAAGGTCGATCTAGAAGATGCTCGGGACGAGACACCTCAATTTGAGAATGTAAGTTATAGTCACCGAGGTATTTTGTAATTAAGCTCCTAGGAATGGCCCGAGCAGGGATCCACTCCATCTCCAGGTTGTACGGTGGCACAGGCAGGTCAAGAAACTCGGGATCATGGTAGTCCCATAGATAGTGTCCTTGTTCGAGCTTCAACACACCTACGGCATTCAGCCAGCCTTGCTTGTAGCCCTCATTGTTGGCATTCTGGATACGATCATCCAAATGGAATAGTGCTTCGTTGTATCCAGCCATCCAGAACTCCCTGGGCTGTTTGTGGAACTGATATGTTAGATTTTCCAGCTGCTCATGGAGATTCTTGATGAAAAGCTCCTTATTCTCCAAAACTGATTTCTGCGCAGAGAGATGTTTCTCCAAGTCCCTTATCTTCTTTGACATGTCAGACAAAGCTTGGTTCTTATCCATTAATTGGAAGGCTTGGTTCTCTAAGGCAGACGCTGTCCTCTGTTCTTCGACAAGCACTCGAGCTGCTCTTGCTCGTCCCCGAGGAGCTCTTGCTCGACCACGAGAAGATGTAGAGGTACCAGAACTCCTCAAAGTCTCCAACTCTTCCCTCAATTTGGCATTCTCAACTTCTAAGAATGAAAATCCCTCGTCAGTCACTGGGATTAGGGCTGTTGAAGAAGAGGCTGCAGACTTCAACTGTGCTAGTTCCTTCTGCAAACTGTTATTTTCTCGCTCCAACAGCTCGGCCATCTGTCTACATTCTTCAACTTCACCCCTTAGGGTTCTCTCCCTGACATCGTACCCAGCAAAGAGCTTCTCGTAGCCCTTCTCGGCAGAAAGATACTGATACTTCTTCTCATACCCCTCATGCAACAGGGCAGTTGATTCATTGTACTGATTCTGAAGGTCTTAGAAGGTACATCGGAGATCCTCGATCATTTCGTAGTAATCCACATTATTGGCTACCGCTCGATCAAGTAGACACTTCAGGTATTGATATGCTTCCACTGCCTGCTCTGAAGCGTCTTGGCCGAGGATATCGACAATCTGTGCTGCACTTAGGTCTGTGTGACCAGCCTTAAAGTAATCATTACATTGCCTCAGCAGCACAGTATCATAGGCAGATAGCAGATCCATCCTGGCCAAAAACTAGCAGAGAAAGAAAAGCAATTATCAATAAGAATAACAAGCAGAGTATGAACAAAAAATAGACAACAGTATGCAAAAAGAACTCAAGTTTTATTAGATCATGAAATTTGGAGTTACAAGTTCTGGGTTACATTTGATAAAAAGAAAAATAAAGAGAAAACCGAACAACACTACACCTTTTCCTTATCTCCCAAAACCTTCTCGGGAGGTTGGGAAGAGGAGGCAGGTTGCTCGGAGGGAACTATGACTTGTTCGGAGAGCACCAGCTGTTGCTCGGAAGAGGAAACAACTTGCTCGGCAGTAGACTGGATGACTACAGGGTGATCTCCCATCACCATCGAAGACTCTTCAGAGGTAGCTTCGTCCTCTTTTAATTCTTCTGGAGTTGGAGGGGGACCAGGGATATGTCTCTGGAACAGCTCGGATGACTCGTCGACCTTCATTTCCTGAAGGGCAACAACCCATCCGTTCCTAAAGTACTTTAGGCTACCATAGTCCACTTGAGATACCATGGCAGCACATCCCTTATTCCACCCCTTATTCTATCCAGAGCTGAAGGACTTCTTCACAGCCATTTTCCTTTTAGTCTTCTCCAAGGTAAGCTTCTCGGACAGCAGGTTCTCGGCAGCCTTCAATTTAATTTCTGCCTCCTCCTTCTATCGACCTACTTCCTGAAGATTGGCCAACTCTTCCTCGGAAGCCTTGAGTTTATTTTCAAACTCCCCAGCAGTCTTGAGCTTCACTTCGAGCTCTTTATTGTCCTTCTCCAAGGCATTCATTTTCCTCTCCAACTCCCTGGAGGCATCAGCAGCCCGAGCTTTCTCCTGCTCGGAGGAAGCAAGCCTCTTCTCCCAAACCGCCTTATCAGTAGCATACTTCTGGCGAGATTCTTCCAAGGGCTTGGTAGCTTCTTCCAGAGCTCCCTCCACACTGGACGAGGATCAAGAGGCTTTGATTGCTTCATCCTTCTTCAGGATTATGTTGAAGCACCTCATCAAATGTGAACAGAAAAAGAAAGCAAGTTAGAAATTGAAGCAACAAAAGAAATATGAAAAGTTTAAAGTAAAGAGACTTACTGAAGCAAGGTGACGAGCAGCTAAAGAAGTAACCATGTCCCGAGTAAGGACATCTTCAGTACCTTGGACCTCGGGAATGGTCAAGGACTTTACCGAGCTCATGGCAGATCTCGGGGGAACAAGAGCGAGAAATCTAGTCCCAGCAGCTGGGGGCTGATTAATGGTGTCAGCCAAATGTACCGAGGAGCTTTTCTTCAGCCTCCTCGAGGGAACATTTACGGATTCAACCAAGGATGAATCCTTAGTCAGTGATATCACAATCCCCTCTCCAGGAGTAGTAGAGCTGCTCGGAGCCACTACGGGCTTCTCGGCAATATTTGCAGGAGCAGCTGGAGGAGCTGCAGCAGTTTTCTTTATCCCCTCCCTTGGGACATCAATCCTACTCCTCTTTGCCTCACCAGAACTGGAGGCAGTCTTCTCAAACAAGGTGGGAGGTCTTCTCTTCTTCATCCTTTCGCTCAAAGGAATGTGGGATTCAGGCGATGAACTTGTAGAGGCTGGTACTGGCTTTGCTTCACTGATCACTGGACGAGCAATGAAGGAGGTTGTGTAGCTCTTGTACTGGAGCAGATACGAAGCCGACCTGATGTGCTCATCAACAACCCTTTGATGCAAACCCCATATAAGTCCCAAATGCCTTATATTGACGTCTGTTTCTTTTGGGCACTTTCTCTTGCTATCAACTACAAATAAACAAACATTGTTATCAGTGACATATTTTATCAAGCATAAAACAAACATGATTTCAAAATAAATAAAATAAAATAAAAATAACCTATCCCATTGCCATAAGGAGGGCATCTGGGACCCTGGTAAACCTCATCTCCGGTTAATGGAGGGTGTTGCCAATTTTTTACGACAACCCCATGTTCAAAATAATCCCTATTGGCATTAGGGAATTTGACTACTAAGGCTCTATTTATAAACCTAGTTTTTAAATAATAAATATTATCATTAACTGCCCATCTATAGCAGTACATGATTTCTGGAATTCCTATACGAGTTCCATGCACTTGATTTAATTTATGCACCCCATTAACTATTCTCCATGTATTGGGGGCTATTCGTGCAGGAACAACATCGAAATACTGACAGAATTCCAGACACAAGGTATTGGGTGGAAAAGAAAATCCACATTCAGTAAAAAAGAGAATGGGGAACCAATGTCCCTCAGCCAAATTGAAATAATTAGAAGGCTCAGAAAGCTCTTCCAAGACGACCCAAGAAGGAATGGAAAAATCAGAACGAAATTTCTCAAGAGGCTCAACAGGATAAACCATGGTGAATAAAGAAACAAAGATGAAGGAAGAAGATCTTACAGGGAAAGAACGGATCTGCTGACAACGAACGACGGAAAAGATGAGCGCACGAGAGAGTAGGAAGAGACGATGTAAAACTCAAAAGATGAAAATTTGAAAAGATAGAAGACAATGGGAGTGTCTGTGAAGTTTAAATACCTTACCTTGGGAACTGGCGAAGTAATGATTACAAAAAAAGGATGATTACGTTACCGGCAGCTAAAAGGGCATTAAATATTGGCGCGGGAATCAAAGCGGGCAACAATGGCTAAAAAGACGAAAAATAACGCGGGAATCGAATCACGCAAAAAGGTCCAAAAAAGAATGATTCTACGAATTGGGAAGGAGAAAATAAATACAAGGGAGATGCTCCTAAAAATCAGGAAGACTATTTAAATCTACCATACTCCGAGAAAGAATGTTCCATACTCCACAAATTTCGAACTATGAAACATTGGGGGCTTCTGTTGATACCAAATTTAATCTGTTGATGTGGACCAATCATATGAAGACACGTGGCTATCTACATGGCAACTACAAACACTTCCGAGGAACCCAATCGCTCCGAGGAACAAGACTACAACGAGGGAGACTAGTTCCCTGAGGAATGTTGCTTACTCCGAGGAACTCCCACGCTCCGAGGAACAAAACTGCTTACACGAGGAACTCATAGTTCCCGAGGAACACTGCTCACTCGAGGAACTCACATGCTCCGAGGAACAAACCTCTCCGAGGAACTCTTGAATACCAGAAAGCTCAGGCGGTCCGAGCAACTCCGACGGTCCGAGCTGCATCTCGAACAAAGCATTAGTAGCTGGATAACCAACAGTTCAACTAGTTCATTAAATGCTTATCATTTAGACACACACGCTTAAAGGGCATTAAATGTATTACCCTTTCATATGTATATCATTTAATGTATCAACCTTTCAGATGACAGCCTCAAGGCTATAAATACGTTGTACAATCCTCATTGTAAGGGGACCTGAATCCTGAATCCAAACTCTGGGATCCAGGACGGAATTTCTTGTAATCGAGAATTCCCAAATACTCAGCAATAAAATAACAGTGGACGTAGGCCATTCTTATAAGGCTGAACCACTTTAAAATCTTTTGTCTAATTTATTTATCTTTGATTGAATTATTAGAGTGATCTAATTTTTTACATCAATAGATTATCCATAACCAACGTTATTGTATGTCCTAAAAATGCATAATCTATTTATTTTTATTAATGACAAAAGAAATAAGGATCATTTTTATAAAAGAAAAATTGATTGTCCTAAACCCATAATAGGGACCATGTTTATAAAAGAAGATTTAACTGTCCTAAAACCATAATTGGGACTAGTTTTATTAAAGAAAAGTTGATTGTCCTAAAATCATTATAAGGACTTTTTTAATTAAGGGTAAAATTGGTATTTTAAAAAAAATCAACTTGGTAAAAAGCACGAACTATTTCTACAAATATAAAGTTGAATATCGTTTTAAGTCCTAAAAATGTATAATCTATTTTTTGTATCTTATAAATATATTATAGGAGTTTTTTCTTACATATGCTTAATTTATAATGTCGTATTTGACATAAGATTCATTTTATTAACGTGCTAGACATAATTTTTATTTTGTAATAAGTCTTAACACCATTAAAAAAAATTATATTTCATAATTAAACATAAATCCCTAGAACATTTTAAGACAAATATAACCCTGGTTGATATTCCCCGTCAAACACACCTTAGGTGTTGTTTGTTTTTACCTCTTAAGTCTGAATATGAATCATTCAGACTTAAGAGGTACCAAAAAGTGTTTGTTTTTTTAAGTGATTAAGAGGCTAACAACTATATTTGGCTCTTAATTATTAAGAGGTGGAGTTACGTCTGAAGTCTGAATCAGTCTAAATACATTCATTCAAAGGCACATTCAGACATAAAAACAAACATATTTTCAGATTCAAATTTCAGACTTCGGATTCAATCTTCAGATTTCATATTCAGATAAAAAACAAACGCAACCTTAGGTGCGTTTGTTTGCACCTCTGAAATCTGAATCTAAACAATTCAGATTTCAGAGGCACTCAATATACGCTTGTTTTTGACACATTTCAGAGATTAAAGATAATATTATAGTCTTAATAATTCAGAGGTTCAAAACCCTCTGAATCTGATCACTGAAATCTGAACGAAAATTGAATTACAATAATGTCCTTGCCATTTCTTTCAAATCACGGAAGATAATACATATAAAAAAATCGTTCCCAAATAAGATATCACAAATAATCGTCCCCATATAAAATACAATAAAGAGTTGTAGACACAACAAAACTCTTCATTGATACAACTCTTTAACAAAAATATATATCTATATAGACACACGAATACACAATTAAAGTGTAAAAGATTTTCTGCTCTACAATCAGAAAAAAACTTCAACAGGTATTGTCTTCTTCTTCTTCCTTTTTTTCCAAAGAATTTGTCGTTTACATTTTTACAACTGTGAAGATAAAAAAAAAACCTCAAATCAGATTTCGTTCAAGCTTCCATTGTAGATTAATGAAGAAAACCTTTTCTCCAGATAAATTAATGAGGAAATGTGTGTAACTAAAACCTTATGGAGGAGACTTTACTTCTTTCTTTGCTTCTTTGGCTATTTGCTTCTTTCATACTTTTTAATGACTTTTGCTTGCTGTAGAAGAGCTCCAAATGAGAGACACATATTTGGCATATGTTGACATATGTCAAATATATATCTTGAACACTGTGAACGGATTTTAAAACACAATGCTTTTTTTTTGGGTTACACAAAACACAATGCTCAGACCTATCCATTTCTTATAGTACGTTTTAATGAGTTGATAAACGTGAGGCTTTGCAAATCTTGTTTAGAGCAAGTTACCCGCAATGAATGGATGGGACGAAAAAAATTATAAAACATGATTTGCAGGTCACATTTATTACCTGACGACCAATAACTATCCCCTTTCTTTTTTTTTTTTAAAAACAACAACTGTTAAAATGATAGCTAAGGTTATATATGAATAGACCTACCAGGTCAACTCGATAACAGGTCTAGGAGAGTCTTATCAATTCGGCGAAACAAGGAAAATCTCAAGTAGGATATAAAACTTGTACACGAAGCAGGTAACACCTGCTAGAGTCTTATCAATTCGCAAGCCACTTTTGATGATGTGTGTATCAAACTTTTTACTTTATTTATTAGTTTATATATTTTGATGGGGTAAAATAATACAAATTAGGATATAAGACAATAATTTTTTGTTTATATAGTTTTTAATTTCTATTTTAAAATTATCGATTTACGTGACATACTATAATTGGTTGACGTTTTATTAATGTGGGTCCGCACCAGCAGCTTTATTAATTTATCATTACGGTTTAGTTTAAATATTTTCATGGGGTAAAATAATATCAATTAGGATATAAGACAATAAATTTTTATTTATATAGTTTTTAATCCCTATTTATAAATATTTTTACTTTGAAACCTTATTTTATTTTTATGTTAATTAAAGCTGTTAAATTGATGTAAACGTACACGACGCGTTTCTTATTTTTTTTAGTAAACACGCTTACGACCCAATTAAAGCAGTGCGCGACATGTCGTTTCTTTTCTTTTGTGGCGCGAATCCGCATCAGTTATTGGATGGGGGTCCGCGCCAACGGCACTAACAAATCGATTTTAACTTTTTTTTGTGGTGACGATAAAATTGTGTTAAAAGTAGTTTATAAAATATTTTTTTCATAAAAAAAACTTTTGTTTTTGTCAAAATTGTTTTTTATTGTTAAAGTCATCTTTTGCTAATAAAAATTTTTTCTTTGTTTTTGTCGTGTCGTGTCAAAAACAAAAATATTTTTGAAGACTATGTTGCCAGTCTATTATAAACATCTATTTTTTTTAATTAAATATCTTGTTTTTTTTTATAATTTATTTCTTTCATCTAATAACCTAATTACTTTAAATAGTTTTAGATATGGCTCCGAAAGAATCGAAAGTAACTCCACGGTCAAAATTTGCGGGCACTAGCTTAGGCAAAGATTTTATAGATATGTGTCTGAAAGAAGTTAGCAGGGAAGGGTATAGTGGAACTAGGGGTGTGCGCGGTCCGGTCGGATTTTGAGGTATTTTTAGGACCGGACCGTATTAATCAGTTCTAAAAAATTATGGACCGAGACCGGATCGGAATAATCTGTCTCGGTCCTATTCGATTTTTAGGCGGTCCGGGTTCGATCTCGGTCCTGTTCGGTCCATAAACTACTATTATAAAAAAAATAAATATAAAAAGCAGCGCATATTTTAATATCAAAAGCACATATTTTAATACAAAAATTAAGTTGTAGAAATAGAAATAACCCAAATTGGGATTACCTGTTTGAGATAAACTTGATACGCTTCCCTGAGTACTTCCTTCTGTGAAAATTTCACTACCATTTCAAATATTTTGCGTCCAATTTCTCTGCTACAAACTCAGCAACTTTACTACCCCTTGTCCATCATAAACCCCAAAAAATACCTACATTTTAAAACAATTCAAAAACTATCAATTTAGCATCCAATATCACGATAATATTTATCATTACAAAGATTCCAGAAATATCTTATACATTCTTTCCGTCCTAAATTTTTATCAATCTCACTTACTTTTTAGCTACTCATACAAAACTCATGAGGGTTTCTTATAAGAAAATATTTGAAGGAGTTTTGTTGCAAAATTAAGAGTTTTTTGGCTTTACACACACACACACTGTTACATATATAATACCTTGTTGGCATGTGGAGAAGAGACAATCTTGTGAATAACTTCCATGAACTTTTTCTTACCTTTAACAGAGAAGACTCCAACCCCACAAAAAGACCACATGGGTGGTGAAAGAGAGGAGATGAAGTAGATTCGTCTTCGTCCCTGGCGGTCAACTCATGTCACCGGATTTTTATCGGCGGGCAAGGGTTTCTCTGGGTTTTGATCTGTTTGTTAGTGTGTGTGGTCTATCTGGGTTTGTGTCAGTGGTTAGTGTGTGGTGGCGCTGTGATTCTGGATTGCAGCCAATGGGAACGCTTGGGTTTAGAACTTTTGCTGCTGGGTTGTGTTTCAGATTATATTATCTTGTGTTGTTGATATCGGCGGTAGAAAGAGAGAGAAAAGAAAGAGATGTTAGGGTTGGGTTGGGTTCTGTAACTATGAGTGTGCGTGTGTATATTTTGTGGGTAATTTTTTTTTATGTGTATATTATGTATAAAAGGTTGCATCAACTTAGTGTTTATATATATATATATATATATATATATATATATATATATATATATATATATATATATATATATATATATATATATAATAAAAGCGGTCCGGTCCGGTCCGGTCCAATCCCGAATTTTAAGATTCACGACCGAAACCGGACCGAATAATGCGGTCCTTTATATTTTAAGACCAAATTAAGAGCGCATTAAAAAAACCCGCAAAAGTGGGTCCGGTCCGGTTCGGTTTTTTCGGTCCGTGCGGTCCAATCGGGTTCGTGCACACCCCTAAGTGGAACGTCGTTGAAGACTGTGTCGTGGAATAGGATCATCCAAGAATTGAAAATGAAATACAATCACGAATTTGATAAAAAATAATTAAAAAATCAGTGGGACTATCTTCAAAAATCTTATTCCTCTTGGAGAGTGCTTGTGAATAGGACTAGTCATGGGTACAATGCAGAAACAGGGACTTTCAATTGGCCAGATGATGTTTGGGATGATATTATAAAGGCAAGAATTAAACAGTTGTTTTGTTTATATAGTAATTATCGTAAGCTATATATTATTTAAACTTTGTGTTCTTAATTTGATTGCAATCAACAGAAGTACCCTGACACAAAGAAGTATAGAAACAAGCCTCTGGAAGATAGAGACTTGCTTACAACGTTGTTTGAGGCGACCATGGCAACTGGGGATGAGGCGTTTAGCCCTATGCATTCTTTACCTCAAGAGAACCCCCGCAATCAACGTTCACTAGAAGATGATGATGTAGAAATTTTCGGAGAGAATGAAACACTTGACACTGAAGGAGACCAACCAATATATGATACCTATTTCACTGATTATACCTTTCAGGATGTACGTACCAATGCTACTTCAGAACAGGGAGGAAGAAAATCTTTAGACCCAAAAGAAGGAGGGAGAAGTGACGCGGGATCCTCACGCCAATCAAAAAAGCGTACTAGAAGAGAAAATGTTGATGACCCCTTCATGAAAAAAGTTGATAATCTTATTGATATTATCAAGAGTGATCGTGGTGACTGTAAAAAAATCTTAGATGACTGTGTCACATCTATGAAGGAATTAATGGTCTTAGGTTTACTGGACACCAATCTTTATATTGCGGCCATGAAAGCATTTGGGGACAATGTCGAGTATAGAAAGTTATTTTTGATGATGGAAAACCATGAGCATGAAGTGTGCTTCCTCAATAGTATAATGAAAGATAATTGAGCAGTTAGGTTATTTGAGTTCTTAGATCAATTATTTTTTTTCTTAGGAAGACATTTAAAACGATTGTTTAGTTATGTTATTTAATCAGTCATTTTATTAAATATTGATTTAGTTATCTCCAAATTATTATTTTACAGTTTACAATTTTTTTGTCATGCAGTAAAATGACTCCAAAGCAAAGGTTGTTGGTGTGCGTTGTTGCAATAATTATAATGTTTAAACTTATTAAACAACATACACGTGTGAGACAAAAGTTGTGTACATCATTGCTTTCAGGAAAGGCGTATTTACAAGAACTTTTAGATGGATCTCCCACACAAATGTTTGATTTATTTAGGATGAGGACAAATGCATTTTTTGAGCTATGCTATCACTTCTGCGAAAGAGGGTGGCTTACTGATAGTAGGCATATAGACGTTGAAGAGAAAATGACATTTTTTTAAGCATTATTGGTCACAATCATCGAAATCGAGTAATAAAATACCTATTCCAACATTTTGGAAAACTATAAGTAAGTATTATCATGAAGTATTGTGGGCAATGCTTCATTTTTCCAAAGAGATTATAGTGCCTCCTGCATTTAATGGATCTGATCACATCGACGTCTTAGGGAAGGACCATTCAAATGGGCTATTGGAGCACTTGATGGTACACTAATTAATAAACATATTCTGGTTGATAAACAAATCCCTTTCAGAGGACGAAGCGGAAAGGAATGTTTTCAAAATGTTTTGGCCGTTTGTGATTTTAATATGAAATTTATATATGTTACGGCCGGATGGGAGAGGATAGTGCACGATTCACGAGTGTTAAATGATACTTTGCGTCATCCAAGCAATAAATTTCTATTACCCCCTGAAGGTGATATTTATTTTATTATTTTTTTCTACAACTATTATATTTGTTTATTACTATTTGTCTTATTTGCATTTTATTATTATTGTAGGTATGTATTATTTGTGTGATGCTGCATACACCCACACTAGGGGATTTATGTGCCCCTATAAAGGCACACGATACTAGTTGTCCGATTTTCGTCGTGATGATCAAGCTAGAGATAAAAAGGAGAAATTCAACCATGCACATGCTAGATTAAGAAATGTGATTGAGAGGACATTCGCTGTTTTAAAGAATAGATTCACGCTATTGCATATAATGGCTCCTTATGGTTATCGAACCCAAGTACACATTGTTGTCGCATGCATGGCAATGCATAACTTCCTTCGTCGAGTATCACTTAATGATCCATTGTTTCAGATATATGAAGATGATGATGTGGACTTGCCAACCGAGCCTTTAGTAGATAGTGAACAAGCAAAAGTTCCACCAAATTATGATTAAATATTTGGACGAGCACCGCAACAAGAAATGATTAATTTATGTGATCAAATTGCAGATCAACTATTTAGTAGAACTTATAATTTATAATTCATAATTATTAGTATTTTGTGACTTTTAATAGCTACTTAATCATTTTTACATATTTTTAAACATTTTATACTACGCAAATTCCTTATTACTTGGATTGACCAAATTATGTTTAAAAATATTTAGTAGAACTTATGATTTATAATTCAACATTATTAGTATTTTGTGACTTTTAATAGCTACTTAATCATTTTTACATATTTTTAAACATTTTATACTACGCAAATTCCTTATTACTTGGATTGACTAATATTATTTACGTATTAAATTGTATATTGTGTGTAATAATATTTATTTACGGTCATGAATGTTTTAAATATACATTTTGTATATAAAATAACTATAAGGGTAAAATGGTCCAAATAATCAACATTCAGATTTCAGACATAAATCTGTAAACAAACAGTATACATTCAGAAATTTCATTCAGGCAGCAAACAAACAACTTTTTCAGATTCAGACTTTAGACTTCAGATTCAGACTTCAGATTCAAAAAAAAAATAAACGCAACCTTAGTCTCCTTCGTCACCCTCACATTTAGACCCATTTGGGTTCTTCTTCCACATTTAATAGACTCCATCGTTGTTGGGCAGACCACCACCTTGGAGCATCTTCTCTCTCTCTCTCTCTCTCTCTCTCTCTCTTAGTTTCGATTTCAGTTTCTCTCCTTTCTTTGGGCTTTGGGGTTCTCTCTTTCTAGAATTTTATTTTATATGGGTTTGATTAATGGCGGTGTTAGAAATGGTGTGGGGGTTTGAAGGATGGGTTTGTGATGGTAGAGTTGTTCGATTTCAATTGTTGGTATATGGTGGTTGTGGTGGTTCTAGTTTTAAAAAGGTTGTTTGCATTAGGATGGTGGCAGTGTGATTGGGAGGGTAATGATGCTGCCAATGGCAGGTAGTGATAGGTTGATCACAACATACATTTAGGGGGGTGACGGTAGAAGGTAGTTGGTGGACACGACGGTGGCAGTTGTTGATGGATAGCAGTGGTGTTGGGTTATTGATGATTGGATGACAGTGTTAGGCTGATCTGTTCTTACTGTTAATTTTTTTTAGAGTTCATATAATGTACTGAGGAAATGAATGTGGGAAAGTGTTTGTATTCATTTAAAACCGGTGTATAGATTTTTAGGGGTTACCTATGATATGCCAATAATAAACAATAAAAAATAAATAGATTATTGCTACCAACTTAATAATTAAAGATGAATAGAGAGGGAAGAGAGACAAATAAGGAAACTAGAGATTAACATAGTTCAACTCAATGAAGTGCCTACATCCACAAGTGAAGTTTTGGTTGTATATAATTCACCAGACAAATGTCATGACAAAGATGAATATAAGTTAATGTTCTTTCTAGGGTTCGTGTAAGGCCATTAGGCAGATTAGTCTCTCAATCTCTTATCACGAGGGATTGAGTTCTATTTATAGGCGGTTATTAGAGAGAGAGAGAGAGAGAGAGAGAGAGAGAGAGAGAGTATTGGAACTTTTATAGGTAAAGCATGTACATCTTTTACATGCTATAGAATGAGTCATCGTGAGTTGGTTACAACCTACTAAAAAGTGAGCTATCGTGTATAAAACCCCACATGTACAATGGTGTGAGTGGACTATTTAAATTCCCCCATGTGACACATGTCTGCTCTAATAGAGTCCATTAACAGTGTCAACTGACGTCATCAATGGTCTAGTCAAGAAAATAATCATTGAGCCGATTGAATGAGAGGTTTATTAAAATGCCGAGCACCTTTTGATGATAGGTGTCACAATTTTATTGGTCTACCAAGTGTCCCATATTTATGGTACGACAAAAGCCCCCAATAGAGCAAGTGCATCTGCTCAAGTGCATTTTCTTACTCTACTTTAGTGTTAAGCTCTCTTTCATAAAAGTCTTCTTTGCCACTTTTTTCGTCGATCACTCTTCTGCAGAAGTTTGCTTGGCAGGTTTTTCTTTTTAAGCGAATTCGGTGATAAAATATGCCATAACCTGGACCGTGATTGCCATTCTTGGTTCATACTGGATGTCATTCTCTCATAATTCCACGATCCAAGCCATCAGTCTTCCTAATTTCTTAGGTTTATAAATGACTTGGTGCAGATGAAGGTTTGTATAGATGACAATGGTATGGGCCTAGAAGTACTGCTTCATCCTTCTAGAAGCTTTAATTAGGGAGAGTGTTAGTTTCTCCAACCTACGATACCGAATTTTTGATCAACGGTATGCCTTGCTAGTGTAATACATGGGCCTTTGTAACCCGTCTTCTTATCGAACTAAATTCGAACTGACTGTAAATTCATATATGTCCAAGTACAGATAAAGCTTCTCACCCAAAACTGGTCTTGAAAGCAATGGTGTAGACCCCAAAGACCGTTTCAACTCCAAGAATCCAACTTCTCACTCGTTATTCCATTCAAAAGTTTTTCGTAACACCTTGAAAAATGGAAGGTATTTGTTAGTGGCTCTAGAAACGAACCTGTTTAATGCTGCCACACGTCCAATTAGCCTTTGAACTTATTTCTTGTTCTTCGGGGATGATATATTGATTATCTCCTAAATCTTGTCGGGATTGGCCTCAATCCCTATTTGATTCACTATGAAGCCCAGGAGCATCCCTTCCTTCACCCCGAAGACACACTTTTTCGGGGTTGATCTTCATCTGGTGTTTCTCCAGCTGATTGAAAGCTTTCCCCAAATCTCTGATGTGGTCGGCGGCCTTTTTGCTCTTTATAATCACATCATTAATATACACCTCTATATTCTAGCTGATCTGATCTCTAAATACTTTGTTCACCAATCTTTGGTACGTCGCTATAGTATCTTTAAGACTAAAAGGCATATCATTGTAGTTTTGGAACTGTGTGAATTCTATTATCTCGGTATACACAAAAAGGTTTATTAATTCACGACATCGCGTTCATTGATTGGCAAGTAAACTCAATAGTCTCTCACTAATAAAGATTTTAGGCCAAAAGCTATCTTTACCAATGCAAATCTTTTCTACTGATACTCCCTCTAATTTGCCTTTGTGTTCATTTGATTCTTATCCCAAATTTCATTCGTGTGGGGGATTATTGGAAAATATTGTATTTTTACACAAATTAATAATATGACCAAATTAATATATTGGTCAGATTTAAGTAGGGTTGTGTTTCGGTGGGATCGAATCGGAAAATGCCTCTTCGAAAAAAATTCTGATTTTTTCGGAAATAAAATAACTATTCCGATTTCCTATCCGATTTTTTCGAAAAATTAATAAAAATTCCGAATTCGGAAAAATCGGAAAATCGACAAAAATTGGAAAAAAATCAGAAATTCACAAAATATATTAAAAAACCAGAAATTTCAAAAATTCCAAAATTTCAAGAAAATAAATTATGGATTTTCGATTACTCGAAATTCGCATTTTAAAGAAACAAAGAAAATGGCTTAACCCAACATGTAAATACATGAGGATTTGGCCCATTGTTTCATTTGTGTAAAAGTTAGGAGGATACTTTCTTTTTATAGAGCATATTTTGGAGCCCTCTCCCTCTCCCAATCGATGTGGGATATGAGAAACTTTCAAAAAATCAGAAAAGAAATCGGAAATCGGAAAATAATTCCAAAAAAATCGGAAAAAATCGGATTGACATAGTTTCTGAGAAATCGGAAAATCGAAAATTCAGAATTATTTCCGATTTTCGATCCGATTTTTTTCAAAAAAATCGAAAATCGGAAAATCAGAAATCGACAAACTAAAATTTCATTCCAAATTTGGAAAAAAATGGATCGGAAATCGGAATAATCGAAAAGTTTGGGAAAAAAACACAGCCCTAGATTTAAGCAATTATAAAAGTAAGATCCTGTAAAAACCCGTATTTTTATGCTATATTTAATTTGGGGATTTATTAAATTTAATGTGATGATTTATTTAATAAAAATCTTTATGTTAATTAAAAAGTGAATATTTTATAAGTTGTCCGTATGGTCGTTTTGAGTGCGCCAACGCATCCGGAAGGGTCGAGATAGTCAGAAAAGTGTACCCGGGAGTTTAGTTTGGGTCTCGAGATGTTTTTAGGCTTAATTAGTGACCCGGGAGGGCATTTTGGTCATTTTACAAATTAGGGTAATTAAACCCACGAATTTCAGCCATCCTTAGCAGCCATTTAAGTCAGCCTTTTAGGGTTAGAACATTCAGAACCCTAGAACGGCCATTGGAGTAGAGATGAGAGAGCTCTCAAGGTGATTCAAGGCCAAAACACCACCAATCGCACCACCGTCACCACCAACGCGTAGATCGCGAGGAGGAGAACGCAACCACACCAATATCAGCAGGAAACCAGACCTCTGAAATCCCAGGCAAGTGTTTAACTTGCGTATTTTCGTTGATGCAATATTCATATTAGTGTAGGAATGATTAGGAGTATAATCAATGGAAGAAAACCCCAATTTTGATAGGGATTTGCATGTAGAAATCATTATAACCATATTCTGGAAATATTATGTGAAGTAGATGATTAACCCACGAATTTTTGATGTTATGTTAGAAGGAAATTCTGGAGAAAACTGATTAGAACAAAAGTTAAGAAAACATTAGGGATCTTGATGTTTAAATGAGATTTTGGGTTGTTTAACCATGTTTAATGATGGAAATACGCATGCTTAACGTTAAAATCATCTGGAAATATGTTATTATGTTTGTAGTAAGAGTTTTGGGACGATTAGTGTTGGGAAATATTGTTTTGGGTGAAGAATTTTGGTAAAATCCGTAACTGCACTTCTGCAGGATTTCGCAGACCTGCTTGATCGATCGATCGAGCCTAGAGCTTCGATCGATCGAAGGTTCGATCGATCAAGCCCCAGACCTCGATCGATCGACCCTTCCTGACAGACTCCGATTTCCCCTTGTTTAATTAATTGAATATGATTCATCGTGAAATAGCTTTTGGGCTTTATGAATAAAATATTTTGGGATATAGGAGAGACCGGTAGGGCATATGATTAAGTGTTGAGAACTTTTTATGAGATGATAATTGTATTTTAGGGACAATTATTTAAAGGACGAGGAAACTACGTAATTCAAGTGAGAGATTACGTCAAATACTTATGATAGAGAATAGACGTTTACCTACTGATTTTGCTACTTGGATGGATAGGATCCACGAGTGTCACATAGCTAGTGAGAAAACCCTTCGAGTTAAGGTTAGAGACGAAACCGTATACGTAATCATAATAATGGGAAATTAAGGATAAATGTTGTGACTATGGGTAACGGGAGGAACCTATATTAATATGATGAATGGGTATATTTTTATGATTGTGTGTACATATATTATATACATGTGAAAAACGTACCCGCTCTACTTGCTATCCCTGAGGTTACCGCGCTGGGACGATCTTATCCTGTGTTGTTTTATGGGGGATATTGATTCGTACCCTAGAAGTTAAAGATCCTAGGTACGGGCTATCAGATTGATAGTCGGACGGTCCTAAGAGACGTGTGGGTATGTACTGACCTCTTGGACTTGGAATCTATGCTTCGCCTCAACGTTGTTTTGTATATGTTAATACAGTTCGAGAGTGATTCCGAACTTGTATTTCCCTTTGTGTGAGCGATACGGGGATTGGATAGCAGAGTATGCCCGCACCATAGTTTAGTTGGGGTGCTGTTATATATATATATATTATCCGAGTAGTTAATATATATATGAGGTTATATACTTTAACTGCCTACTGTGATTTGATAAGTAGGACATAGTTGTTGACGCAATAATAAATACTTGTTTTGTGAAAGTATGAGAAGGCACTGGTAAACTTTATAATTTAATGAAGCTAAAAAGAGAGTAGTGCTACAAATTGGAAGTAACCTTTTTACAACATTGTCATCGTTCGGTTTTGAAAACTTATGAGTAAGTTAAGATAAACTAGACTATTTGGGAAGGTTAGTACGATAGGCGTGCACATTAGAAGAGAGGTGAGAATTTCTCAAGAGAGTGTCGAACTAATATGATTTGCATTGGCCTGTATCAATTTAAATACTTGCTTAACGTATTTTAAAATCAAACACACTTTCGGGCTCTGACCCGTTTCTTTTTCTCTCTCTCTCTCTCTTGTATATATATATATATGTATATTTTCAGGTGCCCAGCTACAGGGGAGTCTTGCTTAGGATCCCTTGAGAAGAACGAGCTGCAGCTTAGGTGGGAGTTGCAGGTCACTTGAGTAGACGACTTCTGTTATTGACTCCACTCCTATTATTCTCATTTATTGGGCACGTGTCGCCCTTTTCATCATTTCATTTGTTGCTGGGATTTTGTATTTCATTTATTTCGAGTATTGTTCGATGGGATTTATTCAGGATGGATTTGTGGTTTTAGTTCCATTTGTTGACATTCGATTGACGAATGTATTATGTTATTTGGTTTATTGTGGTGTGATTCTTTATTGTAGAAATGTTATTTTTAATTAAAATAAATCTTTTTCTTTAATTAAAATTTGGAAAGTTTTGTATGGAAAATGTTTTGACACTTAGCTTAATTATTTAGGGTGTTAAATTGGAAAAATTATTTTTATCGACAGTGATGCTGAGAATGAACCAACTGTTTACCTTGATTTAATTTAATAAAGGAGTGATCGCCCGGTATTTAATTAGGCGGGGTGTCGCAGATCCGCATTTTAAACGCGGTGGGACCATATACGTACGCATTTTTTGTAGCAAGACAAGACACGTAATATATTCATTTGTAAAAAATGAACCAATTATGAATGAGAAATTTGGTTTCAAAGTGAACCATTTATTTATGAAAATTATTTCGATTTTTATTTAATTTTCTATGACGAAAATTTTGAATTGTCGCTAAAGGTTGTGACTATCCGCTACATAGTGACTATTTTTAGAACCACCCTTAAGGGTTTTAACTATTCACCATTAATTGTGACTATTCATGAAAAACATCTTTAAAATGACCGTTAAGAAAAAGACATGTCTTTTCATGAAAGAACACTTTGTTTTCAATTTGAAGAAGAGAGAGAAATATTTTTCAATACTTTCCATTCTTAATCGAGTCGATGAGAGTACCAAACATAAGTGATTCGTGGGACACACACATTAAAGTGCTTCTTACGCGAGTCGAGATCGTTTCATTCTAGACGGTAAATGCTCATTGTTTATCACCGTAAGCACCGTAGAGGGAGTGCATTTTATCTTAAGGAAGGAGTGCATTTTGTCTTGAGTCGAGTGTCCAATACTCGACTCAGTCATCTTCTTCGTTTGTAATTTTTCTATTGATTTTATTTTTAATTGCAAAAATATGATATATATATATATATATATATATATATATATATATATATATAATTCGATTAAACAAAAAAAAACCTATAATTATTCATAAATAACATATGATAAACACTAAATCCCAAGTCATTCGATTAGTTAACAACTTCCTTATCTTGAGAAATGAACATGTTACTTCCCATATGTAACGCCCCGTATTTTTGGAAATATTTAAATTACACGTGTCGCGGTAATTTAATTCAAATGAAATATGGAATGAATTGAATTAATATTAATTAACGAGAAATGGAGTAATATTTATGTGTTATTATAATTACTTGTGCAGTATTATATTTTCTTATGTGATAGGTAAATAAAATTGTATTATTTTATAGTAAATCGTAAGTGGGGAAAAGCGACGGGTCTGTAGGATCTGATTCGAGACGAGCACGTGTGGGGTCATATTGGGAATAAGATGGTAAATTAATGATAGGTGACTCAGATGGTGATTAGAGTGCACGGATGATCCGAAATGGGTCAAAATAGTCAAAATTAAGTATCTGGGGGTAGTATTTGAGTTCCAAGAGCTTTTTAGACTAGTCGGGACTCACTTAAGGGTATACGGGTCATTTTATATTAGCATATTAACCTAATTTCGAGACTAGGCTTATAAAATAATAGAGTTAGTGATGGGAGGAAGCCTTATTATTCTAAATCCCTAAGAGAGAAGGAAGAGAGAAAAAAGAAGGGGAAATCAAAGGGAGAGCTAGAGAAGGCCAAATTGGGATAAGTTTTGGGGAATCCTAGCCTTAATTCATTACACACAAGAAGAATTCAGACCTTACGAACATTTTCAAGGAAAATAATTAACTTACTTAATTATATATGTAGTGGTTTCAATTCATATTATAATAGGTGTCATGAGAATTAATTTTTGGGTGAGTATTCACTTGTAAATGGGGTTTTTGAGAAATAATTTCATAAAAGTGGTGTTATTCTTATATAAAATTTATGGAATGAATACCACATGATAAATTAGGATCTTGATAAAAAATTCTAGGATTGATCAAAGACAGTTATGTTCTTGAATCGAAAATATGAAATCTTGAGGTGTTAATCATTGAAATTAAAGTATGGAATAATTGAATGATTGATGATTCAATCCTAGGAGTTAAAATGATTTTTAGGTGTTAAGATTACATAAAATATGTTCGTTTATGAAATATATTGATAGGATAGTGTAGAAAAATGATTGAAAGGGTGATTGAGACTGAATTAGGAGAAAAATAATGGGCAGAACTCGTAACAGACGAAGTTATGTCGTTTTGGGCAAGACAGCGGAGGTGAATTGGTTCACCCCCAAGTTGAACTGGTTCGGCTCCCTAGTGTCTCCCAGTTTGTTTATTTTAATGGGTTTTGATAATCGACAAAGTTTTGAGTTGGTTTGTGGTGTCCATAAAGGAGTTGGGACTTCTGGAAATGACTTTAGAATATTATAAAATACTTTGGAGCGATTAGGTCATATTCGGGGTTAAGTTTAGAGTATTTGGGATAAATAGTAATCGGGGAAAAATTTAATAATTAATTCGGAATGAAAATTTGGTAAAAATGGAATACGGGATGGTTGAGAATGGTTATGTGTTCAGAATACAAAATAAGTTATTAGTTAATAATGAGAGTTACACTTGAGAGTTTAGGCTTGTTCTACGAGTGGCAGGCACGGCTAATCGGGTTATTGGTTAAATATATATACTGTATAGAGATAGTATATGTATATGAATATATCTATGTGCATGATATTGTGTGAAACATACCCATCCTAGTGGATATGCTATCGGTTGAGGTTGCGCGCTGTGGGAGGTCACCCTAGCAAATCTAAGCAGAGGTAGTACCGTTTTTCAGGGTCATAGGTTTGTGAATATTCCATGTTGTGTAGAGTTGGAGTCCCGTGGAATAATGTGATAGGGTTATATCCCACGGAATTAAGGCCAAGACCTCCTCCGATATTCGTTTTTAGTTTTCAGTTCAGTGGTGAGATTCCAACCCTGTTGTCCAGGTTGTGATGGACTCCCTGGAGCTTGATAGCACGTTAGTGATCTTGTATCCATTGAGGAAATACTCGGAGGGATTGCGGTTACATATATAGCGAGTGATATGTGTGTGTATATATTTGATGTGTTACAATATACGTATATAATAGTGTTGAAAATTATATACGAGTATCAGACACTAAGGTGTGAACGTTAAATTAATAACAAGTGAAAGTTATTTGAAATGAATTGAATTATTATAATTGAGAATTATATTTCACAAGTAGATGCAAAAGCTAATTGTATAAAATACGCGTAACACAGGTTAGCACGTGGACCTCTGGATATATGGAGTCTAGTTAGGCTGGTAGTATAACTAAGATTTGAAATGCATATGTTAGGTGCACACTATAGTTGAGAGGTAAGGGAGTATCTCATGTGAGTGCGACACCGGCTTAAATATGGAAGGTTATTCTGCATATTTATTAATGCATTTCAATTACTTGTAAATGTTTTTAAAAGGTTTTGGGCTCTGACCCACATCAAATTATTTTTCAAAAACTTTTAGGTGTCCAACCACAGGGACGCCAAGAATGATTATTCTTTTCAGGGACACGTAGCTACAACTGATGTGGAGGCTTGCAAAATTTTGGAGTAGCCGTTTCATTTATTGCTATTTAGATTAGGTTCTCTTTTCAAATATTGTTGAGTATGTCTCCCTTTCTAGCAAAACTATTTACTTCGATTTTATTTATTTCGGTTCAGATGATTGTATTGGATTTTAGTAACCGATGGTTTCTTCGGTACTTGGACTTATTTATTTATTTTCGAATTTAGATTTTTTATTGGTGTGATTTATTATATAATTTACTGCATGGATTTATGCTGAATGGTTTCATTTAGTATGGTAATTTCAAGATTAAAATTTGACACAACTTGTTAAACTAATAGGTGGTTAGTAATTAATTGAATTTTGACAGTAATGCTAAGAATGAGCTATATGAGACTCTTATTTTTTTTAGTAGAGGGCTGATTACCCGTTATTTTAATAGGTGGGGTGTCACACCATACACAGCTAAAACTGATCACTGATTGTAATCATTTTCGATCCTACGTGATGATGGATACAAATAAGCCACAATAAATAAAACCCATAGTTCACATATAATACCAAACTGGTACATTGCTACTCCATTAAATTGAAGTGCTTGATCATAACTTATTGTAATCGTGTTCACCAACAAAACCATAAAATCCTTTTATTCCTTCACTAACATGACAACTTCAACCCAATCAATGTGCACCGTTATTGAACCAATCAGTGCATTCTTATGAATAACCATCATATAATATTAATCCTCATCAAAACCATACTGCTATATGAAGACTTCTTATCATATCATCTAATAATTATTTGAAATCATTAGCTCTAGACATCATGGGCATGTGATAATTGAGACCCAAACAGAGGAAGCATCAACCCAACCTACAAAAACAGCTTGAATATGCCAAAATTGATCAGAGATTACTACATATATAATAGACCTATCAACCAACTGAATCCATCATGATCAATCCCAAGAAAGTGGGATTAATCCATAGAGAGACGAATACCTTATACCCTAGAGATGATCCCTCTCTCTAATCAATCTCACATTTGAAACTTCCACTTTTATTACTCTAATCAATCTCTCTCTCTCCCTCTCTCTCTCTCTCTCTCTCTATATATATATATATATATATATATATACACACACACACACACACACACACACACACACACATACACATTGTCAATCTGTCTAACATACCTCCTAGTAACATACCTATGAACATACTTATTTTTTTCAAATAGTAAAAAAATGTATTGTTCGATCAAATTTTGTATACAAGATCTCCATAATGAGGAGATTATGTACAAAAATAATCAGAAATAAATTTAACCTGAAAATGGGTGAAATGAAAAATGGGTATATATGAGCATTTTCGACCGTTCAAATTTTTGCCACCATCTCACCCACTTCCAGGATGATGTTTTGATGATTTTTTTGTAGATGATTTCCTTAATATGTAGATCATGTACACTGAGTTTGGTTGAAAAACTTAGTTTTTTACTATTTTATTAAAATGGTATTTTCATTAGTATGTTAAGTGAGGTATGTTTAAGAGCTTGACACTGTGTGTGTGTGTGTGTGTGTGTGTATATATATATATATATATATATATATATATATATATTGGAAGGACCTACTTTAATGAATCCAAAAAACGGGTGATTTTTAAAATAGAGAATTAAGCTTATTGTCATGTTCCATCCTATATTTGGATTATAGGATACTGATTTTTCGGTTTATAAATATAGTCCTTATGGTACAATAACATTCATTTGTGTGGTCCCTGTAGAGTTAGCAGTACACAAAATAAGAAATTTTACTTGTTTTACTTAAAGGGATATTTATTTTTATACCCTTAGTCATACTCATTCAAAACTCATTCTAAAAAATAAACACATAACCCCACCTCCACCCACCCATCCACCCACCGGAATCCTCGTTAGAGATCGTCGGAGTCCTCATCGGATTGTTTCTCTCTGCTCGTCTCTCTCTCTCTCTTCTTCTTCTTCTTCTTTCATTTTTCTGGTGCGCGCCGGCGGAGGAGAAGGTTTTTCGTCAAAAAAATGGAGCTTTCGCTGGAAAAGTAGAGTTTTCGACGGAAAAATGAAGGTTTTAGTGAAATAGTAAATTTATCTGTTTTGATTTTTTTGTCAAAAAATATCGAATATTGGTGTTGTTCGATAGATCTCGACGAGTAGATTTCAAATATATAAATTTTGTAAATTTTGAATTTTTATATTTGAAGTTATGGACTTTTAAAATTTTGATGATTTTTGTATGAGTTATCAAATAGTATATTGATCATTTTTCATGATCTTTTTAGTACAGAAACTAAATTATTAAATAATATGATTTTTAATTTTTGAATAAATATCCGCTCACACTTTTATCTTTTGAAATGTTCACACATCCGTAAGTATTATATGCTTGTATGAAACTAATGATGATGCATAAGAATAGACATTAATAATTCAAAGTTATCACAGGGTTGTACGGCAAATGAATGAATCCCATGTCCTTTTCTCTCCCACTTTTTTTCTGAATAAGAGAGCATTTATTGTTGTTACTCACTAACAACCTTTCATTTTTTACCCGATTCTTCTCCCCATTGCGGATGATTTAAGTGAGGAAAGATGTAGCTTAGAGAGAGAGAGAGAGTAGAAAAAATTTCAGAGTTGTCATTGCCAATTGAAAGACGGCCACAATATGGTTGAACCTTCACGCTGCCAGATTTGTACCATCGCCAATTGGAGGGACGATCATGACCATCTCTAGATTTTTGTCATCTCCGGTCAGGACAATGGTGTGAATCTGCTTCAAATAATCAGATTTGCAACATCTTTAGGTCAAATGGAGCCGTGATTCTGAAAATCACCCAAGTTGGCCATAACTGTCAGCGTACAACTTAATAAAAGGAGCGGGTGGACTTGAATTCGCTGCGAATCAACCATTGTATGGGTTTTCACAAAAATTACCATGCACCAACAAATCCATTGAATTGTTCCGACAACACTGCCTTTTGCCCGAATTCTCATAACTTAAATCCATTGAAATAAGTACGCATATGGGATATGAACCATCTAACACCCATGATTTGGATCATATCAGTCACTTTTCTCACCTGCCAGCCAAGCACCGACAACAGAGAAGTTTGAAGCTCATATGACCACTGATAGATTTTTCAGTCGATGAGTTTGATATGACGGACAGTAAATTTAGGTGTTTTTTGTTTTGAAGTCGGCCAAATTTATCTACTGGGCTAAAAATAAAGGCACATAACACCTCTGAGAGAGTAGACACGAATATGGAATAGAAATCTGACAACTTTTTTAAAATCTTGACAACTAAAACATAAAAAGAGGAGCTTTTGACAGTTGGTGCCTAAGTTTTATCATCTCCGATGGCTGAATTTGACAGAAATTACACAAAAAGGGTAAAGTAATTTATACATCTCTTTTAAAATAAAATCAAAAAACCATTGATCTTATAATTTGTCTTTCATCTTTATATATGGATCTCTACTCTGGACCAGACAACTCGGCTCCTTCCATATCCAAGGTATCCTCCATATTTTCATTTATTGCTTTCTTATCCATACTCCATAACAAATGAGATGCACAAGAGAGAATCCCATACAAACAAGAGAAAAGAAAAAAAATTCCAATATACAATCATATATTTCCTTATGATATTGATTCTTTTCTTTGGGTTGATATGTTTGATTCATTGAGCATCGATCCAGTCATTTATTTGATTGGTTGAAATTTTCTCATCTCCATGTATGATATATGAATGGTTATTATTGTTGGTTACAGTACCTATATTAATAGATTGACAATGCCTAATATATTGTTTCATGTTCATTGCACATGGTTCCACATGGGTTTGATGTGTGTGGGCTTTTATTACATTTTTGAATGCCTAAAGATCCAACGATTGGAGGCTTTTTGAATGCTATTCAGTCATGTTTTTTCTGCATGGTCCAACATTTTACAATGTGTGGGTGATAAAACGGTCTCTTTGATCCAACAACAGAGTTAGATCAACATGCAATCTATTATGGCAAAGTTGTTATTTGGTCAAATGCCTTAGTTGGGCATCATATAAAATCATATTTTCAAGATCCAAATTTTGATTCCGTTGGTAATTGTTCCAAAATCAATGGCGGGATTGGGTTAGGTCCCAATACATCTATATTGAGATAAAATTTTGATTATTTATGGTTTGGATAATTTCATCGAACGTTGATTAAATTCATTTCAGGGATTAAGTTGCGTATGGAATTTTGTTTCATCAATAAGGATGAATGTGAGGCAAAGCAACTTGCGTCCGTAATTTTCAATGATTGGTTATATCATTTCCATGTTTGGGGCATGGTTTGTTGCCTATTAATTAGAGTGCAAGACATCAATGATGGGATTAATTTCATTATAGCTTCATGAAATGTTAGCTTCATTTGAGATGGATGTTGTTGACATTAGTTTCAACATCAAAGGTGACAGTGTAAAATAAGTCATTCCATATGGCTCATTATTAGGGTTTTAATTTTGAATTTTCTTTTAAAAAAAATTGTAATAATTTTGCGAAGGTGGTTGTTAGGTGAACTACCATATTATTATTTTTTTTCCATTTTTTTTTGTAATGATGATGTAGGTAAAATAAATACAATACTCTATTTTAATGCTTTCAAAATTGAGGTTTCAATGGTATGGCTTTGAGCATTTCAAATTATGTGTTAGATTGGTTTTAAGGGTTTTGGATTTTAAGATCTGGGTACATTAATTGTATGTTGCATTATTATTTTGAGAGTAAAACCATTTGGGTAGGTTTGATAGATATGTTTTTTTTGTAATTTGTGCATGATTAAATTTTTCTAGTGAATCTTTTGTTCAATTTTTAGACAGATTTCATTCTTAATGTTAGTATGCAACGTTTTTCATATTTTTAAAGTTTTTTTTAATATTTTTACCAAATATTATAATACGCCCGCGCATCGCGCGTGTTGCATGCTAGTTAGAAAATAAGTGTGAAGTACTTAGAAAAATAAATAAATAACTTTGCATATTTAATGTTTGACTGATAAATTTGATAACTCCTTTATGACTCCTATATTTATTTACACATTACAACAAAATCACAATTTGGAATCAAGAGTTCCATATTTTTTTGTTAGGACCCAAGTTCCTAATTATCTTTCAAAGATGGGACCTGAAGTTTCCATGTAAATTTTTTCATTTGGGAGCAAAATATTCCATGTAATTTTTTTCATTTGGGAGAAGTTTCCAAATTATTTTATATTTGGACTAAAAGTTCTTAACTATTGTTCAAATTTTTAGACATGACTATGAAATATGCCCTAAAATTAAACCTGAAGTTTTGATTATTTCTATAGTAGGGCAAGGGACACTAAAAGTCCCACAACAATTAGTTATAATTTATACCCGAAGTTCCAATAATTTTGTAATCAAACTTGAAGTTTTGATTATTTATATAATAAGGGTAAGAATATTAAATGTTCCATAATGGTTATTTATGTTTTGGACCCGCAGTTCCAAATAATTTTATACATTATTAAACTTGACGTTTGGATATAATTAGGTAAGGCCTTTAATGTACCTAAACATTTAATATAAATTATTTATAATTGGGACCTGAAGTTCCCCACAGAGTATGAATTTTGAAAGTTCTCAAAATAATTATTTATAAGTTGGACGTGAAGCTCCAGAAAATATTTTTTGTTGGGATTAGTTTCAAAATAAATTGGATATTAGAACAAGTCCTCTCAACTTCTTGACTTTTCATTTTCGTTAATAAATGAAATATCTTTTTAAGTACCATATTAATGGTCAATTGTCCCTTTAACTATTTCATTAATAGTTTAACTATTAAATTTTTATCTCTTGACATTTCGCTTCTTGTGAGTATTAAATTACTTTTAATGGTATTTAATTTTAACTCTTTTCACATTTTAATTATTTAATGTACATCGGAGTCTTGAGAATGTGTAGAGACTGTGAAAAATTAGGCCCGTCATTTTTTTTCAAAGAGGTTGAATTATTATTGGTCGATGTTAATAAAAAATTATCTGTCACTTGTTTGAAAGATACTTCAAATATTTTACCACCTAATCAACCTGAAGTTTTGATAGAAAATGGTAGAGAATTTAATGTACTTTTACATTAGTGATATTGAACTCGAAGTTCTACATTAGAGAATTTGTGTAGAACTAGAAGGTCTCATATACTCAACTCAACAAAGCGTTTTTCTAATTATTTGGGGTCGGTTACATGAATTCTATTTTTCCATTTCATTTTGTCCAGTGCAATATCGTCAGTTAAACCACATGACATCATGCCCTTTTTTATAATATCTCACCAAGTCAATTTAGGACTACCTCTACCCCTTGTGTTACCATCAATACTAACTAAATCTCTCTTCCTTAGAGGAGCATCCATTGGTCTACACTTGACTTGTCCAAACCATCTATGTCGATTTTTTCTCAATTTATCTTCTATATGAACTACTTTTATCGTTTCACGAATTTGTTCATTTTTAATTTTATCCTTTCGAGTTTTACCACAAATCCATCTTAGCATTTGCATCCCCGCCACACTCATTTTTTGCACATTTTGTTTCTTGGTTGCCCAACACTTTGTCCCATATAACATGGCGGTGTAATACCCCGTATTTTTGTGATATTTATTTATGGGATTAATTGAATTAAATGCGTATTAATTTGAAATTAATCCGGATAAAAATACTAGCAAGATGCGAGTTAGTATTTGATATTAATGAGTATATATGGCTATATATGAATATGTAATTATTGATTTGTCGTGACATAGAAATACGGCAATTTGGAAATCTTGTTGAGACGCGTGTGACAGTCGTGTCATGGAATATAATTATGATAATTAAAAAGTGAATTTTATTTTCTATAAACCGTATGGTCATTTTGAGTGCGCCAACGCGTCCGGAAGGGTCGAAATAGTCAGAAAACACTAGCCGGGGGTTTAGTTTGGGTCCCGGGGCATTTTTAGGCCATACCGGCAACGTATAAGGGTAGTTTGGTAATTTTAGAATTTTGGGAATTTTGATTAACGAATTTTAGGAGTTTTAAATGGAAAATTAAAAGACCCACTAACCCATTACCAGCCATTAACTGATTAGAGGGCTACGGGGGTTATTAGAATTACCCCCAAAAGTTCATAAGACAAACCCTAGCCTCCATTGCCACCATTAGAGAAGAGCTTGTAGAGGGAGATAGAGAGGAATTCTGCAGAAAGAGAGAGAACCAGCCATCAATTCGTCATCAAAATCAGAGATTTAAATAAGGCAAGTGGTTTAATTTCGTTATTTTGCAAAGAATGTTTCTTCCATGTGTAGGAATTGATAAAATCTTATTGTTCTTGGGAGTTAATGAAAAACCCATTTTAATTGGAAGTAAATATTACATTTTTGATGAGGAATCGCATGTAGATTTGTATTTAGATGATTATTATAATGATATTATAATTTGGATGAAACGAAAACGGATTTAATTAGGCTCATGGAGGATTTATAAATTCTAGGGTTCATATTCTTGAAATTGGGGGAAATATGAAGAGATTTGATAATTGAATGAGGTTAGAATGAATTAACCCCACAAATCATGTTAGTATATGACCTAAATATGTTTAGGGATGATTAGTGACTTTGAACAATCGTTGGATTAATGTTTGGATGAGATTTGAGGTGTAGAGAAGTTGGAAAAACGAAAATAGGAAATCTGGGCTCGAAACTGGCCACTCGTTAGAAGACCTGCCCAGGTCGTTCGAACGAGCTCGTTCGAACGAGCTTTTAACGAGTTGACCTTTGACTTCTAACGAGGGTGAAGTTCGTTCGATGACTTCATTCGAACGATACCTCGTTAGAAAGACCCTTCGTTCGAACGAGCTCTCGTTCGAACAACCTCGTTCGAACGAGACTTCGAACGAGTTGACAGTTTAGGCTTTTTAGCCTTTTTTGATTTCGCGTGTCCCGTGACATTGTTTATATGGAGAAATAACATTTCCTTGATGGATAATTGGTATATTTGGGATGTTTGGGATATAATGAGGAGTCAAACCTAGAAGTGTAGTTTGAACCTAAGGGAAAATATGAAGTAGGACGTGAGTGTCTATTACGATGCGAGAACTATTGACGACCTAATTTATTATATTAACCGGGAACATATAAATTTTGTAGTATTATATGTCGGTACGAGAATGAGAAGTGTACCACCAATATATTATGGTGATTACTAAGATGTGTGCATACTTAGTATATGTATTGATTTTATGTGTATGACATACCTACCATACTTGCTATCACGGGAGGTTTACGTTAGCTTAGGGCCCTCTAATCCTTGTGTTGCCCGGATTTAGACTGGTACCTCGATGAACATAGGTCAGAGAAGGACTTATTGGGATGTTAATAAGTCTGCTGATCGTGGGAGCGCAGGTATGTGCGTGGCCCATGTGATGTGACTGTGTTCGCCTCCATTATTTGTGATGTTGTTATCTGAGAACGATTCCTGAGAGATTCGAAATGCGTGATCCTTATGTACGTGATGTACCGGGATGGATAGCAGAGTATGTGTGCACCGCAGCCTAGTCTCGGGGTGCTTATATTGTATATTTATGACGTGAATAATATACACTTAATTAAGGAGAACTTTCATGTGATATTGTGTGTATAAATATGAAAACGTTTTAAGAAAACATAAAGGGATAACCTGAAATGAATTGTATTACTAATTGAGAATATGAGTTTAAGTAAAGCCCTCTTTTGATTTGATAACACTAGAATGTAATATGGGAATCGAGTAGTAAAGGGTAGAACTTATTACGGTTTAGTTAGATATATATATTATTTAGATGGGTACGGTACGTTAGGAGTGCACATGTAGTCGAGATGTGAGAATTTCATGTGAGTGCACGTCCTAACATGTATTTTGCATTTAATGTTTTAATGTTATTAAAACACTTGTTGTTTTTAAAATGATTTCCACTTTCGGGCTCTGACCCATTTGCTTTCAAATCTATTTTTGTAAAAACCATTTTAGGTGCCCAGCCACAAGGACACCATGCTTAGGATCCTCATTCAGGTGACGAGCTGTAGCTGTTTGTGGAAGTTACAGGAATTTGTTTGTAGACGCTTCATCTATATTGACTTTATATTCAACATTTATCAGTTGTAAGCAAGGTTCTAAAAAACGCGGGGCGTGATCGAGGCGTGGAGGCCAAGCCTTAAGCCTTAGAAGCCTAGGCGGGCTTTGGCGTAAAAAGGCGTGAAAAGGCGTTTAGGTCTTTTTAATATATTTTAATATTTTTTAACCATAACAAGGCTATTAAAATATTAAAATTGTACATATTATAAAAATATGTCTGAATATTTGTAAATAAAAATACTATTTGATTATTTTGGATGAGATAATGGTCCGGTTTGCAAAAAAATCTTTAAAAGGCGATATCGTTTCACTAAAGCATTGTTGTTTTTAGAGAAAAAGTACGCCTTAAGGGTTTTACCAAGAATAAGGCGTCAAAATCTTAAGGCGGGGCGTTTCTTCCAAGCCTCAAGCCTAGGCGGAGCCTAGGCGGGTTTTTTAGAACAGTGGTTGTAGGGCATGTCGCCCATTTCTTTAGAGACATTTCATTTATTTCAGTTATTCAGACTTATGGCATGTAATTAATTCAGTGTTCAGACTTGTCATTTTATTTTCAGTTGTGAGATTGTTGTGAGGAGTTTTCCTCCGGACTTCTTATTACTATTTGTTGGTTATTTCATTACTTCGCTATGGTGAATGGATTATGTTGTTCTTCCATTATTCTTTTATTGCATGTTAATCAGACTTAACTTAAAATTTGGCAACTTACTTTTTAAATACTAGGTGGTTAGTAACTATTAAAATGTTTTCGACAATGATGCTATTAACTGAACCAACTTGGCATTTTGTATTGATTTAATAAAGGAGTAGCTACCCGGTATTTAATTAGTCGGGGTGTCACAGGTGGTATTAGAGCATCAAGTTTTGATGTCCTTTAGGATCTGTACGTCTTATTATGTTTCCGCTAAGCTTTCTTTGATGTAGAGCCCTATATTTTAGGACTGTTGTATTCTTTTGTATATGCTACGTTCTTCAGCTATCTTGAGTTTATAACTGCGAACTTATAGACTTCGTTCTTATTTCTGATGCCTCCACGACGTGCACAAAGGATTCCCAGGGATGCAACACCAGAACCACAGCCCGCACCAGTTCAGGGCACGATGAATGCCGCCGAGGTTGCAGCCATTATGGCCCAGGCGGTAAATGCCGCACTACCCGTAGTTCAGTAGGCACCAGCTCAGGCTCCTGTAGCCGCGCCGGTTCAGGTACATGCATTCCCTTCTGCTTGGGAACGTGTTCGTGATGCTTTCCAGAAAGCACACCCATCGGAGTTTGCAGGTAGCTCCGATGTTGTAGTTTCGAGTCAGTGGAGGAAGGATATTCAGCGGCACTTGAGGATGTACGAGTGCACTGAGTTTCAGAAGCAGATACTAGCTACCTTTAAGCTAGTGGGGTCTGCACTGCAGTGGTGGGAATCTATTACCACCGTGGAGGTGAGAGACACTCTCACTATCCAGGAGTTTTGGGTGCGGTTCGACCGCAAGTACTTTCCGTCAGCTGTTCACACGGAGATGAGGAGGAAGTTGATGAGCCTCAAGCAGGAGGGTAAGACTGTGGCCGAGTATGAGGCCGAATTCACTGATCTTCTGAACATTGTTCCGGATGAGATACCGACAGAGGAGAAGAAGATACAGAAATTTACAGACGGGTTGACTTGGAGGATCCGCCAGCATTTGTTGGGAAACCTATCGTTGGCCACTTACTCTGATGTGGTTAACGCTGCACTGTTACACTGCCAGGACCATCGCTTTCACATGACTGAAGGAAAGAGGTCAGGAGAGTCCAGCCATCAGGGCAGGACTGGGGGAAATGGTGCCAGTGGAGCACATTCTGTTCAGGGGCAGAGGTAGGGTGATCAGGGTTCCCAGCAGGGGGATCACAAGAGGTTCAGGTCAGGAAACTTCAGGCACGGACAAGGAGGTTTCCGGTAGGGCCATCAGGGTCCGAACGGCAATCAGAACGAGCAGGGTCAGAATGGTCAACAGCAGTTTCAGCAGGGCCAGTGGAGGAACGGTAACGGCCACCAGGGCCGGGGACAGCAGGGACAAAGAGGGGGGAACTTCCCGGGTAAGTGTTTCGTTTGTGGCAAGACTGGCCATAAATGCCAGGACTGTCCTGATAGGGGCAGGGCCCCGCAGCAGCAGCAGGGTGCTCGACATGAGCCACAGAGGACCTGCCCTCCCAGCTCCAGCCCAGGTGCCAGAACTACCATCCATTCCAGCAGTTCCTGTGCAGCAGGGGAAGTTGCACTATGGACGTGCCTATAACGTCCACCAGGCAGCAGCTCCACAGGCACCACCCGCGATTGAGGGTATGTTTCCTATCCATGGTACTATGGGTCGGGTTTTGTTTGATACGGGGGCAACGCACTGTTTTATAGCTACACATTTTGCGAAAGCCTTAGGGTTGTTAGCCACAGCAGAGAGCACAGTGACGTGTGTAGACTCACCATTGGGGAGTGGGTCACTTATTTTCTTTATATGCCAGGGAGTGGGGGTAGAGATTGGTAGCTTGGTATTACCTGCAGACATGTTGGTATTAGATATGCATGCGCACGATGTGATTATCGATATGGATTGGCTCGCGGATTATAGAGCCATGATTGATTGCTTCAGTGGGAGCATTGTTTTTTCCATTCCGGGGCACAAGATGTTTGTAGTGGCGATGCCTCGCCCAGAGGGAGGCTCGACCGCTCATTTGTATTACATAGAGGAGGATACCTCTAAGGAGGTTGTGATTCCTTTAGATTCGATCCCAGTTGTCGGGGAGTATTCAGATGTGTTTCAGGAGATACCAGGCCTACCCCCAGTTGAGAGATAGACTTTGTCATAGACTTATTACCAGATACGAGACCTATAGCACGCGCATCGTACCGTATGGCTCCAGCTGAGATGAGGGAGTTACGGGATCAGATTGAGCAGTTGTTGGGTCAGGGGTTTATACGGAGGAGTACTTCGCCGTGGGGTGCCCCTGTGTTGTTCGTGAAGAAGAGAGATGGTTCACTGAGATTGTGTGTGGATTACCGAGAGTTGAATAAAGTCACGATACGGAATAAGTATCTGTTGCCTCGAATCGATGACTTATTCGACCAGTTGAGAGGAGCTTCTTTCTTCTCGAAGATTGATTTACGATCGGGATACCATCAGTTGCGTATCAGGGAAGAGGATGTCTCGAAGACTGCGTTCTTATCGAGATATGGATCTTACGAGTTTCGGGTTATGCCTTTTGGTTTGACCAATGCTCCAGCTGTGTTTATGGACTTGATGAATAGGGTGTTCAGAGATTTCCTAGATCAGTTTGTCATTGTCTTCATTGATGATATTCTGGTTTACTCCCAGACAGAGGAGGAGCACGCCGAGCATTTGAGGCAAGTTTTGCAGACACTACGTCAAAACGAGCTGTATGCAAAATATGAGAAGTGCAGGTTTTGGCTGAAGGAGGTCCAGTTTTTGGGACACATTATTTCCGACCTGGGGATATCTGTTGATCCGGGGAAAGTATCCGCGGTGAGGGAGTGGGGATAGCCCACGACACCGACAGAGATACGTAGTTTCTTGGGCCTAGCAGGATACTACAGGAGGTTCATTCGGGGGTTTTCTAAGATAGCAGGTCCTTTGACACATCTGACTCGTAAAGGTGTGCCGTTCATTTGGTGTGATGCTTGTCAGTTGGCATTCGATGAATTGAAGGACAAGTTGACCTCAACACCTGTGTTAGCATTGCCGAGACAGGGAGTTGAGTATCTAGTCTACACCGATGCGTCCTTGCAAGGACTTGGAGGTGTATTACAGCAGGAGAGCCAGGCCATAGCTTATGCTTCCCGTAAGCTTAAGCCTCACGAGAATAATTACCCCACTCATGATTTGGAGTTGGCGACAGTTGTATTTGCCCTTCGTATTTGGAGATATTACCTTTTGGGGGAGAAGTTCCGACTGTTCACGGACCACAAGTCCCTAGAGTACCTATTCATGCAAAAGGAGTTGAATATGCGGCAACGGAGGTGGCTTGAGTTCGTGAAGGATTATCAGTTCGATATCCAATACCACCCGGGGAAGGCTAACGTGGTAGTAGACGCGTTGAGCCGCAGACCTGTTGATGAGGTGGCAGGGGTGTGGAAGGCAAAGTGGAAAGAATTGGGACACCAGGATGCAGTGGACCGATCATTCATGTCGGTAATGACTGTTACACCGCAGATTGTCATGAGAGTGGTAAAGGCACAAGCAGATGACTCGTTCTGTCAGGAGCTGATAGTTCGATTACTAGCAGAGGGAGCCGAATCCTATACCGTTAGCTCAAACGGGGGATTACGCTTCAATGGGAGATTGGTAGTTCCGGAAGGGGAGGAATTGCGGCACGAGGTGATGGCAGAATCGCACGGCTCACGGTTCGCGGTACATCCCGGAGGGGATAAAATGTACCAAGACATGAGACGACAGTATTGGTGGAGTGGGACAAAGAGAGATATTGTCGTGTTTGTTTCTAAATGCGCCACTTGTCAGCTTGTAAAAGTGGATCATCAGAGACCGGCAGGACTTCTACAGCCATTGGAGGTCCCGATGTGGATGTGGGAGAGCATATCCATGAACTTTATCACGGGGTTGCCTATGTCACAGAGAGGTCACGACTCCATTTGGGTAATTATGGACAGGTTGACCAAACTCTCTCATTTCCTACCCGTAAGGACAGACTACACTACGAGACAGTATGCCCAGCTCTTTATTGCAGAGATAGTGAGACTTCACGGTGTACCCCTAAATATCGTGTCTGACAGAGATAAGATATTTGTTTCACGGTTTTGGGAAAGTTTTCAGGAGGCCATGGGCACGAAATTACGGTTGAGTACGGCGTATCATCCGCAAACCGATGGGCAGACCGAGCGTACAAACCAGATGTTGGAGGACATATTGCGTATGTGCATCATTGATTTCGAAGGTGGATGGGAGCAGTATCTTCCACTGGTGGAGTTTGCTTACAATAACTCCTACCAGTTCACCATTGGCATGGCTCCATTTGAGGCATTGTACGATAGACCTTGTCGTTCCCCAGCATGTTGGTTGGAGGTGGGGGACAACAAACTACTTGGGCCGAAAGTGATTCAGGATACTTTGGCAAGGATAGAATTGATTCGGAGTCGCATTCGGGTAGCTCAGGATCGGCAGAAGAGCTATGCTGATGCGAAGAGGTTCTTCAGAGAGTTCCAAGTGGGGGACCAAGTTTTTCTCAGAGTATCTCCTATGAAGGGGATTATGCATTTCGGGAAGAAAGGGAAGTTGGCACCGAGATATGTGGGACCATTTTCTATTATTGAGCGGATTGGACCGGTTGCGTATTGACTTGGGTTACCAGAGCATTTGCATCGGATTCACGATGTGTTTCATATTTCCTCGCTAAGGAAATATCTTAGAGGCGATTTGGCTCATTCTCATATTGCTTTGTAGGACATCGATCTCCAGCCTGATAGCTCCTACGAGGAGGGGCCGATTGCTATTTTGGACCGAAATGAGCGGAAACTACGCTCAAAGATAGTTCCGTTAGTGCGCGTTCAGTGGCGACATCATAATGTCGAGGAGTCCACATGGGAGCGCGAGGATGAGGTGAAAGAACGTTATCAAGAGTTGTTCTTACCAGGTACTTTCTAGTTTCGAATTTCGGGACGAAATTCAGTTATTAGGGGGGAAGTATGTAATACCCCGTATTTTTGTGATATTTATTTATGGGATTAATTGAATTAAATGCGTATTAATTTGAAATTAATCCGGATAAAAATACTAGCGATATGCGAGTTAGTATTTGATATTAATGAGTATACATGGCTATATATGAATATGGAATTATTGATTTGTCGTGAGATAGAAATACGGCAATTTGGAAATCTTGTTGAGACGTGTGTGACAGTCGCGTCATGGAATATAATTATGATAATTAAAAAGTGAATTTTATTTTCTATAAACCGTATGGTCATTTTGAGTGCGCCAATGCGTCCGGAAGGGTCGAAATAGTCAGAAAACACTAGCCGGGGGTTTAGTTTGGGTCCCAGGGCATTTTTAGGCTATACCGGCAACGTATAAGGGTAGTTTGGTAATTTTAGAATTTTGGGATTTTTGATTAACGAATTTTAGGAGTTTTAAATGGAAAATTAAAAGACCCACTAACCCATTACCAGCCATTAACTGATTAGAGGGCTACGGGGGTTATTAGAATTAGCCCCAAAAGTTCCTAAGACAAACCCTAGCCTCCATTAGAGAAGAGCTTGTAGAGGCAGAGAGAGAGGAATTCTGCAGAAAGAGAGAGAACCAGCCATCAATTCGACATCAAAATCAGAGATTCAGATAAGGCAAGTGGTTTAATTTCGTTATTTTGCAAAGAATGTTTCTTCCATGTGTAGGAATTGATAAAATCTTATTGTTCTTGGGAGTTAATGAAAAACCCATTTTAATTGGAAGTAAATATTACATTTTTGATGAGGAATCGCATGTAGATTTGTATTTAGATGATTATTCAGATGATATTATAATTTGGATGAAACGAAAACGGATTTAATTAGGCTCTTGGAGGATTTATAAATTCTAGGGTTCATATTCTTGAAATTGGGGGAAATATGAAGAGATTTGATAATTGAATGAGGTTAGAATGAATTAACCCCACAAATCATGTTAGTATATGACCTAAATATGTTTCGGGATGATTAGTGACTTTGAACAATCGTTGGATTAATGTTTGGATGAGATTTGAGGTGTAGAGAAGTTGGAAAAATGAAAATAGGAAATCTGGGCTCGAAACTGGCCACTCGTTAGAAGACCTGCCCATGTCGTTCGAACGAGCTTCTAACGAGTTGGCCTTTGACTTCTAACGAGGGTGAAGTTCGTTCGATGACTTCGTTCGAACGAGACCTCGTTTGAAAGCCCCTTCGTTCGAACGAGACTTCGAACGAGTTGACAGTTTAGGCTTTTTAGCCTGTTTTGATTTCGCGTGTCCCGTGACATTGTTTATATGGAGAAATAACATTTCCTTGATGGATAATTGGTATATCTGGGATGTTTGGGATATAATGAGGAGTCAAACCTAGAAGTGTAGTTTGAACCTAAGGGAAAATATGAAGTAGGACGTGAGTGTCTATTACGATGCGAGAACTATTGACGACCTAATTTATTATATTAATCGGGAACATATAAATTGTGTAGTATTATATGTCGGTACGAGAATGAGAAGTGTACCACCAATATATTATGGTGATTACTAAGATGTGTGCATACTTAGTATATGTATTGATTTTATGTGTATGACATACCTACCATACTTGCTATCACGGGAGGTTTACGTTAGCCTAGGGCCCTCTAATCCTTGTGTTACCCGGATTTAGACTGGTACCTCGATGAACATAGGTTAGAGAAGGACTTATTGGGATGTTAATAAGTCTGCTGATCGTGGGAGCGCAGGTATGTGCGTGGCCCATGTGATGTGACTGTGTTCGCCTCCATTATTTGTGATGTTGTTATCTGAGAACGATTCCTGAGAGATTCGGAATGCGTGATCCTTATGTACGTGATGTACCGGGATGGATAGCAGAGTATGTGTGCACCGCAGCCTAGTCTCGGGGTGCTTATATTGTATATTTATGACGTGAATAATATACACTTAATTAAGGGGAACTTTCATGTGATATTGTGTGTATAAATATGGAAACGTTTTAAGAAAACATAAAGGGATAACCTGAAATGAATTTTATTACTAATTGAGAATATGAGTTTAAGTAAAGCCCTCTTTTGATTTGATAACACTAGAATGTAATATGGGAATCGAGTAGTAAAGGGTAGAACTTATTACGGTTTAGTTAGATATGTATGTTATATAGATGGGTACGGCACGTTAGGAGTGCACATGTAGTCGAGATGTGAGAATTTCATGTGAGTGCACGTCCTAACATGTATTTTGCATTTAATGTTTTAATGTTATTAAAACACTTGCTGTTTTTAAAATGATTTCCACTTTCGGGCTCTGACCCATTTGCTTTCAAATCTATTTTTGTAAAAACCATTTTAGGTGCCCAGCCACAAGGACACCATGCTTAGGATCCTCATTCAGGTGACGAGTTGTAGCTGTTTGTGGAAGTTACAGGAATTTGCTTGTAGACGCTTCATCTATATTGACTCTATATTCAGCATTTATCAGTTGTAGGGCATGTCGCCCATTTCTTTAGAGACATTTCATTTATTTCAGTTATTCAGACTTATGGCATGTAATTAATTTAGGGTTCAGACTTGTCATTTTATTTTCAGTTGTGAGATTGTTGTGAGGAGTTTTCCTCCAGACTTCTTATTACTATTTGTTGGTTATTTCATTACTTTGCTATGGTGAATGGATTATGTTGTTCTTCCATTATTCTTTTATTGCATGTTAATCAGACTTAACTTAAAATTTGGCAACTTACTTTTTAAATACTAGGTGGTTAGTAACTATTAAAATGTTTTCGGCAGTGATGCTATTAACTGAACCAACTTGGCATTTTGTATTGATTTAATAAAGGAGTAGCTACCCGGTATTTAATTAGTCGGGGTGTCACAGGCGGGTCTAATGGTCGTCCTATAACATTTTTCTTTTAACTTCATACGTCAGTAGCACTTATCCACTTAACCCAGCCTGCTCTAATCCTATGAGTAACATCATCACTAATACCTTCATCTTTTTGGATAATCGATCCTAAATAACGAAAATGATCATTTCTAGGTATCTCTTGACTCTCCAATTTCATCACATCTCCATTTATCCTCCTATTAATACTAAATTTGCACTCCACATATTTTGTTTTAGTTCTTCTTATTTTAAATCATCTTGTTTCTAAAGTTTCTCTGCACAATTCCAACCTAACATTAATTCCCGTCTTAGTCTTATCCACTAAAACAATATTATCTGCAAATAGCATACACCATGGCACCTCATCTTGTATTTGTCCAGTCAACTCATCCATAACAAGAGCAAAGAGATAAGGACTTAATGCTGAACCTTGGTGTAAACCTGCTGTAATTGAAAATTCACTACTTTCTCCGACTGATGTACTTACTGTAGTCATCGCACCATCATACATATCCTTGATCACATCAATATATCTACGAGTCACTCCTCTTTTATGTAGAACCCACCATATTATATCTCTAGGTGTCCTATCATACGCCTTCTCTAAATGTATAAAAATCATATGAAGATCCTTCTTTTTCTCCCTATACCTCTCCATTAATCTCCTCAATAAATAGATTTCTTCCATTGTTGACTTCCCAGGCATAAATACAAATTGATTCTCAGATACTGTTGTCTTCAATCTCAATCTATATTCAATCATTCTTTTTCAAAGTTTCATTATATGACTCATTAACTTAATACCACGATAAATTGAATAACTTTGTATGTCCCATTTATTTTTATAAATAGGTACTAAAACACTTTTTCTCCATTCATCGGGATCCTATTAGTCATTAAAATTATATTAAATAATTTTGTAACACATAATATTACATCCTCCCCTAAGCACTTCCAAACCTCAATAGGGATACCATTTAGTCCTAAAGCCTTCCCTGTTTTTATCTCTTTTAGAGCAATCCTGACCTCTGTTGTTATAACTCTACGAAAAATATATTTTCTCGAGTCTCCCTAAATTCCTCTATACACTACACCAAAATGGCCAAATTGCCACCTTTCAGCCGGTCACCCTTGTCAAGGTCATTGACCGTGACAAAAAACACGCGTTTTATGTCACGGTCATTGACCTTGACACGACCGTGACAAGGAATTGTCACGGTCATTGACCGTAACAATTCTTTAAATAATTGTCAAGGTCAATGACCGTGACACGACCGTGACAATGTTTGTAGCAAAAACCCTTTCCCCCTTCTTTTTTCCCTTACCGCCGTTCCCTCCCTCTCTCTCTCTCTCTCTCTCTCTCTCTCTCTCTCAACGCTGATCTCTCTCTCTCTACTTTCAGATTTAATTCTCTCTCTCTCTCTCTCTCTCTCTTCCATTTATATATATGTTTGTGTGTATATATATGTGTGTATGTGTGTATATATGTGCGTGTGTGTGTGGGGTGGGGCAGGGTGGGGGTAGGGGGTTAAAAATGTAAATAAATAAGTAATTTTCTATCAATTTCCAAAAATAATATCCAAAAATGTAAATGTGAATAATATCCAAAAATGTAATGGGTGGAGGGGGTGGGGGTGGAATTTTCTAACTAAAAATATGATAATATTTTGTTATAATTTGTTAAAACTATGTAAACCTTAGTATGAATGCAAGGTTAGTGATAGTTAGAATTGTGTAAATGTTAGAAAAGTTCTAGAATTCATATGTTAAATTTAATTATATAAATATTTAAATTGATAATAATTTTATTCATGAAATTAATTCAATTAGGTAAAACCCTAGATAATTTTTTAACAGAATTTGATAATATTATATAAAGTTTAGTAAATTCACAAAATGTTGCCAATTGTATGTTTTTAGGAATATCATTAGTTACTTTCGTGCCCAACTACGTAGAATCCATACACATGCATGTTGTTAGAAAGTCTTAAATTTAATTCTCACTTTAATTTGTAGAATATCTGTACTTGGTTGGATTTATCCCTTTATGATAATGAAATTTATGCTCCAGTTATAATTATCTCATGTCATAATTTTATTGATAAACAATAAATGTAGTTGTCACGGTCGTGGTGGGGGGAGGGGGTGGGGTGTTTGTGTGTGTGCGTAGGTGTGTGCGTGGCGGGGGAAGGGGGGAAAGGGGTGTGGTGGGGTTGGGGGTGGGGTGTGGGGTGTGTGGAGGGGCAATTTTAACAATTGTATATCTTTAATTAAGAATTTGTATAGCTTTAATTGTATAGTTTTAGATGAAAGTAAATTAGTTTTAAAAGTGGCATGACGTGTGCGTGTGTGTGGTCGGGGTGGGGTAGGGGTGTGTGTATGTGTACTATTAACATTTTTTTTATCTGTACTAATAACATTTTTTTACAGCAAAAATGTCTCCTTCAGATATTAAGGCGAAGATGATGATGCTGTTTATGATGATGTCGTCTGGGCTCGGTGGTAGCGGAGGCGACGAGGGCTCCTCCGCTCCTAGGCTCCCCAAATATGGAAAATTTGGGATTACCGTCGAGAACAAATTGGAGCTATTAGCGAGATCCCTCGAGCTACTAAAGACGGTCATCGACCCGGGGTTTATGAGTTGGAAGGAGGTGCCATATGAGCTCAAGTTAGCTGTTTGGGCGGCACTACAGGTAATATATTTATATTTATATTTATATGAATATTTATATTTCAATTTCAATTTCAATTTCAATTTCCATTTCGATTTCATATTTATATTTATATTTATATTTATATTTATATTTATATTTATATTTATATTTATATTTATATTTATATTTATTCGCAACTAACATTGTATTTGTTGGACAAGAACAATTCAACTTGGATCCAAAGCTACGCGATCCAGTGTTGGAGCAGATTAGGGAGCAACTCAAGTCGTGAAAAAAAATATGCGGGCACAGTACTTTGAAAAAACACGAGAGTCGATTATCCAATGGCGTGAATCTGTCCCCCCCAAGGAGCCGATCTCATTGGCACAATGGCATAAGTTCATTGACAATGAGATCGAGGATCCACAATTGGCATCTTGCCAATCAGGGAGGGAAAATCGGGCAAAAAAGACGGACGTGCACTACTCTTCATTATTCTTCATTATTTTACAGAAATATATTTATATAACTACAGAAATATATTATTCTTCATTATTTTACTTTGCGGGGCCAATACTAATTTTACTTTACTTTATTTTATTTCAGGGGGTAGGGAGTGGCCCAGGGGGTAAGCCACATAGGCTCGATACTTATGTGGCTCTTCGGACGAAGAAGGGGAAGGACAAGGAGGTGTCCCCGAGCGTCGCGGCCACGATTATAAGTAATCCGACAGTTTAATTTTTGTTAATTACGTTAAATTTTTTAGTTTACTTATTTTACTAATCATGTGCTATTTGTCGTTTCAGGCAAAGCTTAAGGAAGTGCATGAGTCACAATCTGATGCCGACAAGGCATCTTTGTCCACAGATGCACTCAGCCAAGTGCTTGGCTCTGATCGCAAGGGGGGTGAGCTCGCGGGTGGCCAAATCTAGGATCATCGGATTGGAGACGAGTGACACCGGGTTGGCTCGAACGGTGGATTCACACGACGCGAAGCTGTCCCGTTTGGAGGCGACGGTCCAAGATATGTACGCATTCATGAAGCATACGTTGGGCGGAGACCGTATAGGGAAAGGGAAAGGGAAGGAGAAGGCGGTGGAGGAGAAGGTGCGGGAGGACGAGGCGTAGGATGACGAGGATGTGGACCTCGCTGCTTCATCACCGACACGTTCGTACTTCGATGATCCACTTCCTTATTTGGCGCCCTTCAACAAACCAATGTCGACACTTGGTTGGACGAGCGTGTTCATATTGGACTTATTTGATGGCCAACGGATAGGGAGGGGGTTGAGGGACCCGAATATCGTCGAGGGTGGAATAGTGCATGGACGTGCGCTTCAAGAGATGGAGTCCAGGGTGCACGTCATGCATGTCATACCCGGGAAGGAGAACTCCCTATTGTGGTTGCGCGAACAATGCGGCACAACGTATATTAGTGGGTGCGTCAATTCATATGTCGTGTGGCCTACTCACCTCCTCAGTTTTACCCAAGACATGTAGTAACATTATTTTTAAGTTTGTCCATTTTAATTATATTTGGATTATATCGTCATGTATATTATTTCTATTTTGAATATTTGGATTATATCGTCATGAATATATATTTGCATTATCTTTAGTTTGTTTGGATATATGATGTTTGGAACAGGTACAACGTTGCTATAACAGGTACAAATATACTGCTGGGTAGTGGCAGTGGCCATACTGCCCATCAGATTAATTTTTAAATTCTGCCCAGAATTGTCACGGTCAATGGCCGTGACCATTTTTTTTAAAAAGGGTCACGATTTTGTCACGGTTATAAACCGTGACAAACGTGTCACGGTCATTGACCGCGACACGACCGTGACACAAAACGCGAGTTTTGTGTCAAGGTCAATGACCGTGACACGACCGTGACAAAAAAAGTTATCTCGCCTCGAAATGTCACGGTCATTGACCTTGACAAGGGTGATTTGTCAGGGTCAATGACCTTGACAATAGTGCAGATTTGGTGTAGTGATATCTAATCTACTCTCATTATCTCCATATACAAATAAAAAAAAAAACTCCAATTTTTATACATAATTCTCACTAGGCACTTTGTGATTTATTTAAATAGGACCTGAAGTCCTATGTTTTAATTTGATAATTTATATGAACCCGAAGATTCATATACATGTGACATTAAATATAGAACCTTAGGTTCTCATTACTTTTCAAAACGAAATATTTGTCATAATTATTTTAATAACCCTAGTTATATATTAATTGCCTGAAGTTTCTTAATTTCAATCCTGAAGTCTCACATATATCATAAGATTATGAAATTTTTATTCATTAGTTATCGACCCAACTATCCCATTCTTTGAATATCTGATAATTATCTAATATGATTTTTTTAAATACTTTTACTTCTTAAAGTTTGGTTAACAAAAGCTTGATCATAAAATATTACTGTATTGTTAAGGATCTCTATATTTGGACTCACTTTAAACACTTCATAATCAATCTTTAATTTTAAAAAAAGTGAAAATTGTGAACGGTCATTATATGATGACATTTGTCTAGTCGACAATGAACAAACTCACGCTATTCTGAAAAACCTGAAGTTTTTTCAGACTTGGAGTGTGATATAGTAAATATTTTAACCGTAGTTGAAACTAAGGCTCCAGAAGAGCCCGTGTGATGTTGTATTGGGTACCCTCCCATACATATGCGATGAGTTACATGAAAGTGATTCCTGAAGTAATTTTCTTTATTTTATAGGCATCAGTATACAAGATTGTCATATAGAAATAATTCGTGCAAAGTAATTTTAAATTACTTCTAGTGTTACAATCCAAAATCTTAGACTATCATTACATTATTCAAGGGATTATACTATACATCATTTATCATGGTAAAATTTCCCTTTGTTATGAGCCTGCGTCTCCATGGTTCAATCATTTATTATTATACAACGACCATTTTGGTCACCTTAAGACGTTGTGAATGGAAATGATTTCTATCACAAATATATATATGGTGCTTAAGATTCACATCTATTGAACCATTAATAAATACAATGTTTATGGTATATGTGCCATTTTATTTCAGGTGACACAATTCTCGTTGTTAGGGGGAGGATAGACCGTACCAGAAGTACAAATTATATTTAAAGAACGTTTCGTTCCAGAAGAACGACGAGAATTATCGTGGAATACTTTCACGTTGTCTCATATTATCCCTTATATCAATGCAAAAATAAAGAAAAAAAATTATACTCCAATATCAAATGTCACATGGACTAGTTGCAAATATTTTTGCCAAAATTATTGTCCCAGAAAAATAAAATAAATTCGACAGGCGATGAATTATTGCACGCCAGAAGCGCGGCAAACCTACAGGTCCTAACTACTCGACTCCCCAGAAGTGGAGGTTATATAAAATCATGCCCAAATAATGCTCCAGAAGAGGTTATACATAACGCTCCAAAAGAGGTTATGAAGAAAAGATCCACTTTCTCTAAAACCCCAGAAGTGGTTATTATCTCTGAAAATATAGAAGTCCCTGAAGTGACTATAAAGCCCCTGAAGTTGGCAAAGGTACCTAATATTAAATGAGTACATATACAATAGAAAAATGGAAATGCCAAAGATGATCATCGATGATATAATTATATATGTTGTAGCTGCACAAAAATCAAAAGTCAATGATACTTCAAATCCATGTACTATGAATGAATGTCGACAAATAATATATTCACCATGATGGCATAATTTGAGTCTCTTAATATACGTGGTGTATTTGGACCTATGTAAAAACCCAAAAATATGTTAACCCTGAAGGTTATGAATAGGTTTTTATAAAAATGTGAAGTGTTAAAACTCATTAAATGTGCATGATTTATGGCACAAGGTATCCTGAAGAAATAAAATTTATTATGTACGAACATACCATCCCGTTTTGGCCGTAAATACTTTTCAGATATCTGACTAGCTTAGCAGTTTTTTAAAACATATTATATGAGACTCGTGAATATTATAACTGCTTATATATACGGGACTTAGAGAAAGAATATATATATAAATCCTAAAAGGATTTTCTTTGCCTGAAGCAAAGATAAGGAGTACGTACTCAAATGCACTAAAACGTTCATTGTACAATAGGCAATCCAAATGGATATAGTACAATCGGCTTAGTAAATATTTGTCTAATGAAGGGTATGAAAACAATCATATATGCAAATATGCCACTATAAAATATCCTTATTGGATGTGCTCTTGAAGAGCTCAACTAAAATTCAAAATATCCAAATAAGAAATTAAAAAATGAATGACATTAAACTAATTATCATCTCGACCTGCAGATCGAGCACAGTTTTTGTTAAACTCGTATCCATTAGTTAAATAGATTGAAAAGTCCTACAATGCTTTAGCATATATTAAGCATATAATTTTAGTATACCAATAGTCTCTGGTATCTGGATATTAAATTATTCATATCATCCTAAAAAGGATGACAAAAATAAATTTGGTCCCAAAGTACCATATATGCATGTTATTATAGTATTTGGTCTGGAAGTACCAAACATGTAGATTATTATTATATTGATATACATGACACAATGCATGATCTTGGATATTATAAATGAAATCAATATCTTGGCAAGAAATAATTACTATTGACTTGCATAGCATGTGACTAATATCAATCATATCATATGATATTTTTATATCAAACTATCTATGTCAAGTTAGTAATATAAATGCAGGTTATCTATGGGGTCCTCTCAAAGAATAATCAAAACACTTATGACTTGCCTCAAATGGCATATGGTCCTACTACCACTTATAGGGGCAATGATGCTTGTGAATCTCAAAATTAAAGATGCTACACCAAGGGAGATATGACTAACACATTTGTGTTCTTTTACATCCATGAACTCAAAATTAGTTATGCAACACACAAACTCCAGAAGAGTTATGCTAATGAATTAAATAAATTTGATAAAGTGACATTTCCATCCCTCTTCACCCAAATCTTATAGAAGTTGATCTTATGAAGAAACATGAAATTGAAGTAACAGCGGATCAAATTTATTCACCATGTTAAAATAACATTTTAGAAGGTTGTATATGAGACTGATATACATCGACTCAATCATCGGAGAAATATCATAATCAGGGGGAGTATCTAATCAGGGAGAGCATTTTATCGAGGGGAGAATCTAAGAACATGATGTCTTTTACATATGCACGTTGTAATCTTTTTCCTTTAACTAGGTTTTTTTCCATTGGATTTTCCAGTTAAAGGTTTTAACGAGGCAACTCTAAGCGCGTCCAACACCGATTCAATGATCATAAAAAGTTGTACTCTTTTTCCTTCACTTTGGTTTTTTCCACTAAATTTTTTCTTAGTAAGGTTTTAATGATGCAACAATTATTGAATGGTGGAGATGGTGTATATCCAAGGGTGAGTGTTAAATAATATGACTTTTGACTTTTGGGTGGATGTCCACTCACATTCTTGTCTTTTGGGATGCCTCACCATGTCCTATAAATAGGAGGATTCTCATATGATTTTGTACAACCATTACTAAAATGAAAGACCCACTCCCTCTAAATTTTCTTTGTGTTCACTCTATTTTATAACATCAATCTCTTTGTTGAATTGATACTATATTTGATGTTGATGATGAATATCAACTAACAAATAATTGATGTTATATAGTTGTTATGAGACCACGTTTGGTTATTATCGATGTACATTTATAAAATAGAAGTCCTAAATCATTTTGAGAATGACACGTGGCTAAAGTCATAATTAAGCAATTAAGCTAGAATCTGAGTTTGGAGCAATCTACTTGACTTCTCCAAAAATTCCACAAATTCTTTTCTTTCCTAAGGAAGACATACTTCCTTCCATTTCTTTCTCTCCATTTATAAGATTTTTCCGCGTCCATTTCCTTTCCAAAATCTCTTCCACTTCCCCAACAATATATTTTTCGGTTCCGACCCTGTCTTTGTATCTTGCATTGGCTCTAAAGAAATGGGGCAAATGAACTCTCTTGCTTTTTATCCCAACCTTTCATCGTTTAGAACCCCACAATAAATGTAATCATTTCATGTCCATATATCATGGTTAAATGTGCAATGAGGGAGAACAATAGAAAGTGAAAGAGGAATACTCGTTTACCACTTCATCCCATTTTCTCTCTCCTACCTGTAACACAAGTGCTGAAAAGATTTGAGTCTTTGTTTTAATTTTGGTTGATGTTACTTTGTACATTCCAACTTCGTGACAACGCATTTTCAGCGTATCGGCGATGAACTCGATATCATGAATCTGGGACTGGTTCGTATAGTCTTTATTTAAAAAAACTAATTTTATTATTGTCATATGATGTAGGAAATTAAGAAATCATGACTATTTCTATTTGTGACAATCAATATGTTATTAGTTTTGTGACTAAAGTAGAAAAAAACTTTGTAGATTTTGACTATTATGTGTTGATGACATATTAGAGTATATGCGATGCAGGAGGTGGAAAAAGGATGTAAAGTTTAACGAGTGTTTAAGCGGATGATTGGTTGAAAAAGATAGATAATTTTTTTTAGTTAACTACACAAGTTCTTAGGTTCTTATTGCATACATAAATGTTAAAAAATAGTGTACACAAGAATTTGAGCCATTGGAATGGAATAAAAAACATATGGATTTTCAAACATTAAGAGAGCCATTTTTTGTGTGCACACATAAGAAAACCTAGCATGAATATGATGCATGGGGTGGAAAGAGAATGTTAAGTTTAATGAGTGGTTAAGAAACTCATGAATTGAAAGAGGTAGATAATTTTTTTTGAGAATTTTTATATAGTATATAATTTTTCTTGCACTACATGTTTTCTTTTTTTATAGTATTAGATTTTTGTTCTATTTCAAATTATTTCCGTTTTTTATATAGAGCTACATTTTTTTTGTTCTATTTCAAATTATTTTTGTTGATATATTTAATAGTTTTCATTTTTTATCCATTTCCCATTTCTTTTAGATGGTGTGAATATTAACAAACACTTTAACTTTGTCCTATAAAAGAAGCATAAAAAAATGCAATATCCATTATAAGTTTTTTGTACAACACCCGTGCATCGCACGGGTTGTACACTAGTTTTTTCCTATTTTCAAAATCAAAAGTTGATCATATATTGAATAATTGTTTAAGAAAAATAATAGGAGTAAATCACATATGGATAATAATAAATGTTGTACCTATATTGTAATAATTACAGGGTTATAGTACTTTATTGATATACCACATTATTTTGTGAATGATTTGAAAGATGTTTTTGAGACACATAGTATTATATTTTTTTTAATTATTATTGATAATGCGGTATACAACAGCACTAGATGAGGTGTTGACAAGCTCAAACTAACAGTAACAATGGCATCACAAGAGTGTTTGTATAATAAAAGGAGGTGAGGAGAAGTTGATGAGCACTTGAAGGTAAGTGGTTCAGTCAATCTGGCCTACGTCCACTGTGAGTGTATGAGTAATATCACTAGAAGAAGGCACTAATGGTCATGGATATAATCTCTCAAGATTTCTCTCTCTACTGTGTAAAATGACAGAGTTTCATCTAGGGTTGCAATTATGGATCCTTTTACAAGGTAGATGATGACCTCTATATATAGTGTTTGGGGGGTGTAATGTACCCCCAAGCATGCAATGAGCATGTTCATGAGGTTCGAACCAGTATGAGAATGACACCTAACTGATCTCATATAGATAATGATGAGCTCAATATTCCCTCACGTGAGGGGAATGATTCGGTTATAACTGATTTGTCCATGCTCTCCAAACCTTGAATGTGCTTGTAAATGCTCGACCATGTGTCCTTGACTAGTTCAACCTCGGCCTGGACAGGTACGAGGTTGGTGGTGTCAGGTGTAGTTGCCTTGTGTCATGAAGATCTCTGCAGGAGGGCTGTCAGAGGTTGGGTAAGAGATGTAACGTCGGATAGGGTCGATGATGATGTTAGTAGATGATTGAGCCCATGAGATATGCTGATTTTGGCTGGTGATCGCAATATCGGCTGGGGGCGAAGGTAATGTTGGTAAATGATTGAGCCCTTGCTGACCCCGGTTGTTAACCCGTCGAGGTTGGTGTATGACGTTGCTGCAACGTCGACTAAGGCCAAACTTATGAGAGATGATATTACTGATGGTTTCCATTGGCTTCTGGTCACCTCGGTTGTGAGACTGGCCGAGGTTAGTTTCTCTGAGTAAGAGGGTGCACTTTGGGCATATCAATCACCCCTTAGCCCTTAGTCTTCTATGTAATTATATGAATGAGGGGTATGTAGCTTAGGCTAAGGCCGGATTTCTCTGTATGCCAATACTTCCTTACCGCATGTCACTTTCTGAAGGGGGTAGCGTGCTTATCAAGGCATGACGGTTCTGCTTTATCCTTTAGGTTCCCTAAGGCAATGATGGGCTATCGAAATTCATGCCTCGATTATTAGACATGTTTAAAACTCTTTTTATCTTTCATTCTTATCTTTCTTCTTCATTTCTTCCCGCTTAGCTTTCTTCGCCACTTCAACTTTTCTCAAGACCTCCAATATTGGATGTCATTTGAAGGTCTCCCTTGCTTCTAATCCTATTCTCCTCTACCTCGCCACTAGTCAGATATCATTTCCACCTTTCTTTTCCATTTTTAGCCCTTATTATTCATTTCTGAATTTTTCGGCGAGGTCTTGTGTTTTTCGGCAAGTGGTTTCCACCAGTGTTGATGGTTATAGGGCTAGGATATTAACGATTAGTGATTTAGGGGCATTTTTAGGTAGCTCAGAGGTTACTTCGGCCAAAAAATCCTTTCTTGAGGTCTCCGATGAACCTCCAGTCACCTTCTCCGGTGACCTGGTTCTTGAGTGTTCTTGCAGTTCATTTTAAAACCTTTCACATTCATAATTTGATCTTTAATTTAGATTGAATTAAGTTGTTTGCTTATTTTTGATTTTGAGTCCAAGTGTTGTATCATCTTTTTTATTCTCAGACCCTTGTACCAACTCATAAAAGAGTTCCCATCCCTTCATGAGAAGACCTTTGAGAAAATTAGGCAAATAGAGCTAGCCAAGAGGAAGCTCGTAGGGCTGAGGCCTTTCCTCTCAGAACCATCTTTCCTCCACCTCTGAAGGTTATCTACCCTGAGCCGATTGAGCCTGCAGTGCTTCCAGCGTACCCAACACCAATGTCTGAGTCTGAGTCATCCTCCTCAGACCCCATGTTTGTAGACTCTTTCCAAGAGGCAATGGATCACTCTCCTAGGTAGGGTGAGGTCCCTGAGGAAGCCGAGGTTTCGAGTCGTGCCTCGTCTCACCATGGTGCTAGTGCGTCACAACATTCTTCTGATGTTGAAATTATAGGGCCAAGTGTGGCCATTCCACCCATCATTGATTCCATTCCTCTGTTGGCCACCGCCAGGGCTGAATTTGCTCAGAGGTTTCCTAGCGGCGTCCCTGCACATGCTCAGGCCGATGCGGATGGGGATGATGATGATGGTCAGGAGAGTTATATAGATACATCTGAGGCGACCGAGATTGAGAGCTCCGTCAGTGAGTACGACCTTGTAGATTTTAGGCACCTATATTCGATAAACTCTTCCACCAACCTTAGGAAACCTCTGAGGGGAGAAAGGGACTTTGACGACCGAGATGGAGAGATCTGTGTCTATGTAAAAATGTTCAAGTTAGGATTCCGTCTTCCTATCCACCCTTCCATCAGAGCCATATTATCCCACATAAATCTAGCCCCTTCACAATTATCCCCTAACGCCTAGAGGGTTATGATTGGGGCCATCGTCATTTGGAGGGTTGTCCACTACTCAGACCTTCCAGTTAGGGTTTTCACAGGTTATTACGTCCCCTCCTCTGCCAAAAACCACCGTAGCTATTACCACTTCTTAGCTAGGAAGTCAGAGAAGAAAATATTGTTGGTTACCCAGACTTCAAATCATAAATAGAAACCTCGGTATTTTTTTGCTTTCGGGGCATAGGAATTTAGTCCACACGAGGCTTTTGGAACGTCGATTCCAAGGACCCCTCGAAGATAGGGGAAGGTCTCTCTTACTACTAAATCCGACCCTGGACTAATCCAGTATAATCTTAAAAAATTTGAGGATCTTTGCGATTAGGGGGAGCAGGGTTGTCTAGTAAAATATGAACATTTGATGACCCTCTACTATCTCTCTCAAAAAGTCTTGGGTGGTGGTCCTTTGATAGAGCTTCGCAAGTCCTAATTTTTCATAAGTTGTACCTCTTACTTTTTATATTTCTGACTTACTAACTCAGATACATATCTTTTGTAAAGCACCCTGAAGGCATATCAGACGACTTGTGGGAAATATCTGTTGTCGGTCCTATAAAGTTGATGAATAAGAGGGCTGGTAAAAATGTACCCCATCCTATGACCCAAAAGAATGTCGACACATCTAAGGCCGATGTTACCAAGAAGAGGAAGACAATAACTGACTCAGAGCATCAGAGGTCGGGCAAGACTCAGAAAGGGGATCGCGCCATTCCTATCTCTACAGACGATGCCCTGGCTGCTCATCTTGCTCAGTTGAAGATCAATGATAGCCTCATTGGCCACAGTTTGAAGGCTTCGGAAGCTATCGATGTAGTGATGACTGAAGAGGATAAGCATTTTTTATACTCCTTGGATGTCCCATTGCTGGCTGAGTTTACCCTCCACATATCAATTCAGGTATTAGTTTTTGTTCATTTTCTTTATTCAAGTGTGGCCTCAGCTATTTTACACATTATAGCTCATGTTCTTATACATCTGACCTTCTACTGTAGGGTATCTTTTCCATGCATCATTTTGTTGACTGGACCCTGAAGAAGATGCCCCTCATAGAGAAGGGTCAAGAAGTTGAGAAGGTAGAAGCCTCTTTGAATGTAGAGGTTGAAAGGCTGAAGGAAGAGCTAAAGGAGGTTGACAAACTGAAGGGGGTTGTCCAGTAGAGGGATAAGGACATTGCCAAGCTCAAGAAGGACCACGATTTAGCTCTGAAGGCTAAAGATGATGCCCTTCAGACTAAGGTGGATGTTGCAGTCAAGGTTATTATAAAAGATGCTGCAGAGAAGATTATTGAAGATTATATGGTCTCTAATGAATTCATCAGTTTTGGCTTTGGATACCTTGAAAGAGGTATCAAAGCAACTAGAAAATGGGCATCCTCTAAGGACAAAGAGTCAGGGAGTCTGACTGCCTCAGACTTTGAGGGTTTAGGCTTCTCAGGCCCTACAATAGGTTGAGGAGGTCTATGTTGCACCTGCTAAGACTACTCCCCTGGAAGTCACTGAGACTGAAGATGTTAATCCTCATGATGATGGGGCTGAGGTGACCAACGTCGACCATAATGACACGACTGTAGTTGCAGAGACTTAGGCCTTTTCTTGTGAAGCTTTTATGTTATAATTTTTATTTCCTTTCTTGTCTGCACCCCTTAAATTTTTTGTACTTTGATGATATCTTGATACTTCTAATTTGTAACTTTCAATGTTGTTCAATCATAATTATTAATCCCATCTTCTTCACATTATATTGCCTCTTTCAGTTATGTATGAACGTCTTCTCTTGAATGTTGTTTTTGAAGTCTGAGGTTACCCTCTTATGATGTTTACCCTCATAATTTTCACCAAACTAATGATGTTTAAGGTCTGAGGTCACGATATAATGATGTTTACCCTCATAATTTTCACCAACTAATGATGTTTAAGGTCCGAGGTCATCATATAATGATGTTTGCCTCATAATTTTCATCAAACTAATGATGTTTAAAGTCTGAGGTCACCATATAATGATGTTTTACCCTTATAATTTTCACCAAAACAATGATGTTTAATGTCTCAAGTCACCATATAATGATGTTTACCCTCATAATATTTACCAAACTAATGATGTTTAAGGTCTAAGGTCACCATATAATTATGTTTTCCCTCATAATTTTTATCAAACTAATGATGTTTAAGGTCTGAGGTCACCATATAATAATGTTTGCCCTCATAATTTTCACCAAACTAATGATGTTTAAGGTCTGAGGTTACCCTCTTATGATGTTTACCCTCATAATTTCCACCAAACTAATGATTTTAAAGGTCTGAGGTCACCATATAATGATGTTTACCCTCATAATTTTCACCAAACTAATGATGTTTAAGGTCAGAGGTCACCATATAATGATGTTTACCCTCATAATTTTCACCAAACTAATGATGTTTAAGGTTCGAGGTCACCATATAATGATGTTTACCCTCATAATTTTTACCAAGATTTTTAAGGTCTGAGGTCATCATATAATGATGTTTACCTCATAATTTTCATCAAACTAATGATGTTTAAAGTCTGAGGTCATCATATAATGATGTTTCACCTCAGAAATTTCACCAAACTAATGATGTTTAAACGTAATGCAACAAAGTATTGGCACAAAAATTGCTATCTTTTCATTAACATCTTTTGAAGAAACTAGTACATGTATTACAAAAGGCTAAGAATAACTGCAACATCATATGTAATATTTCTTTAAGTGGTCGGCATTCCAAGGGTTGGAGAAAGGTTCTCCTTCAAGGTTTTCTAGTCGATTGGTACCAGGCACAACCTCATCAAATACTCTGTAAGGACCATGACCGTTTGGATGGATCTTATTTGCCTTTTGAAACATCTTCTTTAAGACTAGATCTCCCACAGCTATAGGCCTTGATTTCACCCTTTAGTTGTAGAACCTCGCAGTTCTCTGCTGGTAGGCTGCCTGTCTAATCTCCGCATCTTCTCTTCTTTCTTCAATCAAATCCAGAAAAGTCTTCTCTCTTCTCCATTCCTCTGAGGGTCATAGGTTTGGACTCTATGAGTGGGAGGTCCTACCTCCGTAGGGATGATAACTTCTGAGCTATGGGCTAACATAAATGGGGTCTCTCCCGTTGGTATCCTTGCTGTCGTCCTGTAGGCCCATAATACGACATATACTTCTTCTATCCATCTCCCTTTGGCCTCTTCCAACCTATTCTTTATCCCATCAAGGATTGTTCAGTTCGTGACCTCGATCTGACCATTTTCCTGGGGTCATCCAGGAGAAGAGAAGAACTGCTTGATCCCGACTCTTTCACAGTATTTTTCTAAAGAAGCATTCTGGAACTAGGTTTCATTGTTTGAGATGAGGGTGTTTGGAAGATCGTACCTGTATATGATGTTCTTCCAGATGAACTGGAAGGTCTTCTGTTCTGTAATTATGATCATTGATTCAGCCTCTACCCATTTAGAGATGTAATCAACTTCCACTACTAAGAATCGATAGTTGTTCGCAGCTCTTGGCAAGTGTCCTACCAAGTCAATGCCCCATACTGCAAATGGCCAATGTGAGATGACTGACACCATAGGTTGATGAGGGATGGTGGAGAATATCTGGAACTTATCGCATTTCTTCACATATGCCGCTACATCTTTGTCTAAGGTCAACCACAAGCACCCCTGAGTGATTATCCTTTTAGCTAAAGGTCTTCCTCCTATGTGACTGGAGAAAGAGTCCTCATGTACATCTTATAAGATGTAAAGAACCTCTGAAGGGTGTACACATCTGAGGAGAGGGAGTAGGAACCCCTTCTTATATAATACATCTCTTACAATTAAGAACTTGGCAGCCCTGAACCTCAACTTTCTCCTTTCTAACTTTGATTCTGGAAGCTCTCCCTGTCTGATGTATCTAATAAGAGGGTCCATCCATGACACTCCCATACTCAATTTGAGGCAAGTTCTGGCAACCTTTTCTTCTTCAATGGTTGTCTTGAGAAGAATTTCAACTGGTACTGTTCTTCTTATCTCTGTCCTTATTGCTGAAACCAACCTCGCGAGTGCATCGACTCGACTGTTGTCTTACTGAGGTATCCTCTTTATCTTCACTTCCTTGAAGATTTATATCATCATTATCACCCTCTTTAGTTATTTGGCCATCCATTCATCTTTGGCCTCATACACTCCCAGGATTTGGTTGACCACTAACCTTGAGTCACTGTGGACTAGGAGTCTGCCAATACTAAGGACTTTTGCTAAGGAGAGACCTATTATCAATTCCTCATACTCTGACTCATTGTTCGAAGTTTTGAAGTTAAACCTCAGCGCATATTCAATGTTGGTACCATATGGTGCTGACCCTATCATCCCCTTTCCACTTCCGCTTTCACAAGATGACCCATGAAAAAAGACGTTCCAAACATCTTTATTTGAAGAGAAGTTCCCCTCTGACAGGGTCTCTTACTTGAAGAGGTACATGTCTTCCTCATTCTCAACTACTCTTTTTTCGGGCTTGCTTGACCCAACCTCATCCGGATCTTGGAAGACGTTTATGTTTGGTTCATCAAAATCTCTCTGACTAATTTCAATCTCAACCTCTTCCCAAGTAAACTCTGCTACAAAGTCTAAAGTGCCTGCCCCTTGATGGGAACCCTGGGTTGATAAACAATGTCATACTCCCCTAACTCGATGGCCCAAGTTATCAACCTGCCTGACTTCTTAGGCTTATAGAGGACCTGTCTGAGTGGGGAATCAGTGAGGACAACCATAGAGTGGGATTGGAAGTATGGATTCATCTTCCTAGAAGCATGTATCCGAGTATAAGCTAATTTTTCCATTCTAGGGTACTTATGTTTAGACCCTTGAAGAGATTTACTATTGAAGTATACCGGCCTCTACACTCCATCATCTTCTTTTACTATGGCTGCACTAATGGCTTATTCTGAAATTACTAGATATACATACAACTTCTCCCCCATAATGGGCCAGGATAGGAGTAAGGGAGAGCCGAGGTAGGACTTGAGCTCCTTAAAATATTTATCACACTCCTCATCCCATTTGAAAGGCCTTTCTAAGTACTTTGAAAAAAGTAAGACACTTGTCTATAGCTCTTGAGACGAACCTATTAAGGGCAGCAACTCTTTCGGTTAACTTTTGAACTTCTTTGATAGATCTAGGTGTCTTTATTTCTAGCAAGGCCTTGATCTTTTCAGGGTTGGCCTCTATTCCCCTCTGATTGATGATTAATCCCAGAAACTTTCCTTATCTTACCCCGAAGACACACTTGGATGGGTTGAGCTTCATTTTGTATCTGTCCATGATGTCGAAAGTTTTTTCAAGGTCGGCTACGTGAGTGGCGGCCTTCAGGCTCTTCGTCAGCATGTCGTCCACATACACTTCCATGAACTTACCTATTTGATCCTCAAACATCTTATTTACAATACGTTGAGAAGTAGCCCATGCATTCTTCAGCCCGAAGGGCATGACCTTATAGTAATAGGTCCCCTTGTCGTGATGAACGATGTATTCTCAGAGTCTTTCGAGTTCATGAAGATCTGATTGTACCCGGAATAGGAATCCATGAAGCTCATGAGCTCATATCCATCTATGGCATCCACCATCTTATTAATATGAGGCAGGGGGAAACTGTCTTTCGGATAATACTTGTTAAAATTAGTGAAGTCTATGCACATACTCCATTTTCTGTTTGCCTTTGGCATTATGACTGCATTGGACAACCACTCGGGGTATATAACCACCCTGATGATGACGTACTACTTTTCTCTTGAGTATACTCTTCTTCTTTGCTTGACGGGCTTAGATTCTTCCATAATATTGAGTTTATGGCACATGACCTTAGGGTCAATACCTGGCATGTCTGCAGGGCTCTAGGTAAAAATGCTTTATCTATTCCTCAAAATCTTCACCAACTCTTCCTTCATCTCAGGTCTTAGGGATTTTCCATTTTGGATGGTTTTTTTTACTCGTCCTCATTGAGGGCGATGGATTTTACCTTTTTTGCGGCCTCTCCCTTCTTGAGCTTTGTCTCGTCTCTAGGATCAAGTGTATCGATGTTGTACGTGGTTGTTGCCTTCTTATGAGCCTCTCTATTTTCCGCAGAGTTAAAGTAGCATTCACATCCTGATGTTTGGTCACCTTGAACTTCCCCTACTCCATAGGGAGTCGAGAATTTTAGCATTTAGTGGACCGTTGAAGACACGACTTCAAATTCTTTGAGGTCTACTCTTCCTATGATGAGGTTGTAAGCTGAGAAGACGTTCTCATCCATCACAAAGAAATTAATTTTTTTTGTCAACCTCTTAGGCCACTCATCTCTCATTCTCACATCCATCTCATACATACCCAATAGATGAACCTTTTCACTGCTGAAGCCGATCAAGGGGTGATGTTAAGGGACAAATCTAGCTCTGCTGAGGCCTAGGGTCTTAAAACAGGGCTAGAACATAACATTTGCAGAGCTATCGCCATTAATAAGGATTCTCTGAACTTCGCACCCATGAAACCTTGTGGTTATTACCATAGGGTCATCATGAGGAGCTAGGATACCTTTGAAATCAAGTCTTGAGAAGCCAACTATAAGGGTATTCATATCTACCTTCTTTCTCTTATCGTGTTTAGCCTCTGTAGAGGCCAAGTTAGCAACCTCGAACTTAGTTATTACCTTGGCCTCTGCCACATGGGCCTTTCGATCAGTGACCTATGAACCTCCTCCTGCTAGTCCTTCCTAGATGGTGTTTACCCCAAAAGAGATCATACCAACTCTCTTCACCGGGACATTGTCATCTTTTGGTGGGAGGTCTGGGTCATCATCATTATCATCTGAGTCCTCTGCATCTATCATTTATCTTCCTTTTGGGGTCTTCTCTCCCCCCTTAGGAGATATACCATCTACATACTTTCTAAGCTTTTCAGACTTCAATATCTTCTCAATCTCATCCTTCAGGGAAAATCACTTGTCAGTCAGATGGTCGTAGTCTTGATGGAACTCGCACCACAGATTCTTATTCCTCTTATGTTCTCTGGCCATCTCAAGGACTTGTCATTCTTTATTTTATTGAGGATGTGTTCGCAGCTCACAGTTAGAGGAGTGTAGTATGTAAAGTTTTCGTCTACAACCCTCCTTTTTCCATCCCTCTTCCTTTGGAATTTCCCACTCCTGCTTCCATTCTCATCCTCATACTTTGCATCCATTGCTTCTTTAACGTTCATGACCCTACCAGTTATTGGTAACAGCTCGGCCATAGACTTAGGAGGGTCTTCAGCGAGCTTCCAAAGTAACTTCCCCTTCTGAAGTCCTCCTATAAGGGTTGTCATAGTTATATTCTCTTCGTAATCTTCAACCTCCATTTTTTCCTTGTTGAATCTTGCAATGTAGTCTTTGAGGCTTTCATGCTTGCCATGCTTTATGTAGAGCAGATGGGTTGTCTTCTTCTGAGATCTTACCCCAAAACAAAAGTTTTGTATAAACCTCTCAGCCGAACTCTTAAAGTTTTCCATAGAATTTTTACGAAGAGAAGTGAACCAAATATTTGCAGCTCCCGTCAAGGTGCTTGAGAAATCCCGAAAACTCATCTCATCAGGGATTGAATAAATGTCTTTTGCAGACTGATACTTCTCAATATGATGTACATGGTTGGTACTTCCATCATACTTGGGAGACACCATTGGTGGTTTGAATTTAACAGAGGTTGGGAAGTTGACAATCCTTACCACAAATGGGGAACCCTCTGAGAATCCCCTTTGCAGTGGATCTCGACTTCTTATGAGGTTCTCGATCTTCTCTTCCATCCATTGAATGGAGTTATTCTAAGTTTTTTACAACATCATCTTGTCCGAGGTTGTCCCCAGCCACCTCCAAGGGATGAACTAAGGGTTCCCCAGCCGCTGCACAACGTCGGTTGTTGACCTCTTAGCCGCGGTCTCGACCATGTTGAGGTCGGCTATAACGAGGTCGATGTTCACCATCTTCCCTTTGTGAGCCAGCTACACTTATAGCCTCGGCTTCAGATCATTAACTGGGCCGAGCCTTTCAAAGGTCGGCCCTCTACTCAAGCGATCAAAAGTTGATCCTCTTACTGGGCATCACCAACCTCATTCCTTCTTGATCCGTAACATTGGCTCTGATGTATAGTACGTATGGTGTTGTTTGAAACCTCATATGGCTCCATGCAGTCTTCTAGAGTATACTCTTCTTCAATGTCTTCGTACCTATCCTCAGGATAAGGGTTTCCTTGCGTCCCCAGGCGTAAACGCCTAGGGTCAGCAACATCCCTCCTTCGTTGAGGAGTAGGTTGGTCTTTTCGTGGTGCTTGGGGTGGTCCCCTATCATTAGGATGGGGTTGTACAACCGTCGGAGTAATCATTTTCGGTGAGACCCCGGGTGGTCTTATTATTTTCTATCTTAGCTGGCAAATTTCTCCTCTATTATTTGTTGCGTTGCAGTCCAGGACCTAAAGGCTGCTGCCACCTCAACCATCTCGGACTGGGGTGGTACTCGACTGGAACTGGGTCCTTCAACACCAGATGGTGGAGAAGGTGGTGGTAACTCCGGTGCCATATGTTAAGACCGAAGAACTTGTAATGAAAATATTAGAGAGCTTGATACTTGAATGGATCTCTTTTAATGGTGAGCATCTTCGCACGAAGGGTGAGGCCTGGTACACCACCAGAGTCTTTGGTGAGGTTAAGCAACAAAAGAGGCAGAGATGAATCTTCTCGTTCCCACAGACGACGCCAAAATGATGATGCGATAAATAATACCACCAAATGAGGTGTTGACAAGCTCAAACTAATAATAATAATGGCAGCACAAGAGTGTTATTATAGTAGAAGGAGGTGAGGAGAAGAGGATGAACACTTGAATGTAAGTGGTTCAGCCAATCTGGCCTACGCCCACTGTGAGTGTGTGAGTAATATCACTAGAAGAAGGCACTAATGTCCATGGATACAATCTCTTAAGCTTTTTCTCTATACTGTGTAAAATGACAGAGTTTCAGCTAGGGTTGCAATTATAGATCCTTTTACAAGGTAGATGATGACCTCTATATACAGTGTTTGGGAGGTGTAATGTACCCCCAAGCATGTAATGAGCATGTGCATGAGGATCGAACCAGTATGAGAATAACACTTGGTTGATCTCATATAGATAATGATGACCTCAACATTCCCTCACGTGAGGTGAATGATTCGGTCCACGCTCTCCAAACCTTGAATGCGTTTGTAAATACCCGGCCCTGTGTCCTTGACTGGTGCAACCTCATCCTGGACAAGTACGAGGTTGGTGGAGTCAGGTGTAGTTGCCTTATGTCTTGAAGACCTCTTCCAGGATTGTTGTCAGAGGTTAGGTATGAGATGTAACGTAAGCTGGGGCCGATGATGATGTTAGTAGACGATTGAGCCCATGAGATATGCTAATTTCGGCTGGTGACCACAACGTCGGATGGGGCCGATGGTAATGTTGGTAGATGATTGAGCCCACGAAACCTGGCTGACCCCGGTTGTTGACCAATCGAGGTTAGTGTATGAGATTGTTGTAATGTCGGCTAAGGCCGATCTTATGAGAGATGATATTACTGATGGTTGCCATTGTGTTGTGGTCACCCTGACTGTGAGACTGGCCGAGGTTAGTTGCTCTGAGTAAGAGGGTACACTTTGGGCATATCAATTATTAATCAAATATGACTAGTAGTTTAAATAATTTAAACTAATAATAGTTTAACACTTATCTGAGATATTATTATATTATAATTAGAAAATCTGAGAAAATTGTAATTATTATAATTGTTTTAAAAGGAAAAAAGGACTACGGTCTTAAATAAATTTGTGACAACCTTTTTGCCCCCTTAAAATACTTCCAACTCCATTTCTTAAGTGAAAAGAGGTAGGATCAACCTGCAGTGCTCCTTAAAATTACAAATTTAATGGTGAATGATTTCTTTCAAGGTGCTCACATAAGTTATAACTCCTAAAATGGGATTGTTTGCATCTATGACATCGCTTGGATCCATGTGAATTGATATAGATATAGCGTAGATGTGGATTGGTGTAAACTGAAAGTTGTGCCTTCGACACATTCCAATAATCATTTCTTTTCAACAAAATTTCGGTTTATTGAGTTTTGGGTTGAGCAAATGTTTCCCAATTTTTTTATCACCAACACCACCACATGTTTTTAAAATAATAAAGAATTAAGATCAAGTTCATCTTCCTTTCTATATTAAAATTTTTGGGATAATGGTTTTCAAGTTTATATATCTAATCCCTGTGGTACAATAACATTTATTTGTGTGATCCCTTTAGAGTTAGGAGTACACAAAACATGTAATTTAATTTATTTTAATTAAAGATGTATTTATATTTATACCTTTAGTTATGCTCATTTAAAACTCATTCTAAAAATAAACTCATAACTCCACCTTCACCCCACCCCACCCCCCGAAATCTTAATCGGAACGCTGAAATCCTCGTTGGGGACCGCCGGAATTCTCGCTGGATTGTTTCTCTCACCTCATTTCTCTCTCTCTCTTCGTCTATTTCTTTTATTTTTTTGGTTCGCGCCAGCAGCACCATTGTCAGCGCTGGAGAAGAAGGCTTTTTGTCGAAAAAATATAGTGTTCTCTGGAAAAAATGGAGTTTTCGCCGGAAAAATGAAGGTTTTAGTGAAAATGTAAATTTTTCGATTTCAATTTTTTGTCAGAAGATATCAAATATGGGTGTTGTTGGATAGATCTCGACGAGTAGATTTCAAATATATAAATTTTGTTAATTTTGGATTTGTAGATTTGAAGTTATGGACTTTTAAAATTTTGATGGGTTTTTTTTGTATGAGTTGTCAAATGATATATTGGGCATATTTCATGGTGTTTTTAATTAGACGGACTAAATTTATAAAATTATGTGAAGTGTCCTATTTTTATACACTTTGAGTTAGAGTGGACCTTTTTTCAAAATCCCCTTAAAAGAATACTTATTGGGAGTTAATACTGATTCAATACCAAATGTATTTTACATGTTGTATCATAATATAGGTATAACACATGTAAAAGTACATTTAGCATAGAATCGATAATAACTTCGGTGTGTGTAACGTTATTTTTTTATTAAATGATTGTAAAATGTTTTTTTAAAGATTTGTGCTATAGTGTTAAGGAAAAAAAATGGAGTGACTCTACCAAACCCGTGAGTTTATAACATTTCCAAGGCATAGAACAAATAGTATTATGCTAATTTTCTCCACTAATTTTTAATTTTGGCTCTCTAAAATATTGTGGAAATTAATTAAATGCTCCTAAACAAACAAATTCATAACAAAATGTTCCTAAATTTTCTTGTTTTTGAGGAGCAAATGCTTGTTCGCGATAGACCAACTGTCACGAGAGGGCTATGCAAAGATACTTAATGTCGTGACAAATTCATGTATTATGACACAATCGTCTGACCCCTCTTCTAGGTGACTAAAATGTATATTTTTTTAAAATATTTTTATGAAAATAAATAATTTTTCGTCTTAATACAAACATTACAATTAAAGATGTCGTCATATATTTAAAATCAAAATATTTTTTTTCTAAAAATATTATAGCTTCATTTAATTTTTATTCCAACATATTTTAATAATAACTTTCAATCCTTGGTAATAAGATAGATAATGTCATTAACTACGTGTCTACTTAATCTCAATATTTGTGAAATAATATCGTTGTAGGGACTAAAAATGACTCAAAATTAAAGGAAACATTTTGATATGGACTTAACTAACTATTTATCATAGCAAAAAAATGTTATTGCAAATAAGTCTCTTATTTCATTCCTTGTGGGATAAAATCATTCCGCGTAGGAGGTGATCATGTTGGGATGATATCAATCTTATCATATCCCACTCTTTTTATTCAGTGAATGAAATGGGACAAAAATATTATATTTTTGGTATAAATATAGCATTTTAATGAACTTAATCTATAAATATGATAAATAAACTTGATACACATGATAATACTCCTTTTGGTAAGGGACTTTTCCATTTTAGTTCTTGATAAATTTTTTTTTTGCTATAGTCCACTTATATATTTTTTGGGCACTAAGGTCCCTCACCCCTTAAGTATACCTTATAGATTAGGACATGCACAAACTTAGCACGTGTATATCACAAAAAATTGTGTATACATTATAAATTTCTTCGTACAAATTATAAGTTTTTTCAAAGAAAATTAAAAAATTCATGTACACTTCACAAACTTTATTATAACATATTGAAAAACAAGTATTCATGTACACTTCACAAGAAACTCATAAGATTCTGCCTCAATGCTTTAAAAGTCCTAAACTCGTCACTTTATGTTTATATACCAAAAAGAATTTGAGTCCTAATCAAACATAAACACTCGAAAAATGATTACGGATGATCGGATTTTGAAATTAACATAAATTTTATTATGTTTTAGCGAACGGTGAGACGGAGATGTTGTGAAAAATTCAGCTCGATCAGACGGTTGGATGTTTTATTTTTTTTATTTTTTTCTCCTTAGGTCGGATCCACCCCCGATTTCTATACAAAAAGTTATCATTTCCAAATTTCAATTTCTTTTTAAATCCGACTTAAAACCTTATTTTTATATATAAAAACTAATATTTTTACATACCAAAATTAAATCGATCCCAAATTTATTTATTTCCAAAATCCCGAGTTAATTTAATTAAAATTCGTTTAAAAATCACGGGTTGTTACATTCCATCCCATGTTTGATGTTGGATGGGATATGGTTTCATATGAGATAAGTTATTACAAGTAAAACTCTTTTCCTACCAGGGAACCATCCCCCTAAAGCCTAAACCTAAACCCTAAATCGAGATAAGATTATTTTATCCTGTTGGGATATAATGAATTTTATCATATCTCATACGCTTATCCCGTGCATAAAACGAATTCCAATTTAAAGGGGTTATTTTGTTAATAAGTACACCACTATAATTACTCTCTCTCTCTCTCTCTCTCTCTCTCTCTCTCACACACACACACACACACACACACACACATACAGAAACATACACACACATAAATAAACATGCACACATGAACATTGTTAGTTTTCAACCTATGGTCCCTCTATATCACCATCAACCCACCACCCATCTCTATCATCATCAACCCATCGTCTCTCTCTCTCTCTCTCTCTCTCTCTCTCTCTCTATATATATATATATATATATATATATATATATATATTAGTGGTGATGGGTTAGTTGGGATTGATTTTGCAATGGTTGGGGATAGATTTACAACATAGGGTTTATAATAGGTTAAGGTGGGTTTACAATTAAAGAATTTAAAGTGGATTGTTGGGGTTCAATTTGTTATTGATTTTATTGATGATTCAAAACCCTATAATGTTGATTTTACAATGGGTGGGGGTGAATTTGCATAGGGTCTAGTTGGGTTTGCGCTGATTCATAATGAACTTAAACAAATTTGCAATCGTTTTACATATATATAATAATGGGTGTTGATACCAAATTTAGTCTGCTGACATGGACCATTCATGTGAAGACACGTGTCAACCTACGTGGCAATTACAAACCCTTTTAACAAATAACATACTGTCACCAAGATACTCAAGCGCCCCGAGCAGCTCAATCATACCGAGCAGCTTAGACGCCCCGAGGAACTTAAGGCTCCGAGCAACTCAAGCGTACCGAGCAACTCAGGCGGTCCGAGCAACTCAACATACATATCATCCAAATTGAGAAAATCAAAAGGATGACTGCGCATTAAATGCTCATTATTATCGTACAGATGTATATATCTACTAGATAATAGCGCATTGTCCTTTCACATGTACAACCTCAAGATTGTTACCTCCTCATTAGAAGGGGACTCTGGATCTCTTGATAAATCACTTATTGAGAATTTCGGTCAAACAGTTAGCAATACAAAAACAGTGGACGTAGGCCATTCTTATAAGGCTGAACCACTTTAAAAATCTTTTGTCTTATTTAATTTATCCGTGATTGATAAATTAGAGATAATCTGATTTTTTACATCAACAGATTGGCACCGTCTGTGGGAAACGACTGTAATTAGCGTTTTTCACCAATACAATTCATTATCAATGGCCGATAATCCCAAATCCAGTAATCGAAATGCTGGGATCCCTCCACACCCTTCTACTCCCCCAAATGTTCAAGATCTGGCTGGTATAATGACTAATCCGGCCCAAGGCCAGACGACCATGCAAGAAACCATGAGACAACTTATACAAACTGTTCAAGGTGGAGTGCCGGCTCAATAAGGACAATGAAGTGTTCAGAGAAATACCCATTTACCCTCTTCGCGAACTAGGCGAATTCTATTCTTAGAGGAATCTTTATCCAGACGCACCGACTCATATCATACTGAAAGATCTAATGATCCTTCTTATCAGTCTGGTCAGACTTCCTCAGTACGAGCTACAGACTCTCAAAACGTCACTTTATCTCTAGAAAGGATCAGTTCTCTTGAAAGGTTGAGTAGAGTCTCTCCTTTTGATCGTTTGGGCCCTATGAGGAATACATTCCCCCTAGTATTGTATCGAGGAACTCTCAACGACCATCCGATCTAAGGGAAGGCTCTGCCCAATCACGACTAACTGCTCGTAATGAAAGGAAAATTCAACGCGATCAGTTACACGAACCAATAGGCCCGAGGAGGGAAACGATGCATGGAAGGTCTCTATTCAAAGGTTGGAAGACAGATTAGGGGAAATGGCTAAGGCCAAGAATCCTCTACAAAGAACTTTTGTCCAAGGGACACCATTTGTACAGGCAATTGTGGATTTTTCCACACCATCAAAATTCAAAGCTCCTATGGTGACACCTATATATGATGGAAAAACTGACCATGTCCTTCATATAGAACAATACCAAGCTGCTGTCGATATCTATGTAGTGTCAGACGAGATGAGATGCATGGCATTTTTAGGAACTCTTACCTGATCTGCACAGATATGGTACAACAACCTTCCTCGGGGGAATATTGCGACTTTCTTTTAACTAGCAGAACTCTTTATTGGGAACTTCTGTTTTGGAGCGAAACCAGTCAAATGAGTAGCACACTTGCTGAGTGTTAGACAAAAGACAGGTGAAAGCACCATGGACTATATTACTCGTTTCAATAATGAGAAACTTGAGGTAATTGATTACGAGGAGATAATAACAATTACTGCTCTAATGAGTGGACTGTTACCGGATAAATTATACTACACTTTAGCTAAGGATCTGCCTAGGACTATGGCTAAACTGATGACAAAATCAACCAAAATCATGAATGCCAAGGAGGCCATGGCTGTGAAGAAGAATGCAGATACTAAGGAAACCAAGGTCAAGGCTGACAAGACTGAGAAGAAGGATCAGAAGAATAATGGTGGCAACAGACAGTCGAAAGCAAAGCAAGCACTAGAATAATTAAATAAATTTGGAAATTATACTCCTTTGAAGGTAGATATAAACCACATTCTGGAAGAGATCAAGAACAACAAGGAGCTAAACTGGCCAAAAAAATGAAGGCAGATACTGATAAGAGGGATAAGTCCAAGTATTGTTAGTTCTATAAAGACCATGGTCACACGACCAAAAATTGCATAGCTCTCCAGAATGAGATTAAAGCACTCATCAGACGAGGAAAACTGACCAAGTATGTTGATCGCCAAAATGGTGAGAAGACCAATGACCGAAGAAGGCAAAGATCTAAATCTCCTCGTCGAGCAAAAGAAGACATGAAGATAAGTCACGAAGAAGATGACTAAGATGACCCCGATCTCCCAAAAAGACCAAGGCAACCAGAACGTGAGGTATTTTTAATCCATTTTGGATCATTTGAATGTAATGTTATTATAGGTGGAGATGCAGTAGGTGGGGATAGGACTGCTGAGAGGAAAGCTTACCTCAATGAGGCTCAAGCTTGCTCGTACATTCAGGGAATAAATATGGCAGAAGATGATCACCCGAGGAAGGCAAATAAAGACAAATTGGTCATTTGTTTCTCTAAGAACGACCTAGCAGGTGTACTATATCCTCATGATGATCCATTAGTGATCAAGATGAGAATGAAGGAAGTGGTGATTTCACGAGTACTGGTGGATAATGGTAGCTCGGTAGACATCATGTTTTATTCATGCTTTGACAGTTTGAATCTGAAGCTAGCCCAGTTAGAGCCATATCATAGGCCCCTCCTTGGTTTTACTAGTGAGAAGGTTTTTCCACTTGGTACGGTCAAGTTGGATATGCATATTGGTACATGGCCTGCTTGTCGAACAGAAAGAGTACGTTTTTTCGTAATGGATAAAAATATCCAATCAGCTCATAATATCATCATGGGAAGGGTAGGTCTGAAGAAGTTCGAGGCGGTACCGTCTACTGTACATTAACGTTTAAAATTCCCAATCAATTTTGGAGTGGGAGTTGTGAAAGGCGACCAGAAAGTAGCTCGAGAATGATACTATTCATCTGCCGAACAAGAGGAGCATGAAGAATCCAGGAAGAAGACTACTACCTATCTGGTGGATGAAGAAGAAGAAGAAGATGCATAGATTGAAATGCTAGATCCTAGAGATGAGTCTCAGCTTGTGAAGGGACAGGTCATGGAGGCTACTGAAAATATCATTCTGGACGACGAGCATCTAGAACGAACAACTCAAATTGGTGCATCACTGGATGTATCGATAAAATAGGAATTGATAGCATTTTTTAGGCGTAGAAAGCAGACTTTTTCATGGAGTCATGAAGACATGCCAGGGATAGATCCGAATTTCTTGTGTCACGAGCTCAACGTGAACAAGGAAATTAAGCCAGTAAAATAGCGAAGAAGAGTGTTCAGCCCTGAGAAGAACCAAGCTATACAGGAAGAAGTAGACAAACTATAAAAAGCCTCTTTTATTAAGGATGTCAAATATTCCGATTGGCTAGCAAATGTGGTCTTGGTAAAGAAGAAAAATCACAAGTGGAGGATGTGTGTAGACTTCATTGATCTTAATAAGGTATGCCCAAAGGATCATTTTCCTTTGCCCCGAATCGATCAACTGGTGGATGCTACCTCGGGGCATGAATTGTTGAGTTTCATGGATGCTTATTCTAGTTATAACCAGATTAAAAGAAGCCTGAGGACAGGCAGAGTACCTCTTTTATAACTCCAAGGGGAACTTATTGTTATAATGTTATGCCTTTTGGACTTAAAAATGCAGGTGCAACATATCAGCGGCTGATGAACAAGGCGTTTAGAGATCAAATAAGTCATAACATGGAGGTTTGTGTTGACGATATGCTAATAAAGAGCAAGAAAGCTGCTGATCGTCTCGTTGACCTAGGTCAGACCTTTGTTCAACTAGAGAAATATCAAATGATATTGAATCCCACCAAATGCATATTCGGAGTACGAGAAGGTATGTTTCTCGGATATATGTTAACTAACGAGGGATTGAGGCGAACCCTGAAAAGATCAAGGCTTTATTAGAGCTGCGATCTCCAACCACGAAGAAGGAAGTGCAAAGCCTCAAAGGGCGAGTTGCAGCACTTAATAGATTTGTGTCACGAGCAACAGACAGATGTCTCCCATTCTTCAAAACACTTCGAAAAACTTTTGAGTGGAATGATGAATTCGAGGAGGCCTTTCAAGAGTTAAAAAAGTATCTGGGGACACCTCCACTATTATCTAGACCAGTAATGGGAGAAAGACTATACTTATACCTGACAGTTTCAGAAAATGCAGTGAGCTCGACGTTGATAAGGGTGGAGGACGGAGTACAAAAACCAGTTTATTACACCAACAAAGATTTTCGAGGAGCAGAAATCAGATATCCAAGGCTAGAGAAATTGGCGCTAGCACTGATTAAAGCAAGCAGAAGGATGAGGCCATACTTCCAAGCCCATACTATAGTGGTGTACACTGATATGCCATTAAGACAAGCTCTGCATAAACCGGAGAAATCCGAAAGATTGATGTATTGGACAGTAAAACTTGGTGAATATGATATAGTTTATGAGCCTAGATCGTCGCTCAAAGGGCAGGCAATAGCGGATTTTATCGCAGAAATTACTCAGGAGGTTTCCTTCGACGAGCAGGAGTTGAATACAGATCGACCTGTGGATGCTACAAGATCATCAAATTTAAACCCTGACCAACTTACATCAGTGGATGAGCTGCGAGAAGTATTGGAGGACAAAAGGAAGCATCAAATATTCCACCGAGGAACTCTGTCTGACCAAGAGTTTAATAATGAAGTACCTGTGTGGAATATTGATATGTAGATGGCTCTTCGTGCTCTACTGCCAGTAGAGCAGGGATTATTTTAAACAGTCCAAATGGGATTGATGTGGAATATGCTCTGCGCTTTCAATTTAAGGCTTCTAATAATGAGGCCGAATATAAAGCAATGACCGTGGGTCTAAGCCTGGATAAAACCATGAAGGTAGAGCAAGTCGTTGTGTTCAGTGACTCCCAGTTAATCGTAAATAAAATTCTGGGGGTGTATGTAGCGAAAGGAGAATTAATGGTCAGGTATCATGCAAAAAAGATAGAGGTTGTATCTAGTTTTACTGCAATTCAGTTGATTAGAATACCAAGATTGCAGAATGCAAGAGCAGTCGCCCTAGCTCGGTTAGCATCAGCCACACACACCGAGCTACGAATAATAATCCCAATAAAAATCCTGGTTGGGCGATGCATCGATAAAGATCTGACGATAAACTTCATCACCTTTGACTTGGGACCATCTTGGATGGACCCCATCATGGCCTATATTGAAGAGGGGGCTTTACCAACTGATAAACTCGCAGCCAAAAAATTAAATTTTAAAGCTGCTCGTTATGTATTGACCAATGGAATTTTATATAGACGAGGAATTATAGTAAGGCTACAAAGATGTGTCCACCCCTCCGAAGTGAAAGATTTAGTCGAAGAGGTTCATGAAGGGTCTTGTGGAGCCCATGTGGCAGGTCGGACGCTTTTGCAAAGAATAACAACGCAGGGGTATTACTGGCCGACGATGAGAGATGATTGTGTATCTTATGCCAAGAAGTGTGATAAATTTTAACGCTTTTCTTCTATCCGAAGAACTCCCCAAGCATTGCTAACACCCATCACGTCTCCTTGGCCATTCGCCATGTGGGGGATAGACTTGGTCGGGCCACTTCCAAGGACCAGGGGAAGATTTAAATACCTCGTGGTTATTGTGGATTACTTTACCAAATGGGTGGAAGCTGAGCCTCTCATTGATATGACATACGACAAAGTCTATCAATTTATTTGGAAAAATATTATTTGTAGATATGGCCTGCCGCATGCATTCATTACTGACCATGGAACCCAGTTTGACAACGAGGAGTTTGTAGCGTATTGTCATAAATCCAAAGTACTGAAAACCCATTCTGCACCAGGACATCCCCAAAGCAATGGGCAAACTGAGGTGACAAACAGAACATTGCTGAATGGTTTGAAGCAACGACTAGATGATGTGAAAGGAAATTAGATTAACGAGCTACATTCTGTGCTATGAGCTTATCGTACCACACCACGAACAGCAACTGGAGAGTCTCCATACATGCTGGCTTTTGGGAGTGAAGCTGTCATACCTGCTGAATTGGGTTTACCCACACACAGGGTGCTTAATTTCAAGTCTCCTGTTAGTGATTTGATGAGAAGGTTAGACCTGGATATGCTCGAAGAAGTTAGGGAGGAAGCAGTAATTAGGAATGCAGCGTATCAACAACAAACAACTTTGTTCTATAACAAAAGAGTGAAGAAGTGTGATTTGAAGGAAGGAGATTATGTGTTGAAGAAAGTGATCCAAAAAAATAACAAACTGGAAGCCAACTGGCATGGACCCTACAGAGTAACAGAAGTTGTTTGTCCAGGGACATACAGGATTGAAACCTTGGAAGGAGAAGAGTTCAAGAACGCATGGAATGCATAGCATCTACACAAATATTATCAGTAATTAAAATTTCTATGTAATGCAATTTCTTCAGTATGAATAAAGTGATGTTTTACCCAGTTTCTTTCTTTGTAGAAATTTTTTCGGAATATTAGTGCTACACACTACACATCAATTACCGCCAACTCCGGTTAGTCGGGAATCAATTACCACCAACTCCGATTGGTCGGAAAATCAATTACCACCAACTCCAGTTGGTTGGGAATCAATTATCACCAACTACGGTTGGTCGGCAAATCAATTACCACCAACTCCGATTGGTCGGGAATCAATTACCACCAACTACAGTTGGTCGGCAAATCAATTACCACCAAGTCCGGTTGGTCGGGAATCAATTACCACCAACTCCGGTTGGTCGGCAAATCAATTACCACCAACTCTGGTTGGTCGGAAAATCAATTACCACCAACTCCGATTGGTCGGGAATCAATTACCACCAACTCCGGTTGGTCGGAAAATCAATTACTACCGACTCCGATTTGTCGGGAACTAATTACCACCAACTCCGGTTGGTCGAAAAATCAATTACAATCAACTCCAGTTGGTTAGTACCAAACTAAGCAAGAACATGGGATGCAGATCATTCCATTACTTATCATTCCATTACTTAGGCCCAAAAAGTGACAAGTCACTATAATCAAACAATAAAATAAGATAAGTTCTATTATCCTAAAACAAACAGAATGTACATATGTTCACAAACAAACAAACAAGGACATTCTACAAATTATTTAGAAGAAAATAAAATGGCTAATAAAGATTAAAAATTTCTTCATTCAAATCAAGTAGAATTACATATGATGTGAAAAATATACTTCATTACATAAAAACCCTCTTCTATTGGTTTTTCCCTTCTGCCTTTGAAACAGGTTCTACCCCAGCAGGAGGATCATCTAATGCATAAGGGAAATTTATAAAGTTTAGATCTCACAGCATTCGAACATTCATCACGAAAGGACGATCAAGCAAATGCTCTGGGCGAGATATCTCAAAGTTTGCATGAAGACTGTAATCGCCAAGATACTTGGAGATTAAGCATTGAGGAATTACTCGTGCAGGATTCCAACTGATGTCAAGCTTAAAAGGAGGCATGGGTAAATTGATCACTCCAAGGTCATAATAATCCCATAAGTAGTGGCCTTGCTCCAATATTAGTACACACAGTGCATTCAACCACCCTTACTTGTACCCCTCATTATTTGACTGTTGGATCCGAGCATCAAGATGGTAAAGGGATTCATTATACCCGGCCATCCAAAACTCTCCGGGTTATTTATGGAACTGATAAGTTAGCCTCTCCAGCCGCTCGTGGAGACTCTTCGCCAGAAATTCCTTATTTTCCAAAGCAAAACTCTGAGAAGAGAGTTGGTCAGTAAAATTTAGAATTTTCTTGGACATTTCTGCCAAAGCATGATTTTTCGCCATCAACTAAAATGCCTGATTCTCCTAGGCCGATTGAGTTCTCGCTTCTTCAATAGAAACCCGAGCAGCCCTTGCTCATCCACGAGAATAAGACCTTACTCGTCCACGAGTAGATATGGAGGGTCCAACTCTTTTTAAAGTTTCTAATTCATCTCGTAAGTTGGCATTTTCTACCTCCAAGAAAGAAAAACCTTCATCATTAACAGGGACCAAGGCTCCCGAAGAAGATGTAGCAGATTTGAGTTATTTTATCTCTTCTTGCAAAGCAATGTTATCCTACTCCAACAACTTGGCGATATGCCTGTGCTCTTCAACTTCAAACTTTAGAACACTCTCTTTCTTCTCATAAACAGAGATAAACTTGTCATACCCTTTATCAGCACTCAATTGTTGATATCTTTTCTCTTATCCTTGGTGAAAAAGGGTAGAAGATTCTTTATATTATTGTTGGAGTTCCTCGATAGTTCCTTGGAGATCTTCAATCATCTCGTAATAGGCCACATTATTAGCAACTGCACGATTGAGCAAACACTTCAGATATTGGTAAGCTTCAACTGCTCGGTCCGAAGCACCTGATCCGAGTATGTCAATTATCTGGGCCTCATTAAGATCTTCATGACTAGCTTTAAAATAATCATTGCATTTCTTAATCAATTATGTGTCATGAGCTAATAAGAGCTCCATCCTTTCCATAAACTAGCAAAGAGGGGAAATAAAAAGAATCAATAAGGACACTGACAGAGCAGGCAAAAGGGAAAATTCAAGAGAAAATACAAAGTCTGAGGTTACATTCAAAAATAACAAAATAAAAACCCGAACAACTCTACACCTCCTTGTTTCCTATAACTTCCTCAGAAGGTTTGGAGGAAGAAACTAGTTGCCCGGAGGACATGGGTAGCTGCTCGATAGAAGTACTGGTTGGTTGGAGTTGCTCGGAGCAAGGTTGAACAACAGGAACAGCAAGGACCTGATCTCCAATCATTATAGAAGATTCATCTGAAGCAGCTTTATCCTCCCCTTCTTCTCCAGGAGAGGGAGGAGGGCCATGAGTATGCTGCTAAAATAATTCAGAATTCTCAGCAACTTTCAGCTCCTACAAGGCTGAAACCCATCCATCCTTAAAATATTTGAGGCTGGCATACTCCATTTGATAAGACATGGCATCCATGCCCTTGTTCCATCCTTTGTCCCAACCATCACTAAATGATTTTTTAATAGCCTTCTTCCTTTTCGCCTTCTCCGAGGAGGTCCTTTCCCTAAGGAGCTCCTCGCCAGCCTTCAACTTCTCTTAATCCTCCGTTTTTTGTCGCTCGACATCTTGAAGTTTAACAACTTCCTTTTCAGTAAACTTGAGCTTAGCCTCAAGCTCCTTGTTGCTCTGTTCGAAATACTTGTTGCTCTTTTCAAACTCCGTTAATTCCTTCTCCAATTCCTTGGGGGCATTCACAACTTGATTTCTATCCAGCTCAGTGAACTTGAGTTGCTTCTCCCAAGCAACTTTATATTTCTCGTACTTTTGATGAGAGTCTTTTAAAGATTGGGTCAGCCCAACAAAATCTTCCTCTACTCCTCCGGAGGATCTTGAAGCCTTGATAGCTTTATCCTTCTTCAAAATGCTGTTGAAACACGTCACCAGCTGAAAAAATAAATCACTTAAAGTCAATACATGAATATAGCATTAAAAAAATAAAGAGGTCGAACTAATGATACTTACTGAGGCAATGTGTTGAGCAGCCAGGGTAGTGATTCTCTCACGAGAAAGAGTATCTTCAATGCCTTGGGACTTCTAGGATAGTCCAGGATTTTACCAAGTCCATTGCAGAGCTCGGAGGAAAAAAAGTTGGAACACTACCTTCAACATTTAAAGGTTGAGAGATAGTTTCAGCAGGTCTCTCAAAAGATATTTTCTTTAACCTCCTCAGAGGAGCAGGAACATTTTCAATTAAAGACGTTGTCTTTATTGGTGATATGACAATAACCTCGCTCGGAGGAGAGAGAACGACAGTCTTGCTCGGATCCACAGGGGGGCTTCTCGCCAACCTTCTTAGCAGCAGCAGCAGGAGGTACATCAGTGGTTTTTGTCCCTTCTTCTGGGACATCTTCTTTATTGTTCTTTCCCTCCACAGTGGTAGAGGCAGATTTGTCGAAAAAGGAAGGAGCTCTTCTCTTCTTCATCAAATCACTGATAGTAATACTCGACTCACAGGAAAAACCTTCCACAGTAGTCTCGGAGGCTGGCACTTGGTCAAGATTAACTATCACTGAACGAGGACGAGCAGTGAAAGATAAAGTATAACTTTTGTACTGCAACAAGTAAGAAGCAGATCTAATATGCTCCTCAGCAACATATTGATGCAAATCCCAGATAAGTTTCAAATGCTTTAAATTAACATCAGCCTCTTTTAGAGGTTTTCTTTTACTGTCAACTGTAATAAACAAAAACAAACATCAGTGATGCATTTTATCAAACATAAAGAAAATCCACATTCGGCTACAAAAAGACTGGGGAACCAATATCCCTCAGCCAAAGAAAAATAATCAGAGGGTTCAGAAAGTTCTTCCAAAATAATCCACGAAGGGATTGAAAATTCAGACTGAAATTTGTCAAGCGATTCAACAAGGTAAACCATGATGAACAAAGTAAATAAAAGAGAAGGAAGAAAATCTTACAGAAAAAGAGATATCCGTTGACAACGAACGATGGAAAGAATGAGGCACAAGATAGAAAGAAAATGAAGAGTTCAAAGATACAGATTTGAAAAGTGAAAGACGATAGGATTTCTGCCGCGCTTAAATACTTTACCTCGGGAATAGAGAAAGGCAATGATTACAAAGGAGGACGTTTGCGTCTCCGGCGGCTAAAAGAAGAAAATGGGCACAAATATCGAAGCAGTCATAAAAATTCAAAATATTTATGACGCCTGATACTATGTGCTCAAAAGGAATTATATACAATGAACATTTTCCTAAAAACCATAAAAACAAATAATCTGAGCAGTTTTCGAGCAGAATATTCCACACTTTTCTTCAACCTCAAAGTGTGAAACATTGGGGGCTTCTGTTGATACCAAATTTAGTCTGCTGATGTGGACCATTCACTTGAAGACACGTGTCAACCTACGTGGCAATCACAAATACTTTCAACGAATAACATACTGTCACCAAGATACTCAAGCGCCCCGAGCAGCTCAATCATACTGAGCAGCTTAGACGCCCCAAGGAACTTAAGGCTCCGAGCAACTCAAGCGTACCGAGCAACTCAGGCGGTCCGAGCAACTCAACTTACAGATCATCCAAATGGAGAAAATCAAAAGGATGACTGCGCATTAAATGCTCATTATTATCGTACAGATGTATATGTCTACTAGATAACAACGCATTGTCCTTTCACATGTACAGCCTCAAGATTGTAACCTCCTCATTAGAAGGGGACTCTGGATCTCTTGATAAATCACTTATCGAGAATTCCGGTCAAACAGTTAGCAATACAAAAATAGTGGGCATAGGCCATTCTTATAAGGTTGAATCACTTTAAAAATCTTTTGTCTTATTTAATTTATCTGTGATTGATAAATTAGAGATAATCTGATTTTTTTACATCAACAATGGGTTTGTGCAAATTTGCAATGGAGTTAAACATATATATTTTTAGATTTTCTAAATCATTTTTAGTAATTTTAAGATTTTTAAAAATGTTTTCTGCAATTTTCTATAATTTTAATATTATTACATCTCTTCGTCTGCAATTTTTAATTTTTTCATATATATTTATTCGAACTTTTTAGATGTTTTTTCAATCATTCTAGGTTTTTTAAATGGTTGTTCTCAATATCTTCCAAACTTGTTAAATTTTCAAATGTTTTAAATATATTGTTTTGTCATTTCTAGATTTTTTTATAAGTTTTTTCATCTTTTTCCAAGTTGTATGAAAAGTTTTTAGTATTTTTAATGTTTATTCTATAATTTTTAGCATTTTTAATATTTCTTTCTTTCAAATGTTATAATTGTTGTCATTCCATATTTTAAAAATTTGTTATTATTTTCCTAATATTTTTTATTTTTTAGTATTATTCTAGATTTTTTAAATGGTGTTTTATAATTTTTAAATTTAAGAAAAATATTTATGTTTAGGATGAAATTGGACTCGTGTGACATGCACATGACCAATTTTCCATCCAAAACATTAATAGTGTTAGTGTTAGGGGTTACTTTGAAGTGATTTAGGAAGTTAGGGGGTTAAACCGCCAAAAATAAAAGTTTGGGCGGTGAAACGAAAATGGGGGTAAAGTTCATGGAAAAAGTGCAATTAACCTAAAAAAAATGACACTGAAAATTAATTTTGCACTTTGATGAAGAGGTACTAGCATCTAAACTCTAATGACTAGAAGTCCGATGACATTTATAGTCCAATTTTTGAAAAGATAGCAAATGAGTATTTTTGTAATTTATAAAACACCTCATTTTTAGGAGGTAAAAACGAACTAAATTTGTAACGAAAAACAACTAATAATAATTACTTAAAAAGAATCATTTTTATATAGGACAAGAACACAAGGACCATTTTTTATATAAAAAATGTTGATTGCCCTAAAATTGTAACAGGAGTTATGGACTTAATTATGTATTTTCAATTGAGAGTGGAATTGGTATTTAAAATAATCAACTTATAAAAATAAGTAGTATTTTTACAAAAATAAAGTTAAATATCCTATATCCACAACTATCATTATTGTGAGTCCTAAAAATACAAAATTTGTTATATATTTCATATGAACTGTGTTTCTTTTCGTAGCCTTTGCCATCATTCCACCGACACTCTCTTGGCAATTGATTTCTTGCCATTAATGGATTATTTGACATTTTTTGTTTGATTTTTATGTTCCTATTAAAATTAGCTTTCGGTGAATCAGTGACATATGTCTAAATAGAAAGATGAATCATTTTTGTAATTAGGTTGATCCATTGTAATTGATTTCTTAATCTATTTCATTTATGCAATGCTACCATGGTGCACATACATACTTGCTTATGCAGAGTTAATCTTGGAAAATTTAAACATGTTTGTTGATGTAAAAAATTAGATTGCTTCTAATTATTTAATCACAGATAAATATAAATGAGACAAAGAATTTTAAAGTGGTTCAGCCTTATACGAATGGCCTACGTCCACTGTTTCTGTTATTGCCAAGTGTTTAGGAGTTCTCGATATGTAATTCTATCAAGAAAATCCGGTCCCCTTGAATGAGGGTGATACATTGTATTTATAGCCCTTAGGCTGTACATGTGAAAGGGTAAACAATTAATGCCCTTTAAGAATATACGTCTATATGATAAGCAGTCAATGAATAGTTAAATTATTGATTATCTGTCAATCAATGCTGTGGCCAAGATGCAGCTTGGACCGCCTTAGTTGCTCGTTGTTCAGGAGTTCCTCGGAGTGTTGGAGTTCCTCAGAACATTAGAGTTCCTCGGAGCATTGGAGTTCCTCGGAGTACACTTGCTGCTCGGGGTGAGTATGACTTGGTCGGGGAAATAACCTTCCTCGTCGCTATTGTGCCACGTAGATCGACACGTGTCCTCTTATTATTCGTCTGTATCAGCATATTAATTTTGGTATCAATGAAAGCCCCCAATGTTTCATATTTCGAACTTTGAGGAACGTGGAACATTCTTTCTCGGTATATGGCAATATTAAATGACCTTCCTAGTTTTAGGAGCATTTTCTCCGTGTTCGAACGTCCATTAAGATTCGCAGAATCTGGCTTTTTTGAATTTTTATAAGCGCTTCGATCTTCGCGCACTTTTTGTCCTTTTAGCCGCCGGTAGCATAATAGTTTCTTTTTTTGTAATCATTTCTTTCGCCGTTTCCCAAGACAAAGCATTTAAGCTTCATAGGAAATCCCATCGTCTTCTACCTTTTGCAATTTCTGCTTTCGAGTTTTCCATAGTCTTTCTCTCTCTAGTGCGTTCATCCTTTTCTTCGTTCATTGTCAACAGATATCCCTTTTTCCTGTAAGATCTTCTTCCTTTTTCTTCATTTCTTTTATTCGCTATGGTTTATGTTATCGAATCTCTTGAGAAATTCCGTTCTGATTTTTCTATTCCGTCTTGGGTGACTCTGGAGGATCTTTCTGAGCCTTTAGATTATTTTCGTTTGGCTGAGGGACATTGGTTCCCCAGCCTATTTATTGCTGAATGCGGATTTACTTTTCCACCAAACCCTTTGTGCTTAGAGTTCTGTCATTATTTCGATGTTGTTCCTGCAAAAATAGCCCCCAACACATGGAGAATAGTTAATGGGGTGTATAGGTTAAATCAAACTCATGGAACCCGTATAGGAATTCCTGAGATTATGTATTGTTATAGATGGGCTATTCTAGATAATATTTTTTATTTAAAAACTAGATTTTTTAATAGGGCTCTAGTAGTCAACCTCCCTGATGCCAATAGGGATTATTTTGAACATGGGGTAGTTATAAAAAACTGGCAACATGCCCCTTTGATTGGAGATGAAGTATATCAAAGTCCCAGATGCCCTCCATATGGTAATGGGATAGGTTATTTTCACTCTATTTTATTTCTGAAATTATGATTTCATTATGTTTGAATAAATGTGTGATTGATATTTCACTATGTATTTGTTTGCAGTTGACAGCAAAAGAAAGACTCCAAAAGAATCAGAAGTAAATATTAAGCATTTGAAACTTATCTGGAGTTTTCATCAGAGAGTTGCAGACGAACACATTAGGTCTGCTTCATATTTGTTGCAGTATTGGAGTTATACAACCTCTTTCACTGCTCGCCCTGTAATCAGCACTAGTGATCCAGTGTCAGCTCCTGAGGACTCTTCTCCAAAATCTCACATTCCTCTGAGTCAGAAAATGGGCAAAAGAAGAGTTCCTGCTATCTTTGAGGAGACTACCTCTGCTGGAGATGGAAAAAGGAACAAGACTGACATCCTGACGGGGATAAAGAAAGTAGATGCCACCCCTTCTGTTACTCCTCAGAAGGCTGCCGAGAAGCCCCTAGTGGCTCCGAGCATGAAAAATGCACCTGTGGAAATGGTCACCATCTCTCCAACCAAAAGCTCTTCTTTGGTTGAAACTGTTGAAATGCCACCGAGGAGACTGAAGAAATCCTCCTCGGTCAATTTAGCTGAAACCATTCCACAACTCCAAGTTAGTGGAGCTGGTGTTCCAACTATCATTCCCCCGAGCTCTGCAATGAGCTCGATAAAGACTTGGACTATTCCTGAAGTCCAAGGAATTGAGGAGAGTATGTCTAGGGATGTGCTTACATCCCTGGCTACTCGTCACATTGCTTCTGTAAGTTTCTCATATTCTGAATTTTCTTTCTTTCCATCAATACATGTATCTCTGTGCTGACTTATCATTATCTCCTTTTTTCAGTTGGTGAGTTACTTTAACACCATTGTGAAGAAGGATGAAGCAATCAAGGCTTCTAGCTCCTCTTCTGGAGTGGAGGATGATTTGTCGAGGTTAACCAAATCTTTGAAGGATTCTCGTCAAAAGTATGACTAGGATAGGGCTGAATGGGAGAAGAAGTTGGCTGTAGTTGAAGCAGAAAAGGTGCAGTTGTAAAATAAAGTGAAAGATTTGGAGGGAGAGAAAAAGAAGTATGCCGAGAAGCTCACAAACTTCAGGGAGCTTGAAAATAAGTTTAAATTGGTTGAGGAATAGCTAACCCTTCCGCGAGAAGTAAATCTCCAGAAGGAGGAGGTGGAAGCTAAGTTGAAGGCCGCCTAGGATCTTCTATCCGAGAAGCTCTCCTCGGAGAAAATAAAAAGAAAAATGGCAGTAAAGAAGTCCTTCAACACAGGATGGGACAAAGGATGGAATAGGGGGTAGCAGCCATGATGACTCAGGTGCAGTATGGGAGTTTGAGATACTTTCGAGATGGTTGGGTGGCTGCCCTGCAAGAATTGAAGGTTAATGATAACTCAGAGCTGTTTCAACAGCATCTCCCTGGTCCTCCCCCAGTTATTGAAGATGAAGAAGAGGACGAAGATGCCTCTGAAGAATCTTCAATGGCATTGGGTGATCCAATCCTTTCTCATCCTGCCGACGAGGAGCTTTCATCTCTACCTGCTCCTCCTGAACAAGTTCCAGCTTTGGCCGACCAACTCATTGTTCCAACCGAGCAATCGAGCTCCTCGTCCCAGCCTCCCGAGAAAGTCGTGGGAGACAAGGAAAAGGTGTGAAGTTGTTCGGTATTCTCTTTCTATTTTTCTTCTTTGTTAAGTGTAACCAAGATCTTTGTAACTTTGCACTATGATCTAATAAAATTTGAGTTCTTTTCTTCCATACGATTGTCTCTTTTCTATCTGTTCTCTGCCTTGATCTTCTTTTTGATGATTACTTTTTCTTTCTCTGATAGTTTCGGGCCAGGATGGATCTTCTATCTGCTAATGATACAAAGCTGATGCAACAATGTCATAAATATTATAAGGCTGGTCACACAAACCTGAGTGCATCAGAAGTTGCCGACATCCTTGGTCATGATGCTTCAGAACAGGCAGTCAAAGGTTATCAGTACCTGAAGGGCTTACTTGACCGGGGTGTGGCCAATAATGTGGCTTACCATAAAATCATCGAGGATCTTTAATGTACCTTAGAAAACCTTCAAAATTAGTATAAAGAATCAACCGCCTTGTTGCATGAAGGATATGAGAAGAGATATCAACAACTTTCTGCCAAGAAGGGCTACGAGAAGCTCATCGCTGGATATGATGTTAGGGAGAGAACCCTAAAGGGTGAAGTTGAATTATGTAGACAAATTGCCGAGCTACTGGAGCAAGAGAATAATAATTTGTAGAAAGAGATAGCACAGTATAAGTCTGCAGCTTCATCTTCCACTGCCTTGGTACCGATCACCGATGAAGGATTCTCATTTTTAGAAGTGGAAAATGCTAAGTTGCGAGAAGAGTTAGAGGCTTTGAGAAGAGTTGGGCCTTCTACTGCTATTCGGGGACGAGGAAGAGGTTCTCGTGGACGAGGAAGAGTTGCTCAGAATGTTGACGAGGAACAAAGTACTCAACCTGCTCGGGGATTACCAAGATGTCTTCATCGTACTATTGAAGAAGCTCGTACTCAATCAGCGTTGGAAAACCAAGAATTCTAATTGATGGCAAAAAATCAAGCCTTGTCTGAACTGTCCAAGAAAGTTAGAGAACTGGAAAAACAACTCTCTTCAAATAAATCAGTGTTGGAGACTAATGAACTTTTCATCCAGAGTCTTCACGAGAAGCTTGAAAGGTTAACATTTCAATTTCACAAATAGCCCAGGGAGTTCAGGATGGATGGATACAACGAGGCACTATTCCATTTGGATGATCGTATCCAGAATGCCAATAACAAGGGCTACAAGCAAGGTTGGCTGAATGCCTTGGGCGTGCTGAAGCTCGAACAGGGACACTACCTGTGGGACTGTTATGATCCTGGGGTTCTTGACCTGCCTGTGCCACCATATAATTTGGACATGGAATGGATCCCAACTCGTGCCATTCCTCGGAGCTTAATTGCAAAATACCTTGGTGATTACAATCTTCATTCTCATATCGAGGTATCTCGTCCTGAGCATTTACTGGATACACCTTCAATAATGAACGTCAGAATGCTTCGAGACATTAACTTCATTAATTCTCCCCTTTGCCTGGAAGATCCTCCTGCTGGCGAGGAGCCTATTTCAAAAGCAGAAGGGAAAAGACCAGTAGAATAGGAAATTCTGATGTAATAATTAGTATACATTTTCATGTAATTATCAATGTATCTTGTAATTTATTTTGAATTTTATGAAAGACTTTCATTTTTGTTTGCAAATCTGTATTGCTATTGTCTTGTACTTGTCAAACACTTTATATTTGTGCTTGCATAACAATATTGTGTGGTTCATAGACCAACTTAATAATAAAAAATTACAAGTATTAGTAATGTTGTTCAATCACTTAATAATGAAGTAGTGAGTATAAAAATGTTGAAATTTTTTCCAACCAACCAAGGTTGTTAAATTGTGCTTGTTGACCAATTACAGTTAGTGGGTTTTTATCCCCGACCAGCTATACTTGGTAAATTTTTGTCTTTTTCATAAAATGTGTCCGACCAACCAAGGTCGATAAATTCTCCTCATCGACCAACTACAGTTAGTGGGTTTTTATCCCCGACCAACCATACTTGATTCAGTTTGGAATATTTTGTTCTTCGAGGAACTTTTGTAATAATCTTACCTCCCGACCAACATAAGTTGGCATTTTAAGAGCATATCTTGTTTCCTAACCAACCAAGATTGGCATTTTTAGGACTATTGTTCTCGCCCTTTTACCAACCGGAGTTGGTCTGAGTTAAAACTATCATGTCCACTTGCCCTTTTACCAAAATTGGTTTGAGCCAGTGTCAGCCTCCTAACCAAAGGAGTATCGTTTCCTAACCAATCGGAGCTGGTATTTTTAGGAATGTCGTGTTCTCGCCCTTTTACTAACCGGAGTTAGTCTGAGTTCGAACTATTATGTCCACTCGCCCTTTTACCAACAGGAGTTGGTCTGAGCTAGTGTACGCCTCCTAACCAAAGGAGTATGGTTTGTTCTCGCCCTTTTACCAACCAGAGTTGGTCTGAGCTTGAACTATCGTGTTCTTTTTACTGCCGAGCAGCGTAGTGTTACACACTAGTATTCCCTGAAAAACTTTCAATAAAAGGAGAGAAGATGGCGAAATATCATCATTTTATTCATATTGATGGAACTGCTTTACATTTTACATCACTGATAATACTTGCGTAGGTGTTCAGCATTCCATGCATTCTTAAATTCCTCTCCTTCTAGAGTTGCTATTCGGTAAGTTCCTGGTCGAACAACTTCTGTAACTCGGTAAGGTCCATGCCAGTTTGCTTCCAACTTATTGTGCTTCTGAATGACCTTCTTTAGCACGTAATCTCCTTCTTTTAAGTCCCATTTCTTTACCCTCTTGTTGTAGAACCGAGCTGTTCGTTGTTGGTAAGCAGCATTCCTAATGGCTGCCTCTTCTCTAACCTCCTAGAGCATGTCCAAATCTAATCTTCTCATTAAGTCGCTGACTGGGGAATTGAAATTTAGCACTCTGTGTGTTGGAAGACCCAACTCGGCAGGTATTACGGCCTCACTTCCAAATGCCAGCATATATGGTGATTCTCCAGTTGCTGCTCGGGGGGTTGTTCGGTAAGCCCACAATACTGACTGTAGCTCATTAATCCAATTAGATTTAGCCTCACCTAGCCTCTTCTTCACACCATTTAGTAATGTTCTGTTCGTCACTTCAGTCTGTCCATTGCTTTGAGGATGGCCTGGTGCTGAATGAACCTTCAAAATGTTTGATTGATGACAATAGGTGGCAAACTCCTCGTTATCAAATTGTGTTCCATGGTCTGTGATGAAGGCATGAGGGAGACCATATCGGTAGATGATGTTCTTTCAAATGAACTGGTACATCTTCTCGTATGTCATATCAATAAGTGGCTCAGCTTCTACCCACTTAGTAAAATAATCCACTGTGACGACGAGGTACTTGAATCTTCCTCGGGTCGTCGGCAGTGGTCCAACCAAATCAATTCCCCACATGGCAAATGGCCAAGGGGAAGTTATGGGTGTCAACAATGCTTGTGGAGTTCGTCGGATGGAGGAAAAACGTTGGCATTTATCACATCTCTTAGCATAGGCTATACAATCAGCCCTCATCGTTGGCCAGTAGTATCCCTGCGTCATCACCCTTTACAAAAGTGTCCGACCTGCTACATGGGCTCCACAGGACCCTTCATGGATCTCTTCAATCAATTATTTCACCTCGGAGGGATGTACACATCTCTGCAAACCTGCCATAATTCCTCGTCTATACAAAACACCATTAGTTAGTACATACCGAGCAGCTTTATACTTAAATTTCTTGGCAGCGAGCTTATCCTCCGGTAATTCTCCCTTCTCAATATATGCCCTGATGGAATCCATCCAAGATGGTCCTAAATCAAGGGTAATAATTTTCTTCGTCAGGTCTTCATCTATGCTCCGACTTTCTAATACTTCAATTGGTATCGTTCTTCGCAGCTCGGTACGAGTAGCTGATGCTAGTCGGGCCAGTGCGTCTGCTCGTGCATTCTCCAATCTTGGTATTCTGATCAACTGAATGGCATCAAATTCTGCTAATAACTCCATCACCTTTGCATGATACTTGACCATTAATTCTCCTTTAACTGCATATGTCCCCATCACCTGATTCACAATTAATTGAGAATCACTGAATATCATCACTTGTTGCGCTTCCATAATCTTTGCTAAATTAAGACCTTCTATCATGGCCTCATACTCCGCCTCATTATTGGAAGCTTTGAATTGGAATCGCAGGGCGTATTCCATGCCAATCTCGTCTGGGGTGTTTAAAACAATCCCTGCTCTAGAACCTGTTGTGCAAGATGACCCATCTACATATAATTTCCATGTAGGCAACTCGTTTTCAAATTTATTATCGGACAGAGTTCCTCGGTGAAATATTTGTTGTTTCCTTTCATCCTCCCCTGGTATTTCTCGCTCTTCGCCGACCATCTCTTCTCGCCCTTTTACCAACCGGAGTTGGTCTGAGCTTATGTCTGTTGATTCTTTAACATCCACTCCCCCTTTTACCAATCGGAGTTGGTCTGGGCTTGTGTTTGTTGATCCTGTAACATCCACAGGTTGATCAGCAAGCAACTTTTATTCCTCGGGGGTATCAGGACAAGTAAACTCTGCTATAAAATCTGCTATAACTTGCCCTTTTAATGATGATATGGGTTCATACACAATATCATATTCACCGAGCTCTATTGCCCAGTACATCAGTCTCCCTGATTTTTTTGGCTTATGAAGGGCTTGTCTCAATGGCATGTCGGTATACACGATGATGGTATGGGCCTGGAAATATGGCCTCATTCTTTTACTTGCCTCAATTAATGCCAATGCCAATTTTTCTAGCTTTGGGTACCTGATCTCTGCACCTTGGAAAGCCTTAATTGTGTAATAAATTGGCTTCTGTACTCCATTCTCCATTCTGATCAATGCCGAGCGGATTGCATTCTCTGATACTGCCAGGTACAAGTACAACTTTTCTCCCATTACTGGTCTGGACAACAGTGGAGGTGCTCCCAAATACTTCTTCAAGTCTTGAAAGGCTTTTTCACATTCATCATTCCACTCGAAAGTTTTTCGAAGTGCTTTGAAGAATGGGAGGCATCTATCAGTTGCTCGAGATACAAATCTGTTGAGCGCTGCAACTCGTCCTGTAAGACTCTGCACTTCTTTCTTCGTAGTTGGAGATCGCAACCCTAAAAGAGCTTTGATCTTTTCTGGATTCTCCTCAATGCCTCGATGGTTGATAATGCACTCGAGGAACATTCCTTCTCGTACTCCAAATGTGCACTTCATCGGGTTGAGCTTCATCTGGTATTTATCCAGTTGATCAAAGGTTTGACCTAAATCAACTAGATGATCAGTAGCTTTCTTTCTCTTTGTCAGTATATCATCGACATAGACTTCCATATTGCAACTGATTTGTTCGGCAAAAACCTTGTTCATCAGCCGCTGGTATGTCGCTCCTGCATTTTTCAAACCAAAAGGCATAACATTATAATAATAAGTTCCCCTAGGGGTAATAAAAGAAGTACTTTCCTTGTCTTCAGGTTTCATTTTGATCTGGTTGTAGCCAGAATAAGCATCCATGAAGCTGAGCAGCTCGTGTCCCGAGGTAGCATCCACTAGTTGATCAATTCTGGGCAATGGAAAATGATCTTTTGGGCATGCCTTGTTGTGATCGGTGTAATCAACACACATTCTCCATTTATTATTCTTCTTCTTTACCATTACCACATTTGCTAACCAGTCTGGATATTTCACATCTTCAATGAATTGGGCTTTCTGGAGCTTCTCGACCTCCTCTTGTATAGCTTGATTCTTTTCGGGACTAAATACTCTTCTTCTCTGCTTTACAGGGTTGATTTCCTTATTCACATTGAGCTCATGACTTAATAAGTTTGGATCTATTCCTGGCATGTCGTCATGACTCCATGCAAAAGTTTTCTTTATGTTTCTCAAGAAAGTTATCAACTCCTTTTTTATTGAAGCATCCAACGACGAACCTATCTGAGTTGTTCGTTCAGGGTGTTCATCGTCCAGAATAACATTTTCTGTAGATTCCACCACTTGTCCTTTTACAAGTTGGGATTCATCTCTAGGATCCAGTGTTTCAATTTCTGTACCTTCATCCACCTGGTAGGTAGTAGTCTTTTTCCTTGACTCTTCAAGCTCCTCTTGCTCGGCAGATGAATAATAGCATTCCCGAGCTACTTTTTCATCTCCTTTCACAACTCCTACTCCAAAATTTGTTGGGAATTTTAAGCACTGATGTACTGTAGATGGAACTGCTTCGAACTTCTTCAAACTAACTCTTCCTATGATGATGTTGTAAGCTGATTGCACATTCTTATCCATCACAAAGAAGCGTATTCTTTCTGTTCGACAAGCAGGCCAAGTTCCAATGAATATATCCAACTTGATCGTCCCAAGTGGTAAAACCTTCTCGCCAGAAAAACCCAGGAGAGGTCTGTGATAAGGCTCCAATTGAGATAATTTTAAATTTAAACTGTCAAAGCATGAGTAGAATATGATGTCTGCCGAACTACCATTATCTACCAGAACCCTTTAAATCATTACTTCTTTCATCCTCATTTTGATCACCAAAGGGTCGTCGTGAGGGTAAAGAACACCTGCAAGGTCGTTTTTTAAAAAACCAATGACCAACTTCTCTTTGTTTATCTTCCTCGGGCGATCCTCCTCAGCCAAATTTATCCGTTGAATGTATGAGCAAGCCTGAGCCTCACCGAGGTAAGCTTTTCTTTCTGCAGTAAGATCTCCTCCTCCTGCATCTCCGCCTGTAATAACATTACAATTAAATGTTCCAAAACGTATTGAAAATACCTCGCGTTCTGGTTGCCTTGGCCTTTTGGGAAGATCGGGGTCATCCTCTGTATCATCTTCATGATCTCTTTTCCTATTTCTTCTGCCCGACGAGGAGATCTAGATCTCTCTCTTACTCGGTCTTCATTTCCTCTTTCATTTCTACGATCAACATATTTTGACAACTTTCCCCGTCTAATGAGCGTTTCAATCTCGTTCTGGAGGGCTATGCAATTTTTAGTCATATGACCATGATCCTTATGAAACTCACAATATTTATCTCTATTTCTTTTGTCAGGGTCCGACCTCAGCTTCTTTGGCCACCTTACCTCCTCGTTATTCTTGATTTCTTCCAAGACATGATTAATACCCATTTTCAAAGGAGTATAATTGTCGAATTTCTTTAGGACTTCCCATGACGACTTTGTAACACCCCGTATTTTTGGTGCATTTAATATTTAATTAATTCGGAAATTCTAAATTACTAGTGTGTTGTAATTTAATGAAGTAATTATGATAGAATAATATATAAATATTAATCTGGGGATTAATGGTTAATATTTAGGGAAAATTATTTACTAAGCGTATAGTAATAATGTAATTTTGTCGTTTCGAGTATTAATGACGAGATAGGTACTTATCACATCCGGAAGTCGGTATAGACTATATTGGGTGGGGGATAAATATTTTTATAAATTAATTCGGATGCAAATTATGAGTGTACAGTTGAGTCCGGATGGGCCGAGATAGTCGGAAAAGTGTACCTGGGGATAGTAAATGGGTCATGGGACGTTTTTAGACATAGCCGGGCCCACTCGGGGGCATTTGGGTCACTTGGGCTTGGCCCATTAGTCAAAAAACGGGATTTAAGTTAATTAACCTAATAAAAAGAAATAAGGGGGTGGCTAAACTTAATTAGAAAAAGCAAATTAAGGGTTAGGAAACCCTAACAGCAGCCAAAGCCAAATTGGGGATCAAAAGAGAGCCAACAAAGGTCATCTTCAACCTTGGAATTTAGCCCCAACTCAGACTCTACGAACCTTAAGGCAAGTGGATAACTTGCCATAGCATTAAATCTGTTTTCAATTCATATTCATGTGTAGTGATTAAGTAGAAATTCGTTTTTGGGTGTTAATGGTATGAACATGGGATTTGGAAAACAACAATTCTGATTTACGAAATTGGGTGGTGATTCTTGTAAAATCTGATAATTGTAAGTTAATGCATATCTGGTAGAATGATATCTGAATATTTGGAAACGAATTTGATGATGAGATTTGGGGTATAAATGGGTTTAGGGTTAATGATGAAACTTTCCCAAATTTAGAAATTTGAGTTAATGGACGAATTAATAATGTTGATGAATGTTCTGGAGATCCCTAATGAATTCCTTAATATGTACAATTGCTAAAAGGGATTTAGTTTTAGTGTAGAAGGAATTAGGGCTTGAAAATTTTCGTCCATGGCTGCTCTGTCTTCGCGAAGAAGACGAAGACTTGTTCGATCGATCGATCGACGGTCTGGGTCGATCGATCGACGGTCGCCAGAATCTGGCAGTTTCGCCAGTTGGGTATATAAGAGGAAAAATTTATATAAAAATCCTATGTAATTAATTATTGAGAAATTAAATACATGAGTTTAAATCTAATTAATTGTAGATAAATTAATTAGGGTTTGAGGCTAATAAATTAGAGTCGGGAATTGTGACTCGGGTAAATTTATTTTGGGCTACGGGAGTAAGTCCAAATTTATGGTGGGGGCGACACCAACAATAACTAAATTAATTAAAGTGCAATTCAATTAATACTTAGAGTTGGACCATAAACTCTTAATAATTTTAATAGGCTTATGTTACGGATTTTAGTGAACGGTATAGCCGGGACTTTTATATTTATATATACGGAGGCGTTAGTATATATATATATGGTGTGCTCAATTAATATCAGTGATTAGATATTTGTTACTATAGTGCTATAGGGGGAGGTTGCGCGTAGTGGATGAATCCCCTAGCTTGAGGAGTAGGGTGAGTATATTCCCGAGGTCATAACGTCCGTTATATGGGTGAGGGACAACTCACTTTCAGGGAAGGAATATGACCGCCTCCAATTATTTATTTTTATCAAGTTGGTGTGAAAATTCTGACTTATGATAACTAGGCTATGTGAGTATACCTAGTGGAATAGCACTTTATAGAATTTACATTCCGGGAGTATTTTTACTCGGGAGGTTGCAAGTTATTATATATTACAGTATGATTGTGAATGCTGGAATATGATTATAAGTATATAATTTTATAATTAATTATATACGGAATATTAATGAAAGTGGGTGATTTCACAGGTATAACGAATGTAGAAGTTATATGTATATTAAAAGGGAAATGATTTAGTTAAGTTGATGTTACCAATAACTTATATATCAAAATCACTACATACTCAGTTAGAGTAGGGTGGGTATAAAGGAACCTTGTTAATTATCTAGCCATGAGATGAGTAACTAGGTAATTAAATTAAAGCGTTCGTAGGATATAATAGAGGAAGGGTAAGGAAGTCCTCAAGAGAGTGCGATATTAACTAAAGATATGAAGAGCATGCATATTTATTTATTACTGCAAGTTAATCATTTGTTAAATGTTTTTTTTCAAATGTTTTGGGTACTAACCCTTGCTATAAAAACTTTTAAAAACCTTTTAGGTGTCCAACCACAGGGACGCCAGCCTTGACTATATTCCAGGGATCCGTTGCTGCAGCATATGTGGATGTTGCGGGATTTTGATAGACGCCTCATTCTTCATTCTTAAATGTTGAAGTTCATAATTATTATTCGAGCATGTTGCTCACTTTCCATTTATTTGTATTAGACTTGTTGAGAGTTTATTCTTATCTTTATGGGATTTATTATTTGGACCGTTGGTTTATTCGGTCAATCATTTTTACTTGTGAATGATTAATTCAGTTATCTATGATTGTTATATAGTTTTATTTCCGCATGGGTGTTTGTTAATTAATGAAAGATAAAAATTGGCACCAGTCTATTTTTTTCACTTAGGTGGTTAGTAAATAATAAGACGACAGTGATGCTAAGAATGGACCAAATGAGAAACCTGTTCTAACTTGATTTAGGACTGATCACCCAGGATTAATTAGGCGGGGTGTCACAGATGGTATCAGAGCATCAGGTTCTAGAGTCCTTAGGATCTGTGCGGCTTTCTACATTTCAGCGTAGCGTTCAGTTGTTATAGAGCCCTATTATTAGGACTGTTGATTATATTTTCCGCTTGTGAGATATCGTATTTCTGCTACTAGTTTTTGTATAAATTGTGTACTTATATAATTCAATCTATTTCAGATGCCGCCAAAGAGACATAGAGCGGAAAGGGCTGAGGCTAGAGATGAGGTGAGGGAGGCTCGCCAGGAGCCACAGGTACCCTCACCACCACCCCCACCCGAGTTGATTTCTACCACTCAGGTGGCAGTGATAGTGGCCTAAGCGGTCGAGACAGCGATGCGAGCTATGGCAGCTCATTTTCCACAGCCTCAGGCACCGCCTCCATTGGCTCCAGCAGTTCAGGCTCCAGTAGGGCCACCATCTTGGCAGCGAGTGAGGGAGACCTTTCAGAAGGGTCACCCACCTGAGTTTCGAGGTAGCACCAATGTGGTCGAGGCTTGTGACTGGAAGAAAAACATTCAGCGCCATCTGTGCATGTTAGAGGGTACAGAGGTGTAGAAACAGATGCTGGCTACCTTTCGTCTGTCGGGGGCAGCCTTACAGTGGTGGGAGTCCGTAACCACCGCTGAGGAGCGGGATTTGATGCCAATTTCTGAATTCTGGGAGCGGTTTGACCGCAAGTACTTCCCTCCAGCAGTAGAGTCTGAGATGAGAAAGAAATTCAGCGAGTTGGTACAGGGTGACAGGTCAGTAGCAGAATATGAGGAGGAGTTCACCCGTTTGTCAAACTTTGTGCCAAATGAGGTGAGCGATGAGGAGCGGAAGAAGTCAAAGTTCATGGATGGCCTAGCCTGGAGAATCAGGCAACACTTGATTGGGAATCCGGCGTTAGTGACTTATACAGATGTTGTTAATGCCGCACTTGTACATTGCCAGGATCATCGTTTCCATGCTAAGGGTAACAAGAAGGCAGGTGAGCCGAGCCAGCAGGGCAAGGCGGTCACTAGTAGTGAGACGAGTGGCACACAGCAGCAGGTTATCATTCAGCAAGGGAATCAGGCTAAGAAGTTTAAGCCTGGTGGGTTCCGACCGGGAGGACAGGGGTTCAGGAAGGGGAAACCAGGCCCTAATCAGCAACAACAGGTTCCTCAGGGCCGTCAGGGCCAAGGGAACAACGGGGGAGGCCAACCGGGACAGCAACGTCAGGGCCAGCAGGGCCAACGGCAGGGTGACGATCAGAAACACTGTTTCTCCTGTGGACAACCAGGACACTTCAAGAGGGAGTGCCCGCAGAGGGGCAGAGGCCAGCAGCAGGGTGCCCAACAGGGGCAACAGGGTCAGATGCCGCCAGCAGCACCAGCCCCACCCGCCCCACAGCAGCAGGGGAAAATGCACTACGGACGTGTGGATAATGTTCAGGATGTTCCTAATCCCCCAGCACAGCAGGCGCCGCCCGCGATCGAGGGTACGTTTTCTGTCCATGGAACTATGGGTCGGGTATTGTTTGATACGGGAGCTACACATTGCTTTATAGCTACACATTTCGCGAAGGCTTTAGGGTTGTTAGCCACCGCAGAGAGCACTGTTACGTGTGTCGACTCACCATTGGGGAATGGGTCGCTTATATTCTTTATATGTCGGGGAGTGGGGGTGGAGATTGGTGGTTTGACATTACCTGCGGACATGTTGGTATTAGATATGCATGTCCACGATGTGATTATCGGTATGGATTGGCTCGCTGACTATAGAGCCATGATTGATTGCTTCGTAGGGAGAATTATTTTTGCCATTCCGGGACAAGAGATGTTTGTTGTGGCGATGCCTCGCCCAGAGGGAGGCTCAACCGCTCATTTATATTACATTGAGGAGGAAACCTCACAGGAAGTGGTAGTTCCTTTAGACTCTATTCCGGTAGTGAGGGACTTTGAGGATGTATTCCAGGAAATACCAGGATTACCACCCAGCAGAGAAATCGAATTTGTTATCGATTTGGCTCCGGGGACAAGACCTATTGCTCGGGCACCTTACCGAATGGCCCCTTCAGTGATGCGGGAATTGAGGGAACAGATTCAGCAACTACTGGGTCAGGGTTTTATTCGGTGGAGTACATCGTCGTGGGGTGCGCCGGTATTGTTTGTAAAGAAGCGAGATGGTTCACTCCGCTTGTGCGTGGATTATAGGGAGCTGAACAAGGTGACGATACGGAATAAATATCCATTGCCTCGGATCGATGATTTATTTGACCAATTGAGAGGGGCGTCTTACTTCTCCAAGGTAGACTTGAGGTCAGGGTATCATCAACTGCGTATCCGAGAGGGGGATGTTCCTAAGACCGCTTTCTTATCGCGGTATGGATCATATGAGTTCAGGGTGATGCCCTTCGGGCTTACCAATGCACCAGCAGTGTTCATGGACCTCATGAACAGGGTTTTCAGAGAGTACTTAGATTAGTTTGTCATCGTGTTCATTGATGACATACTAATCTACTCGCGCACCGAGGAGGAGCACGCAGAGCATTTGCGCATGGTTTTGCAGACACTGAGGGATCATCAGCTCTATGCCAAATTAGGGAAGTGTGGATTCTGGCTTCGGGAGGTACAGTTCCTTGGTCACGTCGTATCAGATCTGGGTATTACAGTGGATCCGAATAAGGTGTCGGCGGTGAGGGAGTGGGAACAGCCCACGACACCGACCGAGGTGCGCAGTTTTCTGGGTTTGGCCGGTTACTACAGGCGATTCATTAAAGGATTCTCTAAGATTGCAGGACCTTTGACGAATCTGACTCGGAAAGGAGTACCTTTCAAGTGGGATGATAATTGTCAATTAGCGTTCGACGAGCTAAAGGACAAGTTAACATCTGCGCCCGTGCTTGCATTGCCAAAGGGAGGGCTAGAGTATCGGGTTTACACAGACGCATCCTTACGGGGTCTTGGGGGTGTACTCCAGCAGGAGGAGAGGGCTATAGCTTATGCTTCCAGGAAGCTAAAGCCCCACAAGAGGAATTACCCCACTCACGACCTAGAATTGGCAGCGGTCGTTTTTGCTTTGAGGATATGGAGGCATTATCTTCTAGGAGAGCAGTTTACTCTATTCACGGATCACAAGTCACTTCAGTATCTCTTCACTCAGAAGGATCTTACCCCGATGAATAACTCGGCCAATTGAAAGAAAGTCGAAATCTTACCCCGAGGAAGATTATTGTACCATATCTGGGCAGATCTAGTAAGAGTTCCTGAGAATGCTCTGCATCTCATTTCGTCGGGGACAGCATAGATGTCGGCAGCAGCTTGATATTGCTCTATGTGAAGAACAGGATCTGTCTTTCCATCGTATTTGGGGATCACCACAGGTGCTTTAAATTTCAACGGTGTAGGAAAATCCACAACGGCTTGTACAAAAGGTGTCCCTTGAACAAAAGTTTGTTGTAGGGGGTTCTTCACCTTATCCATTTCTCCTAATCTATCCTCCAACCGCTGAATGGAACCTTTCCATGCATCATTTCCTTCCTCGGGCTTATTAGTTCGAGCAATTGATTGTTCTGACGTGGCTTCCTGAGATCTATCTTGACGAGCAACTGGTCGTGATTATGCTGATCCTTCTCTTAGATCTGATGGCTGTCGGAAACTCCTCGACATGGTCCTAGGTGGAGTCCTATTCCTCGTAGGGACTAAAAGGAGACACCCTGCTTAATCTTTAAAAGGCACTAGGTCTCTCTGGAGAGAGAGTGATACGTTGATCAGTATCTGTAGCCCATATTGACGAAGTTCGCCCAGGTTGATAAGAGAAATCATCAGATTCCGCATTACGATATGACTCAGTACGCCTGGATCGTGAAGAAAGTAAATAGGTTTGCCTCTGACCACTTCGTTATCCCGAATGTGCAGGTGCACCACCATGAAGGGTTTGTATGAGTTGCCGCATTGTTTCTTGCATGGCGGTTTGTCCTTGAGCCAGATTCGTCATAATTCCTGCCAGATCTGGAGGTGCAGAGGGATTTGGAGGATTCCCAACGTTCCCATCATTTCGATTGTTGGATTCCGGATTATCTGCCATTGATGATGAATGTTTTTTGGTGAAAAACGATAACAACAGTCGTTTCCGACAGACGGCGCCGATCTGTTGATGTAAAAAATTAGATTGCTTTTAATTATTTAATCACAGATAAATATAAATGAGACAAAGAATTTTAAAGTGCTTCAGCCTTATAAGAATGGCCTACGTCCACTGTTTCTATTATTGCCAAGTGTTTAGGAGTTCTCGATATGTAATTCTATCAAGAAAATCCGGTCCCCTTGAATGAGGGCGATACATTGTATTTATAGCCCTTAGGCTGTACATGTGAAAAGGTAAACAATTAATGCCCTTTAAGAATATACGTCTATATGATAAGCATTACTTGAATAGTTGAACTGTTGATTATCTGGCAATCAATGCAGTGGCCGAGATGCAGCTCGGACCGCCTTAGTTGCTCGTTGTTCAGGAGTTCCTCGGAGTGTTGGAGTTCCTCGGAACATTGGATTTCCTCGGAGCATTGGAGTTCCTCGGAGTATCAGAGTTCCTCGGAGTACACTTGTTGCTCGGAGTGAGTATGACTTGGTCAGGGAAATAACCTTCCTCCTCCCTATTGTACCACGTAGATCGACACGTGTCCTCTTATTATTCATCTATATCAACATATTAATTTTGGTATCAACAATGTTGATATACAATTAACATTTTAATTTTAAAATCCAATTGAGTAAATGTGTTTGCTCTGAGTAGAGATATTTGGGAAAGACTCTAGAAGCATATCTCTCCCAGCAATTCTAGGGTTTGCATGGTATCCATGAAATATTTTGAATAAGTTCCTGCCTAACCATTAAACCCCTAACCAACAAATCCCATTCAGACCAATAACTCTTGGAGTAAGAATTTTGTAATTGTCTTGGCTTCAACTTATTCTAATGAACTCCTTCTTAAACCTCCAACCTCATTTAAAGGATAACTCGTATTTTAGTTTTCCCTCATAGACATAGAAGATCTCCCATAACCATTCAAAGGTAAGTTTTATCATGGTCATCCCTCAATGAAAATATTTCATAAAAATTTCTAAATTTTTTCTTTAAAAGTTGCCTACACGATTGGATTATTGGATTTCAAGCATGTGATCATTGTATTGAATTGTGAAGAGGATATTGTCACATTATTACTTAAAGGTCAATGATTCAATTGTAAATACCCCATGCGACATTTAAATGGTCTCCGAAATTTAAGTGTGAATAAGAAAGTCCTATTATACCTGCGTCGATTAATTTTCTAAACTTAAACATTCATTTTTTCTGAAAGTTATCCCTATATTCGGTTGCTCAACTGGTAAGAAAGCCTCTCAAGATTGTTGCTTCAACTGTCTCAGTCATAAGGCCAAGTTTAACAAAGGTATATGTTCAAAGTAATCTCCTCAATGACCTTCCCAAAAGAATTTGGATTGGTTATGGTGAAGAAGGATTATGGCAAGACATATCCTACAAGGATATTCCTAAATACTACACACACTATAGAAACAAGGGTCAAGAGATGGCTAACTGCATATTCAAAACCCCTACAAAGAAACCTTCCCCTTTAATAACAACCAAAACCCTTCTTAAGAAATCAATCCATAGGCAAACCCAGACTTAAGAAAAAGAAAATTTCAGTAAAGAACATCCCTAGAGCTTCAAGAGGAAAGACCTAAGAGAGAACTTATTCAACCCCCAAAACATTGAGTTTTAAAATCAACAAGACAAACTAAAAATCTCTCAAGAAGTTACCATTAGTCACATTGACAAGATCAAACATACTGATATTTATAGTGATGAAATAATATTTTGTTAATCACTGTAATCTCTCACCTAGTGCTAGTTTGATGCACTTGAGGGGTTCCTTTCAGAACCGATGGCCTTCTTCTTCCTCTTTCCTCTTCGTACCTTCTATTTCTATGATCTTCTTCATATTTCATTTCCCCAACTTCTTTGAATTAGTGGCTCGACTATTGACTGCTGAGCGTATCCTCAGCATGAATATGTTTCTCCACCTTCCTCATGAGTTGTCATATAAGTGGGCAGAATCTTAGATAACGAATATATGGTGTTACCAATAGATTATCCTCTTAAGAAGGCCGACACATCTTCCTTTTCATTGGGATGATCGATTCGGAACAACTCATCATTAAATCTCTTGACATATTCTCGAAGTCCTTCACCTCTATTTTAAAGGACGTTAAACAGATGATCGGTTGTCTTTCTATGGATCCCGCTTGTTATAAGGTGACAAACATAATTCTCAGAAATCTCCCAAATGTAAGTGATGGATTATGGAGACACACGATTGAACCATGTCCTTGTCTATCCCTTCATCGTGGTGGTGAACGCTCTGAACTTTATTGGGTCAGGACTGGTCATGAAGTCCATATGTGCCCCGTAGTGGTCGGTGCGGTCCCTCGGTTTTGAGGTACTATCAAAAGAGTCTATCGTAGGGATATTGAAGCTCGATAGCATAGGACATATCATGACTTCTGGGCTAAACAGTGATTCCTAACTGATTCTTTGACGATCTCATTGGTCGGTGGGAGTCTGCCTTCACGGGCAACTGACACCCGATGTACTCTGGTCCACCTGTTACTTTGGTAGTAATTAGGGTTGAGGCATATGATTTAGGATCTTCATGTTGATACTCGAGAGATAGTTGTTGCTATATGCGGCCATCAATTTTCCGTGTCACTTGTTATTTATTCATGGCCTTAGAAACAGTCATTGCCACAGACAACGCCAATTATATTGGTACGAAAAAGGGACTTCTTTTATAACTTAATAAATTTATAATACCGGATAAAACAGAATGAGGTGAGATAAAGAAAGAGACAATGTGTGTACATGATTTGCCTGGGCTCGACCTACGTCCACCGGTGAAAAGGGGAAGGGAGTCTTTCTTTTTAAATAAAGGGGAGGTGCTTAAGTAGAGAGTTAAAGAGTTGTTATCTTGCTTTCATCATCACTATGTGAGGCTTTATATACACATCATGTACAATGTTATCCCTTACTTTTAGCATGAATGTTTTATGCATTTAAATCTAGATGCAACACGTGTACGGATCTCCCGATATACTTAACCGCAATAATGGGGTCGTGAAATCGATTGGGAACACATATATTGATTAAGTTTTCTAATGTTCAAACTCGCTGGAACTACCAAAGATGATCCTTTGAATGGTTGCAAAGGATCGTTCACAGAAGTGTGTTGAGTCTTCAACTTTTGAAGATTTGTTGACGAAGTTCTCGAAGTACATAACTTTTAGTGGTTCCATTACAGTAGACCTTTCGACCATCCTAGGGTCAGGAGACTTCGGCAATGTGAGTGATCGGAGATCAGTGTTTGTACACCAGTCATCCTTTCTGATCTTACCAGTGTTTGGTAATCTCCGCATGCTCCTTGCCTCAAGAGCCTTCAGTTATGTGAGTGATCGGAGATCAGTTCCTAAACACCAGTCGCCCTTCCTTATATGCTCAGTGTTGTCGTTCAAAAATCCCCTCATTGTATTGGATACTATATTTAATCCATAATATTATATAGATAATGGCTCGAGGGTATAAAACAATACTAATTTATATGATGTAATATTTATACAAAAACTTACGTTGACCTTGTTGTTACAAAACTAGTTATTAGTTATCAAAGAGTTTATTTGAGGTGGCTTCGATGGTTGAAAAAAATTACAAATACATGTAATTAGATAAAATTATTTAGGATTAAATATCTTCTAGCCAAACAGTTATTCAATAGTTTAATTGGCAAAGGGTGTATGTTTACACCATAATTGTTCACCTCATTTGAAAATTAATATGAACAAAGAAGTGTGTGTCTTTTTAATGTGTGTACAGCTACTAATATTGGGGTTTGGTTTGGTCAACATGAAATGAGATGGTGGTTACTATCAGGATAGTGAATGGATATAAGTAGTTACGAGAAGTTATCAAAAATTCAAAACAAAATATGGTGCTTGTTGTGGGCCAAATTATTCATGCCACATGGACATATAATGTTGGGATAACTGTCCTCATGAGTATACACCTCAGCATTTTATTTATACTTGGTCAGATCCAGAACAACTTGGTCGGCGTATCGGTCGACCAGCTTAAGAAGATGAACCATTAGGAAGAAAAAAAGTCATCCACATGAGAATTGTCAAGACACATTCCACATATTCCTTAGAAGATTAATAGTCTCATTCATTATGTACAAGCGTAAATGTCTAGATATATAAGGAATTCCTCCCATTGGTTTCTGAAACATTATAAATATCTTATTTATCTTAACTCAAGGGACAAGTCTAGCGCCCACACGCAATACTACCCAAAATTTTATATAACCACCTTCAATTGTAATACCATAACAGTAGATGTAGGCTTTCCCTAACTTGAACCACTTTAAAAATATTTATTATTCTTTATTATTTTCATTTACATTACTCATCTAATTATTTATGATTACATAATTGGTGATTATTAGCTAAGATAATATCTTTACCAATTTTGGACATCAACAAATTGGCGTCGTCTGTGAGAACGGTTGTCAGTCATTGCTCTCTACCCATTTGATTCACTTATTTACCTTGAAAGTTCTCTGAGAAATGAAAAATGTTCCTGAGAGCAGTGGAAATATTTCAGATCCATCTGCTCGTCCTAGTGTTGCAGATCTTTAAGGAATTTTACTTAATCTTGCTAAAGGGCGGGGGGCTATGCAAGAGTCAGTTAGGTAGCTGGCTCAAACTTTACAGGACAAATCCACCACTGCGCCATCTCGAAAGGAGATGTCGCCGCTCCTCCTCCTTGAAATGAGAGAAGTAGTTATTCCAGATCCTCTCGTGATAGATCTTTCGGCCCAGGAGCAACATCATCCATCCAATCTACTAATTACTATTTTGGTTACTCTTTCACTTTTGAAAGGCCAAACATTTTAGAACACTTGAGCAAGGCATTTTCTTTTGATCACCTTGGTCCTTGAACAACCATAGGTTATTATAGAGAACCAGTCCGATCCCGTGAGCATAGGGAATGGTCTAATAGGTTCAGGGCTAGCATCAGAGGATCTGTGCATATCGATAAGACTTCTCAGGAAGAGAGATCAGCACAGGTACACAGTAAAGCTACTAAAGCTACCTCAGCCAAGTCCAAACCATAGAAGCACACTTGGAAGGGATCCTTACAAAGATTGAACGATCATTTGGGGAAAATGCCTAAGACTAAGAACCTTATACAAAGGAGTTTTATGAAAGGATCTCCTTTTATAGAGGCTATTATTGATCACCCTACACCTTCTAAACTAAAATAGCCTATGGTTATGCCCAAATATGATGGTACAACTGATCTCGTCCTTCATGTTGAACAATACCAAACTGTCGCTTATATTTATTATGTTCCTGACGAGATGAGGTACGGATCGTTTTTAAGTACGATCACTAGTCCAGCTCAAATTTGGCACAATAATTTATCTCGAGGATACAATGCCAATATTCATTAGCTTACCAAACTGTTCATCAATAATTTCTACTTTAGAGCCAAGCCAATCAAGAGAGTAGCCTATTTACTTAGTGTTCGCTAGTGACCAGGAGAAACTACTAGGGAATACATTACTCATTTCAATAATGAGAAACTATAAGTTATTTATTATGAGGAGAAAATTACTATCACAACTTTAATGAGCGGGATTCTCCCTAAGAAGCTGCATTATGCATTGGCAAAGGAACCTTAGAAAAACATGACTGAATTGATGGCAAAAGCAGGGAAGATTATGAATGCCGAAGAGGCTATGGTTGTTAAGTAAACTCTCGGGATAAAATCTGAAGGCTAGAAGAGCTCTGATAAGAAGGAACTGAAAAATAAGAAATCTGAGAAGCCAAAAAAGTATGAGGAATATACTCCTCTCACTATCAGTGTGCATCACATTCTAGAGGAAATTAAGGCCAACGAGGATTTAAAATGGCCTGGGAAGCTGAAATTGCCACCCAACTAGAGAGATAAGTCTAAGTATTGTGACTTTCATAAAGATCATGGACATACCACTAATAACAGTATTTCCTTGAAAAATAAAATTAAATCTCTCATTTGATGAGGAAAATTGTCCAAGTTTACAGACCGAACTGAAGGTCGGGATATGAGAAGACGAACATAATCTCTTTGCAAAAATAAAGACGACTGGAAGAGAGTTTGAGATGATGATTCTAAAGATGAACCCGACCTGCGGAAGAAATCCAGGGAGCCTGAACTCGATGTAGGCATGATATATTTTGGTTATCATTTCATTGCAGGAGGGGATGGTGTAGGCGGAGATAAAATAGTTGAGAAAATGGCTAATTTAAATGAGGCCAAATCTTGCTCTTACATTAGCAAAGTTAATTTAACATAAGATATAGATGATCAGCCTAGAGTGGTGAACAAAGATAAACTAGCCATCGATTTCTCTAAAAATGACTTGTCATGAATTTTATACCCTCATGACAACCCCCTAGTTATTACCTGTCAGGTGCATCTTGCCAGGGTAGAAAGAAATCTCATAAATAATGGTAGCTCGGCTGATGTCTTGTTCTACAATTATTTTTATAGCCTGGGGTTATTAGATATCAAACTGGATCCTTTCCATCGTCCATTAATTGATTTATTTGGAGAAAAGGTGTATCCCTTGGGGACTACCAAACTAGAATTATTGATTAACACTTAGCCAACAAGTAGAACATAGAAGATTCGCTTCTTCATCCTAAATAAGAATTTTCCTTCAGTTTATGATGTGATGCTCATTAGGTTTGGATCAATGAAGTTCAAAGCAGTGTCATCCACAGTTCATCAGTGTATGAGGTTCCCCACTCATTACGAGATTGGCATGTTAAAGGGTAATCAAAAGGAGTTTAGAGAATGATACTATACCTCCTCCGACCAGAAAGAAGTTCAAAAGAGAACCACCCCTATCAAATCAACACTTTGGACCCCTTAAAGAAACCGATTTAGCCAAAGGGTAAGTTATGGAGGTTGTGGAAACCATTGTACTAGATGATGAAAAGATAGACAAAACCACCCAGATTGGCTCAAACCTATCACCTTTCCTCAAACATGAATTAATTGCATCCCTTAGAGAGTGAAAGAATGTGTTTACTTAGAGTCATGAGGATATGCCAGGAATTGACCCAAATTTTATATGCCATGAGCTCAATATTAACAAAGATATTAAGCCGATCAAGCAGAAGCGTAGGGTATTCAGTCTCGAGAAAAATGTGACTATCCAAAAAGAAGTTGACAAGTTATAGAATGCCCATTTCATTGAAGAGGTCAATTATCCTAGTTGGTTGGCTAGCATAATAATGGTAAAAAAGAAGAATGGCAAATGATGAATGAGTGTGGATTTTACCGACCTCAATAAAGCATGCCCAAAAGATCACTTTCCTTTACCAAGGATTGATCAGTTGATAGATGCAACAACATGTCACGAGTTGTTGAGATTCATGGTTGCTTACTATGGTTATAACTAAATTAAAATGGAACCTAAAAATAAAGAAGGCATATCTTTCATCACCAACTGAGGTACCTATTATTATAATGTTATGACTTTTGGAATTAAAAACGCTGGAGCAACATACCAAAGACTAGTGAATAAGGTTTTGAAGAACAAAATGAGAAGAACATGTAAGTGTATGTGGATGACATGATTACCAAGAACAAGGTAGATGTCGACCATATCAAAGACTTGAGTCAGACATTTAATCAGTAGGAAAAACATCAAATGAAGATAAATCTGACCAAGTGCGTGTTGACATATATGAAGCAATGTTCCTTGGCTTTGTTGTGAATCAAAGGGGCATCGAAGCTAAACCAGATAAAATAAAGGCACTAATTGAGATACAATCCCCCACATTCAAGAAAGATGTACAAAAGTTGACTAGGAGAGTGTTCATCCTCAACTAATTTATGTCAGGGCTACTGACAAGTGCCTACCATTATATAAAGTACTCAGGAAAACCTTAGAATGGAATGAAGAATGTGATAATCCTTTTTCGGAGTTGAAGAGGTACCTCGGGTCTCCACCACTGCTCTCCCTACTAGTTTTGGGAGAAAAATTGTATGTATGTTTAGTTGTTTCAGAATCATTTGTTAGCTCAGTGTTAGTTAGGTTTAAGGATGGAGTTCAAAAGCCAGTGTATTAAATAAGCAAAGCATTCGGAGGAGCCGAAGTCACGCATCCCCGCTTGAAATAGCTAGCCCTCTCCCTTATTAAAACTTCAACGAGGATGAAACACTACTTTCAAGCATACACCATTGTGGTCTAAACAGATTTACAACTATGCCAGCACTTCACAAGCTAGTGAAATCAGGGAGATTGATGTCCTGGGAAGTTGAGTTAGGATAATACGAAATATTTTATGAGCCAAGGACAACGTTGAAAGGATAGGCCATAGATTAATTTATTTCAAAATTCACGTATTTAGAGGAGATTATTACTCCAAGTTTTCCTACTGAGCACACTTCCTACGAAGAAAACTCGGCTCCAAAGCAAAATGAAAAGATCGCCAACCAACCTAAAACATCAGCTACCTAAGAAATGGATTAAAGGTACAATTAATAGAGAAAGAAAATGTTCCAATAAGGAATATTTCTGATGAAAGCTTCAATAACGACATTCCAGTTTGGAAGTTATATGTAAATGGATCCTCACGTGGTACTTGAAGTGGGGAAGATCTAATCATTAACACTCCGAATGAAATTAATTCTGTGTATGCACTTCATTTCCAGTTCCAACCCTCCAACAATGAAGTAAAGTACGAAGCATTGATCATAGGTTTGGAATTAGCCTTATCATTAGGAACCGAGCAGGTTATGGAACATAGTGATTCTCAGCTCATTGTTAACCAAGTGATTCAAATATACGGAGTTAATGGAGATCTCATAATCAAGTGTCTATCTAAAACCATTGAAGTCATCTCCAAGTTTAGTGCAGTTAAAATGGGGAGAATTCCATGGATAGAGAATTCCCAAGCATATGCACTTGCTCTGCTAGTCTCAGCAACCTGGACAGAATTAAGGAGAACCATCCCTATGGAAATTCTTACACACAGAAGTGTAGATTTGGAAGGTATGGTTAATCTCATTATGATGGATTTAGGTCCTTTATATATGGATCCAATTCGAGATTACATTTATAAAGGTATACTACCTACTGATCCAAAAGAACTCATGAAGTTAAGGTTCAAGGCAACCACTTATGTATTAAATCAAGAAGTCCTGTATAAAAGAGGGTACATTGTTTCATCGCTTCGCTGTGTTCACCAAACTAAGGTACTAAATTTATTCAGACAAGTGCATGAAGGTTGTTGTAGGGCTCATTCAGCTAGTGATTCATTAATACGCATAATAGCTATGTAGGGATACTACTGGCTGACTATGAGAGCAAATTGTAATTGCTTTACAAAAAAGTGTGATAAATGTCATAAGTTTGCTACGATTTAAAAAAGACCGGGGGCTGCCTTAACTCCCATTACTTCCCCTTGGCCATTTACTATTTGGAGAATTGATTTGGCCACCCCACTTTCGAGGACCAAAGCACGGCTCAAATACCTGGTGGTAGTAGTGGATTACTTCACCAAATGGGTGAAGGCTGAGTCGTTGGTTGAGATGCCTTATGAAAGAGTTTTTCAGTTCATATGAAAACACATTATATGCAGGTATGGAATGCCATATGCCTTCATCACTGACCATGGTACTCAGTTTGAAGATGAGGAGTTGGAAGATTACTATATTCAATCCAAAATACATAAACTTCGCTCTGTCCCTAAACACCAACAGTGTAATGGCTAAATAGAAATTACTAACAAAACCATACTTGATAGTTTGGAAATGAGGTTTGATGATGCTAAGAGAAACTGGATAAATGAACTACACATTGTTCTTTGGGCATACAAAACTACACCGAGGACAAACACTAGTGAGACTTTTTATATGTTTTCTTTTGGAACATAAGCCATAGTACCAGTCAAAGTAAGCATGTCAACTCAAAGGGTGTTGAACTTTGACTCCCCAAAAGTTATCACATGAGAAGATTGGATTTAAACATGATGGAGGAAGTTAGGGAGGATGTTGCACTTTAAATGACTGCTTATCAATAAAGGACTGTTAGATTTTACCACAGGGGGTCAAGCTGACCAACTTTAAAGAAGGAGACTATCTCCTTCAAAAGATAATACAGAAGGGAAATTAGTTGGAACCAAATTATTATGGTCCATACCGTATTTCGATAATTTTTTGACCTGGAACCTATCACCTGAAGACACTTGAAGGGGAAGAATTTAAGAATCTGTGGAACGCCGATCACCTCCGAAAATATTACCAGTAATTTTGAATTGATGTAATCATTTCATCCAAATTAATAAAGTTATGATTTCAAACCAATTATGCTTCCTTTTATATGTTTCGTTTTTGGGATACAATGGTGATATACATCCATATAAATTAGCAAACTTTTCAAAACTTTTCCAACTTTTAGATTCAAACTTTTATAACTTCAAAACATTTATTACAAAAGTTTTGGACTTCATGTATGACCTCGTTTTTGACAGGTAACGAATAAGGAGTCCCACTAAACCCAGTAAACTTTTACAACTTCAAAAAAGAAAATTCTTTTTTATTTCATGTATGACTTCATCTTTGACAGGCCATGAATAAGAAATCCATGAAACTTCGTGTCTAACTTAAAGTAAAAAATAAGGAGTTTTATCCAACTAAGTTAAATTCAAGAAAGATCTAACATCCTTATACACTAGGTCACCAATGGTAACTAATGCCAACACTTAATTCTATAAACGTTTAACCTAAGTGAATTAGTATAACCTAAGGCCCTATGACTTAAGTTCGTAACTTGATCAGGCATAAATTAATTAAGCAGGTTAGTGGGCTGTAAAGTCAATACACTAATTAAAAGCTTAATTATGAAACATTAAAGTACATAGATAAAAATGTATGCACAAAACAGTCTTTCTATTCCATCAACAGTTCATACAATCATAAACAAGTAAGAAAAACAAGTTCATTCTTCTAGGCGTTTTCCTTCTCCTTTATCCATTTTGATCGGAGGATCATTAAGAGTGCTGGGCAAATTGGTTGTTCTAAGATCTCTCAATTTATTACGTCTGTTGCTGCTTGACTTATCTAAAAAATTAGAGGGCGAATGTACTCATCTTCACCTTGAAGACCATAGTCCCCTAAGTATTTTCTCACTAAACTCTGAGGAATTGTGTTGGTCGGAATCCACTCGGTATCAATATTGAATGGAGGGTAGGATAATCTAACATGCATGGATCATGCATATGCCATAAATCACTTTTATCATCTATCTTTAGCAACCCCATCATGTTTAACCAACCTCATTTGTATCCCTCTCGATGAGCTTGCTCTAGGTCATCATCCACGTGAGTTAAGGCTTCACCATAACCATCCATCCATACAACTTTGGGTTATTTATGGAAGTGAAAAGTTAGTCGGTATGCCCTATCTTGGAGCTTCTTGATGATTTTATCTTTCGCTTTTAATAATGGTGCTTGGTTAACCAAAGTCTTCTTGGTTCTTTTTTCCTCCATAGCTAGCCGAGCAATAACCACTTCTCAAGAAGATTACACGGGTTTGGTCTTCTTTTTCTTCAAGTTTTCTAGCTCCTCCAGTAGTTTGGCATTCTCAAGGTCGAGGAAAAAAACACCTTCATTTGGCATAAACTCAACCAACTTTTTCAGGACCTCCAACTGATTACTTAAGTTGGTATTCTCTTTTTTCAAGTAGAGTGGCAACTTTTTGAGCACTTTACACCTCATTGTTTAATAAGAATTCCTTCTTCCTGAATGTCGATGTAATCTTTTGCAGTTTTGTTATCAAAGACCCAACCTGCACTTAATGCCTTATGTTTGGCTTCGTAATCAGAATGAAGAAGAGCTCGATAAAGATTATGGTCCTCTTACAACTGCTCAATCATTTCATAACACTCAGCGTTGTTTGCCACTGCCCTATAAAAAAAGGCTATCCAAATGCACATAGCCATATTTTACTTGATCTGAGGTATCTGTGATGAGTAATCCTTTTAACTCAGTATCAATCAAACTCACGTGGACAGTTTCAAGAAAATTGGTGCAGCATTTCAGCAGGTCGAATTCAATAGAAATGATCATAGTCTTCCTGGAATCAATTTGGAAAATCATAAGCATAAGAACATAAATCCGCCTGAGGAAAACAAACAATGGCAAACAAATAGCAAAGAATATCAGAGGTATTAAAAGGCTTCTCTATTTCATTAACATGTCAAGGATTACAACTGCGATTCCATTAAAAATGAAGGGAGTAAAAAATAAAAATTAACGTTCAAATTAAAATCAGGCAAAAACAAGCCAAAGGAGTTACACATTCCCCTAATCTTTAATAGCTACTTTAAGAGGAAGTAGGTCGGCCACAGTAGTTTCCACCATAGAGGACTCACCATAACCCTCGTCATCATCAACATCCTCATCAAAGTTAGGTGGATTTCCTGGATCATGCCTCTAAAATATTTCCAAGCCTGCCTGTGTGCCGACCTCCTTGAAAGCGTCCGACCAACCACCCTTATAAGAAAGTTTCTTGCTATATTTAATATGGTTGGTGGTAACGATAAACTCCTTGTCCCAACCTTATTGATGGCCTCCTCCTTGTCTTTCTTGCTTTTGGCATTCAAGTTCGAGAACTTCTTCTTATCATCAGCTAATTCATTAGTCAAGTTGATGGCCTCGATAGATTTTTGCCTGCTCTCAACTTTCGTCAACATCTCCTCAATAACCTTCACTTTATCATCATCAACCTTTATTTTATTTTCTACCTCGGTTTCCCTTTTTTAGCCATCTTTTAGTTTTTCTTGCCAAGCCTTCCTCTCTCTCTCTCTCTCTCTCTCTCTCTCTCTCTCTCTCTCTCTATCTATCTATCTATCTATCTATCTATCTATCTATCTATCTCTTGAAGTCTCCTCAAACTCCTGTAAGGACTTCTTCAAGCCTTTAAAAACTTATTCTACATCAGCAAATGATGACTTTAACTAGTCATCCTTAATAAAAAGCTGGTCATAATCGACTAATAACTACAAAACAAAAGAGAGATAACATCAGTGTGAAGGGGGGTCAACATAAACTATTGAAATAAAATGAAGGACTAAATTAGTTATAAATATAAGATTATGGTTAGTCCTTTCTGCTAAATAGGCTCTGGACATCGAGGCATCAACAAACCTATCTATTAAAATGACTCTATCCCCAATCAACCCCTTGGCCAACCCAGGGTTCACTTCCACTGAGGCAGACTCAGCACCACCTTGGTCAGTAGAGACTTTTTGGGTCAATTCCTATTGATTGGCTATACCTTTACTCAACCTCTTGAACCCAGGGTCAGTAGTTCTTATTTCATCCACATTGAGGACCTGAGGCCTCTTATCTATGTTTGTACTCTTCTTGGAAGGAGGGGGAGAACAAGTCAACTGGTTGGGGGATTATCCTTTTCACCATTTTCATAGAAGGTGAAGTTGGGATGGTTGTGGTATCAAGGGATTCAAAAGAAGATAATGTTATTCCTTATGCATACTCTCTCTGTACTCCATTTGAATCAGTAGAAGAGGAGGTAGAAATCGATTCCTTATCCAAGTTTATGGGGGACTGATTCAGAATAATAGTTAGTTGATCAATAAATGAAGTGATGGAGATTTTATATTCTAGCATAACAGAAAATGCTTAGGAATGTTCTTCTCACAGTCTTTGATTAATGGACCACAAGTATTTAAGATCGTTAATATTAACTTATCCCTCCTTTGGAAGCTTCTTTTTTTCTCCTCTACACAAGAACAAGTCAAAGTAGTTAGTCGACATATCATTAAAAATTTAGTACACATGGGAAAGACTTGTGCATACTCTCTCTGTACTCCATTTGAACCAGTAGCAGAGGAGGTAGAAATCGATTCCTTATCCAAGTTTATGGGGGAATGATTCAGAATAATAGTTAGTCGATCAATAAATGAAGTGATGGAGCTTTTATATTCTAGCATAACGGAAAATGCTCAGGAATGTTCTTCTCACAGTCTTTGATTAATGGACCACAAGTATTTAAGATCGTTAATATTAACTTATCCCTCCTTTGGAAGCTTCTTTTTTTTCTCCTCTACACAGGAACAAGTCAAAGTAGTTAGTCGACATATCATCAAAAATTTAGTACACATGGGAAAGACTTTGAAAATTAAAACACTATACGACTTATGCCATGCCCTTCCTAGGGGAATTTGGGTCCATTATATTTCACCCCCTCAGGAAGGGGGAATTTTTCTAGTTCTTCACTACCACCCCATATTCCCAGCAATCCTTATTTAAATCTGGAAAATTGACAAGTAGTGCCTTATTGGCCCGCCTAGTTCTCAAATAAGAGGTATTCTCACCAGTGGTTCCCCATTTGTAGAACATCAACTCTGCGATGCCAATGCGAGTCCCATGGATTTTATTCAATCTATTTACCCCATTATTCACTCTCTATGTATTGGGGGCTACCCTTTCTCAAAGTACAACAAAATAGAGGCAAAATTGAAGAAAAAGTGGATTTGGGCGAAAAGTGATGCCATATTCAGCAACGAATAAAGTGGGGATCTAGTAACCCTCAACCAATGAAAAAACATCAATAGGACCACTTGCCATTTCTAAACTCACCCAACTAGGGATTTTTCTTCTCTCCCTAAACTCCTGTAAGGAACTTTCATCTACAATATACAAGATATTTGAAAGGAAGAAAATAAAAAAAGGGGATGAAGAAGGAAATAAAGCGTATATAGTCTGAGAAGAAACGAAAAAAAGAGCAAATAATAAAAGTGGAGAAAAAAAAGCTTGAGAAGAAAGAGAAATCTTAAGTTCAGAGTTTGGTGATGGAATGGGGGGAAACCTCCGTACTTTTATAGATTCACCTAGAAAATTGAAAGGTAATGATTAAGTGAACCAACGATCAAATCTGTAAGGACACAAGTCTCCGATTGAGTCTCAATGTAGTGTTGGCTCAATTTAGGACAAAAACATTTGAGTCATAGGATAGTGTTCAAGTTTATCCATTCAAGCCTATGATGTTGTTAGTTGAAGATGTAACGTCCAAGATTTTAAAGCTTCATCATATGTCGGGTTTATTGAGCCTCATTTCTACATCAACAATATTTGTTCCAATTCCTCCTAAGGTATGAATGCATTACATATATATATAGGAGCTTGGAACAATTTTTATTGGGTGTAATTTTATTTTAAACTAAGGTTTATTTTCAGAAGGTTTCTTTAAAACTTTAAAATAAAGTTTCTGGGCTAAAAATTGAATTTTAAGCATTCTTGAATATCGTTCGATATTGTTGTTCGAACGAGTTTTTCGTTCAAACAAGAATGTCGTTCGAACGAGTTTTCCAACAAAACTTTCCCCATACGCCTATGGAACTTTGTTTGAAGTGTCGTTCGAATGAGACTTCGTTCGAACGAGATTTTTAGCGGGACATTTTTTGGCAGGTTTAATCAGTTTTTGCCCATGTTCCCACTTACTTTTACCCTCTGACTATTGACAGAAGTTATATGTGCGGGAACCAAGTTTGAAAAACAAACTTTTGACATTTTCTAAACACCTTTTTGAGAGAGAAAAATTCCTAAGTTCAAAAGTTCATGTTTTAAGTGTTTGCATTTTCAAGAACATTATTACTAAACACTTTAGTTTACACCCATAGTTTGTTTATTCCAAGTTGCCATATATATATATATATATATATATATATATATATTTATATATATATTGCTTGGAGTGTTTTGCACCGGGTTTATCTCTACACCTCAAAGAAGAGAAGTTTGGGTTTACTTCTACATCCCACAAAGAGAAGTTCGTTGTTTTGCTGCGGCATTCTCATACGGTGAAAGGCACCGTGTGTGGTTGATGGGTTCCTAAACGTCCGATCGGTGGATTAGAGACCGCAGTGGAGCTCTGTGGTTTTTTGCTAGGCAGAGGTGTGTACAAGAAGGAGCGTCGGGGATTGGACGGAGTCAAGTTGAGTGTTTGCAAGTCTTACTGTCTTGTACTTGTAATACCGTACTTAGTGGATTTGAGGCTAGGACCGTCCGAGGTTTATTTTCGTTATGGGTTTTTCCTCGTACATCGCGGCGTAGTGGTTATTTGTTTATTTTATCTTTTATAAAATCAAATTAGATGCATGCTTATTTAAAAAGATAAAATTTGATGTAGATCACTACTTGTTTAATTTGGTGGTAAGTTAATTTCGATAAATATTAATTTAATTCAAGTCATCATTTAATTTGTTAAAATTCGCTATTTTTCAAATTATTCATAAAAATACCACCGCCTGATAAATGATGAAAAATTTACAAGTCCAGGACGTCGTCTATCGACCACCATCGTGCTTGAGAGCAGAGTAACGTTTTTGAACTAATACTCCATCCTTTCACAAAACATCAAGAATGAAGCATTGGGGGTTATTATTGTGGGCCAAATTATTCATGACATGAGGACCTATAGTATTGGGACACCTGTCTTTATCAGGATACGCCTCAATGCTTTATTTAAACTTGGTCGGCTCCAGAAAAACTTGGTCGGTGTACCAACCGACCAACTTAAAAAGATGAACCGTCAGAAAGAAGAAAAGTCATCGATATGGGAATTGTCAAGATACATTCTACATGTGATTAGAAGATTAATAGTCTCATTCATTATGTACGGTCATAATTGCCTAGATATAGGCATTCCACACCTTGGTTTTCAGACCATTATATTTCTCTTAGCTCAAGGGACAAGTATATCACCTACATGTAAGACTACCCGAAATTCTATGTAACCACCTTCAGTCGTAATACCATAACAATGGACGTAGGCTTTCCCTAAGCTGGACCACTTTAAAAATCTTTGTTGTGCTCTGTTATTTTCATTTTCATTACTCAACTAATTATCTGTGATTACGAAATTGGTGATTATTAGCTAAGATAAAATCTCTATTAATTTTGGACATCAACAATGGTAATCAATAAGAGAGGGAATATGTTTAAAGCACAAAAATAATAATAAAAGAAAATATGCTTTTTATACTTTAATTTCTTCCATTCATTTTACTATATTTGTAAGACTTAATTTACTTCAAAGTTTCTTGCCCTAACCCCCACCCTATTTGGTTGCGATATGCATAAGGTGTGGTCGCGGCTTCTAGAGGAACTCAACCCAAAAGTCACAATTTTTTTCCCTAGTTGTAATCTCAAATTTCAGTCTCACACACACTAAATTCATCATAATCTTTAATAGAGTCCTCGAACAACATACATACTCATTATAAGATATATAATTTTTTAAACAACGAATTATATTCGTCCGTGAATAAACTCATCATATAGTATACAATCTTTTAAACAACAAATTATATCCTGGCGCTGCAAGCATCTGAAATCGGGATGGGTGTGCTTATTATAATTAATACTAATGGCAATTATCTCAATCTCCCCAACCATTAAATATCCCAGACTTCGATTAAAAAGAAAAAATAATGAGAAAATGATAACCATATACTATACGGTCTCGACCCCAATCCACTACTTTCGCGACGTCCATCTCTCCTCAGCCACTAACCTAATGAATCAAATGAAATAAGGGAACAATCATTTAAATCGATCAATAAGGTATATGATCCATTTTAATGACTAATACTTGCGAAAAAAATTCTTCGCCACATATACTACTGATCTCAATAATAAATAAACAAAAATAATTAGAGAATACTCATAATAAATGTAAAGAATAAGTGAAATAGAGTAGGAAATTATCTTAAATTTTAATAATATGGCATCCCTACCCCTCAACCCTAAACCTTAACAACTTAAACGAACCTTGACATAAGGGGAATCCATTATCCTCGAAAGGCGGTCCTTAGTGATACATTAGCCTCTAACAAGGATTTTCAACCTCAAAAACCAACTACACATCTTTTCGAGGCCTCTTAGAGACATGGTAAATAGTCCACTCACCACAACCTAGCTCTGTTTTCTTTCCTAATCATGCCACATAGAGCAATCACTTCTCTCCTGACTTGTAAGGCTAAACTTTTAAAGTTTGTTATTAGCTTTCTAAACCTAGCCAAGCTTTACATTGGATGTAAGCACAAAGTTAACCAAACATCACTCTAAGAACAAAATAGATAGTTTATCGAGGGAAAAAAATAGTGCAATGTCAGTACGCCAGTCGTTCAAATCGTTTCACCGCCTCAATATAGAAATCTAAACTATTGACTACAGTGTTTACGGGATTATAGCGCCTAGTCCAAGTATCGAATCCACATAGACTAGTTGTTAAAATTCTATTGATTTAATACTTCACAAATAAAACTGTAAAAGATGATATGTGAGCAAATGATTAAACTAGGCATGTATTTAGACTTATATTAACACGAAGAGTAAAACTATAGGTTGATAATTGTCTCCCTCACACGGGCTAAATAGCATAAACGGCTAGACGAAAATAAAAGCGCTAACAAGATTAATCACATTTGGAAAATCAATCAAACATAGAGTTGTCACCCTCTAAATTCTCGTAAAATCTTAATTTGATTTCGGTGTCAACGAATATTCTCAGAATTATACATGAAAGGTCGTAAATAGGGAGCGTACGGGATATGCCCCATTAAATATCCTAAGTGTGACACAAAGAACAATTAACTCATTAAAACCACCATATACCCATCATACCATAACATAGTAACTAATTAACCCATTGTGACATCCCGCCCAATTAAATACCGGGTGATCAGTCCTTTATTAAATTAAAACAGAATATCGAGTTGGTTCATTCTTCGCATCACCGCCGATTTTTTTTAAAATATTTTCCAACCACCTAGTATTTGAAAAGTTGGTGTCAATTTTTATTTGTATAATTAACATGCGACCAAATAAATTTGTAATAACACATTTACATTTCAATAATCGAACACACAATGAATATATAGGCTTAATAATAAAAAGTGTGTTTGGAATACACAATCTAGTATGAAATAATGATACTGTCATCCATAATGGAAACTAACCTAACAGTTTGAGAAATAATATAAAAGACCTCTATCTCTGAATAAAGTTTGAATAAAAGTTGGAAACACGCCCGACTGAAATAAGTAGCTCATAAGGAACGAATTATGAATACGGAGGCTTCTAACATCAAGGTCCTACAACTTCCACAGCAGCTGCAGCACGTCAAATGATCTGAAATCCTATACCTGGTGTCCCTGTGGTTGGACACCTAAAATGATTTGCACAAGGAAAATAGATTTGGAAGAAACGGGTCAGAGCCCGAGTATAAAAAAATTTAGAATATTTTAGCACGTATTTAAAATGCTTAAAAGCAGATATTATATACATGTTAGTTCACGGCTCTCACTTGAGATGTCTCACCTATCATCTAATGTGCACGCCTAACGTTACCACGCCTAACTAGTTCGAATACAATAGCCTTTTTAAACTATTACTCATAGTGTCCTCCCATATTTCTCACACAATACATTATCGAATATTTCCATATCTTTCGACTCAAGAAGAATTTCCCCAATTTCCAGTTAAGTGTTCACATACTTAGGTTATTTAGATTTCAATATCTTTCTTATCTACTAAGCACACAGAATAGAATAAATCACAATTGTGTGTGTATATATATATAATAAGTTACAAGGGTATTTTTACTGTTCATAAGTTGGGGACCTACTTTGTGGTTGAGATTGAAGTCACGTGTCAAAATTGAAGGGGTGGGATTGATTTCCTCATTCTGTCCTTACGCTCATTTGGCCAACCTAACCGTCTTCTTGCTCCCACTTCTCATTCTCTCCCTCAGCCATGCTTCTCTCGAACCCTACCCCTCTCTCTCCTAACCATCCCACTCATGAAACAGCCTCCCCCATCCTCTCCACACCTCTGTCTCCTCCTCCTCTCCTCTCCTCACCCTCACCCTTCTCACCCTCACCCTCCTCACGCTGCCGCCCTCACCATGCGGTAACACTCTTCTCTCTCTCCCCCTTTCAATACTCTCCCCATAAAAATGCTATTCGCTCTAACCTACGCCTCCGCCGCACCCACAACACATTTGTGCACCCACTATGCCGTCGCCGCACTACTCCAAACCCTCATAATACAAACCTCTCCCACAAACAAAACCCCTCCTCATCCACCGCCGTCATAAGCTTGCGTTGCCACTGTCATCGGCTGCAGGTATGAAAATAGTTTTCATTGCTGTTGGCTTTGTAGTTTAGGCTTCAAATGTTGGCTTAGGTTTTGCTGTAGGATTTGTAATTTAGGGCTTCGAATGTTGTCTAACATTTTTTGATTCGAGAATGTTGATCGGAGAATCTTTACATGTTCATTGAAAATGGTGGATTTTGGGTTGACTCATTATTTCAGTCTTTACTAAACCAAAAAGGTTTCATCCTTTTATGTTTTGCAATCTGATCCATATGTTGAATAATTTCCATTTAACAAGTACTCTGAAAGCTACAGAGGATTTTGGGGTTTTCTCATTCGTATCGGTAGTATTTTCGTCCCTCTTTTATATTAGTATCTGCATTTTCGGATTTTTGAGTTGATTCTCACTTTGTTGTTTAATTTTACATGGCCGATTTGCCTCTTGGCTCAGCCAACCAACTCTCAACTTTCTTGCTTTTCCATTTCATTCATAATCCTTTAGGGCCCGTTTGGCAATCCAATTCCTAGACTTGGAATTGAAATTGAAAGGCCAATTTCAATTCCGTGGAATTGAAATTGGCCTTCGAATTCCAATTCCATGACTTGGAATTGGGTTGCCAAATATACCATTAGTGGTATTGGAAAAGCACCATTTGAATTTGTGTTTTTGAGACTTGGAATTGGGTTGCCAAACATAATGTTGGATCATTTCATGTAATGTTGGATGTTATAGTCAATATCTTTTGCATATTTGATCATTAATCTTATCAACAAATTTTCTATGCCTCTCTGGTTTTTCTTATTTTCATTAATCTTTTATTGGTTTATAGGCAATGGATTGTGATTATTGATCAGATTGTTATTTTACTTGGTGTAGCTTTTAACTAACATAGAATTTATGGCGTTTTTCTTAGGATCGTTACACAGTTGCTACTAAAAATCGAACTCGACCATATACAAATGAGGTAAATCCTATGTGTTCCCCTTCTATCTTTTGCAACTGCTTTGATAAACCTATATTTCTCTTCTATTAATGGAACCTCTTTGAATTTAACTTTGGGTTTATTAAAGATCCCTATGTTTAATATGGATGTTGCAGATTCAAACGTTGTAGATTCAAATGCTAATTGGTTTGTTTTACTTTTGTTTTCAATGATTCCAATGTTTTGTCTTGCACTGAGTATGCAATGAGAAGTGTGAACAAGAAGTTGGTGAACAATGATTCTAATTATCGCCTGAAATTTTATATGACCCCATGATCTCATTTAGTTTGTATACTCTTAGGTACATGTTTTTTGAATTGTAGTTTCATGTTTTTTTTGGTAATGTCAAATGTAATTTTGAAAGCTTTTGATAATTTTTTTGGTAATGTCAATTTTTTTTTACTTGTGTTGATTGACATGTACTATGATGCTTTATATGCACCAAAAAGTGGGGAAAAGAAAATTTTTGAATGTCATCTCGAAAACTCAATTTATAATTACGATGTGACGTTAGATTTTCAACTTATATCATCGTAATTATAAACTGAGTATTCGAGATGGCATTCAAAATTTAGTTGTGCATATTTTTGTTTGAGTTTGTTTTTCTGGGAAAATAGTTTCCTCTAATTGTATGCGTTTGATTCATTTTTTTTAATTTCAGGTGGTGATCCAAACATATCATCAAATTCAATATTCTTTATCATATGGCAGGTATGAGGTTAGTCATATTCAACTTTCTTCTTTCTTTTTTTGTTTTGTTTTGTTTCTTCGACAATGCGTGAAATCGAGTCTCTATAGTATTCGCTCACACATTGACAATAGTTGCACATGGATCTAGATCACGTGTTCAGTTTAAGGGTGTGCATATGGATCTAGATACCTCATAAATCAATATCCATTTTATGGTAATTCTATAGCGACCTATATGTTTTATAAAATGTCCACTTGAATTTTTTAGATTTGCATCTGCATTTTGGTTCCATGTTACAAGAGTGCTTGCAACAGCAAAACACCAAGTTAGTGTGCTACATGTACTTCATAGTGGTTTACAAATTTGGTGAATCATCGCACCCTTTTTGCACCCCGTCGCACCCTTATTCACACCCCATACCCGTGCTTCATTTTAGTTTGTAATAAATTTGCAATATGATATGTTGAAATATATGGATTCTTGAGTTATAAATGTATATATATTGAAAATATTTTTCACATAAAACATTCATTTGGCCTCAATTTACGAAGTTTAAATTATAGAGCCAATTGATTTTGTAGTTTTATACAGGTGACTAAAACACCTAACTTTGTTGTTTCATTTAGCCTCTATTATAAGGATGATTGTAAAAAGAACACCTGACTTTCCTCCGGTTCCTCCTATATGGTCATTTGAATTTTTTATAGAAGATGTATCTTGAGTGGGAGGATCGAATTCATCATGTTCTAGTGCCGGTGATAAGCCACTTTGAGGTTATTTGTGCAATCTCAAATTCACATAAGAGATAATTTCCAATATTCATGCAATCCCAAATTCAAAGAACAGGTATATACCTTATTTGTTCTAATATTTATCTTAATTTTTTTTGCAGAATACATATACCTCCATACACCTGTCTTACATCATTATTAGTTTGAAACATAACAGACTTCTCCATTTAACTTTCCCTTACTGAACAGTTACAGGGATTTTTGTGAAGATATGATGGGGAAAAGAGTTGTTGCACTATATGGGAAGTGGGATGACAAGATGTATTATGCAAATAGAGACAGGGGTAACAAGATGAAGGATTTTTCTGATGCATATTAATTGTGGAAAAGGAGTAAACCACCTCCTAATCTCACTCGGTACAACTAAACGTCATTTTCAATTACACTACCAACTACTCTTCTTATCAGGATAAGTTGATGACAGGGTATCTTATGCACAACAGAACAATTTTTGAGGTGGAGAAAGCCACATAGGAGCTTTCAATTTTTGTTACAGCGCAGGGCCAACTTTTTCTGAGATCATTTTACGGTTGGATAAAGTTGTTCTCAACTGCTTCAGATCTGCCTGCCATAGAGTTTCACATTGATCCGTGTTTTGCATAGAGAATAAATGCCCGATGTGTGTGGAGGAAATATTTATTTGCATGGTTTATAGGTTTTTCCAATGATTTTTGGTTTTTATGGTATTGTTTAAGGATCTTAGCTATCATTTTTATTGATTCATTATTTCCAATAACTAAGACATTTACTCATTTCATTTTATGGTGCTATAGGGTACAGAATTCCAAATTGTTTATCTGCCTTCTACTGATAAAGTCGAAAAATATTGAATAAGCAGATATGGATCAAACTGCAGTTTTTTATCAATACTATATAAGCAGGTATACTTTAAACTATATCTACTTTTTAAACTACACTGAATAAGCATGTAGTGCTCAAGTTATAGGGTACACAATTGCAAATGGTTTATCGCTCTGTTGCTGATAAATTCGATCAATGACTGATATCTGCTTATTCAATATTGGTTTTAAACTATCTTTTGTATGTTTTAAACAATATCTGATTAAAACAATAACTTATTGAAATCTGACCGCTAAAAAAGTAAATGATTGAAAAATGTTGTTGATCAAGTTATAGGGTATACAATTGTATGTTTGAAACTATCTTTTACAGGTATATTTTTCCCTCTTTTGCAGATATGTTTTAAACTATCCGTAATCTTTTTAATTTCTCGGTCAAGTTTGTTAGTGAGGCTCAAGGGTTCTTGATTTTTATTTTCTAGATCAACCCCAATTCTCCCCCCCCCCTCTCAAGGTTGAAATTCAAATGCTTCCGAGCAATGACTTTGTCAATTTCATACTCAATTCACTTCGCATCTTTGGGCTTTCGAAGTTGTTTGAGTTTTAAGTTTTTGGGCTTAATTTCTATTGATTATTACTTTTTTGTTTGTTATCGGTTCAATGATGCTGTTTTGATTGTTTGAGTTTTAAGTTTTACCATTTGCGAAAATGTTTGTGGGCACATAACAGGGTTTGGAAATAACATCAGTGGGCATGGACAACTTACAAATGCAAGAGAGGCATTGAATTCAAATCCTTGGATGCATTGCCACTATTTTTTAAAGGTCAGGTTTAAATTCCATCTCTCTGGGTGTGCATATAAAATCTCCTTTATTTGGAATATTTTTGAAAAATTTGTCTATTATTGATCTCAATGCACAATAGTATGTGTATTGCATTGCTCACTGTTAGAGTACGCAGAAATAGATGTTGCAATTCTTATATGCATCTGTTTCATATTTTTTGAATTGTTGTAGTAGTATTTATTAAATATATACTTTCACCGCACCATTTTTCTCTTTTATATATATTTTTATTTAAAATTTTCTCACGTTTCAGGAGAAATGGAGATATACTTATTGGTTCTACTTCAAACTAATTTCGATCCCCACTAACAATTGTACTTCTACTTCAGACAATGTCAGTGATTTTCTCAATTACGCCCCTCCTTGGTAATTTCCATTCACATTTAGCTTATGTCGAGTTCCAATTATCATCCATTATACTCTGACATACAATTTAGATTTTTGGTGAACTCTCATCTTGAGAGCAGATGATAAGTGTTGGTATTATATACAAACTTGGTCAAATATATTGTATCATATAATGTTGTATGACACGCATAAAGGTAACTTTACACAGGTAGTCAGTAGCCACATATGGCGTGCAATTTGAAACATTTAGACTCAATGTCCAACGAATGATAGACAATAGGGGTGGGATGTACTATAACCAACAAATTCACAGTGTGGATCAAAAATCAATTTTCCTGAAATTAGCTTGGTTGTTAATTAGACGATCAACGAATTCGATAGGAATTGCATGATCTTATAGGGACAAATGGTTTGTGAAAGTCCCATTCAATAATGTGACGGCGTCAATTTTTATATAATTAGAAGCATCTCCCTCTGAAGAAAATTGAAGCGAACCATCCAATTCACCTCCGACCAATGGTCCCCCAATGGTGAAGTAAGTGAGCATAGTGTGGGATGCATATGTTTGTTTTCCTTTTCAACAATTGAGGGTCATAAATTTGTCACTGATTGAAGAACAAGATCTACTATTAGGAAGTTCAATTGTGTTACTTTTTTTACACATAAATTTTTCAACAATGGACCTTCTACACATACTATTAGGATGTTTAATTGTGTGACTTTTACAGGTCTGAAAAATAAGGTTTGCTTAATACGCTAGCAGCTACCTATGTTGATGCGCTTTTCTTGGAGCAAATAATGCTGCTATTATCAAACATATATATAGGTATTATTCAATGTGGCCTAAAATAGGATCAGACTTTCTTATTATTAAACAGTGACTGACTTTCCCATAAATTTATTCACCACAGGGACCAAATCTGAAGAGCACCCGCAACTAGACTACGGGTCAGATCTTCTACGAACATATATACAGGTGAACGCTCTATATAATTGACTGGATGATTATTCAAGTTCGTGGAATGTTTAAATGACTTTAGGTATGCTGAATCCTCTTTAAGTTACTTTAGGCATGTTGAATCCTCTTTAGGAATTATCTTAATTTCATATCGGGTTTTATAACTTAAGGATGTCTTTAAGAAGCTTAATTTTTGTTGAATCTCACTAAGGAGTTCCATAAAATTCCATAATTCTGTTTGAGTTCTAATTGAGTGAGTATCAAATTTACTTGAGTTAAAGGTCCACTTAACATGCTTTTCATTTTGTGATCATATTGACACAGTTAAAGGTCCCCTCATAGATGCCCGTGCCTAAAGGAACATTTAAAGGTCCTATTAACATAGTGTATAATTCTATAAAAATGACTTTTCCCAATTTTTCTAAATTCTGTACAGTTATTTGAATTATACATAAAACTTTATTGACTTAAATTAGACATGACTTGGTAACTTAGAAATTATCTTTGTGCTTTTATGTGTTAGTCATCTGCTTTCTTACATCTTTGTTTTATGTTGTGATGTTTTGTAGGCTTCATTCTACGGGTACGGGTCCAGTTATGGTGGATCCTACAAACAAAAACAGTTGTGGCATTGAATGAGTTCTTGCTTCTTATTTATGTCCATTTTCCAAAATGGTTTCTTAACTTGGAAAATTCTGTGGATTAGTTTAATGCAATAATCAAGTTAATGTTAAATGTTCTTAAGATGTATGAATATCCTCTGCCATTTTTATAGCATTGCAATGTAGCTACATATCATTGCTCGGTTGATTTTAGTTTTATTTCAATATGCATTGAATTGTTATTTAACTGCAGTGTTTGTCAATTTCACTCTTGATGGTGTTTACACTTACATTGAAGGAGATCAAGGTGAATGTCAAATAATGAGGAATTGGGCTGAAGGGTTTGTCGACTGGGAATCAAGTGGGCGGAATCATATTTAGTATCTTCTGAAGACGACATTTTGCACACATTCAGGGCAGTGGGCGGAATCATATGTTCTTAGTATATTCATGTAGCTTCTGCATTCTGAATTTCATAACTGACACTAAATCTTGCACCAACCTCAATTTCATAGTACAAAATTCCTTAGATATGCCTCTTTCATTTTGTTACTACAACTATGTAATAATATAATATAATATGCAAAATTTCTTGGATAAGTTTCTCAATATATATGCAATATCCTTCTAATTAGAAAAAGTTTCTTTTCAATTTGTTTATCCCAATCTTTCATAAAAAAATCCTTTAACAGAGCCTCCATAATTTTTTAAAACTCACCCTCGCAAGAGGCTTGACACTGGGTTCCTTTCGACAACCCATATTTTTGTTAACTTTGACTCAAAAAATAGAGGATGAGTTTAGGTCGTGGGATTAATCATTCATCTATATGTGTTATAACTGTTAAACAGTAATATAACTATTTTCTATCTTCATAATTAAGTCTGTTTTGTATCTTCATAACTGTTTGGCATATTACACTTTTGGATATGAGGACTCTTTGGTATAAAGACTTTTAGATATGAGGACTCTTTGGTATATAATACATATAAATTTTTTGGTATATAATTGTTTGGTATCTACATAAACAATGTAGTGTAGTGTCTTCTGAAGACGACTGGTGCTATTAACTAAACTTCACATTTATTTTTTCTCATTTGTGGTTCATCAGGAAACTGACCATCGCCCGTCCTCGAATCATCAAGTTGGTGCGTCTATTTATTTACCCAGACTCATTTATACTTGCCCATTTGTGTTAAATTCATGGAGATGCATTTACGCCTACTTAACCTAATCAGTTCCCAGGGGTTTATATGTTTGACTTATGGAACCAAGTGTGATTCACTTGGATGACAAGAATGCCCTGCTACAACAGCAGGTCCATGCAACCAATGGATCCTAGGGGTAAAATTATTTGTTTTGGGGTTGTTAAGGTCCTGTTCGAACATTGCGAATTCAATCAATGATTTGTTCTGTTAAATTATTGGTTTGTATGTAAATTGTTTGTTTATTTGTTTCTAAATTATGGTTCCAAAATAATTTATAGGAGTTTTAATGGGATTTCTTCAGTTATATGAAGATAAGTAGAAGAATATTATTTATACATGATCCAAAGCCAATCCTCATTTGATTAAGGCTGTAGCAGACACCAGTGGCTTCAGACACGATAAAACTCCTATAAAATGCATATGCATATAAAACGCACACACTCGCACTGCATATATGCATACCTGTCCTATCCCCTCCCACCCTTCCCCACTCGCACACGTGTACACAACACACACACACACACACACACACACACACACACACACACACATGCGCCCCCTGCCCGCCCCTTCCCCCTTTTCCACTCACACACGCGGACACAAACACACACACAAATACACACGCACGCACACACACACGCGCGCGCACTGTATATATGCACTGGCATATATGCTCCAATATGCATATAAACAAAGGCATATATGATGCAAACACGAACACAAACACGCTCACACACTAACTCGCACACACGCACACACGCGCCCCCTGCCCGTCTCCTCCCCCCTTTTCCACTCACACACGCGCGCGCACACACTCGCACGGCATATATGCAGATTGCATATATGCATACCTATCCTGTCCCGGCCCCTGCCTCCTTCCCCACTCACACACACACACACAAACACAAACACACACACATGCGCCCCCTGCCCGTCCTCTCCCCCTTTCCCCACTCACACACGCACATATACGGACACAAACACACACACACAAACATGCACACACGCACACTCGCGCCCCCTACCCCGTCCCCTCTCCCTTCCCCACTCACACACGCACACATGCGCACACACACACACGCACACATGCTCCCCCTTCCCGACCCCTCCTCCTTCCCCACTCACACATGCACACACACAAACACGCACACACGCGCCCCTGCCCGTTCCCTCCCCCTTACCCACTCACATGTTCACACACACACACACACACACACACACACACACATGCGCCCCCTGCCCGTCCCCTCCCCCTTCCCCACTCACACGCACACATGCAGACACAAGTACACACAAACATGCACACACGCACACTCACGTCCCCTGCCCCGTCCCCTCCCCACTCACACACACACACATGCGCACCCAAACACACACACACGCACACACGCATGCTCCCCCTTCCCGTCCCCTCCCCTATTCCCCACTCACACACACACACACATAAACACGCACACACGCGTCCCCTGCCCGTCCCCTCCCTCCTTTCCCACTCACACGCACGCACACGCACACGCGCACGCACACACTCGCACTACATATATGCATATGCATATATGAACTGCATTATGAACTGCATATATATATATATATATATATATATATATGCACTGCATATATGCAAATTGCATATATACATACCTGCCCCGTCCCCTCCCCCTTCCCCTTCCCCACTCACACGCACACACGCGCACACAAACATAAACACACACACATACACATGCGCCCCCTGCCCGTCCCCTCCCCCTTCCCCACTCACACACGCGGACAAAAACACACACACAAACATGCACACGCGCACACATATGCCCCCTGCCCGTCCCCTCCCCCTTCCCCACTCACACACAAACACACGCGCACACAAACACACATATATGCACTGGCATATATGCATATGCATACATGCAAACACGTACACACGTGCACACATGCACACACGCGCCCCCTGCCCATCCCCTCTCCCCTTTCCCACTCACACGCACACACGCGCACACCCACAAACATGCACACATGCACACACACGCCCCCTGCCCATCCCCTCTCCCCTCTCCCCTTTCCCACTCACACGCGCACATACACAAACACGCACACACGCACTGCATATATGCACTCGCATATATGCATATGCAATTATTCAAATAGTTCCTTTTTCCTAATATTTTTTATTTGTTTTATTTGTAGACCAAATATGATGGGATCAAACTCGAAACTGCATTTTTTTATAAAAGAGTTAATCCAATTGGATTAGGCTGAATCAATCTCGAATTTAGACAATTTGGATGTGATTGTATATTTCATTTTACTGATTGTATATTTACTTATGTGACTGTATTTTTGTTTGAGAAACTGATTCATTATGTTTATTGTTTGTCAAATCGTACTGAAAACCGAGAGGGAGAGAGTGATCATGGCTAGATGTGGGAAGACAGCAGTAGTACCACCTAATCCAGAAGCACCATGGCACATACATTTTGAGGAAGTCCCACATATTCTCCTTTCCCTGCCTTCTACCTCCCATCTCTGAATTTGGGATTTTTTTTAATTTGTTTGATTTGTTGTTACCCCTTAAATAGGGTGGATAGTCCAATAAACAAATGAGACTATGCCCAATTTTTTTTAAAAATTGACACTTTGTTTTTTTTAGACACAGTTAATTTGATTGGTGAATATTGTATATTTCATTTTCTATGTGAATTTGTTTGAAGAATTTAGACAATTTGGATGTTGGACTATTTGTTATTTGTTAAGCAGGGTGAATAGTTCCATAAACAAAGAAGACTACGCCCAATTTTTTTAAAAATTTGACATTGTTTTTTTGAGACAATGTGAATTCGATGGATGAATATTGTTTACTTCGTATTATATGTGAATTTATTTGATGAATCTAGACTATTTGAATGTTATTGGACTATTTGACATTGTTTTAAAATTACACTTCGAAATTTTTGCGTTTCGCTATTACGTACTTCGAAAAATTATCATCGTTTCGTGTTTACGTACTTTGGAAAATTTTGTCGTGACTTCAGGCACGGACATATGCTAGTATATATATACACACACACACTAATACGGCACCCCTAGGCTCAGCTGCGGTTCATGTATACTCTGTTATCAAGTCACGGTACATCACACACTATATAAAGGATTGTTGGTTCTGTATCTCTCTCAAACCATAAATATAAATCACATAAATTAGAGGCGAACATAGTCCCCAGCCAAATGGGTCATTGACAGACCTACGCTCACATTCAATCATCGAAACTATCATACTCTCATATAGCACGTATCTAACGTTTTATGTTCTGGGTACAAGTATAAAATCATCCCAATGGGCTCATCAGGATAAGACCGTCCACGACGTGAAACCTTCCCAGATAACAAGCAACGTAGGTATGTCATACACATAATATACCATGCAATAGGTGTTCACACAACCTATATATTTATATCATCGGTAAAGGTATACGCACGTCCTATATCATATGTTCCATACGTAGTATATTTATATCCCAAATATATCCCACGTATGAGTAAATTTCAATTTTACTTCTTATCGTACGTTCCCGAGTATCATTCACTACTCGAAGTGTGCCCATTATTCTCTAATATATATTAGTAGGTAACTCACTCATATCCTACTAGTATAAGTCATCATTTTATATGGATTCTCATGACTCGAATTATTCTTTAAATTAGGTTTTTCTCTCATTTAAGCCTAGTTAAACTTAGCCCTTAAATCTCTCTCATATGACCAAGCCTAAAGCCCAACCTTGGCCTATTGCTCCTTAAATATAATCCACTTTATATTTAAAACTTAACCTAGCAAGTGAATGCCAATCGTTTCCCACAAGTCCTAAACAAAAAGGGAAAAATTGGAAAAATCTAGGGAGCCGAATCGATTCGTCCTTGTTTCGAATCGATTCGCCTACCGAATCAATTCAGCCAGGAGCCGAACCAATTTTCCCTTACAGGTCTTCATCTCCTTCATTAAACTGTTACGGGTTTCCTCCATTTTTAACCACAAAAATTCCATTATTCATTCCCAAATTTCCAACCAATCATCCTAAACATTATAATAATACGTAAGGGTGATTTCTAACATACAAGAATAATTGAATCATTAATTAACTTCAATAACTTTCATAATTTCCAATTAATTTCTTTAAAACCCGAATTCATCATTTTTGTTCAAGAATTACCACAAAACACAGATTTCTTCACATATGAATGATCATAATTCATCAATTTCATTCTACATACAACAGGGAGTTTAACCTAACATGATATTTATCCAAGAACATAATTGGATTCTCCAAAATTAACTCAATCTGTTCATAATCATGTGAATAAACATCCTATACTAACATGGATATTATATATGCTCAAAAATTTGCAAGTTTAAACACTTGCATGATATGAAGGTCTGATCCTTTGAAGATGAATGGTATGTTTGATATTCTCTCCCTCCGATCTACGTAACGGTGGTGTTGGTGGTGCAAATGATACAATAATAGTGGTTCTAACCTTGAGGAGTACCTCTCATTCCTCCTCTAATGGCCTCTATGAAACAAGTAGTTTCTAACCCTAGAAGACATAACCTATTAGTTAATATAAATCTCCTAAATTCATAGGTCTATATTCCTAAAAAATACAAATGACCAAAATACCCTCCCGAGTTGTTGGCTTGGCCTAAAATTGCTCAGGGACCCAAACTAAACCCTCGGGTACACTTTTTTTACTATTTCGATCTTCCGGACATATTGGCGCACTTGAAATAACCATTTGGATTATCCATTAATAACTTACCTTTTATCTCAAAATATTAAGTCCCAACACGACTTACACTTGCATCCCGACTAAATTTACTGTAACTGCTGCATTTCTCACTCGTGAAAATTATAATGTTCCTTTATCATTATTATTAATCATTCACTAAGTAATATTCAACATAAAACTAATTAATATTTATTTTAATCTGGATTAATTTTCCCATTTTACATTTAATTAATCCCTATTTAAAAATCATAAAAATAAGGGGTATTTCATACTTCCCTATAATAACGGAATTTTTTCTCGAAATTCAAAACAGATAGGAATATATAGTAAGAACAACTTTGTACATCTGCCACGCATTTCATCCTCGAACTCCCAGGTAGACTCGTCGGCATTATGATGCCCCCACTGCACACATTACATGTACCAACGGAGTTATCTTCGACCCCAGTCTCCTCTCGCTATGGTTTAAGATGGCCACCGATCTCTCCTCATATGTAATATCGGGCTATAAATCACTCTCCTCTAACTCAAGGTGTATGTAAGCCAACTGATCTTGGAGAAATAATTTCAACGCAGAAATATGGAACACATCACGGATACAATGCAAGTACTGTGGCAACCCGAGTCTATACGCTACTGGCCTAATCTACTCGATAATAAAAAATGTCCCTACATACCTTGGCGCTAATTTACCTTTCTTACAGCATCTTATTATCCCCTTTATAGGAGATACGGGCGGTAATACCTGGTCCCCCACATTAAAGTCCCGAAGGAACTGCTCGACATAACTCTCTTGTCTGTCCTGAGCTACCTATATACGACTCCAAATCATCTCAATCCTGGTCGAAGTATCTAAAATCAACTTCTGCCCGAGAAGCTTGTTTTCCCCCACCTCTAGCCAACAAACGGGCGAATAATAAAGTCTATTGTATAATACCTCGAATTGTGTCATACCAATCATAAACTGATAGGAGTTATTATAGGCAAACTCCATCAGTGGAAGATACTTCTCCCAACCTCCACTAAAATTAAGGATACACATCCTTAACATATCCTCTAACATCTGAGTCGTCCTTTCAGTTTTGCAGCCCGCGGGTGATAGGAGGTACTCAATCGCAACTCCATACCCATGGTCTCCTGGAAACTCTGTCAAAAGCGAGACACAAAGATTTCGCCCCTGTCGAACATGACATCAAGTGGCACCCCATGTAATCTCACTATCTCAGTTATGTCATTCTGCTATTCCCGCTATATCTCTACTGGCGGTATCCTTCAGTTTAACAGTTTTCCCTTACCGTCCCATCTAGTGACTAATTTTCTTTAGTCATCACATATCAAAATATTTCATCATTAAATTTACCAATTCAACTTGGTGCCTTCATAACACTTTGCGATTTAATCCCCTTTTTGTCACTACTATGAGCCTCTCTATGCAAGACTAAAGTATTTCCGTTACTGGGGAAAACTCCAACATCCCCATGTGTCCACTCCCTTATCCATTTTCTTTTATTACACATATTGTTCCAAATCTTTCTAAAGTTTGTAACATTACGATGTTCTCAGTACCCCTTCACTAATGGTATTCTTTCGTCCGACAGTTTGTACTCTACCATTCTAGCTAGTGATCAATCCGTTCGTGGAAGATATCTACAATCATACCCGACTATTCACGTTAGAATTTTACGTCTTCAGTTGGTTCTGACATAACTCTCGTCATATTACTCTTTTTCACAAAGTAACTCCTGATTATCCCCAAAAATCTAAAATGTACATCCCGTGTACTTTTTAACAATATAATCACTCCTTTCCATCCACTCTTCAGTTCCTAGTGACTCTCATCTCTCTTAATGCCACTACATTCTCTTTGTCCCATTTTATTTTAGTTTCTAATTTTCTCATGCGTCTAAGTTTATTTGATAAATTTCTACGTCTACTCATCGTGAATGATACTAAAAATCTCAATTAACTAGGGAGCCCATACACCCTATCCCCGTGCATTTCTGCACAATTTTACTAAATGTAACAGACTTGTGTTAAATTAATTCTCATGTACTTGGCATGACTATACATTCTAGTTATACTCTACCAACCTACTAATCCTAACTTAATTATTATCTAGGTTGCTCCACCGATATACTCGTGGCATAAACGTTCTACACTGGTTTTCATACCAGCATTATTCGATTCTACCGACCTCTGTTTGAAATATAACTATCAACTCCTAGCTATAATCACATATACGTATAATAACTAGAGTACAAAACCCGATTCCTAAGGACCAAACTACTCTCAACCTCCAAAGTTTGCTAAGTTTCATGCGTGGGATGTCTCAAAAAGAGAAATCTTGATAAGGAACCCCGCGATACACTACTACGTAACCTTGTCGATCGTCGAGATCCATTAGACCCTCAGTCCATAACATGTACCCCCAAAGTCCCATTTGCTATATAAAAAGTCTACTCATCCACTCTCATGTCACTAAAGGCGACATACAACACGACACTCTTACTATAACAAGTTCTCAGCGCTATATAAATAATGAGCTATAACTCTACGCTCAAGAATAAACATAAAGCACCCTAAATCACATCAGTCAAAAGTCCCTACACACCGGGATCAAATATAATAAGAAAAAATTCTCACCAAAGTCCAATATATAATATAATATATATAGGTATGCCAAACCCTCTTTCGGGTGATGCTTCGCAAAGCAATATATTCCACCCTAGAATAACAATCACGATAGCCTTATCATAAGTCCTACTACCGCTTAAACTTTTAGTATCAAGAAACTACAGATGATCATAATAAATTTTACTTTCATAACTCTTAAAATTAGTAAAACTAATCACACAATACAAATGTCCTCCTAGTGTACACACACGCTCGCCCTGCAGGCGACATCGAAAAGTCCCACTACCCAACGGTAAAGATATTCATCATAAGGGTAATACCGCCAACGCGCCCACTAAACTCGACTCTTACTCGAATTGTAGTGTTAACAATCATATGTTGTGATGCACTCATTTCACCCGAACTAATCCTGTACTTGCAAGTAAGAAACAAATATATTAACTCTATTTTCCATCTATCTCATCCGATCGTCAGGTCCCTAAACATGATTCTTGTGCCGAAACTGACCCACGATCTTTTACAACGGTTAAACATCTAGGACTTTGTCATGTAGTTTCCCCTACCTCACTTTAAGCAATCCCTTATTTTATGGCCTAAGCACAGACAAGTGAAACATCAGCTCGAAAATCTCTATGCCTCTGAGCATTGCCCTAATGGCCTCCCCCATTGTTCCCTTGGTCATAACGACCTTAAGGAATGGGGTGCTACTGCTGTTGAGGACTCCGCTGGTCTTACCTGAACCTGTCATACCTCGGGTTAGAAACCTCTGGGCTAAATCTCTTAGACTGATTCTCCCACTATAACTTTCTCTCTCTCTTGCTGCTATTGTGCCCTACTGGCAATGTTCCCATTTACCTTCCCAGTCCAAATAGCCTCACATTCCTTTTATTGATAAGTGTAATACAAGAGGTCCTACTCTCCACCCATAGGACACCTTTCTGCATTATCCCCTTATCTGTGGTCCCACTGGCCATGTAGGGGTATTCTTCCCTCGGACTAGGTAGTCTTAGCCTCAATTGCTACCCCCTTTATTCCCTTGGTTCCCCTTGCCCTCGGGACATCGTTACTGGCCTTGACGGCCTTGATTGAATACACCCTCACTAGGTTAGAATTTCATCGATCTGCATCATTTAAAGGGGTCCCCTGCTGGGTATACTCTCTTGTGGTGTTTAACTAGTAACGTTTAATCTAGTCTTGATCTTCAGCTAGATTCTACAACCTTCTTGGATTCATCTTCATGGAAGCGTTAATGTAATTTGTAAAGCTATGCCCTTGACGACATCGACACTAGTAACCCTAGCCGAATTTTCCACCCATGCTTGTGTATTCTACCCACAAATCCATTAGCAACTTATGGACCCTTTAATATTATCTCTTCCCTCTTCATCCGGTACGAAGTTTGTTAAACTGGGCAACTCCCTCTCACGATTAGTCTCTATCTTGCCCACTTGTGATAAGTTTTGAAACTCTATTTGTATCTCTTTTCGAACAGCAGATGGAAGATCTTACGATCAAATCGCATCTAAATTTCTCGTTTAATTCCATACATACTTCTTTATAAGTGGTGACTGGCTTTCATCACTCAACACTGCTCTTATGACCTGAGAATTTTTCCCGAAGTTTAATCTTGTGTGTCGCTGTATTCCACCCTGTAAAACTGACTTTAGATTCTTTACTTCCATTGACCCATTACACTTCTTCTCTACTCCAAATTCTTATAGATGGATCTTCAAAAGCGAATCTTCTACTCACTCCCCTTAATGGCCATGCTGGTTGAGTCTGAACCACCATTATCTACGACGGTGCTTGGGGAAACCGCTGTCCCCAAGTGATTATCCTATTGTCACATGCCTGAATAATAATTATGGTGACTTTCATCATCATCACCGTTCCTCGAATACTCTATGACTTTAACTGAGCCTTTCCTATTGCAGTCCTTCTAACGGCCCTTGTTGGTCATCCTATATTATTCGGGGTACTAAGCCCAACCGAAATTGCATATGAATCATATCACCAAATTTAATCGCAGACGAACATAAGTCACATACGTAGAGGAATGAAAAAATTCTATAATAAGGCTCTATATCAAAGAATGCTAAGATGAAATGTGAAAAGCCACACAAATCTGACTCTAGAACCTGATGCTTTGATACCATCTGTAACACCCCGCCCAATTAAATACGGGTGATCAGTCATTTATTAAATTAAAACAGAATATCCAGTTGGTTCATTCTTATCATCACTATCTAGAACTTTTTAATATTTACCAACCACCTAATATTTGAAAAGCTGGTGTCAAATTTTATTTATATAATTAACATGCAACCAAATAAATTTGTAATATCACATTTAACATTCAATAATCGAACACGCAATGAATATAGAGACATAATAAAAAAAGTTTGTCTGGAATACACAATCTAGTTTGAAATAATAATACAAAATACCTCTATCTATGAATAAAGTCTGAAAAGAAGTGGGCAACATGCCCGACTGAAATAAGTAGCTCATAAGGAATTAATGATGAATACAAAGGCGTGTAACATCAAGGTCCTACAATTTTCACAGCAGCTGCATCACGTCAAATGATCTGAAATACTATACCTCGCGTCCCTGTGGTTGGACCCCTAAAATGATTTGCACAAGGAAAATAGTTTGGAAGAAATGGGTTAGAGCCGGAGTAGAAAACAGTTTAAAATATTTTATAAGGTATTTAAAATACTTAAAAGAAGATATTATATACATGTTAGTTCACGGCTCTCACTTGAGATGCCTCACCTCTCATCTAGTGTGCACGCCTAACGTACTTCTAAACCACTCTAGTTACTGTTACCACGCCTAAGTAGTTCGAATACATTAGCTTTTTAAACTATTACTCATAGTGTCCACCCATATTTCTCACACAATACTTTTTAGAATATTTCCATATCTTTCGACTCAAGAAGAATTTTCCCAATTACCAATTAAGTGTTCACATACTTAGGTTATTTAGATTTCACTATCTTTCTTATTTACTAAGCATCCACAGTAGAATAAGTCATAAGTGTGTGTGTATATACTAATATGGCATCCCTAGGCTTAGCTGCGATGCATGGATACTCTGCTATCAAGTCCTGGTACATCACGCACTGTATAAAGGACTGTTGGTTCTGTATCTCTCTCGAACCATAAATACAAATCACATATATTGGAGGCGAACATAGTCCCCGTCCAAATGGGTCATGCATATACCTACGTTCCCATTCAACCGTCGAAACTATCATGCTCTTAGATTTCACGTATCCAAGGTTCTATGTTCTGGTTACAAGTCTAAAATCCCCCCAATGGGCTCATCAAGATAAGATCGTCCACGACGCGAAACCTCCCCCGATAGCAAGCAACTTTGGTATGCCACACACATAATAAATCATACAATGGGTATTCACACAACATATATATTTATATCATCGGTATTGGTATACGCATGTCCTATATCATATGTTCCACACATAGTATATTTATATCCCGAATATATCCCACGTATGAGTAAATTTCAATTTTACTTCTTATCGTACGTTCCCGAGTATTCCTCGGCACTCGAAGTGTGTCCATTATTCTTTAATATATATCAGTAGGTAAATCACTCATATCCTACTGGTCTAAGTCATCAATTCCCATGAATTCTAGTGACTCGAATTATTCTTCAAATTAGGTTTTTCTCTCAATTAAGCCTTGTTAAACTTAACCCTTAAATCCCTCTCACATGACCAAGCCTAAAGCCCATCCTTGGCCTACTGGTACTCAAATATAATCCTCTTTATATTTAAAACTTAAGTTAGCAAGTGAATCCAAATCGTTTCCCACAAGTCCTAAACAAAAAGGGAAAAACTGGCAAAATATGGGGAGCCGAATCGATTCAGCCTTGTTCCGAATCAATTCGGCCAGGAGTCGAATCGATTCGCCCCTACAGGTCATCGTCTTCTTCATTAAACTGTTATGGGTTTCCTCAATTGTTAACCTCCAAAATTCCATCATTCATTCCCGAACTCCCAACCAATCATCCTAAACATTATACTAATATGTAAGGGTGATTTCTAATGTACAAGAGTCATTGAATCATCAATTAACATTAATAACTTTCAAAATTTCCAATTAATTTCTTTAAAACCCTAGTTCATCATTTTTGTTCAAGAACTATCACAAAACCTAGATTTATTCACATATGGATAATCATAATTCATCAATTTTGTTCTACATACACGAGGGAGTTTAATTTAACATGATTTTTATCCAAAAACATAATTTGATTCTCCAAAATTAACTCAATATCTTCATAATCATGTGAACAATGAACCTATACTAACATGGATAATATATATGCTCAGAAATTTACAAGTTTAAACACTTACATAATATGAAGGTCTATTCCTATGAAGAATAATGGTATGGTTGATATTCTCTCCCTCCGATTTACACAATGGTGGTGTTGGTGGTGCAAACAGTGTAATAATGGTGGTTCTAGCCTTGGGGAGTACCTCTCCTTCCTCCTCTAACAACCTTTCTGCAACTTGTAATTTATAACCCTAAGAGACATAACCTATTAGCTGATATAGATCTCCTAAATTAGTAGGTCTATATTCCTAAAAAATACAAATGACCAAAATACCCTCCCCGGTTGTTAGTTTGGCCTAAAATTGCTCCGGGCCCAAAATTAAACCCCCAGGTACACTTTTCTGACTATTTCGATCCTTTTGGACACATTGACGCACTAAAAATAACCATTTGGATGATCCATTAATAATCTACCTTTTATCACAAAATATTAAGTTCCGACACGACTCATACGCGCGTCCTAACTAAATTTACCATAACTACCGCATTTCTCACTCGCGATAATTATATTGTTCCTTTATCATTATTATTACTCATTCACTAAGTAATATTCAACATAAATAAATATTAACCCTTATCTCATTAATTAATATTTATTTTAATCCGGAATAATTTTCCCATTTTACATTTAATTAATCCTTATTTAAAAATCATAAAAATACGGAGTATTACACCCATGTGAGTTTAACAATCTCAATCTAGATTAAGTTACCTACAGTGCATGTTAAATGTCACTAATTAAATGAAAGAAATTAAATCTAGGTTACAAAGCAACTAAACAAATAACAAAGCAAGAAAAATAAAGATGGAAGCTTGGATTTAAAGAGAAAGATGATGAATAGTGTTCTTTCAAACCAAAGTGGGTAAACCCTAGGAGAGAGAGAAGCAAAAATCTAAAATTTACCCGAAAACCCTACCTCTTACAACCTAACTACAAAGCTTGATAAAAAATATAAAAACTATATAATGAAATATGTTGTAAGGAAATATTTTCTATAGTCCGTACTTTACCTGGAGTATGTCGTATACCGCTACACCCGTCGAAGAAGTTTGAGTTCATTAATTCATGATGACGGATCCGAATTTCAAGCATCTTCCATATTTCAAGACATGAGGTATAAATTTCATAAAATGTGTTGAAGTTTCGAAAAATGATTTCTTTAAGTGTTGAGAAATTTTCAAAATTGTTTTTAACAAGCTGAAGAATTTTTTCTAAGTCAAAATAATTTTTCAAGACTTATAGGCGGATTTCATCTAACGACATTAGATGACCTTTGAAGGGTCATTTGATGCGTCTTTCTTTAATGCTTAGAATGACTACATAGTTTTGGTTTTTTAACTGTCGTTTGTAAGGTCGCTCGAAGGGGTTTCTAACGACATTCAATGTCGTTCAACCGACCTGCAGATGTCGTTCGAATGACCTGCCAACTCAAGGATTTTATAAATACCTATATTGGACTCCTTTTTCCTTAAGACTTTTTATTACACGAAAACTGCTTTCTGCAGAATTTTAAGTCTTCACTTTTGAAAGATTTTTATGTGTTTGATTCACCAAAAATCAATCCCAATAGTTTGTGAATCTTTTGTGGAACCCAAAATAATTTTATTGAAGTTTGATCTTGTGGAGTGCCATCTCTACTATTGAATAGGTAGCTCCTAAGGGAGTTGTTGACTGACAATTATGGTGACTTGGGAAGGCTTGAGGGTGTTCCTTACTGAAGATAGAGTTACCCTTCTTGCGGTGATCCATTTCTGATTTTGAGGTTGCGGCCTATGTGAGTTTGCTGCAGTAAATTCATTGTGAATTTCATTGTGTACGTTGTAAGTCGTGATTTATTATTCATAGTGAAATAAAGGTTTTACTCTTTAGGAGGATTTTTCCTGAAATTAGTTTGTCCATCATTTTGTGATTGTTTATGATGGCATAGATGCATGATTAGGGTTTAAATAAATTTGGATTTAATTTGAATAAAAAATTTGCATCAAATTAAATAAGTATTAAATTGGCAATTTGTGAATCCAACAAGTAATCAATATCGCACCGCATTCTGAAATTGGTATTAGAGCGGGTTCCTCTAATTTATCGAGTGATCCTTTTTTCGAATTTTTTTTGTCATATCAATTTTTTTAAATCTGATTTTGAAAAAATGCAATTTTTTCGATGGATATCTAATATAATCGGTTGCCCGTCTTTGATGAAACGAATTTTGCCTATTGGAAAGCCCGTATGAAATCTGGCCTAAATTCTATAGATGAGCATGCTTAGGTTGTTTGTGAAAGAGGTTGGACTCCTCCCACTTTCACCGTTAATAATGTCACAAATATTAAACTTGTGTTAGACTGGACTGAGGATGAATTTCAATGGAGCACATAGACGCATCATGACTTGCAACACATCAAAAGAAGCATGAGAAGTTTTAAAACTTACCCATGAAGGCATGAATGCAGTGAAAGAGTCTAAATTGCAAAATTTAACTACTCAATTTGAAAGAATTACTAGACTGAATCTGAGTGTTTTGATGAGTTTTATGCACGTTTGTTTGATATTGTCAACACTGGTTTCAATCGTGGGGAACATATTCCAGATGCACGAGTAGTTAATTTTTTTTTAGATCGTTGCCCTAAACGTTTTATCCCGAAAGTGACTATGTTGAATTCCTTAGGAACTTTAAACAAACTTAAGTTAGAAGAACTGGTAGGAGACCTCTTGATATATGAAATCGACATGTTTCCTGACACTGTCAAGTGTAAGGATAGATGGATAGCACTTAAAGCCCAGCCTACAAAAAGTGAGGCGGTGTACAAGAGAGAGAAGAAAAAGAAAGTGAAAGTTTATGGGTCCGAGTTTGAGTGAGAATTTGATTTTGATGATGTGGACATGCTTGCTAAAATTTATTAAAAAAATTCTCAAATTTTCGAAAGAAAATTCTTCCAATAAAAAGATTTTTGAGAAAAATAAAAAGAAAGAAGCGGCTAATGAGAGTGGTGAGGAAGAGGATAGATGTTTTGAATGTGAGTGCAAGGGGCACAAGGCGTTTGAATGTCCCACTAGGATAAAGAGAAAGGACATGCAGATTGTTAAACCACTCTTAATGATGGTGAGGAAGAGGTGAATAATTTTGGGGATGAGTCATCACATCGTATATATGTCGCCATTGTCGAAAGTCACATGAGCACACCTAGTTTGTCCCACGGGGATAAGGATACTTATGTATGTGATGATTTGAGTGTTTTCAGTGAAAGTGATGGTGAGTTTGAGCATGAGGGTGAAAGTGAACTCCAAAAACTGTTTAGATATTTATACGCCGAGACCTTAAAGACGAAGAATTTGAATAAGGATTTAGGTCATAAGGTGTTAGAGTTGGAAAGAGAGATAGAACTTTTGAGGGTTTTTGAGGCGTCGACGATTCAACTCGAGAAAGTGAAGTTTTCTTTAGTACGCAGTTGATCGTCGTAAGTCAGTATAAGAGTGAACTTGAAGCCCGTGTGTTACAACTAGAGAGAGATCTTGAACGTGCTCGGGAGGTCAAGGTTACTATAGAGGACACATCTAAGAATGTTGGTAAGATACTCCTCGGTCCCGCTTTAGATAACCTTGACAGATTATAATAGGTCATGACAGTGCGTCTACTTCCCATATTGCACCCGAGCCGATTCCAAAGTTTGTGATAGATCCATATGGATCTCAACCCAACCCACATAGGCATCCATAACCCGTTAGGAAAGTGCGTCCTAGAAATTTTAGCAGTGGTGTTCCGAGGCCCGTGTATATTTGCACCCATTGTAAGAAGAGAGGACACTTTAGGGAATTTTTCTTTTAAGTTGGGTAGTGTGTCACATAGAGTTTTGCCACGTGTTCCCACACACACACCCACACATGATACTTTGCATGCTCAGGATGATTACATGAGAGAGTTTGCACACATTCGTGAGCAAGTTAAGTTTTTGGTCAAAACTTCACATGATTTGATGGATTTTTTCATAGGATGTCACCACCTTCGGAAAACTCCTCCTCGCTTAATGGTTGAGGTTTAGACTTGTTTGCTAGCATATGATGATTTTCATGATGATATCTTATGCATATTGCTAGTGTGCACCACCATTGTATTTATGTTTTCATTTTTGATATATTTTTAAAACCCAAAAAGATTTTTTTTTGAAAAAAATACAATAAGATTTTCTATATTTTTAAGGAAAAAAATTGAAAAAGCCAAAAAGATTTTATTTTGATTTTTTGAAAAAAGACAAAGATTTTTGTATTTTGTTTTACACCGTTTATGAATGGACATTTAAAATGACCAAGTCACTACATCATTCCATATCCTTGTGCCGATTTGATAGTGATTTGAGACGCATCATCAATTCATTTTGTGCTATACAATGTTTGGAGTCATTGAGATGTTATTAGTTGTTACTTCCAACATGTTTGAATCATGATGTCCTTTAGTGTACGGGTGCATGGATTTGTTTGATTATTTTACTTGTCTATCACATGTTGTTAGAAATATTTCCATCTCAATGTTGTCTTTAAAATAAACCATATGTGATAAAACTTGACAATAAAAGTCGTACATATAAGAAACGTTGCCCGTGAGGAATATACTTAATATGAAATAATGATGAGTGGACACGGGAAAGGGCTGCAAGTGAATAATAATCACGTAGTGAAATCCACCGTTTGAAAAGAAGTTGAGAAACAAATTATGGCAATAAGAAGATAAATATGCCAAAAAGGGGCCATTAGGATTTTGATCACCTTAATAGAAAAAATAAAAGATTTATTATTTATGAGGGTGTTTAGATGTAAATAAAATAACAGGTTTTCACGCCCTGATAAAGTCTTAAAAAAGCATGCATAGTTTTAGACGTTATTAGTGTGGAAATCATTCTTGACTTTGATGTCTCGATTTGATTGAGCCGATGTCATTTAAATTCACATTTTGACAACTAAGGATGATATTGAGATGATTCGTTAGGAGTATCCATATTCATCGTGCACATATGTTATGTTTGATTGCATTGATCTTCCTATCGAATTTGTTAACACCCATTCATTTCGTATCCACGATTTGGCTGTATTTTGGTAAATTCATGGTGTGTGATATTTTTATAAATTATTTTTTCTTTAAAATTTTAAAAATAAAAAATAGTTGGTGAATGCTTTCAAGTTTATCCTTGGATGATCGTAGTTAATTTTTTTGTAATGATTTGCTTGTCATGACATTCCGTATTTATTTTGGTTTATTCTTTTCCTTTTCTATTTTGAACAAATAAAAAGGAGGAGAACAAATTATGGAATTATGGAGGAGTGAGACATTTCATTATGAGGGAGATTATTTATTTAATTTTCTTTGCTTTATGTTTATCTCATTTCAAACTCGATATGTCACGAAGGTATTTGTTACTTATATCATGTATGTAGGTATAAATTTTGAGGATCATTATTTTGCACACCCTGATGACGACAAAGAAAAATTGGAGATTTGAAGATGTCAAAATTGAAGATTTTTTGAAGAATTTGAAGACTTGCATATTTAGTACCTTTTCGACTTTTGGGTTGCATGGGTGCGTATTATATTTGTATAGGATTTTTTATTTTGATAATTAAGATGTTTTTAGTTTGTACCGGCATAGACATAGGGGGAGATTTATAAGGATATATTTTTTATAGTCCGTACTTTACATAGAGTATGTCGTATATCGCTACAACTGTCGAAGAAGTTCAAGTTCATTCATTCATGAAGACGGATCCGAATTTTAAGCATCTTCAAAATTTTCTAGACATAAGGTAGAAATATCATAGAATGTGTTTAAATTTCGTAAAATGATTTACTTTAAGTGTTGGGATATTTTTGAAACTGTTTTAACTAGATAAAGAATTTTTTCTAAGTCAAAAATAATTTTTCAAGACCTGTAGGCAGAATTTTAAAGAAATTTTTTTGACGTTTCAGTGGTTCAAACGATAAGGCACTGTCGTTCAAATGACTTCATCAAACGACAATAGATGTCGTTTGAAGGGTCATTTGATGGGTCATTTCTTTAATGCTTCGAACGACTACATGCTGTTTTGGTTTTTTAACTGTCGTTTCTAGAAGCGGTTTCTAACGACATTCAATGTCATTCAAATGAATTGAAGATGTCGTTTGAACGACCTGCCGACTCAAGAATTTTGTAAATACCTATTTTGGAATCCTTTTTCATTAAGACTTTTTGATACACGAAACTGCTTTCTGCATAATTTTAAGTCTTCACTTTTGAAAAGATTTTTTGTGTCTGATTCACCAAAAATCAATCCCAATCCTTTTTGAATCTTTTTTGCAACCCAAAATACTTATGTTGAAGTTTGAACTTGTGGATTTCCATCTCTACTACTAAATTGGTAGCTCTTGAGGGAGTTGCTGACTGACGATTGCGATCACTTGGGAAGACTTGCGGGTGTTCCTTACTGGAGACAGAATTACGGTTCTTATGGGTTCTTGCGGGAGTCCAATTTTGATTTCGAGGTTGCGGTCTATGTGAGTTTTCTTTGATAAATTGATTGTGGATTTCATTGTCTACATTGTAAGTTACGATTTACTATTCATAGTAAAATAAAGGTTTTGCCCTTTGGGGGGATTTTTCCTGAAATTAGTGTGTCCAATATTTTGTGATTATTTGTGATGTCATAGATGCATAATTAGGGTTTAAATAAAATTGGCATATAATTAAATAAGTATTCAATTGGAAATTTTTGAATCCAACAAGTAATCGATATCTCACCACATTCTCAAATGTCTTCAAATACAACAAAAACCCACTTACATAGTAAGTGGTAAAAAAATAAAAATTAAGCAAAAGAAAATAATTATCCTAAAAATGGTCATAATATGTTCGTTAGGAAGCGAGTTAATGAACCGTCGGAGGCTACGCGAATCTGACTCGAAGGGCTACAACTTCTGAGTTCGGGTACGAAACTCAAATGCAAAAATGACTGAAATGCCCCTGAAGTTGTGTACTATATTGAAAACTTCCCAAAAAGCACCAATTGCATCGTTATGTGTTCTAATACCTACAAAAATTCAAATAAATCATGCAACACACACACACACACACACACACATACACACACACACACACACACACACATATATATATATATGTAAATACAGGTGTTGATACCAAAATTAATATGCTGATGTGGACCAATAATACGAAGGCACGTGTCAATCTACGTGGCACAATAGCAACGAGGAAGTTCATTTTCCCGACCAACTCATGTTCTATCCGAGTAACAAGGATACACCGAGGAACTCCAGTGCCCCGAGGTACTCTAGCGCTCCGAGGAACTCTTGAGCGACGAGCAACTAAGGCGGTCCGAGCTGCATCTCGGTCGTATTATTAATTGCCAGAATATCAACAGTTCAACCATTCATTGAATGTTTATCATCTTGACTCACACGCTGCATTAAATGTATTACCCTTTCATATGTATATCATTTAATGTATCAACCCATTCATGTACAGCCTAAATGCTATAAATACCTTGTATCACCCTCATTCAGGGGGAGGATTTTCTTGAGAGAACTTGTAATCAAGAATTCTAAAAACACTCAGCAATAACATAACAGTGGACGTAGGCTTTATTCCTAGCCGAACCACTTTAAAAATCTTTGTCTTATTTATTTATCTGTGATTGAATAATTAGAGCAATCTAGTTTTTTACATCAACAGATTGGCGCCGTCTATGGGAAGCGACTATTGCTATCGTTTTTCACCAAAAATCATTTATCATCAATGGCAGATAATCCAGAATCCAGTAATCGAAATGCTGGAAATATTGGAAATCCTCCAAATCCATCTGCACCTCCAGATCTGGCTGGAATTATGACGAATCTGGCTGAAGGACAAACCGCCATGCAAGAAACAATGAGGCAACTCATTCAAACTCTTCACGGCGGTGCACCTACCCATTCAAGGCAGAGGAGTGATCGTGGGCAATCGCGATCCAGGCGTACTGGGTCATATCGTAATGAAGAATCTAATGATTTTTCTTATCAACCTGGGCAAACTTCATCGATTCGGGCTACGGATACAGATCAACATATCACCCTCTCTCCGGAGAGAATTAGCGCCTTGGAAAGATTAAGTAGGGAATCTCCTTTCAGTCGGTTAGGATCAAGGAGAAATATGAGTCCACCTAGAGCCCCATCGAGAAGTTTTCGACCACCATCAGGTTTGAGAGAAGGATCAGTACAATCAAGACCAGCTACTCGTCGAGATAGATCTCAGGAAGCTACGTCAGAACAATCAATTGCTCGGACTAAGCATCCTGAGGAAGGAAATGAAGCATGGAAGGGTTCCATTCAGCGATTGGAGGATAGACTTGGAGAAATGGCTAAAGAAAGGAATCCCTTACAGAGAACTTTTGTTCAAGGGACACCTTTTGTGCAGGCCATTGTGAATTTTCCTACACCATCTAAATTCAAAGCACCCGTAGTGACCCCTAAGTATGATGGAAAGACAGATCCTGTTCTTCATATAGAACAATACCAAGTTGCTGCCGACATATATGCCGTCCCTGACGAGATGAGATGTAGAGCATTCTCTGGAACTCTTACCGGGTCTGCATAGATATGGTACAACAATCTTCCTCGGGGTAAGATTTCGACTTTTATTCAATTGGCCGAGTTGTTCATTGGCAATTTTTGTTTTGGAGCAAAGTCGGTAAAGCGAGTAGCACACTTGCTAAGTGTTAGACAAAAATCAGGTGAAAGTACTAGAGATTACATAACTCGTTTTAATAACGAGAAGTTGGAAGTCATAGATTACGAAGAAAAGACAGCGATCACTGATTTGATGAGTGGTTTGCTGCCTAATAAGTTATATTACATTTTGGCCAAAGATCCACCTAAAACTATGTCGGAGTTGATGGCGAAAGCGGCCAAAATCATGAATGCCGAGGAGGCGATGCTGCGAAGAAGAATATGGATAAAGAAACCAAGGTTGAGGTTGACAAATCTAAGAAGAAAGAGCAAAAAGGTAATGGTGGCGACAAGCACTCCAAGAATAATAGGACGTCATGGGAAGTCCTAAAGAAGTACGATAATTATACTCCATTGAAAATGGGTATTAATCATGTTTTGGAAGAAATCAAGAATAGCGAGGATATCAAGTGGCCAGATAAACCGAGGACAAATCCTGATCTGAGGAATAAGGCCAAATATTGCGAGTTTCACAAAGATCATGGCCATACGACCAAAAATTGCATAGCCCTTCAGAACGAGATTGAAACGCTCATCCGAAGAGGAAAATTGTCAAAATATGTAGATCGTAGGGGTGAGAGGAAGAATGATGATAGAACTAGAGAGAGATCTAGATCTCCTCGTCGTGTAGAGGAGAAAAAGAAGAGGGACCACGAAGATGATCCAGATGATGACCCCGATCTTCCCAAGAAGCCAAGGCAGCCTGAACGAGAGGTATTTTCCATACGTTTTGGGTCATTTGATTGTAATGTTATTACAGGAGGAGATGCAGGAGGAGGAGACCTTACCGCAGAAAGAAAAGCTTACCTCGGAGAGGCTCAAGCTTGTTCATATATTCAGCGAATAAACCTGACCGAGGATGATCGTCCGAGGAAGGTAAACAAAGAGAAGCTAGTTATTGGTTTTTCAAAAAACGACCTGGCAGGTGTTCTTTACCCTCATGACGATCCTTTGGTGATCAAAATGAGGATGAAGGATGTGGTCATTTCAAGGGTGTTGGTAGACAACGGTAGTTCGGCAGACATCATATACTATTCATGCTTTGATAGCTTGAATTTGAAATTATCTCAATTGGAACCGTATCACACACCCCTTCTGGGTTTTGCTGGTGAGAAAGTTTTTCCACTTGGGACGATCAAGTTGGATATACTCATTGGAATTTGGCCTGCTTATCGAACAAAAAGAAAACGCTTCTTTGTGATGGATAAGAATGTGAAGTCAGCCTACAACATCATCATGGGAAGAGTTGGATTGAAGAAGTTCGAAGCAGTTCCATCTACAGTACATCAGTGTTTGAAATTCCCAACAAATTTTGGAGTCGGAGTTGTGAAATGTGATCAAAAAGTAGCTCGGGAATGCTATTATTCGTCTGTCGAGCAAGAAGAACTTGAAGAGTCAAGGAAAAAGACTACTACTTACCAAGTGGAGGAAGGTACAGAAATTGAAACTCTTGATCCTAGGGATGAATCCCAACTTATAAAAGGACAAGTGGTGGAATCTACCGAAAATGTTATTCTGGACGACGAACATCCTGAACGAATAACCCAGATAGGTTCATCGTTGGATGTGTCAATAAAATAGGAGTTGATAACTTTCTTGAGAAATAGGAAGAATACTTTTGCTTGGAGTCATGAAGACATGCCAGGAATAGATCCAAACTTCTTATGTCATGAGCTCAATGTGAATAAGGAGATCAAGCCTGTGAAGCAGAGAAAAAGAGTGTTTAGCCCCGAGAAGAACCAGGCCATACAAGAGGAGGTCGAGAAGCTCCAGAAAGCCCAATTCATTGAAGATGTGAAATATCCAGATTGGTTGGCAAATGTGGTGATGGTAAAGAAGAAGAACAATAAATGGAGAATGTGTGTTGATTTCACTGATCTTAACAAGGCATGCCCAAAAGATCATTTTCCATTGTCCAGAATCGACCAGCTAGTGGATGCTACCTCAGGACATGAGTTGCTCAGCTTCATGGATGCATATTCTGGCTACAATCAGATCAAAATGAAACCTGAAGACAGGGAAAGTACTTCTTTTATTACCCCAAGGGGAACTTATTGTTATAATGTTATGCCTTTTGGTTTGAAAAATGCAGGTGCAACATATCAATGGCTGATGAACAAGGTCTTTGCCGAACAAATCAGTAGCAACATGGAAGTCTATGTCGACGATATGCTAACAAAGAGCAAGAGAGCTGTTGATCATCTAGTTGACTTAGGTCAAACCTTTGATCAAGTAGATAAATACCAAATGAAGATCAACCCGACGAAGTGTACCTTTGGAGTACGAGAAGGAATGTTACTCGGATACATCGTCAACCAACGAGGTATTGAGGCGAATCCAGAAAAGATCAAAGCTCTTTTAGGGTTGCGATCCCCGACGACGAGGAAAGAAGTAAAAAGTCTTACAGGACGAGTTGCGGCGCTCAACAGATTTGTATCCCGAGCAACTGATAAATGTCTCCCATTCTTCAAAACGCTACGAAAAAGTTTTGAGTGGACTGATGAATGTGAGAAGGCCTTTCAAGACTTAAAGAGGTATTTGGGGGCACCACCATTGTTGTCCAGGCCAATAACTGGAGAGACGTTGTACTTGTATTTGGCAGTATCAGAGAATGCAGTTAGCTCAGCGTTGATCAGATTGGAAAATGGAGTTCAGAAGCCAATTTATTACACAAGTAAAGCTTTCCGAGGTGCAGAAATCAGGTACCCAAAGCTAGAAAAATTGGCATTGGCATTAATCGAAGCAAGTAGAAGAATGAGGCCATACTTCCAAGCCCATACAATTATAGTGTATACTGACATGCCATTAAGGCAAGCCCTTCACAAGCCAGAAAAATCAGGAAGATTGATGTATTGGGCAATAGAACTCGGTGAATATGATATTGTGTATGAACCCAGATCATCATTAAAGGGGCAAGCTGTAGCAGATTTTATAGCAGAATTCACGTACCCTGATACCCCCGAGGAACAAAAGGTGCTTGCTGACCAACCTGTGGACGATACAGGATCAGCAGACACAGGTCCAGACCAATTACGGTTGGTAAGAGGATTTGTGGATGTAGAAAAATCAGCATATTCAAACCCAGACCAACTCCGGTTGGTAAAAGGGCGCGAACAGATGATCGACGAGGAGCGAAAGATACCAGAGGATGATGAAAGAAAATAGCAGATATTTTACCGAGGAGCTCTGATAGATAAGAAATTTGAAGACGAGTTACCTACATGGAGATTATATGTAGATGGATCATCTTGCACAGCTGGTTGTGGAGTAGGGATTGTTTTAAACACCCCAGATGATATTGACATGGAGTATGCCTTGCGATTCCAATTCAAAGCTTCCAATAATGAAGCTGAGTATGAGGCCATGATAGCAGGTTTTAATTTGGCGAAAGTTATGGAAGCACGGCAAGTAATTGTGTTCAGTGATTCTCAATTAATTGTGAATCAGATGATGGGAATATATGCAGTTAAGGGAGAATTAATGATGAAGTACCATGCAAAGGTGATGGAGTTATTGACATAATTTGATGCTATTCAATTGGTAAGAATACCGAGGATGGAGAATGCGAGAGCAGACGCATTGGCCCGATTAGCATCAGCTACCCGTACCGAGCTACGAAGAACAGTACCAATTGAAGTATTAGAAAGTCGGAGCATAGAAGAAGACCTGACAGTGAATATTATTACCCTTGATTTAGGACCATCCTGGATGGATCCCATCAGGGCATACATTGAAGAAGGAAAATTACCGGAGGATAAGCTAGCTGCCAAGAAATTGAAGTATAAAGTTGCTCGGTATGTGTTAACTAATGGTGTTTTGTATAGACGAGGAATTATGGCAGGTTTGCAGAGATGTGTACATCCATCAGAAGTCAAGGAATTGGTTGAGGAAATCCATGAAGGATCCTGTGGAGCTCATGTAGCAGGTCGGACACTTTTGCAAAGGGTAATGACACAAGGATACTACTGGCCGACGATGAGGGCTGATTGTATAGCCTATGCCAAGAAGTGTGACAAGTGCCAACGCTTTTCCTCCATCCGAAGAACTCCACAAGCATTGTTAACACCCATAACTTCACCTTGGCCATTTGCCATGTGGGGTATTGATTTGGTTGGACCATTGCCAACGACCCGAGGAAGGTTCAAGTACCTCGTCGTGGCAGTGGATTATTTTACTAAGTGGGTGTAAGCTGAACCACTAATTGAAATGACGTACGAAAAGGTATATCAGTTCATTTGGAAGAACATCGTTTGTCGATATGGTCACCCTCATACTTTCATTACAGATCATGGAACACAATTTGACAACGAGGAGTTTGCCGCCTATTGTCAACAATCAAACATCCTGAAGACCCATTCAGCACCAGGTCATCCTCAAAGCAATGGGCAGACTGAGGTGACGAACAGAACGCTGCTAAATGGTCTGAAGAAAAGGCTAAGCGAAGCTAAAGCTAATTGGATTAATGATCTACAATCAGTTTTGTGGGCTTACCGAACAACTCCCCGAGCAGAAACTGGAGAATCACCATACATGTTAGCATTTGGAAGTGAGGCTGTGATACCTGCCGAGTTGGGTCTCCCAACACATAGAGTGCTGAATTTCAATTCCCCAGTCAGCGATTTGATGAGAAGACTGGATTTGGATATGCTCGAGGAAGTTAGAGAAGAGGCAGCCATTAGGAATGCTGCTTACCAACAACGTATTGCTCTGTTCTACAACAAAAGGGTGAAGAAATGTGACTTAAAAGAAGGGGATTATGTGCTAAAGAAAGTCATTCAGAAGCATAATAAGCTGGAAGCAAACTGACATGGACCTTACCGAGTTACAGAAGTTGTTCGACCAGGAACTTACAGAATAGCAACTCTAGAAGGAGAGGAATTTAAGAATGCATGGAATGCTGAACACCTACGCAAGTATTATCAGTAATGTAAAATGTAAAGCATTTCCTTCATTATGAATAAAACGAGGATGTTTCACCATTTTCTTTCTGTTGAAAGTTTTCCGGGGAACACTAGTGTAACACTACGCTTATAAAAAATACAAAAAATACTCCTTTGGTTAGGAGGCGACACTAGCGTGATCAACTACGGTTGGTAAGATAACTAGTGTACAGTTCGAAAGAACCAAAAAATACTCCTTTGGTTAGGAGGCGACACTAGCGTGATCAACTACGGTTGGTAAGATAACTAGTGGACAGTTCGAAAGAACCAAAAAAATACTCCTTTGGTTAGGAGGCGACACTAGCGTGATCAACTACGGTTGGTAAGATAACTAGTGGACAGTTCGAAAGAACCAAAAAAATACTCCTTTGGTTAGGACGCGACACTAGCGTGATCAACTACGGTTGGTAAGATAACTAGTGGACAGTTCGAAAGAACCAAAAAAAAAGTACTCCTTTGGTTAGGAGGTGACACTAGTTGGTAAGATGACTAGTGGATAATAACATTATTAAAAAAAACCAATTTTGGTTGATTGGATTTGAAAATATACTCTCACCTTCCAACTTATGTTGGTCGGGAGGTAAGATTATTACAAAAAGTTCTTTGAAAAGTGAAAATATTTCAAATAGAACCAAGTATGGCTGGTCGGGGATAAAAACCCATCAACTGTAGTTGGTCGACGAGCACAATTTAACAACCCTGGTTGGTTGGAAACAGTTTAAACATTTTATACTCATTACTTTATTATTAAGTGATGAAGCAGCATTGATACCTGTAATTTTGATTACATATTGTTATCTTTTTAACAAATACATATACACAAATGTTTGATAAACACAAGACAATCGCAATACAAGTTTGCAAACAGAAAATGAGATTCTTTCATTAAGATAAAAATGTGTTACAAGCTCTACATATGTGCTAATTATTACATTGAAAAAACCTATTCTATTGGTTTCTTTCCTTTAGCTTTTGAAATAGGTTCCTCGCCGGCAGGAGGATCTTCCAGGCAAAGGGGAGAGTTAATAAAATTCAAATCCTTCAGCATCCTGACATTCATTATTGAAGGGGTATCCAAGAGATGCTCAGGACGAGATATGTCAACTTGAGAATGAAGATTATAATCACCAAGATATTTCGAAATTAAGCTCCGAGGAATGGCGCGAGCTGGAATCCATGCCATATCCAATTTATAGGGTGGTATGGGCAAGTCTAATAACCCAGGACTATGATAATCCCATAGGTAGTGCCCCTGTTCAAGCTTCAGCACTCCAAGGGCGTTCAACCATTCCTGTTTATAACCTTCATTATTGGCAATTTCAATGTGAGCATCCAAATGACAAAGGGCCTCATTATAGCCTGCCATCCAGAACTCACGAGGTTGTTTATGGAATTGGAAGGTCATTCTGTCCAATTTTTCATGAATGTTTTTGATGAAAAGGTCCTTGGAATCCAAATCAGATTTTGCTGCAGCAAGTTGATCTTCTAAAGTAGGTTCTTCTTGGACATTTTAGAAAGAGCATGATCCTTAGCATTCAATTGGAACGCTTGAGTTTCCAAAGTAGATTGAGTTCGAACCTCTTCAACATTACGACTAAGAACTCTTGATCGGCTCCGAGAAGCTACTGGAGAACCTTTCTCCTCGACAACATTTCGAGCAGTTCTTCCTCGTCCTCGAGAATCTCTTCCTTGTCCCCGAGCAGTCACAGGAATAACAGATCTTCTTAAGTTATCCAATTCTTGCCTTAATTTGGCGTTTTCAATTTCTAAGAACGAGAAACCTTCATCTGTAATTGGTACTAAAGCATTAGAAGATGAAGCTGCAGATTCATACTGTGCCAGTTTTTTCTGCAAATTATTATTTTCTTGTTCCAGGATCTCGGCGATCTGCCTGCAGGCCTCAACTTCACCTTTTAGGGTCTTTTCCCTAATATCATATCCTACGATGATCTTTTTATGGCCTGTATCAGAAGACAGTTGTTGATATCTACTTTCATACTCCTTATGCAACAAAGAAGTTGACTCATTGTGTTGATTCTGAAGATCTTCTAAGGAACAATGAAGTTCCTCGATCAAATCGTAGTATGCCGCATTGTTGGCCACAGATCGATCCAGCAAATCCTTCAAGTATCGGTAAGCTTCAACTGCTTGCTCTGAGGCATCATGGCCAAGGATGTCGGCAATCTCTGATACACTCAGGTCTATATGACCAGCCTTATAATATCCATTGTATAGTTGCATCATCTTTGTATCAGGAGCAGATATTAGTTCCATTCTGGCCATAAACTAATAAAGAGGACACAACAGTCAACAAAAAGAAGTCGTCAACAACAGAGATGAACAAAGATTTATTTTATTAGATCTTAAAGGGATTACATTGTTCGATTACAAGTAATGAAAAATATAAGAAATACCGAACAACTTCACACCTTTTCCTTGTCTCCCAAGACTTTCTCGGGAGGCTGGGACGAGGAGCTTGGTTGTTCGGTGGTCACAGCGGCTTGATCAGCAGGAATCTTCTCAGGAGGAGGAGGCATAGAATAAATGTCCTCGGTGGCAGAAGGTTGAGAGACAGGGATTTGATCACCTATGGCTGCAGAGGATTCATCAGAAACAGGCTCATCTTCTTCTTCTTCCGCAATTGATGGAGGAGGGCCATGGAGGTGAAGCTGAAATAGATCAGAATCTTCTTTGATTTTCAATTCCTGAAGAGCAGCTACCCAACCATCTCGGAAGTATTTCAACTTCCCATAATAGACTTGGGATGTCATTGCAGCAATCCCCTTGTCCCATCCTTTATCCCAGCCAGCGCTGAAGGATTTTTTAACTGCGAGTTTTCTTCTCAATTTCTCCGAAGAAAGCTTCGCATCCAATTCTTCCTTTTGGCTTTTGATATCTCGCAGGGCGAGCAACTCTTCCTCTGCCTTCTTCAACTTATCTTCAAGCTATCCAAAATTCTTGAGCTTGTCGTCATATTTTTTATGCTCAACCTCCAAACTTTTCACTTTATTCTCCAAACTCTTGGAGATCTCAGCCAGTTTCATTTTCTCAGCCTCAGCAACTGACAACTTTTTCTCCCAAATAGTCTTGTCCTCATTATACTGCTGGCGAGATTCCTTCAAGGATTGGGTCAAACCCAACAGAGCATCCTCTACGCCAGAAGAGGAGCTTGAAGCTTTAATAGCTTCATCTTTCTTCACAATGTTATTGAAACAATTCACCAGCTGAAAGATGAGAAAAACAGTAAAGTCAATACAAAAATGCAAGAATTCAGAGAAAGAAAAAAAACCAGAGTATGAGATATTAACTGAAGCAAGATGACGAGTAGCTAGGGATGTCAGCATATCCCTAGAAATTTTTTCATCAATTCCTTGGACCTCTGGTATGATCCAAGTTTTTACCGAGCTCATTGCAGAGCTCGGAGGAATGATGGTTGGAACACCAACACCACCAGCAGGTAAAGAGGAGGCAGTTTCAGCTAGAATGACTGAGGATGATTTCCTCAATCTCCTCAAAGGGACCTCAGCAGCTTCAACCAAGGAAGAACTCTTGGTCGGAGAGATAGTAATCACTTCCACCGGAGCAACTTTCTTGCTCGGGGCCACTGGGGGCTTCTCGGTAGCTTTTGAAGGCGCAACATCCACCTTCTTAGTCCCCTCTGAGACATCAAGTTTACTTTTCTTTGCCTCAACAACAGATGAAATGTCATCAAATAGAGCAGGAGGAGCTCTTTTCTTGCCCATTCTCTGACTTAAAGGAAGATGAGAATCTGAAGAAGAATCCTCTGGAGTTGAAGCAGGCTCAACAGGGCGAACAGTATAAGAGGTTGTATAGCTCTTATACTGTAGCAAATATGATGCAGACCTGATGTGCTCGTCTGCAACGTTCTTATGAAAACCCCAGATAAGTTTCAGATGCTTGATATTAACTTCTGATTCCTTTGGAGTTTTTCTTTTACTATCAACTGCAAACAAACACATGATAAAATATCAGTCATACATTTTATCAAACATAAAGAATTCGTAAATTCAGAAAAGAAATAAAATGAAAAATAAACCTATCCCATTGCCATATGGGGGGCATATGGGACCGTTGTATACACCATCTCCAACTAAAGGGGCATGTTGCCAATTTTTAATAACCACCCCATGTTCAAAATAATCTCTATTTGCATCCGCGAGGTTAACTACAAGGGCTCTATTCAAAAACCTAGTTTTTAAATAATAAATATTATCTAGAGCGGCCCATCTATAGCAGTACATTATTTCAGGGATCCCTATACGAGTCCCATGAGTTAGATTTAATTTGTACACCCCATTAATTATTCTCCATGAATTGGGGGCTATTTTTGCAGGGACAAGGTCAAAATACTGACAAAACTCAAGACACAATGGATTTGGAGGAAAAGAAAATCCACATTCAGCAATGAATAGACTGGGGAACCAATGTCCCTCAGCCAATCGAAAATAATCTAAAGGTTCAGAAATAACCTCCAGAGTTACCCAGGACGGAATGGAAAAATCGGAACGAAATTTCTCAACAGATTCCACAATATAAACCATACTGAATAAAAGAGATACAAAAGAAAGGAAGAAGATCTTACAGGAAGAAAGGAGGTATGTTGACAACGAACGAAAACAAGGATGAAGGCACAAGAGTGAAGGAGAGAATAGAAAGCTTGAATGCAGGAAATTGGAAAAAGAAGAAGACGGTATGGTTACCTAAGAAGTTTAAATACTTTGCCTTGGGAAGCGGCGAAGGAAATGATTACGAAAAAGAAACTAGTGAACTTCCGGCGGCTAAAAGGACAAAAAGGGCACTAAGATCGAAGTGTTCTTAAAAAAAAAGGCGGATTCTTTGAATTTAGAAATAAATTCAAATACAATGCTCCTAAAACCCAGGAAGATCATTCAATATTGCCATAAACCGAGAAAGAATGTTCCATACTCCTCAAAGTTCGAAATATGAAACATTGGGGGCTTCTGTTGATACCAAAATTAATATGCTGATGTGGACCAATAATACGAAGGCACGTGTCAATCTACGTGGCACAATAGCAACTAGGAAGTTCATTCTCCCGACCAACTCATGTTCTATCTGAGTAACAAGGATACACCGAGGAACTCCAGTGCCCCGAGGTACTCTAGCGCTCCGAGGAACTCTTGAGCGACGAGCAACTAAGGCGGTCCGAGCTGCATCTCGGTCGTATTATTAATTGCCAGAATATCAACAGTTCAACCATTCATTGAATGTTTATCATCTTGACTCACACGCTGCATTAAATGTATTACCCTTTCATATGTATATCATTTAATGTATCAACCCATTCATGTACAGCCTAAATGCTATAAATACCTTGTATCACCCTCATTCAGGGGGGGATTTTCTTGAGAGAACTTGTAATCAAGAATTCTAAAAACACTCAGCAATAACATAACAGTGGACGTAGGCTTTATTCCTAGTCGAACCACTTTATAAATCTTTGTCTTATTTATTTATCTGTGATTGAATAATTAGAGCAATCTAGTTTTTTACATCAACAACGGAAATTAACGGACACAATTGTACTAGAATGCATAAGTAAAACGGACGATAATATGCAATATTCGTGACTAATCACACCCCTAACTTAGAAATTTCTAGTCCCCAGTGATGAAACAAAACAAAACCAGTCCAAAAGACGTAAATAAGCATAGAATATAAAAATGCCACTTTCGCGATTGAAGGATTGAATTTAGCATATGCAATAAGCCGTTAAGCCACTCGCTTACCATAACGGACGAGTATTGTCCCATGATGATTTTTAGGGATGAAACCCACAAATATAAAATTCCTCAAAACTTGCCCAACCATCCAATATACCAAGCTCAACAACAACTAAACATTTTAACATATTATTAACAAAACAAAATTGACTTTTGCCCAATAATCCAAAACTATTAACATTAGAAGAACAACTACATGGAATTGAAACCTCAAATGTGAGTGGAGTGCGTTCACATGCAAAAGCTTTGATTCGATAAAAAATCCCATAACCCGGATGAAAATTAGAGCATTCTTCCACTCAATCCTCTCCGGATATTACACTCAACAAATGAAATCACTATGAATGGGAGGTAACACACATGACATTTGGGAATATTGAGTAAATGTATAGGGAAACTAGTCCATGCAAATGTCCTCAATGAAGAACGCTATATATAAAATAAAAACTTTACAAGCTCGATGAAAGGATATCATCATTAAAGAGGTGAAATGCATTTTCACAGATTATCGTAATTATTATGACATTTGAATTACAATCACCTTAGGATCACATTGAACTTTATGGGTTATAATGTAGGTTTGGGGTTAAGGTCATGAAATGAAAGGAATATGTACTAATTCAAAGGTGTTTGGGGATGAAACACTTGGGATAACGGAAAATTATGGGCAATTTCAAAATTGGAAAATGATTTCCACAACAAGCATTAAATATAACAATGAAAAGTGTCAGGGATTATTAAACACTATATACATCATATGCAAACTTTCGCTTTCTTTTCTTTTCTTCTTTTTCTCATATTTTTCTTTTGTCTTCTTTTTGCTTTTTCACTTTTCCTTCTTTGTCTTTTGTTTTTCATTTCACTTTTTTACTCACTTTTTCACTCTCACATGCTTAATTGCAACCACGTAACACTAATGTCATTCAATCCCAAGTAATATTCAACGTAAAGGTATGAAAGGTAATATGTATGGTGTATGACTCTAATTTGGAGTTGGCTAAGGGATTTTTGGGAAAAGAAATAAATGGCTATATTTAGGCTCAAAGGGTCTAACTAGGTAATATATAGGGCGAGGTCCAGGTCAATATGGGTGATATAACAAAGATGACCTATGTGACCGTGATAAACCGTTGTCACGGACTTATCACGATCAATGACGATGACAAAAAATGCATGTTTTTTATCACGATCAATGACCGTGACAAGCCTGGCCGACCCAAAGGTGATAGTTTTGCCTTTTAGGTGTAGTGAAATTCTAAACGGTCTCCCGATAAATCGAAGACCAGAGCAAGTGCAACAAATCTGGGCATCACAATAGGAAGACGTGCCTATAACTGTTGAATGAGTGATGATGTATTGCATTGTTTATGCTATTTTTTTTAATTGAATATTTCATAACTTTGATGTAATTTGATTAAATTTTATTACTTTTCAACTACATAATAAATGTTACTGTATGCAAGTGTGTTGATTGGAAAGAGTAATTGCAATATGAGAGTTCAATACCAATGTCAAATGGACTGAAATTTAAAGAGTTCAACGTATGTAGGGTAAATGATTCATTTATTTTATTAAATTTGATGTTTTACTAAACATAGTATATGTTATGTGTCGACATCTTAATCATTGATGAATGTAAAAAAATTTAGCAAATCAACTTGATGTGTTACGTAGCCCCCTATGTATTAATTTATGTATGACTCATAATTTAAAGAAAACAAAACATTGACTTATGGAGGTTTCGTATGACATGTTACTGTATATTTGGAGTGAATATACATCTAATTGTTGAATAACGATTTTAGTCATGACGATAATTTGTGTACCATCGTATCTATTAAACTGTGTAAACTTTTTATGAACTTGTTGGACATATTTTGTGAATGTCCACTACATATCGTAATATAAAATAACGTAAATATTACACGTATGCGACGGTTTTTCAAAGAATGAAACTCATCACATATAAAGATAACACAAAATATTAAGTACGGTGTTGGTACACACAGAACATAGCAAACATTGGCCTATATTTGCAAGTACTAAAAGTTAAACAATAGTAAGAAAAAAATTAGTTTCATTTACTGTAAATGTTACTAATAAATTTAATTTGTACAGTAAATTTTCTGATTGGAAAAGAGTAATGCGATGAAGTTTTATTAATTTCAACTAAATAGTAAATGTTGTTGTATGCAATTGTGCTGAATGAAAAAGTATTGCAATATGAGAGTTCAATACCACAATGTAAAATTAATTTAAATTTTAAAGAGTTCAATGTATGTAGGGTAACTGATTCACTTATTTTATTAAATTTGATGTTACACTAAACATAGTATGTGTTACTCTGTGTATATTGAAACATTAATGAATGTAAAAAAACTTAGCTAGTCAAGGTTCTTTTTTACATATATTTTAATGTATGACTCATAATGTAACGAAAATAAAACATTGATTTGTGTATATTTCGTACGACATCTCACTGTAGGTTTAAAGTGACAGTAATTATATATGTTGAATTTTGATTTTAGTTATGACGACAATTTGTGTGCCATCGTATATATTAAATTGCGTTAAGTGTTAATTAACGTGTTGTACTTATATTTTGAAAATGGCAACTTCTTATGGTAATATGAAATTATGGAAACATTATACGTATGCGGCAGATTTTCAAAGGATGTAACTCGTCACATATAAATTTAATACCATTTAATTAGTACGATGATATTACACATTAACATAACAAATGGGGGTGTATATTTGCAATTGCTACTGGTTAAAGAGCTGTAAGAAAAAAATTAATTTCCTTTTTTATATATCGCATTCAAAACCATAGGAAAAAATAAATAAATAACACTAGACATGCATAATCATGAAATTCAAAGTCAAATGTAAATACAACTACTTGGTCATGAGACATAATAATTACTTTAATGTCATAAGCTCATAAATTTGGAACCTAATCAAAACAAATAACCATCCTAACACTACATGTTTTTGAAACCAACAAATGAAAAATATTAGAAATTTTGATTCCAAATGAGAACGAGTACCAGTCTCTATCAGTTTGATTTCGGTGGAATATGGTTCATAATACTCTCGACCAAATGCGCATTATATTCTCGCATAGTCTATTTACTCATTTTCGGTTGAATGGCATATCCTTTCGAGATCTTTGACATGTATTATCAAATTGCAACTCCGCAATCAATCCTGAAAAATAGATTGAATAGTTAACACATTGATGTTGCGAAAAACAACATTATAAATATTGTGAAGTGTTTGTAGAAGTATTACGTTCCTGGACTTTGTTGCAGACAATCAAGAACTTGATGCACTAGATGCAAAAAATCTTGAGTTGTTGGATACGGACGTGATATCCCTTGATTGTCGACATTTCCTTATTTATGTTTATTCTTGATTTGTACGAGTGTCGTTTCTCCATGTTCTTTCTGTAGAGATGTAATATTATTCAAGTTAAACGTCGTAAGATTTAATTTCATAAATATGATTTGATATTAACTTTCTTACATATAATCCATGCAATAAAACAAACTTATTTGACAAATTAGTTATATAAATGCAATAAAACAAACTTACTCGTAACATAAAAAATTACTTTTTAACCTTTATATCAAAAACATCATTCGTATGTCAAGATAACCTTAATAGGATGCACATGATAGTATATGAAAAAACTGAGTAACTCATTAATTTTATACATCGAGAGTTCGTGTCGTAAAAATAACGTTAAAACAATGTAGTGTTTAAGGTAAACTGGAATTGATGACATGTTCTGCGATATGAGTAAACTAATTGATGCGGTCTAGCAAGTAAAACATTATTTTTACATACTATTAATTGTGATAGTAAACTATACTGTATATACTTTACATAAAAAACATCATGTGTATGTCAAAATAACCTTAATCCGATATTGTTATCCAATGAGAGTTCGTGTCGTAAACATAACGTTAACCCGATAGTGCATGTAACAGTTTACTATAATGGATGACCGGTTACGCGATATGATTAAACTAATTGATATGGTCTAGCTCGGTGAACATAATTCTTACATATTATTAGTTATACCAATAAACTTTACTGTACGATAATATCCCACATATCATTTAATAGTAAAATTATGAGATCCATACAATAAATTGGAAATACATATAATACATTTAGATATGAAAAAACTAGAAGACTATGTCCACATACATAATGCGTTAACATTTACTACTTAGTATGGTTCTTAAAAGGCCATAAATGTTTTATGTATGCTATTCACTCCTAAAGTTTTAAAGTGGAGTGTATTTATACTCTCAGGTTAGTAGTAAATTGGGATGTAAAATGAACTACCTTGAGTACCTAATGGATACAACAATTGTGTGTGTCATAGCATTAGAAGTTTTATTTTATGACTTAACATTTGGATAGTCACTAGTTACTTGTAATGATATTAGATAATTGAAACAGGTCAGACTATTAAATCACTAAGTCAAAAAACAAAGACATTATAGCTATATGAATCCAAAAATAGAAAATGGATGTCACCTTCTACATGCTACTTTAATTGATGACCGGTTTCGTGATATGATTAAACTAATTGATGCGGCCTAGCTCGTTAAACATAATGTTTACATATTATTAGTCTTAACAGTAATAAAGACATTGTAGTTATATGAAATGAGAACATAATATGGATATCAGATACTACTTTCATCATTTAGGAGTAATTTACAAGTAATTGAAATAGGACCAGACTACTAGATCACTTAGTCAGAAAAAATAGGCAGAATATGGATGAAGAAATAAATTGAGTATGGATGATAGCTACTACTATCTACTTTTACGAGTACTTTAAAACTCATTGAAATAGGGGAGGACTATTAGGTCATTGAATCATAGGAAAAAAGAAAGTGTAGATGTATGAAGCTAGAAACCTAATATGGATGTCAATAGCCATCCGCAACATGGATGTTTTTGTTATCGAAAAAATATTAACATTTACTCAAATGCAACCTTAAATAGTGAACTTTCATATTTACATTTTTTAAATGTTATGCATACATGATAATATATGTATGGATCCTATATAGTACGTAATAAGTGTACCAATAAACTTTACAGTATGCATACTCATAATTAATAAAAGCAAAATGTGATTGAAATGATATTTACTTGAAGTTAAAAAAAGTGTAATGTAATAGCATAACTTATTCAACATTAACATTGTGCATCTATAATTCAACGTTTAGGTATAGTATTAAACGTCATAATGTTATCGCAATAGGAAATAACCCATGTTTTTTCATTCACAAAGGCATAATGATAGATCTAATTATTAAAATTTGCGCAAAAATATGTGTTTTCATTCAGAATGAGAGAGTGTTATGTAATGTATTAATAATTTAAATGCATTAATATTACTTACTAATCTCCGGGCATTCGATAGGTATAAGTCCTCCATCCCATCCCTAGGTATGAGGGGGTTGTAGTGCTTCCAATAACCCTCGTGTGTGTCGACCACCAAAAGATGGAAGTGGTACCCTTCTCTTCTTTCCCGTGATAAGGTAAAAATTTTGGGGAAGAAATACCACCATGTCTCTCTTGGAGCTAGCTTACTTTTCATATGGATAAAGCATTTATGTAATCCATCCATTTTGTCATGAATCATGGGGTGCACATTACAAAAAATAGGTGTGATAATATGAAATGATATAAATATTATATTACGGCCATCAATACGTATAAACAACCTTCCAAAGACAAAATCACCTAACACATGCTAGTGAAGAACACAGTTTGATTGAAGAGATTATCATCCGCAAGTGTTGATGCATACACAATGAGATCCTTGTCCAAAATATCCATGTATGTATCAATAACCTATTTATCCCAAGTATTAGTTTATACCTTCATGGTATTTTTTTTACAAAATTGGACGCATGTCATCATATTGTACGTAATGACGTAATGAAATAAATAAATGCAATTAGATTACCCACATTAGTTCCGATACATTTTTCGGTGATTACTTCCAATAAATCTTTACGAAAAATAGAATAGCTGCGGTCCCCACCACAGCGAACGATTTACCTACAATATCAAAACCAAAGTACATTATACTATAAACTGGATACAACATCACGTCGGTTGTGAATTTTCTTTTATATGTAAATATTGATAATTTACTTATAAACTGAAATTACACTATAAACTGGATAACATCACATCGGTTGTGGATTTGCTTTTATACGTAAATAGTTTTCAATATTTTGAAAACTATTTCATTTTGTCTTCAACATATATTAGATGTAACCAGACAGATAATAACATTTATTGTTTGGCCTATTACATATAATATATGCATAATGGAGTTAAATGCGTATGACAATAGAAGTAACTAATAACCGTATTCATCATTATTCCATAATTCTATCATTTCAAGTGTCGACTTAGAAAGATACTTAGACACAACCCCTCTCCGGGTCAACACGTTTCGCTTCAACTTCATTACTTATATTTTGGGTGTCAACCTATTTTCCTCATTGTCAACATCTATGACATACTCCTTATCTTTCTTCTTTACTGGTATTTTTTTGGAAGGTTTAGACGCTCTCCTCTTCAACCAACCCCTAACTTGTGGTTGATAGAAAAACCCTTCCGACTTGTTTTCCTTCTTATCATCTTTATTCTTTACTTGTCGAACCATCGTAATCATGAGTTATTAAAGATTAGTTGGCATCACATCGAACACATTTGCACTTTCCTTATTAGAATTTTTATGCTACAACGCACATGAGAAGGCGGAGTAGTCGTTTTAGGGCTTCATTCCTGGAATACCTCCGCCTCAACCTTTTGAGCGACTAGTTCTTCGATTTACTCGGTTGCCCTTTCCAACTCCTCCTTCAAATTCCTAACCTCATCATTATCCTTTTCTTCCGTTAACCTAAATTTTTTTTGAAGTAATTTAATTTCAATTTTTAATTTCTCAATTGTCTCTTACTTAACCACTTTCATTTCCTCCTTATTCTTCTTCATATCCGAAAGTTCATCTGATAACTTCTTGTACATAACATCTTTATCACTGCACAAGCTTTGCAAACATTGAACTTCAACTTCAAACTCTTTTAATTTCTTCAACGTGGGATCATATTGCTTCCTAGGTGATGCTTCTGGAGTACCTCCACCATTCGCATTAGTGCTAGTAGATGGGATGTCATCATTTGTGTAACCCGTATCATAGACATCATCGAGCAATATATAGTCCTCTGGATCGAAATCAATGTCTTATCCCAACATATCCTCCTCAATCTCTATTTTGTGCAGCATTCCAAGCTTAATCTGTGCACATAAAATATTTTAATTAGCACGAGGTGTTAATACATTATTAATACGCATAAATATATAAAGTATGTAATGTTATATGTCGTGTTAACAAACAAAAGTTTTGTGATAGTAAACTTTACTATACAAACTTTGCATAAAAAACGTTATGTGAAGATAACCTTAATAGGATGTACATTAGAGTATATAAAAAAACCAAGCAACTCATGAATGGTATACAACATTTTTTCGTATCGTACAAATAACGTGAATAAATTATAGTGTGTAACGGTAAACTGTAATTGATGATTTGTTCCTTGATATGATTTAACTAATTGATGTAGTTTTTCTCGAAAACAAAATGCTTACATACTATTAATCGTAATAGAAAACTTTAGTGTATAAACTTTGCATCAAAACATCATGCATATGTCAAAATGACCTTAATAGGATTAACATAAGAGTATATAAAAAACCAAGCATCACATTACTGTTATTATTTATAGCAGTAAACATGAGAGTACACAGAATTCTTACATACTATTATATCTAGCAGCAAACTTTACTATATGTTAATATCCCATGTATCAATCAATAGTAATAATTTGTGAGAACCGTACGATAAACTAAAACTTCATATAATATGTTTAGGTATGAATGAAATAAAAGCATCAACTAGTAAGTAATGACTAGCAGTAACATTTACTGTTTAGTTTACTTGACATAGTATATGTGTTTGTCAATGTTTACAAAAGTGGGATATTGGTATCATTTTACACGTAAATTCTAACTTATGAAGTATTATGCTTTTTACAGTCATTACGAGTCTTACATATTATTATATGTAGCCGTAAACTATATAGTGAAAAATGCGTTACTAAAGCCGTTTATTGAAAATAAATTATTTAAGTAACTCCGAGTTATTTTTTGAAGAAACTCTTTTCTTAAATAAAAAAGGATTAACTACAAGAAGTGTTTAATAAAACAGTATGTACGAGATCTTATTCAAGATTTGGGTAACAAGTTTAAAAGATAGTTTAAATAAGTTTTAAACACAACACAACTAAGACTGAGATGAGAAAATGTAGAAAGATTCTGTTCACAATTTTTTACGTGGTAAAACCTCACCAATTGAGGAAACATCCACGACTCCCTCTACGGAGTAAAATAAAAAATCCACTAAAACAAATTTATGAGTTACAAACTATATAACTAACATGCAAACAACTCAGACCTATATAAGTTTAGGAATGTACCCTCTGGTGTCCTTATAACTTCTCTGCAGTTCTGATTGTAGATGTAGTTCTCTCAGTTTGTCATCTTCTGATTTGTTCCAGCACTTTACGTCGACTTAAGTTCACAAGATCTTATTACCAACACTTTTCGTGTTGTAGGGTGTAAGTGTTTGTGGAGGTGCTTTCTAACACACACACACACACACACACACACACACTTATTAAGTACAAACAGTCCTAACAAATTACAGTTACACTATATGCTGTGATCTTTTCTTTTCTTTCTTCTCACAAAACTTAGAACTTATTTGACCTTTCAATTAATCCCAGAATCCACGGATACTTTGCTAGGAAGACAGACAAGGTCTTAATCAATCTCAAAATTTAGAGAAACTTTTCGAGATTGAAAACCTCCAAGTGAGATTCCAAACTAGGTCAAAAGTTTAGTTTTACAAGAACAAGAAACATAAATCATTTATTGTTGATTTCAAAGTAAGAAAACGTTTTAGAGAAAATATTCAAAAATATATTTGTCAAGATGAGAAATAAAGAATAAACTAAGTGTAATGTAACATGAATAACTCAGATCTGAGATTTCTATGAAATCAGAAACTAGATCTAAGTAAAAGTCTAAGTTGGAAACAAGATCTCACGAACACAAGGTTACAGCAACAAAAATAACTCAACTCAGACTCTCAAACACTCAAGAACACTCAGGGTAGTGTTTTTGGATATGGTGTTTGGGTTAGATTTGAAGATGATTTAGACGAATGAAGTTAGGGTTTCTAACTCTCTCTCTTCTCTCTCTGTTTTTCTCTCTTCTCTCTCTTCTCTCTCAATTTCTCAAAGGAAAATGAAATGGCAAAAGTCTTTGAAGTCTGAGGGAAGGGTTCTTTTTATAGTGGGAGGAAAAGGTTCAAGATATCTGATCAAAACCAAGGACTGAGATCGAGTCAATTTAAATTGACTTGAATCTAAGGGCTCACACAAGGCGGTGCTTAAACGAACGCTGATTGGCTTAAAAAGTTACACGGGGATCCATCAAGGCAACATGTAGACCATTGATAAGAAATGATCCAAGGGCTGATAACACACGCGTCTATTGTCTCAGTAAAGAAACACACTCTTAACCAATCAGAGGCAGACAGGTGTTGGCCAGTTAAGGGATATAAAACGCGCATCGAAACTAATTACAAAGAATACCCTGAAGTCTCTGGCGCTTTTGGATTCTACCCAAAGTAACATTAAGCCATAATACACAATAAATGATTTTAAGAGATTGACCCCAAAACTTTTTAAATCAAGTTTTAATTATTAAAACATGTTTAAATTTTTTTTAAAAAAATCCCAAAAAATTATTAAAAATCAAACTTAGGGATTTAAACACAGTCAACACGTGTACACACATTATAATGCAATATGACATGTATGAATTGAATTCTAAGTGTGTGAGTGTTGGCAATAGTCTCTTGATCACTACAATTAAGAGAGATGAATAGGCAAACCAACTTCTGAGGCTCTTTGGTTTCTAGGATGGACACAATTTTGTCACAATTTCCAAACTAGATGAGCACTTATACAATATAGACTCAAGTGAGTCAAAAGTATAAGGGCTTCATATTGTATGTTAATATCCCACATATCATTAAATATATTAATTTATCATGACCATACGATAAACTAAAACTGCATATAGTACAAGTAGGTGTGAAAAAAAACATAGCAAACCATGTCAACATATACAATGAGCTAACCTTTACTACTTAGTATGGTTTTAACACACAATGTCCACATTGTGTAATATTTAGCTGATAAGGTATTTATGTTAGGAACTCAGATAATATTTACGACTAAAATAATATATCATTTACCCATATCGGGAGCTACACACAGTTTACAAGTTTATAAACTTGGGTTAGATGACTATAGCAACCCAAATGTTTGCATGATTTTATTTCAAATGAAAACAACAATGTTCGATCTACCTCAATCGTATTTTGATAAGATCACATCAAGTTGCTACTTTTAGGCAAACTTCATTAGTCATCCAAACAAGGGAAGAGTATTATATCACTAAGTCAACAAACAAATTTTCCATAAAAAAAAACATCTAATATAAATGCATATAGTATACCTACAATCAAAATACCTGTAGTTCCACATGTTCACGTAGAACTATGTCATCTTTGAGTATCGAGCTCAAGTTTGCAAGATTCCACTTCATGAATCTTGGGTACAAATTGACATCCACGGGTTCAATAATATTTGTTCTCTCGCAGAACCAGTACTGAATTCAAGTAAATAAGAGCAAAATGTTGTAAGTAAAATAATATTTCTTAAAAAATCTAATATAAATATAAGCTTAAAGGTTATTACCAAGAAGCTAATGATGCTTCCGTAACATTTGTGGGGATTGGTGTGATTTTTATCAAGTAATCACATATCAACACCGGTCAATTGAAAATCCCGGTTTCATCCATTCTCAGTACACAATCCATGGAACTCCACTTCACGAATACTCCACTAGTCGGAAAAAATAATCTACAAAATGCGTAAAGACACACAAGCTTTGTAGCGTCGACATACCCACCATTTGTTCATAAAATAGATGCGTCTATTGTGGCCTTCCTAATATTTGACGCTTGAACCATACCATTAACATTACCAAACCACTTACGAATGAACAGGGTGTTCAGTTTGCTTCCATATGAAGGTATTTTGTATGAACTACTGCCGAACAGAATATCGAATATTAGTGATACGTCTCTTGGGGTGAATTGGATTTCGTTACCACCAATATTGAAAATCCCGTATGCCTCGGTGTAAGAACAAATCATCAATACGACATTCTTCTCATATTTACTAATGAACAAACGATCGAACTTAGTTGTTATTAATGCGTTAAACAACGACCAAAATGGAGTTTTTCGGAGGCGTTCCTTTAACCCGTCACCTATCCACATGACAGACAACAAGTCGTGTACACAACTATTTTACAACAAAATTATTTATTACCTTCTCCCGTCTATGCAATGTTGGATCAATTAAAGAAGAACGAGTTAAAATTGTAGCCTTTTTGCTTTACACCTGCAAAATCATATATAGGTAAGTAACAAATTACTTAGTTTGTTGATGGGAACAAGTACAGTATTTATTCAATGTAATCATGTACGCAGATAATAATGTCAATTCTGTTTTTCAGTTAGTAAACATTACTATGTATAGCATAATTTTTACTCAACATGTATACAATAAGATACACTGTACGCTGTCATATATATAAAATACTTAATGAATTCACGTTTTTACACGATTCAAGTACAGTTAAGCAGCAACTGATTTAGTGTCCATATAGTAGCCATTATATTTGAATCTTTGTTATCCTTAAAGGTTGAATATAAAAAATATGTAACAGTAATATTGAAACTATACAGTTGAATGCTACGAATAAAATGATGCTTATTTAAATGTGTGTAGTACCTCGTATTTTATGGCTTTTATATTTAGAGATTTATTAAATTTAATTGAGATAAATTAATTTAATATTAATTCAAAAATTCGTTTTAATATTTAATAGCGTGACGAGAGTTAGTAATTATTGGAAATTTGTTGAATATTACTAGATGAGTAAAGTAATATATAGATTGATTTTATTAAAATTGTCACGAGTGAATAAAATGGCAATTATGGAAATTAAGTTGGGACGCACCTGTGTCGTGTCAGGACTAAATTATTATTATTATTATTATTATTATTATTATTATTATTATTATTATTATTATTATTATTATTATTATTATTATTGTTGTTGTTGTTGTTATTATTATTATTATATGTGAATAAATTACAAGTCTCCTTTATGGTCATTTTGAGTGCACCAATGTGTCCGAAAGGGTCGAGAGAGTCAGAAAAGTATACCCGGGGGTTTAGTTTGGGTCTCGGGGCATTTTTAGGCCTAATTGGTCTTCCGGGAGGGTATATTAGACATTTTATATTTTTGGGTAATTAAACCCACGAATTTCCAATAGTTATATCAGCCATTAGGAGTTGCCTTTTAGGATTAACAAGCACAGAATCTTAAAACGACCATTAGAGAAGAAGATAGGAAGATTTTCAAGCAACCCAAGGCCAAGAACTCATCCGTTTGCATCGCCACCACCATCAAAACGTAGATCGCACGATGAGGAATGCAACCATGCCTTTTTCATCCACAAATCAGAACCTTAAATTCCACGCAAGTATCTATCTTGCTTTGTTTTTAGTTAATGTCTCACCCATATTAGTTTAGGATTATTAAGAACATGTTTTATGAAAGAAATTGATAATTTGGAGACTTTAAATCGCATGTTTAGAGAAATTTAATATATTCTGGACATACCCATCATGTGTAGAGGATTACCCATGAATTAGTATGAATTTAGAAAAAAGAAATCTGGGAAATAATTAGAAGAATGGATGTTTCGTCCAAAATTAGGGTTCTTGAAGATTATGTCTATTTTACCCCATTAATTAGATATCGTTGATGAGTTTGAACATGTTTCACGCAGGAAATCATGTAGTTAAGTATATAGTATAAGTAGTAATCTTATTTGGGAGTTTGGGGACCGTTAATGGAGATTTGTTTGAGGTTGGAGAAGCAAACTCGTAACTTAACAATGGAAGAATTCGTCATAACTGCTTGATCGATCGATCGACCAAGAACATCGATCGATCGATGATCGATCGATCAACCCCCTTTCCTCGATCGATTGATCCCTCCTGAAAAAGTGCATATTTTTTTCTCTTTTTGTTTAATCCGATTAAAATGCGTAAGAATACTTGATTATTATTGATAGAGTATAATGGGTTTTAAACAGGACCAGTAGGGTCTAGGTAGACTTCGTTGAGTGAAATTTATTGTGGGATGAAATTGTGGGTTAACGGAGAGTTATTCACAGATAGGAAATTGTGCATACGTTTACTAAAATATTGAGACTCATAAAGGATTTAGACCAGAAGGTAGGTGAGAGTATACCTAATGAAATTATACTTAGTGACATAGAATACATCGAGAGATGAGAAGTAAGTATGAAATAAATTATAAATGATAATAAAAGAGACGAATCCGTTATGCAAGATAATCGAGTAACATGTGCTGAGAACAGATAATTATAATTATGGGTCGTGGGCGCACCTAATTTACGAAATGTGAATATTTATATATACAACTGTGTGATTGTGCATATATTATATATCTGTGTAAAAATCAAACCCAAGCTACTTGCTATCACGGAGGTTTTCGCGCTGGGACAGTCTTATCTAGATTGGACCGTTATGGGGGATATTGACTCGTACCCTAGAAGATAGTATCCTTGATATAGGCTATCTGAGTGATAGTCAGATGGTCCTAAGAGACGTGAGGGTATGTGCTGACCTCTTAGTGACTGGAAACTATGTTTCGCCTCCATTTGTATGTGTTTTGTGATAATACAGTTCGAGAGTGATTTCGAACTAGTATTTCCCTTAGTACGAGTGATACGGGGACTTGATAACAGAGTATGCCAGCACCATAGATTTTATGTGTGGTGCCGTTAGTATATATATTATATGTGAGACTAATATATATACGTATATTTACATGGGAACTTTCTATTGTGCGTATAAGTAGTTAAGTAATGAATAAATGTTTCAACTTTCTTATAAGTGTTCGGGAACTCTATAACGGTACTGATTTGTTATAAATAGAGTAAGAAATCTTGAAGAGATTAATTTTCTCAAGTAAATATCATAACCTTACTTTTCACCGGATAAAACCTTATGGAGAATAAGTTAGAGAGACTTATAAGATTTATTAGTACGGTAGGCATGCACACTAGATGAGAGGTGAGAATTCTCAAGAGAGTGTCGCATTCTAACATGGTTGTTGCATTAGCAGGTAAGCATTTTAAATACTTGCTAAACTATTTTGAAACTATTTTACACTCGGGCTCTGACCCGTTTCCTGTATTTTTCTCTCTCTTGTATATATATGTATATGTATTACAGGTGCCCAGCCACAGGGGCGACATGCATAGGTTCCTTGGATTGGACGCGCTACTACTTATATGGGAGTTGCAGGCCTTTGTTTTAGACGACATCTTCATTGATTCAGTTCATGTTTTAGTTCTTCATAGTTAGGGCATGTGTCGCCCATTTCCCTATTCAGTTTGGTTATATCAGAGATCTATGTTTATTTGTATTTTCTGTATTCAGTACTCCTTGGGAGTTAACTATTGTCAGGATGGTTTCATTTATAGTTTTAAAATTATTTGGCGTATCTGGATGGTTTTAATTCTTGGGTGTTATTTCCATCCTTAGTATTTACGTGATTCTTAAACTTTTGGTTGTTAAAAAGGTTTATATATTTGTATTCAATAAAATGGAAATAAAGTTTTAAATTGTTTTTACACTTAGCTTAATTATTTAGGGTGTTTAAATTGGTATATTTTATTTTGCGACAGTGATGCTAAGAATGAACCAACTATTCACTTTGATTTTAATTTGATAAAGGACTGATCGCCTAGTATTTAATTAGGAGGGGTGTCACAGGTGGTATCAGAGCATCAAGTTTTAGTGTCCTTAGGATTTGTGCAGCTTATTATGCTTCCAGCGTTGCTTTGTTTGATATAGAGCCCTATATTTAGGATTTTTGATTTCTACGGTGAGTTTTCGTTCTCCTGCTATAACGTATGTACATTAGTGAATCTTATTTGCGGTCGGGCGTGTTCAAACAATGGAATATGGTAGGCAAGGGTCGTTGGGTGAACAAGAGGAGGCAAGGATTAGTTAAGGTTGTAGAGTATATTCGAGGATGATGACCGTAGTTAAGGTCACCCCTATTATGGAACGAGAAGTCAGGACTGTAAAGACGGCTAGGGCGCAGCCTATGATTTCCAAGTGCTGCTATAGTTGAAAGAGGTGTAAGAGTAGAATCAACCAATGTGGTACGACTGGGAAAAAGTGTGATGAAACATTGAAGAGAACTGTCAATGGAAATTCTAGAAATGCAGAAATTGTGTGTGTTAGCCAAAGGAGGTAAAATACCCAAAGGTTTGGGCATATGACGGAGTGTGGCTACCTGAAAGTGAAAATTTGGAGTAAAATTTTTCTTGGCTTGTCGGAATGAAGTTATAATGGTGGAAGTCAACCACCACTTTTAGAATTGGAATGCTATGTCTATAGAAGGATTTTGGGTACAGTTTGACCGCATGTTCCTTCATCGGATGTTCAGGATAAAATATGAACATTGTTTTGAACTCATCACAGGAGGACCCGACAGAGGTCCATTTCTGATTATGAATTTAAACCGTTAGCGAATCTTGTATCGGAGGATGTAGATACAAGTGGAGGAGAGGAATCCAAGTGGGAGATCGACTCGTAATAATAGTTAAAAACACTTAAAAAGGGAATTCTGCTGGACGGTCGATTCAGAGGTTGACATTGTCGTGCTTTGTAAATGGAGATGATAATGCTTCTTTTTGTGGGAAGCTAAAAGAATCAAAAATTTTAGTCAAGAATAAGACGGGATGCAATGGTGGTAGTGTAGCACCACAAGGGGGGTGTGATTACACATCAGGGGACCCATTTAAATGATCCAAATATCTGAATTCTTACCAAGCAATGGTGAATTCAGTAAGGACTATTGTAACTAATAACATGTTCTTTAGGGCCAACAAGGCTAAGGGAACAATAGGGGTAGACATCAGGAATCGAGCCTACCAAAGTCCGAGAGAAGGACAATCCTAATATGGTTAGTATGACAAGTGATAAGTGGATTATGTGTAGAGGTATTTTATAAAGGGTGAAATCACATGCGTTAATGTTTACTCGAAGTGAGTAAACGGACAAGAGTAGTATGCCTAGTGAAGGACAACGATTAAAGTAGTTTTTGGTTTGGTTTGGACAGGCGTATTACGTCCGGGGACCATTTGTGCAGTCAAGACGATTGGCAAGGTAAAAGTATGAGTTTTATCCTAGGAGGATAAGGCGTATTTTATGTAACACGAGCGAGTCACTATATTTGGTTCATTGCTAGATTAGCATGTAAGACGAGTTTAGTGTGTATAACTATAAACGTTATTATTATGTTAATATTTTCCCTAGTGTAGCGGGTTATCCTTAGTGCTATCCGCGGAGGATGAATGGGTGTATAAATAGTGATATATACTTTATTGAGATTACTCATTTTAGTGATGTGATATACGAGTATGATATTGTCTTAGTTACAAATTTATAGTAATGGTTAGTAGGATAGTAGGCAATTATTGCAAGGCTATCGGAGTGGTTGCCTTAGTGCAGCATGTTTTGTTCTGGAAAGGCCTCACTTGAGAGAGGGTCATACTTGAACTTATATTATCTATTTTAGAGACTTCGGAGGGGATAGTGGGTCGAGATATTCGATCCCGATGTATGAAGGGACTTTTTTGTTATGATTCAGTATGTATTGGCTTTACTGCTGAGCGAAAAGATTTAGCTTATTATTATGTTTAGCGCTCAGGACTTGGTGATAGGAAGAGTGAATTGATATATCTATCCTTTAGAGATGTGGGAGTTGAGAGTTATACCCATATGATTGGGGACGGGATTTCGAGAATCCCGATTGTATGTATTCGAGGTTTATGGAATGTGTTTACCACCAATACTGAACGATAGTGCAATTGGAGAAATGTTCTTTGTTAAGTGTAATTACGGGAAAAGATGTAACTTTTCTGTCAAGAGACGAAATAAAGGGGTACATGCTATGGACGAAGGGCCTAACGGATTTCGATAACCGATAATGCTAGGTAGTAGTGTATCGGGAGGTTCCTTATTTAGATTTCGCTTTGCGAGACACCCCACGCATAAAACTTAGCGTAAGGTTGGAAATAGGGAGATGTTTAGTCATTAGTCCATGAGTTCGGTACCTCGGTCGTAATAGGAGCAAGTAGTTATATCTATAAGTTGGAAGTTGAATTATGATTTAAGGCCAGTGGAGCCGGTAGTGTGGTAAGAAAGCATTAAAAGTTTTGTTTTATTACCACGAGTTGAAAGGTGGAACGATGATAAGGAGAAATTTAAAATTTTGATTTCTAGGGTGATTGAGAGTACTCAAGTGTTGTAATCACATTGTGAGCACAAAGAAAATAAAGAATTGGGCGGTATATGTGAAGCGTATATGATGCTTACGCTAGTATGCACAGTTTATAGGGTGTGTGGGCATCCTGGTTAGCTGATGTTAGAATCGTCTGAGTTGAAGGGACGCGGGAATAGACGTGTGGAATATATGTTTATGGGACTATAATAACGAAGTGGAAGTGGTAGAGTGGATTAAGCACCGTGTGAAAGACGATAAATGCATATACATGTGTGCGATCAGAGTAGCACACCCGAATCTGGTTGGAAGGCCGTGGGAAGACATTTAACTATATGGAGAACACTCGGAGTGGAGTTGTAATTAGTCAAATATGAGAATGACTTGCACGTACAAAGAGTGATGATGTTATTATAGTATAAAAGGTCCAGAAGTGCACATCGTGGAGAAAAGTGCACGGGGCAGAACTTTCAGAATACGCAAAGGAAATAAGGGGGGTATTAAATGTCACTTAATGTGAGACATTATAAGTAGAATTTGATGTTGAGCGGGACATAGTGATTAGTCTCCGCAAGCACTACTCATAAATAGAAATCGGTTGGAACAAGAGGGTCAACCAGAGAATTTTGTGGCTACCGACGATCCCTCTAATGGAAGAGGCTAGTAAAGTCGGTAAAGTTTCTTTGATGGGTTGCCAACCTCAAGGCAAGATCCAGGGTTCATTCGAACGTGTGGAACAAGTCGCCCAAGAAGTAAGTGATTGATGTTCCTTTGGGGTTATTTACAATATTAACTAGTGTGCCCCAGTCTTCCTTTGAAATGAAAGATCGCGCCAGTACATGGTCCTGCACGGTATTTTTCTAAATTAGGATGAGAGTTTTTAATCCCACCTTAAATATAGGATTTCAGGAAGAAGAGGGGATAACATTTCGTTTTGAGTAGGTTGTGTCACCCTTAATCAGGGGAGTAGGCGAGCGGTGATTAACCATTAGTGGAGCAGTGTGAAAATAATTTTGGATTCATTGTGATCGTTTTATTTCCACAACGGTTATAGCTAACAAGTGGAGTATAGTACAGTAATTGGGGGAAGATATTACCTAATGGTAGGGTTTTGTGGGAGCACTCGTACCTGTTTATTGTGAACAAGGTGCTTATTGAGGTTTTGGTGTGGAAAAATCTTAACTTTTCTCCTTCTGAATGTTAAGAGATGGGCGAATAATCAGAATTTTGGATTGGTCGAGTTAGAGTCTGATGACTATGGTGGAATTACCTCGGTTGTTTTAGGCGAACAAGAGTGGTCAGATGTTCGTATGGTTTCTCTCGGAATGGGAGTTTTGTGTTTAGATAAATACGAGTAGTTGTCATGTAGTGAGGTGCGGCCTCCCAATGACATTGAAATAATGGGAGTCAATTATGTATAGGCTCGTCTTATACGAATGTTGTCGGTTAGGAGCACGATGTGAAGTGTGTTTAATGAGAGTGTTAAACAATCTTGCTGTGGGCGGGGGCTATAGTGATTAAGCGCCTTACTATGTAGATAGTTTGCGTACTGATAAGGTGTCCAAAATTGTTTTACCAGGTAGGCCTTATTTTTCGAATTTCGGGATGAAATTCTGTTATTAGGGGGGAGGTATGTAATACCCCGCATTTTTATGGCTTTTAAATTTAGGGATTTATTAAATTTAATTGAGATAAATTAATTTAATATTAATCCAAAAATTCGTTTTAATATTTACTAGCATGACGAGAGTTAGTAATTATTAGAAATTTGTTGAATATTACTAGATGAGTAAAGTAATATATAAGATTGATTTTATCAAAATTGTCACGATTGAATAAAATGGCAATTACGGAAATCAAGTTGGGACGCGCCTGTGTCGTGTCAGGACTAAATTATTATTATTATTATTATTATTATTATTATTATTATTATTATTATTATTATTATTATTATTATTATTATTATTATAAGTGAATAAATTATAAGTCTCCTCAATGATCATTTCGAGTGCAGCAATGTGTCCGGAAGGGTCGAGATAGACAGAAAAGTATACCCGGGGATTTAGTTTGGGTCTCGGGGCGTTTTTAGGCTTAATTGGCATCCCGGGAGGGTATATTAGACATTTTATATTTTTGGGTAATAAAACCCACGAATTTCCAATAGTTATATCAGACATTAGGAGTTCCCTTTTATGGTTAACAAACACAGAACCTTAGAACGACCATTAGAGATGAAGATAGGAAGCTTTTCAAGCAACCCAAGGCCAAAAACTCATCCGTTTGCACCGCCAGCACCATCAAAACGTAGATCGCACGATGACGAACGCAACCATGCCTTTTTCATCCATAAATCAGAACCTTAAATTTCAGGCAAGTATCTATCTTGCTTTGTTTTTAGTTAATGTCTCACCCATATTAGTTTAGGATTATCAAGAACATGTTTTATGAAAGAAATTGATAATTTAAAGACTTTAAATCACATGTTTAGAGAAATTTAATATATTCTGGACATACCCATCATGTGTAGAGGATTACCCATGAATTAGTATGAATTTAGAAAAAAGAAATCTGGGAAATAATTAGAAGAATGGATGTTTCATCCAAAATTAGGGTTCTTGAAGATTATGTCAATTTTACCCCATTAATTTGATATCGTTGATGAATTTGAACATGTTTCACGTAGAAAATCATGTAGTTAAGTATATAGTACCAATAGTAATGTTGTTTGGGAGTTTGGGGACCGTTAATGGAGATTTGGTTGAGGTTGGAGAAGCAAACCCGTAACTTAACAATGGAAGAATTCGTCATAATTGCTTGATCGATCGATCGACCAAGAACATCGATCGATCGATGATCGATCGATCGACATCCTTTCCTCGATCGATCGATCCCTCCTGGAAAAGTGCATATTTTTCCTCTTTTAGTTTAATCCTGTTAAAATGCGTAGGAATCCTTGATTATTATCGATAGAGTATAATGGGTTTTAAAGAGGACCAGTAGGGTGTAGGTAGACTTCGTTGAGTGAAATTTATTGTGGGATGAAATTGTGGGTTAACGGAGAGTTATTCACACATAGGAAATTGTGCGTACGTTTACTAAAAGATTGAGACTCATAAAGGATTTAGACTAGAAGGTAAGTGAGAGTATACCTAGTGAAATTGTACTTAGTGATATAGAATACTTAGAGAGATGAGAAGTAAGTATGAAATAAATTATACTTGAGAATAAAAGAGACGAATTCGTTATGCAAGATAATCGAGTAATATGTGCGGAGAACGGATAATTATAATTATGGCTTGTGGGCGCACCTAATTTATAAAATGTGAATATTTATATATATGACTGTGTGATTGTGCATATATTATATATCTATGTAAAAATCATACCCGGGCTACTTTCTATCACGGAGTTTGCCGCGCCAGGACAAGTTTATCTCAATTGGACCTTTATGGGGGGATATTGAGTCGTACCCTAGAAGATAGTATCCTTGATACAGGTGATCTGAATGATAGTCAGATGGTCCTAAGAGACGTGAGGTATGTGCTGACCTCTTAGTGACTGAGAACTATGCTTAGCCTCCATTTGTATGTGTTTTGTGTTAATACAGTTCAAGAGTAATTCCAAACTAGTATTTCCCTTAGTACGAGTGATATGGGGACTTGATAGCAGAGTATGCCAGCACCATAAATTTTATGTGTGGTGTCGTTAGTATATATATTATATGTGAGACTAATATATATACGTATATTTACAAGGGAACTTTCTTCTGTTCGTATAAGTAGTTAAGTAATGAATAAATGTTTCAACTTTCTTATGAGGTTTCAGGAACTGTATAACGGTACTGATTTTTTCTAAATAGCGTAAGAAATCTTGAAGAGATTAATTTTCTAATGTAAATATCATAACCTTACTTTTCACGGGATAAAACCTTATGGAGAATAAGTTAGAGAGACTTATAAGATTTATTAGTACGGTAGGCATGCACACTAGATGAGAGGTGAGAATTCTCAAGAGAGTGTCTCATACTAACATGGTTGTTGCATTAGCAGGTAAGCATTTTAAATACTTGTTAAACTATATTAAAACTATTTTACACTCGGGCTCTAACCCGTTTCATGTATTTCTCTCTCTCTTGTATATATATGTATATATATTACAGGTGCCCAGCCACAGGGGCGACATGCATAGGTTCCTTGGATTGGACGCGCTACAGCTTATGTTGGAGTTGCAGGCCTTTGTTTTAGACGACCTCTTCATTGATTCAGTTCCTGTTTTAGTTCTTCATAGTTAGGGCATGTGTCGCCCATTTTCCTATTCAGTTTGTTTATATCAGAGATCTATGTTTATTTGTATTTTCTATATTCAGTACTCCTTGGGAGTTAACTATTGTCATGATGGTTTCATTTATAGTTTTAAACTGGTTTGTCTTATCTGGATGGTTTTAATTCTTGGGTGTTATTGCCATCCCTAGTATTTATGTGATTCTTAAACTTTTGGTTGTTAAACAGGTCTACATAGTTGGATTCAATAAAATAGAAATAAAGTTTTAAATTGTTTTTACACTGAGCTTAATTATTTAGTGTATTTAAATTGGCATATTTTATTTTGCGACAGTGATGCTAAGAATGAACCAACTGTTCACCTTGATTTTAATTTGATAAAGGACTGATCGCTCAGTATTTAATTAGGCGGGGTGTCACAATGTGTAAATGGTTTTGAAAAGAAATACGACTTAGAAACCAATTATATCCATGTATAACAATATATCAACAATTAACATATACTTGTAGGTACGTGGTAAAAAATGGTTTGAAATCAAATAGGTACATTGCTATGTCACAACTTATTACTGTGTACATTTAAATTTTTTGTGTAAATCACATGGCACAAACCATTCAATTAACATAATTACAATCGCAAAGTATCATTAATAATATGACTGTATTTACTATCCGAATAATTATTTATGTGACACCCCGCCTAATTAAACCTTGGGTGATCAAGCCTTAATTTAATTTTAAACAGGTTTCTTAAATGGTTCATTCTTAGCATCACTGTTGAAAACCTTTTCAATTACTAACCACCTAAGTGAAATTAAGCTAGTGCCAAATTTTATCTTTATTAGAATAGATATAACTCATGCAAAACAATATAAATTAAGCAGTACTAAAACCAACCATCATAAATAACTGAATAAAATAAAGTCTTGCCAAAAACCACGGCTGAAATAAAACCAAATCAAAATCCAACACAACAGAATAACTACAAATGTAATGAGTGGACAACATGTCCCAAAATGAGAGTACTAAAACTGAGTTCCTACACTAAATCCAAAAGGATAAAGGAATCGTCTAATCAATGCCCTGCAACACCCACCTATGCTGCAGCTCCGAAATCCTTGGAATGAAGTCAAGCTTGGCGTCCCTGTGGCTGGACACCTAAAAGGTTTTAAAAATATTTTATAGCAAGTGTTATTACACAAAAAGTTTTGAAAATATTTGGCAAGTAATTTATCGCAATAAATATCAGTTATTGATTACACATGTTAGGATCACGCACACTCTCTTGAGTCTCCTCACCTCTCATCTATCGTGCGTACCTAATGTTCCTACCTAGTCTCGCTACCCACTTTAACTAGGTCTCCAATGTATACACACCTCATACACTTTAGCTCATCAGTACCGCCCATACCGTACGCTACATGCTACCCTTAATTTACATTAAGTCATTAGTTAATTTTCACTATAACCTTCCCATACCGCCCATACAGTATGTGTCCTAACGTCTAGTAATTATCATTACTCTTACTTTATTATCAATACTTTAAAAATTAAGTTCTCACACTTAATCAAATCTTAGGTACACACTACCTACTTTCTCTACTAATCACACTCAAGTAAATTTTATATTTATTCTAGCTGCACACTTATATGTTCCAACCACCCTTACTCATAATTAGTTTATACAATCTTAGTTATGCACTAATAATTCTCACTACTATCACGACTGAGTATATTGAAAACAATATTTAGGTACGCCCCACCTAATCTTACTACTATCACACATAAGTAGATTATTCAGACAATATATCCTCCACACACACATATACCCAATACATCATACCCTATCATCGGTCCTATTTCACACATTAAGGACAAATGGTTAGGAATGTCTCCTTGATCCTGGCTCGAAATGCCTCCTCGAGAAATATTCAGAATGTCTCCTCGAACATGGTTGGGAATGTCCCCTCGAACCTGGCTCGGAATATCTCATCGAGCATTGTTAGAAATGTCTTATCGAACTTATAAATCCTATCACAAGGAAACATACCATAGGCATTCACAACCCAAGTAATATTATAGAACAATAGGTATTCACACAACCAAATTATTCTCGTGTGTACATAGTAGTTTTCTCACGTATACTTTCTGTTGATGTAAAAAATTAGATCACTCTAATTATTCAATCACAGATAAATAAATGAGACAAAGAATTTTTAAAGTGGTTCAGCCTTATAAGAATGGCCTACGTTCACTATTATGTTATTGCTGAGTGTTTGGAAATTCTCGATTACAAGTTCTATCAAGAAATTCCAGTCCGGGGTCCGCTTTACAATGAGGATTGTACAATGTATTTATAGCCCTCTGGATGTAGAGTGAAAGGGTAATACATTAAATGATGTACATATGAAAGGGTGATACATTCAATGCTCCATAAGCGTGTGCGTCTGAATGATAAGCATTTAATGAATAGTCAAACTGTTGGTTATCCCGCTATTAATGCTTTGTTCGAGATATAGCTCGGACCGCCTGAGTTGCTCGGACCGCCTAAGCTTCTCGGTGCTCAAGAGTTCCTCGGAGAGTTCTCGTTCCTCAGAGCGTATGAGTTCCTCAGGGAAACAGTTTTCCTCATTGTAGTATGGTTCCTCGGAGCGTGTGAGTTCCTCGAAAGTGTTTGTTGTTGCCACGTGTCTTCACTTTATAGTTCAAATTTTGAGGAGTATGGAACATTCTTTCTCGGAATATGATAGCTTTAAATAGTCCTCCTGATTTTTAGGAATGTTTTCCCTTGTATTTATTTCTCTTTCCAAATTCGTAGAATCAGGCTTTTTGAATTTTCACAACCGCCTCGATCTCTGCGTACTTTTTGTTTTTTTAGCCGTCGGTAGCGTAATTATTTCTTTTTGTAATCATTACTTCTCCATTTCCTAAGGCAAGGTATTTAAACTTCATAGACGCTCCCATCGTCTTCTAACTTTTCAAATTTGTATTTTCGAGTTTTTCGTCGTCTCTTTCTCTCGTGTGTATTCATCTTTTCCATCGTCCGTTGTCATCAGATCCACTCTTTTTCTGTAAGATTTTCTTCCTTCTTCTTCATTTCTTTAATTCATTATGGTTTACCCTGTTGAATCTCTTGATACGTTTCGTTCTGATTTTTCCATTCCCTCCTGGGTTGTTCTGGAAGAGCTTTCTGAGCCTTCTGATTATTTCCGCTTGGCTGAGGGACATTGGTTCCCCAGTCTTTTTATTGCTAAGTGTGGATTTTCTTTTCCACCAAATCCCTTGTGTTTGGAATTCTGTCAGTACTTTGACGTTGTTCCTGCAAGAATAGCCCCCAACACATGGAGAATAGTTAATGGGGTGCATAGATTAAATCAAATCCATGGAACTCGCATAGGAATTCATGAGATTATGTTTTGTTATAGATGGGCAGTTAATGATAACATTTTTTATTTAAAAACTAGATTTTTAAATAGAGCCTTAGTAGTCAATCTCCCTGATGCCAATAGGGATTATTTTGAGCATGGGGTTGTCATAAAAAATTGGCAACATGCTCCTTTATCTGGAGATGAAGTTTATCAGGGTCCCAGATGCCCTCCTTATGGCAATGGGATAGGTTATTTTTATTTCATTTTATTTATTTTGAAATCATGCTTCTTTTATGTTTGATAAAATGTGCCATTGATATTTCCATGTCTATTTATTTGCAGTTGACAGTAAAAGAAAGTGCCCAAAAGAAGCAGATGTCAATATAAGGAATTTGAAACTTAGCTGGAGCCTGCATCAATCTGTTGCTGACGAGCATATTAGGTCGGCATTATATCTGCTGCAATACAAGAGCTACACCACTTCTTTTACTGCTCGTCCAGTAATAAGTTAATCAGAGCCAGTACCAGCTTCCACCAGCTCCTTGCCTGAATCTCACGTCCCTTTAAGCGAAAGGATGAAGAGAAGAAGACGTCCCACTCTCTTCGAGAAACCTGCCTCCGGCTCTAGTGAGGCAAAAAGAAGTAAGGTTGATGTCCCAGGGGAGGGGGCAAATAAGAATGATGCACCTTCCTCGGCAGCTGTCGTGAAGGTTGCCGAGAAGTCCGCAGTGGCTCCGAGCAGGTCTGCTGCTCCTGGAGAGGTGATTGTAATATCACCGACTAAGGGTTCTTCCTTGGTTGAATCTATCCTTGTTCCCCCGAGGAGGCTGAAGAAAAGCTCCTCGGTTAATTTGGCTGACACCATTACTCAGCCCCCAGCTACTGGAACTGGGGTTCCAACTTTTGTTCCCCCGAGCTCTGCCATGAGCTCGGTAAAGTCCTGGATCATTCCCGAGGTCCAAGGTACTGAAGAAAACCTTACTCGAGATATGTTCACCTCGTTAGCTGCTCGTCACCTTGCTTCTGTAAGTCTTCTTACTTTGAACTTTTCATACTTCCTTTGTCATTTCCGTTTCTGACTTGTTTTCTTTTTTCCTTTCACAGTTGACGAGCTGCTTTAATATAATTCTGAAGAAGGATGAAGCAATTAAAGCTTCATGCTCCTCGTCCAGTGTGGAGGGAGCTTTGGAAGAAGCTATCAAGTCTTTAGACGATTCTCGCCAGACATATGCTACTGACAAGGTTGTCTGGGAGAAGGAGCTTGCCTCCACCGAGCAGGAAAAAGCTCGAGTTGTTGATGCCTCCAAGGAGTTGGAGAAGAGAATAAATGCCTTAGAGAAGGCAAATAAGGAGCTCGAAGAGAAGCTCAAGACTGCTGGAGAGTTTGAAAATAAACTCAAGGCTGCCGAGGAGGAGTTGGCTCAACTTCGGGAAGTAGGTCGGAAGAAAGAGGAGGTTGAAAATAAATTGCAAGCTGCTGATAACCTGTTGTCCGAGATGTTTTCCTCGGAGAAGTTGAAGAGGAAGATGGCTGTGAAGAAGTCCTTCAGCGCTGGCTGGGACAAGGGGTGGAACAAGGGATTGGCTTCCATGGTGTCGCAAGTGGACTATGGCAGCCTCAAATACTTTAAGGATGGATGGGTTACTGCTCTCCAGGAAATGAAAGTTGATGAATCTTCTGAGCTTTTCCAGCAACACATTCCTGGTCCCCCTCCAACCCCAGAAGATCTTGAAGAGGACGAAGCTGCCTCAGAAGAGTCTTCTATGGTGATGGGAGATCATCCCCTAGCCATTCAGCATGCTGTCGAGGAACTTCAGCAGATTGTTACTTCCTCCGAACAACTGCCAGTGCTCCCCGAGCAACTATCCATTCCTTCCGAGCAACCTACTTCCTCGCCCCAGCCTCCTGAGAAGGTTTTAGGAGACAAGTAAAAGGTCTAGAGTTGTTCGGGTTTATCTTTACATTTTTCTTTTGTCAATTATAACCCAACACTTGTAACTCTGAATTTTATGATCTAATAAAACTTGGACTTTTTTTCATACTGTCGTCTATATTCTATTCATACTCTGTCTTCATTCTTATTGATTACTTCTTTTTCTTTCTCTGCTAGTTTCTGGCCAGGATGGAATTGTTATCTGCCCATGATACAAAGCTACTACGATAATGTAATGAATACTTTAAGTCTGGTCACACAGACCTGAGTGCAACACAAGTTGTAGACATCCTCGGCCAAGATGCTTCAGAACAGGCAGTGAAAGCATATCAATATCTGAAGTGTCTGCTTGATCGAGCGGTGGCTAATAATGTGGCTTATTATGATATGATCGAGGATCTCCAAGGCACCCTCGAAGACCTTCAGCTACAATACAAAAAATCCACTGCCCTGTTGCATGAGGGGTACGAGAAGAAGTACCAGCAACTCAATGCTGACAAGGGGTACGAGAAGCGTTTTACTGGCTACGAGGTGAGGGAGAGAACTCTGAGGGGCGAGGTCGAGGAATGCAGACAAATTGCCGAGTTGCTAGACCAAGAGAACAAAAACTTGCAGAAAGAGATATCACATTTGAAGTCTGTAGCCTCTTCTTCAAAAGCCTTAATCCCAGTGACCGATGAGGGATTCTCGTTCTTAGAGGTCGAGAACGCTAACTTGAGGGACGAGTTGGAAACCTTGAAGAGGTCTGGTCCTTCCACATCTTCTCGGGGACGAGCAAGAGCACCTCAGGGACGAGCAAGGGGAGCTCGAATTCCTGTCGAGGAACAAAGGACTCAGTCTGCCCTAGAGAACCAGGCCTTCCAGTTAATGGCGATGAACCAGGCGTTGGCTGAAATGTCAAAGAAGATCAGGGACTTGGAAGAGTAGCTCTCTGAGCAGAAATCTACCTTAGAGAACAAAGAGCTCTTCATAAAAAATTTCCGCGAGCAGCTGGACAAACTAACATATCAATTCCACAAACATCCCAGGGAGTTTTGGATGGCTGGATACAACGAAGAACTATACCACTTGGACGATCGTATCCAGAATGCCAACAATGAGGGCTACAAGCAAGGCTGGTTGAATGCCTTAGGTGTGCTGCAGCTCGAACAGGGTCATTACCTGTGGGACTATCACGATCCCGGGTTGCTCGACTTACCTGTGCCACCATTCAAATTGGATATGAGTTGGATCCTTGCACGAGCCATTCCTCAGAGCTTGATTTCCAAATATCTCGGTGACTACAATCTCCATTCAATTATTGAAGTATCTCGTCCCGAGCACCTTCTAGATCGACCATCCATGATGAATATCAGGATGTTAAAGGATCTCAACTTCATAAATTCTCCCCTGGCTTTAAATGATCCGCCTGTTGGCGAAGAACTTGTGTCAAAAGCAGAGGGGAAAAAACCAGTAGAGTAGGAATTTTGATGTAATAGTTAGTATACATTTCAATATCAATGTAATTTGTTTCATTATTAATGTAATTTGTAATTTATTTTGAATTCAATGAAAGACTTTCATTTTTGTTTGCAAATCTTAACTGCTATTGTCTTGTAATTATCAAACACTTTATATTTGTGCATATCTGTTAAAAAGATAACAATATTATGTGGTTTGTCGACCAACTCAGTAATAACTAAAAAGTTACAAGTATCAATAATGTTGCTCGATCACTTAATAATAAAGTTTTGTTGCTCGACCAACTTAGCAATAAAGTAATAAGTATAAAAATGTTTAAAATATTTCCAACCAACCAAGGTCGTTAAATTCTTCATGTCGACCAACTACAGTTAGTGGGTTTTTATCCCCGACCAGCTATAGTTAGTCTTTTTGAAATAATTTTACCCATAAAATGTTTCCGACCAACCGAGGTCGGTAAATTTTCCTTGTCGACCAACTACAGTTGGTGGGTTTTTATCCCCAACCAGCCATAGTTAGTAGACTTTGGCGCTTTCTAAAATAATTTTACCTCCCGACCAACATAAGTTGGCATTTTCGAGAATATATTTACCTCCCGACCAACATAAGTTGGCCTTTTCGAGAATATATTTACTTCCTAACCAACATAAGTTGGCATTTTTAGGAATATTTTGTTTCCTAGCCAAACAGGTTGGCATTTTTAGGAATATTTTGTTTCCTAGCCAAACAGGTTGGCATTTTTAGGAATATTTTGTTTCCTAACCAATCGAGGTTGGCATTTTTAGGAATATTTTTGCTTCCTAACCAACCAAGGTTGGCATTTTTAGGAATATTTTTGCTTCCTAACCAATCGAGGTTGGCATTTTTAGGAATATTTTTGCTGAGTAGTCTGATCTTTGCCGAGTTTTGTCGAGTAGTGTGTAGCGCTAGTATTCCCCGAAAAATTCTCAATAAAATGAAAAACTTTGGCATAATATCTTCATTTTATTCATAATGATGGAACTGCATTACATGGGAATATACATCACTGATAACACTTGCGCAGGTGCTCTGCGTTCCATGCATTCTTAAACTCTTCCCCCTCTAGAGTTACTATTCGGTAAGTTCCTGGTCGAACAACTTCTGTAACTCAGTATGGTCCATGCCAATTTGCCTCCAGTTTATTGTGCTTTTGAATTACTTTCTTCAGCACATAGTCTCCTTCTTTCAAGTCGCATTTCTTTACCCTCTTGTTGTAAAACAAAGTTGTTCGCTGCTGGTATGCAACATTTCTGATGGATGCTTCTTCTCTAACTTCCTCGAGCATATATAAATCCAGTCTTCTCATTAATTCGCTAACAGGGGAATTGAAATTCAATACCCTGTGTGTTGGGAGGCCCAACTCGGCAGGTATAACAACTTCACTTCCAAACGCCAGCCTATATGGTGATTCTCTAGTTGCTACTCGGGGAGTAGTTCGGTAAGCCCAGAGTACTGATTGTAGCTCATTGATCCAATTCGATTTTGCATCATCCAGTCTTTTCTTCAAGCCATTTAGCAGCGTTCTGTTTGTCACTTCAGTTTGTCCATTGCTTTGAGGATGGCCTGGTGCTGAGTGGACCTTTAAAATATTTGACTGATGGCAATAGGCAGCGAACTCCTCATTATCAAATTGTGTTCCATGGTCTGTGATGAAATCATGAGGAAGACCATATCGATAAATGATGTTTTTCCAAATAAATTGGTACACCTTCTCGTACGTCATATCAATGAGTGGCTCAGCTTCTACCCACTTAGTAAAATAATCCACTGCGACGACGAGGTATTTGAACCTTCCTCGGGTCGTTGGCAGTGGCCCAACCAAATCTATTCCCCACATGGCAAATGGCCAAGGGGAAGTTATAGGTGTCAACAATTCTTGTGGAGTTCTTCGGATGGAGGAAAAGCGCTGACATTTGTCACATTTCTTAGCATAGGCTATACAATCGTCTCTCATCGTCGGCCAGTAGTATCCCTGCGTCATCATCCTTTGCAAAAGAGTCCGACCTGCTACATGTGCTCCACATGACCCTTCATGGATCTTTTCAATTAATTCTTTCACCTCGGAGGGATATACGCATCTCTGCAAACCTGCCATAATTCCTCGTCTTTATAAAATACCATTAGTTAATACATACCGAGCAGCTTTAAACTTCAATTTCTTGGCTGCGAGCTTGTCAATTGGCAATTCTCCCTCCTCAATATATGCCCTGATGGGATCCATCCAAGATGGTCCTAAATCAAGGGTGATAAAGTTCATCGTCAGGTCTTCATCTATACTCCGACCAGCCAACACTTCAATTGGTATTATTCGTCGTAGCTCGGTACGAGTAGCTGATGCTAGTCGAGCTAGGGCGTCTGCTATCGCATTCTCTATTCTTAGTATTATGACCAGCTGAATAGCGGTAATTCTGACACCAGCTCCTTTGCCTTTGCATGATATCTGATCATTAACTCTCCTTTGACTGCACATACTCCCATCATTTGGTTTACAATCAATTGAGAATCACTGAAGATAATAATCTGCTGCGCCTCCATAATTTTTGCCAAACTAAGACCTGCAATCATTGCCTCATACTCAGCTTCATTATTAGAAGCTTTAAATTGGAAACGTAGGGCGTATTCCATGTCGACCTCATCCGAAGTGCTCAAAACTATCCCCGCGCCACATCCTGTAGTGCAAGATGAGCCATCTACATATAGCCTCCATATAGGTAACTCGTCTTCAAATTTCTGATCAGTTAGAGTTCCTCGGTGAAATATTTACTGCTTCCTTTCATCCTCCTCGGATATTTCTCGCTCTTCGTCGATTATTTTTTCTTTCCCTTTTACCAACCGGAGTTGGTCTGAGCTCAAATTTAATGATCATGTAACATCCACTTTCCCTTTTACCAACCGGAGTTGGTCTGAGCTAGTGTTTGTTGATCCTGTAACATCCACAGGTTGATCAGCGAGCAACTTTTGCTCCTCGGGGGTATCAGGATAAGTGAACTCTGCTATAAAATCTGCAACAGCCTGCCCTTTTAGTGATGATCTGGGTTCATAGACTATATCGTATTCACCGAGTTCTATTGCCCAGTACATCAATCTCCCTGATTTTTCTTGCTTATGAAGGGCTTGCCTCAATGGCATATCAGTATATACGACTATAGTATGAGCCTGAAAGTATGGCCTCATTCTCCTACTCGCTTCAATCAACGCCAGTGCTAACTTTTCCAACCTTGGATATCTAATCGCTGCTCCTCGAAAGGACTTACTTGTGTAGTAAATTGGTTTTTGCACTCCATTCTCCACTCTGATTAGCGCCGATCTAACTGCATTCTCGGACACTGCAAGATATAAGTATAATTTTTCTCCCATCACTAGCCTGGACAACAGTGGAGGTGCTACCAAGTATTTCTTCAAGTCTTGAAAAGCCTTCTCACATTCATCATTCCACTCAAAAGTCTTTCTGAGTGTCTTGAAGAATGGGAGACATCTATCAGTTGCTCGCGATACAAATTTGTTGAGTGCTGCTACTCGTCCTGTAAGACTTTGCACCTCTTTCTTCGTCATTGGAGATCGCAACCCTAATAGAGCTTTGATCTTTTCAGGATTTGCCTCAATTCCTCGTTGATTGACAATGTACCCGAGGAACATGCCTTCTCGTACTCCAAATATGCACTTCGTCGGGTTCAGCTTCATTTGATATTTATCGAGTTGATCAAAAGTCTGGCTTAAGTCAACTAGATGATCGGCAGTTTTTATGCTCTTTCTCAGCATGTCGTCAACATAGACTTCCATATTACAACTGATTTGTTCAGCAAAAACCTTGTTCATTAGCTACTGATATGTCGCACCTGCATTTTTCAAACCAAAAGGCATAACATTATAACAATAAGTTCCCCTAGGGGTAATGAAAAAAGTACTTTCCCTGTCTTCAGGTTTCATTTTGATCTGATTGTAACCAGAATAAGCATCCATGAAGCTCAGTAACTCGTGTCCCGAGGTAGCGTCCACCAGTTGATCAATTCGGGGCAATGGAAAGTGATCCTTTGGGCATGCTTTATTGAAGTCGGTGAAGTCTACACACATCCTCCACTTGTTATTCTTCTTCTTCACCATCACCACATTGGCTAACCAGTCTGGATATTTAACATCTTCAATGAAACAAGCTTTCTGGAGCTTCTCGACTTCCTCCTGTATAGCTTGATTCTTCTCGGGGCTGAAGACTCTTCTTCTCTGCTTTACAAGCTTGATCTCCTTATTCACATTGAGCTCGTGACATAAGAAATTTGGATCTATCCCAGGCATATCTTCATGACTCCACGCAAAAAAAAAAATTATGCTTCTAAGGAAAGTTATTAATTCTTGTTTTAATGAGGCTTCCAACGACGAACCTACTTGAGTAGTTCGTTCAGGACGCTCATCGTCCAGAATGATGTTTTCAGTAGCTTCCACCACTTGACCCTTCACGAGTTGCGACTCATCTCAAGGATCCCATGTTTCAATCTCTGCACCTTCATCCACTTGATAGGTAGTAGTCTTTTTCATTGATTCCTCCAGTTCTGCTTGCTCGGCGGATGAATAATAGCATTCTCGAGCTACTTTCTGATCACCTTTCACAACTCCTACTCCAAAATTTGTTGGAAATTTTAGGCACTGATGCACTGTAGATGGTATAGCCTCGAACTTATTCAATCCTACTCTTTCCATGATGATATTGTATGATGATTGAATATTCTTATCCATTATGAAGAAGCGTATTCTTTCTGTTCGACAAGCAGGCCACATACCAATGAATATATCCAACTTGATCGTCCCAAGTGAAAACACTTTCTCGCCAGTAAAATCGAGGAGGGGTCTATGATAAGGCTCAAGTTGAGATAGCTTTAGATTTAAACTATCGAAGCACGAGTAGAACATGATGCCTGCCGAGCTACCATTGTCGACCAGTGCTCTTGAAATCATTACCTCCTTCATTCTCATCTTGATCACCAATGGGTCATCATGAGGATACAGAACACCTGCGAGGTCATTCTTGGAGAAACCGATGACCAATTTTTCTTTGTTCATCTTTCTCGGGCGATCCTCCTCAGCTAGATTTATTCGTTGAATGTACGAGCAAGCTTGAGCCTCACAGAGGTAAGCTTTTATTTCTGCAGTAAGGTCTCCCCCTCCTGCATCTCCACCTGTAATAACATTACAATCAAATGACCCAAAGCGTATTAAAAATACCCCCCGTTCTGGCTGCTTTGGTCTTTTAGGAAGATCGGGATCATCCTCAGGATCATCTTCATGATTTCTTTTCTTATTCACCTCTGCTCGACGAGGAGATCTAGACCTCTCTCTTGTTCGGTCGCTGTTTCTTCTTTCATTTCTACGATCAACGTACTTTGCCAGTTTTCCTCGTTTAATGAGTGTTTCAATCTCATTCTGAAGAGCTATGCAATTTTTGGTCATATGGCCATGATCTTTGTGAAACTCGCAATATTTTTCCCTATTCCTCGTGTCAGGGTCTGCCTTCATTTTCTTTGGCCAATTTAACTCCTTGATGTTCTTAATTTCTTCCAGGACGTGGTTGATATCTACCTTCAAAGGAGTGTAATTATCAAATTTCTTCAATACCTCCCATGATGACCTATTTTTGGATTGTTTGTCACCACCATTATCCTTATGTTCTTTCTTCTTGGTTTTGTCGACTTCCACCTTGGTTTCTTTATCCAAATTCTTCTTCGCAACCATAGCCTCCTCGGCATTCATGATTTTGGCCGCTTTTGCCATCAATTCTGACATAGTTGTGGGTGGATCTTTGGCCAAAGTGTAATACAATTTGTTAGGCAACAGCCCACTCATCAGGGCAGTGATCGCTGTCTTCTCCTCATAATCAATGACTTCAAGTTTCTCGTTATTAAAACGAGTTATATAATCTCTGGTACTTTCACCAGCTTTTTGTCTCACACTTAACGGATGTGCTACTCGTTTAACTGTCTTTGCCCCAAAGTAGAAATTTCCAATGAATAACTCGGCCAGTTGAAAGAAAGTTGAGATCTTACCCCGAGGAAGATTATTATACTATATTTGAGCAGATCCGGTAAGATTTCTCGAGAATGCCGGCATCTCATCTCGTCTGGGACAGCATAGATGTCGGCAGCAGCTTGATATTGTTCTATATGAAGAACAGGGTTAGTCTTTCCATCATATTTGGGGGTCACAACAGGTGCTTTGAACTTTGATGGTGTTGAAAAATCTACAATGGCCTGGACAAAAGGTGTTCCTCGAACAAAGGTTCGTTGTAGAGGGTTCTTGGTTTTAACCATTTCCCCTAATCTATCCTCCAGCCTTTGAATAGAGCCTTTCCATGCATCATTTCCTTCTTCGGGCCAGTTGGTTCGAGCAGCTGATCGCGTTGAAGTGTCTTCCTGGGATCTATCCTGACGAGCAGCTGGTCGCGACTAGGCAGATCCTTCCCTTAAGGCTGTTGATCGTCGAAATCTCCTCGACACTGCATTAAGAGGACTTTTGTTCCTCCTAGGGCCTAGTCTGTTGAAAGGAGAAACCCTACTTAATCTTTCCAATGCGCTGGTCCTTTTTGGGGAGAGAGTGACACGTTGTTCAGTATCTGTGGCTCGCACCGATGAAGTTCGCCCAGGTTGATAAGAGAAATCACCAGATTCCTTATTACGATATGAATAGGTACTCCAAGTACGTGAGGATGACACACGGGTGTTTCTTTGAATACTCTGCATTCCTGAATGAGTTGGTGCACCGCCATAAAGGGTTTGGATGAGTTGTCGCATTGTTTCTTGCATGACGGTCTGGCCCTGAGCCAGATTTGTCATTATTCCGGCCATATCTGGAATATTTGGCAGAGCAGATGGATTTGGAGGGGTTCCAGCGTTTCGATTGCTGGATTTCGTAATATCAGCCATTCGTAATGGATTATTTATGGTGAAAAACGATATTACCAGTCGTTCCCACAGACGGTGCCAATCTGTTGATGTAAAAAATTAGATCACTCTAATTATTCAATCACAGATAAATAAATGAGACAAATAATTTTTAAAGTGGTTCAGCCTTATAAGAATGGCCTACGTCCACTGTTATATTATTGCTCAGTGTTTGGAAATTCTCGATTACAAGTTCTATCAAGAAATTCCAGTCTGGGGTCCCCTTTACAATGAGGATTGTACAATGTATTTATAGGCATCTGGCTGTAGAGTGAAAGGGTAATACATTAAATGATGTACATATGAAAGGGTGATACATTCAATGCTCCTTAAGCGTGTGCGTCTGAATGATAAGCATTTAATGAATAGTCAAACTGTTGGTTATCCCGCTATTAATGCTTTGTTCGAGGTGCAGCTCGGACCGCCTGAGTTGCTCGGACCGCCTAAGCTTCTCGGTGCTCAAGAGTTCCTCGGAGAGTTCTCGTTCCTCGGAGCGTATGAGTTCCTCGGGGAAACAGTGTTCCTCGTTGTAGTATGGTTCCTCGGAGTGTGTGAGTTCCTCGAAAGTGTTTGTTGTTGCCACGTAGACTGCCACGTGTCTTCACTTTATTGATCCATGTCAGCAGACTAAATTTGGCATCAACACTTACCGTACTTATTAATCAACGATTTATCTCACTATCGTACATATTAGAGTATTCGCAAAACTATAATATCTCTCGATACCTCTCTATTTATAACATTAGTTAAATTATCTCTAACCTACTGATATACACCTTAAATTGACGCCGACTCTCCCCGTAACCCGATTCTCACATTTTCGATGCGCGACTTAATCGGTTTATCCCCGTCGGTCCATATTCCAAGCCTTGCACTCAACGGCTATAGCGTACCTTAGTTATACTCCCTACTGGTCTTTATCAAGTCCCTAATAGGTATAATAACATCTCTAAAATTTTCCCTCCTCGTTGGAATTCAAAGAAAACTTAATCAACAAAAATAGCCCAAAATCAGCTTTGATCGATCGATCGACACCATCTTCTTCCTCGTTTCACCATGTATGTCCAATTCAACACTCCATTACACCTTATGAAAATTCTTCCCAACGTCACCAATCATCTTATAAATGTTTAGGGATCATTCCCAACGTAAATATATCATCAAATCCTCACTAAATCCATCCAAGAACTATCCCAATCTAACTTTTCTCAAAACACTAGATAATTTAGTTCTTCATGGTTATACATCATAAACCCAGATTTAGATTCATAATTTCCAATGTAAATTCATTTGTTATTAGTCCTCTACAAATGTAAATGGAAACTACATGCAATCCTACTCCAATATGTAATCAATCCATTCTTTTTCTCCAAGAACTATCAATAAAAACAATTTATTTAAAAAGCCCTACACATTGGTATTATAACTTCATAAATTTGCAATAAACCACTTGCCTTATGTCCAGTAGGTCTGATTTTGTGATTGTTGTTGGTTATTGATGATCTTTCTCCTTCAATCTTTCTTCCCAATGAGTTTGTGGTGAAAGTCTCCTTTGAATCCTTCTCACTTCTTCCTTTTTGCCTTGGAATTGTTTCTCTCTTCTCTCTAGTGGCTATGGTGTGTTTTTCTTCTCTCTAACCCTAGCCTCCAACTCTTATAATCTGACTTAGAGTTCTAAAATTCGTGGGTCTCCTCACCCTAAAATGTAAAAAGGCCAGAATGCCCTCGTATGGGCCCGTTTTAGCCCAAAATTGTCCCGGCACTCGACTAGTACCCCCGGGTATACCATTTTGACTAATTCGACCCTTTCAGAATTATCTGTGACCTCTAAATTATCATTCGAGTCACTAAAAAATCATTTCATTCCCACCTTGAATTACGACACTCGTACGGTTAAACCTTAAACCAAATTAATTAAATTTAAATGACCGAATTGAATAATTTCTAATTCTCCAATCTTAATTAACTTCTATATTCTCCAAAAGTACGTGGTGTTACAATTTATTATATGAACGCATTTACAATGCGAATAGTAACGTTTCTCATAGTTAAATTTGACATTATGCAAGAATGTTGTCCACGTCAATGAGGTAATTAAAGCAGTAAAATTTTACTGTGTATATTACATAACACAAAATGATGCATACAGTATAAGTTCGTGTTTTATATGATTTACGTACAGCTTTTAGTAAGTGGATTCTGTTGTGTTAATATCATAGCCATTGCATTTACTAATGCGTGTTCCTTAACTGTTGAATATATAACACTTGAATCGATAAATACCGAAGGTATGTAATTGCTCGTGATGAATATAATAATGCTTCTGGAAAAAAAATTGGAGATGACATGCATATTTCTATAATGAATCCATGCATTATCCATGACAATCGTGTAGCCACATAATGAGGATAATGTTTGGTGTATCATCACCTACATCTATGATATCAAATATTGTCAACTAACAACCAACGCATATTGTTTCAAGGCCATATAACCCAACATTCAACAAACATCTTGTGTAAACTTAAGATAATTTACAAGTCGTGGAAACCAACTGTAACCACTCACAATACTATATCAACGTTGAACATACAGGTGCATATGTCCGTGAAGAATATGTGTTTGAACCTAAATATGTACATTGCTATATTCTAAGTGATTGTTGCATACGTTAAAGTTTACTGTGTGTAAATTACAAGACCTAGATAGTTCAATAAGCACAATTCGTATAGTAAAATTTAATGTATGTAGTGTACATGACGAATACCATTTAAAAAATGAATTACCATTCATTAAAAATATAACTAATGTACCAATTACATAATGAAGACAATAAACTTAACTGTGTGCAGTTAACGTGACATATGCCATTCACAAACGTAGTCCATTCAATAAATAAAGCCACTCTTAAAGAAACATGAACTAATTGGCCTTATTTACAATTCTAATATCTTGATCAGCGATGGGGTGTGGGTGGTTTTTGAAAACTGCATCATTAACCCACGGTGTTCGGTAATAGTATTCTCTTAAATAGTAAGGTACCGCACTAGCGGCACACTAACCCACAACAACACTACCCACCCCCACGAGCACCCCGCCGACTGTCGGAGCTCTGATCAATTAATGAGTGGGTTAAGAAGATCTAAGGTAATATCTGACTGTTGAAAAGTCAATAAGAATAATTTAGAGAAATCGTCTACATACGGGACCTATATGTAAAAAAAACATAATTACACTCCTTTAATAACATTTAATTTATGACCGTAACTACTTACCGATAAACAATATTTAGCAAAACTAAGTTTATCACTAGGCCCTTGCCCAAATCAATTACATAATTCGTATAGTAAAATTTACCGAGTTTAGCATACTTAACATAAACCATTCAACAAACGTATGATACACCAGTAAACATAATAAAATGTATCGATTAGGCAATGAACATAATAAACTGTACTTTGCGAAGTCTACTTGATATAAATCATTCAACAAACATAGTTATGTCAAAATAAATACAGTCACAACCTCAAACTAAATTCAATTTCCACATTCTTGTTCGTGTGCTTCATGTCAGGGAAGTTTTTGGTGGTGGTTTCCCCCTTGTGGTGGTGAGTCCTTACTGAGCCGATCAAATCTCCTTCTTGGATCCAATCATCAGATCTTGATCGTTATCTCTTTTTGATGCTTCATGTCAGATTAAGCATTTTGGTGCTCCGGTGAGGGGTTTTGACTGGTGTTGAGGTGAGGTCGGGTGCCCACCCAATTTTTAGTGGTTCCGTTTAATGAGGGTGCCATCATAACCACACTCATTCGCTATTACTGGGTTACTTACCTTCGCGGTATCACTACCGTTCAGTTGAGCTTCATGTCAGATCTGTGAGTTAGATGGTTTCGAGTGATTGGTTGAGCTTGTGTGGTTGATTGGTGGAGTGGATGAGTTATGGACGGTTGGAGGTTGTGACACCTGTCTAATTAAATATCGGCGATCAATTCTTTATTAAATTAAAATTAAGGTGAACAATCGGTTCATTCTTAGCATCACTGTCGCAAAATAAATTTTTTTAAATTAGACACCCTAAATAATTAAGCTAAGTGTCAAAACAATTTAAAACTTTATTTTCATTTTTATTAAATTCCAATTTTAAAACCTTTTAAATAATCAACAGTTTAAGAATCACAAAAGTGCTACGGATAACAATCAACACAGAAGAATTAATCCATCTAGATTAATCAAACCAAATTTAAACTACAAATGAAATCATCATGACAAGAGTTAATACCCAAAGAGTGCCAAATACTGAAAATAAATGAACATACATCTTTGACAAATCTACACTGAATGGGAAATGGGCGACACATGCCCTAACTATGAAGAACTATAACAAGAACCGAATCAATGAAGAGGTCGTCTAAAACAAACACATGCAACTCCCACATAAGCTACAGCACGTCCAATCCAAAGAACCTATGCATGACGCCCATGTTATATATATATATATATATATATATATATATATATATATATATATATATATATATATATATATATATACAAGAGAGAAGAGATAACATAAAACGGGTCAGAACCCGATTGTAAAATAGTTTAGCAAGTATTTAAAATGCTTACCTGCTAATGCAACAACCATGTTAGTATGCGACACTCTCTTGAGAATTCTCACCTCTCGCCTAGTGTGCACACCTATCGTACTAATGAATCTCATAAGTCTCTCTAACTTATTCTCCATAAGGTTTTACCACTTGAAAATATGGTTATGATATTCACTTTCAAAAATCAATCTCTTCAGGATTTATTACGTTATTTAGAATAACCCCGTACCATCATAAAGTTTTCGAATACTTATAGTGAAGTTGAAAATTTATACATTACTTAACTACTACTATGCACAGTAGAAAGTTCTCATATAGATATACGTATATATATATATATATATATATATATTAGTTACACGTATAATATATATACTAATGGCACCCCACATAAAATCTATGGTGCTGGCATACTCTGCTATCAAGTCTCTGTATCACACACATTTAGGGAAATGCTAGTTCGGAATCACTCTCGAACTGCATTAACATAAACACATACAAACGGAGGCGAAGCATAGTTTCAAGTCACTAAGAGGTCAGCACATACCCTCACGTCTCTTAGGACCGTCTAACTATGAATCAGATAGCCTGTACCAAGGAATCCTATGTTTTAGGGTACGAGTCAATATCCCCCATAAAGGTCCCATCGAGACAAGACCGTCCTGGCGTAGAAACTCCCGTGATAGCAAGTAGCCCGAGTATGATTTTTATACAGATACAATATATGCACAATCACACAATCATATATATATACACACACACACACATCCGGATTTCTAAATTAGGTGAGCTCACGACTCATAATTATAATCATCCGTTATTACATATTTTACTCGATTATTTCGTATAACGGACTCGTTATTTGTATTCTCATTTACTATTCACTTCATACTCACTTCTCCTCGCCCGAAGTATTCTAAGTATAATTTCAGTAGGTATTCACTCACTTACGTTCCGGTCTAACTCCCTTACGAGTCCCAATCTTTTTATTAAATATACGCATGATTTCTTATACACATGAATCATTCCTCGTTAACCCAAAAATCTCGTCTTGCACTAAAATGTTACTTAACGGGGTCTACCTAGGCCCTACTGGTCATCTCTATATCGCATTATATTCCAACAACAACAATCAAGAGTTCCCATACATCTTAATTGGATTAAACTAACGAATGAAAAAAATATGCAGTTTTCCAGGAGAGGTCGATCGATTGAAGAAAATGGGTCGATCGATCGATCAGACGATCGATCGATGCTCTGGGCTCGATCGATCGATCAAGCAGTTCTTGCCCAGAAACTGCAAATTAAACCTATGGGTTTCATCTTCAAATTTCTCCAAAAATGTCATTAACAACTCTAGAATTCTCAAATAATGGTACTACAAGTTCTATATACACATATACAAGATTTCCTACGCGAAACATGTATAAATTCATCAACGATATCGGATTAATGGGGTAAAATTGACATAATCTTCAAGAACCCTAATTTTGAAAGAAATATAAATTCCTCTAATTATTTCCCATATTTCTTGTTTCTAAACTCATAATAATTGGCTGGTAATCCTCTACATATGATGGGTATATCCAGAATATATGGAATCTCTCTAAACATGCGATTTAAAGTCTCTAAATTAACAATTTCTTTCAGGGGACAAAATAACCCTAGACTAACATTATTGAGACATTAACTAAAAATAAAGCAAGATAGATACTTGCCTGAAATTAAAGGTTCTGATTTCGTGGATGAAATGGTATGGTTGCGTTCCTCGTCGCGCGATCTACGTTTTGGTGGTGGTGGCGGTGCAAACGGTTGAGACTTTGGCCTTGAATTTCTTGAAAAGCTTGCCAACTTCTTCTCTAATGGTCGTCCTTTGATTTTGTGTTTGTTAACCCTAGAAGACAACTCCTAAAGGCTGATATATCCTTAGGAAATTCGTGGGTTTAATTCTCTAAAAATATAAAATGTTTAAAATACCCTCCCGGGATGTCAATTAGGCCTAAAAATGCCCCGAGACCCAAACTAAACCCCCGGTTACACTTTTCGTACTATCTCGACCCTTCCGGACACTTTGGCGCACTTAAAACGACCATACGAGCAACTTATAATTTATTCACTTTATATATTAATAATTTAGTCCTGACACGACACAGGCGCGTCCCAACTTAAATTTTCATAATTGCAATTTTATTTACTCGTGATAATTTTAATAAAATAAATATCATATATTACTTTACTCGTCTAGTAATATTCAACAGTTTTCTAATAATTACTAACTCACATCACGTTAGTAAATATAAAAATAAAATTCCGAATTAATATTTCAATTTAAATTAAATAAATTCCCAATTTTAAAAGCCATAAAAATATGGGGTATTACATACTTCCCCTCTAATAAAGGAATTTCGTCCCGAAATTCGAAAAATAAGGCATACCTGGTAAGAATAAATCTGGATGTCTTATTTATACGCAAACTATCTATATAGTAAGGCGTTCGATCACTATAGCCCCCGTCTCACAGCAAGCTTGTTTAACACTCTTCATTAAAGATACTTCACATTGTGCTCCTATCCGACAACATTCGCATAAGACACGCATATACACTATTAATTTCCATTATTTTAATATCATTGGGAGGCCGCACCTCACTACATGACAACTACTCAGATTTATCTAAACACAAAACTCCCATTCTGAGAGAAACCATATGAACATCTGACCACCCTTGTTCGCCTAAAACAGTCGTGGAATTCCACCATAGTCATCGGATTATTTTCGATCGATCCAAAATTCTGATTATCCGCTCACCTTTAAACATATGCAGAGGGAGAATAGTTAAGGCTTTTCCATACCAAAACTTCAATAAGCACCTCGTTCACGACAAACAGGTACGAGTGCTTCCACGGAACTCTACCATACTATACTTCATGTGCTAGTTATATCCGTTGAGGAAGTGAAATGATCACCAAGATTCCAAAATTACCTTCGCGCGACCCGACTAATCGTTAATCACCGTGCGCCTGCTCCTCGGCTATGGGTGATACCTCCCACTCATAACGAAACGTTATTTCCGTTGTTTTCCTGAAATCCCATATTAAAGGTGGGATTCAAAAATCTTATCCCGATTCAGAAAATAATACCGTGTAGGACCACGTACCCGCGCGATCCCTTCCTTTCAAAGGAAAACTGGGGCACACTAGTTAATATTGTAAATCACCCCAAAGGAATGTCAATCACTTCCTTCTTGGGAGACTTACTCCATATGTTCGGATGAATCCTTGGTCTTACCTTGAAAATGGCAGCCCATCCAAGGACTTTGCCGACTTTACCGCTCTCTTCCATTACAGGAATTGTCGATAGCTCCCAAATTCTCTAGTTGATCCTCTTATTCTAACCGATTTCTATCTATAAGTGGTGCCCGCGGAGACTACTCACTATGTCCCGCTCAACATCGAATTTCCTTGAAATGTCTCACATTAAGTGGCACTTAATGCTCCCCTTCCTTCCTTGGTGTATACCGAAAGTTTTGACCCGTGCACTTTTCCCTACGATGCGCACTTTCGGATCTTTTATACCATACTAACATTATCACTCTTTGTATGCACAACTCGCTCTCAACATTTGACTAATTATAACTCCGTCCCGAGTGTTCTCCATATAGTTAAATTCTACCCTTCTCAAGGAATACCCCTTTGTAAACGGCTTTCCACAATCTTCCAACCAGATTCGGTGTGCTACTCTGATTGCACACGTATATATGGATTTTTCATCTTTCACACAGTACTTAATCCACTCTACCGCTTTTACTTCATTATGTTAGTCCCACAAACATATATTCCACACGTCTATTCCCACGTCCCTTCAACTCGGACGATTTTTAACATCAACTAACCAGGATGTCTACATACCCTATAAAACGTGCATACTAGCGTAAACATTATATACGCTTCACCTAATAACCAATTCTTTATTTTCCTAATGCTCACAAAGTAATTGCAACACTTGGGTACTCTCACTCACCCTAGAAATCGAACTTCTAAATCCTCCTTATCATCGTTCCACCCCTCAACTCGTGGTGGTAAAACAAAACTTTCAATGCTTTCTTACCACGCAACCGGCTCCACTAGCCTTAAATCATAATTCAACTACCAACTTACAGATACAATTAGCTGCTCCTATTACGACTGAGGTAATGAACTCATGGACTAATGACCAAACATCTCCCTATCTCCAACCTTACGCTAAGTTTCATGCCTGGGATGTTTCGCAAAGCGAAATCCAAGTAAGGAATCCCCCCGATACACTACTACCTAGCATTGTCGGTTATAGAAATATGTTAGGCCCTCCGTCCATAGCATGTACCCCTATTTTTCCCATTTCTTGGCAGAAAATTACATCTCCTCCCGAAATTACACTTAACAAAGAACATTTCGCCAATCGCACTATCGTACAGTATTGGTGGTGATTGCATTCCATAAACCTCGAATACATACAATCTGGATTCTCGGAATCCCTTTCCCCAATCAGAGGGGTATAAATCTTAACTCCCACATCTCTAAAGGATAGATATAATAATGCACTCTTTCTATCACCAAGTCCTGAGCGCTAAACATAATACTGAGTTAAATCTTTTCGCTCAACCGTAAACCCGATACATACTGAATCATAACCACAAAGTCCCTACACACCGGTATCGAATATCTCGAGCCCACCCTCCGAAGTATCTAGGATAGATAATATATAAGTGAGAGTCCAACCCTCTTGCAGGTGAGGCCTCGCCAGAACAAAACACGCTGCACTAATGCAACCACTCCGATAGCCTTGCAATAACTGCCTACTATCGTACTGACCATTTCTATAAAGTTGTAATCATTACCATATTATACTCGTATATCACATCACTAAAACGAGTAACCTCAATAAAGTATATAACACTATTAATATACTCATTCATCCTCCGCGATTAGCACTAGGGAAAATCATGCTACACTAGGGAAGAATATTCACATGACAATATCGTTTGTAGTTATACGCATTAAACTCGTCTCACATGCTAATCTAGCAATGAATAAAATATAATGACTCGCTCGTGTCACATAAAACACGCCTCATCCTCTGAGGATAAAACTTATACTTCTACCTTGCTAATCGTCTTGACTGCACAAATGGTCTCCGGACGTAACATGCATGCCCAAACCAAAACAAAAACTACTTTAATCATTGTCTTTTACTAGGCACCATACCCTTATCCCTTTACTCACTTCGGGAAAACATCAACGTGTGCGATTTCACTCTCCACAAAATACCTCTTACATATAATCCACTTATCACCTGTCATACCAACCATATTAGGATTGTACTTCTCTCAAACTTTGGTAGGCTCAATTCATGTTGGCCATCCCCCTTAGCCTTGTTGGCCCTAAAGAACATGCTTTTGGCTACAATAGTCCTTACTGAATTCACCATCGCTTAGGTAAGAATTTAGCTATTTTAATCATCTAAATGGGTCCCCTGACGTGTATCCCCACCCCCTTGTGGTGCTACACTACCATTGTTGCATCCAGTCTTATTCTTGACTAACTTCTTCGATTCTTTTAGCTTCCCACACAAAGAAGTATTAACATCTCTATTGTCAAAGCACGACATTGATAACTTTTGAATTGACCGTCGAGCAGAATTCCCTTGTTGGTGTTATTAACTATTTTATGAGTCGATCTCCCACTTGGAGTCCTCCCCTCCATTTGTATCTACATCCTCCGATACAAGATTCAGTAATGGATTAGATTCATATTCACAAATGGACCTCTGTCAGGTCCTCCTATGATAAGTTTAGAACAACGTTCACTTCTTATCCTGAACATCTGATGAAGGAACATGTAGTCAAACTGTACCTAAGATTCTTCTACAGGCATAACATTTAACTTCTAAAAATAGTGGCTGGCCCCCACCATTATAAGTTTATTCTGGCAAGCCAAGAAAACTTTTCTCCAAACTTTCACTTTCAGTTAGCCACACTCCGTCCTATATCTACACCTTTTTATACTTTACCTCCTTTGGATAACACACACAATTCCCTCATTTTTAGAATTCCCACTGACAGTTCTCTACAATGCTTCATCTGACTTTTCCTAGTCGTGCTACATTGGGGTGAGTTTACTCTCGCACCTCTTTCGACTATAGCAACATTTGGAAATCATAAGTTGCGCCCTAGCCGCCCTTTACAGTCTTGGCTTCCTGTGCCATAATAGGGGTGACCTTAACTACGGTCATCATCCTCGAATATGCTCTACAACCTCAACTGATCCTTGCCTCCTGATGTTCGCCCAACGGCCCTTGCCTGCCATATTTCGTTGTTCGAACACTCCCGAACGCAATTAAGATTCACTAATGTACATACGTCATAGTAGGAGAATGGAATCTCACTATAGAAACAACAATCCTAAACATAGGGCTCTATATCAAACAAAGTAACGATGGAAGCATAATAAGTCGTACAGATCCTAAGAACACTAGAACCTGATGCTCTGATACCACCTGTGACACCCCGTCTAATTAAATACCGGGCGATAAATCCTTTATTAAATTAAAATCAAGGTGAACAGTTGGTTCATTCTTAGCATCACTGTCGCAAAATAAAAATTTCCAAATTAAAGACCCTAAATAATTAAGCTAAGTGTCAAAATAATTTAAAACTTTATTTCCATTTTTATTAAATTCCAATTTTAAAACCTTTTAAATAACCAACAGTTTAAGAATCACATAAGTGCTACGGATAGCAATCAACACATAAGAATTAATCCATCTAGATTAACCAAACCAAATTTAAACTATAAGTGAAATCATCCTGATAAGAGTTAATACCTAAAGAGTACCGAATACTGAAAATAAATGAACATACATCTCTAACAAATATACACTGAATGGGAAATGGGCGACACATGCCCTAACTATGAAGAACTATAACAAGAACCGAATCAATGAAGAGGTCATCTAAAACAAAGGCCTGCAACTCCCACATAAGCTACATCGCATCCAATCCAAAGAACCTATGCATGACGCCCCTAAGGCTGGGCACCTATAATATATATATATATATATATATATATATATATATATATATACACAAGAGAGAAGAGATAACAGAAAACGGGTCAGAGCCCGATCGTAAAACAGTTTAAAAAATAGTTTAACAAGTATTTAAAATGCTTACCTGCTAATGCAACAACCATGTTAGTATGCGACACTCTCTTGAGAATTCTCACCTCTCGCCTAGTGTGCACACCTACCGGACTAATGAATCTCATAAGTCTCTCTAACTTATTCTCCATAAGGTTTTACCACTTGAAAATATGGTTATGATATTCACTTTCGAAAATCAATCTCTTCAGGATTTATTACGTTATTTAGAATAATCCCGTACCGTCATAAAGTTTTCGAATACTTATAGTGAAGTTGAAAATTTATACATTACTTAACTACTACTATGCACAGTATAAAGTTCTCATATAGGTATACGTATATATATTAGTTACACGTATAATATATATACTAACGACACCCCACATAAAATCTATGGTGCAAGGTTTCCATATATATACCAATCACTCATATAATATATATATATATATATATATATATATATATATATATATATACTATCTGCACCCCATATAAAATCTATGGTGCTGGCATACTCTGCTATCAAGTCCCTGTATCACACACATTTAGGGAAATGCTAGTTCGGAATCACTCTTGAACTGCATTAACATAAAACACATACAAATGGAGGCGAAGCATAGTTCCAAGTCACTAAGAGGTCAGCACATACCCTCACGTCTCTTAGGAGCGTCTAACTATCAATCAGATAGCATGTACCAAGGAATCCTATGTTCTAGGGTACGAGTCAATATCCCCCATAAAGGTCCCATCGAGATAAGACCATCCCGGCGCGGAAACCTCCGTGATAGCAAGTAGCCCGAGTATGATTTTTATACAGATATAATATATGCACAATCACACAGTTATATATATATATATATATATATATATATACACACATTCAGATTTCTAAATTAGGTGCGCTCACGACCCATAATTATAATCATCCGTTATTACACATTTTACTCGATTATTTCGTATAACAGACTCGTTATTTGTATTCTCATTTACTATTCACTTCATACTCACTTCTCCTCTCTCGAAGTATTCTAAGTATAATTTCAGTAGGCATTCACTCACTTACTGTAATACCCCACATTTTTATCGATATTTATTTATGGGATTAATTAAATTAAATCTGAATTAATTGAGAATTAATCCGGATAAAATACTAACGAGATGTGAGTTGGTATTTGATTATAATGTGTATATATGGCAATATATGAATATTTAAAATATTGAATTTGTCGTGAGATAGGAATACGGCAATTTGGGAAATTTTGTTGGGACGCGCGTGACAGTTGTGTCAGGAATGTAATTATTTAAATTAAAAAGTGAATTTTATTTTTATCAACTGTATGGTCATTTTGAGTGCGCCAAGGAGTCCGGAAGGGTCAAAATAGTCAGAAAACACTAGCCGGGGGTTTAGTTTGGGTCCCGGGGCATTTTTGGGCCATAACGTCAACTTAAAAGGGTATTTTGGTAATTTTGAAATTTTAGGATAATTAACCAACGAATTTTGGGAGTTAAATATTAGGAAATTAATGACCCACTAACCCATTACCAGCACTTAGGTGATTAGAGGGCAACGGGAGTTAGAGGAAAAAGTTAGAAAAGTTTCTAAAGAGAGAACCTTAACCTCCATCTTCAACCTTCAACCTTGGGAGAGAAAGAGAAAGACCAACCTTCATCAATTCAACAGCAAATTCAGAGAACAATCCGAGGTAAGTGGTTTAATTACGTTAATTTCAAGCGAATGTTTCTTCCATGCTTAGAAAATTGATAAATTTGCATTGTATTGGGAGATTTATAAAAACCCATGAAATCGGAGTTATAAATTAAGATTTTGATGTAGGTTTGCATGTAGAGTTGTTATTGGGTGATTTGACTAGAAGAATTACTACTTTTTATGTTACAAAAACGGATTTATATATGGAAATTGATGACTTTAATTTCTAGGGTTCATACTCATAAGGTTTGGGGAAAACTTTGGGAGATTTAAATAATTAGGTGTTGTATAGGAGGATTTGATCCCATGAATGTGCTAGATTACAACCTAAGAATGTTTAGGAATGTCGAGTAACCTTAAAATATTGTTGAAATAATTTTTGGAGGAGTTTTGTGGTGAGAAAATTGGTGAAAAACGTAATAGGAAATTTCTAGGCTTGAAACTGTCACTTCGTTAGAAGACCTTCGTTCGAACGAGCTTCTAAAAAGTTAACAGTTTGACTTCTAACGAGTGGGATGTTCGTTCGATGCCTTTCGTTCGAACGAGATCTCGTTAGATGGCCATTTCGTTCGAACGAACTCTCGTTCGAACGACCTCGTTCGAACGACCTCGTTCGAACGAGACTTCTAACGAGTTGACAGATTGGCCTTTTTGTCCTGGTTTGATTTCTAGTGTCCCGTAACCTTGTTTAATTGTAGAGATAACATTACCTTACTGACTAATTGAGATAGTTGGGATATTCGGGATATATTGGGGAGTAAAATATAGAAGAATGATTTGAACCAAATGGTAATTGTGGGTTAGGACGCAAATAACTAATTACGACGTGAGGATAATGGATGATGTGTATATATAAACCAGGGACACGTGTATTGGTATAAGAATGAGAAGTATACCACTAATAAAATATGATAAGTACTAAGATGTGTGAATGCTTAGTATATGTATATGATTTTATGTGTATGACATACCTACTATACTTGCTATCGCGGGAGGTTTACGTTCGCTTAGGGCCATCTAATCCTTGTGTGCCCGGATTTAGATTGGTGCCTAGAGAACATAATGCTAGAATGACTTATTTGTTAGTTAATAAGTCAGCTGACTATGGAGCGTAGGTATGTACGTGACCCTTGGATATGTTGAATTATGTTCGCCTCCATTTTCGTGTGTTGTGCTTATTCTAACAATTCCTGAGAGATTCGGAATTTGTGATCCTTATGTACGTGATGTACCGGGATGGATAGCAGAGTATGAGTGCACCACAGCTTAGCCTCGGGGTGCTTATAGTGTATATTTATGATGTGAATAATATACGGTTAAATGAAAATAATTGTTAGGTTTGAATGTGAGAATCATTATAGTAACGCATTGAGAATATAAAATGGGAGATAAACTTTGGTAAATTGTAATACTAATACTTTGAAATTTGAGAATTTAAGTAAAGCTCTCTATTAAATTGATAACGTTGGGACTTATAGCAAGAATCGAGTAGAAAGGACAGTATTTGTTTTGGTCTAGTTAGATATGAGAAACACTTGTATGGGTACGGTACGTTAGGAGTGCACAAATAGCCGAGAGGTGAGTATTTCATATGAGAGCACGTACTAACATATACTTTGCATTCATTGTTTTAATGTTATTAAAATGCTTGCTGTTTTTAAAATACTCTCCACTATCGGGCTCTGACCCGTTTGCTTTCAAATCTATTTTTTTGTAAAAACCTTTTAGGTGCCCTGCCACAAGGACACCATGCATAGGATTCCAATTCAGGTGACGAGCTGTAGCTGTTGTGGAAGTTACAGGGCCTTTCTAGTAGACGCTTCTTTTGTCTTGACTCCACATTCAGTTTTAATATTTGTAGGGCATGTCGCCCATTTCCTTTAGAGACATTTTATATTTCAGTTATTCAGACTTGGGTTTGTAATTAATTCAGGATGCAGACTTGTTTCATTTATTTCCATATTGGGATTTTTGTGAGGAGTATTTCCTCCAGACTCATCATTAATTGTTGGTTACTCTATTGAGACTTTATCGTGAATGGTTGTGTTACATTTCTATATTTCATTTATTGCATGTTAATCAGATTTAATTTAAAATTTGGCAACTCACTTTTTAAATACTAGGTGGTTAGTAATCATTAAATATTTTCGATAGTGATGCTATTAACTGAACCAACTTGGCATTTTGAATTAATTTAATAAAGGAGTAGCTACCCGGTATTTAATTAGTCGGGGTGTCACATTTACGTTCCGTTCTAACTCCCTTACGAGTCCCCATCTTTTTATTAAATATACGCATGATTTCTTATACACATGAATCATTCCTCGTTAACCCAAAATCTTATCTTGCACTAAAATGTTACTCAACGGGGTCTACCTAGGCCCTACTGGCCATCTATATATCCCATTATATTCCAACAACAACAATCAAGAGTTTCCATACATCTTAATCGGATTAAACTAACGAATGAAAAAATATGCAGTTTTCCAGGAGGGGTCGATCGATCGAAGAAAATGGGTCGATCGATCGATGCTCGGGGGGGCTCGATCGATCGATCACGCAGTTCTTGCCCAGAAACTGCAAATTAAACCTATGGGTTTCATCTTCAAATTTCTCCAAAAATGTCATTAACAACTCTATAATTCTCAAATAACGGTACTACAAGTTCTATATACATACATACAAGATTTCCTATGCGAAACATGTATAAATTTATCAACGATATCGGATTAATGTGGTAAAATTGACATAATCTTCAAGAACCCTAATTTTGAAAGAAATATACATTCCTCTAATTATTTCCCAGATTTCTTGTTTCTAAACTCATAATAATTGGCTGGTAATCCTCTACATATGATGGGTATATCCAGAATATATGGAATCTCTTTAAACATGCGATTTAAAGTCTCCAAATTAACAATTTCTTTCATGGGACAAGTCCTAAACAACCCTAAACTAACATTATTAAGACATTAACTAAAATAAAGAAAGATAGATACTTGCCTAAAATTCAAGGTTCTGATTTCGTGGATGAAATGGTATGGTTGCGTTCCTCGTCGCGCGATCTACGTTTTGGTGGTGGTGGCGGTGCAAACGGTTGAGTCTTTGGCCTTGAATTTCTTGAAAAGCTTGCCAACTTCTTCTCTAATGGCCATCCTTTGATTTTGTATTTGTTAACCCTAGAAGACAACTCCTAAAGGTTGATATATCCTTAGGAAATTCGTGGGTTTAATTCCCTAAAAATATAAAATGTCTAAAATACCCTCCCGGGATGTCAATTAGGCCTAAAAATGCCCCAAGACCCAAACTAAACCCCCGGGTACACTTTTCTGACTATCTCGACCCTTATGGACACTTTGGCGCACTCAAAACGACCATACGAGCAACTTATAATTTATTCACTTTATATAATAATAATTTAGTCCTGACACGACACAAGCGCGTCCCGACTTAAATTTTCATAATTGCCATTTTATTTACTCGTGATAATTTTAATAAAATATATATCATATATTACTTTACTCGTCTAGTAATATTCAACAGTTTTCCAATAATTACTAACTCACATCACGTTAGTAAATATAAAAAAAATTCCGGATTAATATTAAATTAATATTTCAATTTAAATTTAATAAATCCCCAATTTTAAAATCTATAAAAATAGGGGGTGTTACAGTGGTCAGGGGGCTACTATTGGTTTGCGTGTTATGCACAGTGTGTAGATGGGGTTGTGTTGGTTGAGCTTTGCTCGGGTCAAGTTTCGTCATTTTATCGCTATATTTTCTATGACGAGTGGTGCGTTACTGCTATGATTTGATTGTGATTTGGGGTGTTTTGTTTGATGTCTCTTGGGTGTGGTTAGTTCTTTGACCTTTGATCAACTCGGGTTTGTTGATGTGGAGTGATTCGTCATTTATCGTCAAATCCTTTATGGCGAGTGTTGTGATGCTACGATGTTTCTTAGAAGTTCTTTTTGCAGTTTGATTTGAGTTTTCCTGCTTTCAATGTTTTGGCTAGGCTTGTGTAGGTAGTATAATGTGTGGTTTGGACCATTTGTGTTATTTGGATTTAGTCGTAGTCGGTGCCATGAGACCATGTTATGGGCTTCAGTGGATTAAATGGTTGGCTGTGGGTTTGTATGTAGTTTGAGTTGGGTGTCTGGGTTGGGCTTTTAGAGCTTGTTTTGTTTGTTGTGTTTGGTCCTTATTGTAATTCGCTTGGGCTATTGCCTTTTGGTTCAATAAATTACATTTTACCCAAAAAAAAAATCTAAATTCAACCCACTCCACCCAGCCATAAAAAAATTACCAAAATCTATATTTTACAATTTAGTCAAGCAATTACATGGTATCAAAGTAATAACATATTATAATTAACTTTATTAATTTACATAAACATGATTACAATCATGAAATAACATTCACTATATGACCATATTTATTATCCGAATAACAAAATTTCTAACAATAAATTTAATCAACACAAAAAGCTATTGACCATATCAACTACATTACTCATAAAGTAAAATTTACTGTTTGTGGTTTAAAACACGTAGACAATTCAACGCACATGTTTCCATTCAAAAACCTTTGCATTTAGAATTTAGACAAGCATTTACATGATATAACTTTCGAAAAAAATGAAATGAATTTCATACAAATTCCAGCAAGATTTACAGAACACAAAAACTCTAACCCAACATTTGTAAGGATAAATTTTGTCACGTGAATTGCTTCGATTAACATCAAGTACATTGCATCATACAATGAAATTTACTGTGTGTAGTTTACTTGACATAAACCATTCAGTAAACATATGGAATAAAAACCATAAGAGAAAAAAACCCTAAAGCAATATTTTTTTTAAATAGTACGCTTCAACTTAATCTACATGCAAGACTTCTGTCTACATCAATTCCGTTAACCCAAAAGTAAAGTTTATTGTGTGTATTTCGCACGAAATATAACATGCAACAATTATACATCATCTAAAAAAATTTTGATTCACAATTTAAGCCACTAATTACATGATAAAAAATGGAAGAAATTTTTTTTACTGCTAATAAATACTAATGGCGATTCATAACACACACAAAAAAACCTAACTTAGCATATTCCTTGACCTTCGTACAATGGGTATTGTAAACTTTACTACGATTTATTGTAGAATATAACACATTCAACAAACTATTTTGGTGTTTGATCACATACTGATATGCCCAAGTATAACCTCGGCCCAGAGATACCTACCTCGGCCAAGATGATGGCCGAGACATTGATCGACCCCATGAGGGGCAGGGCCCACGATATCATCCCTCGGCCAGACCTACCTGGCCGACACTACCATATTCACTTCCATGGACACTACGTCTGGGAATAGCAACCTCGGCCAATAGTAGGCCGAAGTGACAAGGAGCCCTGATCATCTTCAACATGGAACTAATCCTACCTCGGCCTTGGCCGAGGTGGCGAGAAGCATTAATAATCATCAGAATGTATATGCCCAACCTCGGCTGGGGCCGACCTAGCATAATGTCTCGACTGAGATCAGGCTGAGACTCCTTATGACATTACTCGGATTGAACGGACATCAATCCTTTACAGCTCGGCCTCTCCCAGGCCGAGGTCATTCACCAACATGACTGCCGAGCATCTGTTGACATTTGGATAAGGACACCTGGGCACAAATCAGTTGTAACAAGATTATTCTCCACATGTGGGAGAATATTTCATCATCATTGCTTACATGTGACAGTGACAAATGGCATTCCCACATTGGTGATGATACCACACACATGCTCATTGCATGCATGGGGGGTACATTACGCCCCCTAGGCACTATATATAGGGATCATCCCCTACCTTGCAAAAGGATCCAGCTATTAAAACCCTAGCTAAAACTCTGTCAAAATATACAGTAGAGAGAGAGATAACTTGAGTGAATTGTATCCATGGCCATTAGTGCCTTTGTTCAGTGATATTACTCACACACTCACAGTGGACGTAGGCCAGATTGGCTGAACCACTCATATTCCAGTGTTGATTCCTCATATCCTCACCTCCTTCTCTTATCTCTTTATATAGCTGTGCTACCATTGTTACTAATATATTGAGCTTGCAAACACCTCACCTGGTGGTGCTAATTCCCAGCATCATCACAAACCTTAACACGAAACTCTGAGTTACCACGGTTTCAATAGAGCACAACAATCAATGTAACTATGGTTCTGACCACTCCAGATTTGAAACTCTGACCCCCAAAAATGTATGGCACGATTTCGCCTTCAATGGTAACTGACAATCGATTATGGTGTGTAGTTTGAAACCCCGTTTAATATCGTCTTATGATTCACTGGGTTGGAAAGCAAAGAGAAGAAGATATACACGATTGTTGAGATTACGATTCTCTTGTTTAAAGGAGATCGATTTTGGCACAAAACGAGGAGAAAAAATTGGAAGAAGATTTTTCGCACGAATAGTGGACAAGAGATCATGTTCTTTGATTTTGGCGCCCAACTTGGCAAGGGTATAATCGTCAAAACAAAGGGATGATTTCTCCAAAATTTTACAACGTGAGATTTATATGTTGAAAAAAAACATGGTGGAACTAAAATGAGCAATCTTTTGTAATAAAACCTATATGCGAAGTCCTTATATCATTACGGTGGCAATCAATCATAATGCCAATCTTTACCTACTTGTTACCGGCATATAAATGGGTAAAGATCAGAGTTTTAAGTTATTGACCCACATTCCACAAATTTAATTTAATTAGTAATTTACAGGGGAGGAGGTGTATGTTAAATTGATAATCAAACTGCAAACAGGAAAGTGTTAAAAAAAATGTCTGGAATTGGAGCAATTTGTACACCAGTTTGGTTGTCATCATCACCCTCTAAATCCATCAGTGCCTGTTTTCCAAAGAGAATTTCACCACTCAACAAAATCCACACTTTGTCTCTCTGCTTATCCACATTGCCACCTTCTTATTCCTCTATCCCAAGAAATGCAACTCCTGACTCTCACTTCTCATCCAAAATTACTGCTTCTTCTACAGGTACATTTCATTGTTTTGATTTTGTGTTTTTTAAATCTTGTTATCTTAAGGGTACGTTTGGCAACCCAATTTCAAGGCTTGAAATTGAAATTGGAAGGCTAATTTGAATTTTACGGAATTGAAATTGGTCTTTCAATTCTAATTCCAAACCTTGGAATTGGATTGTCAAACGGACCCTAAGTGTAAAGTTGTTGAATTGGTGAAGAATGTCACAAATTTTGGAACGCTAGTGATTGGACTGAAGAAAACACAGTGGGTGATTTTGAATTCCACCCCACTTTTCTTTCTAGTTTTGTGTTACACCCCCCACCTTTTGAAAATTTAAGATACGCCCACAAAAGGTGACCCTTTACTTTGGGATGTGTCTTAAATTTCTGAGAAAATAAGAGTATGACATGAAAGTAGGGGTAAAAGTAAAGAGGACCCATAAATAAATATTCAGTCAAACCTTGGAAATACATTCGACAATTAAATTTAGAAAAAGTGAACTGAGTGTGTGAATGTTTTTGTGTGTTTTGGGGGGTGGGTAATACCTGTAAATTTGCAATTATGTACCATGATGTTGATATGCATTCATCATAAACAAAGTATGAACTTAAGAGTGGTTCATATTTTTCAGTTATTGTACTTCCTTTTTCTATTAAAAAATTATGTTTTTAGTGCCATTTCTTACCACATTTTCTTAGTGGATGCTTTAAATGCGTTATAAGTTTGACTAAAAAGTCAAATGTACATTTAGAGATGGAATTATGTTGATGATTTGAGGTGAAAAGTTACATATAATTATATCATAACTTTCATTGGAGAGTTCTCATTGTTAATTAGAGTGTTTAGATGTTGAATTATGCGATGCATGATTGGTGATTATTAACATGAAATTAGGTAGTAACTTCGTTAAAACAATTTTATGAGAATTGGGGGTTAGGATGATAAGAAAAGATGTGTGGTTTAGCCGTGTTTTGTTATGACTGGGACATGGGAGGTTGCAATGGGCTTCCCCCGGGGGTGATGCAAACAAGAAGTCAGAGACCAGGATTGGTCAAAACAATGTGGTGGCCGAAGGTGACTGGAGTCAAAATCGTAATTATTTTCCGTTCTTCAGTAGAATCCCCAGTCCCAAACGCTTACATCTGCCCCAGTAGAAGCGCAATGGTTGATTCAAAAACTGTCCCCACTCCAGCCTATCTTGACAAGAACCTTAGATTTTGAAATTGGTAGTTATGAATGTTAATTCTTGAACTTTCTTGGTCATGAGCATAATCTGAGCTTTAAAACTAATGGTTATGGAAGTTACCAGTCATGAAAACTTATAGAAAGCGAAATCATAACACACATATAAGCTTGCTAGTGGCTGCTGTTGTAGTCACTTAGTCTCAAAATAAGAGTCACACCTTCCCATTTTACTTTTATATAATGACTCATATTTTACATGGAGGGAGTATTAATTAAGGGACCTATCTTCTTGGTCAGGTGCAAACCAAAAGGTGAAAATAACTGTGTATGCAAACAAGTAATTAAAATATGGAAAGTTATTCATGTGTCGCTTTAATTACTGTGTCTCTATATTTCTTTCCCTTGGTTGAATTTGTAGCACTTTCTTCAAGGCTTATCCAGGTAATTGATATAGCCTTGATTTGGTCCAAATTTTAAAACTGAAATTATTCAAATTCTAATTCTGAGGCGCAATTTGGAATTTCCAAACCTACCCCAAAGTGGTGATTTGGTTGAAGGTAGGCATTGTAAACTCATCATGCTAGAAGGTATAATTTTGTAATATTTAACTACATGTATGATAACATTAGTACTTTTTCTTCTTCCTCTTGCGATGTGCTCAACTACTTAATTGTGAAGGACTATAAGTTGACGTGAACCTTTAAAGATTGTGGTAAGTTGACTGTCAAAGTTTGTTGATCTATGAGTTTCAGTTAATTTCATGGTTTGTGATTAGACTGAGAATAAGGCACTATTATATTTAATAGCATTCCAAGCTAAACTTCGAGTTTCACAATAGCAAAGGTCATTCGAGCCACTTGAACTTTTTTTATTAACTAACGGTAGTTTGAATTCGGAAGTTCGAAACTAGTGAACAAACAAGAGGGTATGATCACATCATATAATTTACATGTCCATGTAATATGTGACAATTTTACTTTTTGAGCTCATGGCTTGAGTTGGAAGTGCAGAATACAGAGAGGAACCTTCCACAAACGTGAAATTTCAGACCTCATTGAGCCTCCCGGGCTGCTCAAGTACACTATCTTTGCTCGGAACTGGTCAGTCGCGATAAACTCATCAGAATTCACCTTCTTTATTTTTACTCTATGTGCAAAATTGGTTGTGTTGAGACTATAAACATGCAGGTATCTAAAGTTGGAATTAAAACCGACACTGCTTAGTTTGTTTCCCGAAAGGGACTATAATTTATGATTATGTTTCCATTTTGTGTAATGCCTTGCAGTGTAATAACTTTATGGATTTGCAATAATTACCAGGATATAGGGAGAAAGTTTTTGCTATCATTGGGGTTAAAGTCTATGCAGCAGGGCTATATGTAAATCCATCTATTTTCAGTAAATTAGATGCCTGGAAAGGACGATCGCCTGAAGAGATACAAGGGGATTCATCTTTGTTTGACTCAATTTTTCAGGGTAATTACATAACTACTAAATTATATAGAGAGAGAAACAGAAAGTGAGGATGCTAATATTTAATTTTGTGAAGTGCAGCTCCTGTAGAGAAATCACTAGATATTGTTCTGGTGAGAGATATTGATGGTAAAACCTTCTGGGATGCCTTAGATGATGCTATCTCTCCAAGAATAAAATCACCCACTCCAGTTGATGAGTCTGCTCTTTCCACATTTCGTAGCATCTTCCGAGGGAGACCCCTTAAGAAAGGAACTTTCATATTTTTAACCTTTCTCGACCCAACCAAAATGCTTGTAAGTATACATATACATAGTACACCATTTTCTTGGTTTGATTATCGTTATACAGTAGTTTTTCCTTTAAAAAGAAAACATTTATCAACATAGAATTTTTATTTGAGTTGAGGAAAACTAAGGGTGCGTTTAGTTGTGGAAAATAGTTTTCTATTTCTATTTTTCATATTTTGTGTTATAATTTGGTAAAGTATGCCTTCTAATTGAGAATAAGAATGTGGTTTCATAGAAAATTGTTTTCCAATTTAAACTAATCTGGAAATCATAAAATACATGTTTTTAAGCATTGCTTAAGTTGAAAAATAGTTTTCCACTCTTCTTTCCCATCTTAATGGCGCATCGCAAAGTTATAGAGCAAAAAGTGGCAATAAAAAATAGAAAACAGTTTTCCACAACTAAACGGGCCCTAAAAGTTTCTTGTATGTTGAGTTGCAGGTTTGCATATCATCTGATGGGCTGCCTTCTGGTGTGGATGCTACAATTGAGTCAAAAAATGTAACACAAGCTCTTTTTGATGTATTCTTTGGAGGCAATCCAGTTTCTCCTTCTTTGAAAGCTTCAGTAGCCAATGGGTTGGCTACAGCCCCCAAGTAAACGTTATGATGTGTTAGTTTTTCAAATCCCTTTTATGTTCTTGAATTTTGTCCCTCCACATATTTTTAAAATTTAAGAGTAATCGATTTGGTGTGGAAAATAAACACACGAGTACTAAGCAATAATGAAGAATCTGAGAAGTGTTGTACACTTGTTTCAACTCTCCTAGCTAGTCAGGATGGAGAAAGAGAAATCCTAAATTACCAATTCCAACATTAAACTTTCAAATGATGTGGTTGAGTTGGGAAGAATATTTCCTTTTCCCTGTGTAATTGCATTTAGAATTTAAATCAAATAATAAGAAAATACTATGTTTTTTTGTTTTATTAATTAGGGTAAATAACAGTAAATAAAGGTCGTATTTGGGTGCGATGGCAAGTGCTCTCGCCCAAGTAACGATTAGTGCTTTTACCTGTTCACCCCCTAATCTGAAAAAATACGACATGGTGTCCCCTAAACTATTGAAGCGTGACAACTAACATATTTACGTAAAAAGTTGATTCAAACTTGTGCATAAAATTTGTTAAATTTAAAAGAAAACTTGTTGGTTGTGACGATTCAATAGTTTAAGGGGCACTTTATTGGTTTTTTTAGATCAACGTGGTGATATGTTAAGCTGCTATGATTCAGGAGAGTTTATTGTAATTTACGTTATTAATTATAGTTATGTTTCTTATAACCCTGTAATGAAATGATTCAATTTCCTCCATACACTCATTGACAGTTATTTGCAGGAACATTACGTAAGCTAATGTGAAATACTAATGACCACCCCTTCAACTCAAGTTATTTTAGTGATGCAGTTGATGATCTCATCATATACTTCATAAGTCTCAAATTAAGAGTCTTTTTTTACCTTTCAAATTACAAGTCCAATATTTTATGGGTGCCGCTATCACACTCCTTCAAAAGTTTCTAGCACTCCACTTTTAGATATTAAGTTATTAAGTGACTAAAGTACCCTCATGCAATTATTCATGCTTATCCTCTTGTGTCAAAAATTATAAACCCACGGCTAGACTCCACACAAAAAAAATAGAATAAAAAAAATAGAAAGGAAGGAGAAAAATAAAATATTGTTAAAAATAAAACTTGCATTAAAAAAAAAAGTATTGACTTCTGAGATGATTATTTTTTTTTAATATAAACTGTGTAATGTCAAATTTGCATCTTTATTTTGTATAAAACTGTAAATAAGAAATGGATTATTATGAAAGTAAAATTTTATTTCCAATAAAATTATTAATCTTAATTGTTACATATGAATTTTTTCAGGTAGAGGAACAACTTAAAAAAAAACGCTTAAAGCTTACTCCCTACAGTGTATTTTGCATTTAGTCCACCTTATTTATTATGTTTCAAAAATATAATGATTCTCTGTCTTTTTATAAAAAAAATTCAGGGGAAATGTTCTACGGTTAGGTCATATTTTTTTTTTGTTTTGTTTTGAGTTTATGCGGGTGTTTTACATATTTTTCATAAGACTTTTGGTGTATCGTGTTGTGTCACGATTTAATTGGGTTGTGTCATATCCCGTTATATTTGGATCGTATTCGTGTCAGGATTTAAATAGGGGGTTTTGTATCATGTTTTATTTAGGTCGTGTTCGTGGTCGTAGTCATAACACCAATTTTATCCAACTATGTGTCGAATTGAAAGAAAAAGATGTGGAATAAACGTTAATTTAAAAAATGTCTATGAAGTATTTGTCAAAAAAGAATAACGGACTATACCTATTTATTTATTTTAATATTAATATATGTTTAATACATATCAATTAAAACGTAACACGACATCAAACGACTTAAAATCTTAACACGAACACATCCTTATCTAATACGAACAACACGCAAATAAAAGTGACACGACGCATTACACGGAATCTTACTTTTTTTACCAAACATGAACACGATCCAATTAAAAGGAGACATGACACATAACACGGAGTCTTTATTTTTTTTACTTAAAATGAACGTAACTCAAATAAAAGTGACACGACACAAAATCTTGTTTTTTTTTTACCCAATAAAATTATGGTTTACCATGTCAAATTAATAGGTGTAAAGATCGCAAAATTAATCCAAACTTCAAGATTTACCACGAACACGACCTAAATAAAACATGATACAATTAAATCATGACACGAACACGATCCAAATGTAACGGGATATGACACAACTCAATTAAATTTTGACACGACACGACACACCAAAAAGTCTTGTGAAAAATATGTAAAACACCCGCATAAACTCTAAGACAAAAAAAACACTATGACCTAAACATAAAACATTTCCCCTGAATTTTTTTCATCAAAAGAAAGAGAATATTTTCTTTTTTTGAAATATAATATATAAGGTGGACTAAATGCAAAATACACTATTGGGACTAAAGTGTGTTTTTTCTTTTTTAAAAAAAAGTTGTTCCTCTACCTGAAAAAATTCATATGTAACAATTAAGATTAATAATTTTATTGGAAATAAAACTTTACTTTCATAATAATCCATTTCTTATTTACCGATTTATACAAAATGAAGATGCAAATTTGACATTACACAGTTTATATTAAAAAAAAAAAAGTCAAATACTCTTTTTATGCAAGTTTTATCTTTAATAATATTTTATTTTTCTCTTTCCTTTCTATTTTTTTGTTCTATTCTATTTTTTTTCCATTTCTTTTGGGTGGAGTCACGAGGGTTTATAATTTTTGACTCAAGAGAATAAACCTTAATGATAGCATGAGGGTACTTTAGTCACTTAATAACTTAAGATATAAAAATGGAGTGCTAGAAACTTTTGAAGGAGTGCCGATAGCGGCACCCTATTTTATTTTGGATTCTACCAAATTAAGAGTTCCACTTTTTTTGGAATATAATCCACGAACCAAATTTCACAATAGTGAACAAGTGTTGATATTAGCTATTGATTAAGTGTATTTTTAATCGATGCAAAAAAAATGAATATAAACTACTAATTTGGGATGGAGAGACTATAATATTAATGATTACCTTTTCAACTCAAGTTATTTTAGTAATGCAATTTGTGACCTCATCATATATAACCACATTTCATATGTAAAAAGATCGGCTCTCCAACAAACCTAGTGAACCATCAAATTTCATAAATAATTTTTTTTTAAAAAGCCATTTATTTGGTTCCCGAGTTAAAAGCTATAAAGTAACACCAAAGTTGTAGACAACAATCCTCTTTTGCTATTGTTGTTGCTCTTTCCATGTAGAAACTGATTTGAATTGAGAGTACATGCCCTTATTTTTAATATTTCAATTGTACTCTTTTTATTTTGATTTTTCTTTATATGCTATTTTAGCTAATAATTAGTGGGGTAATATTCATTGAGAATGTCCTCGAGTGTCCTCTTTAGTATTTTTGCTCGTTTAGGGTTTCTAAGCTAGCAAGATATCCCTAGTTTATAAGGCCTATGGGCTTTCATTGTAATTACTTTACATCTAGGTATCAGTTAGAGTTTGTGCTTCGTTGATATTCTTTCTTTTGGTGCTATTGTTGTGTCGCGTCAATTGGTATCAGAGCAACATTCGCCTAAACTTTTGTGTAAACCTTAATTTCATCACATCTCATGGAGTTGGTTCTTGAGAAACTCAATGTTCCCTCCGTCACCTAGATTCCGCTATTAAAATCGTCGACCCCTCACACCTCCACTAATTTCCATCAAAAGGGTCACATACCACTGTCGCCAAATCTAAACTTCATGTCGGAGCACTCTAACTTGTGATAATCATCTCTAGCCCCCGTATGACTGTATGCCACCTCTTCACCGCTTCGCCTCCTACCGACGATCACCCCAGGCAATCAACATTGTTCGCCATCAACAGTCGACACAACTGGACCTGATTCGGGTCACAATTCATCTTCCCGTGACCTTACCTTTGCACCTCATTCAAGTCCAACATCAATCCGAAGTCAGGAAATTCATATCAAGATACCCTTGGACCATCCCGCCAAGGAGGACGAGTTACACTCGACATTGTCGACACGAAATCAAAACCCTAGAGCCACCAGATGTCATGCTTGGGCAGGAAAACCCCTGGTTAAGCTATCATGGGTCCAACATGACTCAAGATCCACCACTTTTACCCCAAAAGACCACTAAACACTTAATCATGATGAAGGAAGAAGATTGCGGGAGGGGATTCAAAGGTTACCCCCACCTCCATGTGCTCTTGTCATTTTAAGGGGACTTTGAAGGTACATTATGAGACTACACACCTCATAAAGATCTTGAAGAGGAAGTCCGCCCCACATTGGAACCTTATCCGCACTAGCCACCATTCTATGGTAATCTGACAACCAACGGGGCACTTGTGGAAGACCCCACTCCTACCATCAATCCCTATACCCCCCATGGAATGAATGACATGTTTGAACTTCAAATGGGGCCACTTATAATGAAATGCCCGAAAAAAATTCACCTTGTCCCAAAGTTATCCTTGACCAACCCATACAAGCAGCCCCATTATAAGGACAGCTTGTGCCTTTGGTGATGTTGATGCCTACTTAGAGGGAGAAGAGGAGGAAGATATCGATCAATACCCAGTGCTACTAAATAACTTGCATCAAGTTCTTTGATTATTGGAGTAAGCATTGCATTGAGGCATTAAAGTGGACGTGCCCATGTTTGATGGGCATTAAAGGCATTATTGGAGCAAGCATTGCATGGTGGAATGACTTGATTTGATCTTAAGTGCAACAATGGTTTAACCCATTCGAGGTTAGCCACTCATGTGGGACCACCTTCAGATGTCTTTCTTTGTCATAAATTACGAGCGTGATCTTTTTGCACGTGTTCAGATCATATCGCAGTCAGCCTCAATGGTGAGAGCATATACAAAACAATTGAAGTGTTATGCACCGTAAGACAAGATTCACAGTGCATTGGGCGTTACATTCATGGTCTGCAACCATAGATTCGACATGAGTTGAGTCGACGAGAGCTCCCCACCCTTCAGAAATCTCTAGAGTATATCAATCGATTTGAGGACTACATGTGTCACAAGACCCCTACTTCAGTAGTTTAATCGTCATCATCCGCCACTAGACCCACAAAACTCCTACAGAGCACTAGCCCATTCAAGTGTTATGATTGTGGGGGCTTTGGGTACAAGACCTTACATTACCCAAAAAGGAATAAAAAAGATTGTCTTTCTTGTTATTAATGAAGAGAATGTTTTAGTCAACCCATCATGGCCCATGTGACTTTGCTCACCCATATGGTGTATCTAAAGATCGAGGGGAAGTCGCTTTGAGTTCATAGATAGGCTCTTTTTAAAGGAGACAAGAGTGTGTGAATTAAGAGTACATGGGCATATTTATAATATTTTAATTTCAATATTTTATTGTTGATTTTCTTTTTATGTCCTATGATGGCTAATAGTTAGTGGAGATACTATTCATTTGGAATAGTTTAAGTGTCCTTTTAAGTCTTTTTGCTCTTTTAGGGTTTCTTATCTAGCAAGATAATACTAGCCTATAAATAAGGCCAATGGCCTCTTGTTGTAAACTTTATATCTGGGTATTAGTTAGTTTGTGCATACTTTATTTTGGTTCAATTGGCGTGTCACGCCAAAAATATTCTTGAAAAAACATTATTATTTTTAAACAACAATTCTATGCAAAACTATATGTGAGCAAGTTTTTATAATTGCTCATAGCTTAGGCTTATTTTATAGTTTTGGTATATCCCGTCACCGATCGACATCTCAAACTGAACACTTCATATTCAAGATCACTCGAAGACATGTTAGTGATCGATCTCCGTTTATGGATTCATCACAAACACTTTATGGAGGTATAAACTTGTGGTTTTCATGGACTTTTATGAATCATATTTTGGGATGTTAGTTTTTAAAAATTAAGGCTTCTTATAAAAGGAATGTTAAAATAATTTTTTTAGTCTCGTTCAAATGAGATTGAGTCTCGTTTGAACGAGATAGCAGTCTCGTTAGAACCAGCATCTAATGCTCTTCAAACAAGACATCCCTGTCTTCACAGAAAATTCCCGTTAGAAGTACGTGAGAAGGTCATTTAAACGAGATCAGGTTGTCATCAGAACGAGATCTGATTTGGTTCAAACAAAACCAGTATTTTCGTTCGAACAACTTTGCCGCCTCAAAAGTCGTGTTTTTGTTATAAAAACCTATTTTGTTCATAAATTTTGGAGAACTTTGGTGAAAACGATTTTTCAATACCTCTTCCAAAGTTTTTCCTTTTTGGTTTTCCAAAACCACTTTTACTATCACAAATCTTTCATCCCTATATGTGTTTTGTGAGATTTATGAACCCTAATTTCCAAATACACTTGCATAAACCCTTGTAGAGTTCTAATCTACTATTGAGTTGTGGCATTGAGGTTTCACTGGTGAAGAAGACGAAGGCTGATCGGTGAATGCCGGGGGAAGATTGCTTCCTATGAAAGACTTTGGATCAGGTCATATTCTGTAGAAGAAATTGAAGATTTTGCACATTATACTTAGTCGTTCTAATTGGTCTGTAAGTCGACTGCATCTGTCAATTACTCTATAGTGTTGAATAAAGGGTTTGTGTTTTTTTTGGAATTTTTTCTTATTGCTTTCCATGCGTATTTTTACTATGTGTGATTGATTAGAATTAGTTTGGATTGTTTCATCACATGAACACTTAATATCTAATCAAGATAAAAATTTATTAAAATTGTAATTTATGTGTGAGAAACCTAGTCTATGAGTCACTCTGTAGAATCTCAAATTCTCAAATTGGTATCAAAGCAGGTTGCACTAAAATATTGTGCGATCCTTTTTACAATTTTTTTTAATTTTAATTTTTTTAAATTGATTATCTTTAAAAACTTGAATTTATGGATAATTTGTATAATAGGCTTCCTATATTTGATGGGTCAAATTATGCATATTGAAAATCTAGGATGAGGTTTGCTTTAAAAGAAATTGATGACAAGATCTGGCTTTTATGTGAAAGAGGGTGGACACCACCCACTATGACTAACGACAATGTCGAAAGTCTTAAAACCATCACTGCTTGGATGGAGGATGAATTTAAATGGAGGACATATAACTCATGTGGCTTAAGTTCCATTTATGGAGTCGTCACCCCTGACAAGTTCTACCACATTATGACGTGCACCACGTCTAAAGAAGCTTGGGATATACCCTACACCTCACTCACGCGAGTACCAATGCTGTGAAAGCTTCTAAGCTACAGAACCTCACCACATAGTTTAAGACTATTACCATGATAGAGTCTGAGTCTTTATATGAGCTTTATGCACGTTTATCGGATATAGTTAATTCTAGTTTTAATTTAGGTGAGAAAATTCTTGAGACGCATATAGTTAAGAAGATTTTGAGATCTCTTCCGGCCTGTTTTATTCCTAAGAATATTGTGCTTAATTCTTTGGTTATATTAAGTACGATTAGGTTAGAAGAACTCGTAGGAGACCTTAAGACTTATGAGATTGATATGTTTCCCAAAACTATTAAACCTAAGAAAAAGGGAATTGCTTTAAAGGCTCAATCTAAAAAGAAAGAGGAGGTATCTTCTAACTCCGAATATGATTTTGATTTGGATGACTTGGCCTATTTGCAAAAAAATTCAAAGAGTTTCTCTCAAACATAGAAAAGAGAATACTTGCAAAGAAAAGAAAAGTTTTGAGAAAGATAAAAAAAATATAAATCGGGCAAGAAAAATTTAGAAAAAGAAAGAAAAGAAGACCGTAAGAAAGATGAAGAAATATGTCATGAGTGCGAGGGTAAGGGTCACAAAGTGCACGAGTGTGCTACGCGTTTAAAGAGATAAGGCAAAAGCAAGCTTACCTTCAATGCCATGTGTAGTGAGAGCGATGTTGAGTTGGTGGATTTCGGGGACGAATCACCGCTTGGACGTAACTTCATCGCGTTCGTGGGCAATCATGTCAGTACATCTAGTAAACCTCATGCCGATGAGGAAGCTACTAAACGTAATGACTTTGATAGTGAGTCTAGTCATTCCAAAGATAGTGAGAAATATGATGTTTTAAGTGAGAGTGAAAGTGACCTTCAATGCGCTGACTCCGAGCTTTACAATGAGTCCTTTAAAATGAAGAAACAAAAGAATGGTTTAGCGCTTAGAGTTTTAGCCTGAGAGAAGGATTTGAAAGAGGCGAGAGAGAGCGAGTCCTCGGTGATAATTTCTTTGGATGAGAGAGTTGTTTAGTAGAAAGGGAAAATGGTGACTTTATCAATAAAATGGTTATTCTTACGAGAGATCCTCAAGCATCTGTGGAGACTCGTGAGAAATTTGAAGCTCTTGTATCCCAACTCGAAAAAGATCTCAAACGTGTCCAGGAGGTCAAGGTTACTATAGAGGATACATCGAAGAAGGTTGGAAAGATGTTCCTTGATCCCACTTTAGGTTTTAGGAAGAGGCAAATAATAGATTATGACAGTTCATCCACTTCAGATACCACACCGGAATCGATTCCCAATTTTGTGGTAGATCCTTATGGGCCTCGACCTAAACCACAAAAGAGAGTTCAACCTAAGAAATCAAACTAAGGTAGACCCAAACAAGTCTATGTTTGCACCTTTTGCAAAAAGAGAGGTCACCTCAGAGAGATTTTCTACAAGTTAGGTAGAAGTAGATGTATACAAACTCCCGCGCACTGCTATAACGACTTTACTAGTCTTAAAGAACAACTTGAGTTCCTAATCGTGACTTCACGAAGATTAATGGAAGAATTTCAACGGATGTCTATGCCGTTTAAGAACTCTTCTAATGCTCCGACTAGAGACAACAACGATAAGGGCAAACAAAAGGTTTATCTACCTTGGTACCTGAGCAAGATGACAAAGCCCTTGTTGTGGACGTTGCTCTTAAGGTTCAAAAGACTTCCCACTGGTATTTTGATAGTGGGTGCTCTGGTACATGACCGGTGACATTTTTTTTACCAACTTTGAGGATCGTAAGGAAGGCAAAATCACCTTGGAGATGGGAGTACGCCTAGGATTTTAGGACGTGGATGTGTTGAGATACTCGGATTTCCTAAACTAGACAATGTGTTGTACGTAAAAGGGTTATAAGCAAACTTAATTAGTATATCCCAACTGTGCAATGCAAACTTTGCGGTAAAGTTTGACTGGTACAAATGTAACGTATATGATCAATCCGGTGAACTTTTACTACAAGGAATGAGGATCAAAGATAATTGTTATGGATTTATTCCCAAGTCCTCCTTTGTGTGCAGCAATGCCACAGTCTCCTCTATGGACCTTTGTCATAAACGACTAAGTTATGTGAACTTTATAGATCTTGAGATATTAGTGAAAAATGACCTAGTTCGTGGCTTACCGTCACGTGGAAAGCCAACTTTCTCGGTTGTAGACCTTGCCAACAGGGTAAACAAATTCGAAGTCCCCACCGAAAGTTGAATACCATTACCACAATACGTGTTTTGGAGTTGATTCAAATCGATCTTATGGGTCCTACTCGCTCGAAGAGTTTAGGTTCTAAGAGATACATTCTCATGATGGTCGATGATTTTTCTCGATACTTTATCATGAGATTTCTTAGAGAAAAATCCAATGTGGTTGAGTTCCTAACAACCAAGTGTCGTGTCCTACAAAATCAACGGTGTCACTATTAATCAGATGCGTAGTGACAACGACACTGAATTAAAAGAAGTCAGAGTGGATAGCTATTATAATGTACTAGGCATCAAACATGAGTTTTCGAACGTTCGTAATCCTCAACAAATTGGGATAGTTAAGAGGAAGAACTGGATGATACAAGAGATGGATAGATCCATGCTTTTGGGGAGAAACGTACTTAGACGTTTTTGGGCAGCGACAGTGAGTACGGCATGCCATATGGTAAATAGGGTATATTTTCATTCGTACACGCTACATATGCCATATGAGTTATGGACAACGAAAAATCCTAACCTATTGCATTTTCGTGTCTTTGGGAGTACTTTCTACATCTTGAGAGATAGAGAGAACTTAGAAAAGTTCAACTCACGGAGCGACGTGGGGATATTTTTAGGATTGAAAAAACGCGTGTAATAGTGATTTAAATTAAATTTCGCAAGTTTCCAAGAACGCTTATTTAATTAGCGTCTACTTTTAAACCAAATAAAATCAACCCTTAAACATGCATCTAAATCAACCCATCAAATATAAAGCATGTGACACAAAGTTAAGGAAAAATCCCCGAAGGGAAAAACCTTTTATTTCTAGAACTTTAAAGAATTTACAAGACCATTGACTTACATACAACCTGATAATCGCCCACAAGTGTAACGCACGGTGTCTTCGGTAAACCTTTAAAGCAACGGCTAGAAACAGTGTGACACAGAAATACCCGCAGGTGTCGGTTCCTATGTCGGCGGCTGAAATTTTCCCTTTCCAGGAGGGCAGCAATTAAGAAGAGAACGACTTCTCCACAAGGGTTGAACAAACTCAAAGTTGTGTTCTTGGGTTACATTGTGTGAATCAAAACATGAGTCTTGGGACTCAAAAATATGAAGACTAGAATAATTTGGAATCTCAAAAACGTCTTCTAAAGTCTTGCAAAACAACTCCCCCGAAGTTGGTATTTATAGGAAAAAATATGAAGAGTCCCATATTCTTAAAACTCTAAAATTCTATCCAGCGTACAAAAACAACAGCATTCTTTAAGGAATTTTCTCCATCTTCAAAAGGTCATAACTCCTTCACCGTAGCTCGGATTGAGGTGTCGTTTTTTCCAGTATCTTCGTTGCGGCGAGCTCTTCAACTTTCCAGTTGACCAGACCTCCGAACCATGGATGTGAAATTACGAAAATGCCCTTGAACTCTCCTATCGTGCCTTTTTTCACTGTTTTGACTTCTCTTGCGTACCACTTGCATTAAGTCCCTAAAATCTTGGACCGTGAAGTCGTTGAGGCAGATGTGGGACATATTAATGGAGATGTTGAATGCTTGATTCCCGGAATTCGGATTGAGGCCGTCATGCGAGATCGTGAGGTGACGTGCCAAATGTAGCGGCGTACGACATACACAAATGTAACATGTTGGACATGAGAAAAATGTCCTTACAAATCTCCCCCTATGTCTATGCCGGTACATACATAAAAAATCCGAATTATCAAATATGAAATTGCCTATACAAATCTACCCTCCCATGAACCCAAAACTGGAAAAGGTACAAATGAATAGTCTTCATCGTTTGTTCTTCAAATCTTCAGGAATCTCAAGTCTTTTCTCATCAGGGTGTGCAACATATAGATCTTCAATCTTCATACCTACACACATGAGACAAAGCAAATACCACGTGACATATCGAGTTTGAAATGAGATAACATGGATATCAATATATGATAAAAACATAAGCAACATCTCAAAAACTCCCCCAAAATTCAAACTCCCCCATAATATGATAATTCTTTCTCCCACTTTTTATGATGTCCCCAAATAGACAAATAAGAAGAATGAATCAAAAAAGCAAAATCGGGGTGTCACGGTATACAAAAAAATACACAAACTATTTTTGATTTTTTTTTTCAAAAAAAAATCTGATACCATTTGAAAAAAATATGTAAAACATGATACAAAAAAAATCACACCATAGATTTAAACTCAAACAACCAAGTCATGGAAACGGAATGAATGGGTGTGAACACATTCGATAGGTAAATCAACTCAATCAATCATATGTGCACGATGCATATGTGTACCCCTAACGAATGAACATCAAAAGTATCCTTAGGTGTAAAAAAATTTTGTTGAATTTAGATGACATCGTCTTATGCAAATCAATAAATCAAAGTCAAAGTGATTTCCACACCAATAACGTCCAAAACTATGTAGCGCATTTTTAAGCATTTCAAGGACGTGCAAACCCGTTTTAAATTCTCTAACCAAACTCCCTCATATATATATATTCTTTTAGAGGTAATCTAAATTCTCAAACTTTGGAGAATTGGTGCAAAAACCTAAATGGCCCATAATTGGCATGAATTTCTTTTTATTGCCTTTCAATTTTTTCGGGCTCTTTTAACCTCTTTGGACCCTAGATAATAAAATTCCTCCATTTTTTAGGTCCTTTGGATCGGTGGCTTTTGCGCAAAGAAGAGATAATTACCTTTTGCAGCCACTCCCCGTTCTTAAACAAAGCACACAATCTCACAAAACGGTTTTTATATGCACAATTTCCTTATAAAAATTATCGCGCTTGGTTCGTTTTAAAGACAGGATTGGAGTGAAAACACCCAACCAACATGTGACAAGACAAGCACAATAATCAAACAAATTCATGCATGTGTGCAATAAAGGAAATATGAGTCAAACATGTAGGAAGTAACACTTAATTACATCTTAATGACTCCAAACATTATAAAGCACATGGATGAATTGACCTATTGTCTCAAAACACTATCAAATAGTCACATGAAAAAATGGAATGATGTTGTGACTCGGTCATCCAAAGTGTTCATCCATAAACGGTGCAACAAAAAAAAACTTTTTGTATTTTTCAAAATTTTTCAAAAAAATATATACAAAAAGTACATGTCACAACGCTAGCAAAAATATATCAGAAAGCATAACTAGCGTATGACAAACATGCAAACACAATCATCTATATGATATGGCAAGAGAAGAATCATGTGCAAGCAAACGGGAATCAACTTGTCTAAAATCTAGTCCTCCAAAAGTGATTTCCTAACCCAAATGGATGAAACACGTCGACAAGGGGTTTTGGGAACCAGACTTCGAATTCCTAGGACCTCTTCCAAGATCAAAACAAAATCACCTAAGGTGACCATTCCTACCACAATATGAGCATGTGTAAACGGGTGGGATGAAACCGAAAGTGTGATCTTTTCTAGCGTCCTTGGAATTAGTTGACCCTCTAAAACAAATAATGGTTTTGGCTTTAGCATTAGAAGCATGAGAACACGATGAGCCATTACCATCACTATCAAATCTACTTGAGTCTGTCAAATCATTTTTTAACTTCAAAATTTTTGACTCAAGCAAAGAATTAGACTCTTCCAAATTAAGGGACGCCTTCTTCAAATTATCAATTAAACTTAACAGTTTATCACTCTTCCCCTGAATTAAAACAAACTTATTCCTAAGAGTCTTTTCGCGTGCCGTAAAATCATCGATTAATTTTTTATCCTCGACGGCACAAACGGGAACCCTAGAATTTTTTAAGTCCTCCAATTCCTTCTCTAAAACTAGGACTCTCTCATCACTCTTCTTTTTGGCAATTTTTAAAGAATCAAAATCAGTACACAAATTACCAAAGTGCTCACGACAAATATCACTTTGAGTTTGAAACTCTTGCAAATATTCAATCTTACTTTTAAAGAGAGAATTTTCTTTTTCCAAAACTTTAATTCTTTTGCAAAGTTTCAAATTCAAACTTTTTAATTTTTCAACATGGTCGTGAAATTTTTCAAAAATAGGCTCCTCATTAAATGGGCGTTCCATTGAAAAATTGCGATTTTTCATAAAACTGATTTTTAAAAAAATCAATATCACACAATTTTTGCGGAAAATAGGAATACGCGATAAATTTGCGCAACCTGCTCTGATACCAATTTGAAAACGTGAGTAGACAAATTGTATCAGAAAGTAAATCCTCGAAAAAAAATCAGGATCACGCGATAAATTAGCGTAACCCGCTCTGATACCAATTTGACGATGTGAGAAGTCAAATTGTATCAGGAAAAAAAACTTTAAAAATCAAGATCACTCGATAATTTAGAGTAACCCGCTCTGATACCAATTTGAAAAAACCCGTGTAATAGTGATTTAAATTAAATTTCGCAAGTTTCCAAGAACGCTTATTTAATTAGCGTCTACTTTTAAACCAAATAAAATCAACCCTTAAACATGCATCTAAATCGACCCATCAAATAAAAAGCATGTGACACAAAGTTAAGGAAAAATCCCCGAAGGGCAAAACCTTTTATTTCTAGAACTTTAAAGAATTTACAAGACCATTGACTTACATACAACCTGATAATCGCCCACAAGTGTAACGCACGGTGTCTTCGGTAAACCTTCAAAGCAACGACTAGAAACAGTGTGACACAGAAATACCCGCAGGTGTCGGTTCCTATGTCGGCGGCTGGAATTTTTCCTTTCCAGGAGGGCAGCAATGAAGAAGAGAACGGCTTCTCCATAAGGGTTGAACAAACTCAAAGTTGTGTTCTTGGGTTACACAAAAAGATTCACAAAGGTTTGGCAATTGTGTTAATCAAAACATGAGTCTTGGGACTCAAAATATGAAGACTAGAGTAATTTGGACTCTCAAAAACGTCTTCTAAAGTCTTGTAAAACAACTCCCCCGAAGTTGGTATTTATAGGAAAAAATATGAAGAGTCCCATGTTCTTAAAACTCTAAAATTCTATCCAGCGTACAAAAAAAACAGCATTCTTTAAGGAATTTTCTCCATCTTCAAAAGGTCATAACTCCTTCACCGTAGCTCGGATTGAGGTGCCGCTTTTTTCCAGTATCTTCGTTGCGGCGAGCTCTTCAACTTTCCAGTTGACCAGACCTCCGAATTATGGATGTGAAATTACGAAAATGCCCTTGAACTCTCCTATCGTGCCTTTTTTCACTGTTTTGACTTCCCTTGCGTACCACTTGCATTAAGTCCCTAACATATGATACGGCGCGCGGGTAATGGGTTGAGTGTCCGACGTCAAATTAATAACAAAATCTATCTCCCTACTAGGGGGTAATCCAGTTATATCCTGAAATACATTAGCGAACTCTCTAACGACTGGAATCGAATCAAGTGGTATCACCACTTGCTTAGAGGTTTCCTCCTCTATATAGTACAAATGAGTGGATGATCCTCCCTCAGGGCGAGGCATCGCCACTAAAAACATCTCCTGCCCAGGAATGACAAATATAGTACTCCTACTGAAATAATCAATCATGGCTCGGTACGCAACTAGCCAATCCATACCAACAATCGCATCGTACTCTGTCATCTCTAATACTAGCATATCAGCGGGTAAAGTAAATCTCCCTATCTCTATACCCACACCTCTACAAATAAGGTAAATCACGGAACCCCTACTCAATGGTGAATATACACAAGTAATCGTGCTCTCTGCAGTGTCTAACAACCCAATAGTGCGTGCAAATCTCGTGGAAATGAAACAATGTGTGGCCCCCGTATCAAATAAAATACACCCCATAGTCTCCCGAATATAGAACATACCCTCAATAGCAGGTGGATCCTATGGAACTGCGGCATGATGGAGCTGATACACTCTCCCATACTGAAGTTGTCCCTGCTGGACTGGGACTGCTGGGATGGGTGGTAATGCTGCCATATGTGGTGGTGCTGGGAGGGCGGCAGGAAACATAGGCCTCTGTGGCTCGTGTCGAGCACCCTGCTGCTGCGGTGGGGCCCTGCCCTTATCAGGACAATCCTGGCGTTTGTGTCTCATCTTGCCACAAAAGAAGCACTTCCTCAGGAAGTTTCCCCCGCGATGTCCCTGCTGCCCATGGCCCCGATGGCCGTTACCATTCCTACTTGACCATACTGGCCCTGCTGAAACCGTTGCTGCTGACCATTATGGCCTTGCTGGCCCTGATTACTGTTCTAACCCTGATGGCCATGTCTGAAACCTCCCTGACCATTCCTGAAACCCCCAGATCTGAATCTCTTAGGGTCCCCCTATTGGGAACCCTGATCACCTTACCTGTGCTGACCCTGAGCAGATTGTGCCCCGCTGGCACCATTTCCCCATGTCCTGCCCTGATGGCTAGACTCTCCTGATCTCTTACTCTCAGACATGTGAAAGCGGTGATCCTGGAAGTGAAGCAGTGTTGCGTTAACCACATCAGAGTAAGTGGCCAATGAGAGATTTCCCAACAAGTGTTGTCGGATCCTCCAAGTCAATCCGTCCATAAACTTTTGAATCTTCTTCTCCTCAGTCAGAATCTCATCGGGAATAATGTTCAAGAGATTAGTGAATTCGGCCTCGTACTTGGCCACAGTCTTCCCCTCCTGCTTGAGGTTCATTAACTTCCTTCTCATTTCAGTGTGAACAGCTGATGGAAAATATTTGCGGTGGAACCGCACCCAGAACTCCTGTATGGAAAGGGCATCTCTCTCCTTCGGGGTGGTAATGGACTCCCACCACTGCAACACTGATCCTACTATCTTAAAAGTAGCCAGTATCTGCTTCTAAACATCTGTGCACTCGTACATCCTTAAGTGCCTTTGAATGTCCTTCCTCCACTGACTGGACACAACAACGTCGGAGCTACCTACAAACTCCGGAGGGTGCGCTTTCTGAAAAGCATCATGAACGCGTTCCCAGGTAGACGGGAATGCATGAGCCTGAACTGGTGCGGCTATCGATGCCTGAGATGGTTCCTGCTGCACAACTGCGAGGGCAGTATTTACCGCTTGGGCTACAATAGCTGCAACCTCTGCGGCATTCATGGTGCCCTGAACTGGTGCAGGTTGTGACTCGGGCTGAGCATCCCTAGGAACTCGTTGTGCACGTCGTAGAGGCATCTGAAATGAGAGAGAAGTCTTATAAGTTCGCAGTTATTATCTCAAAATAGCTGAAGAGAGAAACATACATAAAAGAATACAACAGTCCTAAAATATAGGGCTCTACATCAAAGAAAGCTCAGCGGAAACATAATAAGCCGTACAGATCCTAAGAGCACTAGAACCTGATGCTTTGATACCACCTGTGACACCCCGACTAATTAAATATCGGGTAGCTACTCCTTTATTAAATTAATACAAAATGCCAAGTTGGTTCAGTTCATAGCATCACTGTCGAAAAACGTTTTAACAATTACTAGCCACCTAATATTTAAAAAGTGATTTGTCAATTTTAATTAAATCTGATTAACATGCAATAAGAAGATTATGAACTGCTAACATAACCACCACAACATAATGACAATAGAATAACCATAAAATAGTAATGAGTCTGGAGGAATACTCCTCACAACAATCCAAATACAGGAATAAACCAACACTAAGTCTGCATCACTATATTAATTACAACCCAAAATCTGATATGACTGTCTAAAAGAAATGGGGCGACATGCCCAGCGGATGAGAAAAATCTGATAACATAGAATCAAGATCGAAAGTGGAGGCGTCTACTGTCAAAGTCATGTAACTTCCGCAGCAGCTACAGTACGTCACCTGAATGGAACTCCTATGCTTGGTGTCCTTGTGGCTGGGCACCTAAAAGGTTTTTACAAGAAAATATATACGGAAGCAAACGGGTCAGAGCCCGATGGTAAAAACAGTTTAAAATACAGCGAGTGTTTTAATGACATAAAACAATGAATGCAAAATACATGTTAGGACGTACTCTCACATGAAATACTCACCTCTCGACTATATGTGCACTCCTAACGTATCCGTAATTAAATGTCGCCATGCCCGTATCTAACTAGTCCAATATAAAATCTAACGTTACTATACGATTCACGATTTAATTCCCGATATCTTATTTTAAACAGAGTGTTTTACTCTTCTACACAGTTTCCCATTTTAGCACTACTAATCACTAGAGATCTTCCATTTTATTTTTTTACAAAACGTTGATATTATAGATACTCACATTTATACATGACAGTTCATTTCAATTAACAGTATATTATCCTCATCATAAATATACAATACTAGCACCCCGAGACTAAGCTGCGGTGCACACATACTCTGCTATTCAATCTCGGTACATCACGTACATAAGGACCACGCATTCCGAATCTCTCAGGAATCGTTCTCAAATAACAACAATCACACAAAAATGGAGGCGAACATAGTTCACATCACATGGGTCACGCACATACCTACGCTCCCATAATCAGCAGACTTATTAACTTCTCAATAAGTTCTTCTCTGACCTATGTCCTCGATGTACCAGCTAAATCCCCCCGTAGGCACACAAAGATTAGATGGCCCTAATCGAACGCAGACCTCCCATGATAGCAAGTATGGTAGGTATGTTTTACACATAAAACCACATATACTAAACATTAGTACATCTTAGATATCTATAATTATTACTATAGGTATGTTTCTCGTTCTTATACCATCATTTAATGTTATACGTTTACAAGTCCCCGATTAATGCATATTAACGTTGTCAACTCTTCTCACGTCGTAATTAGGTACTCGTTTCCTAATCCACAAATGTCATTCGGTTTACTTCAAGATTCTAAGTTTTACTCCTCACGTACTTCAATCTCTCAATTATACTCACTGGTCAGTAAGGGGAGGATTATCATTCCATTACATAAGTCTACGGGAACATTTGAAATGAAATTAGGCCTAAAAGGCCATTCTGTCAACTTGTTAGAAGTCTCGTTCGAACGAGTGTCGTTCGAACGAGTGTCGTTCGAACGAAAGGCTTCGAACGAACTACCAACTCGTTAGAAGGGATACTGTCATCTCATTAGAAGTCTCGTTCGAACGAGGTCGTTCGAACGACCTGGGCAGGTCTTCTAACGAGATGGCAGAACACGCCCAGAAACTTGCAAATTCATTTTTCTTCAAATTTCTCTTCTCTAAATCCCTAATAAGATTATCCCAATTAAGTTTTAACGTTTTTAAACTACTCTAAGTCCTCCTAGGTCACTCTAAAATTCTTCCTAAATTAACATGTAATCATCATAATTTCCAAACCTTGTCCCAAACCCTACAAATATAAACCCAGAATTTTAATGTCTACAAGTACTCCTTATAAATCCGTTTTTAAATCATCAAAAGATATATTTTGGATTTGAAATTCATCCATAACCATTCTACATGCAATCCCTATCCAATATTATGATTTCTATCTCCAATTTCATGGTTTTTTCATCAAACTTTCAATATAAGACATATATTCAATTCTAAGCATGGAGGAAACATCCACTTGAAATTATGTAATTAAACCACTTTCCTTAGATGTTCTGATTTGATGTTGAAGGATGAAGGTTGATTCTCCTCTTTCTCTTTACAGATTTCTCCCAAAGATGGTGATGGTGGCTAGGGGTTTCTTTTGGAACCTCTTAGGACTCTCCCTTTAACTCCCGTAGCCAATTACTTAATAAATGCTGATAATGGACTTAATGGGTTCATTACTAATATAAAATTAACTCCTAAAATTCGTGGGTTTTAATTCCCATATTTTTAAAATTACTAAACTACCCTTTTGGGTTGCCAGTATGGCCTAAAAATGTCCCGGGACCCAAACTAAACCCCCGGCTAGTGTTTTCTGACTATTTCGACCCTTCCGGACATGTTGGCACACTCAAAATGATCATTCGGTTGATAAAATATAATTCACTTTTTAATTCAAATAATTTCATTCCTGACGCGACCGACACGCGCGTCCCAACTAAATTTCCAAATTATCGTGTTTCTGCCTCATGACAATTTAAATATTTTCAATACTCATGTATTACCATACATACTCGTAATCAAATACCAACTCACATCTCGCTAGTATTTATACTCGGATTAATTTCCAATTAATTTACATTTAATTTAATTAATCCCTTAAATAAAAATCAATAAAATTACGGGGTATTACAATTTTGTATTAAGATTATTGTTCATTTTATATATAAATAATCTGTAATATACTAAATAAATGTCAAAACGATAATTACATTATGGAAATATTAAAATGGTATGCTATTCAAAAACAGAAAAGAAGCCAAAACTTACAGTTCGCGATTTATTGAATCACTTAGCAGAGTAAAACCGAGTCGATCGTTAGACAGTCTCTGCTTGTTATGCCACTAGCGTGACCTTCTACAAGAAGAGAATTAGTGGACCTAAGTGTTTAAAATTTCTCAAAATTCCTTTAATGTTTAAAATTTATTTGTGAGGGACGTAAGAGTTTTTTCTCCTATTATATATACATTTTAGAAGGACATATATATATATAGTGGATACCCGTGCCTGAAGGCACGGCGAAAATTTTCAAAGTACGTAATCCCAAAATGGTGAAAACTTTGAAAGTACGTAATTGCACAATAGAAAAAACATCGTTCCCTAACAAAACAAAGCGTAGTTTTAAAAAAATAGACCATAATATCATTTATTTATAGGACTATCCACACTGTTTGACAAATAATAAATAATCAAACAACGTATATGCAGAGTTAAATCAACTACCACAGGACGTAATCAGAATAGGTAAAAAATTGACGAAAAAAACCTTGCATGAACTAAATTCGACAATGCAAAAATAGAACTGCCGACTTTAAAATCGATTTTGACCCCATGAATAGCGCTGAAAATAGCCCGAAACATAATTAGCTAGGCACGAGCGATACGAATCCAATGGTGCCAAAATGGCCTCCTTCCGATTTAAAGTTCAAAAGTTATGGCATTTCTCCCAAAACATATTATTTTAACTTGAAGCATTATATGAAACATTACTCAATGCTAAATGTTTAAGCCTAAACATGATCACTTAAAACTAACAATAATACAATACAGGGGGTAAGATATAAGAGATGAAAGTAAGTACACAAAATGAACTTGAAAATTCTCAACTTCCAGTGTTTCTTGCCCACCGTGTACAACTTCTTATGGTACACAATCTATAAGCTTGTGCTTTGATTTTTTAGCACTACACCAAATCTGCCCATTTGTCAAGGTCATTGACCTTGACAAATCCAACTTGTCAAGGTCAATGACCGTGATATTTCGAGGCGAGACAACTTTTTTTGTCACGGTCGTGTCAAGGTCAATGACCGTGACACGTTTGTCACGGTTTATAACCGCGACTAAGCTGTGACCCTATTTAAAAAAAAATCACGGTCAATGATCGTGACAATTCTGGGCAGAATTTAAAAAAAATCTCCTGGGCAGTATGGCCACCGCCACTGCCCAGCTGTATATTTGAACCTGTTATAGCAACGTTGTACCTGTTCTAAACATCATATATCCAAAACAAACTAAAGATAATGAAAATATATATTCATGACGATATAATCCAAATATTCAAAGTAAAAATAATATACATGACGAAATAATCCAAATATAATTAAAATGGACAAACTTAAAAATAATGTTACTACATGTCTTGGATAAAACTGAGGAGGTTAGTAGGCCACACGACATACGAATTGACGCACCCACTAATATACGTCGTGCCGCATTGTTCGCGCAACCACAATAGGGAGTTCTCCTTCCCGGGTATGACATGCGTGTCGAGCACCCTGGACTCCATCTCTTGAAGCACACTTCCATGGACTATTCCACCCTCGACGATATTCGGGTCCCTCAACCCCCGCCCTATCTGCTGGCCATCAAATACGTCCAATATGAACACGCTCGGTCAACCAATTGTCGACAATGGTCTGTTGGAGGGCATCAAATAGGGAAGTGGATCGTCGAAGTACGAACGTGTCGGTGATGAAGCAGCGAGGTCCACATCCTCGTCATCCTGCGCCTCGTCCTCCCACACCTCCTCCTCCACCGCCTTCTCCTTCTCCTTACCTTTCTCTTTACCTTTACGTTCTCCACCCAACGTACGCTTCATGAATGCGTACATATCTTGGACCGTCGCCTCCAAACGGGACAGCTTCGCGTCGTGTGAATCCACCGTTCGAGCCAACCCGGTGTCGCTCGTCTCCAATCCGATGATCCTAGATTTGGCCACCCGCGAGCTCACTCCCCTTATCCTCCCCTTGCGATCAGAGCCAAGCACTTGGCTGAGTGCGTCTGTGGACAAAGATGCCTTATCGGCATCATACTGCGACTCATGTACTTCCTTAAGCTTTGCCTGAAACGACAAAAAGCACATGATTAGTAAAATAAGTAAACTAAAAAATTATAACGTAATTAACAATAATTAAACTGTCGGATTACTTACAATCGTGGCTGCGACGCTCGGGGACACCTCCTTGTCCTTCCCCTTCTTCGTCCGAAGAGCCACATAAGTATCGAGCCTATGTGGCTTACCCCCTGGCCCACTCCCTACCCCTTGAAATAAAATAAAGTAAAGTAAAATTAGTATCGGCCCCGCAAAGTAAAATAATATCCAATAATATATTTATGTAGTTATAGATAAATTAAATCTTACCTGCATCCTATGCTCCACCTCAGCGTAAGAGGTCCAGCCGGAGTAGTGCACGTCCGTCTTTTTAGCCCGATTTTCCCTCCCCGATTGGCGAGATGCCAATTGTCGATCCTCGATCTCATTGTCAATGAACTTTTTCCATTGTGCCAATGAGATCGGCTCCTTGGGCGGGACGGATTCGCGCCATTGTAAAATGGACTCTCGTGTTTTTCCAAAGTACCGTGTCCGCATATTTTTATTCCACGTCTTGTGTTGCTCCCTCAACTGCTCCAAGACGGAATCGCGTAGCTTTGGATCCAAGTTGAATTGTTCCTGTCCAACAAATACAATGTTAGTTGCGAATAAATATAAATATAAATATAAATATAAATATAAATATAAATATAAATATAAATATAAATATAAATATAAATATAAAATTGAAATTGAAATTAAAATTGAAATTGAAATATAAATATTACCTGTAGTGCCGCCCAAACAGCTAACTTGAGCTCATATGGCACCTCCTTCCAACTCATAAACCCTGGGCCGATGACCGTCTTTAGCAGCTCGAGGGATCTCGCTAATAACTCCGACTTGTTTTCGACGGTAATCCCAAATTTTCCATATTTGGGGAGCCTAGGGGTGGAGGAGCCCTCGTCGCCTCCGCTACCACCGAACCCAGACGACATCATCGTAAACAGCATCATCATCTTCGCCTTAACATCTGAAGGAGACATTTTTGCTGTAAAAAAATGTTATTAGTACAAATAAAAAAAATGTTAATAGTACACATTTCGTTTTACCTAATTTAATTAATTGAATTAATAGTACAGATAAACAAATGTTCTGTCTATATTATAACGTATGTGTAAGTTCCATCAATACCATTTCGTTTCAATTTTGTAATATTATGTTTTTTTCAAATATTTTAAAAGTTATTAAATGTGTGCCCCACCCCCACCCCCTGCCCCCCTCCCCCCGCCACACACACACGCACACCTACGCACCTACGCACACACACACACACACACCCCACCCCTACCCACCCCCTGTTATTATCCAACTATTATCAATTATTTATTATCCAACTATTATCAATTATTTATTATCCAATTATTATCCAACTATTATCAATTATTTATAAAATTGAAGTCTACACACACGCACACCTACGCACCTACGCACCTACGCGCAGAGACGAAGCTATATTGTGGGCAAAGGGGGCCATGGCCCCCCTTTAGAATTTCAAAGCCTTGATAGGTTTGATGGCTCCTAATAGTTAACAAGTTACATTTTATACTTAAAATATTATGGCAAGTTGAATGATGGTGTGTTAACCCTCAAAAAAGTTTGATTATATATACATGTGTGCAATATATATATATATATATGTGTGTGTGTTATATAACAATCTATATGAGGTGTTTTAAGCAATTTTAATTTTACTTTTTATGTTTTATGAATTTATGTACCACGAGTAAATTATTTCAATAACTTTTTATTTTGTTGTAAATTTATTATAAATCTTTACTCTAATTAAATTTAGATGGTGTTTACGACAGGAATAATGGGAGTCTTTCTTCTAGGATAAAAAGGTCTTCAACAAACACAGGAAGCACTATGATGTGGTAGTTTCACGAACCAATAGTGATGCTAAACTCTCTAACTTTTAAGGAAAATGAAGTTTGAAAAGGAAGGAATTTTTTTCTAGAGGGAAAACTAGGTAGGAGGGCTTGTATTTATAGCGTTGAAAGGGTGTCTTTTGCCAAAAAAATTGTGATTGTTCGAAACAGTCATAACCTTTCAACGCTCCAGATTAAATATTATTTTTAATTAATCAAAATAATTAAAATGATGACATTTTAATTAGCATAAAATATTAATTAACTAAAACTGATTCGGGTTCGATAAATCAAAACTGGCCCAAAAATTAAACCCAAAAGCCCTATTAAATTTTGTCCAAAAAGTTAATATTTACTCAAGAAAGTTCCACAGCCCCTGTACCAGAGCATGGGTTGGGACGGACGGTGGTTGCGCGTGCACTTGTGGGCTTTTAGCCCAAAGCCAAACCATACATAGTGTAGGACCTTTACCCTAAAAAAAGTTGGGATACTCCAAAGGCATCCAATGCCTAGCGGAAAGGGAATTTTATTCCTTGACCCCATTTTCATGCGAGTTCCTCGGCATGAGCCCTATTCACAGATGGCCACGTTGGTGACTCCGCTAGGGATTATTTTTTAGGACTAGAATTTATTTTTACATGGGCTTTGTTTTCTCTTTTCTCCTTTCTGCATTTTTCTCCATGTGTATATATGTTTCCACTTGTATATCCTTCTTTTTCTCTCATGATCTCATGATATATATACCATTCTCACATGTATATTCTTTTCTCCACCATATTTATCTTATCATCACATGTGCATATCATCTTTTCTATTACATGCATCATGTCACTTATACATATCTATGCTTCATTCACTTGTATATATCTCATGCTCTGCTTTCACCTGTACATATTTGTCGTGTTGTACTTGTCCACATATTCACATGCTCCCCATGCCACTTGTAGACATCCATGCTTATTCCCACTTTTATATATTCACATGCTTCACATATCATATGCTTATTGATATATTTCACATCACTTGCACATATATCTATGTTCTCTTAACTTGAATACATTTCCATGTTATCTTCACTCATAAATATCACCATGTTAGTCCCACTTAGCACATATATCATTCCCACTTATGTATATACGTGTGTTTCACACCTTGCCTATATCATCATGCTTTGTCCACTTCTGGATGCTCCATGTTTCATATTACTTGTACATATTTTTATGCTTTATCCTACTTGTATATTTAGTTCTTTCATCACATGTCACTGATATATATTCCCATGTTTTATCCTATGCTTAGTAGTTGTACATATTCCTCTTAATATACATAAAACTTTGCATAAACATACTAATTAATACTCATTCATTTTTCTTAATACATCATGTGAGCACTATAAATTTGACCTTAAATTTGTCTCGTATTAGGGAGTCACTTTATGATGGGTTGTCAGTTCTGCGGGGTGCAGTTAACCTAAGTGATATGACTCACATCTTCCATTATCCTAGTACCTTCGATGTATATTGAACGGTTCCCCCTCTTCGTATTGCTTTAACGAACTCACGATGGAAGGTATATGCTAGGGAACTCGTTCACGTACGTCGAGTATATTGAATTCTCTCTCACATATCGTCACTACAAGGTATATCGTGAGAAAATTTACATACACTCGGGTATATCAAATGTATTTTCCACATGTATCATTGGATGATTTTCCTTGTAGGTAAGAGGTATATCATGGAATTCATGCCAAAGGGAGGAATCCTTACACTAACCTACCACATTTAAATCTGGCGTCCACCCTAAGACACCCATACCTAGTTTTTCGATTCCAACGCAAAACTCTATTAAAATTTTGGGTCATCTTTCCCCCCAAATTTTGTGTTATTTTTCCCATTTTTAAACTAGGACCAGATCCGTGAGTCTGGAAACAAGTCAAACCATGTTTTGCATTGTGTACCCCTATTATTTCCTAAACTCGGGTCTTGTTCGACATTTTTGCTTGCACCCTAGGCAGAACATAATACAAGTGAAACCCAATAATAATAACTACACTCGGGATTTCTCCACTTATCCTCCCTTTCTTTGAAAAAAATATACAAAAAATATATTCTCCCTTTTTTAAAAATACCAAAAATATTATTTTTTAATAAAAAAATAAAAAAAATTATTTCCCTCTCAGGTGTAATCGAACTCCTTGGCCTGGCTCCATATTGGATTAGATCAAATATCAAAGCTCCCCAGAGTTTTACACCTTCATCAACCACTTCAGCCGAAACTGAACGGTTCTACCAAAGATTTCTCATGAAGAACCTTGATCAGAACACCAATGCTCAACGAGATCTGATGGCCAAACTAGCTTAACTCGGTGAAAAAATTGATAATCTGCAATCGAATGTTCACAAGATGTAAAGAAATAGGGGTCATATCCCTGAAGTGCTAGAACCAAATATTTTCTTTCCTTGTGCTATGGGACCACAAATGCCTAAATCGATATGGGCTCTAAAAGAGAATCGATAAGATTCGCACCCTTTACATGTTTTACTTGCCAATGGGCCACCTCCTGCATATTTATCAATACTAAATCTTTCTCAATAATGGGCTAATATGACCGTCCTTATCTCTGTCAATCCTAAGGAGGATGAATTGAACCTAGTAAAAGAGGATCTAAAGCTACTCTTTAAGAAGTTCGACCAAATGAAGATCTCAAGGAACTACATGGATTATACCCACATGTCCCCTTACCCAAATGCCAAGTTATTCGAGAAGTTTAAAATGCCCAATATTTAGAAGTTTGGAGATAGCAGGTGTGACACCCTGCCTAATTAAATATCGGGCGATCACTCCTTTATTAAATTAAATCAAGGTAAACAGTTGGTTCATTCTCAGTATCACTGTCGCTAAAAATACATTTTTCCAATTTAACACCCTAAATAATTAAGCTAAGTGTCAAAACCATTTTTATACATACATTCCAAATTTTAATTAACGAAAAAGATTTATTTATTTAAAAACAACATTTCTACAATTAAAAATCACACCACGATAAACCGAATAATATAATACGTTCGCCAATCGAATGTCAACATATGAAACTAGAATCACAAATCCATACTGAATAAATCCCATAGAACAATACTGGAATAACTGAAATATAAATGTCCCAACAACAAATGAAATAATGGAAAGGGCGACACATGCCCAATAAATGAGAATGCTAGAAGTGAAGTCAATAAAGGAAGCCGTCTACGCAAGTGACCTGCAACTCCCACCTAAGCTGCAGCACGTTCCTCTCAAAGGATCCTAAGCAAGACGCCCATGTGGCTGGGCACCTAAAATATATACATATATATACAAGAGAGAGAGAGAGAGAAAAAAAGAAACGGGTCAGAGCCCAAAAGTGTTTTTGATTTAAAATACGTTTAGCAAGTATTTAAATTGATACAGGCCAATGCAACAACATATTAGTGCGTCACTCTCTTGAGAAAATACTCACCTCTCTTCTAATGTGCACACCTATCGCACTAATCTTCCCAACGGTTTGTTTTATCAATTATCGCACTAGTCTTTTTAACGTAACTTAGATTGCTCGTAAGATTTACAATTCACTATTTCCACTTTAAAAAGATGTTCCAATTTGTAACCAAAGTTCTCTATTTTTAACTTTATAAAAACAATAAAGTTTCCAGTGACATATTATACTTTCTCAAAACAAGTATTTATAATTTGAGCCAACAACCATGTCTTACTTATCATATCTCAGTGGGTAGGTTCAAATATCATAATCTCATATATATTAACTACTCGTATAATATATATATATATATAACAGCACCCCGAATAAAACTATGGTGCGTGCATACTTCCACTATCCAAACCCCATACCACTCAAATCAAGGGGAATACAAATTCGGAATCACTCTCGAATGGTATTAACACATACACAAACAATATCGAGGCGAAGCATAGATTCCAAGTCTCTAAGAGGATGGCACATACTCGCGTCTCTTAGGACCGTCTGAACTATCAATTCGATAGCCTGTACCAAGGATATCTATCTTCTAGGGTACAAGTCAATATCCCCCATAAAGGTCCCATCGAGATAAGACTGTCCCAGCGCGGTAACCTCAAGGATAGCAAGTAGCGCGGTATGTTTTTCACATGTATATAATATATGTACACACAATCATATAAATATACCACTTTATTATATTAACATAGGTTCTTCACGTTACCCATAATTATACCATTTATCCTTAATTTCACATTTATAGAAATACGTATAAGGTTTCGTTCCTAACCTTAACTCGAAGGGTTTTCTTACCCATTACCTGACACTCGTGGACTATATCCTCACAAATCTGAAATTCAGTAAGTGTCTTTATTAGGTTCCAATGTAACTCTCTTACGCACCTCACCCTTTAAATTTATAAATTCACCAACCCTAAAGTAAATGTCCCATAAATACCATTCTCGTTGAAAATTAAAGGTCCAAACATTTATTCATATGCCCTACTGGTCCTCAATGTCTCCCAAATAATTTTATCAAGAATGCCCAAGAATTATATCACGACAATTTGAATTTAACTCATTTAAAGAGGGAATTAGGAGTCTGCCAGGAGGGGTCGATCGATCGAAGCTTGGGGCTCGATCGATCGAACCTTCAATCGATCGAAGCTCTAGGCTCGATCGATCGATCAAGCAGGTCTGGGCAAAATTCTGCAAAATGCAGTTACGGGTTTCACTAAACTTTTTCATCCAAAACTATGTTTTTCCATTCCAATCATCCCAAAAAACCTACTATCATCATTATAACATTATACCAGGTGTTTATAACGTAAAGCATGTGTATAACTATCATTAAACATGGATAATTAACTCAAAATCCCATGTAATCATCAAGAACCCTAGAGTTTTCCTTAATCAAGGTTCTAATATGTTTTTACCATAAATTCCTTCTAATATATCATCAAAATTTCGTGGGTTATATTCCTCTACATGGCAAGGGTTCCATAGTTTCCATATAATCAAAACTACATGCATTATCCTAACACAAATTGAGTTTTCTTCCATAGTTTCCATCTCTAAACAATCCTAGACTAATATGAAGATTGCATTAACGAAAATACGCAAGTCAAATACTTGCCTGGGATTTTTGGTATGTAGATTCATGGCTAATTTTGGTATGGCTGCGTTCCTTGTCTCGCGATCTACGCGGTGGTGGTGGTGGCGGTGCAATCCGGTGGATTTTTGGCCTTGAATTGCCTTGGAGCTCTCTCCTCTCTTCTCCAATGGCCGTCACTTGATTTCTGGATAATCTAACCCTAAAAGGCTAACCTAATGGATGATATAGGTTGCTAAAATTTGTGGGTTTAATTACCCAATTATGAAAAATTACTAAAATGCCCTCCCGGGGCACTATTTAGGCCTAAAAATGCCCCGAGACCCAAATTAAACCCCCGGGTACACTTTTCTGACTATCTTGACCCTTCCGGACGTTTTGGCGCACTCAAAACGACCATACGAACAACTTATAAAATATTCACTTTTTATTTAATCAAATTAGTCCCGACGTGACACGAGCACGTTCCGACTTAAATTTTCGAAATCGTCATTTAATTCACTCATGACATTCAATATAACCAATATAATATATTACTTTGCTCATCAGTAATATTCAACCAATTTCCATAATTACTAACTCTCGTCACGTTAATAATTATAACATAATTAATTTTCGGATTTTTATTAAATAAATCATTCACGTTAAATTTAATAAATCCCCAAATTAATATAGCATAAAAATACGGGGTGTTACAGCAGGCCTCTCATTGTGCATCTTTGCAACTACATTATTCTATGAGCCTACATGGGCCTACAAAGGAAATAATGGCTCTAATATTCTAATATACGCTAAAAAAAAGTTCCCTTCGCTTGACACTGTCACGGAATAGTCCTGAATCCGCAGGTGGGAAGACGTGCAAGGGATTTCCAGACCCAATATAAATATAATGAAGAATTGGAGGTAACCCGCTGAGACTTGGAATTTCTTAAATAGAACCCTAGGGAGTCTATCGATAGATACATCAGTAGGTGGATAGGGAAGGTTTCCACCATGACCAATCGTCCATCCGAGGCAAAGCAGGTCAACATTGTAAAGAAGAATTTTCTTCCACACATTCAAACTTCCATGAGTAATGATGCCAGAATCAGAACCACCAGATAAGGTGTTTTCAAGCTCAATCTAAGAACAACAATGGCAGCATAGTTATGTAAAAAGGTAAGAGAATGAGATGAGGGGAAGAGGAGAGAGCACCAGAATATAAGTGGTTCAGCCTAGATTGGCCTACGTCCACTGTGTGTGTGTGAATAACCTCACTGTAATAAGGCACTAATGGCCATGGATACAATCTCTCAAGCTTTCTCTCTCTAACTGTGTATCTAGACAGGGTTTTAGCTAGGGTTGAATATCTGGGGATCCTTTTGCAAGGTAGAGGATGACCTCTATATATAGTACCTAGGGGGTGTAATGTACCCTCCATGCATGCAATGAGCATGTGTGTGGTTACCTCACCAATATGGGAGAGCCATCTGTCACTGTCACATGTAGAGAATGATGATGCAATACTCTCCCCACGTGTCGGGAATAATATTATTATAACTGATTTGTGTCCACGTGTCCTTATCTAAATGTCAGCAGGTGCTCGGCTATCGCGTCTGGTGTATGACCTCGGCCTTGGAGAGGCCGAGGTTGATGAGTCTTGATACCTGTTCAGTCCGAGTATTCCATAGAGGTCTCGGCCTAATCCTAGCCGAGACAATGGGCAAGGTCGGCCTGAGACGAGATTGAACCGGTGTCTTGACGAGGTTGCTGCTGGCTTGCTGCGAGCTCGGCCTACGTCTGGCCGAGGTTGCCATCCCAAGGTATCCGAGAATGCTTCCGATCCTTGTGACGTACCTTGGAGAGGCTCATGGTAGTGTCGTATTGGGCCGACCTTGATATGGTCGAGGGGTGATATCGCGTGTCCAAGACATGCCCAACCTCGGCCATAATACTGGTCGAGGTTGATGTCTCTAGGGAAAGGTTACACTTGGGGCATATCAATCACCCCCAGACCTTAGTCATATGTGAGAGCGATTGACTAGGGGATTACTACACCTTTGAGGCCTGTCTGTTACAAGCCAATACTTGCTTGACACTTGTCCAATGCTGGAACATGCTTGCTTGGTAGGCGTGTGCTGTCAGCCGCCCTTTGGGGCTCCCAAGGCAATGATAGGCCTTGGGAATCGTGCCTACTTATTTAAGGGTTTTGAACCCTTATTTCTTCTTTCTTCTTCAATTCCCTCTCCTGTGAACGCTTTCTCCCTCTAAAAGGTATTTCGAACAAGAATCTACTGCAGAGGTCTTTGTTGGTGGTTTTTTCTGAATTTTCATCACTCCCCCTTGTCGTTTCATTTCCAGGTATCTTCTCCCCTTCATTTTCTTTGCTTTTTCCTTCTGGTTTGCATTTTCCAACGAGTTCCTGAGTTTTCCGACGAGTTTCTGAACTTTTCGGCGAGTTTCTGAACTTTTCAGCGAATTGTGTTTGCTTTGAATTTCTTGGTTTGATCCTTAGATTCCTTTGCTTTATCAGCCAGTCTTGTTTGTAATTTTTGGAGTTTAGGAAAATCCCCAAGTTTAGTGTCATCCTTTGATGCTCAGACCCTTATATCAGCTTCTTGAGGAGTTCCCCTCTCTTAGAGAGAAGACTTTAGAAAAGATTAGGCAAATAGAAAGAGCACAGGAGGAGGCTCGTAGATCACAAGAGTTTCCTATTAGACCCATATTTCCACCACCTCTGAAGGTGATATATCCTGATCCCTCGGAGAACTTCCATCAGACAGAGGTTCCCGCTGATCCCATACCTATGTCTGAGTCTGAATCTTCTACCTCAGACCCCATGTCTGTGGATTCCTTTCAAGAGGCCATGGACTTCACACCTAGGCCTGATCAGGCCAAGGTATCCAGTCGAGCCTCGTCCCATAATCACTCAAGCACCTCAGGGTCTTCCTCAGAGGTTGAGGTTCTTGAGCCAAGTGTGGCCATTCCACCACCACTTGACGCCATCCCTCTATCGGCTGTCACCGGGGCAGAGTTCGTTCAGAGGTTCCCGAGTAACCCATCAACATCTGCTCCGGCCGACGTTGAGTTAGATGATTATGAGGTTGAGAGCGATGTCGATGTCTCTGAGGCGGATGAGATCTAGAGTACAATTACTGAGGTAGACCTTCTCTGCTTCAGATATCTTTATTCTATTAGCCCCTCAATAAAACTTATGAGACCTCTGAGGGAAGAGAGGGCTTATCATGGACGAGACGACGAGATCTGCCTGTACGAGCAGATGTTCAAGTTGGGGTTTCGTCTGCCCACTCACCCCATTATCAAGTCCATCCTTTCTTATATTAATTTGGCCCCCTCTCAACTCTCTCCTAATGCCTGGAGAGTCCTAATAGGGTCCATAGTGTTATGGAAGGTTGTCCACCACTCAGACCTTCCTGTTCAGGTCTTCGTAGGTTGCTACGTCCCTTTCTCAGCCAAAAATCATCCGAGCTACTACCATTTTGTAGCTCGGAGGCCTGAGAAGAAAATGCTTTAGGTGACTCAAACTTCTAACCATAACTGTAAGCCTTGGTACTTCTTTGCTTCAGGGCCATGGGAGTTTGGCCTATGTGTTCCCTCGTCTAACCTGGAGCAGAGGATGCCCCTGAGGTGGGGTAAGGTCACCATGTCTGCCAGGGCTGACCCTGGCCTAAGTCTACAAAACCTCCAGAAGGTAAAAGCCCTTCAAGATCAGGGGGTATATGGTCTATTTGTCAGGTTCGAACACTTGATGACTCCCCACTTCCTCTCTGGGAAAGGTCTAGGTGGAAGTCCCCTTATCGAGCTTGGTAAGCATTTTTGCTTTTGAAGTTTAACCTCTGAGTTTATTCATATCTGATTATCTAACTCAGGTCTACTAATTTTTTACAGAGCGACCAAAGGATATTCCAGACGAGCTTTGGGAGATGGCTTCACCAAGCTTGACGAGACTTTCCAAGAGAGAAGGTCTTAATGCTCTCCCCCAGCTCCCTCTGCCTCTAAGCCCCCAGCCAAAAAGAAGAGGGCTCCCGAAGGTCATGTCCCTGAGGATTAGAGGCTGAAGAAGAAGGCTGCTGACTCTGCCATCCCCATCTCTTCAGTTGACGCCTTGTCGGCTCGTCTGGATCAGTTGAAGATAACTGGCAGTGTGGTCGGCCACAGTATTCAGGCCCTGGATGCCGTCAGCTCTGTAATGACCGAGGCTGATAAACGCTTCTTCAAGTCTCTGAACACCCCATTGCTGGTTGAATTCAGCCTTCACAGAGCCGTTCAGGTATGATTTGATCCTTCTTCATAAATTCTTCTAATTGTAACCTCTGATTCTTCTTCAGCTTACTCATGATCACTAAATATGCAAGGCTTGACAGCTATGCACCATTTATCCAACTGGACTCTGAGGAAGTTGCCCCTCATCCAAAAGGGGTAAGAGGCCGAAAAAGTCCAGAGTACTCTGAACGCAGAGATCGAGCGTCTCAAGTCTGAGCTGAAGGACTCTGAGGAGAAGGTGAAGGGGTTGGAGAAGGATATCTCCCAGCTCGGCAAGGTTCATGTTGCTGCACTGAAGGCTAAGGACGATGTTCTGCAGCAGAAAGTCAACTCGGCTGTCAGGGCCGCCCTTGATGACGCATCAGAGAAGATAATTGCTGATTATAAGGCCTGTGATGAGTTCATGGGCTTCGGCTTTGAATACCTTGAAAGAGGTATCAAAGCCACTATTAAATGGGCAGACGTCAGGGAGAGAGAGGCCGGCACTTTGAAGGCCTCTGATTTTGTTGGTCTCGGCTTTGCTGATCCTCAATTTGCCCAAGCTCTTCAAGAGGTTGAGAAAGAGGCTGTCGCTCCTGCCGATACTGCTACGTTGGAGTGCACCAAGGTTGGAGGGGCAGACCATCGTGATGATATGGCCGAGGTGACCAATCAAGACGAGGATGTCAACGTTCCCCCTTCAGACCCTTAGATGGTTTTTTTATCATTGTTTGTAACCCTTAGAATTTCTGTAATCGTTGAACATATTATTTCTGAATATATATATCAACCTCTGATGAGGGCCATCTTCACTTTCTTTTCATTGAATGTCATGTGATGCTTTTCATTCTTAGTTCCATTGTTTTGGTGTCTGCTAAAAATTAATTTGTAATCTGAGCTTTAACCTCTAAAGTTCTCTTTCTAAGCTTGTCTTTTTGCAATGGTCTTGTTTAAACTCAACCAATGGTCTTGAGCTCAGACCTCGTCACCACTAAATGTTGTTATGAGGGTCTGAGGTCATCACCTAAGATGTTATCCCCATAATAAATCTTTACCAAATTAATGATGTTATCTGTCAGAGGTCATCTAATTTATAGTGTCTGACCTCAGACCTCGTCACCACCGAATGGTGTTATGAGGTTCTGAGGTCATCACCTAAGATGTTATCCTCATAGTAAGTCTTTACCTAATTAATGATGTTATGTGTCTGAGGTCATCTAATTATGGTGTCCGACCTCAGACCTCATCACCACTGAATGGTGTTATGAGTGTCTGAGGTCATCACCTAAGATGTTATCCTCATAATAAGTCTTCACCAAATTAATGATGTTATGTGTCTGAGTTCATCTCATTATGGTGTCCGACGTCAGACCTCGTCACCACTGAATGGTGTTATGAGGGTCTGAGGTCATCACCTAAGATGTTATCCTCATAATAAGTCTTCACCAAATTAATGATGTTATGTGTCTGAGGTCATCTAATTTATGGTGTCTGACCTCATACCTCATCACCACTGAATGGTGTTATGAGGGTCTGAGGTCATCACCTAAGATGTTATCCTCATAATAAGTCTTCACCAAATTAATGATGTTATGTGTCTGAGGTCATCTCATTATGGTATCCGACCTCAGACCTCGTCACCACTGAATGGTGTTATGAGGGTCTGAGGTCATCACCTAAGATGTTATCCTCATAATAAGTCTTCACCAAATTAATGATGTTATGTGTCTGAGGTCATCTAATTTATAGTGTCTGACCTCAGATCTCGTCACCACTGAATGGTGTTATGAGGGTCCAAGGTCATCACCTAAGATGTTATCCTTATAATAAGTCTTCACCAAATTAATGATGTTATGTGTCTGAGGTCATCTAATTTATAGTGTCTGACCTCAGACCTCGTCACCAATGGTGTTATGAGGGTCTGAGGTCATCACCTAAGATATTGTTCCCATAATAAATCTCTGATCTAAGAATGAAGCAAGAACTGTCTTGGGAACTGATCTTCATTAATAACCTCTTCATAATAAGATGGTACATTTACATAAAACTCTATGCAACATCATATGTAATATCTCTTTAGGTGATCAGCATTCCATGGGTTAGTGAAAGGTTCTCCTTCTAGGTTCTCTAGCCTGTAAGTGCCAGGCACAACCTCTTCTGTCACTTTGTAGGGGCCATGACAGTTTGGGTGAAGCTTATTGGCTTTCTGTAGGGTCTTCTTTAGTACTAGGTCTCATACTGCAATGGGTCTTAACTTCACCCTCTGGTTGTAGAATTTTACTGCCCTTTGCTGGTAGGCTGCTTATCTCACCTCTGCGTACTCTCTTCTTTCTTCGATAAGATCTAGGTCTAGCCTCCTCCCTTCCCCATTATTGTCAGGGTCATAGGTCTGAATCCTATGAGTTGGGAGCCCTATCTCCGTTGGTATGACAGCCTCTGAGCCATGTGCCAACATGAACGGGGTTTCACCTGTTGGTGTCCTTGCAGTGGTTATGTTGTCCCATAACATAGCGTAGACCTCTTCATCCCATCTTCCCTTCGCATCTACTAATCTCTTCTTGATCCCATCCAGGATAGTTCTGTTTGTGACCTCGGTCTGGCCATTTGCCTGAGGTCGACCAAGAGATGAGAAGAATTGCTTTATTCCTACTCTTAGACAATACTTTTCTAAAGAGGAGTTCTTGAACTGGGTCCCATTGTCCAAGATGAGAGTGTTTGGGAGGCCATATCTGCATATGATATTCCTCCAAATGAATTGGAAGGTCTTATGCTCTGTGATTGTTATCATCGGCTCTGCCTCCACCCACTTTGAGAAGTAGTCAATGGAAACTATCAAGAATCTATGGTTGTTGACAGCTCTTGGCAAGGGTCTCACTAACTCAATTCCCCATACCGTAAATGGCCATGGAGAAGAGATTAACGCCATAGGCTGATGGGGTTGATGAGGGATAGTGGCAAACTTTGACATTTGTCGCACCTCTTCACGTAGTCTGTAGCGTCCTTGGACAACGTAGGCCACCAGTACCCCTGAGTGATGATCCTCTTGGCCAAGGGCCTTCCCCCTATGTGGATAGAGTAAGAACCCTCATGGACTTCCTGTAAGACCCTAGAAACTTCCATGGGATGCACTCACCTAAGGAGAGACAATAGAAATCCCTTTTTGTACAAGACGTCTCCTATCATCGAGAACTTGGCAACTCTATGTCTCAATTTTCTCCTCTCTAATTTGGACTCAGGCAGCTCTCCCTCTTTTATGTATCTGACGAGCGGGTCGATCCATGAGTCTCCTAGGTTCAAATTGTGACAAGGGTTACATACTTCTTCTTCCTCGATGGTTGCCTTTCCTAAGACCTCGATCGGAACGGTCCTTCTAACATCTGTCTTTGTTACCGAGGCCAACCTTGCCAATGCATCTGCGTGGCTGTTACTTTATCGAGGCACTCTCTTTAATTTTGCCTCTTAAAAATATTCCAACATCTTTCTAACTCTTTCCAGGTACTTCTCCATCCTTTCATTCTTGGCCTCATAGACTCCCAGCACTTGATTTACAACTAACCTTGAGTCACTGTGGAGTAGGAGTCGTCTTACACGAAGAGTCTTTGCCAATAAGAGACCCCCTATCATGGCCTCATACTCGGACTCATTGTTTGAGGCCTGGAAGTTGAATCTCAAGGCGTATTCAATGTTGGCGCCATCTGGAGCCGAGAGTATTAGCCCCGCACCGCTTCCACTATCATAGGAAGAGCCATCAACGAAGAGGCTCCAGATGTCTGTATCTGATGAGAAGACCCCTTATGTCATAACTCCTAGCTTGAAGAGGTATCGATCCTCTTCGTCCTCTTCTATTCTGCTCTGGGTTTTGCCTGAGATGACCTCTTCCCGATCTCGGAAGACGTTTGGCGCCATCTCTTTCGAGTTTAGGAAGACACCGAGGTTTGTCTCTTCGGCGTCCTCTAGGACTTTCTCTGTCTCGGCCTCTTCCCAGGTGAATTCTGCAATAAAGTCTGCGAGGGCCTTCCCTTTGATGGTTGTCCTAGGCTGGTAGGTAAGATCATATTCTCCTAACTCGATGGCCCAAGTCATCAATCTCTCGGACTTCTCCGGTTTATGCAGGACCTGCCTTAGTGGGGACTCAGTGAGGACTACCATGGAGTGATCTTGGAAGTAAGGCTTCATTTTTCTTGAGGCGTGTATTAGGGCGTAAGCCAACTTTTCCATACGGGGATAATTTTGTTAAGACCCTTGAAGGGCCTTACTGTTGAAGTATACAGGCCTTTGGATCCCATCCTCTTCCCGTATGATGGCCGCGCTGATGGTTGATTCAGAGACTGCCAGATACACAAACAACCTTTCTCCTGCGATGGGCCGAGACAGCAATAAGGGAGACCCTAAGTATGACTTGAGTTGGTTGAAATCTTTTTCACACTCTTCGCCCCATTGTAAGGCCTTTCTTAAGACTTTAAATAATGGGAGACACTTGTCCGTCGCCTTAGAGACGAATCTGTTAAGCGCAGCCACTCTCCCCGTGAGTCTTTGGACATCCTTGATACTCCTAGGAGTCTTCATGTCAAGCAATGCCTTAATTTTTTCAGGGTTCTCTTCGATCCCTCTCTGGTTGATGATGAATCCTAGGAACTTCCCGGCTCCTACTCCGAAGACACATTTCGCTGGATTGAGTTTCATCTTGTATGAGTCCATCACATCGAAGGTCTTCTCAAGGTCTGCTACATGAGTGCAAGATTTCAAGATTTTTGTCAGCATATCATCTACATACACTTCCATGGTCTTCCCTATTTGCTCTTCGAACATCTTATTGACAAGACGTTAGTATGTTGCCCCTGCATTTTTCAGACCGAAGGGCATCACTCTGTAGCAGTACGTCCCTTTGTCGGTAATGAAAGCTGTATTCTCTGAGTCTTCGGCATCCATAAAGATTTGGTTATTGCCTGAATACGCATCCATGAAGCTCATGAGCTCATATCCTGATGTAGCATCCACCATCTGATCTATCCGAGGTAAGGGGTAGCTGTCTTTTGGGCAAGATCTGTTCAGGTCAGTGAAATCGACACACATTCTCCACTTTCCATTGGCCTTGGGCACGATGATCGCATTTGATAGCCACTCCGGATAGGTAACTTCTCTTATAAACTCAGCCTCTTCTAACTTTTTCACCTCTTCACGGATGACGTTGTACTTTTCCCTGGAGTGGACTCTTCGTCTCTACTTGATAGGCCTAGCATCTTTGGTTACGTTGAGCTTGTGACTCATCACCTTAGGATTGATTCCAGTCATGTATGCGTGACTCCATGCGAAGACACTCTGCCTCTTCCTGAGGAAGTTTATCAGCTCTTCCTTGATTTTAGGATTAAGGGCTTTGCCGACCTGGATGGTTTTTTTCGGCTCGTCCTCATTGAGTACGATGGATTCTACCTCTTCCGCGGCCTCTCCCTTATTCAATTTTGTTTCATCTCCTGGATCAAGAGTATCAATGCTATAAGTGGTGGTGGCCCTCTTATGGGCTTCTCTCTCTTCGACCGAGTTGAAGTAACATTCTCGCACTTTGGTCTGGTCACCTTGCACTTCCCCTACTCCATAAGGAGTCAGGAATTTTAGCATCTGATGGACCGTTGACGGCACAGCCTCGAACTCCCTAAGGGCCACCCTTCCTATGATGAGGTTATAGGCCGAGAATACACTCTCGTCCATCACGAAGAAATTAATCCTCCCGGTCAACCTCTTAGGCCATTCGTCACCCATCCGTACGTCCATCTCATACATGACTAAGGGGTGAACCTTTTCACCACTGAAGCCTATCAGGGGGTGGTGATAGGGGACCAGTCTTGTTCTACTAAGGCCTAAGCTCTTGAAGTAAGGCCAAAACATCACATCTGCCGAGCTCCCCCCATCCACGAGGATCCTCTGCATCTCATATCCATGCACCCTTGTCGTTATAACCAAAGGGTCATCATGGGGGGCTAAGATACCTCTGAAGTCGAGTCTGGAGAACCCAACTACGAGGGTGTTCATGTCTACTTTCTTCCTCTTCTGTACTGTATCGAAAGACGTTAGATTCACAACTTCAAGCTTGGCCACTGATTTGTCCTCAGCTACATGAGCCTTCCAATAATCTACTTTAGATCCACCACCTGCAAATCCTCCGCATATTGTGCCAACACCAAAATAGATCATACCAACCCTCTTCACCGGGGTGTTGTCATCCTTTGGTGGGAGATCCGGATCATCTTCATCATCACCTTCTGAATCATCGTCTCTTCGGGTCGGGAAGTTTTCACGGCATCTGTCATTCCTCCTTTTCTTATGGTCATCTCTTCCACTCTTAGGAGCCTTACCGTCTACATATTTTATCAATTTCCCAGATTTTAACATCTTCTCAATCTCATCCTTCAAAGCGAAGCATCTATCTGTGACGTGACCATGATCTTGGTGGAACTCACACCATAGGTTTTTGTTCCTCTTATGTGGTGGGGCTTTTAGCTTCTCTGGCCATCTCAGAGCCCTGTCATTCTTAATCTCATTGAGGATCTGCTCACAACTCACAGTCAGAGGAGTATAGTGAGCGAACTTGTCATCACCCGATATCTTCTTCTTATCTTTCTTTCGTTGGGACTTTCCACTACCACCGCGGTTCTCATCCTCATACTTGGCGGCCATTGCCTCTTCCGCATTCATTACTTCCCTGCGGTTTCCAGCAGCTCCGCCATAGACCTAGAGGGTTCTTCCGCCAGTTTCCACAATAGCTTCCCCTTTTGGAGACCTCCTATAAGGGTGGTCATGGCTATGTTCTCTTCATAATCTTCAACCTCCAACTTTTCTTTGTTGAATCTTGCTATGTAGTCACTTAGGCTCTCACCCTTGGCCTGCTTGACATACAAAAGGTGGGTAGTCTTATTTTGAGGCCTCACCCTAAAGCAGAAGTTGTGGATGAATCGCTCAGCCAAGCCTTTGAAGTTTTCAATTGAGTTCTTCGGAAGGGAGGTGAACCAACTGTGTGCAGCCCCTGTTAAGGTCCCAGAGAAAGGTCTACACTTCATCTCATCGGGTATCGAGTAGATGTCTGCTGCTGATTGATACATCTCGATATGATGTACAGGGTTAGTGCTGCCATCATACTTGGGAGACACCGTAGGAGGCTTAAACTTAGCTGGGGTTGGGAACCCCACTATCTTAGCCACAAATGGGGAGTCCTCTGAGTAACCCCTTTGTAATGGGTCCCTGCTTTTAATGAGGTCTCCTATCTTCTCCTCAAGGCGTTGGATAGAATCATTCCATGGTCTTCGGCCATCGACTTGGCCGAGGTTATCCCCTGCTACTTCCCTGGGATGGACCGAGGGTTCCCCTGCCACGACATGTTGGTTGTTGGACTCTTCCTGTTCCCTGCCTCTTCTTTCATAGTGTCGGCCTTAGTCTGGCCAACCCTGCCTATTCCCTCTCTGAAAGCCTGTTGCGCTCCTTGATCTCGATAGTCTCTGTCTTAGGTCATTTATCGGGCCCAGTCTCTCGAAGGTCGATCCTCTGCTCAACCTATCAAAGGCTGACCCTCTTTGTTGGGCCTCTTCACCTCTTCGGCCGATACAACCTTGACTTTGCCTAAGAGGTCGTACTGTGTTATTCAACACCTCATACGGCTCCCAGCAGTCTCCGGGGGCTTCTTCCGCCTCTATATCATCATACCTGTCCTCTGGGCAAGGGTTTCCCTGCCTCCCCAGGCGCAAGCACCTAGGGTCAGCAACAACCCTTCTTCGTGGGGGTGCAGGCTGGTCCTTCATTGGTGCCTAGGGTGGTCCCCTGGTGTCAGGATGAGGCTGAATTGCCGCCGAAGTGATCATGTCCGGTGAGGCTCCAGGTGGCCTCATCATAGTTTGGCTGAGCTGTGCAAATTGCTCCTGCATGGATGCTTGTGTTGCAGCTAAAGATCTCAAGGCTGCAGCTACCTCCGCCATTTTGGACTGGGGAGGCACCTGACTGGAACTAGACCCTCCACCTCCGGGCGGCAGAAGAGACGGTGGTCAGTATGGTGCCATATGTTAACACTATAGAGCTTGAGTAGCAGATGAGCTTAGTACCTCACAAGACCTCTTTCAATGGTAAAACAGCTCCGCGCTAGGGAGAGGCCTGGTTCACCACCAGAGTCTCCAGTGAGGTTAAGCAGAAAAAGAGGAAGAGATAGCTTCTTGATTCCCACAGACGACGCCAAAATGATGATGCCAGAATCAGCACCACCAGATAAGGTGTTTTCAAGATCAATCTAAGAACAACAATGGCAGCATAGTTATGTAAAAAGGTAAGAGAATGAGATGAGGGGAAGAGGAGAGAGCACCAGAATATAAGTGGTTCAGCCTAGATTGGCCTACGTCCACTGTGTGTGTGTGAATAACCTCACTGCAATAAGGCACTAATGGCCATGGATACAATCTCTCAAGCTTTCTCTCTCTACTGTGTATCTAGACAGGGTTTTAGCTAGGGTTGAATATCTGGGGATCCTTTTGTAATGAGCATGCAATGAGCATGTGTGTACAATCTCTCAAGGTAGAGGATGACCTCTATATATAGTACCTAGGGGGTGTAATGTACCCTCCATACATGCAATGAGCATGTGTGTGGTTACCTCTCCAATATGGGAGTGCCATCTGTCACTGTCACATGTAGAGAATGATGATGCAATACTCTCCCCACGTGTGGGGAATAATCTTATTATAACTAATTTGTGTCCACGTGTCCTTATCTAAATGTCAGCAGGTGCTCGGCTATCGCGTCTAGTGTATGACCTCGGCCTTGGAGAGGCCGAGGTTGGTGACTCTTGATACCTGTTCAGTCCGAGTATTCCATGGAGGTCTCGGTCTAATCCTAGCCGAGACAATGGGCAAGGTCGGCCTGAGACGAGATTGAACTGGTGTCTTGACGAGGTTGCTGCTGGCTTGCTGCGAGCTCGGCCTACGTCTGGCTGAGGTTGCCATCCCAAGGTATCCGAGAATGCTGCCGATCCTTGTGACGTCCCTTGGAGAGGCTCATGGTAGTGTCGGCCTGGGCCGACCTTGATATGGCCGAGGGGTTATATCGCATGTCCAAGACATGCCCAACCTCGGCCATAATACCGGCCGAGGTTGATGTCTCTAGGCTGAGACTTGGAATTTCTTAAATAGAACCCTGGGGAATCTATCGATAGATACATCAGTAGGTGGAGAGGGAAGGTTTCCACCATGACCAATCGTCCATCCGAGGCAAAGCAGGTCAACATTGTAAAGAAGAATTTTCTTCCACACATTTAAACTTCCATGAGTAACCAGTATTACCCACATTTCAGAGTCCTTGGGGAGGCTGGGGTTGAAAAAAATAAAATGCTAATAATCAGAAACATATATATACATGAAAGCTCAAAAGTGGGCCCGTCAGTCCAATGATTGATTTGTACCTTCTGAAAAATTCAGCTTAGATGACATCGTTCAGGATCTATGTCCCGCCCCGACTTAATTTTGTTAAACTCATCCTTTTTAATTAGAGATAAATTTCCTTAAACAATGCTTTAATTTAAATCTCTAAGGAAAAATAGCATAATTTTTTTTTCAAAGGTATGTGTAGATGAAAACATAACTGCCTTCACTTATAACTTATAAGTACTACATAACTTTACATAACCAAGATCCTTAGTTTAGTAATTACACAAAGAAATCTTGATATTCAAACCATACTAAATATCCGCCATTCCCCCGTTTTAAGGTCCTAACTTGGCAGTGAACTCCAATTTATAAGCATACCTGAAACAAAACATTATAGGAGTGTAAGCTATAAAGGCTTAATGAATGACCACATACCACACATATAACCAATTTTAATAACCATTTTTATTTTGTTCTAATGCTATAACGCAACAGGAATTGTGAAACTCTCGCAAGCCTGGACCCGCCACAGTCCAATTAACCCACCACAGTTATTAGGGATCACCACATCCCTTTATTAGGCCCGAGTACACAAACCTTTAAGTTGGATTAACAGTACCACCACATCTCGTAGGACCCACCACATTCCTTAACATTAGATAAAGGACTCACTAGTCCATATCATTATATAACATCGCTTAACATTTTTAATTATATGCATATGTTTCATAATTACAACATCACTCCCATAAACAATTTTAACACGTGTTTAATTACACATTTCCATATGAAATTTTAAGCATTTATATTTCATAAGGAAGGTCACTCACCTTGGATTTAGTGCTAAGATTAAAACCAACTACTTCCTTGGTATGGTAGTATTAGCTTCTTCCCCACCTAACAAGTCAATGTCGTTAGTATTTGAATACACCGATTAACATCAAACGCGATAATACATCACATCATTTGGTCAATCAGAAATAACTAAGAAGGAATTAAATATGACACTTCACATTTCTATAACACACAATTAATTAGGGTTCTAACACAATTTACAGAATTAAATTATGAATTTGCTAGACAAAGTTATGCCCATTTTATTACAACCTTTTCCAAATCGTTTCTCAAGATAAACAACAACACAACTTCAACTTCCTGGAATTCTCATAATTTTTGTACAACATAACTTTCCATGATATTAAACCTAATATCAATAAACACATTGAATAATACAAATTTAATGTTTCATAATTTTTAGGGCTCATTTTCTATGTCGAGAAAACGTCAAACACCTGGTATGCATTCTTGCTCCTTTAGGGCAGATTTTAAACCAAAACTTCAAACTATCACCAAAGGTTCATTCTTTGGTATTTTTACACAATTTTCGGATATAATATACATGTATGAGTATGTTTTACTCTCCAAATTGAATCACTCAATTCCAATAAGTATTCCATGATTTATTCCATTTTTAGTATAACTAGGTCAAAATAGAACATTAAGGCATAACTTAACATTTTTAAGCATACATAACCTTGACCTTGGGTATAATTCATGGAAACATATAATAAACATGTTTTAGCATAAATATACATCATAATCATGAATTTTCTAAATCAAAATGCTTTACAAAAAGATGATGTAAATTTAGGACTTTAAAGTATGCATTTACGATCCTAGCTCCAGTTTTAACTTATGTTCTTAACCTATCCTTGTTCCAACACAATTCAGAAATATGGGTATCATTAAAATTTATATCCAAATCAAAAATAAAAACATGATAATTATATAACTCATCCATGAGACCAACTTTAATAAAGATGTAATTACCTTGTGAGGATTCCTTGATTTATAGAAAATTTCCAAAGATTCATTCCTTAACTTTCTTCTCTTTCTCTCTCTTTAGGCAAAACTCTTGTTAATAGCTGCATTTTCTGAACAAAGGGTTTTTTTTTATGAAGTTTAAGTCGGCCAAACCATCACCCACCCTTTAACCAATCCAAAAATAGCACATGGTGTGCTAATAAGACAATTGTCACTTAAGGGATGGACAGATTTGCCCTTGTTTCGTACTTTCGGTATAAATTCTTGTACGAGCCTCCATTTAACCCACCGTTTGTTGTTTTATAATATTAATTCATATATCTACAACTTTCATAATTTATGTTTTCCCAAAATCATAAACTAATACGCCTATTTTGGGCTTCGAACAAGAAAGTAGCAATTTACCGAAAATCTCAAAACTTTCACATTTGGCGACCAAACATTGCCAATTTCGTCAACACCCTTATTTACTTTTATAAACATAATCATGCATTAAAAACATAATTTATGATGCATTTAACCACATAACTAATCATATGATCTAAACATGATATCACCGATCACAAGCTTGATTAGCATCTAATATAAACCACATATATATCACATGAGCATGCATTCCCTAAACATGATAATTAACATGTTTAACACACATAACAACTTATAACTCCTAAGTTATAAATAATCATGTAATTAACCTTCCTTATCATGTTTTAGGGCCTTACAATTCTTACCCTCTTATACAAATTTCGTCCTCAAAATTTAACGCATAAGAAACTTACCAAATAGATGAGGATATTGTTTCTTCATGTTATTCTCTCCTTCCCAGGTGGCATACTCCACATTCTGACTTCTCCACATCACTTTAACTAGTGAAATGGTTTTATTACGTAACACTTGATCCTTTCGATCTACAATAGCAATGGGTTCCTCCACGTAGGTCAAGTCATCTCGAAGTTCTATCGGTTGTGAAATAAACACATGTGAAGGATCGGACACATACTTACGTAACATGGATATATGAAAAACATTGTGTATCCGGGACAATTCTGGTGGTATCGCCAATTTATAAGCTACAGCTCCAACCCGTTTCACTATCTCATAAGGGCCAATGTACCTGGGACTTAACTTTCCCTTCTTCCAGAATCTCATAACACCTCTCCAAGGAGAAACACGTATGAATACTCGATCACCTTCCTCAAATTTCAATTCTTTCCTTCGGCTGTCTGCATAACTTTTCTGTCTACTTTGCACCACCTTTAAGTGATTATGGATGAGATTGATCTTTTCAGTAGTCTTCTGTACAATTTCTAGACCAAGTAGTTTTCTTTCTCCTACTTCAGTCCAACACACTGGAGTTCTACATTTTCTCCCATACAAGGCTTCATAAGGAGCAATCTCGATACTCAAATGATAGATATTATTATAAGCAAACTCTATCAGTGGAAAGTGTTCATCCCAACTGCCCTTGAACTCCAATACACAAATTCGTAACATGTCTTCGAGTGGCTGGATCGTTCTTTCTGACTGCCCATCAGTCTGAGGATGAAAAGCTGTACTAAATTTCAATTTAGTCCCCAAAGCTTGTTGTAAACTACGCCAAAAATGAGAAGTAAACTTAGGATCTCGATCAGAAATAATAGAAACAGGTGCACCATGCAATCTAATAATCTCATCCACATATAATTTGGCATATCTATCCATGGAGTATACAGTTTTAATAGGAAGAAAATGTGCAGGCTTGGTCAACCTATCAATAATAACCCAAATAGAATCAAACCCTCGGGATGATTTTGGTAAACTTACAACAAAATATGTAGTAATATGTTCCCATTTCCACTCAGGAATAGGTAAGGGTTGTAGTAAACCACTTCGCTTCTGATGCTCTGTCTTCACCTGTTGGCAAACTAGACATCTAGCAATAAAATCTGCAATGTCGTGTTTCATTCCCGACCACCAATAACATTGTTTAAAATCTCTATACAGTTTCGTGCTCCCTGGATGCATAGCATATAAAGAACAATGCGCTTCCTCTAAAATGGTTCTTCTTAAATCCGACACATTGGGTACACATAAACGGTTACCGTACATAATAATGTCATCATCACGAATAGAAGATTCCTTTGCTTTACCCTTTTTCATATCATCTCTAACTTTCTCCAATTCTATATCTCCTGGTTGTGCTTGTTTTATCCAGTCTATCAATGTGGGTCTAACATTTAAATGTGCTACTATTTCGTAAGACTCATTCAAAGTTAATTCCACCCCCATTAAAGCTAACTCTCTCAGCAGGTAAACTCGAATACAATGAATACAAGATACTATGCCTCGAGATTTTCTGCTCAAAGCATCGGCAACAATATTAGCTTTACTCGGATGGTGATGTATCGAGCAATCATAATCTTTTATAAGTTTCATCCACCTTGTTTGCCACAAGTTCAAGTCTTTTTGAGTAAACAAGTATTTTAAGCTTTGATGGTCAGTAAAAATTTCACAACTAACACCATATAAGTAATGTCTCCAGATCTTTAATGCAAAAACTACTGCAGCTAACTCAAGATCATGAGTAGGGTAGTTGCGTTCATGTATCTTAAACTGTCGAGAAGCAAAAGCAATTACCTTTCCATGCTGCATTAATACACATCCAAGTCCTTGATATGAAGCATCACTATAAATAACTAAACCTTCTGTACTAGTTGGAATAGTCAATACTGGAGCTGATGTCAACTTACCCTTTAAATTTTCAAAGATTTTATCACAATCACCACTCCACACAAACTTGTTCTCCTTTCTGGTAAGCTTAGTTAATGGCAATGCAATAGAAGAAAACCCCGGTATAAACCTCCTGTAATACCCCGCCAATCCCAAAAAGCTACGTACCTCGGTCACACTAGTTGGTCTCTCCCAATTCATTACTGCTTCTACCTTCTTGGGATCAACACAAATACCATCAGCAGAAATAACATGCCCCAAAAATACTACCCTTTCTAGCCAAAATTCACATTTAGAAAATTTAGCATACAACTGCTTCTCTCGCCGGGTCTGTAAAATAATACGCAGGTGGTGTACATGTTCATCCCTACTACGAGAATATATCAAAATATCATCAATGAAGACAATAACAAAAGAATCCACATATGGGTGAAATATACGGTTCATCAAATCCATGAATACAGCTGGTGCATTTGTTAACCCAAATGGTATGACAAGGAATTCATAATGTCCATACCTGGAACGAAAAGCAGTTTTAGAAATATCACAGTCTCTTACTTTCAATTGATGATATTCGGATCTGAGATCGATCTTGGAAAACACTTTGGCTCCTTGCAACTGATTGAACAAGTCATCAATGCGAGGTAGTGGGTATTTATTACGGATAGTCACCTTACTCAATTGACGATAATCGATGCACAACCTCATGGTTCCATCTTTCTTCTTCACAAACAATACTGGAGCTCCCCACGATGATAAACTAGGCCTTATAAAACCACGATTTAATAAATCTTGCAACTGTATCTTTAGCTCTTTTAATTCTGCAGGTGCCATATGATATGGTGCAATAGATATTGGTGTAGTTCCTGGTACCAACTCAATCAAAAATTCCACCTCACGGTCTGGTGCTAACCCTGGGAGTTCTTCTGGGAAGACATCTACAAACTCATTAACTACTGGTATATCTGATAGTTTTTCAGCCTCTTGTCGTGTGTCCACCACATGAGAAAGATAACCCTCACATCCTTTCCTTAGCAGTTCATAACATTTTGTAGCAGAGATCAAACATGTTGGAGTGATATTTCGTTCCCCGATAAATTTAAATTCAGGTTCACCCGGTAATCGAAACACTACCTCATTTTTAAAGCAATCCAAACATACATGATATGAGGCTAACCAATCCATACCCAATATTACATCAAAGTCGCGCATATCGAGAGGTAATAAGTCAACTAGTAATTCTTTTTCACCCACTCGCACCACACACTCCCTATATACCCTCTCAATAAAAACTAACCCCCTACTGGACTAACAATATCTAAACCATAATCTAATGATGATAATGGTTTATTAAGATGCAACAGATAAAGCAAAGACACAAAAGAATGTGTAGAACCAAGATCTATCAACACATAAGTATCTTTATCACCAATAGGAAGTGTACCTGTCACTACATTAGGCATCGCTTGTGCATCTTGTTGCGTCAGTGCAAATACTCTGCCTTGGCCTTGACTTTGCGATATACCTCCTTTACCTCCCCGAGGTACATTCTATGTAGAACTCTTACCTCATACTGTCACACTCCCAACTGATGTTGTAGCTCCCATCGCTGGACAATTCTTTCGTAAGTTCCCCGATTGATGACAATGGAAACACAAAGGTGTCGTCTCAGCTATTGTACACTCTCGAGACATGTGCCCTTGACCACCACATCTATAACAAAATATGGCCCTCGGCACCAACCCAGATGCATTTTCTGACCGATTCATCCCAGTCCTTCCACCTCTAGCTTGAAATCTTCCACGTGCACTTATATTATTTTTAAATTCTTGGCCCTTAGGTACTCCTCGTGCTACACTCTGAGTTGAGGTTCCTGCCTCCCATCCATATGATCTTATACCATCATGTCTAGCTTTCTTCGAGTGTTCAACTTGCATTTCTTTTATTGACTTTTCTGACACCATGGCCCTATCCACTAAGTCCACATAATCTATGATCTTCATATTAGCAACCATGCTTTTTATATATACACTCAACCCGGTTTGAAATCGATCACATTTACTTTATTCCGTCCTCACCAAGTCAGGTGAAAATCTAGATAAGGATATAAATAAAGCTTCATACTCTGCCACTATCCGGTTCCCCTGTTTCAACGTGATAAATTCTTCCTCTTTCTCTTTCCTATAAAGCCTTGGGAAATATTTTTCAAAGAACACCTTTACAAATCTCTCCCATGTAATTTGTGGAGGATTTATTGGCACCACTCCCCCCATTGTAGTAAGTAACCTTTCTGTTGTGTCCCACCATAATTTTGCATCATCCTCTAACCTAAAGGTTGCTAACAAAACCTTTTGTTCATCTCACACTTCCACCACCTTGAATATTGTTTCCATCTTTCTAATCCACCGCTCTGACACTAACGGATCCGTAGTCCCAGTAAATGTTGGCGGATTTAACTTCATGAACCTCTCATGCAATTTGTCCCTATCCCCACCATGTTCTCCACCTCTTGCTTGTTCCATAAGTTGTGCCACAGCACGTAATATTCTTCCCACGTCATCAATAGGTTGTTGTTGCACCTCTGGTTCCTCCACTTGAACATGTCTATGTCCTTGCTGATTATTAGGAACATAAGATGCCTCACCCTCTTCTCCATCATGCGGATCATGTGGATTCATCATTCACTGCAATATAATTCACTTAAACAAAATACAATAGCAGCAGTTTAATATTAACATTGTTAGTCAAAATCCAGGTGCATAACAAACTCACTTTCTAGTGTCCATTGCCAATCTAGACCCTCACACCTTGTCCAGAACCTAATAACCACGCTCGGATACCAAGTTCTCGCGCCCTGACATAATTTTGTTAAACTCATCCTTTTTAATTAGAGATAAATTGCCTTAAACAATGCTTTAATTTAAATCTCTAAGGAAAAATAGCATAATTTTTTTTCCAAAGGTATATGTAGATGAAAACATAACTTATAACTACTAAATAACTTTACATAACCAATATCCTTAGTTTAATAATTACACAAAAGAAATCTTGATATTCAAACCATACTAAATATCCGTCACTCCCCCGTTTTAAGGTCCTAACTTGGCAGTGAACTCCAATTTATAAGCATACCTGAAACAAAACATTATAGGAGTGTAAGCTATAAAGGCTTGGTGAATGACCACATACCACACATATAACCAATTTTAATAACCATTTTTATTTTGTTCTAATGCTATAATGCAACAGGAATTGTGAAACTCTCGCAAGCCTGGACCCGCCACAGTCCAATTAACCCACCACAGTTATTAGGGATCACCACATCCCTTTATTAGGCCCGAGTACACAAGCCTTTAAGTTGGATTAACAGTACCACCACATCTCTTAGGACCCACCACATTCCTTAACATTAGATAAAGGACTCACTAGTCCATATCATTATATAACATCGCTTAACATTTTTAATCATATGCATATGTTTCATAATTACAACATCACTCCCATAAACAATTTTAACACATGTGTTTAACTACACATTTCCATATGAAATTTTAAGCATTTATATTTCATAAGGAAGGTCACTCACCTTGGATTTAATGCTAAGATTAATACCAACTACTTCCTTGGTATGGTTGTATTACCTGCTACCCCACCTAACAAGTCAATGCCGTTAGTATTTGAATACACCGATTAACATCAAACTCGATAATACATCACATCATTTGGTCAATCAGAAATAACTAAGGAGGAATTAAATATGACACTTCACATTTCTATAACACACAATTAATTAGGTTTCTAACAAAATTTGCAGAATTAAATTATGAATTTGTTAGACAAAGTTATGCCCATTTTATTACAACCTTTTCCAAATCGTTTCTCAAGAAAAACAACAACACAACTTCAACTTCCTGGAATTCTCATAATTTTTGTACAAAATAAATTTTCATGACATTCCACCTAATATCAGTAAACACATTGAATAATACAAATTTAATGTTTCATAATTTTTAGGGCTCATTTTCTATGTCGAGCAAAATGTCAAACACCTGGTATGCATTCTTGCTCCTTTAGGGCAGATTTTAAACCAAAACTTCAAACTATCACCAAAGGTTCATTCTTTGGTATTTTTACACAATTTTCGGATATATTATAAATGTATGAGTATATTTTACTATCCAACTTGAATCAATCAATTCCAATAAGTATTCCATGATTTATGCCATTTTTAGTATAACTAGGTCAAAATAGAATATTAAGGCATAACTTAACATTTTTAAGCATACATAACCTTGACCTTGGGTATAATTCATGGAAACATATAATAAACATGTTTTAGCAGATATATACATCATAATCATGAATTTTCTAAATTAAAATGCTTTACAAAAAGATGATGTAAATTTAGGACTTTAAAATATGCATTTACGATCCTAGCTCCAGTTTTAACTTATGTTCTTAACCCATCCTTGTTCCAACACAATTCAGCAATATGGTATCATTAAAATTTATATCCAAATCAAAAATAAAAACATGATAAGTATATAACTCATCCATGAGACCAACTTTAATAAAGATGTAATTACCTTACGAGGATTCCTTGATTTATAGAAAATTTCCAAAGATTTATTCCTTAACTTTCTTCTCTTTCTCTCTCTTTAGGAAAAACTCCTGTTCATGGCTGAATTTGCTGAACAAAGGGGTTGTTTTATGAATTTTAAGTTGGCCAAACCATCACCCTCCCTTTAACCAATCAAAAAATAGCACATGGTGTGCTAATAAGACAATTGTCACTTAAGGGATGGACAGATTTTCCCTTGTTTCGTACTTTCGGTATAACTTCTTGTACGAGCCTCCGTTTAACCCCCCGTTTGTTGTGTTATAATATTAATTCATATATATACAACTTTCATAATTTATGTTTTCCCAAAATCATAAACTAATACGCCTATTTTGGGCTTCGAATTGGGAAGTAGCAATTTACCGAAAATCTCAAAACTTTCACTTTTGGCGACCAAACATTGCCAATTTCGTATCAACGCCCTTATTTACTTTTATAAAAATAATCATGCATTAAAAACATAATTTATTATGCATTTAATCACATAACTAATCATATGCTCTAAACATGGTATCACCGATCACAAGCTTGATTAGCATCTAATATAAACCACATATATATCACATGAGCGTGCATCCCCTAAACATGATATTTAACATGTTTAACACACATAACCAATTTATAACTTATAACTCCTAAGTTATAATTAATCATGTAATTGACCTTCCTAATCATGTTTTAGGGCCTTACAATCTATCAGAAGAATTTATCGAGAAGAAGAAAATATATGCAGCATTTGAGCTACTTATAACACTGAAACTCAAGGGTTACCTCGTCTCTTCCTCCCAACACTCTCCACTACACGAGAAGGTTTGTATGATGAAATAGATTAATTCGTAGAATGCATATATTTTTCCTTGAATAGCAACATTGTTACTATCGGATGGGGGTGACTTTAATCCCTCAAATAACTCAGATGGCGAATCCAATGATGAAGGCCCTAGTACAATTACCTCCTTCTGAGTAATGATCTCTTTTGAAGAGTTATTATTGGGAATTAATGAAATATATGCTTCTCTGGAAATAGACGAAGACATCAAATTATTTTCTTCCCAATATTTGTGAATCACATTACCCAATCGGGCCGGTACAACAAAGGTCCAATCTCCCATCAGCAAGAGCACCCACGAATAAAGGAAAAGGAGTTAATAAAGAAATCCTAATGCCTGAAATGCCAGTTAAGGAAAGTAAGATCCTCAAGAAGCTCAAGAAGGCTCAAGACAACATCTTTCTATGGGGACTCTTTATGTCTGCCCAAATTCACAAAAATATTATCATCAAACTTCTCACTGGACCTACAGCTCCGACCCCTACCTCCCCTGAAGAGGCATTCCATATAGTTAAAACCATGATTGTCATAAGAATCGTTTGCTTTGTCGATGAGGAAATTCCAAAATTTGGCCCATATCACAACTACACCCTCAATATCTCAGTAGAAGTCCTGGTGCTCGTGGATAAAAATTTTGCTTTAAATTTTTGTCCATTAAGAACTCTCAGTTACTTGACATTATAAGTTAGTGACCTCACTCTTAAATCTGCCACCGTGCATGCATATGACAATACTCGGCGAGAAGCTATAGGTTTGATATCTATAACACTAGGGGCTGGTCCGATATGCCCTCAAATAGAATTTCAGGTCATCGATGTCCCTTCTTGCTTTAACTTACTTTTGAGGTTACCATGGCTCCACATTATCAGGGGAATGGCATCTTCCCTCCATAAAAAGCTAAAATTCTTTACGAATAACCAAGTTGTCACCATTATCGAAGATGATGATAATTCCAATGGCATCGGATACAATCAACCTAATTTTGGAGATTCAACATAGTGTAAATGATATGTTCCTCTCCGACTTCAAGATTGATCCACTCCCTCTCCCTGCAGGAAAAGACATTAAAGATAAGGGGTGTCCTGAACACAACCCACGTGGAGACGTCAATGTGATCTAAATGTTCAAGAATATACATTTCATACCCAAAATATAGCTAAGTCATTGAAAATAAGGAATCCTTTAACCGATTGTTCTGAAGGAATTTTTCCCTCCGTGTGGTCTGGGATATCAACCATCTCTAGCTGATCTCATGAATCTCTACCAACCATACCGAAAGAGAGTATTAAAGAGAAAATAATTCATCTTTAGGGACTCTTTAAATGAACATTTTATCAAAGTGGGTGAAAACTTACCCTATTGCGTCTTCTTTGAACCATGGTATGATGTTGTCGAGAAGAAATTGAAGCCCAAATTTGAGATCTTCTTTGAGGACAAATTTACTTGGAATGAAGGTGATTAGTCACTAATATTATATATTATCTCCCGTTTTACTTATGCATTTTAGAACAATTATTACTATTTATTCACGTATTTGAGCTCATATATTGTATATGTAGACACCCCATTCTAATACCCCCCCCCTAACCTCTCCTTAGGTCCCTAGCACCTCCCTTCATCATTGCAAACCCAAGTCATACCCCAGGTACTGATCTAAAGGCCATCGGGCACTCTTAGGATCCGTTTGACCAAAAGTTAAACTCTTCAACTCGATTGAGATTGAATGAATCTTCGAAAGGCACTGAATACCCTTTCCAACGGTCCATCCCGTGCGCAATTCTGACTTACCATGCGGATAAATAACCCATTTTTCCCCGAAACTCGATCAGGAGGTCACCGGATGCTCCCAGGATCCATTTGACCAAAGTCAGCTCTTCATCTCGATCGAAACTAAATGAATCTTCAAAGGGCACTAAAACCCCTTTCCAACGGTCTACCCCGTTCGCAATTCTGACTTACGGTACGGACGAACGATCTATTTTACTCCGTAAGGTCACCGAACGCTTCTAGGCCCTGGTTGACCAAAGTTAACTCCCCAAACCGGGTCAAACTCTTTGGAGTGTCGAAGTACATCTCCTCACCTTTCCAACGGCCTACCCCTGAATGATTCTAACTTACCATGCGGATGAACGATCCGTTTACGTCCGATAATTCCCCGTCCAAAGGACTGACAAGCGCTTCCGAGCCACATTTGACCCAAAGTCAACTCCCGATCCCTTCCACATACCAATCCCTTTCAAATCATCATCTTTCATCACCTTTTTCATCAAACTTGGTGAATTAATTACCCTCCATCATCATCCAAGTTCAAGGGCTGCTCTCCAACACCTAAGATCAAAGCTCAAGATCTTCAAGAAGGTCCAACTTTCTCAACTCTCTCTTTAAATTCCCTTAAATTCTCATTAGTTTGTTTTATTACGTAGTACTTTTAGTATCCTATCTCACATATCTTAATATATTTTTTATCTAGTATTATTTCACATCTCTTATTTTCATATAAATAACACCCAAAAAATAAGAAAAAGAGGATTTGCTCATAAATTCCAAACGGGACTTCTCACACTTTTTTCACACTTTTCTCATAACTAAAACACTTTTTTTGCACACACACACACACACATATATATATAAGAGAAGTCCCTGATTGGATTTATGGGATAAATACCACCCCTCATTTTGCATGCGAACTACGTGGACTTTGATGCCTCTATAGGCTACATAGGCGTCTCGGGGTAAAATCCATGACTAAAGTCCTATTCCTCCTTTTTCTGCTCTTTTCCTATTTTTCTATATTCTTTAAACTTAATTCTCTCAAATTCTATGTATATATATATATATATATATATATATATATATATATATATATATATATATATATATATATATATATATATTTGTTCTCAATGGTGCATTATTCCACATGCGTTATCATTCCCCTATAATGATCGACGCTAGGATAATTGCATAAATCCTATTTTTTAATATTACTTTTAGGAACATTCCTATGGATGACTCGCTTTATCTCTTATATGATACAAGTCGATGATTCCTATCGCGACTATGTATACACATGCACACATATCATGGGGAAATAAAGGAAATAACAACAACCTATGAGAGACCGTAAGGGAGGAATGGGTGCCTAACACCTTCCCATTTCGTAACTTAGCCTCCGGACCCTTTTTGAATCATTTTGGTTTTGTATGTATCAGTATGTCTTTGGATGCTGTCCTTCGGGATGGCTCCCTTTTCTTTTTCCTGTTTTGAGTAAAATAGAATGGCGACTCTATCTATCTACATTTTCACCTCATTCATTGACGCCGGCCGAAGCGCTCCTGAGAGGGATGCGCAAGACCTAGAGGAATCCTCTCCCGTCGTGCCACGAGGGGATATATCCGGGGATGGCCACAGTGGCGACTCCGCTGGGGATTTTTATTTTTGAGGTCTAGACTCTATTTACATGGGTATTTTATTTTCTTATATATTCCCCTATTTTCATGTTCCCCTTTTACTATTCATGCGTACCTCATGCTTATACTTCTATTTACACACTTGTAGAAAATTCTCCATGTACACTTTACACCACGTGCACCTAGGATCACATATATCCTCATGTTACACGCATCACCAAAGATACTCTCATCATAAGATACTAATAAGAGGATTGTGCATGATTCACATGATATCACCAAAGGGCATTGTGATTGACTAAATTTTGTCCAGTAACTGGAGGGTCACTTCGTGATGGGCGCTGGTCCAACAGAGCACAATTAGCCTAAGCGGTATGACTCTAAACTTCCATTGGCCAAGTACCTTCCACGTATATCGAACGGTTCCCCCGCATCGTACTGCTTGACCGAAGTCATAACGGGAGGTATATCACATGGAACTCGTTCACGTACGCCGAGTATATTGAATTCACTCTCACACGTACCGTCCCCACGAGGTATATAGTGTGACAATTCATGTACACTTAGGTATATCAAATGGCTTGTCCACATGTACCAATTGCCCTCAAAAGTAAGACGTATATCGTGGAAGACACGCCAAAGGGGGGAACCCTTTCCAATTCACCCAACCAAACTGCATACCCGCATATAGGTGTCAAGACTAGGATATACATATTAGATTGTCGGTTTTAACCCGAAACTCTGTCGAAATTATGGGTCGGTCTGCCGCCCAAATTTTGCTCATTTTTAAAACGTGACCCTTCCCGTGAGCCTAGTCACAAGTCCAGCCATAGCTTTGCATATGTTACAAACCCAATTTTTCCAGGGTCGGGTCCCGTCCGGCATTTCATTTTGCATTTAGGAGAATTTAATACAAGTGAGATAATAATAATAATAATAATAATAATAATAATAATAATAATAATAATAATAATAATAATAATAATAATAATAATAATAATAATAATAATAATAATAATAATAATAATAATAATAATAATAATAATAATAATAATAATAATAATAATAATAATGCTGAGACCCATCTTCCAAAAACACTTTTCCTCTCTTTATAAAAAATCCAAAAAAATTTCTCCTTTGTTTACCAAAAATCCAAAAATATTTTGTTTTTCAATCTCAAAAAAGAAAAAATGTCAAAAAAAAATTTCCTACTTATTTTCAAAAATAAATCCAATTTTACGCCCTCTCAGGTCGATCGCATGCCCTTGGCTTGGCTACTTATTAGCTTCGGTCTGCAATTAAATCACCCCGTAATTCCATCCGTTCCCCTTCTACCTCTTTCGAGTCCGGTATCCATCCGCTTTCCATGGAGAACACAGATCAAGCACCAGTTGCACAACCAGATCTGACGACAGTTTTAGCTCCGCTCGTGTCCAAGATTGACAACCTTCAGACTAAGGTCCGAGAGATGCAACTAAACTAGGTTCCTTCTCCTCAAGAGCCTGAGGCCTTATTACCTCGCGCTATGGTTCCACCCGAGCCTATCTGGGTTCCCAAAGAATATCAGCATGCTCCCCGTGTCCCTCCTGTTAATGGGCCACCGCCTGCCCAGCTTCCTATGCCGAACCTTGCCCAGCCTGGGGCTAACTTGCCTATGATCACTGATCCGAAAGAGGAAGAATTGAATAAGGTCAAAGAATATCTCAAGATGCTAACTAAGAAGTTTGACCAAGTCAGAATCTTCGGAAACTACATGGACTACACTCACATGTCTCTTTATCCTAAGGCAAGGTTACCCGAGAAGTTCAAGATGCTGACTATCGAGAATTTCGAAGGAAGTGGACCACCGATTGTTCATCTTCGCAGTTATCATCGTGATATGACTCTCATAGGGCTTCTGAAGAAGTGATGGCCCAATTGTTTCAGCAAACTTTGAAGGATAGCGCCCTACGATGGTTTTTGTCTCTCGAGGAGTCCAAAATCCGTACCTGGGAAGATGTAACCCGTGAATTCATGTCGCAGTACAAATATAAATAAGAGCTTGAGGTCACCCGTCATGATTTAGAGCTGCTCAAATAGAACTCTGGGGAATCAGTCAGTAACTTCATAGCCCGATGGAGGGAAAAAGCAGCTACTATGACCAATCGGCCTTCCGAGGAAGAACAAGTCAGCATAGTGAAGAAGAACTTCTTGCCCCATGACCGAGCAACCATGGGAAGATAATACTATTCCCACTTCCGAGCTCTTAGAGAAGCAGGAGTAAAAATCGAGGAAGGTCTTGCTAAAACAGAAGTTGAACCAGAGAAAGTGTCCGGACAGTTCACCCCCAGAAAATATGACAAACCTGTCGGCACTGCAATCTCAACCATCAACAACATCTCTCAACTAACTACATCGTGGGCACCAAGGTTCTAAAAAACGCGGGGCGTGATCGAGGCGTGGAGGCCAAGCCTTAAGCCTTTGAAGCCTAGGCGGGCCTTAGCGTAAAAAGGCGTCAAAAAGCGTTTAGGCCTTCTTAATATATTTTAATATTTTTTAACCATAACAAGGCTATTAAAAAACTAAAATTGTATATATCATAAAAATTTGTCTGAATATTTACAAATTAAAGTACTATTTGATTATTTTGGATGAGATAATGGTCTGGTTTGTAAAAAAATTCTTTAAAAGACGATATTATTTCACTAAAGCATTGTTCGTTTTAGAAAAAAAATGCGCCTTAAGGGTTTTACCAAGAATAAGGCGTGAAAACTTAAGGCGAGGCGTTTCTCCCAAGCCTCAAGCCTAGGCGGAGCCTAGGCGGGTTTTTTAGAACAGTGTGGGCACCAGAGAGACGCCCTTTCCCAGTACGAAAGGAATACACCTAGATCCATGCTCCCCTCTCCGAAGTTTATCAAGCCATGATAAACCGAAACCTTATCAAACCCTTGGACCCCCGTCCATTGCCAAACCCACTTACGAGAAACTTCAAAGCAGATGCCCATTGCGCCTTTCACCAAACTGTTGGTCATACCATCGACCAATGCTTTCACCTTCGAAACATAATCCAAGGTCTAATTGATCAGGGTACCATTGCCCCACCCGCCAATCCTAAGACAAACACTACTCACAACCCACTCCCAAATCATACCAATGCTATCTTCCTAGGAGGGAACCCGAAATTTGATCCTTCAAATCAAATCACACCCATACACTCTCTCAAACCTCTCCAAACTTGTCCATATTTCCTCCTACACCCTGTTAGCCTCACTGATCAAGCGCTGTCGCTCCTTACCAGAGCATGCATCGTTGTTCGTACCCATTCTGAAAATGGAGGTATGGAATTATTAGAAGTGTTAAATAAACTCCTAGGGTTCGGGATGAAATTACTCTCACAGATGATCATTGATTGCCATAGGTTCAGCACGTTGTTCTTGGAAGCATGGAAATGGGCCCAAGAGTCAGACAGTTTGGTGGTACCCACCAATCAAGTTAGCCTAGATAACATCGTCCAGATCATGGCAGAATTATTCAAGAAAACCAACGACATCTGCAGTATGATCGAGTTACTGGATACTCTGAAATTGTAAGGGCGCCTGGTCCCCTCACCCTCACATATCCCCACAGAATGGGAAGACCTGTATGAAGAAGCTATTAAAGTTGTGGTATGAATCGATATTACATGGAAATACATAATTGTTGCCACCGGATGGGGGGAAGAATTCAAAGATTCGAATGAAGAACAAGCTTTCGAGAAAATTGGCCCGGTAATCGACATGTGTGGGATGATATCATTTGAAGAAGTCCTTGATGAAATAAACAAGGTGGCAGAACAACCCGAGATTGACGAGGAAACAGGGTTCATGTTCTTCCCTTCTTCAGTAAATCACATGACCAAATCAGGAAGGCATTACCAGATCCCAAGGTCACTACTCGCAAATGACAAAGGGAAGGGCGTTGAAAACCTTCCTATGCCAGAAATGACCCTTGAGGAGAGCAAGATCCTCGATCAACTGAAGAAAACTCAAGCTAACATCACTCTTTGGGGACTTTTCATGTCTTCCCAGCTGCACAGAAATGCTTTGATCAAGTTGCTCACTGGACCCACGGTTCCTCCCTTTACTACGCCAAAAAAAGAGGTAAATTTGGTCGGATCCTTGACATATACCCGAATGCTATCCTTTTACGAAGAAGAAATCCCCAGAATTGGGCCAAACCACAATCATGCACTCAACATCTCCGTCGAAGTTATGGGGAAAATCGTACCACTTTCTCATGTCGATAATGGATTCGCCTTGAATGTCTACCCATTGAGAACCTCCAAATGCTTAGGACTTAAGGGAAGTAATCTCGCTCCAAATTTCGCTACTGTAGGTGCCTATGATAATACCCGTCGGGAGGTGATGGGATCCATAAAACTTGTAATAGGGGTTGGCCCTATAAACCCCATCGTTGAATTTTAAGTTATTGACATTCCAGCTTATTTTAACCTGTTAGTCGGATTTCCTTGTCTCCACAGTATCAAGGGTGTGTCTTCCTCACTCCATCCGAAATTGAAGTTCTTCGCCGACGGACGAGTCATTAACATTTTGGGCGACGACAATAATACCGAGGGTGAAAGCTCCGACAATCCAATAGTTGAGATACAACACGAGTCAAATGATAAGCTCCTATCAGGATTCCGAGTTGAGCCACTCCTACTCCCGACAAGGGACACTTTCAAAGAAAGGGTTTGTCCAGAATACGACCCTCATGGCAATGTCAATTGAAAACGAGAGCTTTTCTCAATCAAAGCTCTGATACATTTTAATTTCTTTTTCAAATTAAAATAACACAAAGTGAAATAAATTTAAAACACACGCACAATTCAAATTTCACTTAAACACACTTAATTAACCCAAGTCCTAGAAATTTTGCCTAAGTCATATTTTTTAATATTAATCAAATTAGGCCAAAACAAATTTTAACAAATTAAATTAATGATTTGAATTAACTACACATTAACCAATATATAATTTAGCACCAAATTAGACATGTAGTGATTAAAACCAAATTTTATCTTGAATTACCTAAGCATGCATTCTAGGTGATATAGCAAGATAAAATAAACAATGAAACCACTACGCCGCGATGTAGGAGGAAAAACCCACAACGGGAAAAAAAACTTGCGGAAGACCCTAGCCTCAAATCCACTAGGTACGGAATTTACAAATACAAGCAAGATGACTTACAACACTCGACTCGATCCCTCTCAAGCCCTGATGCATCTTCTTGTATCAACCTCTGCCTAGCGAATAACCACGGAGCTCCACCGCGATCTCAGAATCCACCGATCGGACTTTATATGGTCACCGTCACCCGAGCAAGGAGCCTTTCTCCAAGTGGGTAAATCAACGCAATCCTCTTATTCTTTGTGGGATTTAGAAGCAAACCCAAACGTCTCTTCAAACGGTAGAGATGAAAAATCAGTGCCAAAACTCCAAGCAATGTATATATATATATGGAAGCTTGGATAAACAATATGGGTGAAAACTAAAGTGAAAATGAATTTTTCTTTGAAAAATAGACACTTTAAAACATGAACTTTTTCTTTTTCTCTTTTACTCTCAAACTCTCTCTTGGAGATAGATGTGTATGAAAAAGTTAACTTTCCAAAGTTGGTTCCTGCACTTAGATATTCAGTCAAAAGATAGTGGGGAAAGATAATGGGAAAGTGGGGGAAAACTATCAAAAACTGCCATTTAACTGTTCTCGCCAAATCTCGTTCGAACGAGATTTGTCGTTCGAACGAGATTTGTCATTCGAACGAAGTCTCGTTCGAACGGCCTTCTAATGACATTCTAATGAAGTTCCAGTGTCTTTAAAAAATGAACTCATTATAAATCTCATTGGAAATCTCGTTCGAACATCTATCTCGTTCGAACGACATTTCGAACGAAGTTATAAGGGCCAAACTGGGAACTCATTGGCAAACTCGTTCGAACGACATTTGGTTCGAACGAAAAACTCGTTCGAACGACATATCGAACGAACTTCCAGAAAGTTGGAAATTTTCATTTTTATCCCAGAAACTTTATAAACTTTATTTAAAGTTTTAATTAAATCTTTCTGAAAATAAACAACAGTTTTAATTAAACCTACACCCATTATACTGTTCCAAGCTCCTATATATATATGTAATGCATTCATACCTTGGGAACATGGAACCACTGTTGATGACGTAGAAATGAGGCACTTAAACTCGGCATTTTGATGAAGCTTTATTCACTTGTCCGCTACGTCTTCAACAAACTCGTCATAGGCTTGAAATAGATACATTGGACACTATCCTATGACATAAACGTTTTTTTCCGGAATTGAGCCAAAACTATAAAGGACTCAATTAGAAATTTATTTCCTTACATTAATGTGATTTAGATGTTCAGAAACATGCACTTCGTGCCCAAACTGGGGCTAGGACAAAGACAGCAAGGGATACTTGAGCCCATTGAACTGAAGAAAGCTTTCCCTCCTTGTGGTTTGGGGTATCAACCATCGAAACAAGAGCTTAAAATGATCCTCCAGTCTCGACCAAAGAGAAGATTAGACTGCATCCAGACTATCCCAGGTGACTTCTTGAATGGATGATTCATCAAAGAGGGCGAGGACTTCCCCTTCTGCGACTTTCCAGAACCATGGTATGACCATACACACAAAAAAATGAAACCCGAAATGGAGATATTTTTCCAAGTCAGCTACTCATGGGCCGAAGGTTCCCAACACCATGTACAACCAATCATCAAAGATACCTAAGAGACTGAGGAAAGCGACTCAGAGGATTCCTTCAACTTACAGACACAGGGGCTGACACTCTGAATGGTTCATCCAGACACTACATCCCTGAATCCATCCCACCTGATTAAAGCTGTTGATACACCTCTCCTCAACTGGCATGCTACGCCAGTTCTACCTGTTGAAATCCCACCTATGTTTACCCCATTTCTTCTTCTATTGTCTATCCTTGCTCAAATGTAATCGAGACCTCCTTTGATGAGGTTCTCAATGTTGTTTTTCCTATCAATGAAATAAACGAAGATTTTGAGTACCTTGTTGTGCCTTACATTAATTATTTAGATTCTAATAAAACTTTTGATGATGATGATGATATTGCAAATAAACAATTCTTAACTAATCTAAATAAGGTTAATAACAAACAAAATAACCGCGTTCAAGTTAATGAAGAAGAAATTGTTATCATTAACCTCGATTCTAGTAGCCAACTGCGCGAGATTAGGACAGGGGATACCCTTGATGAGCATGAACGTGCACAACTCGAAGAATTACTGAAGGAATTCATGGATGTCTTCGTATGGTCCTACGACGATATTCTCGAAATTGATCCCGAAATAGCTCAACATGAGATCCCCACTCTTCCAGATTATAATCCGGTTAAACAAAAGCTGAGAAAGCTCCGCACTTAATGGTCGTTCAAAATCAAAGAAGAGGTGGTCAAATAGTTGAACATGGGTTTCATTCGTGTGATCGAATATCCCACATGGCTAGACAACATAGTGCTTATACCGAAATCGGGAGGGAAGGTTCGGATGTGTGTAGATTATCGAGACTTGAACAAAGCTTCTCCAAAGGATGATTACCCGTTACCCAATATCGACATGATCTTGGAAAACACAGCCAGTCATGCTCTCAAGTCACTCGTCGACGGGTTTACCGAATACAACCAAATCAAAATGCACCCGAATCATCAAGAAAAAACCGCATTCATCACCCCATGGGGAACCTTTTGCTACACTGTTATGCCATTTGGTCTCAAGAATGCTGGGGCTACCTACCAGAGGGCTGCCACGACCATCCTGCACAATCTGATTCACAAAGAAGTCGAGGTCTATGTGAATGATATGATTATCAAATCTAAAACTAGAGATTGTCATGTTCCCTCTCTCCAAAAGTTCTTCGAACGATTAGGACAGTATCAGATGAGACTCAATCCATAGAAATGTGTCTTCAGCATTACAAAGGAAAAACTCTTGGGATTCATGGTCAATGAAAAAGGGATAGAAGCAGATCCTACCAAGCTAAAAGCCATACTTGAGATGCCACCTCTCCGAACGAAGAAAGAGGTCCGAGATTTCCTTGGGAAATTGTAATACATCAACCGGTTCATCAGCCATCTCACCTCCATTTATGAACCAATTTTTAAACTCTTTCGAAAATATTCAACCAAGGTTTGTTACGAGGCTTGCCAAGAAGCTTTCAATCGAATCAAATAATACCTGACTCAACCTCCAGTACTCATGCCACCACAACCTGGTCTCCCCTTGATCCTATACCTAACCATAACTGACACTGCAGCTGGGGCTTTACTAGCTCAATACCTTGAGGATTCCCGCAAAGAAAGAGCTATATATTATGTCAGTCGCAAATTGGCCGAGTAAGAAGTCAACTACACTTCTTTGGAAAAAGCATGCGTCGCGCTTGTTTGGGTCACCCAAAAGTTACGACACTACATGATCGCCTTCACTATTAAGCTTATATCCCGAATAGACCCCATCAAGTACCTGCTTGAGAAACCCGCCTTATCCATCCGAATGGATCTATGGTTGATGCTCTTAGCCGAGTTTGATATCGTTTATGTCACATAGAAATCCATAAAAGGAAGAGCCATCTCTGACTACCTCGCTGACTACCCCATGAAAGAGGGTGATGACTGGATCTATGAATTCCCAGATGAAAACATCTCCTATGCTGCTCGAGAAGACCTCCGATGGAAAATGTTCTTCGACGACGCCGCCGACAAAAAGGTATACGGCATTGGGATACTTCTGATCTCCCCAGATGACTCCCACACTCCCATCACCAACAAATTGGATTTCCCCTGCACCAACAACATGACTGAATATGAGGCATGTACGGTAGGCCTCAAAGTTTCTCTCAAGAAATGTATTCGATGCCTAGATGTCTACGAGGAATCTTCCCTCTATATTGGTCAAATGCTCAGAAAATGGAAAGTTAAGGATGAGAAACTCCAACCCTTCCATACCCACTTAGAAGAACTAGCCTCTCAATTCCAAGATTTCACCTTCCACTACCTACCTCGAGTAAAGAATAACCTAGCCAATGCCCTTACTACCTTGGCCTCCATGGTCGACACGACCGAGGGAATAATAATGGCCCCCTTCCTAGTCCAAAAATAAGATAAACCAACCCACTGCTACCATATTGAGCTCATCACCACAGAAGATCCCGAGCTAGACAACTGTTGATATTATGATATCTGGCACCTCCTCAAGCATGGTAGTATCCTGAGGGTTCCAATAAGAAAAACCAAGCAACCTTCCGAAGACTGGATGCCCAGTACATCATCTATCACAAAGCACTGTTCAAGAGAAGCTTTGATAGAACCCATGTACACTGAATTATAGGGGCAGACGTTAAAGAGGTAATGCAGAGAATCCACGGCGGGGAATGCAGACCCCACATGAACGGTCACATGCTTGCCAAGAAGATCGTCCGACAAGGCTACTACTGGACCACCATGATCCAGGATTGCACCGCCTATGTCTGGAGATGCCGCAAATGCCAACAGTTCTCCAACCTTCAACACTTGCCTCCACAAGAATTATACAACATGACTTCTCCCTGGCCGTTCTCCACCTGGGGCATCGACATTATAGGGAAGGTTACACCTAAGGCCTCTAACGGGCATGAGTTAATCTTGGTCGCCATTGATTACTTCACCAAATGGGTCAAAGCTAAGTCATACGCGGTCCTGAATGCCAAGAAAGTGACCAAATTCGTAAAAAAAACATCATCTGCCGATATGGGGTCCCGCACGAGCTAGTGTCAGATAACGGGTTGCATTTCGAGGCATAAGTCACAGAAGTGGTCAATGAGTATGGGATTAAGAGACACAAATCTTCTCCCTACTGACCTCAGACCAATGGTGCGGTCGAAGTAGCCAACAAGAACCTCAAAGCCATCATCAGTAAGATGATCAAAAGCTGTCGAGATTGGGCAGACCGAATCCCTTATGCCCTCTGGGGCCAGCGAACCTCTACTGGGGCTACCCTTTACTCTCTAGTCTACGGCATGGAAGCAGTCCTACTCGTGGGATAGAAATACCCTCGTTATGCAAGGTCAGTGAGGAAGACTGGCACCAAAGCAGTCTTTACGAGCTGATCCTCTTAGATTAAAGGAGATTGAAAGCTCTATACCACATACAAGGGAACCATCGCCGAATAGCGCATTCATTCAATAAGAGAGTAAAGAAATGCAGCGTCCGAGAAGGGGATTTATCTTTGAAAGAAATAGTAGAGCCCATCTAGGACCCCAAAGGGAAATTCAAGCCCAATTGGAGTGGCCCATACATCGTGAAGAAGATCTTGTCCGGTGGTGCCGTCATGCTCACCGATCTAGATGGAGAAGAGATGGCTCGTCCAGTCAACCTGGACCGCCTCAATAAGTTCTGCCCCTAGTCCAAAATCTCGATGCGCTACGACTCTTCTCATCTCCCTTCTATTCTAAAAAAATATTTTCATTTCCCTCTACCCAGAACTACGTGGGCCTGATCCTCTGCAAAAATCACTCTCATAAAAAATAAAAAAATTCAAAAAACCCCAGAGGTACGTAGGCAGATCATACATCTTACATAAGCACGAACCCTTCTTTTTAAATAAAACACTATTCTTTTCTTATCTCTGAGAATGACAATTCACTTTAACATATACTTGAACAAAAGGATAATGCATGTTTTAGCGATCGGTATAGATAATTCAAAAAATACAAAATTCATCAAAAGACACAGCTAGATGATCAAAAACTTGTTTATTTGAATAATAAGAAATTACAGTGCAATTACATAAAGGGACAGATAACTCCCTTCCCCTTACCTTCCTAAAAAGCCAAATAAATTCCAAATTTATTCCCCATACAAAATAAACTCTCCAAGAGTCCTACCCATAGCTAAGAGAGGATCCCGCTTTATCGTCATCATCTACATCCTGGGGCCCCCAAGTTTACCCTACCTGAATGGAGTGCCGCAGACGCTCCATGGACCGATGGGCTCGAACCAGTCTCGGAAAAACTACCACACCTCCCTCCATGGTATCAGATAAAATAAACCACCTTTGTCCAGTCTCCACTACCAACATCTTCCTGACTACTCTTCTCCATAACCACTTTATATAATCCCCAGGGATGCGCCAAACTCTCCTAGCAGACTGAGAGGGACGGGTCTACGGACGTCGTCTCTCCCACAAAGAGCCAAGCCAAAGCGGAATACATGGTCTTCAGGGTACCAGAATTGTACCGCCGCCATCAGCATATTCCACTCGATGGGATGATTACGCCATAAAAAAACTCGACGCATGTTGTAGGCATCGTAGTCGACGTTGTAGGAGCACATCGCCTCCAAAGTCTCGAGGTAGTTATCAAACTCAACACTACTAGGGAGAGCCATCTCACATAACAAGAAAGTAGGAATGTGAAGGTGTGATGAAAACACTCCACCCTTACCCCTTTTTATACTTGAAAACCCCCACAAAAGACATAACCCCTGTAAAAATTGGAGGAAATCCTGCCCCACGAGGTACCAAAGGCTGACGAGGGTACCAATCAAAGGTTTGAATTGATGGGACTAGACTGACATGCCGATAGGAAGGACAAGGTGCTTGCCGATCTGCAACCCCCTACTTTTGGAAATTTTTCCTCTTTTGTCAAAATTCAGAAAACTCAAAATAAATTGATATTATCAAACAGAATTTCAAAAATCCCCTTTCCATCTTTATATAAATTCTCATTTTAAATAAAACTTTCCCTCAAATCCCAAAAATATTTCTTTTTACGGTCTCAGTAGCAAAGTAAAAAGCGCATGTGTATGCATTCATTCATCATTAACATAAGATAATCAAAAAACTTCATTGCATTGCATAGATATTTCTCTGTGTTACATCAATCTTACAGGAAAGAAACGCAAAAAACAACGGGACTCCACCCGAACCCACATTCTCCCTCTCTCTCCCCTAATCTTCACCTCTCTCTCTCTCCTAACAGCTTCCACCCCTGCAACGCGCTCTCTTTCCCCTACGGCGAGATGACATACCACCGCTACCAGAACCAGATTCCTCATCGGATGAGGAAGACGACACCAAGCAAGAAGGAACAGGAGCTGCGTCCCGAATATGGCCAGTCGCCGAAGATATCTAGTCCCTAATATCCCTCAGCCAAGTGGTGGACACCCGGACATGCTGCAAGAAAAGGCAGAATCAGTATCAAAGTAGAAAAGATCAAAAGAAACCAAAGGAGAAGAACAGAAAAGATATACCTCAGGACGAAGAACCTCCTCTGTCAAACCCAACTCCTTCGGGTCCATCGCATGAGGACGATGAAGCATAGGCACCATCCCTCCATCAGCCCACCGGATATTGTATGAAGGAGTATGTAGTCGCACAAAGGGGACCTCCGAAGTCATCGTCGCCATAAATTTTGACGGACCGCCATCGTTGTGGGAGGACCCCATTGGCCGACTCAAACTCGCAGGAGGGAAGGGCAGTGCATCATATATGCTGGGCGCCATCAGCCATCTTGTCACAAAGTCCATATAATCATATATCACAGTTGTATCGGTGCACAGCAGTTAGGACTCGTCAATCATCGTCGCGATCCTCGCATCCTCTAGGAGCAGTCCCGCCTCATAGACATAGGCGACCTCGCAGGTGGCATCACCACTTCTCCCTCAGCAATCTGTCGGACCACCCTCTCCCCGAGATACCAAGAGTGGCCAAACTAATGCACCAGTAAATGCCTCCTTTACGCATTTACTCCAATCAACCCCGTGTCCTGAACAACCGTCCCCCAAGGGTAAAAGGTCGCCTGAAAAATCCACAGCAGATATGAGTCAAATACAAAATCAGAGCACGCAAAGGTCTTAGACTGAAGAAGAAAGAAGTCTTACCCTATCACTAGTCAAGCAATTCAAGACCTGACGCACCGCCTCAAGAGAGAGATACCTCCGCGACTGCCAATTGGCCTTGCACCATCAATGCAACTAGAAAAAATCCCCAACGGTGTGATCCTTCAAAGCAATCAGCTAGGTATTACACCCGATCACCTCATAGAACCACGTCTTCCAAAGAAAAGAAATTCGCAATCAAAATAGATGCATAAGAAAAATGCGAATGCATGAAAGGAAAATGCACAAAATTAAAAAAAAACTTAAGAAGATACATGGCTCCAGTGAAAGACTACCGAAAGCACAGACTGAATGCATCCAAGGAAAAATAAAGGGTCGCCAAAGTCAGGCTCTCCCAATCATAGAGAGGGATGTTCGAAAACATCCTCAGATATGGTAAAAACCATAAGTGGATAACGTCGCCGCTCGACGCCACCAAAAATCCCCCCAACACCAGTAAAATGAACAGCCGGACCATCTGCCTCACCTGCAGCCCGTCCTCCACATCGATCACTCTACCCAATAAAACATCCTTCAGCAGCGACAGACGGATGGAGTCCCCAGACACTATCCTCCCCACATCACCAAGCGCTGCGCGCACCACCTTCGGCCTCACCCACAAAGAGCGATCCAACTATATCTGCTCCCCATCGAAATCCAGCCCCAGTAGCTGCTGCACATCTATGGGAGTCACAGTCATCTCCCCAAATCCAAAATGAAAGGTGTGGGTAGCGTCCCACCACCTCTTCCCCAGAGAGCATAAGACCGTCGTCGAACGAGGCGTCTCATCCAGCACAGATGCCAGCCTCCCAAAGCCTGCTGAGGATACCACCCAACGCACCACAGGTGGAAGGTGATCCCAGACAACCTTAAGCCCCATTGTCCCGCGGGCACGCATATTCGACAGAGAAACATCAGACTGCCAAAAGAAGAAAACCTTGTCAAAATCTAAGAAAAAAGGGAAAATCACCAAAAGAGAGAATGTCAAAAGTCATTTTACTTACATAACCGCCAGGGTTCACCACCCTCGAAGAACGATGATACAACGGCTCCCGCAGTAAGGTCCGCTCATCCGTAACCGGTTCTAATGCATCAAAAGAGTTATCGCTCCCCAAAGCAAGAGGCGCCCTGACCCTCCACTCCACGTTTGCCCAGTCATCAACAACCAACCATTCTCGGTGTACTGCAGTGCTCACAAAAGCAGCCATTTTTCAGAGATCGGAATGCTAGAACGATTCACAAAAGAAAGTACAGAAAGAGAGAAGGCAAGAAGCTGTGAAAAATGAGGGGAACTCGCCCCCTTCATATAGGATGCCAAGGGTCATGCCGATCGGCACTGCACCCCCACCTACTGATCGACACTGACCCTTTACCTTCTCTAAGCAGCCTAAAATTCTGTGACACTGCCGAATGGCACTCTCTACACCATGACGACCAGCACCTCCCTTAAATTTTCGTACAGAAATTCCCAAAAATTAGCAGAAAATCCAAACAAATCCTCAAAAATTCCTAAAAATTTCGAAAAGGATTTAGAACATTTTCACCAAGAAAACTTCGCACTTCCTCAAGCGAAACCCCTATTTCCCTAGTGGAACTCTCAAAATCCAAACGAATCTCTCCCCGACGATGTCCCCAGAGGACCTCCAAAATATCCAAAACTACAGGATCATATCCTATTTCCCAAAGGCCTCAAATCTCCCGGAGAAATACGTCCAAACCCTGGACCACCTAATCACTTCCCCAAAATCAGATTGGTTATTCCCCAGGTACAGTCTCCAAAAAACATAAGGATTTCCCCAGCAATCGACTCCCCAGCTCAAATCAAAATCATGAGGTAAGTTCCCCGGCAGAGTTCCCCGAGAATATCTCAACTAAAGCCCATAGAATTGGCTTCGACCCGCAGCATTGATCATCTCACCTTAAGCCCGCAGAATTGGATTTGACCCGCATAATTGGTCATCTCATCCTTTAGCCTGCAGAATTTCTCATCTCAACTAAAGCTCGCATAATTGGCTTCGACCCACATAATTGGTCATCTCACCTTAAACCCGCAGAATTGGCTTCGATCCGCAGAATTGGTCATCTCACCTAAAGCTTGCAGAATTGGCTTCGACCCACAGAACCTTTAACCATAAGAATTTCCACTTTTGAAATGGCATGATCAATCTGCTACCTTCCTTTCACGGAATGGAGATCGAAAACCCATATCGGCACATATGAGACTTTGAAGAGGTGTGCAACACATTTTTAGACCAAAATTGCACACCTGAGCTTATGCAACTTAAGATTTTGCTTTCTCCATTAAAGATAAAATTAAGGATTGGTTAATCACTCTTCTTACCAATTTTATTGGAAATTGGCAACAACTTCAAGGCCTAATCCTAAAAGAACGTTTTCCACACATAAGACGAATGTTCTCATGAAACAAATTCAAAATTTTTAACAATATGATCATGAGACATTCGACAAGTGTTGGGAACGTTTCAAGTCTTTGAAGTAGTCTTAACCTCAGAATAACTTCAACCAAATGTGATTGATATCTATTTTCCATGGTGGGATAAACCCATTGACAAAATAATTAGTCGAAAAGATGTGTCAAGTTGACCTACTTGACTTAAGTGGTGGGCAAGTTGAGGCCCATTTGGAGTTTTTTTCAAAGACCTCCCGAGGTTGGGATACCAAAAATCCTTTTGATCGACTAGCCACGAAAACACCACCCCTAGAGGGCAAACCCAAGGTGTCTATATCCTACAGGAGGGTAATGATGCACAAACCAAATACCACCAATTACGTCGTAGAATTGATTCTTTACAACTTACACAATAATTCTCCCACATAGAATTCGTTCAAAAGGTTTGTGTCGTGGAGGAGGTGCGTGCATCATATGTGACCACATTTGCCATCAAACAGAGGAGTGTCCCACACTTCCTAGTATCAAGATCCAGTTGCAAGAGCAAGAAAATTCTATAGAGGTGTATAAAAGAAATATCCAAATACCCCCTACGATCGCTATTGATGTAAAAAATTAGATTATCTCTAATTATTTAATCACAGATAAAAAATAAATAAGACGAGAGATTTTAAAGTGGTTCAGCCTTAAAAGAATACCTTACGTCCACTATTTGTATTATTGCTGACTGTTTGCAGATTTCTCGATAATGGGTTTACCAAGAAATTCCGAGTCGCCTGCTAATGAGGAGGTTACAATGTATTTATAGCCTTGACGTTGTACATGTGAGAGAATCTTACATAGCTGTCCAATCGGTGTGTACATCTGTATGATAATAATCAGAATTTAATGCGCATTCAATCCTCTTGATTATTCGATTATAAATGCTCTGTACGAGGTGCAGCTCGGACCGCCTAAGTAGCTCAGTACAATAAAGTTCCTCGGAGAACACCTACTGCTCGGAGCGCCTGAGTTAGTCGGGGAGGTTAAGTTCCTTAGAGTCAAAGTGTTGTCAAAAATGTTCTCGAGTGCCATGTAGATTGACACGTGTTTCCACATAATTGGTCCACGTCAGCAGGTTAAATTTGGTATCAACAGAAGCCCCCAATGTTTCGTGATTTGATGTTGAAGAAAAGTATGGAACATTTATGCCGCCTAAACTTTATGAATTTTAGACAATCGTTCGTTGTACATAACTCCTTTTCTAAGTACATAGTACTGGGCTTTTAAAGTGTTTTGAATTTCAATAATCGCTTCGTGTTTTGTGCTTTGTTCTTCTTTTTAGCCGTCGGATATGCAATCATCCATCTTGGTAATCATTGCTTTTCTCCATTCTCGAGGTAAAATATTTAAACGCTTCAGAAAACTCCATCGTCTTTTACTTTTTCAAATCTGCATCTTTAGAATTTCTTCACTTATTCTCTGTCTTGTGCGTTCGTTTTTTCCATTGTTCGTTGTCACCTGATTCATCTTTTTCCTGTAAGATCTTATTCCTTCTCTTTTATTTCTTTTGTTCATCATGGTTTACGTCGTTGAATCTCTTGACAAATTTCGCTCTGATTTTTCTATTCCTTCCTGGGTTATATTGGAAGAGCTTTCTGAGCCTTCTGACTATTTTCGTTTGGCTGAGGGACATTGGTTCCCCAGTCTCTTTGTAGCTGAATGTGGCTTTTCTTTTCCTCCAAACCCCTTGTGTTTGGAATTCTGTCAATATTTTGACGTGGTACCTGCAAAAATAGCTCCCAATACCTGGAGAATAGTTAATGGAGTCCATAGGTTAAATCAGATTCATGGAACCCGTTTAGGAATTCCAAAAATTATGTTTTTCTATAGATGGGTTGTTAGTGATAGCACTTTTTATTTAAAAACTAGGTTTTTGAATATGGCTTTAGTTGTCAATCTCCCCAATGCCAAGAGGGATTACTTCGAGCACGGGGTTGTCATGAAAAATTGGCAACATGCTCCATTAAATGGAGATGATGTATATCAGGGACCTAGATGCCCTCCCTATGGCAATGGGATAGGTTGTTTTTATTTTATTTTTGAAATTATGTTTTCTTTGTGTTTGATAAAATGCGTCGTTGACATTTTAATTTTTGTTTATTCGCAGTTGATAGCAAAAAGAAATCCCCTAAAGAAACTGATGTCCATTTGAGGCATTTGAAACTTATTTGGAGTTTGCATCAAACTGTTGTTGACGAACATATCAGATCAGCCTCGTACTTGTTGTAGTATAAGAGTTACACTTCATCTTTTAATGCTCGTCCAATAATAAGTGACATAGAACTAGCACCAGTTTCTGAAGGTTCCTCTCCTGAATCAAATATTCCTCTCAGTGACAGAATGAAGAGAAGAAGATCTCCCTCATACTTTGACAAATCAAACTCTGCCAATATGGAGGCAAAAAGAAATAAGCTGGATGTCCCAGAGGAAGGGGCAAGAAAAATTGATGCACCCCCTCCTGCTGTTGTTAGAAAGGTTGCCGAGAAGCCCCCTGTGGCTCCGGGAAAGGTTATTGTTGTCTCTCCTCCAAGCGAGGTTATAGTTATATCACCGACCAATACCACATCCTTGGTCAAAAATGTTCCTGCTCCCACGAGGAAGTTGAAGAAAAGATCCTCGGATAAAGTGGTTGAATACATTTCTCAGCCTCTAACTGCTGGAAGTGGTGTTCCCACTTTCGTTGCTCCGAGCTCTGCCATGAGCTCTGTGAAGCCTTGGATTATCCCTAAAATCCAAGGTCTTGAAGACACTCTTTCTCAGGATAGGGTTACCACCTTGGCATCTCAACATATTGCCTCAGTAAGTATTACTAATCTAAACTTTCACTTTTCAATATTATGTACTTGCACTGACTTACAATTATTTTTCTTATTAGCTGGTAACATGTTTCAACACCATTTTGAAAAAGGATGAAGCTATTAAAGCTTCGAGCTCCTAGCCAGGTGTGGAGGAAGCTCTTGTAGGTCTGACACAGTCATTAAAGGATTATCGTCAGAAGTATGACGAAGATAAAACTGCTTGGGAAAAGCAATTAAAAGCCATCGAGCAAGAGAGAGAGAAAGTTGTGGAGGTATCTCAAGAGTTGGAGAGGAAAATGAAAGAATGTGAGAAGAAGAATATTGAGCTTGAGGAAAAGCTCAAAAATGCCGGAGAGCTTGAGACCAAGCTTAAAACTGTCGAAGAAGAACTGGGCAAACTCCGTGAAGCTGATCGTCAGAAGGAAGAGGCAGAAAGGAAATTGAAAGCTGTCGGAGAAAGTTAAGAGGAAACTGGCTGTTAAAAAGTCCTTCAGTGCTGGCTGGGACAAAGGTTGGAACAAAGGCCTAACTTCCATGTCCTCTCAATTGGATTTTGCTAGCCTCAAATTCTTCAGGGACGGATGGATTGCTGCTCTGCAGGAGTTAAAAGTCTCAAAGAGTTTTGAGCTATTTCAACGTCATGTTCGCGGTTCTCCTCCTTCCCCTGGCAAAGAAGAAGAGGATGAAGCTGCCTCTGAAGAATCTTCAATGATGGTTGGGGATCAGGTCCCTACAGTTGAACTTCGCTACGAGAAAGCCCAACCAACTATTACTCCTATCGAGTGTCTTCAATCTACCAGTACTTTTGTAGAGCAACTGCCAATATCCTCCAAGAAACCAGCCTCTTCATCTCAGCCTTCCGAGGAAGTCGCAAAACACAAGGAGAAGGTGTAAAGTTGCTCGGGCTTTAATTTTATTGTTTCTTTTGAATGTAACCCTGAACCTTGTACCTGTCTTTTGATGAATAAAAATTCGAGTTTTTGTTGTTCATGTTGACTTTCTTTGTCTTGCCCTGCCTTTATTGTTTATTAATCCTGTTTATGGATTTCTTTGCTAGTTTATGGCCAGGATGGAACTCTTGTCAGCTCACGATACTGAGCTGATGAAAAAATATTTCAAAGCTGATGAAAAAATGTAATGAATATTTCAAAGCTAGCCATACAGATTTGGATGAATTATAAATTTTTGATATCCTGGGTTCAGATGCCTCTGAGCGAGCAGTGGAAGCTTATCAATATCTGAAATGCTTACTCGATCGAGCTATTTCCAATAACGTGGATTATTACGAGATGATTGAAGATCTCCAGGGTATCATCGAGGAACTTTAGCAACAATACAAGGAATCTTCTTCCCTTTTTCATCAGGGGTATGAGAAAAAGTATTACCAGCTGAATGCTAACAAAGGATATGATAAGTTAGTTGCTGCTTATGATTTTAAGGAGAGGTTGCTGGAACAGGAAAATGATAACCTGTGAGGAGAGATATCTCAGCTGAAATCTGCAGCATCTACCTCGAGCGCTTTGGTCCCTGTCAACGACGAGGGTTTCTCTTTCTTGGAGGTCGAAAATGCCAACTTGAGAGATGAACTGGAAACCTTAAAAAGGATTGGAGCTTCTACCTTTGCTCGCGGGCGATCAAGAGCTTCTCAGGGATGAGCAAGGGCTGCTCGTATTTCAATTGAGGAACAAAGAACTCAATCAGCTTTGGAGAATCAGGCCTTCCAGTTGATGGTGAAGAATCAGGCATTAGCTGAGATGTCTAAGAAGATTCATCCCTTCGACGAGCAACTTGCTGCCCAAAATTCTGCCTTGGAGAACAAAATAAATTTGGTGAAGAATCTTCACGAGCAGTTAGAGAGGTTGACCTACCAATTCCACAAGAAACCCAGAGAATTATGGATGGCTGGTTATAATGAAGCCCTCTATCACCTTGATGACCGGATCCAGCAGTCGAACAACGAGGTATACAAGCAAGGATGGTTGAATGCCTTGGGTGTGCTGTAGGGTCACTATTTGTGGGATTACTATGACCCTTGGTTGCTCGAGTTGCCAGTGCCACCTTTTAAACTTGAAATGAGCTGGATTCCTGCTTAGGCCATTCCTCAATGCCTGATTTCAAAGTATCTTGGTGACTACAATCTTCATTCAAATTTTGAGATATCTCGACCAGAGCACCTGCTTGCTCGTCCTTCTGTGATGAATATTCGAATGTTGAAGGACATAAACTTCATAAACTCCCCCTATGCTTTAGACGATCCTCCTTCCGGAATGGAACCTGCTTCAAAGGCAGAGGGAAAGAAACCCATACAATATGATTTTATGTAATGACTTGTACTTTTCGCTACTTATGTAATTCTATTTATTTTGAATGAAAATTTGCCTTTCGTTATTTTCTTCTAAATAATTTGTAAAATGTTTTTGCTTGCTGGTTTTTTATAGTGATTTATCAATCTTTGATCTTTATGTGATAAAATATCCTTTATCTCATGATCCTGTTTAGTTTAAACAACTGGAGATGATTGTAATTGGCTTACCGACCAACTAGGGTTTATTAAGATATTTGTTTCTGACCATCCGGAGTTGGTGAACTTTTATTCCCCGACCAACCGTAGTTAGGGAATTTTTATTTGTCAACCATAGTTGGTAGACCGACCAATCGTAGTTGGTAGGGTTTTATATTTATCGACCAACCGTAGTTGGTAGGGTTTTATTTATAGACCAAACGTAGTTGGTAGACCGACCAACCATAGTTGGTAGGGTTTTATTTATCGACCAACCGTAGTTGGTATACCGACCAACCGTAGTTAGTGGGATTTTTATTTATCGACCAACCGTAGTTGGTAGACCGACCAATCTTTGTTGGTAGGGTTTTATATTTATCGACCAACCGTAGTTGTTAGACCGACCAATCGTAGTTGGTAGGGTTTTATATTTATCGACCAACCGTAGTTGGTAGACCGACCAACTGTAGTTGGTAGGGTTTTATATTTTGAACTTGATTCATAGTGTGTAGCACTAATACTCCGAAAAAATTTCATCAAAACGAAAGAATTGGATAAAAACTTCAACACTTTATTCATACTGAAGAAAACTTCATTTATACATTTACATAGGAATCCCTACTACTGATAATACTTGCGTAGATGCTCTGCATTCTTAAATTCTTCCCCCTCCAAGGTTTTAATCCTGTAAGTTCCTGGGCGAACAACTTCCGTTACTCTGTAGGGTCCATTTCAGTTAGCTTCCAATTTGTTGTGTTTTTGAATCACTTTCTTTAGCACATAGTCCCCTTCTTTCAAATCACATTTCTTTACTCTCTAGTTGTAGAACAGAGGTGTTCGTTGCTGGTAAGCAGCAATCCTGATTGTTGCTTCTTCTCTAACTTCCTCGAGCATATCCAAATCTAATCTTCTCATCAAATCGCTGATAGGAGAATTGAAATTCAGCACTCTGTGTGTTGGGAGGCCCATCTCGGCAGGTATAACGGCTTCACTTCCAAATGCCAGCATGTATGGAGATTCTCCTGTTGCTACTCGTGGTGTAGTACGATATTCCCATAGTACATAATGTAGCTCATTGATCCAATTTGCCTTCGCATCATCCAGTCTTTTCTTCAAACCATTCAGCAACGTTCTGTTCGTCACCTCAGTTTGTCCATTGCTCTGGGTATGGCCTGGTGACGAGTGGATTTTCAATATATTTGACTGATGAAAATATGCAGCGAACTCCTCGTTATCAAATTGAGTTCCATGGTCAGTAATGAATGCATGGGGAAGACCATATCTGCAAATGATATTCTTCTAAATAAATTGATATACCTTCTCATAAGTCATATCAATTAGAGGTTCAGCTTCCACCCATTTAGTAAAATAATCCACAGCGACGACGAGGTATTTGAACCTTCCTCTTGTCGTCGGGAGTGGCCCGACCAAGTCTATTCCACACATGGCAAATGGCCAAGGGGATGTTATGGGTGTTAGCAATGCTTGGGGAGTTCTTTGGATAGAGGAGAAGCGCTGACATTTGTCACATTTCTTGGCATACGCTATGCAATCAACCCTCACCGTCAGCCAATAATATCCCTACATCATTATTCTTTGCAAAAGCCGAAGCACCTTATACCTTTGACTTGATTAAGTCTACATTGTATAAGTGCTCAACTAATTTGGAAATATTGACAAAATTGGTAGTCCATCCTAGAAACCAAAAAGCCTCAGAACCTAACTCTCTAATCCTCTTCAAAGATCAATGATGGTACAAAATGAATCACACAACACACAATTAGAAGTGCATACATGTGTTAATATTGCCTTAAATTGAGTGTGTGTTTAATTCCCCTTTAATTGGTGCTTTAATAATTTTTTGGGAATTTTTAAATAATTTTAAACCTTTTTAAAAATTTTTTTAAACATTTTTGAATAAATGTTTTTATTAATAAAATTGGTTTATAAAATTTGTGGGGTTTATATACTATTTTGGAAACTTCATTTTTCACTGAAATGTTTGGTTGGGTACGATCTCAAAGCACTAGAGACTTCAGGGTGATGTTTTGTAATTAGTTTGACGCGTGTGTGAGAGCCTCTTACCAGCCAACACTTGTCATCCTTTTGGTGCGTTAGTTTGTGTTTGTTATGTGAGAGGATAGCCAGTTGCATTGGTGATCGTTGGATCTTTCCTTATCAAGGGTCTGCATGCGTTATTAGTTAATCCCAGTGCAAACCTTTTGAACCAATCAGAACCATCTTAATCCACCGCTGTTTTATAACCATAGGATCAAGTCAAACCTTGCAAGACTTCATCACAGCTATTGATTTGCCTCGATCATCCAGAACCTTCCCCAGGCACTATATATACCCTTCACTTCTCAGCCTTAGAGAACTTTTTGTCATTCGTCTTTCTGAGAGAAAAAATAAGAGAGAATAGAGAAGTGAGAGAGAAGAGAGAAGAGAGAGAAAGAAAAACCTGTTAGCCAAACCCTAACCCTAAACAGTTCACCTTCTCTGAAACAAACCTTCGCATATTCAAACCCAAACACAACCTGAGTGTTTGAGAGAAAGAGAGAGAGTGTGGTTTGTTCATATCGTTGCTGTAACCTCTTGATCTTTAGATCTTGTACACAACTTAAAAATTTGTGTGAAGATCTAGTTTTTTTTTCATAGAAACGTTAGATCTACATACTATATGTTACATTTTCACTAGATCTGCATTTTTTATACTTGATTTAAGAAAATCTTACTGATTTTGTTTTTAAAATGTTTTCTGGTTTCTTTTCTTACTAAACTTGACTCTGACCTAGTTGGATTCACACTTGGAGGGTTTTCAATCTCATAAATGTTTTCAAAAGAGATTGATTAAGGTCTTGTCCGATTTTTGAAGCAAGATCTCCGTGGAATCTGGGTTATCTTTAAAGGTCAAAAGGATTTGAGTTCTGTGAGAAAGAAATAAATTAAAATCACTGCATATAGACTGTATATGTAATTTTTATAGGACTGATTGTAAATCTAAGTGTGTGTGAGTTCATGCATGTGTATAGGAATCACTTCACAACACTTAACACACTACTATGCTGGAAGTGTTGTGTTTAAGATCAGAAATCATTGAGTCGACGTAAAGAAGCTAAAGCAAAGGAAGTTAGCAAACTGGAGAACATCATCAACAAATCAGATCTATCAGAAGTTAGAAGGAACCAAGGGGGTATATTCCTAAACTTAGAATAGGTTGATTTGTGTGCTTGCATGTTGTATTGTTTGTAACTGATTTTTGTTATTAGTGGATTTTTATTTTTGTGACTTAGAAGTCACCGTGGATGTTTCCTCTGTTGGTAGAGGTTTTACCACGTTAAAATCATTGTGTTGATTATCTTCATCTACTCACCTCATTCTCTAAGTGTGCTGACTTTTTGAAACTACCTTAGTTTTAAAAACTGATTACACAATCTTAATTACTCTCGTACATAAGTTTCTTTGTAAACACATCTTGTTTATAATTTTTATTTCCAAAAGAAAAGGGTTTCTCCAACAAACATTCGGAGTTGCTTATACAGTTTAACCTTGTGTTAAACGGCATTAGCGACGTTTTTCAATTGGTATCAGAGCCCTGTTAACTTTTTATTTCAAAGATCATGTGTTTCTGAAATCGTTTTCTGAAAAACCTAACTATGGACAAGAAGAATGAAAGGTTTGGTAATCTGTCCAGACCTCCACTCTTTGATGGAAACAACTTTGCTTACTGGAAAGTAAGAATGGTTGCCTTCATCCAAGGGACTTTAGGAGATGATGTCTGGGACATTATCGAAAATGGATACACTTATCCTACTAAACCAGCCACTGAAGGAAGTGATGAGAGGGTAAAGAAAATCTTAAATGAATTTACCCAAGAAGAGAAAACCATTTCTCGAAATAACAATAAAGGCAAGAATGCCATTTTTATGTCCATTAATGAGTATGAGTTCAAGAGAATCTCATCTTGTGCCACTTCTAAGGAAGCTTGGGACACATTAATCACTGCCCATGAAGGAGACTCAAGAGTTAAAACTGCTAAAACTCAAATGCTTTTCCAGCAGTACAACTCTTTAATCATGTCTGACTCTGAATCTTTTGATGATTTTTACATGAACTTAACTGATATAGTTACTAAGTTGCATGCTAATGGTATAACTTATGATAGGAATGAAATTGTCTCTAAAATTCTAAGGTCATTACCACAAAAGTTTGACAGTAAGAGGTATGCTATTGAGGAAATGATTGATTAAAACCTTACCCCTGAGTTACTCAGTAGCAAACTTAGGACTGTGGAAATGGAATTAGACTTTAAGAAACAATTGAATCATTTTCAAAGAAAACAACCTAACTCTAACTTGAGTTTTGCCTCTAAGATACCCAAACTTGAGTCCAATTTGACCAACTCTGACTCTGATGAGGAGTGTGATATAGACAAACTAGATAATCAGATTGCCTTAATGTCTAAACAATTTAAGAAAATTGTCAAGTTTCGAAACAAACAGGCTACTAAACAAGGCAAGCCTAATTATCCTACTCTGTCTAATCCCAAACCTCATGAGAGAGGACTTGACAAACATCCTAAGGACAACAATTCCAGACCCACTAGAGACCTTAAAAAGATTGAATGTTTTAGATGTGGAAAACTAGGTCACATTGCACACGACTGCAGAGTTAATCTGAATAAAGTCAACACACACAATAGAGCCAATGTCTGTAAAACTTGGAATGATTCAAGTGACTCTGATGAAGAGGAACTTGAGTCATCTAATGTACTTGACCCTTGCATGTCTTTTTATGCTAAGATCATTTACAATGATGATACTCATGTGTGTGGTAATGATGCTCCTACTTCTGCTTGTGTGAATACTGCTTTGATTGTCCTAGATGCTTTATTGTCTGAAAATGTTGCTAGTTCTAGTTCCGTGTGTGTGAGTCAAAGTGATATCGATAATGACGATGCAAATGGGTGCGTGAGTACTAAAACTGAATCGTTAGGGGTCACTACACACACTTCACTTAGCGACTCAAACACAGATGACCTCCCAGATATCCATACCTTGTATGCTAAAACTCTTAAAAAAGGCACTAGATTGGAGAAGACTGTTAGAGACCTGACTAAGAAATTAGATGATCTAAGTCTTATTGTAAAGTTGAATGCTGAAGAGTACACTAACCAGTGTCTGACTCATCAATCTGAAATTGAAACTTTTGATCAAAAATTAAAAGAGTTGACTAAAACTAATGAAATCCTGGAAATGGAATATAAGGGAACATTATTAGAATTGGAGGAAGCAAAAACAAAGACAGCTACTGTTTTCAAAAAGTTTTCTAAGTTTGAAAACAATTCAAATTGCTTTACTGACTTTGTTGTTGACTCCAAGACCAATTCTGATGATAGAACTGGTATTGGATTTTGGCCTAAGAACAAACCACAAACTACTAAACTTGAACCTATTAAGTTTGTGTCTGGGGGCAAAAGACCAATTGAAACATGTCCAGACTTTCATTTGATTAAAAATGAATTTGATCAAAAGCAACAACAGAAAGACATTGGAGAGTCTAGTACTTCTAAGGCTGACACTGCACTTAAGACTAAATACGTCTGTCCTTTGATCAGAAAGGCTGATTCTACCTATAAGACCATACCTCCTAGGAAGAACACTTCTGAACAGAATGCTGTCAAACCTATCTTTAGAAGTTTTCCTAAGGAAATTCATCCCTCAAGCAATCAATATTGCTCCTACTGTGACATTTATGGTCATTCCTTTGAAGGTTGTTATGCTAGGCGTCTAAATACCCTTGTTTACAACACTTCTGTCTACAAGAACTTTAACTATTCGAGGCAAAGTCGTAACAATTATGTCCTTCCAAGACAACCTGATAAGAACTCTAACTACAGAAATAGAAAGACCAAAACTAAGAGTTCATTTAAGAGAAAGGCTCCCAGAAACTTTCCTAGACCAAAAGCTCAACTTTTTCACAACAATCAGTTTGCAGCTCCAAATGTTTTTCGACAAAAAACTGTGTCTCGAAAATTTTATCAAATGAGGGCAAACTTGCGCAAAATTAAAACTAGAGCTATTTGGGTTAGAAAAGAGGATATTTTACCCCAAATGAAGTGTAACGTTGTCATCACTGCTTTAAAAGCTGAACACACTTCATCTGGTTGGTATTTAGATTCAGGATGCTCCAAACATATGACAGGAGATGAAACCAAACTTTTAAACAAAACCAGATTTGCTGGTGGGAAAGTAGTTTTTGGTGATGGTGTTTCATCTCAGATCATAGGTAAAAGAACCCTAAAAGAAGATGGAATGCCTGTTCTCGAAAATGTTCTGTTAGTTAAAGGCCTTAAAGCCAACCTCCTAAGTATATCACAATTTTGTGACTCTGACCATACTGTCACCTTTTCAAAGAACAATTGTAAAATTCTAAATGATAAAGGTGAATGCATTATTACAGGATTTAGAACACCTGACAATTGTTATACTGTCAAGACTAGTTCTGAAACCTGTAATATTGTCAGAATGGATGACAATGAAATCTGACATAATCGTATGGGTCACTTAAGTTATGATATCCTTGGTAGATTGTCTAGTCAAGAGATTGTTAGAGGTATTCCTAAAATTAAACCTATTTCCAGTGTTGTCTGTGGTCATTGCCAGGAAGGAAAAATAGTTAAGACTTCGCATAAAAAGGTTAAAGACATCCTCACCTCTAGACCTTTAGATCTCATCCATATGGACCTTATTGGTCCCTCTAGAAATGTTAGTCTTTGTGGACATAGTTATATCCTTGTCATGGTTGATGATTTCACACGATTCACTTGGGTTGCTTTCTTAAAACATAAATCTGACACGTTTCAGAATTTTTTGAAAATTCTATTAAGAATTGAAAATGAGAAGGACACACAAGTCAATCGCATTCGTAGTGATAGAGGGGGAGAGTTCATAGACACAGGAATAGTTGAATATTGTGACTACAATGGTTACAAACATGAATTTAGTGCACCTAAAACTCCTTAGCAGAATGGCATTGCTGAAAGGAAAAACCGAACTCTTCAAGAGATGGCACGTGTCATGTTGCATGCCAAATCCCTACCTAAATACTTTTGGGTAGAATCCATTAGAACTGCCTGTCACATCACTAATAGGGTCTATCTTAGGAAAAATTCTAAACAAACCCCTTATGAGTTGTGGTACGGTAAGAAGCCTAATCTGAAATACCTAAGAACCTTTGGAAGTCAGTGTTATGTCTGTAAAGATAGAGAACATCTGTCTAAATTCGAAACTCGTGGTGATAAAGCCATCTTCTTAGGATACTCTCCAAGCAGTCGTGCTTATCGTATATACAATCTTCGTACTAAGGCTCTTATGGAATCGATAAATGTAATTGTAACTGACACTATTATCGAAAATAAGATATCTGAATCACCTATTGTGGTTGAATCTGAAAATGATTTCAAAACTGATTCACCAGAAATAGATGACTCATTACCTATTGCGAGTCCAGAAGTACCTGGCTGGGTATCTAAAGATCATCCCATTGACAACGTGGTCGGTAATCCTAATGAGCCAGTTCGTACTAGATCCCAGTTAAGAAATTTTGCTAATTACACATGTTTCGTCTCCCTTGTGGAACCGAAAAATGTTAATGAAGCATTGAATGACACACACTGGAATTCTGCTATGCAGGAAGAACTTTTACAATGTGTCATTCACGATGTCTGGTATCTTGTACCTCGGCCTCAAAATAAAAATGTTATTGGAACACGTTGGATTTTCAAGAACAAATCTGATGAAAATGGGGTAATCCTTAGAAACAAAGCTAGACTAGTTGCTCAAGGCTACTCTCAAATAGAAGGGATAGATTTCAGCGAGACTTTTGCCCCTGTCACTCGTCTTGAATCTGTTCGACTTCTTTTCGCCATAGCGTGTTACTTAAAATTCACACTTTATCAAATGGATGTCAAATCTGCTTTCCTAAATGGAATTCTATCCGAAGAAACATATGTAGAACAACCCAAAGGGTTCATTGATCCTAAATACCCTAACCATGTCTTTCGTCTGAAAAAGGCTTTGTATGGCTTAAAACAAGCTCCTAGAGCTTGGTATGAACGCCTTTCCAACTTTTTGTTGGATAAGGATTTTAAGAGAGGAGGAAATGACCAGACTCTCTTTGTCAAACATTTTGACAAAAACATTATTATAGCCCAAGTCTATGTAGACGACATCATTTTCGGGTCAACTTCAAACTCTGAAGTTAAATCCTTTTCTGCTAGTATGCATAAGGAATTCCACATGACCCTTATGGGGGAGCTACAAATTTTCTTAGGATTTCAAGTGAAACAGAATTCTGATGGTCTTTTTGTATCTCAAACCAAGTATGCCTTAGACCTTGTTAAGAAATTTGGCCTAGAAAATGCTGAAGTTTCCAAAACGCCTATGAGTACTACTGTTAAATTATGTAAAGATGAAATTGGTAAGTCAGTTGATTCCACACTCTATCGTAGTATGATTGGTAGCCTACTCTACCTAACTGCCTCACGACCAGACATGATGTATGTTGTATGTCTGTGCGCTCGTTACCAGAATAACCCTAAAGAGAGTAATTTATTGAGTGTAAAACGTATAATAAAGTACATAAAAGGCACTCTTAACCTTGGACTTAGGTACACTAAGGATACCTATAGCACCATCATAGGGTATACTGATGCTGACTGGGCCGGTTGTACTGATGATAGTAAAAGTACATCAGGTGCCTGTTATTATGTCGGCAATAATTTAGTTGGTTAGAGTAGCAAAAAATAGAATTGCACATCATTATCTACGGCTGAGTCCGAATATATAACAGCAGGAAGTTGTTGTGCTCAATTGTTATGGATCAAACAGATGTTAAATGATTATGGGATTAAAGAAGAACAATTACAATTGTATTGTGACAATCAAAGCGCCATTAACATATCTAAAAACCCGGTTCAACACTCGCGAACTAAACATATTAAAATAAGGCATCATTTTATTCGTGAACTTGTTGAAACTAAGGAATTAGAAATTCATTACCTGCCTACTGATCTGCAACTTGCAGACATGTTCACTAAACCTTTAGACTATAACAGATTTCTGTATTTGCGAAATTCTATAGGCATGGTATGCGCTGATTAAACTCTTAAAACCTTAAGTTTTACCCTTTGTCCATTTGAGACAAAATGGGGGAGAAATTTGAGTTTTATGAGTTCCTTTTTGTTCACATTTCATCTAAACTGCTTGATCTTAGTGTGTATATATGCAGGAATCTCTTCTACTGATTATCTCCGCTTCTAGTGTAAAAGTTTGTAAATAGTTGAGTTATGTAATTTTTGACCTTCTAGGAATTGGGTAGATAGTATCTTTTGTATAGGACTAGGTTTTATTTTTTGGGTCCCTACGAGTTTTAAGCTAACTCAAAGGAGATTTTTTCTCATATTTCCAAAGGGGGAGATTGAAGCACCTTATACCTTTGACTTGCTTAAGTCTACATTGTATAAGTGCTCAACTAATTTGGAAATATTGACAAAACTGGTAGTCCATCCTAGAAACCAAAAAGCCTCAGAACCTAACTCTCTAATCCTCTTCAAAGATCAATGATGGTACAAAATGAATCACACAACACACAATTAGAAGTGCATACATGTGTTAATATTGCCTTAAATTGAGTGTGTGTTTAATTCCCCTTTAATTGGTGCTTTAATAATTTTTTGGGAATTTTTAAATAATTTTAAACCTTTTTAAACATTTTTGAATAAATGTTTTTATTAATAAAATTGGTTTATAAAATTTGTGGGGTTTATATACTATTTTGGAAACTTCATTTTTCACTGAAATGTTTGGTTGGGTACGAGCTCAAAACGCTAGAGACTTCAGGGTGATGTTTTGTAATTAGTTTGACGCGCGTGTGAGAGCCTCTTACCAGCCAACACTTGTCATCCTTTTGGTGCGTTAGTTTGTGTTTGTTATGTGAGAGGATAGACAGTTGCATTGGTGATCGTTGGATCTTTCCTTATCAAGGGTCTGCATGCGTTCTTAGTTAATCCCAGTGCAAACCTTTTGAACCAATCAGAACCATCTTAATCCACCGCTGTTTTATAACCATAGGATCAAGTCAAACCTTGCAAGACTTCATCACATCCATTGATTTGCCTCGATCATCCAGAACCTTCCCCAGGCACTATATATACCCTTCACTTCTCAGCCTTAGAGAACTCTTTATCATTCGTCTTTCTGAGAGAAAAAATAAGAGAGAAGAGAGAAGTGAGAGAGAAGAGAGAAAAGAAAAGAGAGAAGAGAGAGAAAGAAAAACCTGTTAGCCAAACCCTAACCCTAGCCCTAAACAGCTCACCTTCTCTGAAACAAACCTTCGCATATTCAAACCCAAACACAACCTGAGTGTTTGAGAGAAAGAGAGAGAGAGCGGTTTGTTCATATCGTTGCTGTAACCTCTTGATCTTTAGATCTTGTACACAACTTAAACATTTGTGTGAAGATCTAGTTTCTTTTTCATAGAAACGTTAGATCTACATACTATATGTTACATTTTCACTAGATCTGCATTTTTTATACTTGATTTAAGAAAATCTTACTGATTTGGTTTTTAAAATGTTTTCTGGTTTCTTTTCTTACTAAACTTGATTCTGACCTAGTTGGATTCACACTTGGAGGGTTTTCAATCTCATAAATGTTTTCAAAAGATATTGATTAAGGTCTTGTCCAATTTTTGAAGCAAGATCTCCGTGGAATCTGGGTTATCTTTAAAGGTCAAAAGGATTTGAGTTCTGTGAGAAAGAAATAAATTAAAATCACTGCATATAGACTGTATATGTAATTTTTATAGGACTGTTTGTAAATCTAAGTGTGTGTGAGTTCATGCATGTGTATAGGAATCACTTCACAACACTTAACACACTACTACACTGGAAGTGTTGTGTTTAAGATCTGAAATCATTGAGTCGACGTAAAGAAGCTAAAGCAAAGGAAGTTAGCAAACTGGAGAACGTCATCAACAAATCAGATCTATCAGAAGTTAGAAGGAACCAAGGGGGTATATTCCTAAACTTAGAATAGGTTGATTTGTGTGCTTGCATGTTGTATTGTTTGTAACTGATTTTTGTTATTAGTGGATTTTTGTTTCTGTGACTTAGAAGTCACCGTGGATGTTTCCTCTGTTGGGAGAGGTTTTACCACGTTAAAATCATTGTGTTGATTATCTTCATCTACTCACCTCATTCTCTAAGTGTGCTGACTTTTTAAAACTGCCTTAGTTTTAAAAACTGATTACACAATCTTAATTACTCTCGTACATAAGTTTCTTTATAAACACATCTTGTTTACAATTTTTATTTCCAAAAGAAAAGGGTTTCTCCAACAAACATTCGGAGTTTATTATACAGTTTAACCTTGTGTTAAACGGCATTTGCGACGTTTTTCAAAAGCATCCTACGTGCTACATGAGCTCCACAGGACCCTTTATGGACCTCTTCAACCAAATCTTTCACCTCGGAAGGGTGAACACATCTTTGCAGACCTGCTATAATTCCTCGTCTATATAGAATACCATTAGTCAATACATAGCGAGAAGCTTTAAACTTTAGTTTCTTGGCTGCGAGTTTGTCGGTTGGTAATTTCCCTTCTTCAATATATGCCCTGATGGGATCCATCCAAGATGGTCCTAACTCAAGGGTAATAAAGTTCATCATTAGATCTTCGTCTATGCTTCGACTAGCCAAGACTTCTATTGGGATTATTCTTCGTAGCTCGGTGCGTGTGGTTGAAGCTAACCGAGCTAAGGCATCCGCTCTTGCATTCTCCAATCTTGGTATTCTAATTATCTGTACTACGATTAAGCTTGATAAAACTTCCATTACTTTTGCATGATACCTGATCATTAATTCTCCTTTGGCTGCATATAATCCCAGCATTTGATTTACGATCAATTTCGAGTCACTGAATACGATAACCTGCTCCGCCCCCATGATTTTTTCCAGGCCAAATCCTGTAATCATAGCTTCATATTCAGCCTCATTATTAGAAGCCTTGAATTAAAAACGCAAAGCATACTCCACATCGAACTCATTCGGGTTGTTCAAAACAATCCCTGCTCCACAGCCTGTAATGCAAGATGAACCATCCACATATAGATTCCATATAGGTACCTCATCCTCAAATTTTATATCGAATAAAGTTCCTCGGTGGAATATTTGTTGCTTACTTTTATCCTCCTCTAGTACTTCTTGATGCTCGTCGACTATCTCCCCCTGATCGTCAACTGACTTAAGTTTATCGGGGTTTAAATTTGATGATCCTGTAACATCCACAGGTTGGCCGGTATTCAGCTTTTGCTCCTCGAAGGTGTCAGGATAAGTGAATTCTGCGATAAAATCGGCTACTTCATACCCTCTAAATGACAACCTAGGCTCATAAATTATATCATATTCACCAAGTTCTACTGCCCAGTACATCAATCTCCCAGATTTTTCTAGGAAGAGCTTGTCTTAGTGGCATATCGGTATACACTACTATGGTATGAGCTTGGAAGTACGGCCTCATTCTTCTACTTGCTTCGATCAACACCAGTGCCAACTTTTCTAGTCTTGGATATCTGATCTCTGCTCCTCGGAAGGCCTTGCTAGTGTAATAAATTGGTTTTTACACTCCATCCTCCATTCTTATCAATGTCGAGCTAACTGCATTCTCCAAAAATTCCAGATACAAGTACAATCTTTCTCCCATTACTGGCCTGGACAACAGTGGGGGTGCTCCCAAGTATTTCTTTAACTCTTGAAAGGCCTTCTCGCATTCATCATTACATTCAAATATTTTTCAGAGTGTTTTGAAGAATGGGAGGCATCTATGAGTTGCTGGTGATACAAATCTATTAAGTGTTGCAACTCGCCCTGTGAGACTTTGCACTTCCTTCTTAGTCGTTGGAGATCGTATCCCCAATAGAGCCTTGATCTTTTTTGGATTTGCTTCAATACCTCGTTGGTTGATAATATACCCGAGGAACATGCCTTCTCGTACTCCGAATATGCACTTGGTAGGGTTCAACTTCATTTGATATTTATCTAATTGATCAAAGGTTTGACCTAGATCAATTAGATGGTCAGCAGATCTCTTGCTCTTCGTTAGCATATCATCAACATAAACCTCCATATTGTGACTGATTTGCTCTGCAAACACCTTGTTCATCAGCCGTTGATATGTTGCACCTGCATTTTTCAAACCAAAAGGCATAACATTATAACAGTAAGTTCCCTAGGGGTAATAAAACAGGCACTCTCCCTGTCTTCAGGTTTTATTTTAATCTGGTTGTAACCAGAATAAGCATCCATGAAGCTCAACAGCTCATGTCCCGAGGTAGCGTCCACTAATTGATTAATTCGGGGTAAAGGAAAATGATCCTTTGGGCATGCCTTGTTGAGGTTGGTGAAGTCTACACACATCCTCCACTTGTTGTTCTTCTTCTTTACCATCACCACATTAGCTAACCAGTCTAGATATTTGACATCTTCAATAAAGCAAGCTTTTTGGAGCTTCTCTACCTCCTCTTGTATAACTTGGTTCTTCTTGGGCTGAACACTCTTCTTCGCTGCTTCACAGGTTTGATTTCCTTGTTCACATTAAGTTCATGACACAAGAAATTTGGATCTATTCCTGGCATATCCTCGTGGATCCATGCGAAAGTTTATTTTCTTCTTTTTAGGAAGGCTATCAATTCCTGTTTTAGTGGGGTGTCCAACGATGAACCGATTTGAGTTGTTCGTTCTGGGTGTTCGTCGTCCAGAATGACGTTTTCAATAGCTTCCACCACCTGACCTTTTACGAGTTGCGACTTGTCTTTAGGATCCAACGTTTCAATTTCTGCACCGTCATCCACTTGATAGGTGGTAGTCTTTTTGCTAGATTTTTCCAGTTCTTCTTGCTCGGCCGATGAATAATAGCATTCCCGAGCTACTTTTTAGTCACCCTTCATAATTCCTACTCCAAAGTTGGTTGGAAATTTTAGGCATTGATGTACATTAGATGGTACTATTTTGAACTTCTTCAATCCTACCCTTCCCATGATGATATTTTAAGTTGACTGAACATTCTTGTCCATCACAAAAAAGAGCACTCTTTCTGTTCGACAAGCAGGACATGTACCGATGAACATATCCAACTTGATCGTCCCAAGTGGAAAAACTTTCTCACCAGTAAAACAAAGGAGTGGTCGATGATATGGCTCCAACTGGGATAGCTTTATGTTCAAACTATCAAAACATGGGTAGAACATAATATCTGTCGAGCTTCCATTATCCACCAAGACTCGCGAAATCACTACTTCCTTCATCCTCATTTTGATCACCAATGGGTCATCATGAGGGTATAGCACACCTGCGAGGTCATTCTTAGAGAAATCGATGACCAGATTATCTTTGCTAACCTTCTTCGGGCGATCTTCTTCAGCTAGATTTATCCGTTGAATATACGAACAGGCTTGAGCCTCGTTGAAGTAAGCTTTCCTTTCTACAGTAAGGTCTCCACCTCCTGAATCTCCACCAGTAATAACATTGCAATCAAATGACCCAAAACGGATAAAAAATACCTCACGTTCTGGTTGTCTTGGTCTTTTAGGGATATCGGGGTTGTCTTCTAGATCATCTTCATGATCTCTTTTCTTATTTTCTTCTGCTCGACGAGGAGATCTAGATCTGTGTTTTGCTCGGTCGTTGTTTTTTCCTTCATTTCAACGATCAACATACTTGGCCAGCTTTCTTCATCTGATGAGCACTTCAATTTCATTTTGAAGAGCTATGCAATTTTTGGTCGTGTGACCATGGTCTTTATCGAACTCACAATATTTGGCCTTATTCCTTTTGTCAGGATCTGTCTTCATTTTCTCAGGCCAGTTTAACTCATCGCTGTTCTTGATCTCTTCCAGAACATGATTTATATCTACCTTCAAAGGAGTATAGTTTCCAAATTTCTTCAACTGTTCCAACACTTGCCTTTCTTTTGACTACTTGTTACCACCATTATTCTTCCGATCCTTCTTCTCAATCTTTTCGGCCTCAACTTTGGTTTCCTTAGTATCCATGCTCTTTTTTGCAGCCATAGCTTTTTGCCATTAATTCTGACATGGTCCTAGGTGGATCTTTGTCCAAAGTATAGTACAATTTATTTGGCAACAATCCACTCACCAGAGCAGTGATTGTTGTCTTTTTCTCGTAGTCAATAACTTCGAGCTTCTCGTTATTGAAACGAGTATTATAATCCCTGGTGCTCTCACCTACTTTTTGTCTAACGCTTAGCAAGTGTGCTACTCGCTTAACTGGTTTTGATCCAAAATAGAAGTTTCCAATAAAGAGCCCGGCCAGTTGAAAGAAAGTTTCAATCTTCCCCCGAGGAAGATTGTTGTACCATATTTGAGCAGATCCAGTGAGAGTTCCTAAAAATGCCCTACATCGCATCTCATCTGGAATAGCATAGATATCAGCAGCTGCTTGATACTGTTCTATATGTAGAACAGGATCAGTTTTTCCATCATATTTTGGTGTTACCACTGGGGCTTTGAACTTTGATAGTGTGGGAAAATCCACAATTGCCTGGATAAAAGGTGTCCCTTGGACAAAAGTTCTTTATAAATGATTTTTGGCCTTAGCCATTTCCCCTAGTCTATCCTCCAACCTTTGAATAGAGCCTTTCCATACGTCATTTGCCTCCTCGGGCCTGTTGGTCCGAGCAACTGATCGTGTTGAATTTGCCTCTTAGGATCTTTCATGACGAGCAGCTGGTTAGGATTGGACAGAACCTTCCTTTAAATCAGAGAATCGTTGAAAGTTCCTCGACACCATCCTAGGGGGACTTTTATTCCTCCTAGGACCCAAACGATCAAAGGGAGAAACTCTATTCAATTTTTCAAGAGCACTGGTCCTTTCTAGAGATAAAGTGACGTTTTGTTCAGTATTTGTGGCTCGTACTAATGAAGTTCGGCCAGGTTGATAAGAAAAATCATTAGATCTATCGGTGCGATATGAATCGACATGTCTAGTTCGAGATTCCTCTAGGAGTAATGTTCGTCTAGTTCATGAGGAAGGCAATTGGGTATTCTTCTGAATTCTTCGTTGTCCTGACTGGGCAGGTGCTCCACCTTGGATAGTTTGCATGAGTTGTTGCATGGTTTCTTGCATGGCGGTCTGGCCCTGAGCTAAATTAGCCATTATTCCAGCCAGATCTTGGACACTTGGAGGAGTGGATGGATTTGGGGGGGGGGGGGAGTTCCAGCATTTCGATTACTGGATTCAAGATTATCAAGCATTGAGGATGAATTATTTTGGTGAAAAACGATAGTTTCAGTCGTTTCCCATAGACGGCGCCAATCTGTTGATGTAAAAAATTAGATTATCTCTAATTATTTAATCACAGATAAAAAATAAATAAGACAAGAGATTTTTAAAGTGGTCCAGCCTTGAAAGAATGGCCTACGTCCACTATTTGTATTATTGCTGACTGTTTGCAGAATTCTCGATAATGGGTTTACCAAGAAATTCCGAGTCCCCTGCTAAGAGGAGGTTACAATGTATTTATAACCTTGAGGCTATACATGTGAGAGAATATTACATAGTTGTCCAATCGGTGTGTATATCTGTATGATAATAATCAGCATTTAATGCGTATTCAATCCTTTTGATTATTCGATTATAAATGCTCTGTACGAGGTGCAGCTTGGATCGCCTAAGCTGCTCGGACCGCCTAAGTAGCTGGGTACAATAAAGTTCCTCGGAGAACCCTTTCTGCTCGGAGTGCCTGAGTTGGTCGAGGAGGTTAAGTTCCTCAGAGTCAAAGTGTTGTCAAAAATGTTCTCGGGTGCCATGTAGATTGACACGTGTTTTCACATAATTGGTCCACGTCAGCAGGTTAAATTTGGTATCAACAGATCGCAATAATACTTTGTATAATCCAAATTGTAGGATGACACATACTCTCTTGAACTGGAAGGACCGAACTTCATCATCTCAAGGCTTTCGAAGCCCGTTTCCACCTTGCTAAACAAGGAGCAATAAAACATTGTCTATAAGGTTACCCAACTTGAGCAATCCATTTATCAAATGGCATGCACTATGCAAGAGATTCAGACATCCTTTTCTCAATTAGTCCAAAATTTTCAAGGGGTTATGATATCTCTTTTACCGATACAACCTCGGCCTTATTCTAAAGTCCAATTGAGTATTAGGTGTTCAAATCTAAGCGTATCACAAATCGAGCACGTGAAGGGTATCACCACCCGTAGGAGTGGTAAAAATATTGATAATAACGTTGTGACGCCTTTGTCGAAACAACCCATTCCCACTCCTCCTAAAGGAAAAGACATTGCTCCAAAAGATGTGCAACCGGGCATTCCCGTTACTATAGATGATGACATCCCCAAAGAGGGGGATGAGCCCATAGATTTGAAGGACCCAATTTGTCTCATTGTGGCCCTATTTCCACAAAGTCTTAAAGAAAAGGCTACTAAGGCATCTGAGGAGGGTTTTCTTGAACTATTCAAACAAGTGAATATTGATATTTCCCTCCTTATAATAATTGAGCATGTGCCAAAGTAGGCCAAGTTCATGAAGGACTTGTGCAAGGTAAAATGAATATAAAATGTGTGCAAAAAGGCGTATATGGCGGTGAAAGCGAGCACAATCATAACCAATGAGCTTGATCCAAAGTTCAAGGACCCAGGTTGTCTCACCATTTCCTACATAATTGAGGGTTCTAAAATAGATTGTTCCCTCCTTGATTTAGGAGCAAGTGTGCTTCCTTATTTTGTGTATCTCGAGCTAAATCTTAGCGAGATTAAAGCGACTCATGTCTCTTTACAATTGGTTGACTGTTCGACTAGGGTACTACGAGGAGTTATGGAGGACGTGATTGTCCGAGTTGATTCTTTTTACTTCTCGATAGATTTCATTATTGTGGACACTCAACCCGTACTAAAAGGTAGTGCTCAAATTCAAATGTTTTTTTGTCGACCTTTCCTCGCTACCGTTAGTGCAAACATTAATTGTAGGAACGGGATGATAAAATTATCTTTTGGTAATATGACGATTAAAGTTAATGTGTTCAACCTCCTTAAGTAACCTCAAAGTTGCAATAATAGTGAGGAAGCGGTTGAAACGACAGCTTGAATTGGTACTCTTGTCCAAGAATATTTTGACATGTCTCATTTTAAAGATCCTTCGGAAATGTGTATTACAAGCTCCTTGGATAGCCATTTTCTCATCAATGATGAGGGATGTGAAGATGCCCTTTACGCGAACTATTATTTCTTGAATAGGGAGTTATTGGACATGTATAATTCCCTTGAGTACTTTTAGGGGATGGATAAAGGTGTTGAGTATTATAAAAATGTTGGGGATGGTGAAATAGAGATCACAAATGATGAAAGTGAGGGGGTTATCAAAGACTCGACTGGATCTCCCACTTTGAGAAATTACCCCCATGTGACTCGTTTCCCTTCCCATCGAATGTTTCAATGCTCAAGCTTGAGCTCAAACCTTACCAAAGGAGCTTCAGTATGTTTTCCTTGGTGGTGAGAAAACCTTATATGTGATTTTAGTGACAAACCTTAATAATTATCAAGAGGAGGACTTGCTAAAGGTGTTGAGAAAACATAAAAGTGATATAATCAACGACCAAGATTGAAACCAAATTATCGATGTAAATCTTACGGATGAGAAGTAACCGCACTTAAAATCACCTTGATTGGTTAACTCAGAGGATACGAGGATTGAAAAAGAAAACATGCAGACCGTAGATAAAATAGATCAAAGGTTTTTCAATCAATCTTAGATATGTGAGAGTAAAGAAACACAAATCTAACCATTATCTCAGCAACACGTGTAAGGCCATGATCAATAGAAAAATGCGTGTTTTAGATTTCTAAAAAATCTCATTTTCCACCATAGAATTCTCAAGCGCTTTCAGATCCTACCCAAGCAAGTTTTTAGGAGAAAAAGGTAATTATAAATCAACCCATAAAATTATTAAAACCAATTTTTAAATGATAAAAATTGTTCTATAAATTTTTAAAAATATTTTCCATATTTTAAAAATTATTAAAAAAAACATTTTTATGGGATTTAACACACACACACACACCCTAAAATATGAAGAATGCAACAAATGAATGCAGTCATAGGTGTAGTGTTAGTGTTCTACCTTTGAGACATTTAGAGGAATTTGTTATGTAGAGTCTGAGGCTCTTTGGTAGACAAGACTATGACTCAATTTTGTCTCTTCCAAACTAAACAAGCGCCTATATAATGTAGATTCGAGTGAGTCAAAGATATAGGGTGCTTCAGGTTTTATTGGTAATTAATACTCTTTTGTTCATTAATATAGTTATTGTGTAGTAAATCTTAGTTTTTATGGCTTTATTCCCTTTAGTTAATCCTACTGTGTGTGTTGTTGTTATTATTATTATTATTATTATTATTATTATTATTATGAGTAGCTAAGTTACTTAGGTTGGGATCATAAACCCACCTTAGATGATTGCACCCCTTGATATATTTAGAGTTTGAATACAATAAATGGGTGTATGTGTTGATATTGGAGTTTCTTTGGATTTTGACTTCTCATATCATGTAAGATTTGTATTTAAGACTTAATTCCAACATAAACGCATTTGTCTGATAAAATGTTAAAATCTTTATTTTGTATTGTTAGGGTGACAGCTTCCATGTGTGATTTTTTAGAACAATATTTTATTCCCGTTTGATTGTGATTCAATTGTAAGAACCATTTAGGTTGTGGTAGTCCGAGGTAAGGGAATGTTCCTTGACCTTTTGTTAAACTCGGTTTTTAATTCGTAGTATAAATCTCACTTACTTCAATAGTCTTCAGATGAGTGTTTCTCTGAATTGTGGCTCACCCTTATTCGTTACATCTTTCGAAATATAAATCATCTCTTTTACTTTATTTTTATCTTTTACTTATTAACTTATAACTAAAAGAATATTTACGTTGCTTCTTATAATTCCTTACGAAAATAGACCCCGATCTTACCGGGTTTTATACTAATGACGAATTATTTAGCTTCGATGCACTAGAAATGGACCTCTGATGATCCACGCCTAGCTCGAGACATCCGACCCATATTTGAATATCACTTCTGCTAATAATCCTCTCCTCAACTGGTGAAGTGTTTCAATCAACCCAATTATGCCTGTCCAAAACCTTATTGTGTATCTCTTAAAGAATGAAACTAAATTTATTTCTTTTTTTTTCTATTAGTGATGCAAGTGTAAATGAGGCCTCCTTAAATGAGGTCCCCAATGTTGTATTTTCTGAAAATGTTTCTAATGAAATAAATGAATATTTTGAGTATGTTGTTGTTCTTTATATTAATTGTAATTATTCAAATTAAACAATTAATGACGATGGTCTAATGAATGAATAATTCTTAACTTATCTCAATAAGGAAAAGATAAAATAACATGACCGCGTTCAAACTAATGATGATGATGATGATACTATTGTTATAGCACATGAGATTAGGATAGGGTCCACCTTTAACGGTCATGAGCAATCGTAATTCAAACAGCTTCTGAAAGAATTCATGGACGTCTTTGTGAGGTCTTACATCAATATGTCCAGCATCGACCCAGAGATTGTACAACACGAGATTCCCATATATTATGAATGCAATCCTGTCAAGTAGAAGTTGAGAAAGCTCTGGCCCTAATGGTCCCTCAAAGTAAAAGGCGAAGTGGTAAAGCAACTGAACATAGGTTTCATTCGTGTGGTCGAATATCCAACCTGTCTCGCCAATATTCTTCCTGTACTTAAATTAGGAGGAAAATTCCACATGTGCATCAAATATCGGGATCTGAACAAAGCCTCTCTGAAAGACGATTACTGTAACACCCCGTATTTTTTAGTATTTAGAATTTAATTAATTCGATTATTTTAAATTACAATTGTGTCGTAATTTAATTAAATTAAATATGACGTGTTTCTTAAAATATTAATCGGGAGGGGTAATTATTAATATTTACAGAATAAAGTTACTAAGTGAATAGTACATCACTTGTGATAATTATTATACGTAGTAGCGAGTGGTATCGACGTGACTGTGTTATATCTCAACAGGGAGTTGCATTAGACTATATGAGGTCGAGATAGGAAATTTGTCTAGAGTGACTCGAATGTCGATTTCGAGGTCACGATTGTTTCCTAATGGGTCGAAATAGGCGTAATATTATACTCGGGTTTACTCATTAGTTCCCGTGGAAATTTTAGACCTAATTGTCACCAAATAAGAGCGTTTCGGTCATTTAGGAGCCTAGGGTAAAATGAAATTCAAAAATAGAGTGTTATATCATCCTATTTGATTTAGAGGCTAGGGTTACAACACTTAGCAGAGAGCTAAAGCCATAGGGGAGGAAAGAGAATAAGAGACCTAGGTCATTCCACACCGTTTCACACCACGAACGTTGTCGGATTTGAGATTGAATTAAGGAAAGAACATCCTCACCATCTTAGAATGAAAATCATACCTACTTTATCAAGGCAAGTGTTTATCTTGCATTACTTTAAGCATGTTATAATACCCATGTAGTGTAGGGTTTTAATTTCATGATTTAATGATGTTTTTGAGATTTGGATGGGTGAGATTCATGATCTTGGTTAGGAATTCGGGTAGAACAAGTCCATATATATAAATAACACGAAATGAGAGAATATGGGATGATTAACCTAAAATAAATATGGGTAGAGTGATGAACATACAAGAAGAACGCATAAACTAGGATTTTGATGAATTATGGGTTTGATTTGTTCTTGGGTGGATTTCTTGTAGTCTTGATGTGTTATTTATGTTTAGAATTGTCCTTACACATATATTTAATGTTTGGGTATGTTGGAAGGGAGTTTGGTGAAGTTTCATGGAGTTTTGATAAGGTTTTAATGGTGAAAACTCGTAATAGTAACGAAAAAGACGATGCAGACAGGTGAGAATCGATTCAGTTTGAAGATCGAATCGATACGATTGGCAAATTGATTCGGAATCCTTACCGAATCGATTCGGCTGCCCAGTTTTGTTGAGATTTTCCTTTTTTGTTATACTTCCTAATGAAATTAATTACAGGAAACGTTGGTGATAGTTTAGTAATTATATATAGACTTAGAGAAGGTCAATAGACATATAGTTAAGGCTCGGTTAATCTTAATGAGGGTAATCTTAGAATTAGTACCGACGATAGTCAATATATTGAGATACCTATCAGGAATTTAAAATTTTGGGTGACGAAAAAAGTAAACCATGACCTAAGGCAAATACTAGTAGTATAGTGACGTGTTAACTACTGAAAATAACTTAAGGGATAGTCGGGACCCTTTGGGTAGTCTGTAATACTAAAAAAATATGAATAAAATACTATATGAGGATCATTAGTATGTCGAGTATACGAGATGTATTATAAGTTTTGTGTGTGTGTGTGTGTGTATATATATATATATAATAATGCTCTTGTGCGGATTAGTCCGCATTTTAATAATACGGACCGAACATGTGTCACCTAACGGTGCGCCTAGAAATTATCGCCTAAATTATAGGCACACTCTCTCTCTTTTCTGGGCTCACCGCCAGGTGACACATGTCCGGTCCGCACTCTTAAAATGCGGACTAGTCCGCACAAGAGCAGAACTGTATATATATATATATATATATATATATATATATATATATATATATATATATATATATGTTGTGTGAATACCTATTATGTGATTTGTTATATGTGTGAACATACCTACGCTGCCTGCTATCACGGGAGGTTCCACGCAAAGGGATGTCCCATCTTGGAGATTACAAAGAGGTCTAGATATGTGCCCCAGAACATAGAACTTCGGGCGGCTCACTATGTGTTGTGTATTAGTGGGACTGGCTGGTCATTTGGGTACGTTAGGTATCTGCGTAGCCCAAAGGCTTAGAACTATGTTCACCTCCATTGTGTGTTTTTTGGTTTATGGTTCAAGGAGACATTTCGAACTAATAGTCCCTAATTTGGTACGAGATGTATATGGACTTGATAGCAAAGTATGCATGCATCACGGTGGCCATTCCGGAGAATGCTGTAGCTCTATATATATTAATGTGATAAATGCATACAAGTGTGATTATTCTGCGTATGTATGATGGTAGAAAAGATAGATGGTGTATATCTAAAAGTAATTTAAGGGCGAGAAACTTAATTAATGGTGAAATGTTAATGTTTAGTTAATATTAATTATTGGTTTTGAAAAGCGAGAGATTTTCTGAATCAATGCTCTGATACCCCTTGTTGGAACACGATGCCCCCAATTTTGAAATCTTTACTACAAAGTGTAATTTTTCAATTTCCTTTTTAAAGATGCGGAAGCAAGATGGTTCAATTAAACAAATTAACTAATTTTAATTTCTTTCCAAATTAAAATTAAACACAACTTAAAGTGAAATTAAATTAATCAACAAATACATTTTTCACTTTAACATATTAACTTAACCCAAGTCCTAGAAACTTGCCTAAACATATTTTTAATATAACCAAATTAGGCCAACTTTGCAATTTTATCAAATTAAGTGATGACTTGATTTAAATTAACATAAACATTACCCAAATTAATTTAGCACCAAATTAAACAAGTAGTGATTTAAACCAATTTTATCTTTTTACCTAAGCATGAGTTCTAGGTGATTTTGCAAAAGATAAAATAAATAAATAACCACTACGCCGCGATGTACGAGGAAAAACCCACAACGGGAAAAAACCTCGGACGACCCTAGCCTTAAGTCCACTAAGTATGGTTTTACAATTAACAGACAGATGACTTACTTCCTCGACTCGACTCCTTTCAAGCCTTGACGCATCTTTTTTTAAACACCTCCGCCTAGTCGACAACCCTGGAACTCCACCGGAACCTTGGACTTCTCCAATGAGACTTTAGGAACACCGTCAACCACACATGGTGCCTTTCACCATGTGAGAATGCCGCAGAAAAACAACGAGACTTTTTCTTTGAGGGATGTAGAAGTAAACCCAAACTTCTCTTCTTCAAGGTGTAGAGATAAATCGGTGCCAGACACTCCAAGAAAAATATTTATATGGAAACTTGGAATAAACGAACTATGGGTGTAAAATATTAGTGTTTTAAAGATTTTTCTTTGAAAAATAAACACTCAAACATGAACTTTTTCTTTTTGGAATTTTGCTCTCAAACTCTCTCTTGGAGATAGAAGGATGTGAAAAAGTTAGTTTTCCAAAGTTAGTTCCCTCACTTGATAAGTCTGTCAAACGTTAATGGGGAAGAGTAGTGGAAAAAGGGGGAAAACTGCTCAAAACTGCCATTTTAATTTCCCGTCAAAAATCTCGTTCGATCGAGATTTTCGTTCGAACGAAGTCTAGTTCGAACGACCCTTCTAACAAAGTTCCAGTGGCCTGATGGGAAATCTCGTTACCAAACTCATTCGAACGATAATATCGAACGAAGTTCCAGAGGCAAGATCGTTGGCAAACCTCGTTCGAACGATATTATCGTTCGAACGAAAAACTCGTTCGAACGACAATATCGAACGACTTTCCAGAATGTTCAAAAATTCAATTTTAGCCCAGAAACTTTATTTTAAAGTTTTAAAGAAACTTTCTGAAAATAAACAACAGTTTCAAAAAAAGTTACGCCCAATACTAATTGTTCCAGGATCCTATATAAATATGTAGTGCATTCATACCTTAGGAGTAAACGGAACAAATGTTGTTGACGTAGAAACGAGGCACAATAAACTCGGTATTAGATGAAGCTTTATACTCTTGGCCGCTACGTCTTCAACTTTAGTATGTCATAGGCTCGAAGGATGGTCAAGAACTCTATCCTATGACTCAAACGTTTTTGTCCGAAATTGAGCCAAAACTATAAAGAACTCAATTGGACATTTTTGTCCTTACAAATCTCCCCCTTTGGCTATTCCGGGACAAAAAACAACAAAAATCCTAAACGTCCATCAAGCTCTACTAGACTGATAAACATGTTTTGCCCAAAATAAAATACATAGCTTGACTCAAACAACCCAAGGATCAATATCTTTGCCGACAATGAAAGTTTCCACTTAGAAGAATGCCTACACACTTAAGCAAACTATCAAACGCATAGGGAATGTCAAGAATATTAAATGCAATTAAATAAGTACTCCCCCTAAATTAATTCTTCCCTTTATCAAACACATGACCTACTTATAAAGACGTCTCCCCCTAAGATAAATATCCCAAACTAAGATACGATTATAATAGGATTAGATACCATTTCTCCCCCTATCACTCTCCCCCTTTTTGTTTAGGAATAGACAAAGGCTAAAGAATCAAAACATAACTTATCTCCCCCAATTAAAGCATATACTCCCCCTAAACTAAACAAGGGATGAAAAGAATGGGATAACAAGTTAAACATGCAATTATACATAAAGTGATAAGAACATTAAAGCACATGAGAAATACGATCATAACTAATCCAACAAATAATAACGGATACCAACTAAGATGAAAGAAAATGATATCAATATGATACATAAAGAATAAACATGTGATATCAACAAAGAATGCAACAAGATAGATACCAATTATGAATTAAAGCATAGATGGACGAGAAAGCAAGGCAAAGACAGAAAAATATCATATATATATACATAGACTAAATATACCAATAATGCGCAGGCACATATATAGAGATATAAACACACACATGACAGAAAATACAATAAGTTTTTCACACTCGTATGGCAAAAATGTGTCATATGGAAACGAAAGTGTTGGGGTGTGAACTAGTAACGATTAAATTTAGACCCAATCACTAAAAACATGTTCACGAAGTTCTCAATTGATTGCAAATTTCATCACATTTGAATATAACCTCATGTGACAATATAGATTGAACTCAATGAACAAACATACACAATGCATATAAGCCTAGACTTTTGATGATTCTACAAACCAATAGAGTCATGACATTGAAAGTACAACTAGGATAAACAGATATTGTGCAAACCGTTGATATACCATCCAAACTCCCTCAATTTAAGCATATACAGTTTAATCTTGTGAATGAATAGATCAACTAAACAAAATAGGCCTTGGAAAATATTTTCTTTTAATGTTATTCTTCTTTTAGGCCTTTGGACCACGTATTTCTTTTAGGTCCAAGCAAACGGTGGCTTACTATTCGCAAAGGATAATAAATCCTTTTGGAGCCCTTCCCCGTGCACATTCATACATATTATTTTTTATATCTCACAAATCTCACGTCCAACGGATTTTGACATGCACTAGTCCTCCTAGGTCACACAACATGTAGATGACAAGATTGGTAGGAGAACACCTCACAAAGCTCAAATATATATAAGAAGTTAAAATTTCAAGTGAGCTCGTGCATGTGTGAAATGAGGCATATAAAAATATAATCTATTATATCAACACAAAATCCAACTACTCCATGTAAGCGTGGTAAAGAACATAATAAGGATTGACAATCTAAACCAAAAGTTCTAGCCACATGGGAGCGAAAAAGATGGGATTCTAACACAAGTGTATGCCACATAAAGTGTGTCAAACTAAAATATACAAAAAAAAATCTTTTTGAGTTTTTGAAATTTTTTAAACTAAATAACAAAAATATTTACTCAAAAGTCACACAAAAATCATTTGTATTTTTCATTAAGCCTAAATTAAAAAAAATGAAATACAAATGATAAACAAAAATCTTTTTGTATTTTTCATTTAATGCAAACAAAAATGAAGGAAATATAATACAAAAGATAAACAAGTCATGATTTCTAGCATGAGATATGAAATAAAGCAATGACTAGAAAATGACTAAACATGCATAAACCTAGCAATGATATATAATATGAAGTACAAAAATCTAGAGTATGCAAAAAACTAACACATTCAACCTTTAAATTTAGCAAGGGAGGTTTCATGTGAAAGCAAATGAGAATCAACAAATCTAATATCTAGCGCGTCTAAGAATGATTTACGAACCCATATAGATGTATATTTAAAAGATGGGATTTGGAAACTAATGAAATGCTAGACATAGACTTCCTAGGACTTTTTTTAAGATCAAAACAAAATGACCTAAGGTGACCTTTCCAACCACAATGCAAGCATGTGAAAACACGAGGAATGTTACCTAAGGTGTGACATTTTCTAAAGTCCTTAAATAAAGTTGACCCTCTAAAAAAAACAATGGTTTTAGCTTTAGCAACGGACATATTTGAACTAGATGAGTTGCAACTACTACTCGAGTCTTGTAAATCGTTTTCCATTTTTAAAATTTTGGGCTCAAGTAATAAATTAGACTCCTGAATTTTACGGGATTCCTTCTTTAAATTTTCTATAACTCCTAAAAGGTTATCACGTCCCCCCTCAATGTGAGAAAACTTGTCCCTAAGAGTTTTTTCTCGACAATCACTCTCTTTGTTGGACATATCTAAAATATTATAATTATAATTTATGTCCATGAGCTTTTCACGAAAAATATCTTTTTGAGATAGTGAGGTTTTCAAAAGTTCAATTCTAGATTTAAAACAGGAATTTTCATTTTCAAGAATTTTAATTCTTTTTGCAAATCTCACATTTAATTCTTTTAAATTTTCATTACACTTATTAAGCCCATTAAATTCCTCTCGAAGAGAAAAAACTTCATTATCATTAGAAATCGACAAATTATCATTAAAACGTCCCATCGAGAGAAAAAAATGAGAGTGAGTAAAAAAAATGAATCACCTAAAAATACAAGGAGCACAAAAATTATAAAAGTCGAAAAACGGATATTTGACGCGATAAATTAGCACTCCGGCTCTGCTACCAATTTGAAAAGCGATACTTTTACAATCAATACTCTGATACCACTTGTTGGTGCGCTAGGCCCCTAATTTTTTAAATCTTTACCACAAAGAGTAATTTTTTAATTTCCTTTTTAAAGATGCGGAAGCGAGATGGTTCAATTAAACAAATTGACTAATTTTAAATTAAATTAATTAACAAATGCATTTTTCACTTTAAAATATTAACTAAACTCAAGTCCTAGAAATTTGCCTAAGTCATATTTGCAATATTCCCAAGATAATATCGAATGAAGTTCCAGAGGCAAGATCGTTGTCAAACCTCGTTCGAACGATATTCTCTTTCGAACAAAAAACTCGTTCGAACGACAATATCGAATGACTTTCCAGAATGTTCAAAAATTCAATTTTAGCCCAGAAACTTTATTTTAAAGTTTTAAAGAAACTTTCTAAAAATAAACAACAGTTTAAACAAAACTTACACCCAATACTAATTGTTCCAAGCTCTTATATAAATATGTAGTGCATTCATACCTTAGGAGTAAACGAAACAAATGTTGTTGACATAGAAACGAGGCACAATAAACTTGGCATTAGATGAAGCTTTATACTCTTGGCCGCTATGTCTTCAACTTTAGTGTGTCATAGGCTTGAAGGATGGTCAAGAACTCTATCCTATAACTCAAACATTTTTGTCCGAAATTGAGCCAAAACTACAAAGGACTCAATTGGAAATTTGTGTCCTTACACTACCCCAAAAACAGCAATTTGGCACCCCCTGATATTAAAATTTTGGCACAGCTTAAAACTATGCCAATTTTGGCACGGTTTAATAGAAATTTGGCACACTTTAAAATAGTGCCAAATTTTGGCACTGTTTAAAAGTGTGCCAAAATAAAGTACACTTCATTAAAATATAAATACCCCCCAAAAAATTATCCCCTTAATTTTTTTAGGCTCCCGCTTTCTTCTTCTCAGCCCCCCGCTCTCTCTCTTTCTCTCCCTCTCCCTCTCACACACTCAGTCCCTCACCTCCGTCATCCTCCACCATCCACGCACCTTTTTCTCCATCTTTGACCATCCACCCACCTGCGTATACATCCTCTCCCACCCACGCACCTCCGTAGCCTCCACGCACCTCTGTTCCCTTCTTAATATACACACAGAAAACATCCATTTTCAATTGAATTTTGGTTTGCCCTCAAATCCAAATGCCCAAATCTCAGACCACTCTCCGATCAAATCTCAGACCACTCCCCAAAATGATGGAATCTCCACTTCCCCGACATAAATGTTTCTTACCTTTTCTTCAGGGAGCCCCTATATTGGTAAATTCTTCTCTATTTTGTCTAATCTAAATCTAATGCATGTCTTTTATTATTATTTTGATTATAAGATCTTTTTGTTTGAAACTAGTTGAGATTGTATATTAATTTATGTTTGATACCCTCGATTTATGTTAGATGTTAAATTTAGAGTTCATATTAGGTAAATGGTTAATATTTATTAGAATTATTTTACAGTTATTGTTGGTTTAATATTTAGGGCCAATTTTATGATTAATTTTAGAGATATTGTTGGTTTGAATTTGGTTTAAATTTGAGTTTGATGAATTTAATTTTTTTGTTAAAAAAGTTAACTTATGGAGATTTAAAAAAATCCATGTCTTGTTACTCTTAATCTCGAAAAATAACCTCAAAAAAATTTGGCACCAAGGGGGTGACACTCAAATTGTTTTATTATATTTAGCTCTATAACATTGATAGAAGAAAAACCACCAAGGGGTTGACACTCAGATTGTTTTATTGTATTTAGATTATTCATTGTAGCTTAGTATATGATGGTGCAATGAGGAGAACAGTTTAGGTCTTTATATGATTGAAATTGCATGAGACTTATCGATAGAGGGGCATGGGGATTTCACATTCTTAAAACATTTTATAAGGAAGATTGTTGAACCCATCATGAACTTCGACATGTTGTTTTCCAAAGCCCCTTATGGCATAAAACTAATCTTAGGTTTGATTGAATGTTCCACTTCAAAAGCCTAACAATGGTGCCCGGGGTTCTAGAGCTACTAATCTTCCATTTTCTCTTTTAGTTTTTTTGTTTAGTTTTTGCCCCAAGATAAGTAATTTCTAACTAATTTGACATGTATTTTATTCTTTCACTTATTATTAACCTACAAGATGTTCTGTAATTTGACATGTATTTTGTTGGGACAATATTGTGTTATGCATACTAGACGGACAGTAAAAAACATTCCCAAGTATGCTCCATCACAGTTCTACATTGGCAATGTGTTGCCTCGGATTAAGGAGAAAAAGATGATGTCCCTAAAACCTTTTGTTGATCGCCTTCGGTAAGTTTAAGGATGTTATTCAGAATGTTATGTTTTCAATTTAGTACATTTTTTAAAAGTTCAAGTTTGTGTTAGTTTTTTAATCTATTTTTCATCTCATGGCTTGAAATCATTGTAACTGCAATTGTATATCATAATGTCCCCATACATTTTTCAGATTCTTAGCTCTAGAGTGGAAATGAGAGAAGGAATAAGGTCTGTAGTTACACTACTAAAGATAGTAGTTTGGTCTTCTATAATTTGTTTCTTAAATAATCCCACAATATGATTAATAACATCTTTATCATTCTCCCAAGTATTACCCTCTTCATGTTTAATGGAGTGAATCCTAAGCTTTTGGTGCTTGGTTTTAACATTAGTCTGGCCATTACCAAACTTACCTCATCTCTGTTGTTACATCAAGTTTATATTGTCCCCTATAGCCTAAGTTTGATAATCCACTATCCTCAATGGCTTGGTTAAAGAGCACATCCGACCCCAAAGATCTCTTCTTTCATCTCTAGTACATTTAGCATACACAAAGGTCAAAATTATGTCTGACTTCAGCATTATGACTGACTTTCACAGTTAATATTCTACCTTATTGTTATATGTCAATAAATTAAACCACATCGCATACTCAATATTCGTCTCTTTTGGATCTAAGAGGATGAGTCATTCCCCACTACGATTGCATAAGAAGATCTATCCACATAAATATTCCACCCTAAGATTTTTATGTTAAAGGGTTCTTGGACTCCCTTTTCTTGACACTCTTATGGTGCAAACTCAAAATATTCCTTATTGTTTTCAACAATTCCTTTCCCCTTGGTTGTTTTCGTGAAATCTGTGAGTAATCCGATCAGAGGTTTATTGGATGAGGCTTGAGTGGAAGCCCTAGATGTTGAAGCCGACGTCTGTTCAGGCCTTTCCAATGAAAATCTTTGACTTTAAACTGAAGAGACTTAAAGTTAGGCTTAGAGAGTGGAATAAGAATTCTTTTAAAATTATTTTTTTAATGTGTTAGAGACCTTGAAGATGAAATGCTTCAAAAGGAATTTCATCTTGAACAATACCTTGATATGGTGAATATGAGTGAATTATTTGAGTGTAGAGCAAGGCTTAATGCATCTATGAAAAAGGAAGAAATTATTTTTGGCAAAAAACCTAACATTAAATGGCTAAAAGAGGGGGACTATTAATGAATCTATATCTGTGCAATAGAATGATATATTGTCTTTTTTCCCCGATGAGAAGAACTATATAACGTTATCTCTGAAATGAATCAAAATAGTGCTTCTGGTCCAGATGGCTATGCAGACCATTTCTATATTACATTTTGGAAGATAAAAAAGGAGGGCGTCATTTAAGCCATCCACTCACTGTAATATGCATATTATGCACTGTAACAACATATTATAGTGAGTATCACAACTGTAATATGCATATTACAGTTAACTGCTGCAATATGCATATTACAAGTTGTAATATGCATATTAAATGACGAAAAACATTCTATTGTATGCATATATGTTGCAGCATATATGCATACAGTTATTGCATATATATATAGTATGCGTACATGGATATGCGTACATGGATAGAGTTAGTTGTTTGTGCAATTGAATGAAATTTTATAGGTTCCAAAGATCGACTCCTGAAAAGCTATTTGATCAAGCATAGTTATTTGATCAGGTCTTAGGCCTCATTTTAGAATCTCGTCCAAAACAGTGTTAATTAAGACTTCTACTAATGCTACTTGTTTCGTTTTTGTTTCTACATTTTTGAACTTGAGTAAATCAGGTTGTTCGTAAAAGGATTATCGTTGAAGGAGTTATATATATATATATATATATAACAGCATGGAATAGCAGTAATCAGTTATAACGACGAGTTCGCGAGATCATTTGAGCTCGAAGCATTATGTGGTGAACCTGGTCTTCCTCAGTCAATGGCATATTTCCTGCATTTGTGAGAATATTTGATATTCTCATTAGTCCAATAACGAATTTAAGAACTCTTTTTTTTTATTTGTACCGATAATTGAGAAAATTAAAGCAAAATTAGATCAAGAGTTCAAGTGTTAATCAAAATTTTTGTTATCGTCTACTTTACACAGGTCAAAAGTGTGCTTGATCCGTTAGCTTAGGAGCTGATTCTGTCCAAAAAGATGATGATTATGAATCTGACAGCGAGGTGAAGCATCAAAACTATTTTTATTTCTCGTTGAGCTTAAGATAAAACAAAACTTTTAATTTCATACATTATATTATGACTATTTTTTACTTAAGGATCTCGCTAAGGGCTAAAATTAGACTTTGGTACCTCTTTAGTACATTTTTTGTCATCGAATATAAAATGGCTTACTTTATGAGCTTATTTAGTTAAATTGGTTGAAGGGATTTGCTGGTGGTTTGGTTTTGGAATTTACTGCTACTCTTGAGTTTATTTCAAATGTTAAAACATGTTGGATTTAACGAATAAAAAAATGAAACTATGTCAAAATGGACCAATGTAACTTGTACAAACTAACCACATAGTCGCGGGCCTTTCGATTTGAGAAGATGACGATAATTTCAAAACATGTAGATTAGGCTTGAAAACAAGCCGTTAAAGGGTGAAAACTCAAACCAGCCCCAAAACGACCCCTTACGAGGAACGAACACTTCACACGGGATCAATCTAACTTGTAGGAACTGACCGCGTAGTCCCGGGTCTCATGGTTTGAGAATATGGCGATAATTTGTAAAAATAACACTTAGACTTAAAAATAAGCCGTTAAAGGGTGAAAACCCAAACGAGCCCCCAAACGACCCCGTAGGAGGCACGAACACCTCGCACGGGACCAATGTAACTTGCAGGAACCGATCGCGTAGTCTCGGGTCTCACGGTTTGAGAATATGACTATAATTTGCAAAAATAACATTTAGACTTAAAAATAAGCCGTTAAAGGGTGAAAATAAAAACCAGCCCCCAAACGATCCCGTAAGAGGCACGAACACCTCGCACGGGATCAATGTAACTTGTAGGAACTGATCGCGTAGTCTCGGGTCTCTCGATTTGAGAATATGATGAAAATTTGCAAAAAATAACACTTAAACTTACAAACAAGCAGTTAAAGGGTGAAAACCCGAACCAGCACCCTAACGACCCCGTAGGAGGCACGAACACCTCGCACGGGATCAATGTAACTTGTAGGAACTGACCGCGTAATCCCGGGTCTCTCAATTTGAGAATATTACGATAATTTGCAAAAATAACACATAGACTTAAAAACAAGCTGTTAAAAGGTAAAATCACAAACCAACCCCCAAACGACCCCGTATAAGGCACGAACACCTCGCACGGGACTAATGTAACTTTTAGGAACTGATCGCGTAGTTTCGGGTCTCTCGGTTTGAGAATATGATGATAATTTACAAAAATCAGCACTTACACTTAAAAACAAGTCATTATTGGGTGAAAACCCAAACCAGCCACCAAACGACCCCGTAGGAGGCACGAACACCTCGCACGAGATCAACGTAACTTGTAGGAACCGACCGCGTAGTCCCAGGTCTCCCGATTTGAGAATATGACGATAATTTGTAAAAATAACACTTAGACTTAAAAATAAGCTGTTAAAGGGTGAAAACCCAAACCAACTCCCAAACGACCCCGTAAGAGGCACGAACACCTCGCACGGGACCAATGTAACTTGTAGCAATTGACCGCGTAGTCCCGGGTCTCTTGGTTTGAGAATATGACGATCATTTGCAAAAATCAATAGTTAGATTTAAAAATAAGCCGTTAAAGGGTGAAAACACAAACCAGCCCCCAAACGACCCCGTAGGAGGCACGACACCTCGCACGAGACCAATGTAACTTATAGGAACTGACCGCGTAGTCTCGGGTCTCTCAGTTTTAAAATATGATGATAATTTATAAAAATAACACTTAGACTTAATAACAAGTCGTTAAAGGGTGAAAAACCAAACCAGGCCCCAAACGACCCTGTAAGAGGCACGAACACCTCGCACGGGATCAATGTAACATGTAGGAACTGACCATGTAGTCCCGGGTCTCCCGGTTTACGAGTACGACGATAATTTGCAAATATTAACACTTAAACTTAAAAACAAGCAGACTTCAAAACAAACCGTTAAAGGGTGAAAACCAAAACCAACCCCCAAAGGACCCCGTAGGCGGCACGAACACCTCGCAAGGGACCAATGTAACTTTTAGGAACTAACCGCGTAGTCCTCAGTCTTTCGGTTTGAGAATATGACGATAATTCACAAAAATAACACATAGACTTAAAAACAAGCCATTAAGGGTGAAAACCTAAACCAATCCTCAAATGATCCCGTAAGAGGCACGAACACCTCGCACGGGATCAAGGTAACTTGTAGGAACTGACTGCGTAGTCCCGGGTCTCCTGATTTGAGAATATGATGATAATTTGCAAAAATCAACACTTAAACTTAAAAATAAGTCATTAAAGGGTGAAAACCCAAACCATCCCCCAAACGACCCCATAGGAGGCACGATCATCTCGCACGGGATCAATGTAACTTGTAGGAACTGACTGCGTAGTCCCGGGTCTCCCGGTTTGAGAATATGATGATAATTTGCAAAAATCACACTTAGACTTAAAAACAAGCCGTTAAAGGGTGAAAACCCAAACCAGCCCCCAAACGACCCCGTAGGAAACACGAACACCTCGCACGGGGCCAATGTAACTTGTAGGAACTGACCGCGTAGTCCTAGGTCTCCCGATTTGAGAATATGACGATAATTTTCAAAAATAACACTTAGACTTAAAAACAAGCCGTTAAAGGGTGAAAACCCAAATTATCCCCAAATGACCCCGTAAGAGGCACGAAGACCTCGCACGGGACCAATGTAACTTGTAAGTACTGACCGCGTAGTCCCAGGTCTCTCGGTTTGAGAATATGATGATAATTTTCAAAAATTAAAACTTAGACGTAAAAGCAAGCCGTTAAAGGGTGAAAACCCAAACCAGTCTCCAAACGATCCCGTAGGACGCACGAACACCTCGCACGGGATCAATGTAAATTGTAGGAACCGACCGCGTAGTCCCGGGTCTCTCGGTTTGAGAATATGACGATAACTTGCAAAAATAACACTTAGGCTTAAAAAGAAGCCATTAAAGGGTGAAAACCCAAACCAGCCCCCAAACGACCCCGTAAGAGGCACGAACACCTCGCACGGGACTAATGTAACTCATAGGAACTAACCGCGTAGTCCCTAGTCTCTCGGTTTGAGAATATGACGATAATTTATAAAAATCAACACTTAGACTTAAAAACAAGCCGTTAAAGGGTGAAAAGTCAAACCATCCCCCAAACGACCCCGTAGGAGGCAAGAACGCCTCGCACGGAACCAATGTAACTTGTAGGAACTGATCGCGTAGTCCCGGGTCTTTCGGTTTGAGAATATGACGATAATTCACAAAAATAACACATAGACTTAAAAACAAGTCGTTAAGGATGAAAACCCAAACCAACCCTCAAACGACCCCGTAAGAGGCACGAACACCTCGCACGAGATCAATGTAACTTGTAAGAACTGACCGCGTAGTCCCGGGTCTCCTGATTTGAGAATATGACGATAATTTGCAAAAATAAACACTTAAACTTAAAAATAACCGTTAAAGGCTGAAAACCCAAACTAGCCCCCAAACGACCCCGTAGGAGGCACGATCACCTCGCACGGGATCAATGTAACTTGTAGGAACTGACTGCGTAGTCTCGGGTCTCTCGGTTTGAGAATGTGACGATAATTTGCAAAAATCACACTTAAACTTAAAAACAAGCCGTTAAAGGGTGAAAACCCAAACCAGCCCCCAAACGACCTCGTAAGAGGCACTAACACCTCGCACGGGACCAATGTAACTTGTAGGAACTGACCGCGTAGTCCCGGGTCTCCCAGTTTGAGAATATGACGATAATTTGTAAAAATCAACAGTTAAACTTAAAAACGAGCCGTTAAAGGGTGAAAACCCAAACCACCCTCCAAACGAACCCGTAGGAGGAACGAACACCTCGCACGGGACCAATGTAACTTGTAGGAACTGACCGCGTAGTCCCAGGTCTCCCGGTTTGAGAATATGGTGATAATTTGCAAAAATAATACTTAGACTTAAAAATAAGCCGTTAAAGGGTGAAAACAAAAACCAGCCCCCAAACGACCCCGTAAGAGGCACGAACACCTCGCACGGGATCAATGTAACTTGTAGGAACTGACCGCATAGTCTCGGGTCTCCCGATTTGAGAATATGACAAAAATTTGCAAAAATCAACACTTATACTTACAAATAAGCAGTTAAAGGGTGAAAACCCGAACCAACACCCTAACGACCCCGTAGGAGGCACGAACACCTTGCACGGGATCAATGTAACTTGTAGGAACTGATCGCATAGTCTCGAGTCTCCCGGTTTGAGAATATGACGATAATTTGTGAAAATAACACTTAGACTTAAAAACAAGTCGTTAAAGGGTGAAAACCCAAACCAACCCCCAAACGACCCCGTAAGAGGCACGAACACCTCGCACGGGACTAATATAACTTGTAAGAACTGATCGCGTAGTTTCGGGTCTCTCGATTGGAGAATATGATGATAATTTGCAAAAATCAACACTTCGACTTAAAAATAAGCCGTTAAAGGGTGAAAACCCAAACCCGCCCGCAAACGACCCCGTAGGAGGCACGAACACCTAGCACGAGACCAATGTAACTTGTAGGAACTGACTGCGTAGTTTCGAGTCTTCCGGTTTAAGAATATGATGATAATTTGCAAAAATAACACTTAGACTTAAAAACAAGCCGTTAAAGGATGAAAACCCAAACAGCCCTCAAATGACCCCGTAACAGGTACGAACACCTCGCACAGGATCAATGTAACTTGTAGGAACTGACCGCGTAGTCCCGGGTCTCCTGATTTGAGAATATGATGATAATTTGCAAAATCAACACTTAAACTTAAAAATAAGTCGTTAAAAGGTGCAAACCCAAACCAGCCCCCAAACGACCCTGTAGGAGGCACGAACACCTCGCACGGGATCAATGTAACTTGTAGGAATTGACTGCGTAGTCCTGGGTCTCCTGATTTGAGAATATGACGATAATTTGCAAAAATCACACTTAGACTTAAAAATAAGCCGTTAAAGGGTGAAAACCCAAACCAGGCCCCAAACGACCCCGTAAGAGGCATGAACACCTCGCACGGGACCAATATAACTTGTAGGAACTGATCGCGTAGTCCCGGGTCTCTCAGTTTGAGAATATGACGATAATTTGTAAAAATTAACACTTAGACTTGAAAGCAAACCTTTAAAGGGTGATAACCCAAACCAGCCCCCAAACGACCGCGTAGGAGGCACGAACACCTCGCAAGGGACCAATGTAACTTGTAGGAACTGACCGCGTAGTCCCGGGTCTCCCGGTTTGATAATATGGTCATAATTTGCAAAAATAACACTTAGACTTAAAAACAAGTCGTTAAAGGGTGAAAACCCAAACCAACCCCCAAACGACCCCATAAGAGGCACGAAGACCTCGCACGGGACCAATGTAACTTATAGGAACTGAACGTGTAGTCCCGGGTGTCCTGGTTTGAGAATATGACGATAATTTATAAAAATCAACACTTAGACTTAAAAACAAACTGTTAATGAGTGAAAACCCAAACCAGCCCCCAAACGACCCCGTAGGAGGCACGAACACCTCGCACGGGACCAATGTAACCTCTTGGAACTGACCGGGTACTCCCGGATCTCCCGATTTGAGAATATGATGATAATTTACAAAAATCAACACTTAAACTTAAAAATGAGCCGTTAAAGGGTGAAAATTCAAACCAGCCCGCAAACGATCCCGTAGGAGGCACGAACACCTCGCATGGGACCAATATAACTTGTAGGAACTGATCGCATATTCACGGGTCTCCCGATTTGAGAATATGACGATAATTTGTAAAAATCACACTTAGACTTAAAAACAAGCCATTAAAGGGTGAAAACCCAAACCATCCCCCAAACGACCCCGTCAAAGGCACGAATACCTCGCATGGGACCAATGTAACTTGTAGGAACTGAACGCGTAGTGCCGGGTCTCCCGGTTTGAGAATATAACGATAATTTCCACTCCTATATGTAATTTTTTAGTTTGAGTAAAAAAATTTTTGTAAATTATTGGGTTACTAATATCGTATCTTTTTTATATCCTTTTTTTTTTTTGCAGGATAACAGTTTATCGTTGTCATTTAATCACGTGGAACACATAGAGAACTCAATGGTTTATAACAAGAGGTTTATTCATGATTCCATTTTTTTGTGTTATGGCCGTGCGGGCTTTTCTAGTTTATTGTTAACTTTTATGGCCGTGCGGGCTTTTGTAAGTTAATTGTTATATTTTGTGGCCGTGCACACTTTATGTTAGGCAGGTTTTGGAATGTCCAGAAAATAGAGGAAACTCTGCCCAATTCTTTTTGGCCTGTGAACTATTAAAGACTTGTAATATTTTAAAGTTTGTATGTACATTAGTTTATCAATAAGGTGCAATATTTTTAATTTGTGAATTTTTGTGCTTTCAAATATTTTTTTTCTTTTTATAAAAAAAATTGGCACAATTCAAAACCGTGGCAAAAGTGTATCATATTTTGGCACGGTTTTGAACTATATCAAATTTTCTTAAACTGTGCTGAATCTGGCATAGTTAAAAACTGTGCCAGAAATATTAAATTCTGGCACGGTTTAAAAGTGTGCCAGAAGTGTTCCTGTTTGTCCAAATCTGACACACTTTTGAGCCGTGCCAGAAAAAAATTGCCATTTTGGAACACCTGATTCTGGCACAGTTCAAAACCAAGCCAGATTTGATCTGACACAGTTTTAAACCATGCCAGATTCCTATTTTTGGTGTAGTGTTACAGGTTTTATGGTAGTGTATCATATGGGCGATATGGGGGAGCTAAACTGATTGTGGTTAGTTAGATAGTGAGGGTAGTGGTTTTAGGCAGGGCCAGCAGGGTCCTCAGCAGCAACAACACGTTCCCCAGGGCCATCAGGGTTAGGGAAATAATGGTGCAGGCCAGCAGGGCCAGCAGTAGGGGTAACCTCAACAGGGCCATCATGTACAGAGATAGAGAGACTTATCGGGACGTTGTTTTACTCGTAGATAAACGAGCCACAAGAGGAGAGATTTGCCAAAGCACCATAGCAGCAGGTACCCAGCAAGGAAAGCAGACACAGTTACCCCCGACAACACTAGTACCACCAGCCCCATCGCAGTAGGGGCAGTTACAGTACGGACGTGTCCATAACGTCCGAGATGTAGTCTTACAGTAGGCACTATAGGCACCACCAACAATAGAGGGTACGTTTCATATTCATGGAGTTGAGGGAAGGATTTTATTTGATACAGGGGCTTCAAACTCATTTATAGCTACTAGATTTGCACGTGCGACCAGTTTGTTAGAGACTACTAATAGTCTCATTACGTGTGTAGAGTCACCTTTAGGTAGTCGGTCACTTACACACTCAATCTGTAGGCGTGTGGATATTTATATGGGGAGACTATGTTTAGCCACCGACCTTTTAGTGTTAGATATGAAGGGTTACGATGTTATTTTGTGTATGTACTGGTTAGTTGGATACCAGCCGATGGTGGATTATTTCAGGAGGACCATTGTGTTCTCTATTCTAGGGCAGGAGATGTTTTTAATGGCGATGACTCTTCCTAAGGGAGGGTTGAGCACACACCTATATTATATTAAGGAGAAGACCTCACAGGAGGTGGTTGTCTCTTTGGACTCAATTCCAGTGGTGAGGGAGTTTGAGGATGTATTCCATAAGATACCAGGGCTGTCGCCTAACTGGGAAATTGAGTTCATCATTGACTTAGCGTATGGAACGAGATCGATTGCTCGAGCCCCTTAACACATGGCCCTTTTAGAGATGCGGGAGTTGAGGGAGCAGATTCAGCAGCTTCTGGGGCAGGGTTTCATTAGACGGAGTACATCACCGTGGGGTACGCCGATGTTATTCTTTAAGAATAGGGATGGATCACTTCGTCTATATATTTATTAAAGGGAGTTAGACAAGGTCGCGATCTAAAATAAGTATCCGCTGCCTTGGATCGATAACCTATTATATCGGCTGAGGGGAGCAGCTTACTTCTCCAAGATAGATCTGAGGTCCGGATATCATCAGTTGTGCATCAGAGTGGAGGATGTTCCTAAGACTGCTTTCTTGACACGATATGGATCGTATGAGTTTAGGGTGATGCCGTTTGGGCTCACCAATGAGCCAGTAATGTTCATGGATCTTATGAACTGGGTTTTTAAAAAGTTCCTTGACCAGTTTGTGATTGCATTCATTGATGATATTCTGGCTTACTCTCGTTCTAAGGATGAGCATGCAGAGCATCTATGTATGGTTCTACAAACGCTACGGGACCATCAATTGTATGCTAAATTCAATAAGTGTGGATTTTGGCTATGGGAGATGCAATTTTTATGCCACCTTATGTTTAACAGGGGTATTGCTATTGATTCGTAAGGCATCGGCGGTGAGGGAGTGGGGATAAACCATGACACCAACCTAGGTTCATAGTTTTGGAGGGTTGGTCGGATACTATCGTCGCTTTATCAAGGGTTTCTCAAAAATTACGGGTTCGTTGACAAACCTGACTCGTAAGGGGGGAGACCGTTCGTTTGGGATGACCACTGTCAGTTAGTTTTTAACGAGCTAAAGGATAAATTTACCTCAGCACCTGTACTTGCACTACCTAGGGGAGGAGTGGAGTATCGTGTTTATACAGATGCATCCTTACAGGGACTTAGGGGTTTACTAAAGTAAGAGGGAATGGCTATTGATTATGCATCTCTCAAGATTAAGCCTCAAGAGAGGAATTACCCCATAAATGACCTCGAGTTAGCAGCGGTTGTGTTTTCTTTGAGGATTTAGAGGCATTTTCTTTTGCGGGAGCAGTTTACCTTGTTTATGGACCATATATCACTTCAGTATATGTTCATGCAAAATGATCTGAATATGAGGCAGAGGAGATGGCTAGATTTTGTGAAGGATTACGAGTATGATATTCAGTATCATCCTAGGAAGGCTAATGTAGTGGCAGACACATTGAGTCAATGACCTGCTGGGGGAGATAACAGAGGTTTGGAAAGCAAAGTGGAGGGAGCTTCAACACGACGGTGAGGTTGCCAGAGCTTATACGTCCGTATTGGCCGTCACTCCTGAGATTATCATGTGGGTGTGGAAAGCACAGGTAAGAGATTAATTCTTCCAGGTTAGAGTACACCAGTCATTAGCTTATGGGGAGGAGTCTTATTCAATTAGCTATAAGGGAAGCTTACGCTTCAATGGGAGACTCGTGGTTTCAGAGGATGAGGATTTGATACATGCAGTGATGTCAGATTCTCACGGGTCGAGATTTACGATACATCCCGATGAGGATAAAATATACCAGGATATGTGTAGGCAGTATTGGTGGTCGGGGTTGAAGCGGGACATAGAAATTTGTCTTAAAGTGTGCTACCTGTCAGCTAGTGAAGGTAAACCACCAGAGATCGGCGAAGATATTGAAGCCACTAGAGGTTACTGTGTTATAATGGGAGAATATCTATATAGATTTCATTACTAGGTTACTGATATTGCATAATGGTCATGACTCCATATGGGTGATAGTGGATCGGTTGACTAAGGTGGCCCATTTTCTATCGGTTTATACAGATTTTGAGATGAGGCAGTATGCACAGTTATTTATTACCGAGATAATGAGAATGCACCAGGTCCCAATTAACATTATGTTGAATCGGGACTAGTTTTTTGTGTCCCACTTCTGGCAAAGATTTCAGGAGGCTATGGGCACGGATTTACGTTTGAGTACAACGCATCACCCATAAACAGATAGACAGATGGAGAGAGTTAATCAGATGTTAGAGGGTATGCTGAGGATGTGCATACTTGACTTTCGGGTGGATAGGAGCAGTACCTTCTATTGGTGGAGTTTGCATATAATAACTCTTACCAGTTCACCATCGGCATGGAACCATTTGAGACACTATACAGACAGCCTTGTTATTCGCCCGCTTACTAGTTAGAGGTGGGGGATAACAAGCTATTTGGACCAGAGATGATTTAAGACACTATTACCAAGATAAGCTGATTCAAGGGCACTTTTGTATAACTCAGGACATGCAGACATGAGGCACATAGAGATAGAGGTCGGTGACCAGGTTTTGGTATGCGTGTCTCCTATAAAGGGAGTCATGAGGTTCGCCAAGAAAGGGAGGCTATCATCGATATATGTGGGACCATTTTCTATTATCGAGAGGGTGGGATTAGTTTCATATAGGCTTGGTCTACCGGAGCACTCATAGCAAATTCACGACATGTTCCATGTGTCATCGCTAAAGAGGTACCGGAGAAGCGAGTGAGATTTTTTCCATGTTACATTAGAGGAGATAGACTTGTAGGCAGATATCTCGTACGTTGAGAGACCGGTGGAGATACTTGATCGTAGTGAGCTTAAGTTGCAATCTAAGGTGGTACCGTTGGTTAGAGTCCAGTAAGGGAACCACAATGTTGATGAGTCGACGTGGGAGCGCGAGGATGGCGTGCACGAGCAGTATCCAAAGTTATTCATCGCAGGTACGTCCAAATTTTGAGGACGAAATTCCTTTGTAAGGGGGGAGTATATAACACTCCGTATTTTTGAGTATTTAAAAATTAATTAATTCGATTATTTTAAATTACACGTAACCCGTAATTTAATTAAATTAAATATAATATGTTTATTAAAATATTAATCGGGAGAGACAATGATTAATAATTACGGAATAAAGTAACTAAGTTAGTAGTAAATAACTTGTGATAATTATTATACATCCTAGAGAATTATATCGACGTGACTGTGTTATATCTTAACCGGGAGTTGCGTGTAGATTATAAGAGGTTAAGATATGAAATTTGTGTAGAGTGACTCGAATGGTGATTTCGAGGTCACAGTTATTTTCGAATGGTCGAAACAAGCAAAATAGTATACCCGGGTGTACTGATTAGGTCCTGCGATGATTTTAGACCAACCCGTCACCACGTAAGGGTGTTTCAATCATTTAAAAGCCTAGGGTAGAAGTAAATCCAAAAATTATAGTGTTATACCACTCCCCTTTGAGTTAGAGGCTAGATTCAAAACACTTGAGAGAGAGAGGAGGCCATAGGGGAGGAAAATGAGAAGAGACCTAGGTCATTCCCCGCCGTTTCACACCACGAATGTTGTCGAATTCGAGATCAAAGTGAAGAAAGAACATCCACACCATCTCCAAACAAAGATCAGACCTACTTTATCAAGGCAAGTGTTTATCTTGCATTACTTTAAGCATTTTATAATACCCATGTAGTGCAGGGTTTTAATTTCATAATTTAAATGATATTCTTGGGATTTGGATAGGTGAGATTCATTACTTGGGGTAAGAATTCATGTAAAAAAATCCATATATGTAAATAACACTAAATCAGAGAATATGAGATGATTAATATGAAAGAAATCATGGTAAATTAATGAATATGAATGAAGAACACATAAACTAGAGTTTTGATGAATTATGAGTTTTGATATGTTCTTGAGTAGATTTCTTATAGTCATGATGTGTTATTTACGTTTAGAATTATCCCTACACATATATTTAATGTTTCGGTATGTTGAATGGGAGTTTGGGGAAGTTTCATGGAGTTTTGATAAGGTTTTAATGGTGAAAACTCATAGCAGCAACGAAGAAGATGATGACGTCTAGTGCGAATCGATTTGGTTTGAAGGCTGAATCGATTCGGTGGGTAAATCGATTCGGAATCCTTACCGAATCGATTCAGCTGTCCAGTTTTGTTGACATTTTCCCATTTTGTTATACTTCCTCATGAAATAAATTACGGGACACTTTGGTAACAGTTTAGTAATTATATAAAGACTTAGAGAAGGTCAGTAGACATGTAGTTAAGGCTCGATTAATCTTAATGAGAGTAATCTTGGGATTAGGACCGACGATAGTCACCGATTGAGATGCGTATCAGGAATTTACGAATTGGGTGGAGGGAAGAGTAAACCATAACTTAAGGCAAATACCAGTAGTATAGTGATGTGTTAAGTGTTGAAATAACTTAAGGGATAGTTAGGACCCTTCAGGTAGTGCGTAATACTTGAAAAATATGAATAAAATACTATATGAGGATCATTAGTATGTCGAGTATTCTAGAGATATAAATACTACGTGCGGGATGTATTATAGGTTGTGTGTATACCTATTTATACCACGCAGAGGGCGATCCCACCTTGGCGATTCCAACAAGGTCTAGATGTGTGCCCCAGAACATAGAACTTAGGGCGGTCCACTATGTACTGTGTATTAGTGAGACTGACAGGATATCACTACACCAAATCCTGCGAATGGTCACGCCCAGTGGGTCACGGCCCAAGTCCGCGACCAGCTGGTCGCGGACTTGGGCCGTGACCCACTCAATATTTGGCGTGACCATATTTATTATCACACTAAATTATCGATGCTCTCGAAGTGGTCACGGCCCAAATCCGTGACCACGGTGGTCGCGGACTTGGGCCGTGACCAAGTCGTGACCATCTTGGCGCCAAACTCGCGCCAAAATTCCCTCCAATCTTGGTCGTGGATGGGTCACGGCCCAAGTCCGTGACCCATGGCATGATGAAGAAGAGAGTACACACATTGAGGGTCACGAAAATAGAGGAAACTCTGCCCAATTTTTTTTTTTGTCTGTGAATTATTAAGACGTGTAATATTTATAAGTTTGTATATATATTTGTTTATTAACAACGTTCTCGATTCGCAATTTGTGATTTTTTTATTGTTTTGCCAATATTAAATATTTGTAACACCTCGTACGCATCCAACGTTACACGTAGCAACCGACGGTGCACTCACAGGACCCCCAATTTTAGGATTGGACAAAAAAATATATATATTTTTTTAAATTATAGTTAAATATGGTCATGGATTTTGTCCATGACCATTTTTATTTTTTTCGTCGCACATAAAAATGGTCGCGGCCAAAGTCCGCGACCATTTTATTTTTATTTTTTTTGTCACAGTTGTGGGTCGCGAACTTTGGCCGCGACCAATTTGTCACGGTTGTGGGTCACGGATAAGGGTCGTGACCAATTTTTTTATTTTTTTTGTCACGGTTGTGGGTCGCGGACTTTGGGTGCGACGAATTTGTCACGGTTGTGGGTCACGGACTTGGGCCGCGACCATTTTTTTTTTGTCACGGACGTGGGTCGCGGACTTTGCCCGCGACCAATTTGTCACGGTTGTGGGTCACGGATGAGGGCCGCGACCCCATCACGGTATGGGTCACGGCCCAAGTCCGCGATCATCTGCCGTGACCCCTCTCGGCCGTGACCATTTTTTGGTCACGGACTTGGGCCGCGACCCACGAAAATTGACGAAAATGGTCACGCCAGAAATGGTCACGACCCAAGTCCGCGACCCACAGCTTTGGTCAGGGATTTTGGCCGTGACCAATCGCCAGTTTTGGTGTAGTGTATTTGGGTACGTTAGGTATGTACGTAGCCAAAAAGCTTAGAAATATGTTCGCCTCCGTTGTGTGTTGTTTTATTTATGGTTCGAGAAGACATTTCAAACCGATAGTCCTTGATTTGTTACGAGAGGTATATGGACTTCATAGCAGGGTATGCATGCATCGTCGTGGCTATTTCGAGGGATGATGTAGTTGTATATATTATAGTGTGATAAATGCATGCGAGAGTGAATTTTCTACTTATGTGTGATGGTAGAAAAGATAGATGATGTATATCTAAAAGTAATTTAAAGGTAAAAACTTAATTAATGGTGTAATATTAATGTTCGATTAACATTAATTATTGGTTTTATGGTAGCGTATCGTATGGGCGATGGGGGGAGCTAAACCGATTGTGGTTAGTTAGATACTTGTCTAGCTAGGCTGAGTAGCATAACTAGGTGGGTAAAATAGAAGACGTTAGGTGTGCGTTATAAATGAGAGGTGAGGAACTTAAGGGAGTGTACATTGGACTGACGGGTGTATTTAATAATTATTTTTATAATTGCAATTTATATACTTGTTAAATGTTTTTCAAAAGTTTTGAGCTCTTACCCGTATCAAATCTATTTTCCAAAACATTTTAGGTGTCTAGCCATAGGGACGTCAAGCTTGATGAATCATTGTAGGGATGCGTAGTTGCCGCACTTGTGGAGACATACAAAATTTGTTTAGACGCTTCAGTTATTCATTCCTAAATCAGGATTTACGATTTCGTATTTCATTTGGGCATGTTTCCCCTTCAATTGATACAATTGATACATTCATAATTACCCTTTATCCAATATTGACAAAATCATCGACAACACAGCCAATTACACCCTTAAGTCATTCATTGATGACTTTGCGGGGTATAATCAGATTAATATTCATCCTGACCACTAAGAAAATACTTCTTTTTCCCCACCATAGGGTACCTTTTGTTATAGTGTCATGCATTTTGATTTACAAAATGGCGAAACTACATACTAAAGAGCAGCTACAACCATCCTTTATGATCTTATCAACAAGGACATCGAAGTTTACATCGACAACATGATCATTAAATCCAAGACTTAAGAAGGTCACATTCTTGATTTAAGGAAACTCTTTAATCGACTGCAATAGTACCAAATGAGCATTATCCCAGAATAATGTGGCTTTAGTGTCACAAAGGTGAACTCATTGGATTCATGGTTAGCAAAAAAGGGATCAAAGTAGATCATGCCAAACTCAAAACAATCCTTAAAATGCCACTACCTAGGCCAAGAAAGAAGTCTGTAGTTTCTTAGGCAAACTTTAGTACATTAGCAGGTTTATTAGTTAGCTCACTTATATTTGTGAACCCATCTTCAAGATCCTTGGAAAAGATTTAACCGAAGTCTGGAATAAGGCATATCAAGAGGCCTTCGATAAGATTAATAAATACCTTACCTGACCTCCGATTCTCATGCCATCGTATCCTGATCTACCCTTTTTGTTGTAACTTATTGTCGCAGACACTACAGCTGGGGGTATATGTTAGCTCAATACATTGAGGAGCCACATAAGGAGAGAGCGATATACTATGCCGGTTAAATATTTGGTAATGTATGAAGTTAATTACACCGCGCTATAGAAGGTGTGTGTCGCACTGGTTTGGGTCACTCGAAAGATGCGGCACTACATGCTTGTATTCCCCATCAAGTTGTTATCTCTAATGGATACTATAAAATACTTGCTAGAAAAACCTACCTTGTTCATCTGTATGAACTATTGGTTGTTATTGTTAGTTGAGTTAGATATCACCTATGTCATGCAAAAGGCTATCAAGTTTAGAGCCATCACTTATTACCTAGCCGACAATCCCATCTCTTATAACCTACGTATGGATTTATGAATTTTCGGAAGAGGATATTATTTATTCTTCTCATGAAGATCTATGGTGGCAGATGTGCTTTAATGGAGGTGCTAATAAGAAAGGATATGACATTGGGATACTCCTAATCATGTCAGACGACTCCCATGCTCCCATCGCTCCATCGCCTTTAAGCTAGACTTACCTTGCACCAACAACATGACATAATATAAAGCATACATTGTGGGTCTTAAACTTTCCCTCTTGAAAGGAATATGGTACCTCGATGTTTATAGAGGCTCGACTCTCATCATAGGACAAGTCCTAAGAAAATGGAAAGTCATAAATGAGAAACTCCTACCCTTTCAAGATTATCTTGAAGAGATCGATCCCAATTCAAGGATGTCACCTTCCACTACCTCTCCAGCTCAATAAATTGCTTCATCGATACATTAACAATATTAGACTCTATGGTCGACATGCCCGAGGGAATAACAATGAGTTTAAAAGGAGTCACATGCTAACTTACTATTACCACATCGAGATTACTTCAAAAGAAGATCCAGACAAAGTTGAGCTATGGTATATTGATATTTGATACCTCCTCAAGTATGGGAGATATCCCTAAGGAGCTGATAAGAAATACCATGCGACTCTCCGTAAGCTCGCAGCTCCGTACACCATCTGCGACAAGGCACTATTTAGGAAAAAAAATTATGGTACCCATTTATAATGTATAAAGGGGATGCCATTGAAGAAGTAATGCAAAAAATCCATAGTGGGGAATGTGGGACTCACATGAACGGTCATATGCTTGTTAAGAATATTTTTCGATAGGGATAGTATTGGACCACCATGGTGTAGGACTATTCTACTTATGTCATAAGAATTCTAAAAAACCAATAATTTTTCAACCTCCAATACTTACCCCTTGAGAGTTGTACAATATGATCTTTCACTGGCCCTTCTCAACATATGACATCATTGGGAAAGTCATTCATAAAACATCAAACGAGCATGAATTCACCCTCATCACCGTCGACTATTTCACTAAATGGGTTGAAGATGAATTTCATACGATTTTAAATACAAAGAAAGTAGCCAAGTTCATTTGCAAAAATATGATCTGTCAATAAGGGATCCTTTATGAGCTAGTATCAGATAATGGGCTCCATTTCAAGGCTAAAGTCACAAAAGTGGTCGAAGAACACGAAATTCAAAGACATAAATATTTTCCCTACCGATCACAAACCAATGGGACTATTAAATATGCTAACAAAAGCCTCAAATCTATAATAAGCAAGATGATTGAGAGTTATAGGGATTGGAATGATTGGATCCCTTATGCCCAAGGGCTACAATATTTCCATCATAATGTTCATTGGGACTACCCCTTACTCCCTGGTACTTGGCATAAAAGTAGTCTTGCATGTTGAACTTGAGATACCCTCTCAGCGAGTCATTCTTGAAAGTCAAGTCAAAGAAGTTTATTGGCAACAAATCCATTACGATGAGCTCGCACTATTGGATGCGAAAAGACTATGTGGCTATCCCCGATCCTTGCCTGCGGGCGAGCGCACAAGGGAAAGGATCCTCGGGTCCCGCGCATCCCTCTCGAGAGCGCTTCGGTCGACGTCATATGAGATGAGGTGTAAAAATGTAGAGAGATTCAGAGTCGCCAGTCTATTTTACTCAAAACAGACAAAAGAAAAAGGTGAAGCCATCCCCAAGGATGGCATCCAAAGACATACTGGTGCATACGAAACCAAATGATTTGAGAAGGATTCGGAGGCTAAGTTACGAAATGGGAAGGTGTTAGGCACCCATTCCCCCCTTTCGATCTCTCATGGATATTTTCTATTTTCCTTTATTTTTCCCCGTGATATGTGTGCATGTGTATATATAGTGGAGATAGGAATCCTCGACTTGTATCATGGAAGAGATAAAGCGAGTCATCCGTAGGAAGGTATAAAAATAATATTAGAAAGATAAGATTTACGCGATTACCCCTACGGTGATCGTTATAATGGAACGATAACGCATATGGAGTAATACGTCACTAAGACCAAGTATATAGAATATAAGAAGATTGGATTTAGAGAAGATAGAAAATGAGAGAAAAGTGAGAAAAAGGACTCGAGTCTCGGGTTTTACCCCAAGACGCCTATGTAGCCTATAAAGGCATCAAAGTCCACGTGGTTCACATACAAAACGAAGGGTGGGGTTTATCCCATAAATCCAATAGGGGGATCTCTTATTTGTGTAGAAAACGTGTTTTCGTTGTGATAAAAGTGTGAGAAAAGTATGAGAATCCCTATTTGAAATTTATGAGCAAACCCTCTTTTTCTTATTTTTTGGGTTTTATTTATATGAAAGTAGGAGATGTGCAATAATACTAAATAAAAAGTATATTAGGATGTGTGAGATAAGATAAAAGTGCTAAGTAATAAAACAAGTTATTGCGAATTTAAGAGAATTTGGAGAGAAAGTTGAGAAAATTGGACCTTCTTGAAGATCTTGAGCTTGATCTTGAATGTTGGAGAGCATCCCTTGCACTTGGATAATGATGGAGAGTGGCTAATTCACCAAGTTTGATGAAAAGGATGATGAAAAGTGGAAGTTGGGAAGGGATTTGGATGTTGAAATCGCGCTGCCTTCGAGAGAGGTTTTTGGGATTCGCTGAGAGAGATTTGTATCAGATCTGGGCTCTCTTGGTAAATAAGGTGAAGGCCTCCTTTTATAGGCCCACGTCACTACCGATCGTCATAGACCTGGTCCTGCCTATCGGCACCTGCCGCTAGGCAGGGTCTGGAACCTGCCGTTTGGCAGTGTGTTTCAGGCCTTTTCGAAAAATTGGCTGCCGAGTGCAAACCGTTGGTCAGAATCGCACACGGGGTAGACCGTTAGAAAGGTGATTCTAAGACCTTTAAAAGTCCTTGGGACCGCTCCCGGGTTAGGTAGTTGACTTTGTGTCAAATATGGCTCGGAAGCGTTTGTTGATCCATTGGACGGGGAATTGTTCGGACGCAAATGGATAGTTCGTCCGCATGGTAAGTACGAATCGTGCACGAGGTAGACCGTTAGAAAGGTTAGGAGATGTACTTCAAAATTCCAAAGAGTTTGACCCGGTTTGGGGAGTTGATTTTGGTCAACCGGGCCTTGAAAGCATTTGGTGACCTCTCGGAGTTAAACGGATCGTTCGTTCGCATGGTAAGTCAAAATCGCGCACGGAGCGAACCATTGGAAAGGGGTTTCAGTGCCTTTTGAAGATTCATTCAGTCTCGGTCATGTTGAAGAGTTGACTTAGGTCAAACAGAGTCTGGGAGCGCCCGGTGGCCTCCGGATCAAGTTTTAAATATAAAGGGATCATTCGTCCACATGGAAAGTTGAAATCGCGCACGATATGGACCGTTATAAAGGGGATTAAGTGCCCTTCGAAGAATCATTCAGCCTCGGTCGAGTTGAAGAGTTTGACTTTTTAGTCAAATGGAGCCTAGGAGTGCCCGATGGCTTTTAGGTCAGTTCTCGGGGTATAACCCGGGTTTGTAGTGATGAAGGGAGGTGCTAGGGACCTTAGGAGAGTTAGGGGGTAACAGAATGGGGTGTCTACAGACTAAAGACCTTGTACCACATACAAGGGTAACACCGTCATATTGCACGATCATTCAATAGGAAAGACAAAGATTGCGCCGTGCGAACTGGGAATTCACTCTCAAAGGAATTATGGAACCCATCTGGGATCCAAGAGGGAAATTCAAGCCTAATTGGAGTGGGACATATCTTGTGAAGAAAATTTTGTCAAGCGGCACCGCTATGCTCATAAACCTCGATAGGGAAAAGATGTCACGTCTAGTCAAGTTAGGACATCTTAAGAAGTCTTACATGTGATTATATTCTCGTCACGCTACGTACTTCTTACCTCCATTCTATATTAAAAAAATACCTCTCTTGCTCCTCCCTAAAATGAAATTCGTAGGACCTGATCCTCTCAAACGCCTTTCAAAACTTACAATATAATTTTTATATCCCCACAGAGGTACCTAGGTAGTCCATAAAGTCATATTGGGCACAACCCTTTCTTTTTCATAGAATGCTAACCATCAAGAGACACTAGTCTCTCTTATCATTTTTAAATGAAAAAAGGAATAAATATGCCTTAACGATCATTATAGATAATTCAAACAAAAATAAATTCTTCTAAAGGCACAATAAGATTTATCGAAACAATAATATATTTTTATTTCCAAATATAGCACTTACCCAAAGTATCAGTAACAAAAAAGTCCCAAAATACTCGCATAAATCCCTATTTACCACGAAAACCCCTACCTATTACATGCACACCCACCCACTAAACCCATAACATAACCTACCTAAATCCATACATAAAGCCACAAACCAAACTTACACCAACGAAACTTCACAAACTATCTCACTTATCGGAAGGCCCTACCTCATAATTACCACAACCGCTGCTATTCCCCGGAGGTCCTAGGAATCCCAATTCTCACTACACCAAAAAGACCAAATTGTCACTTTTGAGCCGGCCACCCTTGTCACGGTCAATGACCGTGATAAAAAAACACGCATTTTTTATCACGGTCATTGACCGTGATAAGCCCATGTGTTGGAACATGAGGCCCCCAATTTTTAAAAACATACCAAAAAGTAATTTCCTTTTAAAGATGCGAAAGTGAGATGGTTCAAAAAAATACACACAAACACCAAATTTTAATTTCTTTTCAAATTAAAATTAAACAAGTTCAAAGTGAAATTAAATTAAACAACAAATACATTTTTCACTTAAACCAAATTAATTCAACTCAAGTCCTAGAATTTTCCTAAACCATATTTTCAATATTACCAAGTTAGGCCAAACCAATTTCAATAAATTAAATTATGACTTGAATTAAATTAATATCAATTTTACCCAAAATATTATTTATCACCAAATTAAACCATAGTAGTGATTTAAACCAATTTTATCTTTTTACCTAAGCATGCATCTAAGGTGAGATTTGAAAAAGATAAAATAAACAAATAACCACTACGCCTCGATGTAAGAGGAAAAACACACAACGGGAAAAAACCTCAGACGACCCTAGCCTTAAGTCCACGAAGTATGATTTTACAATTACAAGACAGATGACTTAGTTCCTCGACTCGACTCCTTTCAAGTCTTGACGCGTCTTCTTGTAAACACCTCCGCCTAGTCGACAATCCCAGAACTCAACAGGAACCTTGGACTTCACCAATGAGACTTTAGGAACACCGTCAACCACACATGGTGCCTTTCACCATGTGAGAATGCTGCGGCAAAACAACAAACTTCTTCTTTGAGGGATGCAGAAGCAAACCGAAACTAACTCTCCAACTCGGTAGAGTAAACTCGGTGCCAAAACACTCCAAGCAAGATATTTATATGGAAACTTGGAATAAACAAACTATGGGTGTAAGAAAGTGTTTTTCAAATAATGTTCTTGAACTATAAACACTTAAACATGAACTTTTGAACTTAGGAATTTTTTCTCTAAAAAATGTTCTCTCTAAAAAGTATTTAGAAAATATCAAAAGTTAGTTTTTCAAACTTGGTTCCCGCACATATAACTTCTGCCAAAATTTAGTGGGTAAAGGAAAGTGTAAAACATGGGGAAAACTGCTCAAAGCTGCCAGAAAATTTTTTCGCCTGAAATCTCGTTCGAACGACATTTTCATTCGAATGAAGTCTCGTTCTAATGATACTTCTAACGATGTTCCAGTGGCAGGTTGAGATTTTCGTTCGAACGACAATTTCGAACGAAAATCCAGAAAGCTTAAAAATTCGATTTTAGCCCATAAACTTTATTTTAAAGTTTCAAAGAAACCTTCTAAAAATAAACCTCAGTTTAAACAACACTTACACCCAATACAAATTGTTCCAAGCTCCTATATAAATATGTAATGCATTCATACCTGAGGAGTAAACGGAACAAATGTTGTTGATGTAGAAACGAGGCATAACAAACTCGACATTTGATGAAGCTTTAATCTTGGCTGCTACGTCTTCAACAAACACGTCATAGGCTTGAATGGATAAACTTGAACTCTATCCTATGACTCAAATGTTTTTGTTAGAAATTAAGCCAACACAACATTAAGACTCAATTGGAGACTTGTGTCCTTACAAATCTCCCCCTTTGGCTATTCTGGGATAAAAACCAACAAAAATCCTAAAGGGCCATCAACCTCTACTAGACTTAAAACAAATCCCACCCAAAATAAAAAATACATAGCTTGACTCAAAAACCCAAGGATCAATATCTTTACCGATGATGAAAGTTTCCATTTAGAATAATTCCTGCACACTTAAGCAAACTATCAAACGCATAGGGAATATCAAGAATATTAAATGCATATAAATTAAATACTCCCCCTAAATTAATTATCCCTTTTATCAAACAAATTACCTACTTAGAAAGACATCTCACCCTAAGATAAATCTCCCAAACTAAGATACGATTATAATAGGAATAGATACCATTTCTCCCCCTATCATTCTCCCCCATTTGTTCAGGAATAGACAAAGGATAATAAAATAATTTAAATATGATGCTTAGAGTGATACGATTATGAAAGCATATAGGCAACAAAGTCATAACTAATCCATATAAAGAATAAGGATACCAACTAAGAGCAAGAAAATGATACCAATATGATACATAAAGTATTAAGCATGTGATATCAACAAAGAATATAATAAGATAAATATCAATCTTGAAGTAGAAGCATAGATGGACTAGAAAGCAAGGCAAAGACCAAATAATAAAAATATCATATATATGCATACTCTAGATATACCAAAGATTCATACGCACACACACACACACACATATATATATATATATATATATATATATATATATATATATATATATATATATAAACACACATGATATAAAATACAATAAGTTTTTCACACTCGTATGGAAAAAATGTGTCATATGAAAACGAAAATGTTGGGGTGTGAACTAGCAACAATTAAATTTTATACCCAATCACTTAAAACATGTTCAAGGAGTTCTCAATTGATTCCAAACTTCATCACATTTGAATATAACCTCATGTGACAATATAAATTGAACTCAATGAATAAACATAAACAATGAATACAAGCCTAGACTTTTAATGATTCTACAAACCAATAGAGTCATGACATTGAAAGTACAACTAGGATAAACGAACATTGTGCAAACCGCTGATATACCATCCAAACTCCCTCAATTTAAGCATATAGAGTTTAATCTTTTGAATGAATAGATCAACTAAACAAAATAGGCCTTGGCAAATATTTTATTTTAATGTCATTATTCTTTTAGGCCTTTGGACCACGTATTTCTATTAGGTCCAAACAAACGGTGGCTTACTCGCAAAGGATGATTTTTCCTTTCGGAGCCCTTCCCCGTGCACGTTTATATACATCATTTTTTATATCTCACACAAATCTCGCGTGCAACGGATTTTAACGTGCACTAGTCCTCGCAGGTCACATAACATGTAGATGATAAGATTGGTAGGAGAACACCTCACAAAGCTCAAATATACATATGAAGTTAAAATTTCAAGAGAGCTCTTGCATGTGTGAATTGAGGCATATAAAAATAGAATCCATTATATCAACACAAAATCCAACTAATCCATGGAGGCATGGTAAAGAACATTTCAAGGATTGACAATCTTAACCAAAAGTTCTAGCCACACGGAAGCGAAAAAGAAGGGATTCAAACACAAGTATATGCCAGATAAAGTGTGTCAAACTAAAATAACACAAAAAAAATCTTTTTGAGTTTTTGACAATATTTAACCAAAAATAAAAATATGTACTCAAAAGACAAAAAAATCATTTGTATTTTTTCATTAATCTTAAATTACTAAAAAGGTAAAACACAAATGATAAACAAAAATCTTTTTGTATTTTTCATTAATCTTAAATTACTAAAAAGGTAAAACAAAAATGATAAACAAAAATCTTTTTTTATTTTTCATTTAATGCAAACTAAAATGAAAGAAATAGAATACAAAAGATAAACAAGAATCATAATTCTAGCATGCGATTAAGCATAGATCATAGACTAGAAAATGATTAAGAAGCATACAATTAGCATGATAATATAACATGTAGTACAAAAGCTAAAGTGTGCAAATAAAACTAACACATTCAACCTTTAGATTTTATAAGGGAGGAAGCATGTGAAGGTAAATGAGAATCAAATACCCTATCTTGTAAAGCTACCAAGTCGGATCTCCTAACCTAAACTAATGAAGAATTACGATCTCGGGATGTAGGAATCTTGGCTACCTCGGTTACCTTACGTAGGTATTTTCTAGGATCTCGTTCTAAGATGACCTTTTCAACCAAAATGTGAGCACCTAAAGACTCGGCGAAAAGGCTTACCTAAGGAATGATCTCTAAAAGCTTTCCTAGATGATTCTCCGAAAACATTGGTTTTGGCTTTATGAGTTGATTCATTACAAGTATCGAAGCCTAAACCACAAGTGTCATTTTATATTTGGACCATGCCTAAGATTTTATCTAATTTTTAGGAACGACACTCCAAATCAATTTTGACTTTACTAGAGTCTTTTAATTTATTTTCTAATTCTAAAATTCTAGACTCTAATAAAACATTTCTCTCTTCAAACTCGAGAAACTCATTTTTTATTGATTCCATTAAACCTCTAAGGCTATCTCTCTTGCCTTCTATATATTCAAGCTTCTCACGAAGAGCTCTCTCACGTGTTCTAAGTTCTTCAATTAACACACTATCGTCAATAACCTTGACACGCTCTCTTAAACTCGCTTCTAACTTCAAATTAGCTCTTTTTAATTTGATAGATTCTTCATAAAGTTGTTGAAAAGCATTTTGAAGTTCACTCACATCAACCTCTTCTTCATTTCCACTCTCTCTTTCTTCTCCACTCTCACTGCCATAAAAAATAAGGGAATCATAAACTTTGACCTTGGAAGTGTCATGTGTTAAAATTTCATCAATAGATGAGTGCTCACTATCACTCACATGACTAGCCATAAAAGTCACAAAGTTGGGCTCAGTGGGGGAATCGGGTTCCTCTTCATTATCCGTATCACTAAGGGTTGCACTAAAAGAAATTGGTTGCTTACCCTCTCTCCTTAGTTTAGTGGGGCACTCTTTTGCCTTATGGCCATACCCTTTATAACCATAACACCTATTTGACTAGTCCCTATTTAAATTTTCATTAAAAAATTTAGGGATCTTCTCGGATTTGTCATGCTTAGATTTTTCAAATTTCTTAAAATCATTTTTAAATTTATCTTCGTTAAATTTAAGAAATTTTCTAAACTTCCTAGCAAACATAGCCATATCTTCCGAGTCACTTTCACTTTCACTCTTTACTACTTGTTTTTCCTCCTTTCGGGCTTTTAAAGCAACGCCATTATCTATTTTCTTTTTATTTTTAGAGAAAAACATGTCTAGTTCATAGGTTTGTAAATCACCTACGAGCTCTTCTAATTTCGTAGAGACTAAAGTGGGTAAAGAATTTAACACAGTCACCTTAGGAATAAATCTATCAGGTAGGGACCTTAAAATTTTCTTTACTACTCGGTTGTTGGGTATTTTCTCTCCCAAATTAAAAGATGAATTAACTATATCGTAAAGTCTAGCATAAAATTCAACAAAAGTTTATTTTCATTCATTTTGATGGTTTTAAATTGAGTGGTGATGTTTTGGAGTTTAGACGCTTTTACGACACTAGTTCCTTCATGAATGAGTTGTAAAATATCCCAAGCTTATTTAGCGATATCACACGTCATAATGCGACGGAATTCATCCGGTGTGACCGCGCTAAATAAGGCATTTAAACCTCAGAAATTAAAATTAGATAGTTTAAATTCATTCTCACCCCATCTATCGACAGGTTTTGGGACACGCTTATTATCTACCAAATGTGTAGGTGGGGACCACCCGTTAATGAAAGACAACCAAACCTTCTCGTCGATAGATTTTAGTGCCGATTTCATCCGCGCTTTCCAATACGCGTAATTAGAACCATCGTAAATAGAAAATTTTGAAAATGGAAAAAATTCCATTTTTGTCAAAAATATTTAAAGGATCTTAAACGCAATAATTTAGCGATCCCGCTCTGATACCACTTGTTGGAACACGAGACCCCCAATTTTTAAAAACATACCAAAAAGTAATTTACTTTTAAATATGTGGAAGTGAGATGGTTCCAAAAAAAAACATAAACACCAAATTTTAATTTCTTTTCAAATTAAAATTAAACAAGTTCAAAGTGAAATTAAATTAAATAACAAATAAATTTTTCACTTAAACCAAATTAATTCAACTCAAGTCCTAGAATTTTCCTAAACCATATTTTCAATATTACCAAGTTAGACCAAACCAATTTCAATAAATTAAATGATGACTTGAATTAAATTAATATCAATTTTACCCAAAATATTATTTAGCACCAAATTAAACAAGAGTAGTGATTTAAACATATTTTATCTTTTTACCTAAGCATGCATCTAAGGTGAGATTTGCAAAAGATAAAATAAACAAATAACCACTATGCCGCGTTGTACGAGAAAAAACCCACAACAAACAAAAATCTCGGACGACCCTAGCCTTAAATCCACTAAGTATGGTTTTACAATTACAAGACAAATGACTTACTTCCTCGACTCGACTCCTTCCAAGCCTTGACGCGTCTTCTTGTAAACACCTCCGCCTAGTCGACAACCTCGAAACTCCACCGAAACCTTGGACTTCACTAATGAGACTTTAGGAACACCGCCAACCACACATGGTGCCTTTCACCACGTGAGAATGCCACAACAAAACAACGAACTTCTTCTTTGAGGGATATAAAAGCAAACCCAAACAAACTCTTCAACTCGGTAGAAGTGACAAAACACTCCAAGCAAGATATTTATATGGAAACTTGGAATAAACAAACTATGGGTGTAAGAAAGTGTTTTTCAAATAATGTTCTTGAACTACAAACACTTAAACATGAACTTTTGAACTTAGGAATTTTTTTCTCTAAAAAATTTTCTCCCTAAAAAGTGTTTAGAAAATGTGAAAAGTTAGTTTTTCAAACTTGGTTCTCGCATATATAACTTCTGCCAAAAGTTAGTTGGTAAAAGTAAGTGGAAACATGGGAAAAACTGCTCAAAACTGCCAGAAAAATTTCTCGCCTGAAATCTCGTTCGAACGAGATTTTCGTTCGAACGAAGTCTCGTTAGAACGATACTTCTAATGAAGTTCCAGTGGAAGGTCGTTGGCAAACCTCATTCAAACGAAATTTTCGTTCGAACGAAAAACTCGTTCAAACGACAATTTCGAACTAAAATCCAGAAAGCTTAGATTTTAGCCCAGAAACTTTATTTTAAAGTTTTAAAGAAACCTTCTGAAAATAAACCTCAGTTTAAACAACACTTACACCCAATATAAATTGTTCCAAGCTCCTATATAAATATGTAATGCATTCATACCTTAGGAGGAGTAAACGGAACAAATATTGTTGACGTAGAAATGAGGCACAACAAATTAGGCATTTGATGAAGCTTTAATCTTGGCCGCTACGTCTTCAACAAACATGCCATAGTCTTGAATGGATAAACTTGAACTTTATCCTATTATTCAAATATTTTTGTTTGGAATTAAGACAACACAATATTAAGACTCAATCGGAGACTTGTGTCCTTACACCATGACAAAGTCTTGTCACTGTCAATGACCATGACAAGAACAGTTATCACGGGCTTGTCACGGTCAATGACCGTAACAACCTTATAAACTTGTCAAGGTCAAGTACCGTGACAGGTCTATGACAAGTTTATAACCCATTCCCTCTTCTTTTTTTCCCATCGTTTTCTATTCCCCCCATTCTCTCTCTCTTTCTAAGTGACTGCTCTCTCTCTCTCCAATTTAAGGTATTTTTTCTTCTATCTTTCTCTTTCATTTGTATATATGTGTGTATGTGTGTGTATATGTGTTCGTATGTGTGTGTATATGTACGGGGGTGTGTGGGGGGTGGACGAGAGGGGGCAGGGGGTGGTGGGGCGGATGGTGGGTTTGTGTGTGCATTTATGTGTGGGGGTGGGGGTGGGGGGTTGTGTGTGTGGGGTGGGCGGGTAGTGGGGTTGGGGTGGTGAGGCAGTGGGGATGGGGCATGGGTGGGGCATTGTGTGTGTGTGTTGGGGGGGGGGGGGGGTTGGGTTGGGTTGGGTTTGTATGTGTGTGTAGGTGTTGGTGGGGTGGGGGGCAGGGGGTGGGGTGGTTTGTTGTTGCTATTGGATTATATTGGACGGATGTGGTTGGATATGGAAGTTGGTTGTTAAATTTGTTTAACATACTTAATTTAATTAACACTAAGAAATCCGTAAATAATTATATTGTCTTAATTTTTTGAGTTGGTCAATTTTGGAAGTGGCACGACCACGGGATTATTGTCAAAATGGGGGAAGGGGGAATTTTTGATTTTTTTCTAAAATTACTTTTGTCACGGCCCGTTCGAGAGTGGCACGACCACAGACTTAACATAATTAAATGAAACATACCTACAATAACACATAGTGTGCATATATACTAGCCTTATAGTTCTTGTGCGTACGCATTCAATAACCTTTAGACCCGTTCGAGAGTCATTATCCCTGTAATGAGATCCGTTTGGACAGTTTGGGACTGCATAATTTCTGTATAATAATATTCTTAGTGGCTTAAAGTTGTTACTTTTGGAGGAAGTTCTGCATTCGTATCCTAATGTTCTCTGAGTACATACTAGATTGGCAAGTGTGAGTGTTATTTCAATTGATCAATTGAAATAACACACACACTTGACAATCTACGTCGTGTACTTGGAGAACTATGGGGATATGTTGTCGAATTTTTCTCAAATCGTAACACTGTGCATGAGCTATTTAGTATATTACAGAAATATGCAGTCTTGAATGGGATAGGACCACTCACCCTTTAAAGGAGATGGAGGAAATAGGATTTACTATTATAAATTGAAATTTAAAAATCGAATATAAATGAGACATAATTAATTTAAACATACTATAAATCTAAGTTTTGTTTATACTAATCCACGAATATACGCTTCTTACCTTTAATATGTGATTGTTTGTAGTAGCTGTGATGAGTTATCCTAAATACAAAGAGTGGATGGGGGAGACAAATAGATTGGGGGATGTGTTTCGCAGAGGTGCTAATGACTTTGTGAAATATGCAAAGAGATGTTATAATGATGAAGAGTTTTCATGTTCGTGTGCAAGGTGTAAGAATGGTAAGGTGTTTTAGTGGAAAACAGTTGAACTACATTTGTTAAGATCGGGTATGCAAGATAACTATCGATTTTGGAGTTTTCATGGTGAATTGAAAGTTCATTTTGTCCTCGAACAACCTTCTCAACATCCATCAACAAGTAGGATAGATGTACAAGGGGATGACTTAGATCATAATATGTTAGAGGATGTAGTTGATGACGTGTACGGAGTTCATGAAGTGGAGGAGAATGAGGTCACTGACGATGTACAAGATTCGGGAGCTCATGAAGATATCACGATAAACCTTGACGATGACTACCAAAGTTTAAAATTTAAGGCGACCCAACCATTATACTCTGGCTATAAGAAAGATCAAACAACTTTACATGCCATGGTTGGTTTGCACAGTTTGAAGACGCTCTACTGTTTGGCTGGTAATAGCGTAACAGGAATTCTAAATTGGGTGAAGGGCTTAATACCCAAGGAGAATATGCTTCCAAATAACTATCCTATTATGAAGAACAAGTTGAAAGGTTTGGGAATGAAGTATAAATCGATTCATGCTTGTGTGTATGACTGTATACTATACCAAAAGGAGTATGAAAATCTTGATCGTTGTCCAGTATGCAATGAAACTAGATATGTCCAATCTATTGGCAAGGAAGGCACAAGATCAAAAGTGCCTCAAAAAGTGTTAAAATATTTTCCCTTTGGGCTTAGATTAAAGTGAATTTTCGCAGTACCATGGATAACAGAGGCAGTGACTTGGCATGCTAGGGCAGAAGTAGGGGATAATCTCATGCGTCATCATATTGATTCTATATCTTGGAGGAGGATGAGTTATGAGTATCCCTATTTTTCTCGAGAATAACGTAACATTCATTTGGCTATATCAACAGATGGTTTCAATCCATTTGGAAATCTAAGCACCAATCAGAGTGTATGGACAGTGATCATAGCCCCACTCAACCTCCCTCCTTCACAGTGTATGAGACCTGCATTTTTTATATTGTCTTTGTTGATACCTGGGCCGAAGGCACCAAGTGATGACATCGACGTCTACCTGGCTCCTTTGGTAGAAAAGTTAAATGAGTTGTGGGAAGAGGGTGTGCAAGCATTTGACTCTTTTAGAAAAGAAGAGTTTACGCTGAAAGTTATGTTGATCTGGGAAATTCATAATTTTCCATCTTATGTGACATTATTCGATTGTGCAGTACATAGTTATTTAGGGTGTCCTATTTGTGGAGAGGATACTGAATCTCTTCGTCTCTCCGCTAGCTCAAAAAACGTATACCATTGCTATAGGAGTTTTTTACTTCCGGCTCATAGTTTTAGATATGAAAAAGGTTCCAATTTTTTATCGGGCGAGGTTGAATATAAGCTACTGTCGAGAAAACTTTCAGGTTCAGAAATTGAAAGTAAATCTTCTGATTATGGCCCTTATACGCTAGGTAAGAATCCTAAATTTAATAATGTTAAGCATAAGAAGACCCCAATTGGGAATAAAAATGAGACAACAAAGGCATAGTCTAAGAGGTCAATTTTATTTGATTTGTCTTATTGAAAGAATAATTCGGTGCGCCATGTATTGGATGCGATGCATGCAGAGAAGAACCTCGCTGAACATATTGTGGGCACATGCCTTGGGGGGAGTCATTCTAAGGATGGAGAAAATGCACAAAAATCCCTTAAATAGTTGAAACTTAAGCCACAACTAAGGTTGAAAGAAGATAGTAGGGGAAGGACAATAATTCCCCCTGGTGCGTTTACTTTGGCGAGTGGGGAAATGAAGGTGCTTTTAGACACAATATATAATTTGAAGGTTCCATCTAATTTTTAATCGAATTTGCAAAGGATTATGAATTATGCTACCTATGATTTACATAAGTGTAAGTCCCACGATTAGCATGTGACCATGCAATTGGTTCCTTTATTGTTTAAGCAATGTTTCTCCAAGCACAAGGATTTGCGAAGGGCTATTATGCAAATTAGTATCTGCTTCTCACTTTTGTGTGAGAAGGTAGTCAATCGAGAACACATAGTGGCCGCAAAGTTAGCGGTGAATGAAGCGATTTGTGGGTTGGAGAAGTGTTTTCCCCCAGCATTCTTTGACATAAGTGTTCACTTGTTGGTACACCTATGCGACGAGACACTTCTTTGTGTTCTAGTTAGATATCGCTGGATGTATCCGTTTGAAATATTGATGAAAGTTTTTAAAGATTACGTCAAGAATACGCGATACATTACAGGATCAATTGCAGGGGAATACATCGTCGTGGAGTCATCAATCTATACTCAAGAATATATGCCTGACACGACCAGCGTTGATGACATTGATGAGTTCGTCGATGAGGGTGGTCATGTGATGGGAAAATGAGTGAAATTAACGAGTTTGCAACATGAACAAATACCTCGTTATCTATTTGACACGCGTGAAGATGTCGAAGAATGGAAAAAGTAAGTTTAAATTATTTTAGGTTTTACATTATTTTAGATTATTTTATACATGATTAATTTTTTAATACGTTCGTCACATTAATTTTATGTAGAAAATATTAATCCTATGAGAATAATAAAAGACGAAAAACAATGGCACAATCAGATAGCGATTTTAGGTTGTGGTTGTCACACGAGGTAATTATAATGAAAACGGTTGTTATATAACGTTATATTACAATAATACTTTATAAGTAACCTAATTATTGTATCTATATCCTCAGCTCTTAAAGACAGGTGATGTGACATCAAGGCTTGCTCATCTAGCCACTGGACCCTTGTTCATGGCACAAGAGTACAAAAAGTATCGATTGAACGGTTATATATTCGGCGTAAGGGTGTACGAGAAAAATACAAATGTACAGAACTCAGGCATTTCATACAAGGCTATTACTTTCTTTCGAGCGAGCGCAAAAGATAAAAACCTCGTTGAAGCTGAAATGACTTACTATGGTGTAATTCGAAATATATTTGAATTGGACTATGTAAGCTTCAAAAAGATTGTATTTTACTGTGATTAGGTAGGAGCTGAGGATGAAAATACTTGTAAAGTTGACCCTGGCACCAATTTGATCATGGTTGACTTGTCCAAGTTGAAGAGCAATGAACACGTGAGCGATGAGACATTTGTTTGTGCATTTTAAAAGGTCAACCAAGTGTTTTACTCGGAGTATATCAACAACGAGTTGTGTTCAATCGTCCTACATGCGCCAAAGCGTCTAAACAGTAGTGTGGATGACTTGGTTTCTCCTACCGAATATCAATCCATTTTTATGATATCCCGAATTTGAAAAAAAAAATCAATTTGTAATGAGTATTTCCATTTAGCGCATATACTAGTGTTTTATTATTATCGAACATCGGTTTACTACTTTTAATTCATTTGTACTTAATCATTTTCACTCTTTTTATCTTTCTCTCTTTCCTTTGTATATGTGTGTGTATTAAATAGTAATAAGTATTCCAATTTTTGGATTAATGCTTTTTATTCATTTGTACTTGACTACATTAGAGCATGTACTATTTAGACTTAATGTTTTCATGTATTCTTCTATTTTATTTTGAATTTGTACTAATAACAACATTTTTTTACATAAAATGTCTCCTTTAGAGATTAAGGTAAGGATGATGATGATGATGATGATGTCTTCTGGGCTCGGCAGTAGAGGAGGCGACGAGGGCTTCTCGGCCCCTAGGCTCCCCAAATGGTGAAAATTGGAAATGACCTTCTAGAACAAGACGGGGATATTAGCTAGATCCCTCGAGATGGTAAAGACGATTATCAACTCGGGGTACACTATTTGGAGAAAGGTGCCAAATGAGCTCAAGTTAGCTATTTGGGCGGCACTACAGGTAATGTATTTATATTTATTTTTATATTTATATTTGAATTTCAATTTATATTTATTCACAACTAACATTGTATTTATTTGACAGGAACAATTCAGCCTGGCCCCAGAATTCCGTGATTCTGTCTTGGAGCAGTTGAGGGAGAAACACAAGACATGGAAGAAAAATTTGCGGGCCCGATACTTTGGAAAGATTCGAGACTCCATTATCAGAATGCGTGAGTCCGTCCCGTCGAAGGAGCCGATCTCATTGGCACAATGGAAAAAGTTCATTGACAATGAGATCGAGGAGTGATAATTGGCATCTCGTCAATCGGGGAGGGCAAATCGGGCGAAAAAGACGGACGTGCACTAATCCGGTCGGATGTCTTACGCCGAGGTGGAGCATAGGATAATGGTAAATTTTTATTTTTCTATAATTACAGAAATATGTTATTCTGCATTAATTTACTTTGCGAGCCCGGTACTAATTTTACATTATTTTATTTCAGGGGACGAGGAGTGGCCCCGGTGGTAGGCCACATAAGCTCGATGCCTATGTGGAAATTCAGACGAAGAAGGGGAAGGATAAGGAGGTATCCCGAGCGTCGCGTCCACAATTGTAAGTAATTCTACAATTTACTTTTTTTTTAATCATGTTAAATTTTTTTTATTTACTTATTTAACTAATTATGTGATTTTTGTCCTTTCAGGCAAAGCTTAACGAAGTGCATGAGTCGCAGTCTAATGCCGACAAGGCATCTTTATCCACGGACGCACTCAGCCAAGTGCTTGGAGCTGATCATAAGGGGAGGAAAAGGAGGGTGAGATCGCGGGTGGCCAAATCTAGGATCATCGGATTGGAGATAAGCAACACCGGGTTGGCTCGTCAGGTGGACTCGCATGACGCAAAGATATTAAGGTTGGAGGATACGATTCAAGATATGTTCTCATTCGTGAAGCGTTCGTTGGGCGGAAGGGGCAAGGGGAAGGGGAAGGAGAATGTGGTGGAGGACGAGGACGTGGACGTCGCTGCTTCATTGTCGACACGTGCGGACTCACCGATTGATGATCCATCCCCCTATTTGGCTCCCGTCGAGCGACATATGATAAAAATTTGTTGGCTAAGTGTGTTTATACTCGACGTAATTAAAGGTATGTGGATAGGGAGGGGTTGAGGGACCCGAATAGCATCCAAGGTATGTTGGTTCATGGACGTGCGCTTCAAGACATCGAGGCCAAGGTGCTCGTCATGCATGTGATAACCGAGAAGGAGAAGTCCCCATTGTGGTTGTGCGAACAATGCGGCATGATGCATATTTAGGGGTGTCTCAATGCCTATATTATGTGGCCTTACTTCCTCCTCAAACCTACCACATGACATTATTTGTGTCTATTTTATTTGGACACTTGGATTATATTTGTACTGTTTTGATTTGTTACATTTTGGTTTGGATATGGAATTATATATGCAATGATTTGGTGTATTCTTTCTATTTTATTTGGATATATATTGTTTGAACATGTACAATTTTGCTATAACAAGTACAAATATACTGCTGAGCAGTAGCAGTGGCCAAACTGCCAAGCAGATTTTTTTAAATTCTGCCCAAATTTGTCATGGTCAATGACCCTGACAAGGCCGTGACAAAGAGAACTTATCACGGTCATTGATCGTGATAATTTTTTAAAGGTTGTCACGGGTTTGTCATGGTTTGTGACCATGACAAATCTTGTCAAGGTCAAAGACCGTGACAGGACCGTGACAAGTCTAACGAACTTGTCACGGTCAATGATTGTGACAAGTCCGTGATAACAAAAGTTATCACCCCAGAATTATCACGTTCATTGAGCTTGATATGTTGGACTTGTCATGTTTAATGATCGTGATAATTCGACAGATTTGGTGTAGTGTCTTATTACTTATCCTCATGCGCTCAATACGATAATATGTCTTAAACAGTTTGGATGGGACCACAACACCATTTTCCACAGCCTCAACCATTACAAGCCACCTCTATCCTATCTCCTCAGCACAAACCTTAAAATTTAATCCTTTCATAACCACCTAAGATAGTCTCTTAATACTACAACAACTTCCCACACACACTAGATCGGACGGATAAAAGGCCTGCGATGTTGTCACAAAGGCTCCTAAATCATCCTCAGCAATTCAGTCAATTCCTCCACTAGGTAAAAATTAGTTATACGCAGAGCGATAATTTGCTCCCAGTACACCTGTCGCAAAAGTCGCAAGGGAAAGTACCCAAAAGAAGTCAAGCAAAGACCCGCGAGTTGAGCATAACGGTAATCACGTAATTGTAAAAAAGGCACACCCAACTTGACATCAACCTGTCTAAGCACTCATCCGAAGACCAATTAAACCAGCAATGGATATGAAGGAATACAAGTAACAAGGATGCGATAAAGGATGAAAATAAAAATGTATCTGAGTAAGTGTGTTGATTTGAAGGACAAGGGGTAAACCAATCGTCGTCCCCCATTTTGGGAATTCCCTTAATTCCATTTTATCCCTTTTATTGCCAAATAACCCCTTTCAAAAATGGCTTTTTACAACAAAGCTCCCCAAGCATTTCTTTACTTGAACATTTAAAAACATATCCAAAAATACATTTTCTTACTTTTCTCAAATAAAAAACTCAGCGAAAAATTAAAGTGCATGTAAAGTAAGCTGGTAAATTAAGATAATAAAAAATAATGCATCTGTTGATGTAAAAAATTAGATTATATCTAATTATTTAATCACAAATAAAATAAAGTGAGACAAAGAAATTTTAAAGTGGTTCAGCCTTATAAGAATGGCCTACGTCCACTGTTTCTGTTATTGCTGTCTGTTTGGAAATTCTCGATTACAAGTTTTATCAAGAAATTCCGGTCCCCTTACAATGAGGATGGTACAATATATTTATAGCCCTCAGGCTGTACATGTGAAAGGGTAGTACATAGCTGTTCATTAGGCGTATACATCTGTATGATAATAATAAGCATTTAATGCGCAGTTAATCTATCGGTTATCCTACAATTAATGCTCTGTTCGAGGTGCAGCTCGGACCGCCTAAGTAACTCGGTACTCATAAGTTGCTCAGTGTATTTAAGTTCCTCAGAGAACTCTTGTTGGTCGGAGCGTCTGGGTTGATCGGGGAAGTAGAGTTCCTCGTTGCAGTATGGTTCCTCGGAGAGCATCTATTGCTCGGAGTATCTGAGTGGGTTGAGGTGTTGTTCGGAAGTGTTTGTTATTGCCACGCAGATTGCCACGTGTCTCCACTCAATTGAACCATGTCAGCAGACTAAATTTGGTATCAACAGAAGCCCCCAATGTTTCACAGTTCGAAATTTGAGGAGTGTGGAACATGCTTTCTCGAAATATGGCGGTTTTTAAATCGATCTTTTTGAATTTTTATAACCGCTTCGATTACCGCGCCCTTTTTAGCCGTCGGTAACGTAACCGTCTCTTTTTGCAATCATTATCTTTACCCATTCCCAAGGCAAAGTATTTAAACGTTGCAGAAAATCCCACTGTCTTCTACTTTTTCATTCTTATCTCTTTGAGTTTTACATTATTTCTCTCTCCCGTGCGTTCATCTCTTTCATCATTTGTTATCAACAGACTCATCCCGTTCCTGTAAGATTTTCTTCTTTCTCTTTGATTTCCTTCTTTCATCATGGTTTATCCTGTAGAATCGATTGATAAGTTTCGCTCTGATTTCTCTATTCCCTCATGGGTTATTTTGGAAGAGCTTTCTGAGCCTTCAGACTATTTTCGTTTGGCTGAGGGACATTGGTTCCCCAGCCTCTTTGTCGCTGAATGTGGCTTTTTTTCCCCCAAACCCTTTATGTATGGAATTCTGTCAATACTTTGACGTGGTTCCTGCAAGAATAGCCCCCAATACATGGAGAATAGTTAACGGAGTTTATAGATTAAATCAAATTCATGGAACTCGTATAGGAATTTCTGAGATTATGTTTTGTTATAGATGGGTTGTGGGTGATAATACTTTTTATTTAAAAACTAGGTTTTTAAATAGAGCTTTAGTGGTCAATCTCCTAGATGCCAATAGGGACTACTTTGAGCACGGGGTTGTTACGATAAATTGGCAACACCCTCTATTAACTGGAGCTGATGTTTACCAGGGTCCCAGATGTCCTCCCTATGGCAATGGATAGGTTATTTTTATTTTATTTTCAAAATTATGCTTCCTTTGTGTTTGATAAAATGTGTCACTGATATTTTAATTTTGATTTATTTGCAGTTGACAGTAAAAGAAAATCTCCAAAAGAGACAAACGTTAACATAAGGCATTTAAAACTTATCTGGAGTTTGTATCAAACTGTTGTCGACGAGCATATTAGGTCAGCTTCATATTTGCTGCAGTACAAGAGTTACACCTCCTCTTTTAGTGCTCGTCCGGTGATAAGCGACATAGAACCAATACCAGCCTCTACAAGTTCTTCACCTGAGTCACATATTCCCTTGAGTGAAAGGATGAAGAAAAGAAGACCTCCTACCCCTTTTGAGAAATCTTCCTCTGGTGATGGAGAGGCAAAGAAAAGTAAGCTTGATGTCCCAAGAGAGGGGACAAAGAAAATTGATGCACCTCCTTCGGCTGCTCCTGTGAAGGTTGTCGAGAAGTCCCCAGTTGCCCCGACCAAGGCTGCTGCTCCAAGCGAGGTGATTGTCATTTCTCCGACTAAGACTACATCGTTAGTCGAGAACGTTGATGCTCCTCTGAGGAGGCTGAAGAAAAGCTCCTCTACCAATTTGGCTGAATCTATCTCTCAGCCCCCGACTAGTGGTGTTCCCACTTTTGTTTCCCCGAGCTCTGCTATGAACTCGGTGAAGACTTGGATCATTCCCGAGATCCAAGGTATTGAAGAAAATCTTTCTCGGGACATGGTTACCACATTAGTAACTCGTCATATTGCTTCTGTAAGTCCTATAGTCTTAAATTTTCATTCTTTCCTTTTTGTATCTGTGCACTGACTTGCTTTTATTTTCCCAGTTGGTGACCTGTTTTAATACAATTCTGAAGAGAGATGAAGCTATTAAAGCTTCAAGCTCCTCATCAGGTGTAGAGAAAGCCTTGGCAGGTCTGACGCAATCCCTGAAGGATTCTCGTCAGAAGTATGTTGATAACAAGGTGATTTGGGAGAGGAGGCTCACTTCGATCGAGCTGGAGAAGGATCAGGTTATTGAGGTCTCCAAGGGGTTGGAGGAAAAAATAAATGATTTGGAGGAGAAGAATAAAGAGCTCGAAGGGAAGCTCAAAAATTCTGGGGAGCTTGAAAATAAGCTCAAGACTGCTGAGGAGGAGTTGGGTCAACTTCGAAAAGTAAGTCGTCAGAAGGAGGAAGATGAGAATAAATTGAAGGCTGCTAATGATCTTCTTTCCGAGAAGCTTTCCTCGAAGAAGACAAAAAGGAAATTGGCTGTCAAAAAATTCTTCAGCGTCGGCTGGGATAAAAGGTGGAATAAAGGTTTGACTGCCATGATGTCGCAAGTGGAATATGGCAGCCTCAAATACTTTAGAGATGGATGGGTCGCTGCTCTGCAAGAGATGGAAGTTGATGAAAATTCTGAACTATTTTAGCGACACATCCCGGGCCCCCCTCCAACTCCTGAAGAAGAAGAAGAGGACGAAGCTGCCTCTGAGGAATCTTCCATGGTGATGGGAGATCAAATTTCTCATCCCCCAGCTATCCAGCCCACTGGCGAGGAACTTCAACTACCCGTTACTTCATTCGAGCGACCTCCAGCACTTCCCGAGCAAACCTCTGTTCCATCCGAGCAACCTACCTCCTCGTCCCAGCCTCCCGAGAAAGTTTTGGGAGACAAGGAAAAGGTGTAGAGTTGTTCGGATTTCTCTCTATTTTATTTTTCTTTGTCAAATGTAACTCTGAACTTTGTACTTCTCCTTTATGATGTAATAAAATTTGAAATTTTGCTTATGCATACTGTTGATTCTCTTCTTCATGCTCTGTTTGTACTCTTATTGATTCTTGATTTTTCTTCCTTTACTACTTTCTGACCAGGATGGACTTATTATCTGCTCACGATACAAAACTGTTAAGGCAATGCAATGAGTATTTCAAAGCTGATCATTCAGACATGAGTGCAGCTCAAATCATTGACATCCTCGATCAAGGTGCTTCAGAGCAAGCAATTGAAGCCTATCAGTATTTGAAGTGCCTGCTCGACCGCGCAGTGGCTAATAACGTAGCATACTATGATATGATTTAAGATCTTCAGGGCACTCTTGAATAACTTCAGCAACAATATAAGGAATCTATAGCCCTTTTGCACGAAGGATACGAGAAGAAGTATCAGTAACTCAATGCTGATAAGGGATACGATAAACTGTTTGTTGCTTACGATGTGAGGGAGAGAACTTTGAAGGCTGAGGTCGAAGAGCACAAATAGATAGCTGAGTTGTTAGAGCAGAAAAATAATGACCTGCAAAGAGAGGTGTCTCAGTTGAAGTCTACAGCTTCCACCTCAAACGCTTTGGTCCCTGTGAACGACGAGGGATTCTCTTTCTTAGAGGTCAAAAATGCCAACCTGAGGGATGAATTAGAAACCTTGAAGAGAGTTGGCCCTTTTACATCTACTCGAGGACGAGCAAGAGCTCCTCGGGGACGAGCAAGAGCTGCTCGGATTACTATCGAGGAACAGAGAACTCAATCTGCTCTGGAGAACCAGGCCTTCCAACTGATGGCAAAGAACCAGGCATTGGCTGAAATGTCTAAGAAGATCAGGAATCTGAACGAGCAGCTTTCTGCGCAAAAGTCTGTCTTGGAGAATAAAGAACTCTTTATAAAAAGTCTCCACGAGCAATTGGAAAGATTGACATATCAATTCCACAAGCAGCCCAAAGAATTTTGGATGGCTGGCTACAATGAGGCTTTCTACCATTTGAATGATCGTATCCAAAATGCAAATAATGAGCATTACAAATAGGGATGGTTGAATGCCTTAGGTGTACTGCAACTGGAACAGGGTCATTACCCGTGGGATTACCATAATCCTAGGCTGCTCGACCTACCAGTGCCACCATTCAATCTTGACATGACTTGGATCCTTGCTCGGGCCATCCCTCGGTGTTTGATTTCCAAATACCTTGGCGATTACAATCTCCATTCCAATGTTGATATATCTCGTCCCGAGCATCTACTCGATCGACCATCTGTGATGAACATCAGGACGCTTAAAGATCTTAACTTCATAAATTCCCTTTATGCTTTGAATGATCCACCTGCTGGCGAGGAACCTGTTTCAAAAGCAGAGGGAAGAAACCAATAGAATAGGAATCTTGATGTAATAAATTTGTATTTCATTCTTGATGTATTTTGTTCTACATTTAATGAAATAATTTTATTTACAAATCTTGACTGCCATTATCTTGTAATCATAAAACACTTTATATCTGTGCATGTATATCTGTTAAAAAGACAACAACATTGTGTTATTTGTCGTTCAACTGGAGTTTGTTAAAACTTATTGTCGACTATCTTGAATTTGTGGTAATCATTTGACGACCAACCAAAATTGATGATACTTTGTTTCTCGACCAACTTATTGATCATTTTCACATACTCATATTTTAAAATGCTTCTGACCAACTATAGTTAACCTTTAGTTGGCATTTTTGGGAATAGATTTACTTCCTAACCAACCTTAGTTGGCATTTTTAGGAATATATTTACTTCCCGACCAACCTTAGTTGGCATTTTCGGGAATATATTTACTTCCCGACGAACCTTAGTTGGCATTTTCGGGAATAGATTTACTTCCTAACCAACCTTATTTGGCATTTTTAGGAATAGATTTACTTCCTAACCAACCTTAGTTAGCATTTTTAGGAATATATTTACTTCCTAACCAACCTTAGTTGGCATTTTAAGGAATAGATTTACTTCCTAACCAACCTTAGTTGGCATTTTTAGGAATAGATTTACTTCCTAACCAAACTTAGTTGGCATTTTTAGGAATAGATTTACTTCCCGACCAACCTTAGTTGGCGTTTTCGGGAATATATTTCTGAAATCCTGACCAACCTTAGTTGGCATTTTCGGGAATAGATTTCTGAGTAGTCTGAGTAGTACTTTTGCTGAATGCGTAGCGCGAGTATTCCGTGAAAATTTTCCAACAAAAGGAGAGAACTGGGCAGAATATTGTCACTTTATTCATACTAACGAAAATGTTTGAGAGTTTACATCACTAATAATACTTGCGCAAGTGTTCTGCATTCCATGCATTCTTAAACTCTTGCCCTTCTAAAGTTGCTATTCTGTAGGTTCCTGGTCGAACAACTTCTGTAACTCGGTAAGGTCCATGCCAGTTTGCTTCCAATTTGTTGTGCTTTTGAATCACTTTCTTTAGCACATAGTCTCCTTCTTTCAAGTCGCACTTCTTTACCCTCTTGTTGTAGAACAAAGTTGTTCGTTGTTGGTAAGCAGCATTCCTGATAGCTGCTTCATCTCTAACTTCCTCGAGCATGTCTAAATCCAATCTTCTCATTAAGTCACTGACAGGGGAATTTAAATTCAGTACTCTGTGTATCGGAAGACCCAACTCGACAGGTATAATGGCTTCACTTCCAAATGCCAGCATATATGGAGATTCCCCTGTTACTGCTCGGGGAGTAGTTTGATAAGCCCATAGTACTGATTGTAGCTCATTGATCCAATTTTCTTTTGCGCCATTCAGTTTTTTCTTCAAGCCATTCAGTAGTGTTCTGTTTGTTACTTCAGTTTGTCCATTGCTTTGGGGATGGCCTGGCGCCGAGTGGATCTTCAAGATATTTGACTGATGACAATAGGCAGTGAACTCCTCATTGTCAAATTGTGTTCCATGGTCGGTATTGAATGCATGGGGAAGACCATATCTACAGATGACATTTTTCCAAATAAATTGATACACCTTCTTGTACGTCATGTCGACAAGAGGCTCCACTTCTAACCACTTAGTAAAATAATTCACTGCGACGACGAGATATTTAAATCTTCCTATGGTTGTTGGAAGTGGTCCAACCAAGTCAATTACCCACATAGAAAATGGCCAAGGGGAAGTAATGGGTGTCAATAACGCTTAGGGAGTTCTTTGGATAGTGGAGAAGCGTTGACACTTGTCACATTTCTTGGCGTAGGCTATACAATCAGCCCTCATCATTGGCCAGTAGTATCCTTGCGTCATAACCCTTTGCAAAAGCGTCCGACCTGCTACATGGTCTCCACAGGACCCTTCATGGATCTCTTCAATCAAGTCTTTCACCTCGGTGGGATGCACAGATCTTTGCGAACTTACTATAATTCCTTGTTTGTACAGAATACCATTATTCAGTACATAACGAGCAGCTTTAAACTTTAGTTTTTTGGCTGCAAGTTTGTCAGTTGGTAATTCCCCCTCCTCAATATATGCCCTGATGGAATCCATCCAAGATGGTCCTAAATTAAGGGTAATAAAATTCATCGTCAAATCTTCATTTATACTTCGACCGGCTAAAACTTCAATTGGGATTACTCTTCGTAGCTCGATACGAGTAGCTGATGCTAATCGAGCTAAGGCGTCGACCCTCGTATTCTTCATTCTTGGTATTCTGACCAGCTGAATAGTAGCAAATTCTGATACCAATTCCCTTGACTTTGCATGATACCTGATCATTAATTCTCCTTTGGCTGCATATACTCCCATCATTTGATTTATGATCAATTGCGAGTCACTGAGGACAATAACCTGTTCTGCCCCCATGGTTTTTGCCAAACTAAGACCTGCAATCATGGCTTCATATTCAACTTCATTATTCGTAGCTTTGAATTGGAAGCGTAGGGCATATTCCATGTAGACCTCGTCTGGACTATTAAGAACAATCCCTGCGCCACAGCCTGTTGCGCAAGATGAGCCATCCATATATAAACTCCATATAGGTAACTCGTCTTCAAATTTTTGATCTAACAGAGTTCCTCGGTGGAAAATTTGTTGCTTACTTTCACCCTCTGCTAATATTTCTTGCTGTTCGTCGATCATCACTTCTTGCCCTTTTACCAGCCTAAGTTGGTCTGGGCTTGAGTTTGATGATTCTGTAACATCCACAGGTTGATCGGCGAGCAACTTTTGCTCATCGGTGGTATCAGGATAGGTGAACTCTGCTATAAAATCTGCTACTGCTTGCCCTTTAAGCGATGATCTGGGCTCATAAATTATGTCATATTCACCGAGCTCTATTGCCCAATACATGAATCTTCCTGATTTTTTTGGTTTATGAAGAGCTTGCCTTAATGGCATATCAGTATATACGACTATAGTATGAGCCTAGAAGTACGGCCTCATTGTTCTACTTGCCTCGATCAATGCTAGTGCTAATTTTTCCAGCTTTGGATATCTGATTTCTGCTTCTCGGAAGGCTTTGCTAGTGTAATAAATCGGTTTTTGCACTCCATTCTCCACTCTTATTAATGACGAGCTAACCGCATTCTCTGACATGGCCAGATACAAGTATAATTTTTCTCCCATCACTGGCCTGGACAATAGTGGAGGTGCTCCCAGATATTTCTTCAAGTCTTGAAAAGCCTTCTCACATTCATCATTCCACTCAAAAGTCTTTCGAAGTGTTTTGAAGAATGGGAGACATCTATCAATTGCTCGCGATATAAATCTGTTGAGTGCTGCTACTCGTCCTGTAATACTTTTCACTTCTTTCTTCATCGTTGGGGATCGCATCCCTAACAGAGCTTTGATCTTTTCAGGGTTAGCTTCAATGCCTCGCTGATTGACAATGTACCCGAGAAACATGCCTTCTCCTACTCCAAATATGCACTTCGTTGGGTTCAGCTTCATTTGATATTTATCTAGTTGATCAAAGGTCTGGCCCAAGTCAACTAGATGATCAGCAACTTTCTTGCTCTTTGTCAGCATATCGTCAATATAGACTTCCATATTGCAACTGATTTGTTCTGCAAACACTTTGTTCATCAGCCGCTGATGTGTTGCACCTGCATTTTTCAAACCAAAAGGCATAACATTATAACAATAAGTTCCCCTAGGGGTAATGAAAGAATTACTCTCCCTATCTTCAGGTTTCATTTTAATCTGATTATAACCAGAATAAGCATCCATGAAGGTCAGCAGCTCGTGTCCCGAGGTAGCATCCACTAGTTGATCAATTCGGGGCAGCGAAAAGTGATCCTTTGGGCATGCTTTGTTGAGGTCGGTGAAGTCTACACACATCCTCCATTTGTTGTTCTTCTTTTTCACCATTACCACATTTGCTAACCAGTCTGGATATTTAACATCTTCAATAAAGCAAGCTTTCTGGATCTTCTCGACTTCCTCCTGTATAGCTTGATTCTTCTCGGGACTGAATACTCTTCTTCTCTGTTTCACAGGCTTGATCTCCTTATTCACATTGAGCTCGTGACATAAGAAATTTGGGTCTATCCCAGGCATATCCTCATGACTCCACGCAAAAGTTTTCTTTCTGCTTCTTAAGAAAGTTATCAATTTCTGTTTTAGTGAAGCTTCCAACGACGAACCTACTTGAGTAGTTCGTTCAGGGTGCTCGTCGTCCAGAATGATGTTTTCAGTAGCTTCCACCACTTGACCCTTCACGAGTTGCGACTCATCTCTAGGATCCAATGTTTTAATTTCTTCACCTTCATCCACTTAATAGGTAGTAGTCTTTTTCCTTGATTCCTCCAGTTCCTCTTGCTCGGCGAATGAATAATAGCATTACCGAGCTACTTTCTGATCACCTTTCATAACTCCTACTCCAAAATTTATTGGAAATTTTAGGCATTGATGTACCGCAGATGGTACAACCTCGAACTTCTTCAATCCTACTCTTCCCATGATGATATTATATGCTGATTGAACATTCTTATCCATCACGAAGAAGCGTATTTTTTCTGTTCGACAAGCAGGCCATGTACCAATGAATATATCCAACTTGATCGTCCCAAGTGGAAAAACTTTCTCACCAGAAAAACCCAGGAGGGGTCTGTGATAAGGCTCCAGTTGAGATAGTTTTAGATTTAAACTGTTAAAGCATGAGTAGAACATGATGTCTGCCGAGCTACCATTATCTACGAGTACTCTTGAAATCATCACTTCCTTCATCCTCATTTTGATCACCAATGGGTCATCATGAGGATATATAACACCTGCAAGGTCGTTCTTTGAGAAACCAGTGACCAATTTCTCTTTGTTTACCTTTCTCGAACGATCCTCTTCAGCTAGATTTATTCGTTGAATGTATGAGCAAACTTGAGCCTCACAGAGGTAAGCTTTTCTCTCTGCAGTAAGGTCTCCTCCTCCTGCATCTCCACCTGTAATAACATTACAATCAAATGACCCAAAGCGTATCGAAAATAGCTCACGTTCTGGCTGCCTTGATCTCTTGGGAAGATCGGGTTCGTCTTCTGGATCAACTTCATGGTCTATTTTCTTGTTCTCCTCTGCTCGATGAGGAGATCTAGACCTCTCTCTTGTTCGGTCGCTATTTTTTCTTTCATTTCTATAATCAACATACTTTGTCAGTTTCCCTCGTCTGATGAGTGTTTCAATCTCATTTCGAAGAGCTATGCAATTTTTGGTCATATGGCCATGATCTTTGTGAAACTCGTAACATTTTGCCTTATTCCTCCTGTCAGGGTCTGCCTTCATTTTTTCTGGCCAGTTTAATTCCTCGTTGTTCTTGATTTCTTCTAGAACATGGTTGATGTCTTTCTTCAAAGGAGTATAATTATCAAATTTCTTCAATACTTCCCATGACGACCTTATTTTTGAGTGTTTGTCACTACCATTATTCTTATGCTCTTTCTTCTTAGCTTTATCACTTTCCACCTTGGTTTCTTTGGCATCCATATTCTTCTTCGCAGCCATAGCCTCCTCGGCATTCATAATCTTGGCTGCTTTTCCCATCAATTCTGACATGGTTCTATGTGGATCTTTGGCCAAAGTGTAGTACAACTTGTTGGGCAGTAATCCACTCATCAAGGCGGTAATCGTTGTCTTTTCCTCATAATCAAAAACTTCGAGCTTCTCGTTATTAAAACGAGTTATACAATCTCTGGTACTCTCACCAGCTTTTTGTCTAACACTTAACAAATGTGCTACTCGTTTAACTGGCTTTGCCCCAAAACATAAATTCCCAATGAATAACTCGACCAGTTGAAATAAAGTTGAGATCTTTCCCCGAGGAAGATTAATATACCATATTTGAGCAGATCCGATAAGAGTTCCCGAGAATGCTCTGCATCTCATCTCATCTGGAACAGCATAGATGTTGGCTGCAGCTCGGTATTATTCTATATGAAGGATAAGGTCGATCTTTCCATTATATTTGGGGATCACAATAGGTGCTTTGAACTTTGATGGTGTGGGAAAATCTATAATGGCCTGGACAAAAGGTGTTCTTTGAACAAAAGTTCATTGTAGAGGGTTCTTGGCTTTAGCCATTTCCCCTAATCTATCCTCCAGCCTCTGAATAGAGCCTTTCCACGCATCGTTTCCTTCCTCGGACCTGTTGGTTCGAGCAACTAATCGCGTTGATGTGGCTTCCTGGGATCTATCTTGATGAGCAGTTAGTTGCGATTGGGCAGATCCTTCACTTAAGTCTGATGGTCGTCGAAAGTTCCTCGACGCAGCCTTAGGAAGACTTTTGTTCCTCCTAGGACCTAATCGATCAAAAGGAGATACCCTGCTTAACCTTTCTAGCGCACTAGTCCTTTCTGGAGAGAGAGTGATACGTTGTTCAGTATCTGTGGCTCGTACTGATGAAGTTCGTCCAGGTTGATAAGAAAAATCTTCAGACTCCTCAGTACGATATGAATCGGTACACCTAGTACGCGGAGAAAGTAAACGGGTATTTCTTTGAACACTTCGATGTCCTGAATGGGTTGATACTCCCCCATGAAGGGTTTGTATGAGTTGTCGCATAGTTTCTTGCATGGCTGTCTGGCCCTGGGCCAGATTTGTCATTATTCTAGCCAGATCTGGAATATTTGGCGGAGCAGATGGATTTGGAGGGCTTCCAGCGTTTCGATTGCTGGGTTCTGGATTATCAGCCATTTGTAATGAATTATTTTTGATGAAAAACGATATTACCAGTCGTTTTCAACAGACGGTGCCAATCTGTTAATGTAAAAAATTAGATTATATCTAATTATTTAATCACAGATAAAATAAAGTGAGACAAAGAAATTTTAAAGTGATTCAGCCTTATAAGAATGGCCTACATCCACTGTTTCTGTTATTGCTGACTGTTTGGGAATTCTCGATTACAAGTTTTATCAAGAAATTCTGGTCCCCTTACAATGAGGATGGTATAATGTATTTATAGCCCTCGGGATGTACATGTGAAAGGGTAGTACATAACTATTCATTAGGCGTATACATTTGTATGATAATAATAAGCATTTAATGCCCAGTTAATCTGTCGGTTATCCTGAAATTAATGCTCTGTTCGAGGTGCAGCTCGGTACTCATAAGTTGCTCAGTGTATTAAAGTTCCTCGAAGAACTCTTGTTGGTCGGAGCGTCTGGGTTGATCGGGGAAGCAGAGTTCCTCGTTGCAGTATGGTTCCTCGGAGAGCATCTATTGCTCGGAGTATCTGAGTGGGTCGAGGTGTTGTTCGGAAGTGTTTGTTATTCCCACGCAAATTGCCACGTGTCTTCACTCAATTGAGCAATGTCAGCAGACTAAATTTGGTATCAACAACATCATTTTTGCGTTTTGAGTCTTTTTCCAAGTACAAAGAAAAGCCACTAAATCAAGTGTACAATGTTGTCAGTGTCAAGCTCCCCCAGTCATAATGACGGATATGCGTGAAATCTCATAAGAAATGAGGGAACCAGAGATGGATGCCATCACTACTCTTCGCCACTAGCATACTCCCAAGCAAAAAATAAATAAAGAGGTGCACTGCCTGTCTTAACCACTTACTATTAACTGCATTTATCACCCTCTCCAACAAAGCCTCCTTTAGCAAAGACACCTTTACAGACTCCAAGAACCCACTTGTTTAATGGGTCCCAGCGCCTCCCGGATCGCCTCCTCAGTCCGACGGAGGGATCAGTCCACCACAGTCTGCTCCCCTCACAGTCTAGCCCTAAAATTTGGTGCTCATCTATCGGCATGATTGTCATCTCACCCACACCCTGATGGAATGTGTGTGTGGTATCCCACCACTTCTCGCCTAGGGTACAAAAAACCATGGTCGACCTCGAGGTATCGTCCAAAGGCTTCGTCGGGTAGCTGAACCTGACAAAGTCCACCATCAACCTCACCTCCTCGGGAAGCTTATCCCACACCACCTTCACCCTCGTAGTGCCCCGAGAGTGAAAACTTGCTAAATCAACATCCGTTTGTAAAATTCAAAATCAGTAACCTAAATACCTAGCGGAAAGATTCTCAAGAATTCAACAAATAACAAAAATTCCAAATTTGCAAAAATTGCACATTTCTCATAAAGTAAAATAAAAACCATAAAAAATATCCAGGCATTTAAAAATTATTTAAAATTGCAAAACTCATAGAGAAATCTAAAACCTTCCAAAAGATTCTCACCTCATCACATATCCATTGCAAAACTAGTCTTCATCCTTTAGGTCCATATAATAGACCTCTTCACTCCTTAGGTTCTCAGAATTGACTTCTCCATCCTTTAGGTCCACATAATTGACCTTATCACTTTTTAGGTCTGCATAATTGACCTTTCCACTTTTCAAGTTCTTGGAATTGACCTTGACCCTTAAAATTGGCCTCGACTCTCTAAATCTGTTGCATACACTCTTTAGGTCCTCAGAATCGATTTAGGTCCACAAAATTGACCTTTTCACTCTCTAATTTCTCAAAATTAACCCGAGCTCTCAAAATTAGGCCACAATCCTTTGAATCGGTCACGTGCACTCTTGAGGGCCTCAAAATTGGCTGCAGTCCTCTTAATTGGTCGCATCCACCCTTTAGGTCTTTAAAATTGACCTAGGTGATGGTCCTCTGAATCGATCTCGTACACCCTTGAGATCCTAAAAAACAACCTTAGCCCTAAGAATTGGCCATAACTCTCTGAATCAATCGCCTACTAGGTCAGTAGAATCAAACGTTTTTTGTTAACATGGTTTACTCATCCCCATCGGATTTCTTACGCATGGAAACTCAACAATCCTAGACTTCCATTAGGGTGTCTATATTTCAACGAACTTTGTTTATCCTAAGCTCTCCAATCACAAGTATCTATAGACACCCTATTATAGTACCCCTCGTACACCTCCATAGGATCCAAATGCAATCCCTTCGACACTCGGCCCCCTGGTCCTCCTTCTAATCCTAATAAAAAATCACTGGACACTTCCTAAAATCCGTTTTAGTTTTTTAACTCTTATAATCGAGATTATATCATACAATTTCATAGGTCTCTGAATCCCCTTTCTAACAGTCCATATCGTGTGCGAATCGGACTTACGATTTGCATTTAACAACCTATTTACCTAGAAACCCTAACTGGAAGTCACTATATGCTTTTCGAGCTCCATTTGACTTCGATTAACTCTTGGACTTGAGAGTATCTCAACACATTTTCTTTGAGATCTAAATTATCTTTTCAACAGTTCGGGAAATGCGTGAAACGGACTTACGGTATTCATTTTACTACCGTATTCCCCCCCCCCCCCCAAAAAAAAAAAAAAAAAAAAACATTTTCACCCTATCTATAGGCACCCCTTCCCCCTGCCTGTAGGCAGGGGATACTTTACTTTGTCACCAAGTCTAGCAGGCTTGCTGATAGGCATACCAAGGGCCATGCCGACCGACACCCCTCAGGGGGCAGCATGATCTTTTGGCCATTTAGGCTTCCATATTTTAGGCCTGACCTCATTGTTCGAGATAGTGCGCCAACCTTTCAGTACATCACTTTCAAAACATTCTCTCAACATTGCCTTACCTCATTCGAATCTCACTTTTTGCTACCATTTGACCACCACCTCACCACCATCAAAATCAACTTTCATCGCCTCAAAAATCAAAATCCAAATTCGTCAGAAGGTTTAAATTCCATCTATTCAAACTTACCGAATTAGTGTCATTTCCTACACTTTATTATTTTTAGCATATTTCATAAATCAATTCTTGTTTTCTCACCACTAATTACCTTTTTATTATTTATACTCTCATAAACTTATTTTCATAAACTTAAGAACCCCCAAAGAGGGTTTTCTTCCACTTTTCTACATTTTCACCACTTGTAAACACTTTCTCACAATTCAAAATAGAAAACTGTTGTTTTGGACTTATGGGTTAGGCCTCACCTTTATTCTCTTTTCGAACTATGTGAACTTTAATGTTGGTTTCGGCTACGTTGGCATCTCATGTTTACTTTGGGGCTCGAGTCTTCTTTCTCCTCATTTTCTTTATTTTATACTTTTCACTTCACTTTTACTAGTGTTTTACACACACACACACACACACACACACACACACACACACACACACACACACACATATATATATATATATATTTTTTTTTTGTTTTTTAATCTATTTTTACTCTTTAGTGATTTCGTTTGACACACGTTAGTTTATCTATTATTATTATTATTATTATTATTATTATTATTATTATTATTATTATTATTATTATTATTATTATTATTATTATTATTTGTTTTTATCCATTTATTTGCCTTTTCAGCAGCCCCGTAGATAGGGTATTCACTCTCTCAAAATGAATTACGATTTGGTGTATCGCTCATATTTTCCCTACCTTTATATTTTTCTATTTCTTTTAGTTTTACTCCTTTGATTAATTCATTCTCGCCTTTTCCATGACTTTGGCACGATGATGTCGCTCTTCACACTTAAACATTTTTTTCATCCTAGACACATCATACACGTAATTACATTTTTAGGATAAGGATAACATTTTATAGCCCATGAAAGACTAAAATGGCGGATTGGGTGTCGAACACCTTCCCACTCCATTACTTAATCCCCAGGCGTGTGATCTATTTGGCTTCGTATGCATCCGTAGTCTTTTATGCCGTCTTTTCAGAGACGGCTACATACTTTGCCTAATTTGAATAAAATAAGCTGGAGACTCCAATCTTTGCACTTTCACACACCCTTAACAATGACCGCTTTTATGTCCTAAGGAGCCCGCGAACACCGTGTGAGTTGTGGAAAGGAAATTTTATTCCTTGAACCCATTTTCGCGCGAGTTCCTTGGGGTCAGCCCCATTACGGATGGCCACACTACGATTTAATGGTAGTACTCTTGATAGAAATTGCCCCAAATGATGAAATTTAGAATGTGGACATTATTCATGATATAGGAACTTATAGGAACCCATTTTAGATTACTTTAAGATATTTAAAATTTAAATGAAACTCATATGATGAATTATGATCTTGGAATTTAACTTACATGCTCGTTTTTATGCAAGAATATATAATGAGGCTTCACTTGAAATATTATTGTTGTTAAGAGTGAAATTATCATGTTAAACAGATAGAAGGAGTACAAGATAACTTTATTTGTTTGTTGGACTGTTTGCTTGTGTTGGACGAGTTGGTTTAGTGTTGGAATTTGGTTATTTTATCACTTCTTTAATTTCACCTTTCATAATAAACCCTTAATCGACTAGTCTTAATAACTACCTTATCTAAACGAAATTGTATTGGGGGGTCCTTATTTGGATTTTACTTTGGTGAGATGTTCCATGCACGAATTTTAAAGACAGGTAGGAGTGGCGACTTAAAACCCTTAATAAAATCAATATACCTTTTCTGCAATGTTTTATATTATGAGAAGTTACTTGTAGGCTTGTTATCCCTTTAGCTGCTTCTATAATGATATAAAATGTACTTAAAGGCTCTAATTGGTAAAAACCCGCGGGTGGGGTAATTGGGTGATGACGATATTACACAGCGTGATACGTGTGAACTTGAGAATGTCTTTGATTATTGAACATGTGAAACTTGAATTAATGGGTGAGTGCCAAAGAGGAATACCTTTATATTGAGATACTTGATGGGAATGGTTTATTATGGGTTGTATTACGTCACAGGGAGTTATGGAGTTTTGGTACTGCGTGGAAGGGTGGCTACGGGTGTTCTGACACTATAAAGCAGGCGGCTACGGAATGTATGAACGTTTGATTTGGCATACCACATGATCTTGAGATGGCTAGAGAGAAGGGGATGCATGTTTGTTACCTGTTGATTAATTAATGAGAATAATTAATTAATGAAATTAATTGAGATAATTCTAATGCATTGTTAGGTTGCGTTTTATGCTATGTACCATTTGTATGGATTATATATAAATTTTGGTTTTATCATCTACATATATAACTTCTTTGAGTTGTGTAGCTAAGCGACTTGGTAAGGTTTTGACCCATCTTATTTACTTGGTGAATTTAGGTGCTATAGTTGGACCTCCGATTTAGTCTTCTTCGTCCCAGCTAGCACACATACTTAATCTCTCTTTCTCTCTCTCTTTCTAGGATTTTAGCTTCAAAGACGATGTGGGTTTCAATCTTATCTCGTTTATCATTTTACTTTTCAGTCTAGTTACTTTAAGACATTTCAGTTGGCATGTATACTGAGACTTAGTTAAGAATCTAACTAACTTGTTAATAATCAATCTTTCACCCATTCTCCACCGACCACCTCATGCATCTTAACCCCCCCCCCCCCCCCCCCCCACAATTTTTTTTTAATTAAATCAGACCAACACAATGACAACTTTCTTATTGAGAATGTTTTGACCTCTTCCTCAAGGAGAGAAAGATTAAAGTTTCTAAATTTCCTAAATCTTAGGCTTCTTTTGATTTTAGAGTAATTCTAGACCGACACATGATTCAAACGTATTTTTGTCGATACAACATCAACCAATGCAAACATGACACATGATTGTGTTTACAAAAATAGGTCTTAATCAGTGGTGGACCTAGGATTTTGAGTTGGGGGTGCAAAAAGTTATGATGAAATCCAGAGGTTCGGAGGCGGGAGCCCCCGAGATGATTTTTTTAGGGTTGTTTTTACATTTTTTTGCAATTTTTTAACCCTAAAAATGTCTAGGTATTAATTCACTAAATTTTGGCTCCTACTTTGTTCTTAAATTGTTTTATAATATTTCAACATAATAACCTTAACAAAACCAAAAATTAAATTACTATAAATATATTTAATCATTCAACCATTTAATTTTGCCCTAATTTTACTTTTGAATAACCCAATAATCCAAAAATTAAAAGTTAAACATAACATTTAATATATCTTTTAAAAAAAAACTAACATGACAGTTAAAAATTAAACTAACTTTACTGTTAAAAAAACTTAGACATTTCACATAATAACATAACATTTAACATAAGTTAATTGTTAAAAAATAACCTAACATTGATGGAATATTATTTTAAACTAACATTTAACATAACATTTCATAAAAAAATAAACATTGACAGGAAGCACATTAATAAGAAGTTGAAATTGTTAACAGGAAATTAAGGGTAGAAAAATAGGGAGAGAGAAGTGGGGTGGAAAAAGTTACCTGTTTTGGTTCAATCCAATGGTGGATGGAAGGACGGGACGGGCGGCCGCCGATAGCGGAGGCAAGGGAGGGAGGAGAGAAAGCTTAGTTTAGGATTTTTTGGTGAATGAAAATCTGAAATGAAACGCGTGTGTTTTGTTTGGGATTGGAATCTAATTTAGGTTATTTACAATGTCCGCCCCTTACCTTCTAGAATAACATAACCTTAATGCCTTTCACTCTAAAATATTACACATAGGTCCTTTTTTTTTTTTTTGCATATTTCTCGAAAAAAAATCTTGAAACTCGGGGGGCGGTCGCCCACCTTCGGGACCATCTAGGCCCGCCCCTGGTTTTAATCACCTGCCGGTGTAAAATAACTCTCAATTTTAAGTTCGAATTAAATTAAAAAAAATCCCCCCAAAAAATGAAAATTATATTATTATTCTTAATAATAACATATAACTTGTGCAAGAACATTTATTTGTACTTTGTGTGTTCAATCCTTTTCACATTCACCTTCCTTGCAATCTTCCTTCTGATAGTGAAGCTGATCTAACCGTGGGGCCTAGGTGCGGGAGGAAATAACTTGGATTTAGGATAACAAAATCCACGTGTACGGTTCCGATAAGTCAAAGCAAGATTAGGATTAGCTGTATTCTACACAAAAATTCCTTGTGTATTTATTATTATATTTATACTACAACTACAACTACAACCATCATTTCGTTTCATTTTCATCCCCTGTATAGTATTAGTATACGCTAGAAAGCATCATTTTATTTAGTTGTTCACAACAACAAAGACCGGATCATCATCACCCCATATTATCTAAAACCCTAGAAAAAGAAATTGAAATGAGTGAAGAAGGAAAGCACCACAATCGTGAAGATGAAGCACCACCACCACCTCCTCCTCCTCTTCCTGAGTATGGAACATTTCAAGGTGTTGCAAATTACCCTCAGCAGCCGGTCATGGGCTTTCCTCAACCCGTTCCTCCTCCCGGCGCCTCTGGATCCTCACAATACTATGCTCATGGTTACCAGGCAGTTCCCGGTATATATATATATTTTGATGTAGCTATGTTGGAATCGTATTTAATTGAGTTAGTCAAACTGTTTGATTTAATGGATCAAAAACTGGGGGGGGAGGGATCATACCTTAGCTTGATCAAAATAGTAATTTTCAGGAATTGGTAGCTGATTTGATGTTTTTTTTTTATTAGAGGGTTTGTTAGGTTGTTTGGATCAATATGCTTCATTAACCTTTAGAGTTTTAATATCTTAGGGTTTAGATTAACTTTCCCTTTATTGATGTGCTATTATCTCCTATGATGGATTGAGCTTCAACTATCTATTGCATTTGTTTCACACTTGATTTTTTTTTTTTTTAATGATTTGCAGGTTATGCAGTTGCGGAAGGAAGACCTGTGAGAGAGCGTCGTCTTCCTTGCTGTGGTATTGGCATGGGCTGGTTTTTGTAAGTTACCATTCTTGTGAATTGGGTTTTAGATTGGCTTAGTAATTTAGATATTGCCATTTTTTTTTTTTTGTATTGGATTAGTTATGCATCTCTCTCCTTCCTTCCTTAGTTATGAACTTTCCAATCATCAGGAATTTTATTAAGGAAGAGCGCAGGCAAGGACCTATTACAAAATTTTGGGGAAAGTACTCTTAGGTCCCTTACAAACAAATTTTAAACACGAAAGGAATTTCGATAAATTTTAAACACTTAAGTCCACTAATTCTCTTCTTGTACAAGTCCACGCTAGTAGCATAACAAGTGGTCCTAATAGTAAATTGTCCTTAAATGTTTAAAAATTGTTACCAAGGGAGTTAATTGTAAATTGCCCTATAATTTTTCAGGGAGGTTTTAAAGAAAATGATCATAAGTGGTTTTTTGTAAAAAATTGGGGAGATAAGAGAGGACTTGGCATAATCAAGTTATCATTCATTTATGAACCCCATCTTAGCGCAAAAACATATAGGCCTACGATAATTGGAAATTCACTGTTTTCTTGTGTTGTTGTCTTTATTATGTAGCACCCATATCATACATATTAATCATATGGATATATTTACTAGTAATTCTTTTTTATTTAAGATTCTTTATATTATATATCTGAGCACTTTATCATACATGTTCTTCAGATATGTAAACAAGTAAATGTCTTCCATTTTTTTTCATACCTTTCCATTAGTCTCTTAAATAGGAAGCCTTCTTCCATTGTTGATCTGGCAGGCTTAAACCTGAACTGTCAGTTTATGTTAAGCACTCTCTCCTAATTTTTCATTCTATATATTACTTACCACAATAATTTGAACAACCTTCTATCACTCGTCTCCATGCACCCAGAATCTTTCGTCATTATAGTTGTATTGTACAATTTTATTAACCAATCCACTCCTTCCTTACCTAAATACTTTTAAAGCTCAAAGAAATACCATCAGGTACTACTGTCCTAAAGCCTCCCTGTTTTCAGCATTTACAGAATTCCTAACTTTTGGTGCCCTTATTATGCCAAAAAATGAAATTTCCCTGAACTCCCTAAGTTCTTGCATAGCTAATCTATCTTCATACTTTTTGTTTATATCTTTATGAACGTGAAACCTAAATTTTGTATTTGTCAAAAATAATTTATACCCGAAGGGAAAACATAAACATATGGATTTTCTTTGGTAAAAGTCTGCTTAGCTTTTAAAGTTACATATAATGACCGCATTTTATTAAATTAGGGGGAGTTTTTTGTAGTATTTTTTCAAAAATTATATTCATATAATTTAGGGATATGAGTGAGGAGGGGGGTTGATGTCAACCTATTTAAAGTTTCCCATCTATCGGTCTCTATAAATCAGTTTGGAGTTTTATTTAATTGCTTGAAGTGATTGGAACTTGATTTTGTTCTTTTAAGATCTTGATCACTTAAAGTTGAACAACTTAGTGCCCTGTCCTTGATTGTAGGCCTAAAAAAGATCAATATGTGGGGAGTTTTATGCCACTTATTCCAAAGTTAGCCATTTTATCAGTCTATCAAAACAATTTGGAGTTTCATTTAATTGCTTGAAGTGATTGGAACTTCAATGTGTTCTTTTAAGATCTTAATCACGACTTAAAGCAGAGCTGCTTACATTTAGCTTATTTAAGAACTTAGTGTTTATTGTTTTCTTGGACATTATTTATTTCTGCTTTAAATCTTCTAATCAGCTTTGACATGAGTCGGTGGGCAAAATATTGAGAGTGATAGTGACAATTGGTTTATTTTTTAAAGGTTCATTATTGGCTTCTTCCTTGTTGCTATCCCTTGGTATGTAGCAACGTTCATTATACTTTGTGCCAGACTTGACCATCGAGAGAAACCAGGATATATCGCTTGCACGATTGCTGTAAGTAATCCTAAATTCTGGTATTATTTCAATACATTTGAGGCTCTACCTATCTTTTCACTTGCATTAATTTTACTCACAAGTTTGAATTTTTACATTAGTTTGTTCCACGTGTCTTCTTTAAAATGCGTAAAGAATCTTGTCCAGGTCCCTATTTTTTCCTAGACCACAGAAGAAGATAACAAGAAGTCAGATGTACATCTTTAGCCATTATCTTTTGTATAGATAATAATAAACATCACTATAGTATGGACTTCTTTCCCTTCCCGAATCCCCCAGAAAGATATATGCCTCCTTCAGTATTTGAAATTAATATTCTCAATAAGCAGTACAAGATGATTAAAAATAAGTCAGTTATAGATCTTCACTTGTTATCTTGTGTATAGAGAATAATCAGATGAGTGAAAAAGTCATTAGTTTGAAGATCATGCATGAAGTACTAATAAAAAAAAGATTATGAATGATAATGTTCCCATTTGAGGTGTCTATTTAATCTACTCATTATATGAGAACCCTCTGTTCAGTATTGGCTTGATTTTTAGGTTATAATATTTATAAATATTTATAACGACTTTTATAAATCCAATTTTTTAAGGGTCTAGGAGATTGAGACTCCATTCAGATTTAAGGATATGTGGTTGAGAGAGGATTTGAAGAAGTTGATTCAGGAGGTTTGGGGTTGTATGGAGGTGAGCTTAGCTAGATTGTTTTCAGACATTCATAAGTTAGATGAGAAGGAAGGGGTTGGGAAGTTCTGCTGGAAAAGGAGTTCCCTTCGGAGTTAAGTTTAAAGGTGAGGTGGGTGAATTGACAATCTCGGAGGTGTGTTGTTGGCAGACATCAAGAGCTTTTTGGCTTGAGAAGAGAGATTGCAAATTTGCAATGCTATAACAAGCAGCAACTCCTCATAAGATAAACAATGTATTGATAGGGGGTAGAGCTAAGTAGAGATTACAATGCAAAATTTTCACCAAGGGGCTAATGTTCTCAAGCGCGGATCATTTTGACTAAATTGTATTGATGGGGTATCTAAGTAGTGATCCAAATTTTTAAGAAGGGATAGTCAGGGTCTACGAGTGTCTCGTCTCTACTTCAAAGCCTGAGCAGTGTAGACCCAAGTCTAGATGGTCTGGATATTGGATTTTGCTTAAATGCGGGGGGAGTTACATAGGTCAGAAAAGGGATGAATGGGGTATAGAGCGCCGGTCCTTAAGGATTTCCTAGCTTTCAACATGGTTTCAGTGGCTAGGGAGGATATCATGGAGGTGATCTGTTTCATTTGTGCTTTGGTGCCCAAAATGGGTGGTGCAGATGAAATGATTTCCTGACATATTAGTTTACTAGTGGGAGGTTACAAATTGATGGCAAATGTCCTCTCTTGCTTTCATCAAAATGTGATTGATGAAGTGTACGAAAATACTTCTGTGGAGGGTAGACAAATTGTGATGGGGTCTTGGAAATTTTGATTGGCGCTCTCTAACAGGTTTGATGCCAAAATTGATGTTGGGCAACGGGAAAAGTTTTTTTGGGGGCCTTACTTGAGTAATTTTGTCTATATGGAGTCCCCTGTTTTTCAGAGGGCACAAATTGATTTTGAGGCTTAATATGGCATAAAGACGAGATATACCGGGGCTTTTCTGGATACTATGAACAATGCCCCTGAATACTGTGTTTTTTTAAAGGATAATTATAGTGGCATCTCTTGCATTTTGTACTTGTTATCAGTGTTTTTAAAAGCGCGCTATTGCGAACGCAATAGCGCGCTATTGCATTTTGCGGTGGAAAAAAGCAAGGCAAACAAGACTGCTATTTGGGATGCTCAAAAAGCGTGCGCTATTTTGCGCTATTTTGCGCTATTCATGTTTTTTTTAGAAATCACAGTTTAGTTAAGGAGGGAGAAAAGTGTTACCTTATTTCACGTACGGACTTTGTTTGGGTGAGGTATTCTTTGTTCCAAACCCTCAATTTACTTATTTACGAAGGTCTCAATGATGTTATTTGCTTTTTTTAAAAAGTTTAGCTTAAAATGTTACTTTTATTTAATATTTTCTATTCCAAACTCTCGGTTTACTTAAACGTTTACTTATTTTACATTTTTCAGTAAATAATGTTTTTTATTTTATAATTTCCAGTTTTAAATGTTACTAATTTTTCAAATCTCAGTTCAAAATGTTTTTTTTTAATAATTGTCAGTTTAAAATGCTACATGTGTCATAAATATCTGATTAAATTGTTATTTATTTTATGATTTTCAGCTTTAAATGTTACTTATTTTTCAGATTTCTGTTTAAAATATTGTTGTTATTATTATTATTATTATTATTATTATTATTATATTTGTCAATTTAAAATACTACTTGTTTTATAAATTTATGTTTAAAATGTTATTATATTATAATTTTAAGTTTAAACTTGACTTATTTTACAAATTTCATATTAAAATTTTATTTATTTTATTATTTTTAGCTTTGAATGTTACTTATTTTCAGAATTCTGTTTAAAATGTTATTATTATTATTATTATTTTTTTAATTGGCAATTTAAAAAGTAACTTTAGAAAAAAAATTTATTTATTTTATTCAATGTTTAAAAAGGCGCCCGAGGCGTACGCCTCGAGGCGAGGCGGAGGAAAATAGCCTCGAGGCTTAAGCCTCTTGAGTGAAAGTTGAGGCTAACGCCTTTGTGGGCTGAGGCGGTGCGCCTCGAGGCTGTGCGCCTCAAGGCTGTGAGGCGTACGCCTCTAATTTGGGGGTAAAAAAAACTTTTAGAGCCATCGTTTCTTCATTCCGGCCATCGTTTCTTCATTCCGGCTTTGATTTCTTCATTCCGGCCTTACTTTCTTCCATTCCGGCCTTCGTCTAGCCCTAGGTAAGATTTTTGGTGTTGATTTCTTCATTCCGTTGAAATAAAAGAGTTTAAATTTGTTTAAAATAACTGTAAACTTCTATGGCCTTTATTTGGTTAAGAAAAACTTGGTTTTTTTAATTTTTTTTGGGTTTCGGCCTTTATTTGGTTAAAAAACTTATACGTCCTTTGTTTTTATTTTTTATTTTTTTGGGTTTCCGGCCTTTATTTGGTTAGAAAACTTCTACGGTCCCTTTTTATTTTATTTTTTTTTTGTAAAAACTTTGTTTTATTCAGTGTTTGTGTAAAAAAAAATTATGTTATAAATTCACTTCAATATGACTTTTTTTAAAAAGGTTTCTGTTTTTTTTTTTTGGGTAAAATTTATGTTTCATTTTATCCACTGTTTTTGACCAATAAAGTTGCTGTTTTTTTTTTGTAAAAACTATGTTTTATTACAAAGTTATTAGAAATAATTTAGATGTGAAGGATAAGATATAAAACAAAATTATTACTAATAATTTGGATGTGAAGGATAAAATTATTACTAATAACTTTGTAAAATTTAGTAATAGTAGTTGAATTATGTAAAAACTATGTTTTATCCACTGATTATGGACCCTTTTTGGTTCTCAACTTAAATTAATATGTTTTCTTTAACTAAACTGAATTTATTTTAAGAAACTAATATATTTTAAAGGTTGCTGTTTTTTTTAATAAACTTAGGTTGTCATATTATAAAATAACCAATATGTGAATGAAGTTAAAAAAATGATTTTGCCAATTTGATTTTGCATTGATTAATTTATTGTCTAATTGTAAAATGACCAAAATTTCAAAATTGATTTTCTCAAATTACTTTTTTTTAAAGTTATCTCGGGGCAACAAAAAAATGTCAAATTATGTGAGAAAGCCCTCAAGGATTTTTTTTTGTAGTTTTATTTTATATTTCTTTGTTATTTTATTTTTATGGTTTTATTAGTATTATTATAATATTATTTTGCTCTTTTTTTTTTCCTTTTCGGTGAGGCTTACGCCTCAAACGCCTCGAGGCTTACGCCTCGCCTCACCGCGCCTAAAACGCCTCGCCTCGCCTTTCGCCTTTTTAAACATTGATTTTATTATTTTTAGCTTTGAATGTTACTTATTTTCAGAATTCTGTTTAAAATGTTATTATTATTATTATTTTTTTAATTGCCAATTTAAAAAGTAGATTTAGAAAAAAATAAAAAAAATCAATTTTAATTATAACTTTTTTTACCAATTTCAGTTTAAAATGTTACTTTCTTACAAATTTCATTTTAAAATGTTATTTTTTTATTTATATTTTTTTTTATAAGTTTTTTAATTAAAGCGGGAATGCATGAATTGCTTGCGCGATGCGCGACGCGATTAGCGCGACGCTATTTAGGAGCCAAAACGCGACACCCTGCGCGACCGCGATTTAAAACATTGCTTGTTATACATGCTTCTCCCGAGTTTTGGGAAATTACAGTGACCTCTTCATTTTATAAAAAACACAGGAGATGGATGTGTTATAAAGTCAAAACATCGGGGAGATCCCTGCATAAGTAAGTCCTATCTAAATGTTGGTTTGCTAAGGTTGAGGGATTTGATTGGACTTTGTGAAAGTTAATGTTTATGGTTAAAAAGAGAGGTTTTCATTTCTGACTGTAGGGGTGAAGTGAAGAAGAACAGCGAATATGAATACCAAGGATTCTGCCTAGATTCTCATAAGCATCCCACCTAGGATTAAAATTGCATCATATGATCTCAAAGAAATCGTGATTGACAGGGCAAAGTCTCTATTCTTGTTTTGTATAAAATCGAAGTACTAATTGGCTTTACATCGAATTTATAGTGTCCAACTCTTCTAAAATTTAGTTCCTAATCTGAAAACCAAGACTTTGACTAGAAAAGTCACGAACTTGATAAGCTATGAAATATATAATTACTTATCAATCATTAAAGAATAAAGACGTATACAATTGAACAATCTCATATTAACCCATGAAGACAGATACAGACGCACATCATGTCGAACATGACACTCTTGACTAGACAAATCTAAAAAAAACTAGGACAGGACATGGTGGAGACACGACAACAAATAAATATATATTTTTAATAATTTTTACATATAATTCCATATTTTTTGTACTTTAAATACAAAAAGTTAGTAGTAGAAACGACAAGAGTCTTAAATAAATTTTATACAATAAACACGATTCGTTCAAAATTATTATAATAACTGGAGCTGAAAAGAAAAAAAATATGTTCTAACAGAAGATAAATTATGTCTAAAAAAAAAGTTCTAAGAAGTTATTTAAATCGGTTCAAACAAATAATAAATTCATTATGGCAAGTAAATTAAAAAAAAAACGACACAAATGAAAAAACGGACGGTACCCTCCTCCCCTTCATTTTTATTTTCTTTTCCCCAACAAATCTCTCTCTCCTCCCTCATTTCCTCTTAAAAAGACCCTAAACCCTAAGAGTTTATATTGTTTTTTAGTTATACCAAAATTCCCTTGGAACTTTGATTGCGTAATTTTTACTCGATAGGAATTTTAGTTAGTACTTAGTTGGAAGGGATAAGCAAACGTAAACGGATACGGATATTATCCGAATCCGAGGTATCTGAGAGGATACGGATATGGATAGTTGTTTTAACTATTCAGGCGGATACGGATATGAATAAGAATAGTGCATTCAAATAGCGGATATGGATATGAAAAATATGGTATTCGCTCCTTATCTGCCGTTTATCACCCCTCTCACTTCTTGCGAGTTTATGATGCGGACAACAAATTATTGAGCAATCTTGTGAGTGAAGTGATGCACATGCATAGGACCAAAACAACAGTGTGCCTCCTAATTAGGATGGACACATTAAGATTCTAGATGTTATTTCAACCTGTTTCATCAACATGTAGTATGACAACTTAAATGGTAAATTTATCTTTCGGTTATTAAGAGCAGTTTTAATTCTTTTATTTTCATTTCCTAGTGAAGTTGAGTCAATAGTTCTATAACATATTTAAATTACGAATATAAATTTATCATAGAGTTTGCTTCTGATAATCTAAAGCTCCTGTAATGCTGTTTGTGCAGGCTATTATTTCTGTAATCGTTGTGGTTTTTGGAGTGACCAAGGACGAATGGGATTGATGCGTATGTACTGATTCCCAGCACCCTAGCTGGGCGTAAATTTGCATTAATAACTTGCGTTTCTTTTATGTTTTTCTTTTCTTGGTGAACACATTGAAGGGTGCCATCGTGTGGTGCATTTTTACATTGTAAACAAGATTTGGTGTTTATTTTACGGAGCTAAATGCTAGATTGTAATTGCAGTTTGAAGTCAAAAGAATGATATGATAAAATAATTTTTTGTAAATTGCATCTCATAAACGGGGACAAAACCAGTGTAGAAATCATTTGTGGCAGTGGCGGATCCAGGATTTAGAAATGTGAGCAAGAGGGGGCCAAAAAACAAGGGGTTATCTATATTTTGATTTTGAAAAAATGGTTAGTTTTTATAGTTTTGTAAAAATGGAAACACGGTGATTCTTTAGAAATTAATGATAAAAACAAGCATTTTTGACATACACGTCCTGTATGAATAGAGTTTTCCAAGTCCTAGAGATTTTAAACCATCAAATAGGTCTTATTCTTAATTTTTTGATACTTTTGAAATCAATCGTTCTTAACTTATTTGAGGAAGTGACACAAGTGATGGGATTATTTTTTCTTCCTATTTTTATTCTTCAAATTGATTTACAAATTCATTTGTCATAAAATTATTATTTTTGAAATCTACTTAACGAGATTTGTCAAACAAGATTTATGAATCTATACATAATATTTCGAAGAAAAAAATTACACGGATAGTAAAATTTACTGTATGTATCGAAAAATGAAACAATCTTATATCTGAGACATTTTAATTGATAATAGTATTTACTGTTTTAATATTACTCATATCGGAATATAAAATTTATAAATTTATCAAACGAGATTTTTGAAGTTCATAATATTTCAAAGAAAGAAAATTATAGAGATAGTAAAATTATAGTATGCACTTTTAAAAATATAATTTAATTAATGATTGATTAGTCAATAACACTTGATTAAGAAAATAACTTTAAACATAAGACTTACATATATTAATAGTTATTAATTGAGTTATCATATTAGTTGTTGGGATTAAATAATAATGCAAATAAATTGTTTATATAAATGGGTAAATTAATTGTTTAAATATATATTTTGTAAAAAAAACGCCTATTTTTAGTTTAAATCATTTAGTCATTCAAACACTCATTTATTCAATATTTTCTTATTTTTAATAGTCCAAGCTAGCGGCACCTACCTAGGGATGGCAACAGGATGGATTTTAGCGGGCTCCTGATCTGCTCTTGCCCCTAATGGGGGGAATTAATGGTAAATAAATGGGCGGGTTCGGGTTTGAAATAAATAAAACCCGTTGAGGTCGAGTTTAGTGTATGAAAATCCCGAACCCGTCCCTTTTGGGGGTATTATTACAAATTTACCTTTATATATAGAGAGGGATGTGTTTAGGGGAGTCAGGTTCCCGTGCGGGAGCCCAAATGCGGAACTGTCGTGTTGTGCAGGATGATTTTAAAAATAAAAAAAAATATTTAATTTTTTTTTTTTGTGTGGCTTATAAACATTTCGGTGCATCCTGATAAAAAAAACCAACTTAAAATAATATTTTTTGGTATTTTAAAAAAATGGGTCAATTTTTTATTTTACTTAAGCTGCTTAAAATAATGTTAAATATTGACCCAATTTTTTAAAATACAAAAAAATATTATTTTGAGCTGTTTTTTTTTACGGAATATAACCCCACAAAAAAAAAACATTTGTTTTTTTCTAAAAAGGATCCCGCTCGTGATCCCTCGTTTGGGCTCCTCCTGCACGGGAGCCGTTCTGGTGTTTAGGGTCTCTAGCCGCTCACTCGTTTCATCTCTCTCTCTCTTTTACTGCTCTGTTCCAGCCGCTCATTCATCTCTGCCCTCATGCTCACTCCAGCTCTAGCCGCTCTCGTCACTCCCTCCGGCAACTGCTCCAGCCTCCTGCAAACATATTTTTTTCTCATCGTGTAAGATTGTATAAAACTTAAACCGTGTGTAAGACTGTATAAGAGTGCATATAGATCTTTACAAATTTGTATCCTTTACAAATTTGTTCTGTACACAAGAAATGGGATAAAGGGGATACCAAGCACTTATTATGCTCCTTTACAAATTTGTATGTTTTACAAATGTAAGACTCTATAAGCATATCTCTATGATCTATAAAATATTTCTTATAGTTCTGGAAATCCTTACACAAGAAATGAAATCCTTTACAAATTTGATATCCTTTTACAAATTTGTTTATTTGTTTTACAGATTTGTTTATAAACGAATAAGATTTTTTTACAAATTTGTTAGTAAACAAAACTGATTTGTTTTTTGTACATATTTTTTTATATACAAATCAGATTTGTTTACAAAACTTAAAAAAGTTATATTACAAAAAATTATATTACAAAACTGATTTCTCATATTACAAAACTTAATCTGTTTGAAAAATTATATAAAATTAGATGAAAAAATATCATAAAAAATATTTTGGACGGGTTTGGGGCCCCGCGGGATTTTTAAATGGGGTGGGGACGGAGGTGGGGTAAACGGGTTTGGGACTCGGGCTGGGGCGGGTTTGGGTCGGAGCAAATGAGGTCGGGGTCGAATTTGACCAAACCCGTCCCGTTGCCATCCCTACACCTACCCTTACCCACCCCCACTTCTATCCAAGCTCTGATGGGCCCAAACGCCTATTTACTCAATATTTTCATATTTGTAAAGATTTTTGCCAACGGCACCCCATCCCACTGTCGGAGCCCTAACGGGGATCATCGGGGCACCGACAATGGGTGGGGATGGGGATTTGGTGCCGCTAGCTCGAGCCTTTAAAACTAATAGAATATTGGGTAAATGGGTGCTTGACCCACCGAAGTTTCGACAGTGGACGGATGGGCGTGGGGTGCCGCTGGCCAGGATCTTTAAAAATAAAAGAATGTTGGATAAAATGGTGTTTGGCCCACCTGAGCTCCGACAGTGGGATTGGCGAGGGTGGGGTTGGTGGAGTGCCATTAGCGCAAATCTTTAAAAATAAGAGAATATTGGTGAAATGGGTAAAAGGGTGTTTGGGCGCACCTGAGCTCCATCAGTGGGATTGGCGAGGGTGGGGTTGGTGGAGTGCCCATTAGCATACCTTTAAAAATAAGAGAATATTGATGAAATGGGTGTTTGAGTAGCTAAATGGTTTAAACTAAAAATAAGTGTCTTTTTTACAAAATATATATTTATGTTGGGGATTATACACTAATCGATCAATTTATTTAATCAATTTTTTGTATTATTGTTTAATACTATTAACTAATGTGACAACGCATTTAGTAAGTATTATTATATGCAAGTCCTATTTTGAGAGTTTTTTCTTAGTCAAGTCATATTTACTAGTCAACCATTAATTAAATTCTATTTTTAAAGGTGCATACAATAAATTTTATCGCTTGTGTAATTTTTTTCTTTGAAATATTATGGGCTTCATTGATCTTGTTTGGTAAATTTATGGAATTCATTTTTCGGTGAACACAGTAAATTTTACTGTTTGTGTAATATAAACACAGTAAATGTTACTATATATAGAAAATGACTCAGATATGACACTATTTCATTTTTTAGCGCATATAATAAATTTTACTCTTTGTGTAATTTTTTTCCTTTGAAATATTATGAGTTTCATGGATCTTGTTTGATATATCTCAGTGAGCAGATTTAAAAAATAGTAATTTTGCAAAAAATGCATTTGTAAATAAAAAGTTATGATCATTAGAAGATTAAAAATATGAAGAAAAAAAAAGTTCAGTCACTTATGTAATTTCACCCAAGAAGTTACGGATGGTTGGTTTCCTAAAAACTTAGGAATAAGTCCTATTAGGTGGTTGAAAAGTCGCTAGGACTTATTTAGGGAACTCTCTTTTTATATGACCTATATGTAAAAAAAACCTAAAAACAAGTTAAAAATGGTTTTGTCAACGAGTATGCTAAAAGATGTATCTGCATATTTATTTTCTAATTTTTATTTGTCTCTACAATCAAATCACCAAATCAAAATTAGGGGGAAAAGTTACTTTCATATTACAACGAATGCAATTTTTTTCCAAGCGTATGTGCTTTTCACTAAAATTAAGAAGAAAAAAAATAATCTTGTATCATTTTAATGTATTAATGTACTTATGTATTTGTTGTTTATGTTTTGTTATTATAGATTTATTTTAGATGTACTTGTCTAAAACTATTACTTTTTCTTTACAAATATTAAATTATATTAATGTAAAGGGCTAGTATCTACTAATTTTAAACATCGAAATTCTCTCTCTTTCTCCCTACAATCTTCTCCAAACATAACTCCATTCCATCGTTTTTATTATTGAAATTTTATAGAATTTCAAATTAGTTGTCGTCTACAAAGTTGTATGAGCAGTCTCGTTTCGTAATTGCAATATGCAATTAATGAAGCTCCATTGTATTTTGACGATATGTCTACAGATACTCTTCGCAAACCGATATGGTGGGGACATAACTATTTTCGACACAATGATTTATTCATGCTTTGGAGCATACACTATTTTCAGGACAATGATTTATTCATGCTTTGGAGCACATTCGTGTTTGATTTTGCAATCTTCTTCTAGTTCTACCAAACAGTTTTCATTTACAAAAGGAATGTCTAACATCAAAGAAAGTCTAGACTTTGGTCAAAATTGACTTTAATCCCCCCAAAAGAAGGGCTCTTCGTATATTAGTCCTATTTAAAAAAGTTTTTATCATATAAGTCCTATGAGCCTAAATTAAAAATATATATGACAAAAATACCCCTAACATTAAACCCATTAAACATTAAATGATCTATCATAGTTATCACCACCACCACCACTAGGGATGTCAATTTTTTTCCAAAATTCGGGTCCCCGCGAATACCCGACCCTATCGGGTAGGGTATGGGGATTAAGTTTCGGGGATCGGGGCGGGTTCGGGGAATTAAAAAAAATTCCAAAATTTTTTTGGGTCGGTTTCAGGTATAGCCTCGGGTCCTCATGGGGATACTCGAATTATTAATATATAATAAAATATGTAATAAATATATAAGAAAGGGAACTACTAGGGCCGTTTCTATTTCTTCTAACCCTACTATTTCTTCTGCCTCCTTCTCACTCCCCCACAAACCAAACCCTGATCGTCCTCTTCCTGCCGACGGACTCAAACTACCTATGGCCAAACCCTGATCGTCCTCCTCCTGCCGATAGCTTCCTCCTACCGACGACCGCAACTACTGATCGGCCAAACCCCCTCTTGCCCGCGGATAACCCACGAACCTGGTACTGCCGATAGCCACTTCTATTTTGATTTCATTCATTTGTTTATTAGGTATAAATAAATTTTCTGTTATAACTTCTATTTCACTCATCATTAGATAAAACAATTTTTTGTTATAACATTTGTTTGGTATCTCACTTCTATTTAACTCATCATCAGATAACTATTTGTTTACGTATGTTTGGTATAAACCACTACATCAGTCTGGTTGTATTTCAATTTTTTTACGTGATCTTCGTTATGCAAGTTACATATTGTATAGTCTGGATCCCTTTAAGTCGGGATCCTAGATTCACCACTACTAGGAGCCACACACCCTCTTGATATGCAGGATTTCGTCGTGGTGCGAGAGTCACCTACGAGCCGGTCGTTTTGAATTCGGCTCACCTGAACTATACAAAAACCTAAACTTATGACCACACTCAACGGGTGAGTATAGCGGCTAAGTCCGGGTATCGAAAATCCACAGAGACGAGTTACTAGAATTTATAGGATTTAATACTCCTAAATAAAAGTGTAAAAGGTGTTTACAAACTAAAAAGGAAAAGATGCACAAAAGGGAAATATTAATCTAGGCGAGTGTATTGAAACTAGATTAATAAAGTGAGTAAAACTATAGGTTGTGTCAAATATCCCTCACCCGAGTTAATTAGTATAAAATGGTCACATGGGTCGACGAGTTATTACAAATGCGTCTCGTTTTGACAGTTAATTGAACCAAGGGTTGTTACGCCCCTAAATCCGCATAAAAGCCTAATACGATTTTGGAGTCAACAAATACCCCAAAAATTACGCATGCAAGGTCGTAAGCACGGAACATACATGATATGCCTCGTCAAATCCCCTAGGCGTAATAACTAGGACAACGCACCCGAAATAGACCCGTAAACTCCATCACCAAAGCAAAGCAACATGTCAACCTGGAATGAGTTCAATCTGGCACAACTGAGACTAATTTAGCTAGAAAGCATGTTAAAAATGTGATAAATAAACGCAATAAATCTACACTAGAAAGCAACTAAATCAAAGCATGTAAATAAAGAATGGAAACCTAATTACAAAGCAAGAAATAAGTAAATACACACTATATTAATGGAGAGGATGATGAATAGTGCAACTTACAAACCCAATTGGGTGTCAATCCAAAGAGAAATAAAGAAGAACTCTCCAAAAACCCTCAAACCCTAAGCTATTCTAACCTAAAACAAAATATATGAATGTATATATGAAAATAGAAACCCAAATTCCTTTATATAGTAAGTTACAAAAGAAATAAAGGAAAAAGAAAAGAAAAGGAAAAGATCTCAAAATATCTGGTAATCGCGGTCGACCGCGGCCAGGGGCCAGGTGACCGCGCCTTCTTGTAAAAGTGCACTATCTCCTTTCCACGGAAAAATGCCAAAATGCGATCGATCGGTACTCTGTTCTCTGCAATTCTTTGGTCCATGAAGAGGGGAAAAAGGTTGCATACGGAAACGACAATAACTTCATCGTCCGGACTCGAAAACGCGCACCGTTTGCGGCCACGCGAAGCTTGTTCAACGAACTACGAATTCGTAGAAATTCTATGAGCCGAAGATGAAATGTGAATTGACTAAAATGCCGTTAAAGTAGCATCCGACAACGGAACTTCTTCGAAATGCAACGGATCCTCACTTTTAGAGTTCCAATATCTACAAAAGCACAATTAACCCCTACAAAGCATGCATATATCCAAATCCAAGGTTGTTTGGTTAATGAGCATAAATATAGGCATTAAGTATCGTAAAAGCGCTAGAATGCATAAAGATAATGGGCGAAAATATGCAATATTCGATACGAATTACACCCCCTAACTTAAACATTGCTAGTCCCTAGTAATGAAATAAACAAAACCAGTTCACAGAAGGCAGTACAAGACGTATATATGCATCGAAATATAAAAGCCACTTTCGTAGGGAGCACGATTGCATTTAGCATATGCAATAAGCCGTTAAACCCCCAGGTTACCCTGGTGGACGAGTGTCGTCTCGTGAGGGTTTTCAGGGATGATACCCACAAACATCACATGGTTTCCTCCAAATATGCCCAAACTAACATGCGATAAGCCCAACATTAGCGAAAAGGATTTTATACGCATTATTAGCACATGGAACGAATTCAAACAAAAGTTTGAAATCATTAACATTATAGAATGTACCTCATAGAATTGAAACCTTAAAATGTGGGAGGGGAGCGAGAACATGCAAAGTGTGATTTGGCAAAAACTTATATAAACCGAATACTAAATAAAGCAAGCACATATTCAATCCTCATGGGCATTACACTCATCAAGTGAATTCACTCAAAACAGGGAGGTAACACACGGAACATGCGGGCATAAGGAGTAAATGTAAATGGAAACTAGGTCGCGCACATGTCACAAATGAAGAACACTATATAGGAAATAAAAACTGTAATCTCAATGAAAGATACCTCACATTAAAGGATGCGAAATGCATTTTCACAGAGTATCAAAACTATTTAAACCTTTGAATTACATCTACTTAAGATCACATAGGACTTTCATAGGTTTATAATGTAGGTTTGGCTAGGGTACGAAACGAAGGATATGTATGTACGGATTCAAAGTATTCGGAATAAAAACTTGGAATAATGGGAAAATGCGAGCAACAAGCATTAAATATAACAATGGGGAGAGAAATCAAAGATTATTGAACTATATACAACATATACAACTTTCTCTTTCTTTTTCTTTTCTTCTTTTTCTCATGTTTTCTTTTTTTTTTTTTTGCTTTTTGCTTTCTTTTTTTCTTCACTTTTTCTCATCTTTCTTTTCTTTACTTTTCTCACTCTCATATGCCTAAATTGAAACCGCAACACAACCACATCATTCAATCCCAAGTAACATTCCAAACAAAGGTATGTAAGGTGTATGTATGGTCTAAAACTCCAATGCGGAGTTGGTTATGGGATTTGGGGTTGACGCGACTGAAAATGTGTCTCAGAAATGCGTTCACTCTAGGCTCAAGTGTAAGACTGTCGCTCAAGTAATAATCCGATAAGTCGGGTGTCGATCCTCAGGGAAAAAAGGACAACGAAGTTGTGACGACGGAAAAGACGGAGGAATCCTAACCTTGACTCTAAAAAATAAAGGGAAAATGATTTGTTTTTGGGAATGATTACAACTAAATGCAAAGATGAAATTATGAAAAATGCAACTACACTAAGTTACCTAAAATATGAATAAAAATTGATTTTGAAACTTTTGACAAAGTGATGGGAAAAACGAGGACGGGAATACAATCCCCCAACCCTAATGTAGTGTAGTGGTAATATTAATCATAAATTTATCGGATTGATCTGACCCGGAATTTAGTACTCCCAAGCATTATGTATACGAGGTTCAAGCCCGCGTCATACCTAATCTGAGGATGAGTAAATCAGTATCGCGATAGCGACACTCGAATTGCACTCTAAATCATCACGAGTACCCAGAGGCAAACACGATATAAAGATCTACAATTATTGTGTCATTATGCAATACGATCATAGTCAATCAATAAATTCATCGGATTAATTTTACACACATACACTAACACCTCAGGTTGGGTTCATGTACCCCGACCTTGGTAAATTTAGCCTAACATGTTGAATTCAATGAAAACATTAATTAAAGTGTAGGAATTCATGATTAATCTAAGAAGAATGATAATTAGATGTAGAAACGAATTAGCAATAAATATTACTCACTAAAATTACTCAATCAATAAGTGAAACAATGAATGAAATTGATACTCACAACAATTACTGGATAAATCTTCAATCCTTGAATTAAAACTGCAATTCTTAGCTAAACTAGGGTTTTTGGAAAAGAAGCAGGAAACCCTACTAATTCTTCGTACCAATAACAACAATAAATCGGGTCTTAAATACCCTACAATAATATCGGAGGTCAACTACACTAGGAGCCTTTTTAGGAGATGTAAAGATTTCCAGATCTCGAGGACCGGATCGGTCCGGGTCTTAGGCGGACCGGTCTGCCCCCAAGGCGGATCGATTATTTTTATGTTGGGGAGGACCGGTCCGGGGGTGGACCGGTTCTTTTTAATTTGGACTCCTTCGGTTTGCATGCGATCCGAGGTCTTCTGGAGTTGGCAAGGCGGGCCGGTCCGAGGCAGGGGCGGACCGGTCCGGATATTTGACTTTCTGACTCATCTTTGACTGATCATAACTTTTGTTTCGGGATTCCGATTGGGGTGCCGTTTCTTCCTTTGTGCTTGTGAATGAGATGTCTTCAACTTCTCTTTAGGTACCTCATCCGAATTCCGTGTAGAAATTATGCTTTTGCCCTTGAGACTTTTCCTTCTTTCTTTATTGATTCTACCGATTTCTTTCTTTCGTTTCTTGACATCAAATACCTGCAAAATCACTACAAAATACCAGAAACTCGGTGTACTCATTAGGATCAGTCAGTAGCACAGTTATGAGATAAATCCAACTCAATTACGTTGTTCGAGGTGCTAAAAGTAACTAAATCAAGGGATAAATTAGGAAGAATTTATGCCTAATCAAACCCCCCTAACTTAGAACTTTGCGCGTCCCGAGCAATATAAAAGAGTCCTAGCGTGGCACAACTCTTTTAAAAATCATTTTATTAGGATAAAATACCTTTTTCGCGGGCAAGCGATTGCATTTAGCGTATGCAACAAGCCGTTAAACCCCTAGGTTACCCTAGTAGGATGAGTGTTGTCTCGTGAGGGTTTGCAGAGAATATACCCACAAAATTCGACTCAAAGAGAGTTCAAAATATGCAAAAATTGTGCAATTTAAACTTTTCCAGAAAATAGCCATCATCAAGTCATATTTACAAGTCTCAAACCGTGGTGTGTGTGTGCGTAGCCAGAAATGTAACTGCTAATTTCCACCGATTGATCATTACGTTACTTATCCAAAAATTCGTTTTGATTTCAATTTCTCACGGAATGCTCTCACATTCGAATATCTCGGATTATGGCTATTCTCTTGGTATGCGTGGTATAAAGAGTAAATGTAATGGAAGCAAAAGCACGCATACGGTTAGAAAGACGAAAATTTTATAATGAAAGGACCTCATCAAAGGATTACGGTTTTAAAAGCGGGAACATTGCTTTTATTTTGCGCACTTAATCTCCTTTATTATCTTTTGGTGTATTAGCTCTCCACGCGGTAACCAATTTCGCAATTTAGACTTGGTTAGGACTTTTTCGGGTTTTAAGGTATATGGGGTAAAATGACAATTGTCGGGAAGGTTGGAATTGGAAAAGTCATTAATGATGTCCAACTGTGCTTTTTCCGTGCTATTGCTCAAATTTTTTTATTTTTATTTTTATTTTTGTTGAGCATATTTATTTATTTCTTGCCCCTTTTTATGCACTTTCCGGACTTAATTTTTGAATTTTCTCATTCTTCACAATTCCGGCTATTTGGGTTATCAAACGAAAGGGACAATTTGTTTGGCTCAAATTGGTTTACAAAAGGGGTAATTTTTCGCTACTTTTTCTGGCCAATATTTTTGGGTAACAAACGAGGGCCTACTTCATTGCCCAAAATGCCAATTGCGTTACCGTATGCGTTTTGAGATGAATTTTACGTTTAGAGATCAATTTGGCACGTTTTTCAAAGCAATATTACACACATTTTTCAAAACCGATCAAAATGAAAGGATTGAGATCCTTGACAACTTTTTAGGCGCTGAAAAGAACTTTGAGTTAAGAATTAACTCGGATTGATTTAAAAACTCGCAAAAAGTGATAGGCTCGAATCTCACCGGGTTTGTTAATTTCCACACTTATTCGTTAAGTCGTCAATTTTCGCTCAATTTCCATCTTTGGTCAATTTTGGCTTTGTGTACGCTGAATTTTACAACTTGAGACTTCAATTCGACTTTTAATGGTATTTTTGAAAAATTTGAATTCCAATTTTTATTTATTTTGAACAAAAATATTTTTGGATTTTTCAAAATTTTACTGTTTTTTTTTTTAGAAATTTTTGGGCATTTTGGAAAATTTGTGAAGTTTTAGAAATATGCACTTATGACCCCCCCCTAACTTAGACTTTTGCATTGTCCTCAAGCAAAAAAGGACTAAAATCTAACTCAAAGCGAATAAAAAGTGCGGAAAAATAAAACAAACAAATAGAGAAAATGCAGTTTTTATTACAACAAGAGTGTGTTACATGTGTAGGGGAAAACATACAACTGTGAATCAGGGAAAAATAAAGAAAAAATGTGTCAATCACCATATAAAGCTTCACCGGGGTGGGGGATGGGAGGAACTGGGCGCATTGGGGTCATAGGGGTTTTGGTAGTATGAAGGTAGTGGCTTATTAGGATCCCCTAAGCGCCGATAGATGTCCGCTTGGAAGCGGAGAACAATGTTCATGTCGCGCTCGTAGTTGGTCTGGAAGGTATTGAAGTTGGTCTCGAGCGCCGACATACGCACGGTTAGGTCCGTTCCCTCCCACTCGAAATCTGGGTCGTCTTCCTCGTCGGCTGACTCTTCGTCCGGGCCGAGATCCCCCATCTCAACGTCTTCACCAGCCGCCCCTATGTCTTCCTCGTTGTCGCTCGAGGCAACCTCCTCTTCGACATCATCACCCCTCCTAGCCCGGAGGACGGCTAGCTGTTTGGCGCTTTTGGTGCGGGTCCCTTCTCCGAAAGGACCGGGGAGACGCGTAAGGTCGCTCGGCGCCTCTATGCCAGCATCCTTAAGGATGGACGTGATCAATCGGGCATAGGGAAGTGGGGCGACGCCCTTCTCATCCAAGGAGGCGTTAATGATGTCCACGTATAAGGTGCGACCCAAATGGATGGAAGTGTGGGGGTCGAAGAGATGATATGTCAAGGTAGCTTGCCGGGGCCGCATGGCAGAGTCATTGGACGTTTGCAATAGGTTGGAGCACACAATCTGAAATGTAAGGCGCGCCTTCTCGTTGAGTCGTCCAACGGCGACGGTTTTCCCCACCCAAGCGACGTTCGGTGCAATGAGGGCCATGATAATGTCCTTGTCGATCGGGGGGACATTTTGGGGATAAGTGAATTCTTGGACATCCGGGACATCAAACTCGGCCAACTTGGCCGTGAGACGGGCCAAGGAAAAGGGTATGGGAGTCCTATCAACAAAAGCTTCGGCCTCGAATTGGCCCGTCCGGACGAGTGTACCATAGAATGAGCGGACTTCGGTTGCCCAAACCGCTTCGTGAGGTTGGTTGAGGAAACGACACCAATCCCGGGCCATGAAAAGAGCGGTGACGGAGTTGGGCAGAGCTTCCCATTGGACTTCCCGCTCTATATGGAGTTTGCGGCCCATACCGAAGTATTGAGCGCACCATCGCTCCTCTTGGCGGGAGCGGTATTCGCCGTGACCGGAGGGGTGGATCACGGTGGAGTCGTATTTGGTGGGGGCAGCACGGGGGGCCATGGAAATAGGAGGGAAGTAGTGCTGGAAAAACTAGAGAGGAAGAAGAGAGGATTTGGGTTGAAGGTGTGAGGAGAAAGGGAGGAAAGGAGGTGTATTTATAGTGGAAAGGGGAGGGGAAAGGTTGGTTTTGGAGGGAAAGGGTTTGGAGGGAAAAGGGGATGAATTTGGGAGGGAGAGGTTGGGGTTGGGAAGGGGAATGGATGGGTTGGAGGGAATGAATGGGATTGGGGGGAAAGGGGGGTAAATCTAGGAAAAAGGAAGAGGCAGATCTGCAGAAGGCGAATCGGTCCGGCCTTTTGACTTTTCAAACCCTCGACAGGTGGACCGATTCCTTTAAAAATAAAAGGAACCGGTCCGGGGTAGGGGCGGACCGGTCCGCCCAAGTTTTTGGGCTGGACTTCTTTTACTTCGGTTTCGATCTCTCTTCTTCAAAAATTTTCACGTTCCTGATATCCTCTCTATCCAAATGAACCAGGACACTCTCGATTTCATTGGTCAACACCCTCTGACTCAGAATTCCCAAAACACACGAATGCTTCTCCCGAATGAAACCTAGTCCTAACGACGCTCAAAACACACACGACTCGCACACACACGACTCTCACATGCACGACTCTCACCCCATACGCGTCGGGGGTGCAACGACCTCACTTCAACAGCTCATTCAACCCCATAAACGGGGTCCGACAACCAAACGGTGTCGACTTCTTCAGCACACGCCTCTAGATATTGATTTAGGCGTTGTCCATTCACTTTGAATGTATTTCCCTCTTTTAAATCGTCTAGTTCAACAACTCCGTGGGGTAAAACATTCTTCACGACGAATGGGCCAGACCAACGTGACCGCAACTTGCCTGGGAAGAGTTAAAGTCGAGAGTTGTAGAGGAGAACTTTTTGCCCGGGGAGAAACTCTTTTCGTCGAATGATGCTATCATGAGCGAGTTTCATCCTCTCTTTTGAAATTTTGGCATTTTCATACGCATCATTGCGTAGTTCTTCTAACTCATTCAATTGCAGCTTGCGGGCTTCACCGGCCTTGTCCATGGCATAATTCAATTGCTTAATCGCCCAATACGCCTTGTGTTCGAGCTCAATGGGAAGATGGCAAGGTTTTCCATACACAAAGCGGAAAGGGGACATGCCAAGTTGATTCTTAAATGCGGTACGGTAGGCCCATAGCGAATCGGTCAATCTAAGGGACCAATCTTTTCGGGTAGGATTGACGGTTTTTTCAAGAATGTTCTTGATTTCCCGATTTGCTAGCTCGGCCTGTCCATTTGTTTGTGGGTGATATGTCGTTCCAACCTTATGAACGACACCATACTTTCTCATAAGCTTCTCGAATGGTCTATTGTAAAAGTGCGTACCATTATCGCTGATTATTGCTTTCGGTGCATCGAAGCTGGAAAGTATGTGTTCTTGCAGGAACTTTATCACCACTTTGTTGTCTTTAGTCTTGGTAGCTATAGCTTCCACCCATTTAGAAACGTAGTCTACCGCGACAAGGATGTATAGGAAACCAAAGGATGGAGGGAAATGACCCATGAAGTCAATACCCTAACAGTCGAATATCTCAATGATGAGTATAGGGGTAAGAGGCATCATGTCTCGTCGAGTGATGGCTCCCATCCGTTGACACCTATTGCATGATTTGCAAGCATCGTTCACATCCCGGAAGATTGTGGGCTAATAGAGGCCTCATTGCAGAATTTTAGCGGCCGTCTTTCTCGTCGAAAAATGACCTCCACAAGCTTTCGAATGACAAAACTGGATGACTTTTGGGATTTTATCATCCGGTACACATCGTCGGATGATTTGGTCTGCACAGTATTTAAAAAGGAATGGATCATCATAAAAGAACATGCGCGCCCAAGTAAGAAATCTCTTCTTATCTTGCGGTGTCCAGTCGGGAGGGACGACTCCTGTGACAAGATAGTTCACTATGTCCGTAAACCAGGGATATGAAGAGGTAGCGAAAAGCTGCTCATCCGGAAAATGTTCGTCTATGGGTAGGGGATCACTAGGCACGTCGGATGAAAGCCAAGATAAATGGTCGGCAACGACATTTTCTACTCCTTTCTTATATTTGATGGAGAGATTGAACTCTTGTAGGAGTAGGATCCACCTTATGAGGCGCGGCTTGGCATCTTTCTTCGCAAGTAGATACTTCAAAGTCGCGTGGTCGGTGAAAATAGTAATAGGAGAACCAATGAGATAGGACCGGAACTTATCGAGGGCAAAGACTACCGATAGCAACTCCTTCTCCGTGGTAGAGTAGTTGAGTTGAGGTCCGGTAAGAGTCCGACTGGCGTAGTAGATGACATGAGCTTGCTTATCTTGGCGTTGTCCCAAAACAGCTCCGATCGCGTAATCACTGGCATCACACATAAGTTCGAATGGTAAGGACCAATCCGGAACTTGCATGATGGGGGCGGACACAAGCATGTTCTTCAATTTGTCAAAAGAACTTTGGCATGCTTCAGTCCACTCAAATGGGGAGTCCTTCATGAGTAAGTTGCTTAAGGGCCTAGCGATGGCGCTAAAGTCCTTAATAAACCTTCGATAAAACCCCGCGTGACCCAAAAAGGAACGCACGTCTTTCAGCGATTTCGGTGGGGGAAGGTCAGCTATGACATCTGTCTTTGCCCTATCAACTTCTATTTCGTTGGATGAAACAATGTGGCCAAGAACTATTCCCTCGGTGACCATGAAATGGCACTTCTCCAAATTCAGCACTAAGTTCTTTTCCACGCAGCGGGTAAGTACTTTTTCCAGTTTTTCTAGACAATGATCGAAAGAGGTGCCAAAAACGCTGAAATCGTCCATGAACACTTCGAGTCCTCTCTCGACCATGTCGCTAAATAAGCTCAACACGCACCTCTGAAAGGTCGCGGGTGCATTACACAAGCCAAATGGCATCCGTTTGTAGGCAAACGTACCAAAAGGACAAATGAAGGTCGTCTTCTCCTGGTCAAGTACATGTACCTCAATTTGGTTATACCCGGAATAACCATCAAAGAAGCAATAGTAAGGGTGGCCCGCTACTCTTTCAAGAATTTGATCAATAAATGGCAAGGGGAAATGGTCTTTCCTGGTTCCCGCATTGAGTTTTCGGTAATCAATGCAAACGCGCCACCCGGTGGTGGTACGTTGGGGAACTAACTCTCCCTTGGCATTCTCGATCACAGTCATACCCGACTTCTTCGGGACGACTTGAATAGGGCTTACCCACTTGCTATCCGAGATTGGGTAGATGATCCCGTTATCCAATAATTTGATTATTTCAGTTCTCACAACTTCTTTTATGTTGGGATTCAGTCTTCTTTGCATTTCTCTAGAAGGTTTGACATCCTCTTCGAGATGGATCTTATGAGTGCAAATTAAAGGACTTATCCCCTTCAAATCAGCTATGCACCAACCAAAATCACTTTGGTGCTTCCTTAGAATTTTTAATAATTGACCCTCCTGCCCTTCATTTAGACTAGAGGAGATAACAACAGGAAATGTCTCATCCTCTCCTAGATATGCATATTTAATATGGGCGGGAAATTTTTCACTGTAGGGAACCATGTGTGTTTCCCTCGGAGGTAATTCCTCGAATCTCGAAACCCAATTAATCTCTCTCACGTCCTCGTCCGACTTACTCTCATCGAGTAGCTCGCTCAATTCTTCAACCTCCCTCTCGAAGGCGGTATACGTCCCCTCACTCTCGTGTCTCACCGCTAATCAGGATTCTAAATCATCGCCACAGTAATTCTCCTCAAAGTACTCCTCTACTATCTCATCTATGAGGCTCACCGCGTGAAGTTCATCTTCCTCCCCTGAATTTTGGCTATGTGGAAGATGTTAGTATCCAAGGTCATGTTCCCAAATGTGAGTTGCATTCGCCCATTCCTAGTATTGATGATTGCGTTAGCCGTAGCTAGGAAAGGGCGCCCAAGGATGATGGAAACATGATTACTCGAGTGGAAGGAGGGCTCCGTGTCCCAAATGACAAAATCCACTGGAAAGTAGAAAGTGTCAACTTGAACGATCACGTCCTCGGCTATACCTCGTGGGATCTTCACTGTTCGATCCGCTAATTGGAGAGTGACTTTCGTGGGCTTGAGGTCGCCCAAGTCAAGTTGCCTATAAATGGAGTAAGGGAGTATATTTACGCTTGCTCCCAAGTCAAGTAAGGCTTTTTCAATTTTATTCTCCCCAATGATGCAGGATATGGTGGGTGCACCGGGATCCTTGAACTTAGGCGGGAGTTCATTTAGTAGGATGGAGCTCACATTTTGTGCTAGAAAGACGTTCTTCTTCACTTTCATCTTTATTTTAACCGTCAGCAGGTCTTTGATGACTTTGCTATATGCTGGAATTTGTTTAATGGCCTCAAGGAAAGGTAAATTAAGCTTGACTTGCTTTAGCACTTCTAGCACGTCATCACGTAGGTTTCCTCTGTGGGAGGGAATCAACCTTTGAGGAAACGGTGCTGCGGAAGGCGATTTCACTACTACCTCTGGCTCACTAGCAGCTTCTTGGTCACTCTCATCCAAGGGGACATCTTCGGCCTCTTTCGTGCCGGGCGAAATCTCCTTGGCTTTCGTTGTGTCGGGTGGGGGAGGTGATAAATCAACAACTCTCCCACTACGAAGAGTGGTTACAACTTGACATTGCTCCTGATGTTCAGTGGAGGTGGAGCTAACGCTAGTTTGATCTTGGGGAGGTCGTTGGCCTTGGGCAGGAAATTTTCCCTTCTCTTGAACACTCAATGAGGATTGTATTTTAGACAGATTCGCATTTATGTCGCCAATCAGAGGATCATATTTGGCATTGGTTGCGGTCTGGTTTGCAATGAATTGATTCATGGTATCCTCGAGAGTTCTCCGCTGTGGTGGAATATAATTTCCTTGAGGTGGCGGTGCTTGCACATGTCCTTGCATGTGTGGAGCTTGTTGAAAGTGTTGTGGTGGAGGAGGGGCAACATGCGAAGGAGGGTTCATTGCGGCATGTAACACCCATAGCTAAAACCGGGATGATTTTTCCAAGAAGGGTTATATGAATTCCCGTGCGGGGCACTGAAATTGCCCTTAAAACCTCCTACACCACTAACTTGCTCTTGCAGCATTGCTTTGTAGGCGGGTATCTTCGGGAATTCCTCAGTTGAATGTCCCGCCTCACAAATAGCACACACCTTTACAACTGGGTTTGGAATGGGTCCAACTGTTCCTTTTCCATATATCTCGCACAAATCTAGAAATCCTATCTCAAGAGTCTCCAATCGGCTATCCGTCATAGAATTCTTATCTACATGGAATAGACCGGATGCTGATGGAGTAGTGGTCGCTTGTCTATATCTATTTTGAGTGTTGGGATCAGAAGTGTCCCAGGATTGGGTAGTCTCAGCGACATACCTCAAGTGAAGCTCAGCATCCTGGGCATCTAAATCGATGAATAGACCACTTCCCATTATTTCAACAAGTTGTTTAGAGTTAAGATTCAACCCATTATAGATAAAAGAGATGACTTGCGCTGAATCAAATCCATGATGGGGGTATGAAGCAACTAACTCGTTGAAATGTTCATAACATCGATGAAATGACTCATTTTCAGCTTTTCTGAATGCTTGAATTTGAGCCTTTATGGAGATTGTTCGATGTGGTGGGAAGAATTTCTTGAGAAATTTCGACTGTAGCTCATTCCAGGATGGAATCGAGCTTGGAGGTAAAGACCATAGCCAGGCCTTAGCTTTATCTTTGAGCGAGAAAGGGAAGAGTTTGAGGCGGATTATCTCTTGTGTGCAGGTTTGATCATTTAGAGTATCACACACGTCCTCAAATTCCCTAATATGGAGGTATGGCTTTTCAGAATCCATACCGTGGTAATGCGGTAGCATCTGGATCATCCCATTTTTGAAACGGAATTGCCCGGCATTATACGGGAGTATAATGCATCCCGAAGTGACAGTACGCTCGGGATATACGAATTCTCTAATCGGACGGTATGGGGGCTCTTCCTTACCGGCGGGTGCACTGCTGTGTTGAGACATCTCTCCCTCACTTACTGACTCGGTGTTCTCACTGGGTGTGCTCGAAGTGTGTCCTAAGAAGGGAAATGGAGTGTTATCGGAGACTGAGTGCGACGGTGTGGGAGGTGGGATCCAAAACTGTGGGGCGTTTGGAGTGTGGGGACTATCAGGATTATACTCAATAAGTGGATTTTCGTGAATACTGGTTGGAGTATTATGGGGTGTGGGAGTGGTTTCAGAATTTTGCATTAAAGCTTAAGAGAGATGATGGTGAATCTTTTAGTTTTTTTTTTTTTTTTTTTTTTTTTTTAATGTTTTTGGAATTTTTTTGGTCAAAGCTTCGGATTGACTCAATCTAATCCTAAGTCTACCTAATTCCCCGGCAAGGGCGCCAAAAACTTGACGCGACTGAAAATGTGTCTCAGAAATGCGTTCACTCTAGGCTCAAGTGTAAGCCTGTCGCTCAAGTAATAATCCGACAAGTCGGGTATCGATCCTCAGGGAAAAAGGACAACGAAGTTGTGACGACGGAAAAGACGGAGGAATCCTAACCTTGACTCTAAAAAATAAAGGGAAAATGATTTGTTTTTGGGAATGGTTACAACTAAATGCAAAGATGAAATTATGAAAAATGCAACTACACTAAGTTACCTAAAATATGAATAAAAATTGATTTTGAAACTTTTGACAAAGTGATGGGAAAAACGAGGACGGGAATACAATCCCCCAACCCTAATGTAGTGCAGTGGTAATATTAATCATAAATTTATCGGATTGATCTGACCCGGAATTTAGTACTCCCAATCATTATGTATACGAGGTTCAAGCCCGCGTCATACCTAATCTGAGGATGAGTAAATCAGTATCGCGATAGTGACACTCGAATTGCACTCTAAATCATCACGAGTACCCAGAGGCAAACATGATATAAAGATCTACAATTATTATGTCATTATGCAATACGATCATAGCCAATCAATAAATTCATCGGATTAATTTTACACACATACACTAACACCTCAAGTTGGGTTCATGTACCCCGACCTTGGTAAATTTAGCCTAACACGTTGAATTCAATGAAAACATTAATTAAAGTGTAGGAATTCATGATTAATCTAAGAAGAATGATAATTAGATGTAGAAACGAATTAGCAATAAATATTACTCACTAAAATTACTCAATCAATAAGTGAAACAATAAATGAAATTGACACTCACAACAATTACTGGATAAATCTTCAAACTTTGAATTAAAACTGCAATTCTTAGCTAAACTAGGGTTTTTGGAAAAGAAGCAGGAAACCCTACTAATTCTTCGTACCAATAATAACAATAAATCGGGTCTTAAATACCCTACAATAATATCGGAGGTCAACTGCACTAGGAACCTTTTTAGGAGAAGAAAAGATTTCCAGATCTCGAGGACCGGACCGGTCCGGGTCTTAGGCGGACCGGTCTGCCCCCAAGGCGGATCGGTTCTTTTTATTTTGGGGCGGACCGGTTCTTTTTATTTTGGCCTCCTTCGGTTTGCATGCGATCCGGGGTCTTCTGGAGTTTGGCAAGGCGGACCGGTCCGAGGCAGGGGCGGACCGGTCCTGCTATTTGACTTTCTGGCTCATCTTTGACTGCTCATAACTTTTGTTCCGGGATTCCGATTGGGGTGCCGTTTCTTCCTTTGTGCTCGTGAATGAGATGTCTTCAACTTCTCTTTAGGTACCTCATCCGAATTCCGTGTATAAATTACGCTTTTGCCCTTGAGACTTTTCCTTCTTTCTTTCTTGATTCTACCGATTTCTTTCTTTCGTTTCTTGACATCAAATACCTGCAAAATCACTAAAAAAATACCAGAAACTCGGTGTACTCATTAGGATAAGTCAGTAGCACAGTTATGAGATAAATCCAACTCAATTACGTTGTTCGAGGTGCTAAAAGTAACTAAATCAAAGGATAAATTAGGAAGAATTTATGCCTAATCAGGGGTAATGAAATGAAAGGGTAATATTTAGGCTCAAAGGGGTTGATGAGGGGAAATATATAAGGTGAGGTCAATGTCAATATGGGTGATATACAAAGAATGCCTATGATCATTTTATAAAGTTTATACAATTCTCGAGTCAAAACAATATATGAAAATCATGATCAAGTAACACATTTCAAGATATAAACTCAATTAACGAACGATCAATGAAAGAAGAGTGAAATTACCGACGAATTCAACATTTTCAAAGAGGAATGAATAGTGTATACCCTCACAAATGATGAAAGGTACAAAGCTTACTCGGTATAAGCATATACAATGCAACAAAAGATTACCGAGTTATAAAAATCTTAAACCAAATCAACAGAACAATAAAAGTGCATGTGCTCACAGGATTAAAGTTTAATTCATGAAGTTATTCATAATATCAATAATGGAGGACTAGAGTCTAATAACTTCTAAAATCGAGAACATGCATCATTGAGCTGTCTATTGGATCGGGAAATTATTGAAATTTATCATCGGAAACAAAGGCAAAACGTCCAATAAAGGAGAAAAAAGAAAGAAAATCTTTTTGAAATTTTCAATTTTTCTAAGAAAAGCATACTAAGTAACTAACATGTGAGCAAAAACATGGACTAAATAAAGAAATGGATAGAATATCCCACACTCCTAACTTAAAATTTGACATTGTCCTCAATGTTAATTAAGAACCAAGTTAAAGAGAGGAAAATAGCGATATTACCCAAAATTGGAGCGATCCCCATAAGAACAACTCTAAAGAATCTACAAAACAAGTTAGTACCGAGCATAGAAAAAATAAATAACAAAAAGTTAACTAATTACACTAGACTAAATTAAAAAGGAAAGAAATGATAAAAAGAAAGAAAGAATAAAAAGCTAACTATATACAACCTACTATTTAGGCTTCACTGTGACACCCCGCCCAATTAAATATAGGGTGATCAGTCCTCTACCAATTCAAAACAGGATATTCAGTTGGTTCATTCTCAGCATCACTGTCGAAAAACTTTTTAACATATTAATCTCCTAATATAAAATTAAGCTAGGTGTCAAAACATTGCCAATTTTAATAATACCAAGTAAATTCATTTCTTTCCATCTTAAAATATAAACCATTCCCCACACATAAGAATGTAAATAAATACTGAACATGAATCAAGTACTGCAATAAATAATACTGAGTAAAACTCTGAGTTCAAAACTCCAAACCATACAATAAACTGAATACAAAATCTCTAATGGAAGAACTAGAAGTGGGCGACATATACCCTAAACAAGAAGTCTAGATGAAACTGAATGGAAATGATAGATGCATCTACTGCAAGGACCTACAGCTTCCACAACAGCTGCAACATGTCAAGCAATCCAAATCTCTAAATCTGATACTCCTGTGGCTGAGCACCTGATATAATACATATATATAGCAAAATAGAGAAGAGATACAAGAAACGGGTCAGAGCCCGATGTGTAAAAATATTTTAGCAAGTATTTAAAACTAGTTCTTAAAACAAGTCTTATACGCATGTTAGTTATCGAACTCTCACATGAGTTCCTCACCTCTCGTCTATTGTGCACGCCTAACGTACATCTAATCTCCCCTAGTTATACCTCCCAGTCTAACTAGTCAGAAACCATACTAATACTAACTATTCTCACTAGTAGTATTCCCGTATCGCCCATACAATACGCTATTCAGATAGTTTATCTCACATACTAAATTTCATTATTCGCCGTTTGAATGGTTAATCTTTTATTCACTAAGATCATTTTACTTCTCAATTTCATTTTATCTACTAGTCTCACAAAGTAGAAATTTATCCAATTACACTCATACATATATATAGTCTCATCATCCTTATATATATACACTAATCCTGCACCCTTAGGTTAAGACCGCATGGTACAATGCAATAATTATTATTATTACCAAATCTACTAATTTCACACAGTAGCAATATTCACAAGTCCATATATATATATATATATATATATATATATATATATATATATAGTCACATCATCCCTATACATATATATATATATATAATAATCTTGCACCCCCGGATAAGTCCCATTAGTGCACATATCCAGAAAATCATGCATCCACGGGTTAGCACCCATTAATGCACCTATCAATAATAATTCAGCACCCCCGGGTTATCACCCATTAGTGCGCCTAACAATAGAATATTACATCCCCGGGTTAGCACCCATTAATGCACCTATCAATAATCATTCAGTACCCCCGGGTTATCACCAATTAGTGCTCTTAACTATAAGGTTCTTGCACCCCCGGGTTATCACCCATTAGTGCTCTTAACAATAATATCACATAATAGGCATACACACATCCTATTATAATTTATAGGTATTTCTCCAACCTACATATATACTCTTCGTACGTATTTTAATCTCATCTCTACATATTGTATAAATATTTAGATTACTATCGCTCTCGTAATCTCCAAGGTATACTCTCTCTCTCTATACCAAAATAATTAAAGTATTTATTCTCACATACTTTCCTGAAATTCCATCTTATTTAAATTTACTAATTGGCAGTTCCTCTCACTCCAATAAACCGGTAAGTTCAAAACTAGACTTTGAGAAAAATCCCCAAAATTCCCTCTGTCGCTCGAACCAGAAGGGTTGTCGTTTGAACGACTTCCACCTGTCATTCGAGCGGCTTCGCGCGAGATGTCATCTCGCTCAAACGACTTCGCGCGAGATCTCCATCTCGTTTGAACCACTTCACGCGAGATCCCCATCTCGTTTGAACCACTTCGCGCGAGATTGCTCTGTTCGTCTTCTTCACCAAACTTCAACGTTTTTCACCATTTTTGAACCTACAAACCTCTAAGATTCAATTCCCAACAACTCATCATCAATACCCATCAACCCCTAACAGGTTATAGATCATTTCTATCATCCTAGGATCCTTAATTCGTTATTAATCATCATAATTACATAAATCCCCAAATTAATTCACATGAACCCTAGTTTTCCAAATTCCAATTCAAGAACCTAATCAACCCAGATTCGTTCATCAATATATAATCCAATTCCATGATTAATCCTCTACATACATTAATGAATTCCAACCACTAATTAAACCAATCCTTAATCATAATTTAAATCTCCAATTTTCACCCAATTTACATATAAATCATGATTAATTCCACCTAGACATGATTATTGCTAAAAGAAAGCAAGTAATAAACACTTGCCTCGAATATGACGGTCTGATCCATTGGTGATGTTGGTATATACACGTTCCTCTCTTCGCGATCTACGCGTTGGTGGTCACGTTTGTGCAAGGTGATGCCAAATGAGCCTTCTCTCTTGGAAATTGGTTCTCCCTCACACCCTCCATGGCCGTTCTTGATTTGTGTAACCTATTAACCCTAATGGAATTTCCTTAACTGATATAATTAATCCCAATTTTCGTCCATTAATTTAGCCCAAAAATACAATTTACCAAAATTCCCTCTCGGGGTGCTGGTTAGGCCTAAAATCTCCCCGCGACCCAAACTAAACACCCGGGTATACTATTTTGACTATCTTGACCCTTCCGGGATCAACGGCGCACTCGAAATGACCATACGAGTTAATAAAAATAAATTATCTTTTTATTCCATTCCATTCAATTAGTCTCGACACGACTCACATGCGTGTCAGACTTAAATTATCAAACTGTCGTATTTCTCACTTCCGACAATTTATCAAATATCATAATTCCATATTAAATATCACACAGTAATATTTAACAGTTCACAATAATAAGTATTAACCCTTGGAACGCTAGTTAATAATTATTTTAAATCCGGATTAATATCAAATTAATTTCTCACATTTTAATTTAATTAATCCAATAACAATAATTAATCACATATTTATTCCCATAATAATAATTAATCACATAATTATTTAAATCGTCAAAAATACGGGGTGTTACATACTCCCCCCCTTACAACGGAATTTCGTCCCGAAATTCGAAAAAAGTATACCAGGTACAGACAACGCTGTAAAAATATTACGCATCGTATCCCGACGCTCACAAGTAAGCTACTCCGTATCACCCATATAGTACGCTATCAAATATCCTTAATAATGAAAACTTCACATGTGTTTGCTTTAAACTCCAGGTTACCCTGTCGTATAGGCTCTTGCCCAAGCCTTTCTGCTTAAGTTTCACTACTTCAACATTATTTTAGATATTCACTATCTAGTCTTCTACTATTATCATCTTAGTAGATTTATCCTCTTTTCATATACATACGACTTCGTCTCGTGTCGTTCATATAAGTAAATTGGTGGTGCAATATATATTTCACACACAATATATACGATAGTATCGATTCTTCTCCGACATTTGTAATCATAACTGGTTCCTCACCTTTAACTATTTAGTAGGACAACAACCAGGTTTATCATGCCGTACTTTCACTGGCACTCTACCCGAACGTGAACTTACAGGAGTTATTTGGACACAAACTCCACTAGTGGAAGGTACTACTCTCGTCCTCCCCTAAGATCTCAGGGTTCACATAAAATTTTCTCTCCCGCATTCGATTAGACCGCTTGTCTTGCCCATCCCTCTGTGGGTATTAGGCCGTACTCAATCGCATCTTAGTACCTATAATCTCACCATCTCAGCTACATGATAAGATCCTTGGGGATACTCTTCCATTCTCTAGTGGAAGGAGTCCCTACTGGTTTCGAATCGTCACTATTTTTCTAACAGTTAGCTGACCCACTGCAGACTAACTTTGAAGGTTACTCTTCATTAAACCTATCACCACTGTTGTTTGTATTCTAACACATCTTGTCTTTCTTGAATAAATTTCAATTTATCTTGAAATGTAAGTCTATGACAAAACATCGTGAATAAGCTCCGGCTTACCCGACTACATGTTATCGAATTCACATGCTAATCACAATCCATTACCTGATTCAATCCCTTAGGGCGCCCATACACCCTATACCTCACGCATCATTATACAAAAGACATAAAATTTTCTTACCTAAATTCTTGCACACTCGGTATGCTGATGTGGTAGGGGTAAACTCAACCGCCCCACTAACCATAACTTAGTCAATCCTTCAATGGTATAATTGCTTTATTCAGAATGATACTGAGACTAGGCGACTCTATTGTGCTTAAGTCATAAACGAATTATTAACTCTCAATTATATCCTCCTATAGGTACAATAACCAACATACAAAACTTATGTACTATCGGCCAAACTTCTCTCCAATTCCCGACGTTCGTTAGTTTCATGCGTGGGATGTCTCGCAAAGCGAAATCCAAATAAGGAACCCCCCCCGATACACTACTATCTAACCTAGCCTGTTGTCGAGGTTCGTAAAGCGTTCGATACATACTATGTACTTTCCCACAATATACGTATTGTGATATAAAATTTTACTCGTCCACTCTCATGTCCCTAAAAATGTAACATGAAGCATGGCGCCCACACTATCCCAAGTACTTGGCGCTATAGATATATAACGAGCTATATTTTGCCGCTCGATAAGAACACAATGTATTCTAAGTCTTAACAGACAAATAAATTCCTATGCTCGGAAATCACATTTAATTAGACACTATACTCGCTAAGGTCTATAATACCATAAAAGTTTCATATATACTCATATTTGGGCCCAACCCTATTTCAGGTGGCGCCGCACAAAACTAAGATCACTCCTCCTGGAGTATCCGATACAACAGTCATAACACTACATATTTACTATCGTTTAACCATACGGTAATTAATCACTACACATTACCATAATAAACTCTACTAAAGCTGACTCACTGCAGTAGTAAATTATAACAACAAAACAAATTTTTAGGGCCCGCCCGATTTCCTCATGAGCAATCATCAAAATGCCCTGCTAACAATGAGAAATCCGTTTGTAACAAGACTGTTAAACTAACGTTCCCACTAAACTTGACCTGCACACGAAGTTTAGGGTTTCCAATTTACGTAAAAGTTATGGCACACCCATGTCACTAGAATCTATCCTTTACTCACAAGGAAGAAGCTAAACCTCACCAGTCTCGCCAAATCACAGGGTCTCAACACGTGGCTGCCATCACGACCCATGAACATCTGCAATCATCATACATCCTAGGATTTCATCCTATAGTTGTCCCCTCTCACCATAGACAATTTATTCCATCTTGTGGATTTCACACCCATTATTAAAACGTTGGCCCAAACTCTCCAAGCCTCAATTATATCTTTATAAACTCCCGTTTACATCCCGGGTCCCGTAGACTCTGACATATGGTATGCTACTATTAACGAGGACTCTACTGGTCCATCCTGAACCCATCATTCTCGGGTTATAAATTTCCTGGGCCTAATTCTCTTGACCCCAAATTCTTTCGCTGGAAGTCTCGCTCCTCCAGTCATTATGCTTAACTGGCACGGTTTACACTTTCTAATCTCTTCGGTCTCACTTCTCAATTGTGGACACATTTAACACTTGTATTTCTACTTCCTTCACATAAGGAAAACTTCACGAACTATTTCCCATCACTGGTCCCACTGACCATTTTGGGATTGTCCTTCTCTCGGACCTCGACAGTCTCAACTCACTATTATTCTTCCATTGTCCCTTTGGCTACGCTAGCTATTCAGAACTATGGTTGGCCTCTACAGCCTGATTGACTTCATCGTCCTCTTGAATTTAATCACTTAAAATCATCTAACCGAGTTCCCTATCGGGTATACTCCCATGTGGTGTTTCACTAACACCGTTGAATTCAATTTCTGCTCTTCAGCAGGTTCGTTAGCCCTCTTTACTCCCTTCTCTTAGGAGGACTGTAATCACTAGCAATCATATAACTTTGATGACATCAACATTAGTCATCTTAGCTGTATTTCTCATCCATACTAGTATTCTGCTCACGGGTTTTTATCAACTATAAACCCTTTAGATAATTTATACCCCTCTCCCAGGTACGAAGTTCATTATGCAATTCAACCTCTCTCTCATGATCGGTTTCTATCTTACCCATCATTTTAACATCAAAATTTCACTCGCATTTTGTTACCACATCGAATGGAAGACCTCACGGTCAACTCGTACCCAATTTCTCTCTAAATTTCAAACACACCTCTTCATACATGGTGATTGCCTCTAATCACTACACGATGCTCCTAAGAGCTATAACTTTTAACTCCAATTTAATTATGAGTGCCGTCACGCCCCACTTTACACAATTGCCTTCGGATTTTCTACCTCCCCTGGTCTATTACACTTTCTCATTTTCTTTTCTGCATCTTCACCGATGGGTTTTCAAAAAATTCCCTCTGATTTCCCCTTTATCGATTATGCTAGGTGGCCCTAAATTCACTCCACCATTACCTATGACTGTGTCCTGGGAACCCACAGTTCCCGAGTGACGATTTTACTATCTCTAGTTTAAGTAATTCTCGTGGTGATTTTTGTCCCAACCACTCTTACCCGATTACTCTATGTCTTCTGTTGAGCCTCTTCTCCAGTGATTCTTCTTACGACCCTCGCTGGTCGTTCTAAAATGTTCGGGGTTCAAATCACACCGAATTTCATATAATAAGTCACATCCATTATAATTCGTAGCAGGAGAATGTAAGTCGCATACGTGAGGGGACACAACAATCCTATCATAAGGCTCTACATCAAAGAACGATACGCTGAAACGTAATAAGCCGCACAGATCCTAAGGACACTAGAACCTGATGCTCTGATACCACCTGTGACACCCCGCCTAATTAAATATAGGGTGATCAGTCCTCTACCAATTTAAAATAGGATATTCAGTTGGTTCATTCTCAGCATCACTGTCGAAAAACTTTTTAACATATTAATCTCCTAATATGAAATTAAGCTAGGTGTCAAAATATTGCCAATTTTAATAATACCAAGTAAATCCATTTCTTTTCATCTTAAAATATAAACCATTCACCACACATAGGAATGTAAATAAATACTGAACATGAATCAAGTACTGTAATAAATAATATCGAGTAAAACTCTCAGTTTAAAACTCCAAACCATACAATAAACTGAATAAAAAATCTCTGATGTAAGAACTAGAAGTGGGCGACATATGCCCTAAACAATAAGTCTAGATGAAACTGAATGGAAAGGATAGATGCGTCTACTGCAAGGACCTACAACTTCCACAACAGCTGCAGCACGTTAAGCAATCCAAATCTCTAAATCTGATACTCCTGTGGCTGAGCACCTGATATAATACATATATATAGCAAAAGAGAGAAGAGATACAAGAAACGGGTCAGAGCCCGATGTGTAAAAATATTTTAGCAAGTATTTAAAACTGGTTCTTAAAACAAGTCTTATATGCATGTTAGTTATCGAACTCTCACATGAGTTCCTCACCTCTTGTATATTGTGCACGCCTAACGTACATCTAATCTCCCCCTAGTTATACCTCCCAGTCTAACTAGTCAGAAACCATACTAATACTAACTATGCTCACTAGTAGTATTCCCGTATCGCCCATACAATATGCTATTCAGATAGTTATCTCACAGACTAAATTTCATTATTCGCTGTTTGAATGGTTAATCTTTTATTCACTAAGATCATTTTACTTCTCATTTTCATTTTATCTACTAGTCTCACAAAGTAGAAAGTTATCCAAGTACACTCATACATATATATAGTCTCATCATCCTTATATATATACACTAATCCTGCACCCTTAGGTTAAGACCGCATGGTACAATGTAATAATAATTATTATTACCAAATCTACTAATTTCACACAGTAGCAATATTCACAAGTCCATATATATATATATATATATATATATATATATATATATATACTAATCTTGCACCCCCGGCTAAGTCCCATTAGTGCAATATTCAGAAAATCATGCATCCCTGGGTTAGCACCCATTAATGCACCTATTAATAATAATTCAGCACCCCTGGGTTATCACCCATTAGTGCGCCTAACAATATAATATTTCATCCCCGGGTTAGCACCCATTAATGCACCTATCAATAATCATTCAGCACTCCCGGGTTATCACCCATTAGTGCTCTTAACTATAAGGTTCTTGCACCCCCGGGTTATCACCCATTAGTGCTCTTAACAATAATATCACATAATAGGCATACACACATCCTATTATAATTTATAGGTATTTCTCCAACCTACATATATACTCTTCGTACGTATTTTAATCTCATCTCTACGTATTGTATACATATTTAGATTACTATCGCTCTCGTAATCTCCAGGGTATACTCTCTCTATCTATACCAAAATAATTAAAGTATTTATTCTCACATACTTTCCTAAAATTCCATCTTATTTAAATTTACTAATTGGCAGTTCTTCTCACTCCAATAAACCGGTAAGTTTAAAACTAGACTTTGAGAAAAATCCCCAAAATTCCCTCTGTCGCTCGAACCAGAAGGGTTGTCATTTGAACGACTTCCACGTGTCGTTCGAGCGGCTTTGCGCAAGATGCCATCTCGCTCGAACGACTTCGCGCGAGATCCCCATTTCGTTTGAAGCACTTCGCGCGAGATCGCGCGAGATTGCACTGTTCGTCTTCTTCCCCAAACTTCAACGTTTTTCACCATTTTTGAACCTAAAAACCTCTAAGATTCAATTCCCAACAACTCATCATCAATACCCATCAACCCCTAACAGGTTATAGATCATTTCTATCATCCTAGGATCCTTAATTCGTTATTAATCATCATAATTACATAAATCCCCAAATTAATTCACATGAACCCTAGTTTTCCAAATTCCAATTCAAGAACCTAATCAACCCAGATTCGTTCATCAATATATAATCCAATTCCATGATTAATCCTCTACATACATTAATGAATTCCAACCACTAATTAAACCAATCCTTAATCATAATTTAAATCTCCAATTTTCACCCAATTTACATATAAATCATGATTAATTCCACCTAGACATGATTATTGCTAAAAGAAAGCAAGTAATAAACACTTGCCTCGAATATGACGGTCTGATCCATTGGTGATGTTGGTATATACACGTTCCTCTCTTCGCGATCTACGCGTTGGTGGTCACGTTTGTGCAAGGTGATGCCAAATGAGCCTTCTCTCTTGGAAATTGGTTCTCCCTCACACCCTCCATGGCCGTTCTTGATTTGTGTAACCTATTAAACCTAATGGACTTTCCTTAACTGATATAATTAATCCCAATTTTCGTCCATTAATTTAGCCCAAAAATACAATTTACCAAAATGCCCTCTCGGGGTGCCGGTTAGGCCTAAAATCGCCCCGCGACCCAAACTAAACACCAGGGTATACTATTTTGACTATCTCGATCCTTCCGGACTCAACGGCGCACTCGAAATGACCATACGAGTTAATAAAAATAAATTATCTTTTTATTCCATTCAATTAGTCCCGACACGACTCACACGCGTGTCAGACTTAAATTGCCAAACTACCGTATTTCTCACTTCCGATAATTTATCAAATATCATAATTTCATATTACATATCACACAGTAATATTTAACAGTTCACAACAATAAGTATTAACCCTTGGCACGCTAGTTAATAATTATTTTAAATCCGGATTAATAACAAATTAATTTCTCACATTTTAATTTAATTAATCCAACAACAATAATTAATCACATATTTATTCCCATAATAATAATTAATCACATAATTATTTAAATCGTCAAAAATACGGGGTGTTACATTCACACTAACTATACACTAGAAGTCTAAATAGTTGAGGGTCCACCGTGAAAACAATTTGACTTTGGAGGATAATCGGTGTACCCTCACACACAAGCATGCCCTTCGAAAAATATGAATTCTGTTTGAACAACGAAAGGCATGTGTAAGGCGGAAGAAATGAACCATCCCCAATTAAAAATTTTGGCGGGAGGATGGGGGATTTGGATTGACTGGGTGACAAAAACATGTGGGGACCGAGAAAAGCAGAATATCCTCCCAAGGATTTTGAAATTTGAATGGGAGGTGGTGCACACAAAGGCAAAGATGCGATCGTCTAAGGCGACTCGAGCAAGTACTCCTCATCGACGAAAAGGTTTAAAACATTAAAGTTTGAAACTGAATCATCGGCTACTTGTGACTGTGTGATAACAGAGAATGAAAATGGGGAGGAATGAAATCTGAACTCATGAGATGAATCATCATCGCATGAAGAATGAGTTTCGAAGGAAATAATATCATTTTCAATGAAATGTTCTTCTTTGGGGGCCAAAGAAGAAATCTTTTCATTGCAAATAGATATTACGTCATTTTCATCCTCACTTTCAATATCTATTACGCAATGGGCAAAGTCAAGAATGGTTTGTTCCAAAGTAGGCCCAAAGTCGTCATTTGGTTCAAAACATTCCTCGACTTCAAAAGTCTCGGAAGCAAAATCGTCGTCGGACTCAAATAATAAATCCAACTCATGTTCCCACAAACGATTTTCTTCCCGATAACGATTTTCAATTTTCTCATTTTCAAGCATACGCAAGCCCTCGCCAAAAGTCATAGGCCGAGGTGCGGATACTTGAAAATGAGAACTTTGAAAATTATCATCAGACTTAAACTTAAACTCATTATTATAGGAATTTTGAAAACTATTGCAATTCGTTTCAAAATTCCTATTATAAGGAGGTAAAGGCCCAAAATCATTATCATCATCATCAAAATACACGCACTCCAAAGCTTGACTTTTGTAATACTCGCCCAAAGTCATTTTAGATGTTGCAATTTTTGGAGATTCTAAGTATTGACCAAAAGTCAAAGGTTTGCGAGAATTTTGAGAATTATCATAATGATTACTGAAAGAATTGGAATAAGACATGCTTACCCCTAAAATGCCTCGAAGTGGCGAATTCCTAAAAGTAAATGTGCGCGCGAGAAATTCGAGCATTTTTAAGTGCTCAAATGTGGAAGTCCTGCAAAAATATTAGCAAATAGAAAGAAAATACTACAAAATACTAAATCAAATAAAGTCTAAAACAAACTCATCCCTGACAACGACGCCATTTGATAGGCAGGATTTCGCTGCGGCGCGAGAGTCACCTACGCGCCGGTCATTTTGAATTTGACTCACCTGAACTATACAAAAACCTAAACTTATGACTAAACTCAACGAGTGAGTATAGCGGCTAAGTCCGGGTATCGAAAATCCACAGAGACGAGTTGCTAGAATTTATAGGATTTAATACTCCTAAATAAAAGTGTAAAAGGTGATTACAAACTAAAAAGAAAAAGATGCACAAAAGGGAAATATTAATCTAGGCGAGTGTATTGAAACTAGATTAACAAAGCGAGTAAAACTATATGCTGCGTCGAATATCCCTCACCCGAGTTAATTAGTATAAAATAGTCATATGGGTTGACGAGTTATTACAAATGCGTCTCGTTTCGACAGTTAATTGAACCAAGGGTTGTCACTCCCCTAAATCCACATAAAAGCCTAATACGATTTTGGCATCAACAAATACTCCGAAAATTACGCATGTAAGGTTGTAAGCACGGAACATACATGATATGCCTCGTCAAATTCCCTGGGCATAATAACTAGGACAACGCACCTGAAATAGATCCGTAAACTCCATCACCAAAGTAAAGCAACATGTCAACCCGGAATGAGTTCAATCCGACACAATCTAGACTAATTTAGCTAGAAATCATGTTAAAAACGCGATAAAAAAATGCGGTAAATAAACACAATAAATCTACACTAGAAATCAACTAAATCAAAGCATTTAAATAAAGCATGTAAACCTAATTACAAAGCAAGAAATAAGTAAATACACACTATATTAATGGAGTGGATGATGAATAGTACAACTTACAAACCCAATTGGGTGTCAATCCAAAGAGAAATGAAGAAGAACTCTCCAAAAACCCTCAAACCCTAAGCTATTCTAACCAAAAACGAAATATATGAAAATAGAAACCAAAATACCTTTATATAGTAAGTTATAAAAGAAATAAAGGAAAAAGAAAAGAAAAGGAAAAGATCTCAAAATATCTGGTAATCTCGGTCGATCGCGACCGGGGGCCAGGCGACCGCGCCTTCTTGAAAAGTACACTGTCTCCTTTCCACGGAAAAATGCCAAAATGTGGTCGATCGGGCCTTAGACCACGGTCGACCGGTACTCTATTTTCTGCAATTCTTTGGTCCATGAAGAGGGGGAAAAGGTTGCATACGAAAACGACAATAACTTCATCATCCGGACTTAGAATTGCGCATCGTTTACGGCCACGTGAAGCTTGTTCAACGAAATACGAATCCGTGGAAATTCCATGAGCCGAAGATGAAATGTGAATTGACTAAAATGCCATTGAAGTAGCGTTCGACGACGAAACTTCTCCGAAATGCAACTGATCCTCACTTTTAGCGTTCCAATACCTACAAAAGCACAATTAACCCCTGCAAAGCATGTATATATCCAAATCCAAGGTTGTCTGGTTATTGAGCATAAATATAGGCATTAAGGACCGTAAAAATGCTAGAATGCATAAAGATAACGGGCGAAAATATGCAATATTCGATACGAATCACCACTCTCATCATTTTTATTCAGAAAAATATACCTAATTGATTGATTCTCCAATTTCAGTATACTGAAGGAAGAGCTAGTTCTGCATGAAATCGTAAATGGATTGCATTTAACATTAAAAGTCGATAGTATTATTTTGTAACCTCATAATAAGTTGACCCTTATTGTAACTAAAATTGTATATTAAATGGATAGAAGAATATACTTACTGATCACAGGGATATTCTTTTGTATATTGTGGCTCATAATTTTGCATAAAAGACCCTGGCCTAATAAATCGGGCATGACAATTTCCGTTAAGACATGTTAATATGATTGTTTAGGTCTTATAGATGCTTCCATTCTTGTAATCCATTATCTTCTTCAACTGCCAAGAACCATTATCAATGTTGGATAACCAAATAAAATAAAAGAAGGGTCATTTGGCCTTTGGCCCCCACATGTTATGATGTATATCATTTCGGGTGACAAAGTTTTACGTGTTATCAATTTGGGTACCGTTTTCACTTATTCTGACTTTATACGAAAAGTGTTGAACGTGAATATGGAACTCATTTTGATAATATGCTACTTTGTCACCCGAAGTGATATACGCCATAACAAGTGGGGGTCAATGGCCACATGATCCATAAAAGAAAAAGAAGCAGGTAAAATGTAGTTCATAAATAAATCAAATAACAGATCTAAAATATCTTGAAGAGTCACAAACACCTCCCACGGGACCATTGTAACTCGTTGGAACCGACCGCGTAGTCACGGCGCTCCCGATTTGAGTGTACAACATAAATTTTTAAAAGTTAGCCTTAAGCAAAAAAAATGCCGTCAACTGGTAAAAATGTAAAACAGTCATAAAACGGTCCCGTAAGAGTCACGAACACCTCGCACGAGACTAATGTAACTCGTAGGAACCGATCGCGTAGTCATGGGGCTCCCAATTTGAGTGTACGACATAAATTTGTAAAAATTTACACTTGAGCAGAAAAATATGACATTAGAGGGTGAAAGAGTAAAACAACCACAAAACGGTCCCTTAAGAGGCACGAACACCTCATACGGGACACATTTAACTCATAGGAACCAACCGCGTAGTCACGTGACTCCCGGTTTGAGTGTACAACGTAAATTTGCAAAAAGTTACTTAAGCATAAAAATGTCCCATCAAAGGGTGAAAATGTAAAACATCCACAAAATAGTCCCTTAAGAGGCACGAACACCTCGCACGTGATCAATGTAACTCGTAGGAATCAACGCGTAGTCATGTGACTCCCGGTTTGAGTGTACGACTTAAATTTGTAAAAAGATAGGCTTAAGCAAAAAAACATGCCTTCAAAGGGTGAAAACGTAAAACAACCACATAACGGTCCCAAAAGAGTCACGAACACCTCATACGGGATCAATGTAACTCGTAGGAACCAACCGCATAGTCTCGCTGCACCCGGTTTGAGTGTATGACCTAAATTTGCAAAAAGTTAGACTTAAACATAACAACATGCCATTAAAGGGTGAAAACGTAAAACAACAACAAAACGGTCCCTTAAGAGTCACGAACACCTTGCACGGGACCAATGTAACTCATAGGAACAGATCGTGTAGTCACGACGCTCCCGGTTTGAGTGTACGATCTAAATTTGTAAAAAGTTGAGTTAAGCATAAAAACATGCCATCAAAGGGTCAAAACGTAAAACAACCACAAAACAGTCCCGTAAGAGGCACGAACACCTCGCACGGGACCAATGTAACTCATAGGAACCGACCGTGTAGTCACGGCACTCCCGGTTTGAGTGTACGACATAAATTTATAAAAAAGTTAGACTTAAGTATAAATTGTTATTGCTCCAATAAAATACAACAATCACTGCTTTATATTATAAATTGTTATTATCTTTTGAAGTCAGATTGATAATAATTTATTTTGTATTTTTGTCAAATGAAAATGGATTTGCAACACATGAAAAAGTCAATGGATACAAAGGAGCTAGGTATGTAGCTACTCGGATACTATGTTCGTGCGGGCTCGTATATATTATTCTTAGATGTTAAATCGGAGGAAGGGATTTTTTGGTAGTTTACCTGCGATTTTTGTTGTTGTTGGGTTTATTTTAATGTTAAAACATGTTGGATTTCATGAATAAACAAATAAAACTCTGTCAAAATTTTTTAAAATTAAATAGTGTTTTAAATTGATCAAGTCAAACATACATGCATTTGAAGTTATACAAACCCATGTAGTAATTTATTTTTGTATCTTGTGCAGGTTGATGATGGATTTTGCTTGGAGTTATTATGTTCGTGGTGTCTTGGATGTGCAGTTTCCTATAGTGTAGGGGAACGATTTTTTCGTCGTCGTTTTAGTTTACGTGGATTTTTTTAACATCTTTTGATGTGTTAATGTATTAGGTTAGATCATGTTTACATCTTTTGTTATGTTCTTTTTTGGGAGGCATTTATTTTGTACCTTTATACTTGGATTGAGATGGAATATTATTTTTTAATTCATATTTATGAGATTTGGTTGAAAATTGTGGAACTTTGTATTACTTATGATTGTATGAAAAATGCGTAATGTTATTTTGGATTATAAGGTTGCACGTTTGATGAAAAAAGTGCGGGTTTAAAAGTGCTTCCAATTGAGAAAAAAATAATAGGTAATAAATAAAAATATAGTACTTTTGGCAACACAATTTTTTGGCTCCAAAAGTTATCATCTACATCTATCACTTTGGATATGGCAACACATATTTGGTTGCGAAACGATAAATTTTGGCAACACAAGGGCTGTGTTGCCAAAGGTATAGCTTTTGGCAACACAAATGTTGTGTTGCCAAAAGGTTATACCTCTGCCCACACATATCTTGTGTTGCCAAAGGTATTGCTTTTGGCAACACAAGAGCTGTGTTGCCAAATGTATAACCTTTTGGCAACACAGCTCTTGTGTTGCCAAACGATATACCTTTTGGCAACACAATGTGACACCCCGACTAATTAAATACCGGGTAGCTACTCCTTTATTAAATCAATACAAAATGCCAAGTTGGTTCAGTTAATAGCATCACTGTCAAAAACATTTTAATGATTACTAACCACCTAGTATTTAAAAAGTAAGTTGTCAAATTTTAAATTAAATCAGATTAACATGCGATAAATGAAATATAAAAGAATAACATCACCATATACCATAAAGTCCCAATAAAATAACCAACAAATAAATAATAAGTATGGAGGAAAACTCCTCACAACAATCCCAATATGGAATAATGAAGGAAGTCTGCATTCTGAATTAATTACAAACCCCAGTCTGAATAATTGAAATATAAAATGTGTCTAAAGGAATTGGGTGACATGCCCTACAAATATGAAAAACTGAAGATGGAGTCGTGACAAAAGAAGCGTCTACTAGCAAGGCCCTGTAACTTCCACAAACAGCTACAGCTCGTCACCTGAATGGAAATCCTATGCATGGTGTCCTTGTGGCTGGGCACCTAAAAGGTTTTTACAAAAAGATAGATTTGAAAGCAAATGGGTCAGAGCCCGAAAGTGGAGATTATTTTAAAAACAGCAAGTGTTTTAATAACATTAAAACAATGAATGCAAAATACATGTTAGGACTTGCACTCACATGAAGTACTCACCTCTCGACTAATTGTGCACTCCTAACGTACCGTACCCATTTAAGTGACATACATATCTAACCAAACCGTAATAAGTTCTACCCCTTACTACTCAATTCCCATTATACATCCTAGCGTTATCGATTAAATAGAGGGCTTTACTTAAACTCAGATTCTCAATTAGTAGCAATACAATTCACTATCGGTTAACCCGTTATATTTTCTCAAAACTTTTCCATAATTATACTCACAATACCAACCTGAAGGTTCCCATTATTTAAGTGTATATTATTCACGTCATAAATATACAATATAAGCACCCTGAGGCTCAGCTGCGGTGCACACATACGCTGCTATCCATCCCGGTACATCACGTACATAAGGATTACAAATTCCTAATCTCTCAGGAATTGTTAGAATAAGCACAACACACAAAAATGGAGGCGAACATAATTCAACATATCCATGGGTCACGTACATACCTACGCTCCATAGTCAGCTGACTTATTAACTCACAAATAAGTCATTCTAGCATTATGTTCTTAAGGCACCAATCTAACTCCGGGCACACAAGGATTAGATGGCCCTAAGCGAACGTAAACCTCCCGTGATAGCAAGTATGGTAGGTATGTCATACACATAAAATCATATACATATACTAAGCATGAACTCATCTTAGTATTTACTATAATTTATTAGTGGTATACTTCTCATTCTTATACTCACACACTTGTCCCCGGTTTATATATACACGTCATCTATTATCCTCACGTCGTAAATAGTTGCTCACGTTCTAACCCATAAATGTCATTTGGTTCAAACCACACTTCTATGTTTTACTCCTCAATATATCCCAAATGTCCCTACTATGGAAATTAGTCATCAACGAAAAGTCATCTCTACAATTAAATAAGGTTACGGAACACTAGAAATCAAATCAGGCCAAAATGGCCAAACTGTCAGCTCGTTAGAAGTCTCGTTCGAACGAGGCTGTTCGAACGAGAGTTCGTTCGAACAACTGGGCATCTAACGAGATCTCGTTCGAACGAACATCCCCCTCATTAGAAGTCAAACTATCACTCGTTAGAAGCTCGTTCGAACGACCTGGGCAGGTCTTCTAACGAGAGGCCAGTTTCAAGCCCAAAATTTCCCTTTTTCGTTTTTTCCAACTTTCTTCACATCTAATCCCATATACAATTCGTCCCAACAACATTTTAAGGTTTCTAATACACACTAAACATTCGTAGGTCATAATTAAACATTTATATAGGGCCAAATCTTCCTAAACATCATCAAATCATCAAATCCCCTCAGTTTTCCCCAAATCCCATGAACATGAACCCTAGAAAATTAAATTCATCCATAGACATAACTAAATCCGTTTATATGATATAAAAGATGTATTTTTTTATCTGAATAATCACCCTAACATTGTTCTTCATGCAATCTCCTCATAAAATTATAAATCTCTAAATCCAATTTAATGGGTTTTTATCATTCTCCAAGAACAATACAATTTCATAAATTTCCTACGCATGGAAGAAGCATTCTTTGCAATAAACGAAATTAAACCACTTGCCTCTAATCTTTCTCTGAATTTGAGGTTGAATCTTGAAGGTTGAATTTTCCTCTCTCTCTCTCTCTGCAGAATTCTCTTCTCTTTCTCTTTCTACAAATTTCTTCTCTAAGGATGACAATGGAGGTGGAGGTTGGTTTTTGGCAAGTTTAAGGTTTCTAAAATTCTCCCGTAGCCCACTACCTAGATTGGGGTTGGAAATGGCTTAGTGGGTTAAGACTAAGTCAGATTTTTAACTCTAATTTTCGTGGATTTTAATTCCCAAAATTCCAAAATTACCAAAATACCCTTCTAAGTTGTCGGTATGGCCTAAAAATGCCCCGGGACCCAAATTAAACTCCCGGTTAGTGTTTTCTGACTATCTCGACCCTTCTAAACGCGTTGGCGCACTCAAAATGACCATACCGTTAATTGTAAATAAAATTCACTTTTTTTTAAATAATTGCTTTCCTGACGCGACTGTCACATGTGTCTCAACAAAATTTCCCAAATTGCCGTATTTCAAACTCACGACACATTCCATAATTTCAATATTCATATAACGTCATAAGTACACATTATATTCAAATACCAACTCACATCTTGCTAGTATTTTATCCGGATTAATTCCCATTTAATACACAGTTAATTTAATTAATCCCATAAATAAATATCACAAAAATACGGGGTATTACATACTTTCCCCCTAATAACAGAATTTTGTCCCAAAATTCGGAACTAGAAAGTACATGGTAAGAAAAACTCTGGATAACGTTCGCGCATCTCATCCTCGCGCTCCCATGTGGACTCCTCGAAATTATGATGTCGCCACTGAACACGCACTAACGAAACTATCTTTGACCGCAGTTTCCGCTCACTTCGGTCCAAAATAGCAATCGGACCCTCCTCGTAGGAGCTATCAGGCTGGAGATCGATGTCCTCCAAAGCAATGTGAGAATGAGCCAGATCGTCTCTAAGATATTTCCTTAGCGAGGAAATATGAAACACATCATGAATCCGATGCAAATGCTCCGGTAACCCAAGTCTATTTGCAACAGACCCAATCCGCTCGATGATAGGGAATGGCCCCACGTATCTCGGTGCCAACTTCCCCTTCTTCCCAAATCGCATAATCCCCTTCATAGGAGATACTCTGAGTAAAACCTGGTCCCCCACTTGGAACTCCCTGAAGAACCTCTTCGCATCAGCATAGCTCTTCTGCCGATCCTGAGGTACCCGAATGTGACTCCGTATCAATACTATCCTCGCCGAAGTATCCTGAATTACTTCCAGCCCAAGTAGTTTATTGTCCCCCACCTCCAACCAACATGCTGGGGAACGAAAAGGTCTACCGTACAACGCCTCAAATGGAGCCATGCCAATGGTGAACTGGTAGGAGTTGTTGTAAGCAAACTCTACTAGTGGAAGATACTGCTCCCATCCACCCCCGAAATCAATGATGCACATACACAACATGTCTTCCAACATCTGGTTTGTACACTCGGTTTGCCCATCGGTCTGCGGGTGATACGTCGTACTCAACCGTAATTCCTTGCCCATGGCCTCCTGAAAGCTTTCCCAAAACCGTGAAACAAATATCTTGTCTCGGTCAGACACGATATTTAGGGGCACACCATGAAGTCTCACTATCTCTGCAATAAAGAGCTGGGCATATTGTCCCGTAGTGTAGTCTGTCCTTACGGATAGAAAATGAGCGACTTTGGTCAACCTGTCCACAATTACTCAAATGGAGTTGTGACCTCTCTGTGACGTAGGTAACCCCGTGATAAAGTCCATGGATATGCTCTCCCACATCCACATCGGGACCTCCAATGGCTGTAGAAGTCCTTCCGGTCTCTGATGATCCACTTTTACTAGCTGACAAGTGGTGCATTTCGAAATAAACACGCAATATCTCTCTTCATCCTGCTCCACCAATACTGTCCTCTCATGTCTTGGTACATTTTATCCCCACCGGGATGTACCGCGAACCGTGAGCCGTGCGACTCTACCATCACCTCGTGCCGCAATTCCTCCCCTTTCGGAACTACCAATCTACCATTGAAGCGTAATCCCCCGTCTGAACTAACGGTATAGGACTCGGCTCCCTCTGCTAGTAATCGAACTATCTGCTCCTGACAGAACGAATCATTTGCATGTGCCCTAACCACCTTCATGACAATATGCGGTGTAACCGTCATCACAGACATGAACGATCGGGCCACTGCATCTTGGTGTCCCAACTCCTTCCACTTAGCCTTCCACACCCCTGCCACCTCATCTACTGGCCTACGGCTCAACGCGTCCGCTACCACGTTAGCCTTCCCCGGGTGATATTGGATATCAAACTGATAATCCTTCACAAACTCAAGCCACCTTCGCTGCCGCATATTCAACTCCTTTTGCGTGAATAGGTACTGTAGGGACTTGTGGTCCGTGAACAATCGAAACTTCTCCCCCAAAAGGTAATGTCTCCAAATCCGAAGGGCAAATACAACTGCCGCCAACTCCAAGTCATGGGTGGGGTAATTCTTCTCGTGAGGCTTAAGCTTACGGGAAGCATAAGCTATGGCCTGACTCTCCTGTTGTAATACACCTCCAAGTCCTTGCAAGGACGCATCGGGGTAAACTAGATACTCAACTCCCGGTCTCGGCAATGCTAACACAGGTGCTGAGGTCAACTTGTACTTCAACTCATCGAATGCCAACTGACAGGCATCACTCCAGATGAATGGCACACCCTTACGAGTCAGATGTGTCATGGGACCCGCTATCTTGGAGAAACCTCAAATAAACTTCCTGTAGTATCCTGCTAGGCCCAAGAAACTACGGATCTCAGTCGGTGTCGTGGGCTGTCCCCACTCCCTCACCGCGGATACCTTCCCCGGATCAACAGATATCCCTCGGTCGGAAATAATATGCCCCAAAAACTGAACCTCCTTCAGCCAAAACCCTCACTTCTCATACTTTGCATACAACTCGTTCTGACGTAGCATCTGCAAAACCTGCCTCAAATGCTCGGTGTGCTCCTCCTCTGTCTGGGAGTAAATCAGAATGTCATCAATGAAAATAATGACGAACTGATCTAGGAACTCTCCGAACACCCTATTGATCAAGTCCATAAACACGGCTGGAGCATTGGTCAAACCAAAAGGCATAATCCAAAACTCGTAGGAACCATATCTCGTTAAAAAGGCAGTTTTCGAGACATCCTCTTCTCTGATACACAACTGATGGTATCCCGATCACAAATCAATCTTGGAGAAGAATGAAGCTCCTCTCAGCTGGTCGAATAAGTCATCGATTCGGGGTAACGGATATTTATTCCGTATCGTGACCTTATTCAACTCTCGGTAATCCACACACAACCTCAACGATCCATCCCTCTTCTTCATGAATAACACAGGGGCACCCCACGGCGAAGTACTCCTTCGTATAAACCCCTGACCCAACAACTGTTCAATCTGATCCCGTAACTCTCTCATCTCAGCTGGAGCCATATGGTAAGGTGCGCGGGCAATAGGCCGAGTGCCCGGCGTCAAATTGATTACAAAATCTATCTCTCTACTCGGATGTAGTCCAAGTATATCCTGAAAAACATCGGCAAACTCACTAACAACGGGTATCGAATTAAGTGGTATCACCACTTCCTTAGAGGTCTCCTCCTATATGCAGTACAAATGAGTGGATGATCCTCCCTCAAGACGAGGCATCGCCACTAAGAACATCTCCTGCCCGGGAATGGCAAAGATAATACTCCTACTAAAACAGTCAATCATGGCTCGGTACGAAACTAGCCAATCCATGCCAATAATGGCATCATACTCGGTCATATCTAATACTAGCATATCCGCGGGTAAAGTAAACCTCCCAATCTCTATACCCACGCCTCTACATACAAGTGAAATCACGGAACCCCTACTCAACGGTGAATCTACACATGTAACCGTGCTCTTGGAGGTGTCTAACAACCCAATGGTGCGTGCAAATCTCATAGCAATAAAATAGTGTGTAGCCCCCGTGTCAAACAAAATGCGCCCCAGAGTCCCCTGAATAGAGAACATACCCTCAATGGCCGGTGGATCCTATGGGGTTGCGGCCTGCTGAAGATGATATAATCTCCCATACTGAAGCTTCCCCTACTGAACTGGGACTGCTGGAATGGGTGGTAATGATGCCATCTGCGGTGGTGCTGGGAGGACGGCGGGAAACATAGGCCTCTGCGGCTCGTGTCGAGCACCCTGCTACTGCTGCTGTGGGGCCCTGCCCTTATCAGGACAATCCTGACGTTTGTGGCCAATCTTACCACAAATGAAACACTTCCCCTGGAAGTTTCCCCCTCGCTATCCATGCTGACCACGGCCCTGGTGACCTTTACCATTTCTGCCCTGGCCTTGCTGGCCCTGGTGAAACTGCTGCTGCTGACCATTTTGATCCTGCTAGCCCTGATGGCCGTCCTGACCCTGCTGGCCATTCTGGAATCCTCCCTGACCGTTCCTGAAACCCCCTGATCGGAATCTCTTAGAATCTCCCTGCTGGGAACCCTGATCACCCTGCCTATACTGACCCTGAGCTAATTGTGCCCCGCTGGCACCATTTCCTCCAGTCCTGCCCTGATGGCTGGACTCTCCTGATCGCTTTCCTTCTGTCAAGTGAAAGCGATGGTCCTGGCAATAGAGCAGTGCAGCGTTAACAACATCAGAATAAGTGGCTAACGAGAGATTCCCCAAAAAGTGCTGACGGATCCTCCAAGTCAATCCATCTGTAAACTTCTGAATCTTCTTCTCCTCTGTCGGTATCTCATCTGGAATAATGTTCAGAAGATTAGTGAATTCGGCCTCATACTCGGCCCCAGTCCTTCCCTCCTTCTTGAGGCTCATCAACTTCCTTCTCATCTCCGTGTGATCAGCTGACGGAAAATATTTGCGGTCGAACCGCACCCAGAACTCCTGTATCGTGAGAGTATCTCTCTCCTCTACGGTGGTAATAGACTCCCACCACTGCAATGCAGCTCCCACTATCTTGAAAGTAGCTAGTATCTGTCTCTGAACATCGGTGCACTCATACATCCTCAAGTGCCTCTGAATATCTTTCCTCCACTGACTAGATACCACAACATCGGAGCTACCTGCGAACTCCGGAGGGTGTGCTTTCTGAAAAGCATCACGAACGCGTTCCCAAGAAGACGGGAATGCATGTGCCTGAACTGACACGGCTACTGGCGCCTAGAGTGGTACCTGCTGTACAACGACAAGAGCGGAATTTACCGCTTGGGCTACAATGGCTGCAACCTCGGCGGCATTGATGGTGCCCTGTACTGGAGCTGGCTGTGGCTCGGGTTGTGCATTCCTGGGAACCCGTGGTGCACATCGTGGAGGCATCATTCGCAGTTATAAACTCAAAATAACTGAATAATGTAGCATATACAAAAGAATATAACAGTCCTAAAATATAGGGCTCTACATCAAAGAAAGCTCAGCGGAAACATAATAAGCCGTAGAGATACTAAAGGACAATAGAACCTGATGTTCTGATACCACCTGTGACACCCCGACTAATTAAATACCGGGTAGATACTCCTTTATTAAATCAATACAAAATGCCAAGTTGGTTCAGTTAATAGCATCACTGTCGAAAACATTTTAATGATTACTAACCACCTAGTATTTAAAAAGTAAGTTGTCAAATTTTAAATTAAATCCGATTAACATGCGATAAATGAAATATAAAAGAATAACATCACCATATACCATAAAGTCCCAATAAAATAACCAACAAATAAATAATAAGTCTGGAGGAAAACTCCTCACAACAATCCCAATATGGAATAATGAAACAAGTCTGCATTCTGAATTAATTACAAACCCAAGTCTGAATAACTGAAATAAAAAATGTCTCTAAAGGAATTGGGCGACATGCCCTACAAATATGAAAAACTGAAGATGGAGTTGTGACAAAAGAAGCGTCTACTAGCAAGGCCCTGTAACTTCCACAAACAGCTACAGCTCGTCACCTGAATGGAAATCCTATGCATGGTGTCCTTGTGGCTGGGCACCTAAAAGGTTTTTACAAAAAGATAGATTTGAAAGCAAATGGGCCAGAGCCCGAAAGTGGAGATTATTTTAAAAACAGCAAGTGTTTTAATAACATTAAAACAATGAATGCAAAATACATGTTAGGACGTGCACTCACATGAAGTACTCACCTCTCGACTAATTGTGCACTCCTAACGTACCGTACCCATTTAAGTGACATACATATCTAACCAAACCGTAATAAGTTCTACCCCTTACTACTCAATTCCCATTATACATCCTAGCATTATCGATTAAATAGAGGGCTTTACTTAAAATCAGATTCTCAATTAGTAGCAATACAATTCACTATCGGTTAACCCGTTTTATTTTCTCAAAACATTTCCATAATTATACTCACAATACCAACCTGAAGGTTCCCATTATTTAAGTGTATATTATTCACGTCATAAATATACAATATAAGCACCCCGAGGCTCAGCTGCGGTGCACACATACTTTGCTATCCATCCCGGTACATCACGTACATAAGGATTACAAATTTCGAATCTCTCAGGAATTATTAGAATAAGCACAACACACAAAAATGCAGGAGAACATAATTCAACATATCCATGGGTCACGTACATACCTACGCTCCATAGTCAGCTGACTTATTAACTCACAAATAAGTCATTCTAGCATTATGTTCTTAAGGTACCAATCTAACTCCGGGAACACAAGGATTAGATGGCCCTAAGCGAACGTAAACCTCCCGTGATAGCAAGTATGGTAGGTATGTCATACACATAAAATCATATACATATACTAAGCATGCACTCATCTTAGTATTTACTATAATTTATTAGTGGTTTACTTATCGTTCTTATACTCACACACTTGCCCCCGGTTTATATATACACGTCATCCATTATCCTCACGTGGTAAATAGTTGCTCACGTTCTAACCCATAAATGTCATTTGGTTCAAACCACACTTCTATGTTTTACTCCTCAATATGTCCCAAATGTCCCTACTATGGCAATTAGTCATCAAGGAAAAGTCATCTCTACAATTAAATAAGGTTACGGAACACTAGAAATCAAATCAGGCCAAAATGGCCAAACTGTCAGCTCGTTAGAAGTCTCGTTCGAACGAGGCTGTTCGAACGAGAGTTCGTTCGAACGAACTGGGCATCTAACGAGATCTCGTTCGAACGAACATCCCCCTCGTTAGAAGTCAAACTGTCACTCGTTAGAAGCTCGTTCGAACGACCTGGGCAGGTCTTCTAACGAGAGGCCAGTTTCAAGCCCAGAATTTCCCTTTTTCTTTTTTTCCAACTTTCTTCATCTCTAATCCCATATACAATTCGTCCCAACAGCATTTTAAGGTTTCTAATACACACTAAACATTCGTAGGTCATAATTAAACATTTATATAGGGCTAAATCTTCCTAAACATCATCAAATCATCAAATCCCCTCAGTTTTCCCCAAATCCCATGAACATGAACCCTAGAAAATTAAATTCATCCATAGACATAACTAAATCCGTTTATATGATATAAAAGATGTATTTTTTTATCTGAATAATCAACCTAACATTGTTCTACATGCAATCTCCTCATAAAATTATAAATCTCTAAATCCAATTCAATGGGTTTTTATCATTCTCCAAGAACAATACAATTTCATAAATTTCCTACGCATGGAATAAGCATTCTTTGCAATAAACAAAATTAAACCACTTGCCTCTAATCTTTATCTGAATTTGAGGTTGAATCTTGAAGGTTGAATTGTCCTCTCTCTCTCTCTGCAGAATTCTCTTCTCTTTCTCTCTCTACAAATTTCTTCTCTAAGGATGACAATGGAGGTGGAGGTTGGTTTTTGGCAAGTTTAAGGTTTCTAAACTTCTCCCGTAGCCCACTACCTAGATTGGGGTTGGAAATGGCTTAGTGGGTTAAGACTAAGCTAGATTTTTAACTCTAATTTTCGTGGATTTTAATTCCCAAAATTCCAAAATTACCAAAATACCCTTCTAAGTTGTCGGTATGGCCTAAAAGTGCCCCGGGACCCAAACTAAACTCCCGGTTAGTGTTTTCTGACTATCTCGACCCTTCCGAACGCGTTGGCGCACTCAAAATGACCATACGGTTAATAGTAAATAAAATTCACTTTTTTTTAAATAATTACTTTCCTGACGCGACTGTCACATGCGTCTCAACAAAATTTCCTAAATTGCCGTATTTCAAACTCACGACACATTCCATAATATCAATATTCATATAACTTCATAAGTACACATTATATTCAAATACCAACTCACATCTCGCTAGTATTTTATCCGGATTAATTCCCAATTAATACACAGTTAATTTAATTAATCCCATAAATAAATATCACAAAAATACGGGGTGTTACACACAACTCTTGTGTTGCCAAAGATATTGCTTGCTAAATGTATAGACTTTTGGAAACATAACTCTTATGTTGCCAAAAGCTATACCTTTGGTAACATAACTATTTTTGTCGCTGTTGAGTGACTTTTAACAACACAAATAATATTTTTTATTATAAATTGACAAATTATAAAATACTTTTGGCAGCACAATTGCGTGTTGCCAAAAGTATACCTTCAGCAACACAAGCCTGCTGTGTTGCCACAGGGTTTCCTAGATAGACAATAGGCAATAAGCTGGCAACATAGCAAAATATGTTGCCAATACCTTTTAGCAACATATTTCTAACTTTAGCAACATAATTTGTATGTTGATGGTGGTGCAAATTCTTGTAGTGTTTCTCGGTCCAGTACATCTGGCAGATTTGATGTTCAAAATATTTGAAACCACAATAAAATTATGGAGACATGCTCATTCGAGAGGAATGGGGGCCACCCCCAAATACTCCTCCAAAAAAGCAGAGGCAACAAAGATATCCCCCAAAACTACATATAGATGATATGCGCATAGATACACAAGATAAGCAGACCGAACACGATCATGTGATGATTTTTTAGTTGAAACAGGTTAAATAATTTTTTGTACACATAGTTGATATGTCTCAGCCAAGGCATCAACACACCAACTACATCTACGAGGGAGAAAATGTAGAGTGGGGTTAAATAAACTAACCACCAACACTCTAATGAATTAATCCCACGGATTTGATTAAATATTGATTTATGATTTATCGAGTTCGACTACAATCCATACCCTACACGGGCGGAGATATTATTACGCGCGATTTAATATTTTACGCATACTCCGTATTTGATGAAATACACTAGACAATACTTTAGTAATGATTTAATTAATTATTTGATATGCCATCACATATATTGTGACAAGTGGCATCATAAATATTTGACACTTAATTCCACAAACACTACACCAAATCTGCCTAATTGTCATGGTTATTGACCTTGACAAGTTCAACTTGTCAAGGTTAATGACCGTGACAATTCGAGGCGAGATAACTTTTTTTGTCATGGACGTGTCACGGTCATTGATCGTGACAAGGTCGTTAGAATTTTCACGATCGTGTCACGGGCCATAACTGTGACAAGTTTAGTCACGGTTAATAACCGTGATAAATCCTTGGCCCCTTTTAAAAATATTGTCACGGTCAATGATCGTGACAAGTCCGTGACAACCTTATTTGTCAAGGACTTGTCACAGTCAATAACCGTGACAATTCTGGGGAGAATTTAAAAAAAATCTGCTGGGCAGTATGGCCACTGCCACTACCCAGCAGTATATTTGTACTTGTTATAACAACATCATATATCCAAATAAACTAAAGATAATGCAAATATATATTCAAAATAAAAACAATATACATGACGATATAATCCAAATATAATTCAAATGCACCAACTTAAAAATAATGTCACTACATGTCTGGGATAAATGTGAGGAGGTGAGTAGGCCACACGATATACGAATTGACACACCCACTAATATACATCGTGCCGCATTGTTCGCGCAACCACAGTAGGGAGTTCTCCTTCCCGGGTATCACATGCGTGATGAGCACTTTGGACTCGATCTCTTGAAGCTCACGTCCATGAACTATTCCACCCTGGACGATATTCGGGTCCCTCAACCCCCGCCCTATCCGCTGGCCATCCAATATGTACAATATGAACACGCTCGGCCAACCAAGTGTCGACGTCGGTCTGTTGAAGGGAGCCAAATAGGGAAGTAGATCATCGAAGTACGCACGTGTCGGTGATGAAGAAGTGAGGTCTACATTCTCATCATCCTGCACCTCGTCCTCCCGCACCTCCTCCTCCACCGCATTCTCCTTCCCTTTCCCTTTCCCCTTACGGTCTCCGGCCAATGTACGCTTCATGAATGAGTACATATCTTGGAACGTCGCCTCCAAATGGGACAACTTCGCATCATGTGAATCCACCGTTCGAGCCAACCCGATGTCGCTCGTCTCCAATCCGATAATCTTAGATTTGGCCACCCGCGAGCTCACCCCCTTGTCCTCCCCTTGTGATCAGGGCCAAGCATTTGGCTGAGTGCGTCTATGGAAAAGATGCATTGTCAGTATCAGACTGCGACTCATGCACTTCCTTAAGCTTTGCCTGAAACGACAAAAAGCACATGATTAGTAAAATAAGTAAACTAAAAAATTATAACGTAATTAACAAAAAGTAAATTTTCGGATTACTTACAATCGTGGCCGCGACGCTCGGGGACACCTCCTTGTCCTTCCCCTTCTTCGTCCAAAGAGCCACATAAGTATCGAGCCTATGTGGCTTACCCCCAGGGCCACTCCCTACCCCCTGAAATAAAATAAAGTAAAATTAGTATCGGCCCCGCAAAGTAAAATAATGCAGAATAATATATTTCTGTAGTTATAGAAAAATTAAATCTTACCTTCATCCTATGCTCCATCTCGGCGTAAGACGTCCAGACGGAGTAGTGCACGTCCGTCTTTTTTGCCCGATTTTCCCTCCCCGATTGGCGAGATGCCAATTGTCGCTCCCCGATCTCATTGTCAATGAACTTTTTCCATTGTGCCAATGAGATCGGCTCCTTCGGTGGGACGGATTCACGCCATTGGATAATGGAATCTCGTGTTTTCCTAAAGTACCGTGTCTGTATATTTTTCTTCCACGTCTTGTGTTGCTCCCTTAGCTTCTCCAAGACGGAATCGCGTAGCTTTGGATCCAAGTTGAATTGTTGTTGTCCAACAAATACAATGTTAGTTGCGAATAAATATAAATATAAATATAAATATAAAATGAAATTGAAATCGAAATTGAAATTGAAATATTCATATAAATATAAATATATTACCTGTAGTGCCGTCCAAACAGCTAGCTTGAGCTCATATGGCACCTCCTTCCAACTCATAAGCCCTGGGTTGATGACCGTCTTTAGCAGCTCGAGGGATCTCGCTAATAGCTTCGACTTGTTCTCGATGGTAATCCCAAATTTGCCATATTTGGGGAGCCTAGGGGCCGAGGAGCCCTCATCGCCTCCGCTACCACCTAGCCCAGACGACATCATCATAACCAACATCATCATCCTCGCCTTAATACTTGAAGGAGACATTTGCTGTAAAAAAATATTATTAGTACAGATAAAAAAAATTAGAAGAAGACATGCAAATATGTACAATTACTACAAATAAAAATGAGCACTAATTATTAATTTACTTTCATACACTCCCTCCCCCACCAGACACACGCACACGTACATGCACACACCGCCCGCTGCCCCCCACCACACACACAATAATTATTTTCATCAATTAAACTAACATTTAAAGTATACAATTATTAATATACTAATTTACAATGAGGAAAAATCCTACTTTCATATGAAATGGGCACTAATTATTAATTTACTCTAATCTAAAATTATACAATTAAAATTACAATTAAAGCTATACAATTGTTAAGATTTCCCCACCACACCCCTACCGCATCCCCACCACACCCCCTGCCCCCTCCCCTCGCCACACACACACCATCCCACCCCCACCCCACCCCCTTCCCCCATCCCTACCCCCTTTAGAACTAGCTTCTGTGGTAACCGTTATATGTCTATAATGGTGGATGATTGTACACAGTTTAATTGGGTCACTTTTATGAAAAATAAATCTGACACCCTCCGTGAGTTCTTGAAAATTCTTTTAAAAATTGAGAAGGAGAAGGACACCCAAGTATCTCGCATAAGAAGTGATAGAGGTGAAGAATTCATATACTCAGGTGTTACAGAATACTGTGTAGGTAATGGATATAAACATGACATTAGTACAACTAAGATCTTACAACAAATCTGCCTAATTGTCACGGTCATTGACCTTGACAAGTTCAACTTGTCAAGGTCAATGACCGTGACAATTCGGGGCGAGACAACTTTTTTTGTCACACTATTTATTTCAAGCATGTTTCATTTAATTATCATACTATACATATATTGTTCGATATACAAAGTAATTTTTAAAAAAAGTTGAAAAATCCCACCCCCATATGGACAATAATTCAGTGGTCATGCCATTTTTAAAACTAACCAACCCAACATTTACTAAACAAAATAATCCAACAGCAATGTCAACAACAAATGTGTATCCCGTACTCCTTCTAATTCATCTACTCAATTAATTCATTTCATCAATTAAACTAACAATTAAAGTATACAATTATTAATTTACTAATTTACAATGAGGGGAAATCCTACTTTCATATGAAATGGACACTAATTATTAATTTACTTTCATCTAAAACTATACAATTAAAATTACAATTAAATCTATACAACTTATTAATTAAAGATATACAATTGTTAAGATTGCCCCACCACACACACACACACACACACCCCACCCCCTGCCCCCTCAACCCACCCCCACCACACCTGCACACACACACACACGTCACACGCAACCCACACCACCCCCTGGCCCCCCTCCAACACACACCACCACACACATATATACACACACATACACACACATATATATACACACATACACACACATATAGAAATGAAAGAGAAAGAGAGGAAAAAAACATACCTTAGAGAGAGAGAGAGAGGGAAAACCAAAAAACGGTGGGAAGGCTTTTTTTACTGAAGAGATTGTCACGGTCGTGTCAAGGTCCTTGACCGTGACAAGTCCATGACAACTACATTTGTCACGGACTTGTCACGGTCAATGACCATGATAATTCTTTGTCACAGTCGTGAAGATATAAGGTTCTTTGAGATGATTAGGCCATATAGTGTTGTGGATTCAATTGAAGAAGTAGATACATCCTCTATTAAGTGCTCAGTTAAAGCGTTTAAAGATCAAGTCCATGATAGTACATTATCTCATACTTCAATAATGAACCCACTGACCCAATCTTCTCTGGAGGACTCTTTAGAGGTATCACCATATCCCACTCTTTTTTACTCTAATTATCATGATGTTAATGTAACTGATATTGTGTCTTAACCAACCCAATATCATCTTCCACCCCGATCTAACCGTGGTTAACCACTAGATAGATATGAGCTTGATCCTAAAGATAAATTTAAATATCCCATAACTAATCACGTGTCCTCCCACAGGTTGTCCCAGTCATATGCATCTTATACACTCCAATTATCCTATGTCTCTATTCCTAGTAAACTACATGAAGCTTGTCACATTCTAAATGGACTAAAGCTATGATAGAGGAAATGAGAGCATTAAAAAAGAATCCCCCTTGGGAACTTATGCCCTTACCAAAGGAAAAGAAGACCGTGGGGGTGCATATGTTTTTTTGCTATCAAACACAAAGTATATGGAACTATTGATATATACAAAGCTCGACTAGTTATAAAAGGGTGTACACAATCATGTGGTGTAGATTATGTTGGAGTTTTGTTTTGGAAAGAACGAAATATATTAATTAATTCCTTTAAGGCACGTTCTTGGAACGCTTTCTTTTAGGAAAAATTTCTCCCCATCCGGTTGAGACAGAACCAGAATCCCGAGTACACTATGGGTTTTATAGAATCTGCCTTCAGGATACAATATAGTGTATGAACAGTTGTTTGATTCAAACTATGTACTATTTGATCAAAATGAGAACACTCTGAATTTATAACTTGATAATGCCAAAGTATAGAGGACGGAGAGAGGAGAAACTAGCAAGTTTTGGTGTCCAAAACAGAGGCCTGGAACTCTTTTTATAGCCATTTCTGTGACTGTTCTTCAGCAGTCACATCTCTTCATGGAGTGACTCAGCAGCCGTTGGATCGTGCCTGTTTGGAACAGCTGCGATCTAACGGTTCAAATTAGGCGTCCCATCATAAGCGAATGGACATCCCCTACACGAAATGCTACGAGTTCATCCAACGGTTTAGATCAAGTTGTTTCGGATTTTAAACCATTTGATCGGATATTTTGATCACAACCGTTGATCTGTTTTACCTCGTCAAAACTTTAGGCTCCCACGCTCCAAGCGACGATGCGCACGTGCGAAGTGCTAAGTGCGTGTCAAAGCGCACAATGCTCCCTAAGTCGCCCAATCACCCTTTCGCGCCGAGCTTACGCGCTTACGCGTGTCGTGATTGGTGGTGCTTAAGCACCACCGCGATGCGTACGATCATAGACTCTTATTTGACTTGTCAACTAAGAATCTTAGTTGTCCTTTAGTTGATATACTACTACTTTTTGTAGTATTCTTCCAATGTGGGACAATATGGGATTTTGAGCACTCCCATATCTTTCACACCTATTTGCTCATGTTTCTACCTTCTAAAATAAAACCCAGACTACGTTTAAAATAAAACACCAATAATATAATAAAATAATAACAACTAAAAATTAAACTATCAATAAATATTGGAATTTATCCAACATTCCCCCACCACTTTCAATATACACAAGAGATCAAAGCAAAAAAGACAATAAATAACTTTTAGCATTATCGCTAAAATCTAGTACATAAATGAGAAGTGTCTTTCGGACTTGAACTTCCATATAGTGAAAATATTTCAAAGCTTCATCAAGGTGCTGTGGTGAACGTATCTTGAACAAAGGACCTTTTGAGACTAGCCGAAACTATCACACATACCGATTTATGAGTTTATAAGTGTTCTTCTAGCATGCACTTTTATGGCCTTGTGCTAATATTGATTTCACGAGCGCTTTAAGATCGGTCTTGATTCCATAGAAAGTGGCCACACTTTTGACACTCGTATAGGTAAATCAACTTTAGTGATTCTGCGAGTCACGCTTATATGATTTATTAAGAAGTAACCTTCATCCTTTAACATGCAGAAAACCAACACTAGGCACATAGGAATGTAACTTTTTGTATAAAATTCCTAGTGTTCCATAACTATAATTTAACTTGTTTGTACCACATTGAACTCTATCTATATTTTCAAGATATGAGTTGGGTTCCCATTAAATATAGTTGTGTTATTTAATAGACCTTAGTCCCATTCCTTTTGAGGTGATATATATCATCTCCCTAACAAGACCTTTAGTCAGAGGATCTGCTAAATTCTTGTTCGTTTTAATATAGTCGACTGTAATTACTCATTCCTTGAGTAATTTTCTTATAATTTGATGCCTTAGACTAATGTGTCTAGATTTTTCGTTGTAAGTTTTGTTCGAAACTTTATAAATTGTGGCTTGGTTATCACAACTTATCATAATAGAAGGCGATGGCTTTTTCCATAAAGGAATATCATACAACACATTTCTAAGCCATTCTACTTCTTTACATGCATCTGCTAGGGCTATAAATTTAGATTGCATTGTTGAATCTGATACACATGTTTGTTTCTTAGATCCCCAAGAGATAGCTGCTCCTCCTAGCATAAAAATCCGACCAGTAGTTGACTTGGATTTTGATTCAAGATTATTCCAACTTCAATCACTATATCCTTCTAAAACAGATGGATATCCTACATAATGTAAGCCATAATCCAAAGTCCTCTTCAGGTATCTAAGCACCCTAGAAATTGCAGTCCAGTGCTCTTGTCCTGGATTACTTATAAATCTACACAATACACTCACTGCATAAGCAATGTCTGGTCTAGTGCAATGCATGGTATACATTAGACTCCCAATAATACTAGCATATTTAAGTTGGTTCATAGCACGCTCGATATTTTTCATTAATTTGTTGCTAGGATCCACTGGTGTAGCAGCTGGCTTAAGTTCAAAATGATTATATCTTTTAAGAACTTTTTATATATAATGAGATTGAGATAACGCTAAAGAATTATCCTTTCTCACAATTTTGATTCCTAAAATCACATCAGCTTCTTCAAGATCTTTCATATCAAATTTTGATGAAAGAAACCTTTTGGTTTCTTCAACATATTTGAGATTAGACCCAAATATTAACATGTCATCCACATATAAGCAAATAATAACATCAACACCATTTTCAAATTTACTATATATACATTTGTCGGCATCATTAACTTTATATCCATGGGATATAACAATATTATTAAACTTCTCATGCCATTGCATAGGAGCTTGTTTAAGGCCATAAAGAGATTTAACTAATTTACACACTTTCTTTTCTTGGCCAGGCAAAACAAACCCTTCTGGTTGTTCCATGTAAATCTCTTCTTCTAAATCACCATTTAAAAATGCAGTTTTAACATCCATTTGATGAATAACTAAATTGTGAATAAAAGCAAGAGATATTAATACCCTAATGGAAGTGATTCGAGCAACATGATCATATGTATCAAAGTAATCAATTCCATATTTTTGCTTATAGCCTTTAGCAACTAGTCTTGCCTTAAATTTATTTATAGAACAATTCGGATTTAATTTTCTTTTAAATATCCATTTTCACCCAATAGGTTTAGCCCCGGGGGGAAGATCGAAAATAACCCAAGTTTGATTTGACAAAATTGAGTTCATTTCATCATTTGTTGCTTCTTTCCAAAAGACAGCATCCCTAGATGTTACCGCTTCATAAAATGTGGTCGGTTCATCTTCTACATTAAGAACAAATTTAGTTTTGTTCTTAGTCTCATTTAAATCCCCTTCAAATAAATAAATAACAAAGTCAGGCCCAAATATTTTCTCAATTCTTTGTCTTTTACTCCTTCGTGGTTCAACGTCATTCGTTGTTTTCGAAGAAGATATAGGTTGTGAATTTTCTTCTAAATTTGAGGAGTCAACAGTCAGATTATTATTTTCTAAACCTTGATTCAAAGTACTAAACTTTGTTAGATGTTCAAAGAATTGCACATCTACCGACTCAATGATTTCTTGAGTTTCAAGGTTTAAAAACCTATAAGTCGTACTGTTACTAGAGTATCCAATAAAAACACATTTGTAAGTCCTATTTCCTAGTTTAGGTCTTTTAAGTTCGGGTTTTCTTACATAATAAAGACATCCCCAAACTTTAAGCCGTCTAAGATTAGGCTTACGATTAAACCATAATTCATATGGTGTAATATCCTTGTTTTTCAATGGAACTCTATTTAAAGTATAACGTGCGGATAAAACAGCTTCTACCCACAATGACAAAGGTAAACCAGAACTGATTAACATTGAATTTATCATTTCAACTAAAGTCCTATTTTTTCTTTTCGCCGTTCCATTTTGTTGTGGCGTATATGGCGCCGTAACTTGATGGATTATCCCATGAGTATTACAAAATTGTATAAACTCACTCGGGTAATATTCACCACCCCTATCGGATCTTAAGACTTTAATTTTTCGATTCTGTTGAGTTTTAACTTCTGCTTTAAAAATTAGGAATTTCTCGAAAACTTCATCTTTACTTTTAAGTAAATATGTATATGCATACTTATAGTAATCATCAATGAAAGTTAAGAAATATTTATTTCCACCATGAGTCATATTACTCTTCATATCACATACATCACTATGAATAAGATCAAGCATTTCGGATTTCCTCTCAATAGATTTGAATGACTTTCTAGTTATCTTCGATTGAGCATAAATTTCACATTTAGAAAGGTTATCAAATTTACAATTCAAGATTAAGCCGAGATTAGTCATATTTTTTATACTTCTATAATTTACATGACCTAATCTACTATGCCATAAAGAAATAGACTCAACCATTTAAGCAGAACTAATATCATTGATTACATTAATTTTGATCATGCTTTTACAAGAGTACCCTTTGCCAATAAATTGGCCATTTTTAGACAAAACAAACTTATCAGACTCATACACTAGTTTGAAACCTCTCTTATTGAGAAGGTCCCCAGACACAAGATTTTTACACATTTCAGGTACATGAAGTACATCAATTAGAGTAAGTGTCTTTCCAGAAGTTAGTTTCAATTCCACTGTGCCTTTTCCAACTACATTGGTGCGAAGATTATTTGCCATCTTCACTTCTTTTCCATCAATTTCTTGATATGTTTTGAATGAAGAGCGGTCTTTGCATATGTGGACCGTTGCGCCGGTATCCGTCCACCATCCACTTTCATTATCAATTAAATTTTCTTCACAAACAGTAGCAATAAGATCTTCAACATTGTTGGTTTCCTTCGACCCTTGTTTTTCCTTAAATGCCTTCTTTTTAAGATGACATTCTCGAGAATAATGGCCCGGTTTGTCACAAAAGAAACATTTTCCCTTCTTTTTCTTATTTGCACCTTGGTTCTTGAATTTTGAATCATTCTTTGCTTTAAAATTTGAGTCTTTGGTAATCTTGGATTTTTTATCCTCAACCATATTAGCTTTTGAATGACCCTCACCTTATTCATCCTTCTTTTCTCGAATACGAGTATCATCTTCAATACGAAGGTGACGAAGAAGGGATTCCATAGTATAAGTCCTTTCATCATGATTAATTTTCTTCTTAAAGCCATTCCAAGAGGATGGAAGTTTTGAAAAAATCACCCCTACTTGAAATTCATCTTGAAGATTAATACCAGCAGCTTTAAGGTCACCAATAATTTGTTGGAGTTCATGGGCTTGTGCAACGACAGATTTATCATTACTCATTCTAAAATTCATATAGTTTGAAATTAGAAACTTACGGTTGCTCTCTTCCTTGTTTTGATACCTTGTCTCCAAAGCCTTCCATAATTCCTTTGCCGTCAGAATTATTCGATGAGCGCTATAAACAGTTTGAGACAAAGCATTGAGGATGTGTCCTCGACACGTAAATTCGTCTTCTTTCCTCTTCACACATTTTTGCTTTATTTCTTCGGTGTCTTTGGGTGTGGGCTCGGGAATTTGTTCAAGGTTATCATTTAGAATGTATGCAAGTTTTAGTGATGTGAGGAAGAACATAACCTTCTCTTGCCAACGGGTGAAATTTCCTCCATCAAAACGGTCGACTCGGATTAAGTCTTGAGTCATAACTTGGATAGATTGTGCCACAGTTCCTTCCATTTGAGTGGAGTAATAAGAATAATTTTTTTTGCCTAAAACTGTTGGAGTTTTGTTATGGAAAGAACGAAATATATTAATTAATTTCTGCAAGGCACATTCTTGGAACGCTTTCTTTTAGGCAAAATTTCTCCCCATCCGGTTGAGACAGAACCAGAACCGCGAGTACTCTATGGGTTTTATAGAATCTGCCTTCAGGATACAATGCAGTGTATGAACAGTTGTTTGATTCAAACTATGTACTGTTTGATCAAAACAAGAACACTCTGAATTTGTAACTTGATAATGCCAAAGTATAGAGGACGGAGAGAGGAGAAACTATCAATTTTCGGTGTCCAAAATAGAGGTCTGGAACTCTTTTTATAGCCATTTCTGTAACTATTCTTCAACAGTCACAGCTCTTCATGGAGTGACTCAGCAGCCGTTGAATCGTGCCTGTTTGGAATAGCTGCGATCTAACGGTTCAGATTAGGCGTCCCATTGTAAGAGAATGGACATCCTCTACACGAAATGCTACGAGTTTATCCAACGGTTTAGATCAAGTCGTTTCGGATTTTAAACCCTTTGATCGGATCGTTTAATCACAACCGTTGATCTGTTTTACCTCGTCAAAACTTTAGGCTCCCACGCTCCAAGAGACGATGCGCACGTGCGAAGTTCCAAGTGCGCGTCAAAGCGCGCAATGCTCCCTAAGTCGCCCAATCGCCCTTTCGCTCGCCGCGCTTACGCGTGTCGCGATTGGTGGTGCTTAAGCACCACCGCAATGCGTAGGATCATAACCTCTTATTTGACTTGTCAACTAAGAATCTTAGTTGTCCTTTAGTTGATATACCACTACTTTTTGTAGTATTCTTCCAATGTGGGACAATATGGGATTTTGAGCACTCTCATATCTTTCATACCCATTTGCTCATGTTTCTACCTTCTAAAATAAAACCCAAACTATGTTTAAAATAAAACACCAATAATATAATAAAATAATAACAACTAAAAATTAAAATATCAATAAATATTGGAATTTATCCAACGGATTATAATGAAACATTTGCACGGGTTACTAAACTTAATATGGTGAGAGTACTTTTGCCATTAACAGTTAATAAGAGTGGCAACTTCTTCAGTTTGATGTCAAACATGCTTTCTTGCATGGAAATCTTACTAAATAAGTGTATATGGACTCTACTCTAGGTATAATAGAATAATCAGATACAAAAATGGTGTGTAAACTAAAAAAAGCCTTGTACAGGTTAAAACAGTTCCCAAAGGCTTGGTTTGGAAGGTTCACTAAGTCTATGAGTAATTTTGGCTACAAACAAAGTAACTCAGATTACACTTTTTTTTAAAGCACATAAGGAGTAAAATCACTGCTTTGATTATCTATGTTGATGATATAGTGGTAACACGTGATGATCATGAGGAGATTTCTAGTTTATAATAGTATTTAGCTTCCGAGTTTGAAATAAAGCAGCTTGGAGACCTTAAATAGTTCTTTGGGATTGAGGTAGCCCGATCAAAAATGAAATTTTCTTATCCTGATGAAAATATATCCTTGATTTATTATCTGAGACTGGAATGGTTGGATGCATGCCAGTTGATACTCCCATTGAATAGAACCATAAACTATTTGAGTTTTTGAGTGCTTCTGCTATCGATATAGGGAGATACTAAAGGCTCATGGGAAATCTAATTTGTTTATCTCATACCAGACCAGATATTGCATATGAAGTAAATGTGGTGCGTCAGTCATTGCATGACCCATACAAACCTCACATGGATGTTGTAGAATGCATATTGAGATATTTGAAGTTTGCCCAAGTAAAGGTTTAGGTTGAAGGCTATACTAACGCCGATTGAGTAGGTTCAACTGAAAATAGAAGGTCTACATCTGGATAAACCTTATGACTTGGAGGAGTAAAAAATAACCAATAGTAGAAAGGTCAAGTGCTGAAGGTGAGAATATATGTATGGCATTTGGTGTATGTGAGATGCTCTCCTTGAGAAATTTATTAAATGACTTGGTTTTTAAACCAAAGATGACAATGAATCTATATTGTGATAACATGTCAAGTATAGATATTTCTCATAACCATGTTGAATATAATGGGACTAAGCATGTGGAGATCGACAAACATTTTGTCAAAAAGAAAGTTAAAGTTGCAATCATTATTTTTCCATTTGTGAAGTCCAAACACCAACAGATGTTATCACTAAAGCAGTAGCTATCAAGGCATTTATCGGCTCTATTGACAAGTTGAGCATATGCGACGCACCAAATTGAGGGGGAGTGTTATAATTAATCAACCATTTTTTAATCACATGTAAATTTTGAGAGTCTTTCACGGTTAAGTGATTGTATCAATTGTATAGTAATCTGTTCGTATAATATTGAATCCCTTGGTATCGTGGCAGAATCCTTTTGTATAGACACTTCCTTGTGGTTTAAATAAAAATTATTAGAAATATTTCTTCCAAAACTCTAACATTTAGGTCGGCAACAATATTCTTTTTAGCAGGAGAAGATTAAAGCATAAATTAATTATATTTAGCATGTAAAGTTCAGATCCCAAAACCTATCATGCAGCCATCACGTGATTCATTTTAGCATCAAACGGTATATAACCTTTCACCCGCTATAAAATTGACATGCTCGTCCCTTTATGATTGGCCTAATGACTTGGCTCACTGCAATCCATTTTTAGATCTTAACACTCCACAACGATTATTGCAACTGCTGAAATTCACCAGTAGCTTCACAAAACCTCCATGCCTTGGTATACTGGTCTTTAAGACATAAACCGCTTGAGAAATCAACCGTACTCAACCAATGATATATGAATTTATCTCCTGTGTTTGGTGTTTAAGATATAATCAAAGATCACGAAGTTTCATGTTTTTAGATCGTAAAAAGTACTTTAAAAAGGCTCTCAATGTGTTTTAGAATAAAACACTCAAAAATTATTGGGTAACTTTATAATATTATATATGATACTTAGTAACCTAGTTAAAACGGACTTGAAAACTTTAAAAACTTGTCTTCTTATTTGAATGACATGCAAAGTCGTTTGAACAACCCAGGAGAATTTCTTATGACACCGAGATGAAAGAACTAAATAGGCAAGCTGCAAGAGTAATCTACATACGAGTTCATTCTTACAACTTCCCAAGACATAGGTCATTTGAACGAGTTGCGACTTTTTTGAATTTATTATGTCAGATAACTCATTAACCAATTCGTGTAAAATATCACAAAAAATACTTCAACTCTTATACAAAATTTATTTAATTTTCTAAATATACTTTTTTTATTTAGATTTTTACGGTCTAGTCCCTTGATCGGACATTTTGGACCTTTTAACTGGGTCAAACAAATTTTAAACGATTAGATTCATATAAATATTTTTTCCGACATGTCACTCATTTTTTTATCATTGGCCTAATCAGCGATTAACAACATTTCCAATAAGCACGTCCTTCTCTTTCTTTATTCTGCTTCTGTTAAACAAGTTTGTTCTCTCCATTAACTTAGGATCTTATGATTTATTTTCACTTTTGTTCAAAGAGCTTTGTTCTGTAAAAGAAAAATTTATTTATTTGTTCGAAGAAATCAATCCTATGCGCTTTGTTTAATCTAGATATTCCATTGCATTTATTCGATCATTTGTAAATTTATACTTGTTATGAAGAAATGTTTTGCTTGTTGATCAATTATAATAGCTTGACGTATTTGTTTCGTTTAATCAAATCATTGTAATTGTGTAAATCATGTGATGAATTAACTCAAACATTGAATGAATGATTTGGTTGTCTATTTTTATAATTGTATTTTAATTTTATATGAATATATTTTGACTTGTGTTTTGACTTCGTAACATGTTGTGTATTTATATGTTTTTATTGTGTGTTCATGTGTGCGTACTTTATGTATATACAAGTTGTTCACGCATATACCTCAAATGATCATTGCAGTAAAGTACATGAAATTTGATGTAAAGTACACGTGAATTTTAGACTTGATTATTTCTGATTTTTTCTTTTGACATTAATTTGGAATAATGTTAATGTGTATTTACTTTGTTACTTTTGACTAATTACAAAATAGAGTTATCATGTGTTAGATGGACATGTGTTTGTTGGCTCGCGCCAGCGACATTAATCAATTTTGATGTTTTACAATAGTAAAATACTTTGTATATACCTGAGCAAAAAATAGTAGTAAAGTACACACAATTTGATCTAATGTACACATGATTTTCTATTGATTAATTTTCATTTTTTTATATTAATTCTTCATAATGTTGATGTGCATTTACTTTGTTAGTGTTGACTCATGTTTAATAGAATATTCATGTCTTTGTTGGTTCGCGCCAGCAGCATTAATTAAAATTGAAATTTAACAAAACCATTTTTCTGTTTTAATATAATGCAAGATATAATGGAAAGTTGTTGGATTGCTAGGTGTTGTTATTTGGATAATATGGCTTGCATTGAAATTTTTGAAGACATCTCATTAGATTTCATATACAATGAGTTACGTAGTAGGTTTATGAATTTGAAAGCTGGATCTTTTTCATTGAAATACGGCTTAGTTGATGAAAGTCGATTCATGTTGCTTTGCGATAAAGATGTTCGCTATATGTTGCGGTCTCAAGTGATTCTTAATGCTGATTTTATTTGGATATATGTCTTTGATTCAACAGCTTTTGCCACTAGTACAATTCATGAACCGGTCGAATGCACGTATAGAATTTGTCATCGGGTTGACCATAGTTATATAAGTTGTGAGAGGGTTGAATGTTGTGGTACAAGTAGAGAAAGGGTAGACTATATATCATCATCCATTGCGATTGATATTAGTAGTGGTGATGAAAATGATGTTTATATTGGAGGTGTGGAGCCGAGTGCGCCAAAAGTTTATCTCTCCAATGATTGGAATACATATATTAGTCATGAAGAGCAGTGTTTCAAAGGAGGTGTGGTTGAGTTTCGTGATAAGTTGAGAAAGTATGCTGTTGAGGTTGGTTTCAAGTATATATATTTGAAGAATGATAAAACTCGCGTCACATCAGAGTGTTCTAAAAGGAATACTGAGAATTGCATCTGGCGATTTCATGCTTCATTATCAACATTAAATGGTTACTTTCATATATAAGAAGTCTGAACAATGAGCATACTTGTAGGGGTTTATTTCGTAGTCCATTATGCAAAATAATGGACTCCAAATTAGTTTCAACATTGCTTGCTCATGAGTTAAGGGATAAATAATTGCTGAGATCAATTGATGTAGTTAGAGATATGAAGAAGAACTACGATCTTGATATATGTTATCATCATGCATGGTGTGGCAAAGAGATGGTTGTTGTTAAGTTGCATGATGATGAGAAAGTTTCATATGCATTAATCAATGATTATAGGGAACTTCTATTGCAATATAATCCAGGATCACATTGCATTCTTGACGTCGAAACAAAGAGCAAATTATTCAAAAGAATTTTTGTAATGTTTGCAGGATCCATTACTGGATTTCAGTACTGCAGGCCCATTTTGTTTGTTGATGGTGCATTTTTTAAGAGTAGGTACCGTGGAACGATTTTATCGGCAACTGCAAGGAATAGGAACAATGGTAAATGTGAATCATTGAAGTTTACTTGACAATATTATGCCTTTATTTTGTAATCCTTTGTATGTTCTTTCAACAGAAAATATAGTACACACATAACATCACGGAGTATACGTGAATATATGCGCGTACTTTGGGAATTACACGTGTACTTTGAGGTCTGTTTCTTTATTTGCATTAGAATCCCAAAGTACACGCAATGGATAAAACAGTACACGTGAATTTATATTTTATGTCATGTGTACTCTATGATGTCATGCGTGTTCTTTTGAATTTCTTGTAAAGTACACACATTTCATTACTATGTACACGTGACATTCTGTTTAAACTTAATGTTTACATTGTAATGTTTTGCGTGTACTTTGTGATTTTTTCTTTGTTATTGTCAAATGAAACAATCATAATATGTTTATAATTTACATTTATGTAACCTATCACTATAAATATATTTATTCTCTTGTATAGCCTACGTGTTTATTGGTCCGTGCCAGCGAAACTATTTTCAGAGTTCATCACAGAATCTGTGTGTTGATATATGTCATTATAAATTCACATGTATCGTTTTTTGTATTGCGTGTACTTTGGGATTTTAATGCAAATAAAAAAACATACCTAAAATTACACGCGTAATTTCCAAAGTACACTCATATATTCATGTGTACTCTGTGATGTCATGCGTGTACTTTTGAATTTGTTGTAAAGCACACACATTTCATTACTATATACACGTGGCATCCTGTTTACACTTAATGTTTACATTATAATGTTTTGCGTTTACTTTGTGATTCTTTCTTTGTTATTGTCAAATGAAACAATCATAATATGTTTATAATTTAGATTTATGTAGCCTATCACTACAAATATATTTATTCTCTTGTATATCCTACATGTTTATTGGTCCATGCCAACGACACCATTTTCAGAGTTCATCATATAATATGTGTATACTAATATATGTTATTATAATTTCAGGCCTTTATCGTCTTGCATATGTAGTTGTTGATTCAGAGATGGAGGATAATTAGATGTGGTTTCTCATTAATTTGCGTGATGCAATAGCTCATCAAGATCGGAACATCACATTCATATATGATCGGAACAATGGTCTTATTTAAGGCGTGTCTAAGGTTTTTCCAATGTCTACACATTGCTACCGTATACATCATTTACAGGGAAATATAAAGAAGAAAATACGGGGTATTTCGAACTTCCGAAAGAAGCTCGTTCAAGATTTCATGCGTTTTGCATATGCTGTAACAGTTGATGAATTTCAGAAGAATATTGATGCCCTGAAGAAGGAAGGTGGAGTTGCTGCTGTTGATTTTCTTGATAATTTACCTCCGGAGAATTGGTCTTGTGCATATTTCACCGGTAAGCGTTATGGTGACATGGCATCAAGTGTTGCAGAATCATTCAACTCTTGGATCCTAGAGGAAAGGCATTTACCGATAATTAATATGATGGATAAAATGAGGATCCAAATTATGAATTTCAATGCAATCAAATTTGTTGATTCTAAAATATGGTCAAAGGAGTTGTGTCCTCATTTTGATAAATTACTGACTGAAAATCGGAATAAAGGGAGACATTGGAATATTATCCGCTCGAGTACACATTTTTCGAAGTTCATGCAAATGTACAGGCCACGGTTGACTTAGAAAAATGAATTTGCTATTGTAAGAGTTAACAACTACGATGTTTTCCATGTTCTCATGTTGTTTCTGTCGTAAGGAAGATAAGTGGAAGTATTTATGATCATATTGAGGAATATTATAAGATTTTTTCTACAAGAAATCATACTCATCACCTATAATTCCTCATCCTGATTTGATGTCCGTAAAGATTCCATTACCTGAAAATCCAGCAATCCTTCCTCCATGAACAAAGATACCGACAGGAAGGCCAAGAAATAAGAGAATAAAATATGTTGGATAGGTCATAATAAGAGAAGTAACTTACTCTAGGTGTAATAAAACAGGTCATTACAGATCCACGTGTAAAGAACCAATTTGATTCCTCTTAATATTGTTCAATTCATTCATTGTAACATTAGTTTTAAATGAAATCAATGAACATTCACATTTGAATAAATTATTGTAATTTTATTGTTGAGTGTTCATTTCTGTATTATTTATTTTAGAATGGAATCTACATAGAGTACACGCATATTTTTATAAAGTACACGCATATTGACATGACCAAAATCTAATTCAATATACGTGTACTTTATGTATTCTATATGTAATTTTATAAAGTACACGTATATAAATGCATGTACTATTTAGAAAATGGTTTTGGACATTACAATGCGCTTGTACTTTATAAAAAATACTTAGGTCACTCATATTCTTAAATTCTTATGTGTATTATGGTCCACGCCAGTGGCATTATTATACGAGTATTTTAATATGCGTGTACTTTATATATTATGCATGTACTTTATAAAGTACACGTGTAATATATAAAGTACACGCATTTATATACTGGTTTGGGACAATACCTTGTGCGTGTACTTTATAAAAAACTTGCTTATATTATAATTTAGAATAGATAGAATCATATTTTGACATATTTTAACAATACAGTCATATTTTTGACATACCAATTTTTTTACAATAAATGAATGTAATATTAATGTTTAGATTTTTGACAATACAATTTGGTTAGTTTTTTTTTGCGTGTGTAGCAGTTCAGCAAAGTACAAGTTTTTTTTAATAAAATACACATGATCATTTTTCCTAATGTTCATGTGTACTTTACGATATTTGCATATACTTTACATGTTTACTCTATGTCGTGGTTTGAGACAACATTAAAGTATGTAGGTTTTGGTGTATGATATAAGTGACAATACATGCATGAAAGAAATAATTTCTTTATTAAAACAGAAAAATAAAGTACATTTTTTTCACAAAACAAAAGTTGAAAAAAATAAAGAAGGCTTCTATTAGGGAAAGTTGCTAAAGGCATCTATGGTGTCACGAAGAGAGTTAAATTCGAGCATACTCGAATTTCTTCTTCTATGACAGCTACAAGGCCTTCATAGTGAGCGTTCTTCTCCTTCAGCTTAGCGATTTTCAAGGGAACTTCTTCTCTATAGAAAGACATGAGGTCTTCATGTGTTTGAGGAGGGTCCTCATCCATATCAAATATATTTATGGGATTGGGTGGAAGTCCAGAGTAGCCTTCCCTCACATATGTTTGAAACTTCTCAAAGGTAGTTTCATAAGAGGAAAGATTTTTCTCAATTTCCCTTTTTTTAAATTTCTTTCATCTTTCTCAAGAGTAGCTCCCAAATTTTCTACTGGAATACTCATTATGTAATCTTTACCCTAGATGTAATGGTTAAGAAAGGAATAAATATTACTCTTTATAGAAAAAGTTAAAGCTATTTATTTCTTTGACCAAAAGTAGTTGGGATAGTGAGTAGTTGAGCTTAATAAATTGTTTTTGGTTATTGTGTCCTGCTGAATAAGTATATACAGTAGTTTTATTTCTACGTGTTGAATGGTCCGCGCCAGGGGCACAATTTGTTTACTAGAAATTATATGGAACTACATTGAATAATATATATATATATATATATATATATATATATATATATATATATATATATATATATATATATATATATATATACAGAAAAAAATTACAATCTTTTGTTATGAAAAAAATTCAAAAAAACTTAATACAAAGTGTTATGTTATAAAGTACACGCATAATATTTGACCTCATTGCGTGCACTTTGTGATTCTTTCTTTTTTATTGTCAAATGAAACAATCATAATATATTGATAATTTAGATTTGTGTAACCTATCGCTACAAATATATTTATTCTCTTGTATAGCCTACGTGTTTATTGGTCCGCGCTTGCGACACCATTTTGAGAGTTCATCATAGAATCTGTGTACTGATATATGTCATTATAAATTCACGTGTACTGTTTTATCTATTGCGTGTACTTTGAGTTTCTAATGCAAATAAAAAACAGACATCAAAGTAAACGCGTAATTCTCAAAGTACATGTAAATATACACGTGTAATTTATGATATCATGCGTGTGCTTTTGGATGTGTTGTAAAGTACACGCATTTCATTACTATGTACACGTGACATCCTGTTTACGCTTAATAGACTAGAAATTATATGGAACTACATTGAATAAAATATATATATATATATATATATATATATATAGAAATAAACTTTACAATTTCCTCCTATTAACAACCATGGAATAAAAATTCATTGGCTATATATGCTTTTTGTTGGATAATTTCATCATCTTCAAACGATGATTTGAGAGCATTTTCTCTGGAAATTTGTTCCATGTAGTATATACAATACACCCCACAGTCAACACTGAAATTAAGATAAAATAAATAAATCAGTCAGCATAATGCGAAGGAAATTTGTTGAAATGTAACTTATTCAAGATTGTTTGATCTTACCTATTATTTTGTCTCGCGCATTCATTATCTTTGAGTAGTTTAAAATTTACATCATGACTCAAGAGCCAGTCGATTGTTGTTTTTTCTTCCTTGGATAGTGCATCTTCGAATTCCATCCCTTCAAAGGATCATTATACATTTTTGACTTATTAGTGGTGCTTCGGCCTTCTATTTGTACAACTTTTTTATGAAAATAGAAAACTGTTTAGAGGAAAAACCACAAGTATATAAAATACGAAAGTGCATGTAATGTAAATAAGTTTAGGGCGTAACCATTTTATTGGCCTAATTATAGCGTAATGAGGTTTGATTTATTTCCAACGGGCGAAGAGAGTCCATATGGACAACTATATTTGTTTCTTTGTAGATAAATAATAATGTAAAATGACCAGCATCATCTCCTTCAATTGAATGTCTCATGGGAATGAAAAGAATCTCAGAAATTCCAAAAAATTATATAATGTGTTTTTCTATCTGTTCTTTCTACATTTCATGATCATTTTTTCAAGTAGACTCCTGTTAAAAGTAATAGATTTGTTAGTAAGATAATTATGATCATATATATTTTAAAATGATGGACAATACTTTAGGTTTTATTTTCCTTACCCAAGCATATAAGTCAAAAGAGTGCGTAAGTCGAAGCCCATTGTTCTTCATTTTTGTCTCCAATAAACGGAAGAAGCATTGAATTGTCTGGTTCGATATTTCTTCGCCTTTCAGCAATTCCTTAATATCGTCCCCGCAGATGAATGCATCCTCCATCATAAATAGACATTTGTTGAATTTCAATACAGAAAATAACGTTAGAAGAATAATTGAAACATGTATATAATCTATGATCATATAATAACATGCGTGTATTTTATCTTTATGTGTGTACTTTATTAAGTACACGCATACAGTTCAATATAAAAATGCGTGTACTTCATAAAAATAAGCATGTACTTTATGAAATGGTTGTACTTAATAAAGTACACGCATAAAGTTAGATACAAAAATGCGTGTACTTTATAAAGTACACGCATAAAGTTAGATGCAAAAATGCGTGTACTTCAAAAAGAGATGTATGTACTTTATAAAGTACACACGTACTTTATAAAGTACATGCATAAACAATTAGAAGATTTACCCTGTATCCTTCTCCTCCATCAAATATTGTTTCAATTTATTCTGGGCTTCTTCTTTAAGGTATTTTGAACACTTGTAGATTTTCAGGTCCACTTCATGTGTTGCATTTGTTTTGCCCTTTTTATTCTGGCCTTTATTGTTCTGCCCTTTTTTTCTTTTAAATGTGACAGTAGAAGCCTTATTGTGTTGATCTCCTTTTGACAAACCATGAATAGGATGTGAATATACAAAGTGTTCATCAATTTTGAGCTTCCTGTCAACTCTTGCCTGGATTCTCAAAACCATTGAGTTCTGAATTGAATTTATTTCTTCATCCTTTTTAGATAATGAGGATGACAAATCTTCTATCTTTTTCTTGAGATTATTATTTTCTGCTTCCTGGTGAAAAGAAAACATCATGTTTAAATATTAAACATGCCATAAACCTCAATGATAATAAATAAAATGTGCGTGTACTTTATCAAACTATGTGTGTACATTCATTATTTGAAAAGAAGAACAAAGTACATGTGAAAATTTTCAATATACAAGTAAATGTAAAAATAATTCCACGTGTACTTTTAGGTGATATGTGTATACTTTATTTATAAAATTACTGCTTGTACACTATAGAAAATGATATAACTGTATTTTAATCAAAAGTACCTATTCAACTCTTTTAAATTCTGACTGCTGAAGATCCAACAACAATGTCCCCTTGTCTACATCTCCATCTCTCAATTTTTGCGCTACATATTCAAACATTTTTTTGAGATTTTCATTAGTGTCAGACATATATGAATTTTTTTGTTCCAAAAATTCTGGATGTTTCAGTATGTTTTCTCAATAACTCATCCAGTTATTTAATTTTATCTCAGTCATTCATCGTGGCTTGATCAAACTTTTCTTTCAAAGAATTGTTTAACAAGACAAGTTGGGAATTTTGCCCCTCCAACTTATTTATTAACTCTTTTTCTTTCAAAAGGTTGGAATTCTCCACCTTCAACTTCTTTATTTTGTCTTGAGCTTCCAAAAGTGAATTACTATCTACCTGCAACTGTACATTCATAATGGTAAGGTTGGCACTCTCCACCTCCAAAGAGTCCACCTTCTTTAGTGCACAATCAAGGTCTTCAGCTGCTTTAGATAGTTGTTTATTTTTTTCCAATAATTTCCTTTTCAAACTAGTAATTTGCTCTTCCAAATTAACCTTTTCAGTCATTTCAACATCTGTTGGTTTAACAATTCCCTTTGATTGATCATTTATCTTCTTTTTCTTTGAAATCAAAATGTGCTTAAGGGGAATATACCAACCTGATGAAAACTCTTTGTCATTAAAATCTTTAGCAACTTTTTCTGATGATGAATCAACATGTATAGGATTTCCTATAGAAATGTACAAAGAGTAACAGGGCCCTTCAAACTGAGATTCCCTTGTATAGAACTATCCTTATAAGATGGTTTATTTGTAGCCTCCTTCAAATTTGTTGTTGCGATGTCATTCGCCGCAAACCAATCTCTCAAAGAAGATAATTTTTACCTCAGGAATTTTGGCATCTTATCTTTTAATTTTTCAACAGGAGGAATAATATCAAATTTCTCACATGCCCAATACCGTGATCATGAAAAAAAAAAAATGATATTAATAATTGTATTACCTAGTTATTCATAATTGAAAGTACACGTGATTTTTACAAAATACACGCAAAGTTACACGTGTACTTTGTAAATATAACAAGTGCATTTTGAAAGTACACGTGATTTTTACAGAGTAAACATGTACTTTGTCAATATAAATTCACGTGTACTTTATAAAGTGCACTCGTTATATTTACAAAACATATAACAAGGGTATTTTGAAAGTACACGTGATTTTTACAAAGTACATAGGTACTTTATAAAGTTCACGTGTACTTTATAAAGTACACTTGTTATATTTATATAACATAGTACATGTGTACTTTGTAAAATACACTTGTACTTTATAAAATACACATGTACTTTCAAAATACACCTGATATTAATTAAGTACACGCTTGAATTGGTTTAAATATCACGTGTATTTAAAAAAAATCATGTGTACTTTAATAGTACACGTGATTTTTACAAAGTACGCGTGATTGTTGGTTTGTAGATTTATAAATATGAGGATGTTGTTTTGCTCACCAATAGGGAAATGACACATCCAGTTGTTATGCCAAGTTTTGAACTTGCTATTTTGTCAAGTGAATTGATGAGAAACTCATACACAGCAGATGCCCAATCATAGTCATTCATTTCTTCAATAATGTTGATGTATTTTACAAAAAAATCTTCTAGTGTGAAGTTTGAGTTGGAGAAAAATAACATGGTCAAGAAATGTAGACAAACAAGTTTTACAAAATCGGCAATGCCTTCGTATGTGTTCAACTCGATCGATTTCTTCAAACCCACCAATATGTCTAACTTTCTTATTTTTTTCTGAAGTATCGTGCAAGTAATGCAGGTTTTTGAGCCATAGTCGGTCTCTTTTTCAATTCTATTAATTTTCTCCCCTCAACCATTGGTATGCCATATATTTCACTTATATCTATTGGCATTATTTCAATCCTACTCTTCATATGGAAACTTTTGATTTCCTTATTGTACAGCTTGATAATTGATAAAATATATTTATCGATCTTCTTGTGGTCCACTTCTACTACTTCTCCACTATAGTAAGCATTGAAAAGCTCCCAGAATGGAGTCTTCTTAAGAAGTTCAATATGCCTATTGTTTATTTTCTCTTTAATCTGACCAAAATCATGAAGAAAACTAACAACATTTGACCGATACTGGTCATTCTTCTTTACAACACGTGTAGGTTTCAATTCCACACTAGCACTAGAACTGGATGAAGAACTATCTTCAGAACTACTCTTTTTTTTGTTCTTTTCTTTTCTTGCCTTTATCTTCATCCCCATTATATTGATCTATAAACAAAATTTAAATTACTAACCTATAATGATATGTACAAAAAATAAAATACATGCGAATTAGAATAAAACATAGACTAAAACAATAAAATGCAGGCGTATTTAACAAAAGTACATACAATATTCTCACAAACAATTCATACAAGTCTCAACAAAATACATGCTAAAGGCGTTAATATATATCGTCCATTTCATGGTAATACTTAACAGAGGTTGTTCGACAAGTCAAAAACCAAGATTCTCTCTTCCTAAAATATTCAGAAAAGAAGTGATACAATAACTTCATGCTAAAAGCGCCAACATTATCAAAACTCCTTAAGCAATACTGCTCAATTCGTTTAGCTAAATCCTTAGCTTTCAATTCAGTTACTTGAAGCTGTTGTGTAATACCCCGTATTTTTATGGCTTTGAAATTTAGGGATTCATTAATTTAACTGAGATAAATTAATTTAATTTTAAATCCGTAAAGTTGTTTTAAATATATACTAGCGTGACAAGAGTTAGTAATTGGAAATTTGTTGAATGTTACTGGATGAGTATAGTAATATATGAGATTTATTTTATAAAATTATCACGTGTGAATAAAATGGCAATTATGGAAATTTAAGTCGGAACGCGCCCGTGTCGTGTCGGGACTAAATGTTGATTAATAAAAGTGAATAAATTATAAGTCACTCATATGGTCGTTTTGAGTGGGCCAAAGTGTCTGGAAGGGTCGAGATAGTCAGAAAAGTGTACCCGAGGGTTTAGTTTGGGTCTCGGAGCATTTTTAGGCTTATTTAGCGCCCCGGGAGGGCATTTTGGACATTTTGTAATTTTGGGCAGTTAAACCCACGAATTTTCAAGGGTTATATCAGATGTCTAAGGTTTCCTTTTAGGGTTAACACAACCAAAGACAAGTGACGGCCATAGGAGAGGGAAGGAGAGAGTTTACCAAGGTGTTCTAGGCCGAAAATTTATCCGGTTGCACCGTCACCACCACCAACGCGTAGATCGCGCGACGGGGAACATAACCACGCCAAATTCATCCACAAACCAGAACTCTGAAATTTCCAGGCAAGTGTTTATCTTGCTTATTTTCGTTAATGTATCACTCATGTTAGTTTAGGGTTGATTAGGATGAGTTTCATGGAAGAAAAATTATGTTGGAGATAGGAAATTGCATGTAGTAATGATATAAATGGAAATTTGAAAATCCCCCTTCATATGTAGAGGTTGAACCACAGATTTATGATGTCTTAGAAGAAGAAATTATGGAAAAATATTGATTAGAACAAAGTTAAAAATATTTCTAGGGTTCATAAGGTTTATATGAGTTTTGCCCCTTTTAATCCATGGTTATTGATGAAAATTCACATGCTTTACGTAGAAGATGTTTAATTTAGGTTTATAATGATTGTAGTATGAATTTTTGGGAGTTTGGGTATGAAAAATCTGGATTTGGTTGATGTTGGATGATAGAACCCGTAACTGTTAAACTGCAGAATTCCCCATACCTATTTGATCGATCGATCGAACCAGGAGTGTCGATCGATCGACCCCTTCTGGCAGACTCATATTTTCCCTTTTTAAATAGTTAAATTCAAATTATATGAGTAAGAATATTTGGACATCCTTATTAAAAGATTTTGGGAGATAAAGAAGACCAGTAGGACTTATTAATAATTATGAGACCTTTAATGTAAGACGAGATTTGCATTTTTGGGATGTTTACATATAAGGGATGATAGAATTACGTATTAAAGGGAGAGACGTGTAAGATAGTTACGATGGAAAATAGATGAGTACCTACTGAATTCTACACTTGGGAGGATAGAGTCCATGAGTGTTACGTAGTAAGTTGGAATAATCCCTCAAACTAAAAGTAAGAGACGAACCGTTATAAGTGATAACTAGATAATGAGAAATAAGGATAAATGTTATAATTATGGGTTATGAGATGAACCTAAATTTGATATAGAAAAAGTAGTATATTTATATGACTGTGTTTATACATATACTATATACGTGTGAAAATCATGCCCGCGCTACTTGCTATCCCTGAGGTTACCGCGCTGGGACAGTCTTATCTTGATGTGACCTTTACGGGGGATACTGACTTGTACCCAAGAAGATAGGAATCCTAGGTACAGGCTATCATATCGATAGTCACGGTCCTAAGAGACACGAGGGTATGTGCCGACCTCTTGGGCTTGAAAACTATGCTTCGCCTCAATATTGTTTGTGTTTGTATTAATACAGTTTGAGAGTGATTCCGAACTTGTATTTTCCTTAGTACGAGTGATACGGGGATTGAATAGCAGAGTATGCCCACACCGTAATTTTTATGTGGGGTGCTGTTAGAATATATATATATATATATATATATGAAATTCTGAAATTTGGAACTACCTACTGTGTTATGGTAAGTAAGAAATGAATAATGACTTCAAATTGGAAATACTTGTTTTGAAAAGTATAATATGACACTGGGAAACTTTATTAATAAATAAAGTTAAAATGAGAACTTTGTTACTAAATGAAATTATCCTCTTAAACAATTATATTGTTCAGGTTTAAATCTTACGAGTAACCTAAGATAAGTTAAACCGTTGGAAATGTTAGTGCGATAGGCGTGCACATTAGAAGAGAGGTGAGAATTTCTCAAGGGAGTGCCGCACTAATATGTTGTTTCATTGGCCTGTAAATATTTTAAATACTTCCTAAACAAATTTTAAATCATTTTCACAATCGGGCTCTGACCCGTTTCTATTTTCCTTTTTCTCTTGTATATATATGTATATATTACAGGTGCCCAGCCACAGGGGCGTCTTGGATAGGATCCCTTGGAAGGAACGTGCTGCAACTTAGGTGGGAGTTGCAGGCCTCTTGCTTAGACGACCTCATTCATTTGATTCTACTCTTATCATTATTTATTTCAGTTGGGCTTGTGTCTCCCTTTCCATTATTCAGTTGTTTTATTGGATATTGTAATCCATTTATTTCCAGTACTTGCACTTTGGGATTTATTGCCAGGATGTTTTCATTTAAAGTATTAAATGTTGGATTAAAGTAGTTGAATGTTTGATTATTTGGATTGTATGTTCCAGGATAGTTGTGGTGTGACTATTAAACTGTGAATTATTCAAAGTTTTAAATGTTGGTTTATATAAAATAAAATTTTGAAAGTAATGTCTAAAATGGTTTTGACACTTAGCTTAATTATTTAGGGTGTTTAAATTAGAAAAGTATTTTTCGACAGTGATGTTAAGAATGAACCAACTGTTCACCTTGATTTTATTTTAATAAAGGAGTGATCGCCCGGTATTTAATTAGGCGGGGTGTCACATGTTGCACATCAAAAGTGCACTTAATGTCTTCATAGTAGTTGTAGAAACCAAGTAACCTTTTAGCTCTTTTATTCATGCGAAGGAAAAAATGCATTTCGTCATCATTAGTACTATTGACTGTCAATATGAAAGGTTTTGTATTGTTAAGAACTTCAAAGGTGCAAGCAGCAGTTTTGTAGTTGAACAAATTTGATGGTATGATTCCTAAACAATAACACAACAATATAAAAAAGTACATTCATAATACATAATAATACACGCATATTGGATTGAACAAATTCAATTTCAATGTGTGTGTACTTTGTGAATTTTACGTGTACTTTTAACAAAGTACGTGCAAAATTGACAAAGTACACACAATAATACTTCTTACAAACTTATAAAATATCATGCAAATGCCACTTGCACGGTCCAAAATTACTCCTAAATATTAACACAATAATAATACTTCTTACAAACTCATGGAATATCATTCAAATGCCGCTGGCACGGACCAAAATAACATAGGATTGATCAAATATAGATTTGAAATATATATTGTATAGAGTATACGTATAAAACATAAAATTACACGCATATTGGACTGAGAAATTCAATTTCAATGTGCATGTACTCTGCGAATTTTGCGTTTACTTTTTGAAAGTACACACAAAATACACATAGTACACGCAATAAAATAGGGCTTATACATGTACATATTCCAATCATGTATATATTACTAGTCCTCGATAAATGATGTATACAGGAGGAAATGTACAATGATGAAATACATATATCTAACATGCAAAAAGTGTGTTTTGCATTTAAAATCGGGGCAACAAATATATTTTTTCATATCATGAAGAAGAAGAATGTGATTTCATCACTCCATGTGCAATGTCTACAAATTTATATATATGAGAACACAAAATACATAAGGACAAACATGTGGTATCAGAAATAAAACGCTAACAACAGAACATTTACATAGTGTATGGTATAATCTTAAGTACAAAACTTAAGAACATGTATATAAGAATGTATCCATACTTGTTACTGGTGTTTGGAAGAATTTGATTGAGAATGTGAAATGCTCGATAGAACTTCAACGATTAGGGTTTGATCCCTTTAATTAATGTGAAGTATGTTTGTATTGGAATTTAGGGGTATTTATATGTTGTTGTTGACCAAATTTTGATTGAGAATGAGAATTATTTTGGTGTTTTGATCGAACAGATAGTACAGTTAGGGTTTTGATCGAAGAGAGTTATGGTTTTGATCGAAGAGGTTTTGATCAAAGAGGGTTTTTGGCACTTTGATTTTTGAAAAGTGCATTTTTGTTTTAATTTCGGAGTATTTATATATTTGACCTAATCATTTAAAATTTGTTGGGCCCGATTTTTTTGTCCATAATTATTAGTCCAAGGACTAGACCGTAAAAGCCCCTTTTTAATTTCAATAATAAGAGTTTGATAGTTTGGCTTTTTACCAGGACGTTTTAGTTTCAATGTGATAACATGATGAGATTGAACACAGTGTGTGTTTCGACTAGGGCTGTATTTTTTTCTGAACTTTCGATTTTCGATCCGATTTTTTCCGAATTTAGAATGAAATTTTAGTTTTTCGAATTCCAATTTTTCCGAAACTATGACGATTCGATTTTTTTGATTTTTTTTTGAATTAAATCTGGTTTTTTGAGAATTATTTTTTGATTTTAGATTTTTTTCCCTATTTTTTAAAAGTTTCTCAAATCCCACATCGGTTGGGAGAGGGAGAGGGCTCCAAAGTGTGATCTATAAAGGGAGAGTATCATCATAAATTCTACACAAATAAAAAAATGGGTCAAATCCTCATGTATTTACATGTTGGGAAACCCATTTCTTTGTTTATTTAAAATGAGAATTTCGAGTACTCAAAAATAAAAATTTTATTTTTTTGAAAATTTGGAATTTTGTAATTTTTCTGGATTTTAAATAATTTGGTAAATTTTTTATTTTTGCCGATTTTCCTATTTTCCCGAATTCAGAATTTTTTTTATTTTTCCAAAACAATCGAATAAAAAATCAAAAAAAAAATTGAAGAGGCATTTTTTGATCCGATCCGGTCGAAACATGAGCATAGTTTTAACCAACGAAATAAGCCGATAAAAAACATGTCCTTAAAAGTTAACTAAAAGAAAATTTTATTTGTTAATCATCATGGAAAATGTGATTGATTGTTAATACCAAGCCAAATAAGAAACAAAATTCATCATTCGTTCTCAACAATATGATACGGCAAAAGTCAAATTACTATTTCACATGCTTTATTCTTGACAAATGATTTTGAGTGAAGAATATAAATATGGTTGTTTCACAATTACATCTTTTTCCAAGATGAGTCATACCATCTCTATAAATTCCCAACTTCAATATAAAAATTGAAGGACAAATGGCACTCAGTAGATGGAGACAACAAATATTTCACATGCTCTATTGACCCTTTATCCATTCCTATTTTGGTACAATAAGAATACAGAATTCTATGGATTGATTGTATGCTCGGTTTCTCACACACAAATTTCAATTTTAGTTCATTTTTATCTTGATTAGCAATTAAGTGTTCATGTGATGAAACAACATAAGTTAATTTTAATCAATCAAACATATAATAATACTAATGCAAAACAAATAAGGAAAAATCCTTAAAAAGGACAAAACCTTTATTCAGCACTATAGAGTAATTGACACAGATGACTTACAGACTACTTATAACGACTAAGTATAAAGCGCAGGGTTTTCAATTTCTTCTATACAATACGACCCAATCTAGAGTCGTCGACAGTAAGCGATCTTCCCTCGGTATCCACCGATCAACATTCGTCTTATTTAGCAGTGAAACCTCGGTTCCACAAGTCAGCATGAGAGTAAAACTCTACAAGAGTTTATGCAAGGGTATTTGGAAACTAAGGTTCATAAATATTACAAATCATATATGGGGATGAAAGATTTGTGAAAGTAAAAGTTGTTTTGAAAAACCAAAAAGGAAAAAATTTGGAACAAGTATTAAAAAATTATTTTTTCCAAAGTTTTCCTAATTTTTTTTTATCAAAATAGGTCTTTATAACAAAAACACAAATTTCGAGATGGCGGGGTTGTTCGAACAAAAACATACATCGTTCGAACGAAAACACTGGTCTCATTTGAACTAAATTAGACCTCGTAAAACACAAGCCAATCTCTTTTGAATGGCCTTCTCACGTACTTCCAATGAGAATTATTAGTTAAGGTATAGATGTCTCATTTAAAGGGCATTAGATGTTGGTTCTAAACAGACTGCTATCTCGTTCGAACGAGACTCAATCTCGTTGGAACGAGACTAATTTTTTTTAACATTCCTTTTATAATAAGCCTTGATTTTTTAAAATCTAGCATCCCAAAATATGATTCATAAAGTCTAGGAAAACCACAAGCTCATGCCTCCATAAATTATTGGTGATGAATCCATAAATGGAGCTCGGTTACTAACGTGTCTTCGAATGATCTTGGATATGTAATGTTCAGTTTGAGATGTCGGTTTGTAACGGGATATGCCAAAACTATAAAATAAGACTAAGATATGATCAATTATAAAAACTTGCTCTTACAAATATACCCATTTGGCTATTCCGGTACAAAACAAAACCGAAAATCAAATTAAAATAAAACCCTCTAAGATAATGAATCCTAATGTTCTCCGAACCCTAGAAACATAACAACATATGGCACTTTGTCTTCATCTTGTGTAGTCCATAAAATCATAATTAAAGAGGAAGTGACCTACACACATGAAACAAAAAAATTTCATGACGCATACGAATTTTAAAGAAAAATAAAACTTCCCCTCAATTTGTTTTCCCTCTTTTTACCTGTAATAGACAAAGGAATAGAAACTAGTCATGAATATTAAGCATCACAATAAAAGTGGTAGAGATATCATCACAAAGATAATCAAGTAAGACACATGAAATGATAATCTGAAAAGCATAATAAGAAGGATACCTAAAGAACATATGCCTCTATTTTTTGAAATTTTTTAGTTTTTTTCAAGTATAAAGATGACATATAGGTAAAAAAACACATAATAAACACGGAATAATACTAAAATATCCTTGACTCTTGAAAACGGAATGTAATTGTGTGAATATTTTTCATAGGCAAATCAACATAAACATTCATAACATAGGTGCACGAAGTCATGAGACACTTTTACAGAAAGAACTCAAGGTCTACCTTAGGTGTAAAAAAATAGTGAACTCATATGAAATTGACTAAATTTAATCAATATGCTATGAACTTGAGTGATTCTTACACTAATAACGCCAAACTATTTAATGTTTTTATTTAAGAAAGTCCATTGTGCAAACCCATTAATCTTCAACTTTATAATTCCCTCAAAATCTCTCATATATAAGAATTCTCTCTCAAATATTTTGAAGAAATCATAATGCTCATATATAGTGAAGTAAAAACTTCACTCAAGGATCAATAGTGTACATTTACAGCTGTGCTGCCTTGATAATTATTCATGCATACGACTGATCTTTATACAATGCATACAATGAAATGTTGGGTGACTCCACTAAGCCACTACTCCACTACTCCAAGCCACTACTTTTTATAACTGCTATACAACCCACGACCTTAACTTCTTAACTACTATATACTGGAACTTCTTGGGTAACTGCTATATTGGAACGGCTGGAACTGCTATATGTGTAAAAACTATTCTCCAGGTGTGCTATCATGAAGCATCAATGAATCTCAATTAAAAATCCTTGGCACTTCTATTTTTATGTGCCATTAATCATTTTAGGATCATTTATGCAAATGACGGGTTTTAATTCAAAGAATATTTTGATCTTTCATAGCCCCTTTCCACTGCCTTAACATTTATAAATATTTTTCAAGAAATGAAATCCGGATAATGGCTCTTACATGCACAACTTATCTCTTTTTACATTTGTGACATTATTAAGCAAAATTGAGATGAGAATATCGTATTCAACACATGACAAGTAAGCACATTGTCAATAAATTTTGTGTACATGTGCAATAAAGGTGATAAGGAGTCTAACATATAGATACTAATCATCAATGAGCAACATAAGGATATCCACACATTATTAAGTACACTATCTAAACAAAGTCATGTCTCAAAACACTATAAAAAAGCCACGTGAATGGATGGAATGTGGGGCGGATCCGAATATCTTAAATGTTCATCCATATACGGTGAAACTTGAAAATACAAAAATCTTTTGACCCTTTTCAAAAAATTTATCAGAAGTAAAATATTTTTCACTTTTCAATCTTTTTCATAAAAACTAAAAATCTTTTATAAATTTTCAAACTATTTCCGAAAAAACAAAATGTAACACCCCGTGTTTTATTAATTAATGATTTTAATTAATTTGGAGAAAAATAAAATTTTGGATTTAATTGTTTTTAATAATTAAACATGTTTATTTTTATATCTGAGAAGTACATTTTCAACCGGAATTAAATCGAAGTTATAATAGAATGTTAGAATGATTTTTAATATGTTTTAACAAGCACGGATGTTTTCGCTGAGTTAATGAAAAAAAGATTAAGTGTAAAGGCGGATTTTTAAACTTTTTATTTTGACGATTGGGTCGTTCAAACGACATGTGGCAATCGTTCGAGCGACAGGAGGCGGTGGATTAATTAGAGTCCTAATCGTATTCTAACTCTTAAACCCTTTAAATAGCAAAATTGATACTGGGAAACTTAAAACACTTTTCTCTCAAAATTTTCTCCAGTAAACTTCTCCAAACATATTTCCCCTCATCTTCAACCCCTAGCCCCAACTTTTAACAAGTTTTAACTCAAGAATTGAAGATTCAATTGATGTTTTCTCAAGAGGATCCAAGAACACATCTTTGCTATTTTTTCGAGAGGAATCTAACCACATACTCAGATTTTTTATCCATCCAATCTCATAGATGAATACTCTATTACTTTCCTTTATTATTATGCGTTTGAAGTGTCGCCTAAACCCCTAATCACGCATTTTTTATTAAAGTCAATTATTAACTTAATTTGAGAAAGTGGACACTAAAATTTGAGACTATTTTTGTGAAATTTTTAATATGAATTAATCTTTGAAACCCTTGGGTGCGTAGGTTAGATTTTTAGGTTTTTATGGTTTTGGGTGTAGGTTCTCATGTAGACTTTTTATGGAATTATTTATATGGTTAATGGGACGCGGTCACACTTATAAAAATTAGATGACTTATAAAACAGAACGATTATAACGTATTGAATATTGTTTCATGTTAATTAATTTAACCTTTTGAACGCAAATAATTATGTTGAAAACGATGATGGCGTTATTCATTGAATTAAATTAAATTGGGACTTTTTATGATTAAGTGTTATGTTATTCTTATGAATTGTGCATTGTCTGATTTATTTTATTCATGTTTTCCATCGCAAGGACGAGGGGCTTTTGGTTAGTATATTGCTCAACCCTATTTTAGTATGCGTACTAGGTATGGGACTAGTGGTCAAGCCTTGATTAAATTTATACTTTCTAGGTATGAGACTAGTTAGTGTAATTCGTGCGGATTGTATATTTTGGGGTGGAACAGATTTTTACGTTATATTGTCATTTTGTTAACCTAGGCATGAGACTAAGATGTGTTCTATATTGGTGATTCATCATATATATAGGATAGGACGTATGTGTACTTGGGGAGGGGACCCTTCGGTATAGCACTAAGGGATATTTTGAGGATCTCACATCGATTAAAAGGGTGGGGTAATTTGTAAACTGTGAAATTGAGAAAATGAGAATTAATGCCTAAGATAAAAACGGGTATTAAAATTTGTGGCGACATAATGTGCGGAGGTTGATAGTTTAAACGGGCCGACGGGCAATTTATGTCGCGTCGTGTGTGGAACCTTGCCAAATTGCGGGGGATCGACAGTTTAAACGGATTCGAATGGCGTTTTGGTAAGGGAAAGTGTAAAACTTTGGTGGAAATTACCAGCCGGGGCAAGAGGACCGCTATTATAAAAAGTGAGAATAATGATAGTTTGGATTAATTTAATTAAATTAACACTTGGGGACTATGGGATAATTAAAATGATATTGGTGTGATTTTTATAAGAATCTTTGGGGGTGGTTAGTAATTTACCTTTCTTGCGTTTAATTATCTTGTATTAATTAAAGCACTCTATTGTGATATTTATTGCGTATAATGTTATTGTCTGGGTTCACGGACCCTATTTGAGGGGAGTAGTATGTATTCATACTCGGGGTTCTGACCTCGTGCGTTGACTAACATTTTCAGGTATTAGTGTTGGAGTAGTTGCATAGGATTTATCGATTATTTCTCGGAGGTGCAGCTGGAGTTTCTTTATTTACTGTTTTATGTAGTTTAGACTTTCCCTTTCCGTCGTATTTCATTATGAGACTTCATTTGGATTTTTTCTTAGGCCATTCGGTTCCAAACTTTTCTAAAGATTTCAGTTTGAGTATTTACAGTCAGTTGATGATTCAGATTTTAAATTAATTCATATTTTGGAGATTGAATTTAATTGGAGTTTAGCATGTGATGGTTTTTATAGGACTTTTATTCATTGGGATCGATTATTATTCATCTTGTGGATTGATTTTTATTGTCTCATATTTGTCACATGCTGAGAATGGTATTTATTTAGTAGCGCCCGACGTAGTTCGGTGGTGGTGGTTGGCCACCCCGTTGTTCGGATTACGCGAGGTGTTACACAAAACTCTTTTTGAATTTTTCTCAATATATCAAAAAATAAAATAGATAAGTACAATGATAATACAATCTAGCAATAGGAATAAAAGATAAGAATCATGATAAATATTCTACACTAGATAAAGTACCCCAACTCAATCAACGGTGCAAATACCCAAAGATTTTCTAAGATCCACAAATATAATTGTATCTAAAGGTTTTGTAAAAATATCGGTTAATTAACATTCGGTGCTCACAAAGATCAAGGACACGACCTTCTCCTTAATTAGATCACGTATAAAATTCTCACGTGTCCTAATGTGCTTTGTGCGAGAATTTTGGATCGGATTACGGGATATATGGATCGCAATCGTATTATCACAAGAAATAGTCATTGTGCCTTGTGAAATCCCATAATTTTCCAACATTTGCTTCATCCATAAGAGTTGCATGCAACAACTCCCAACAATAATATACTCAACTTCCGTCGCAGACAAAGATATGGAGTTTTGCTCTTTTTTTTCTCAACCATGAGACAAGAGCACTCCCAAAGTAAAAACACCCATCTGAGGTGCTGCTACAACCATCAACATCATCGGTGCAATCGACATCTGTATAAGAGGACAAACGGCCATCAGTATTAAAGGAATACCAAATACCGTAGGAAAGAGTGCCACTCACGTATTTGATGATACGTTTAAATGCGAGTAAGTGAAATTCTTTCAGGGATGTCTGGTATCGCACACATACTCCGACGTTAAAGGCAATGCCAGGATGACCGTAATCAAGTAGAGTAAACTATCTATCATGCTCCTATAAATGGTTTCCTCTACGTCTTTGCCTAAAGTGTATTTACTAAGCTTAGTCGATGTACTCATAGGCGTGTGTGAGTGCTTAACTGAGTTTAAATCGAACTTCTTCACTAGGCTCCTGACATATTTGGATTGAAATATGAATATCCCATCCTTTAACTGACGCACTTGGAGACCTAAGAAGAACGTAAGCTCACCAAACATGCTCATCTCAAACTCTCTCTTCATCTCCTCCTCAAAGTGTGAGCATGCTAGGAGCACGCGGATCCAAATACTATGTCATCCACATAGACTTGGGCAACTAAGATAGCACCACTCTCTCCCCTCACACATAACCTCTTATCCTCTCCCCCTCTCTCTAAGCCATGAGCTAAGAGATAGGAAGTGATCCTCTCGTACCAAGCACGAGGTGCTTGCTTTAAATCATACAAGGTTTTCTTAATATAAAATAAGTGTCCCGAGTACTTAGGGTCTTCAAATCCCTTCGGTTGTTAAACATAAACTTCATCATATATAATGTCAATTAGGAAGGCACTATTGACATTCATCTGATATAACTTAAAGCACATATAACATGCTATGGAGAGAATTAAGCAGATAGACTCAAGCCTAGCAATAGGAGCGAATGTCTCGTGAAAATGTATATCCTCAATCTGTATGTAACCTTGAGAAACCAACCTAGCCTTATTGCAAAATATGGTACCATTTTCATCCATCTTATTCTTGTAAATCCACTTGGTAACTATCATATTTGTCTGTTAAGGGACTAACTCCCAAACATCGTTCTTGCAAAACTGAAGCAACTCATATTGCATAGCGGATATCCAATGCTCATCCTTGAGTGCTTCTTTCACATTCTTGGGCTCGAGTAAGGAGGTGTGGCAAAGGTAGCTAACCACATTCTCAAGTTGAGCGTGAGTCTTGACACCTAGTGTTGAATCACCATGTATCGAGGAAGGGTCATGACTCTTTCGAACTCAAGAGGGTGGATCCTTTAAATAAAGATTGGGGTCCACTGAGGTAGTATGAGGAAGGATGGTATCGTCACTGGAGGGTGAACCATCCTCATAGAGGGGGTTAGGAGCAATATACGTTGGCAGCTCATTGTCTCAAATCGTGACATTTATTGACTCAATAACCTTAAAGACTGTAAGGTTAAACACCTTAAAATCCCTACTCATCGATGAATATCCTTGTAAAGACATTTTTCTCATGTCCAATATGTTACATTTGTGTATGTCGTACACCGCAACATTTGGCACGTCACCTCACGATCTCACATGACGGCCTCAATCCGAATTCCGGGAATCAAGCATTCAACATCTCCATTAATATGTCCCACATTTGCCTCAACGACTTCACGGTCCAAGATGGCTCCAGCTGAGATGAGAGAGCTAAGGGGTTAGATAGAGCAGTTGTTGGGTCAGGGGTTTATCTAGAGGAGTACTTCACCGTGGGGTGCCCTTGTGTTGTTTGTAAAGAAGAGGGATGGATCGTTGAGATTGTGTGTAGATTACCGAGAGTTGAATAAGGTCATGATACGGAATAATTATCTGTTGCCCCGAATCGATGACTTATTCGACCAGATGAGAGGAGCTTCCTTCTTCTCAAAGGTTGACTTGCGATCGGGATACCATCAGTTGCGTATCAGGGAACATGACATCTCGAAGACTGCTTTCTTGATGAGATATGGTTCCTATGATTTCCGAGTTATGCCTTTTGGCTTGACCAACGCTCCAGCCGTGTTTATGGACTTGATGAATAGGGTGCTCAGAGAGTTCCTAGACCAGTTCATCATCGTCTTTATTGATGACATTCTGGTTTACTCCCAGACAGAAGAGGAGCACGTCGAGCATTTGAGACAGGTTTTGTAGACGTTGCATCAGAATAAGCTTTATGCAAAGTATGAGAAGTGTGGGTTTTGGCTGAAAGAGGTTCAGTTTTTGGGGAATATCATTTCAGATCGGGGGATATCTGTTGAATCGGGGAAGGTATCTGCGGTGAGGGAGTGGGGACAGCCCATGACACCGACTGAGATCTATAGTTTCTTGGGCTTAGCAGGATACTACAGGAGGTTTATTCGGGGTTTCTCAAAGATAGCGGGTCCTTTGACACATCTGACTCGCAAAAGTGTGCCCTTCATCTGAAGCGATGCCTGTCAGTTGGAATTAGATGAGTTGAAGGATAAGTTTACCTCAACGCCTGTGTTAGCATTACCCAGACCGGGAGTTGAGTATTTAGTTTACACTGATGCGTCCTTACAAGGACTTGGAGGTGTGCTGCAACAGGAGAGTCATGCCATAGCTTATGCTTCCCATAACCTTAAGCCTCACGAGATGAATTACCCCCACCTACGACTTGGAGTTAACGGCAGTCGTATTCGCTCTTCGGATTTGGAGACACTATCTCCTGGGGGAGAAATTTCGGTTGTTCACAGACCACAAGTCTCTACAATACCTCTTCACACAAAAGGAGCTGAATATGCGTCAACGTCGGTGGCTTCAGTTTGTGAAGGATTAACACTTCGATACCCAGTATCACCCAGGGAAGGCTAACGTGGTAGCAGACACGTTGAGCCGTAGGCCAGTAGATGAGGTGGACGAGGAGTGGAAATCTAAGTGGAAGGAGTTGGGACACCAGGATGCGGTGGCCCGATCGTTCATGTCTGTGATGACTGTTACACCGCAGATTGTTACGAGAGTGATAAAGGCCCAGGAAAATGACTCATTCTGTCAGGAGCAGATAGTTCAATTACTACCAGAGGGAGCCGAGTCCTATACCGTTAGTTCAGATGGGGGATTACTCTTCAATGGGAGACTGGTCGTCTCGGAAGGAGAAGACTTGCGACACGAAGTAATGGCAGAGTCGCACAACTCACGGTTCGCGGTACACCCTGGTGGGGATAAGATGTCCCAAGACATGAGATGACAGTACTGGTGGAGCGGGATGAAGAGAGATATCGTCGTGTTCGTTTCTAAATGTGCCACTTGTAAGCTAGTAAAGGTGGACCATCAGAAATCGGCATGACTTCTACAACCAGTAGAGGTTCCAACGTGGATATGGGAGAGAATATCCATGGACTTTATCACGGGGTTACCTACGTTACAGAGGGGTTACGACTCCCTATGGGTAATTATGGACCGGTTGACCAAAGTTGCTCATTTCCTCCCCGTAAGGACAGACTACACTACGGGACAGTATGCCCAGATTTTCATTGCGGAGATAGTGAGACTTCACGGGGTGCCTCTAAATATCGTGTCTGAGCGAGACAAGATATTTGTTTCACGATTTTAGGAGAGTTTCCAGGAGTCCATGGGTACAGAGTTGCGGCTGAGTACGACATATCACCCGCAGACTGATGGGAAAACAGAGCGAACAAATTAGATGTTGGAGGACATGTTGAGTATGTGCATCCTAGACTTTGGAGGTGGTTGGGAGCAGTACCTTCCACTGGTGGATTTTGCTTATAATAACTCCTATCAATTCACCATTAGCATGGCTCCATTTGAGGCGTTGTATGGCAGACCTTGTCGTTCCCCAACATGTTGGTTAGAGGTGGGGGATAACAAACTTTGACACCCCGCCTAATTAAATACCGGGCGATCACTCCTTTATTAAATTAAATCAAGGTAAACAGTTGGTTCATTCTCAGCATCACTGTCGATAAAAATAAATTTTCCAATTTAACACCCTAAATAATTAAGCTAAGTGTCAAAACCATTTTTCATACATACTTTCCAACTTTTATCTAAAGAAAATCATTTATTTTATTAACAACATTCAATAAGTAAGAATCACACCACATTAAATTTCTGCAACAAAGTCCAATTAATTTAATACATTCGTAAATCGAATGTCAACATACGAAATCTAAAGTCACACATCCAAACTGAATAAATCCCATAGTAACAACACTGGAAATAACTGAAATACAAATGTCCAATAACAACGGCATAATGGAAAGAGCTACACATGCCCAACTAAATGAAAGTACTAAGAGTGGATCCGAATGAACGAAGTCGTCTAATCAAGAGACCTACAACTCCTACCTAAGCTGCAGCGCGGTCCTTCCAAGATATCCTAAGCAAGACGCCCCTGTGGCTGGGCACCTGTAATACATACATATATATACAAGAGAGAGAGAGAGAAAAACGGGTCAGAACCCGAAAGTGTGTTTGATTTAAAATACGTTTAGCAAGTATTTAAATTGATACAGGCCAATGCAACAACATATTAGTGCGACACTCTCGTGAGAAATTCTCACCTCTCTTTTAATGTGCACACCTATCGCACTAACCTTCCCGATGGTTTTTCTTGTCATTTATCGCACTAATCTTCCCAATGATTTAACTTATCTTAGATTACTCGTAAGATTCAACATTTAAGGATTCCATTTTTGAAAAGGGTATTTCAATTAGTAACCAAAGTTCTCCATTTTAACTTTATAAAATCAATAAAGTTTTCCAGTGTCATATTATACTTTCTCAAAACAAGTATTTACCATTTGAGTCATCACAGTAGGCAGTTCCAAATTTCAGAATTTCATATATATATTAACTACTCGTATAATATATATAAAATAACAGCACCCCAAATAAAACTATGGTGTGTGCATACTTCCACTATCCAAACCCCATACCACTCATATCAAGGGGAATACAAATCCGGAATCACTCTCGAACTGTATTAACACATACACAAACAATATAGAGGCGAAGCATAGATTCTAAGTCTCTAAGAGGATGGCACATACTCGCGTCTCTTAGGACCGTCTGAACTATCAATTCGATAGCTTGTACCAAGGATATCTATCTTCTAGGGTACAAGTCAATATCCCCCATAAAGGTCCCATCGAGATAAGACTGTCCCAGCGCGGTAACCTCAAGGATAGCAAGTAGCGCGGTATGTTTTTCACATGTATATAATATATGTACACACAATCATATAAATATACCACTTTTATCATATTAATATAGGTTCCTCTCGTCACCCATAATTACAACATTTATCCTTAATTTCACATTATTAGTATTACGTATAATGTTTCATCTCTAACCTTAACTCGAAGAGTTTTCTCACTTATTACGTGACACTCGTGGACTCTATCCTTCCAAGTAGAAAATTCAGTAGGTATACCTCTATTCACTATCGTAGCTATTTGTCGTAATCTCTCACTTGAAATACGTAGTTTCATCGTTCATTATATAATTATCCAAAAAGCAAAATTCTCGTCTTATGATAAAGTTCCCAACACTTATTCATATGTCCTACTGGTCTTTCCTATCTCCCAAAACATTTTATTAAGAATACTCAAGAATTATTTCACGATAAATTGAATTTCAACTAAATAATAAGGGAAACATGAGTCTGCCAGGAGGGGTCAATCGATCGAGGTCCGGGGCTCGATCGATCGAAGCTCTGGGCTCGATCTATCGATCAAGCAGGTATTTCGACTTCTGCCGAATTGCAGTTATGGGTTCTACCACTTTTCTTCATCCAAATCCATATTTTCCAAACCCAAACGTCCCAAAAATTCTACTACTAACATTATAACAATATACCAGATGTTTTTAACGTAAGGCATGTGTATTTCTATCATTTAAACATGAATTATCAACCCAAAATTCATACACAACTTCAAGAACCCTAAAATCTCTAAATCATGGTTCTAATCTGTTTTACCCCAGAATTTCTTTCTTAATTACAACAAATTTTGTGGGTTATCTTTCTACATCACAAGAGACTTCCAGAATAAGGTTTAAGTCTTTATTACATGCAAATTCCTATCAAAATTTGGGTTTTCTTCCATATATTTCATCCCTAATCATTCCTAAACTAATATGGAAATTGCACTAACGAAAATAGCAAGATAAACACTTGCCTGGGATTTTTGGTATTCTGATTTACGCTTGATTTTGGTATGGTTGCGTTCCTCGTCTCGCGATCTACGCGTTGGCGATGACGGCGGTGCAAACGGGTGGCTTTTTGGCCTTGAATTGCCTTGAGAGCTCTCTCCTCTCTTCTCCAATGGCCGTTCTAGGGTTCTGAATATTCTAACCCTAAGTGACAACCTCAATATCAGAAATAGTCCCTCTAATTTTCGTGGGTTTAATTACCCATAAATGTAAAATGACCAAAATGCCCTCCCGGGTTACTAATTAGGCCTAAAAATGCCCCGAGACCCAAACTACACCCCCGGGTACACTTTTCTGACTATCTTGACCCTTCCGGACGCGTTAGCACACTCAAAATGACCAACGGGAAACTTATAAAATATTCACTTTTTATTTATCAAAATTTAGTCCCGACACGACACGAGCACGTTCCGACTTAAATTTCCAAAATTGTCATTTAACTCACTCATGACATTCAATATAATATATTACTTTGCTCATTAGTAATTTTCTACAAATTTCCCATAATTACTAACTCTCGTCACGTTAATAATTATAACATAATTAATTTCCGTATTTTTATTAAATAATTCATTCACATTAACTTTAATAAATCCCCAAATTAATATAGCATAAAAATACGGGGTATTACATACTTCCCCCCTAATAACTGAATTTCGTCCCGAAATTCGGAAAATAAGGCATACCTGGTAAAAACAACTCTGGATATCTCTCGCGTATATCTGCCTCGCGCTCCCAAGTGGATTCCTCCACATTATGATGCTCCCACTGGACCCGCACAAGTGGAACTATCTTCGACCTCAATCTCCTCTCACTATAGTCTAGAATAGCCATCGGTCTCTCCTCGTAAGAGCTATCAGGCTGTAAGTCGATCTCATCTATCGCAATGTGAGTATGGGCCATATCATCCCGAAGATATCATCTCAACGACGAAATGTGAAATACATCGTGGATGCGATGTAAATGTTCTGGCAGTCCCAACCTGTATGCAACCGGCCCAATCCTCTCGATGATGGGAAATGGTCCCACGTACCTCGAAGCCAACTTCCCCTTCTTCCCGAACCTCATCACTCCCTTCATAGGAGATACACGCAATAACACTTGGTCCCCCACACTAAACTCCCGAAAGAACCGTTTCGCATCGGCGTAGCTCTTCTGCCTGTCCTGGGTTATCCGAATGTGACTCCTGATTATCTCAATCCTCGCGGAGGTCTCCTGAATCACCTCTGGTCCTAGCAACTTGTTATCCCCCACTTCGAGCCAACAAGCTGGGGAACGACAAGGCCTGCCATACAAAGCCTCAAATGGAGCCATGCCAATCGTGAACTGATAAGAGTTATTATAGGCAAACTCTACCAGTGGAAGATGTGGCTCCCAACCACCTCCAAAATCGAGAACACACATGCGTAGCATATCCTCTAACATCTGATTAGTACGCTCTAACTGTCCATCTGTCTGTGGGTGGTAAGCTGAACTCAACCTCAACTCAGTACCCATAGCCTCCTGAAAGCTTTCCCAAAAACGTGACGAAAATCTTGTCTCTATCTGACACAATATTCAGGGGTACCCCGTGTAATCTAACAATCTCAGCGATGAACAACTGAGCATACTGACCCGTGGTGTAATCTGTCCGCACCGACAGAAAATGAGCCACCTTGGTCAAACGGTCTACAATCACCCAGATAGAATCGTGGCCCCGCTGTGATGTAGGCAACCCTGTAATAAAATCCATGGAAATACTCTCCCACTTACACGTGGGTACTTCCAATGGCTGAAGCAATCCTGACGGTTTCTGATGGTCCACCTTCACCAGCTGATAGGTAGAACACTTGGACACGAACTCAGCAATGTCCTTCTTCATCCCACTCCACCAGTATTGCCTCCTCATATCCTGGTACATCTTATCTCCTCCAGGATGTACTGCAAATCGGGACCCGTGAGACTGGGTCATCACTGCATGACGTAATTCTACCCCTTCTGGAACCACCAATCTCCTATTAAACCTCAAACCCCCATCAGAACTAATAGAATAAGACTCAGCACCCTCGGCTAAAAGTCGTACAATCTGCTCCTAGCAAAACGGGTCTGTGGTCTGGGCCTGTATTACCCTCATAACAATCTCGGGTGTGATTGTCATAACAGATATGAAGGAACGGGCTACTGCGTCCTGGTGGCCTAACTCCTTCCACTTTGCTTTCCAGACGTCTGCTACTTCGTCTACCGATCTACGACTTAACGCATCAGCAACTACGTTGGCCTTCCCCGGATGATACTGTATATCGAACTGGTAGTCCTTGACAAACTCTAGCCATCTGTGCTGACGCATATTCCGCTCTCGCTGAGTGAATAGGTATTGCAACGACTTGTGGTCTATGAACAAAAGGAATTTCTCTCCCAACAAATAGTGTCTCCATATCCTCAATGCAAAGACGACCGCTGCTAACTCCAGGTCGTGGGTGGGGTAATTCTTCTCATGCGTCTTAAGCTTGCGGGAGGCAAAAGCTATAGCCTTCTCTTCCTGCTGAAGTACTCCCCCAAGTCCCCATAAAGAGGCATCGGTGTAAACCAGGTACTCCGCACCCGGCTTCGGTAAAGCAAGGACTGGCGCTGAAGTAAGCTTATCTTTTAGCTCGTCGAAAGACAACTGACAAGCGTCATCCCAAACATATGGTACTCCCTTGCGAGTCAGATTCGTCAATGGACCCGCTATTTTGGAGAATCCCCGAATGAATCTCCTGTAGTAACCAGCTAACCCCAAGAAACTATGCACTTCCGTCGGTGTCGTGGGCTGTCCCCACTCCCTCACCACTGATACTTTACTCGGGTCAACTGCTATCCCCTGCTCAGAAACAACATGCCCCAAGAATTGTACCTCTCGCAACCATAATTCGCACTTCTCGTACTTAGCATACAACTGATGCTCTCGTAGAGTCTGAAGAACCTGCCTCAAGTGCTCGGCATGCTCCTCCTCGGAGTGTGAATATATCAAAATGTCATCTATGAAAATGATGATAAACTGATCTAAGAACTCTCCGAATACTCGGTTCATCAAGTCCATGAAAATGGTTGGAGCATTTGTGAGTCCGAACGGCATCACCCGGAACTCATAAGACCCATATCTTGTCAAGAAAGCAGTTTTCGAAACATCCTGCTCCCTAAAACGTAGCTGATGGTACCCCAACCTCAGATCTATCTTCGAAAAGAAAGTTTCTCCCCTCAACTGGTCGAACAAGTCATCGATTCGAGGCAACGGATACTTATTCCGTATCGTGACCTTGTTCAGCTCCCGGTAGTCCACACATAACCTCATTGAACCATCTCTCTTCTTCACAAACAAAACTGGAGCGCCCCAAGGTGAGGTACTCCTGCGAAAGAATCCCTGACCTAACAGCTGCTCTATTTGATCTCGTAGCTCTTGCATATCTGCCGGAGCCATACGGTACGGTGCGCGTGCTATAGGTCTCGTATCTGGCAATAAATCTATGACAAAGTCTATCTCTCGACTGGGGGGTAGGCCTGGTATTTCCTGAAACACATCAGAATACTCCCTGACAACTGGGATCGAATATAAGGAAATCACAACCTCCTTAGAGGTATCCTCCTCTATGTAATACAAATGAGCGGTCGAGCCTCCCTGATTGGACATAAATATTGTATATTTATTCCCCTAATTTCAGTACATTTGTGAACCCGAGTGATGTAACATATATGGATTTGATGCACATTTATGCTACTAACCTTCCTTGGCGAGTATTTCGTGTTTTGTGCTTCTCTTATTGGTTTTACAGGTTAGTTATGCAAGCAGTGCAAAAGAGGAAGCAAGACAATGCTAAAAAAGCTAAGAAGGCAAGTTCAAGGGAAAATTGGTAATTTTTCAGCTAGATCCGGAAAAAGAAGTCAACTGGAAAGTTGAAGGGATCGGAACAACGAGAACACTGGAAGAAACGGCACCCAAATCCGAGCTACGGTTGATGATTTATGCCCAGTCGAAGTTGCAGAAAAATCCAAGAAAGGAAGAAAAGAAAAGTCAGAAAAATCTTAAGTGTGGCATTCCAAGCTAGCATACATTCGCGAACCCCAGGCCGAACCGATTTGGGGGGCGAACCGGTTCGGGGTACGGGCCGAACCGGTTCGGGGTACCTGATGCGCGGATTTGCTCCTTTTTTCTGATTGGTTCCCAAGAGTCCTATTAGGTTAAAACTCTCAAATATTGTGGGGAACGTAGGCAGCAGGTTAGGAACAGCCATTAGGGATAGTTTTAGTGAGTTTTTGAGAGAGAAAAATAGAGAGGAACATCTAGGAACAACAAGGGAATAAATTGCTTCAAGATTCAATTGTTACGGGTTTGCTTTTCAAGTTTTTATTCAATATTCAAGATTCTAGTCATTGTTCTTGCATGCTTGGTTTCCATATTCAATTCAACTTATTGTTGAGTTCATAATACATATTTACATGCTTTAATCTAGTTTCATCATGAGTTCGTACACATGAAACGTTATTATTTCCTGCATTAGTCCATTTAACATGTCCGGCTAGATTTAAAAGGTTGGGATGCATGAACCAAACCTGATGTGTAGTGCATGTGTATAACGTTAATCCAATGAATTTAATGATAAATTTTGATCATATTGCGTAATTACATAATAGTTGTGGATCTTTATATCTCGTTTACCCTTGGGTACTCGTGATGATTTAGAGTACAATTTGAGTGCAATTACCGCGATACCGATTTACTCATCCTCAGATTAGGTATGACGCGGGCTTGAACCTCGTATACATAATGCTTGGGAGTCCTAAATTTCGGGTCTGATTTATCAAATAAATTTATGATTGACGTTGTCACTGTATTACACTAGGGTTGGGGGATTGCATTCCCATCCTGTTTTCTCATCATTTAGTTTAAAAAGTTTTTATTAAATTCTTCATTTCTCATTTAAATACTTTAGTTAGTTGCATTTGTCATCATAATTTCATTTAGTATAATCATTCCCAAAACCAAATCTTTTCCTTTTTTTAGAGTCATCGTTAGGATTCCTCCGTCTGATCCCTTCGTCACAACTCCGTTGTCCTTTTTTCCTGAGGATCGATACCCGACTTGTCGGATTATTACTTGAGCGACAGGCTTGCACTTAAGCCTAGAGAGTACACACTTTAGAGACACATTCTGAGTCGTGTCAAGTTTTTGGCGCCGTTGCCGGGGAAATAGGTAGACTTAGGATTAGATTGAGTTAATCCAAAGTTTTGACTAAAAAAAAAAAAAAGCACAAAAAGATTCATAATCATCACCTCTCCTAAACTTTAATGCAAAATTCTGAAACCACTCCCACACCCCATAATACTCCAACAAGCGTTCACGAAAACCCACTTGTTGAGTATAACCCTGATAGTCCCCACACCCCAAACGCCCCATAGTTTTGTATCCCACTGCCCACACCGTCGCACTCAGTCTCTAGTAACACTCCATTCTCATTTATAGGACACACTTCGAGCACACCTAGTGAGAGCGCCGAGTCGTCAAGTGAGAGAGAGATGTCGCAACATAGTAATGCACCCACCGGTGAGGACGAGCTTCCGTACCGCCCGTTGAGAGAATTCTTATATCCTGAGCGCACTGTCACTCCAGGATGCATTATACTCCCGTATAATGCCGGGCAGTTCTGTTTCAAAAATGGAATGATCCAGATGCTACCACATTACCACGGTATGGATTCTGAAAAGCCATACCTCCATATAAGGGAATTTGAGGACGTGTGTGATACTCTCAATGATCAAACCTGCACACAAGAGGTAATCCGTCTCAAACTCTTCCCCTTCTCGCTTAAAGATAAAGCTAAAGCTTGGCTCTGGTCTTTACCTCCAAGCTCGATTCCATCCTGGAATGAGCTACAGTCTAAATTTCTCAAGAAATTCTTCCCACCACATCGAACAATCTCTATCAAGGCTCAAATTTAAGCATTTAGGCAACATGAAAATGAGCCATTCCATCGATGTTATGAACGTTTCAACGAGTTAGTGGCTTCATGCCCCCATCATGGATTTGATCCATCGCAAATCATCTCCTTTATCTATAATGGGTTAAATCTTAACTCTAAACAACTTGTTGAAACTATGGGAAGTGGTCCGTTTGTCGATCTCGATGCCCACGATGCTGATCTTCATATGAGGTATGTCATCGAGACTACCCAATCCTGGGATACCTCTGACCCGAATGCTCAAAATCGAAATTGACAACCCACCACTGCTCCATCGGCGTCCGGCCTATTCCACGTAGATAAGAATTCTATGACGGACTGTCGATTGGAAACCATTGAGAAAGGATTACGAGACCTATGCGAGTTATATGGAAAAGGACCAACTGGACCCATTCCAAACCCTGTCGTGAAGGTGTGTGCGATTTGTGAGGCGGGACATTCAACTGAGGAATGCCCGACGATACCCGCCTATAAAGTAATGTTGCAAGAGAAAGTTAGTGGTATAGGAGGTTTTAAGGGTAATTTCGGTGACCCTTCGTGGAAAAACCATCCCGGTTTTAGTTATGGGAAATAACATGCCGCAATGAACCCTCCTTCGCATGTTGCCCCTCCTCCACCACAATAATTTCAACAAGCTCCACACATGCAAGGACATGTGCAAGCACCACCATCTCATGGAAATTATATCCCGCCACAGCGGAGAACTCTCGAGGATACCATGAATCAATTCATTGCAAGCCAGACTGCAACCAATGCCAAATATGATCGTCTGATCGGCGACATAAATGTAAATCTGTCAAAGATACAATCGTCGTTGAGTGTCCAGGAGAAGGGCAAGTTTCCTGCCCAAGACCAACGACCTCCCCAAGGTCAAACTAGTGTTAGCTCCACATCCACTGAACATCAGGAGCAATGTCAAACAGTGACCACTCTTCGTAGTGGAAGAGTAGTTGATTTATCACCTCCTCCACACGACACAACAAAAGACAAGGAGATTTCACTCGGCACGAAAAAGGCCGAAGATGTCCCCATGAACGAGAGTGACAAGGAAGACACTAGTGAGCCTGAGGTGGTAGTGAAACCACCCTCCGTAGCACCATTTCCTCGAAGGTTGATTCCCGCTTAAAAAGGGAATCCACGTGATGAAGTGCTAGAAGTACTTAAGCAAGTAAAGCTGAATTTACCCTTTCTTGATGCCATCAAACAAATTCCAGCTTATGGCAAAGTTATTAAAGATTTGTTGACGGTAAAAAGGAAGATGAAAGTAAAAAAGAATGTATTTATAGCCCAGAACGTGAGCTCCATTCTACTAAATGATCTCCCGCCTAAATTCAAAGATCCCGGTGCACCCACTATATCCTGCATCATTGGAGAAAATTGAATTGAGAAAGCCTTACTTGACTTGGGAGCAAGTGTAAACATACTCCCCTACTCCATCTATAGGCAACTTGATTTGGGCGACCTCAAGCCCACAAAGGTCACTCTCCAATTAGCGGATCGATCAGTGAAGATCTCACGAGGCATAGTCGAGGACGTGATCGTCCAAGTTGACACTTTCTAGTTCCCGGTAGATTTTGTCATTTGGGACACGGAGCCCTCCTTTAACTCGAGCAATCATGTTTCCATCATCCTTGGGCGCCCTTTCTTAGCTATAGCTAATGCAATCATCAATACAAGAAATGTGCGAATGCAACTTACTTTTGGGAACATGACCTTGGATACTAACATCTTCCACATAGCCCAAAATGCATGGGAGAAAGATGATCTTCACGCGGTGAGCCTCATCGACGAGGTAGTAGAAGAGTACTTTGAGGAAAATTTCTGTGGCGACGCGTTAGAGTCCTGTTTAGCGACGAGCTATGAGTGTGAGGGGACGTATACCCACTTCGAGAGGGAGGTTGGAAGGGTGAGAGAATTACTCGATGAGAGTACGTCGAACGAGGACGTGAGAGAATTTAATTGGGTTTCTAGATTCGAGGAATTACCTCCGAGGGATACACACATGGCTCCCTCCAGTGAAAAATTTCCAACCCTCGAATTAAAAAAACTCCCCTCCCATATTAAATATGCATACCTAGGAGAGGATGAGACATTTCCTGTTGTTATCTCCTCTAGCCTAGATGAAGGGCAGGAGGGTAAATTATTGAGAATTCTGAGGAAGCACCAAAGTTCTTTTGGTTGGTGCATCGCTGATTTAAAGGGGATAAGTCCTTTGATTTGCACTCACAAGATTCATCTCGAAGAGGATGTCAAGCCCTCTAGAGAAATGCAAAGAAGACTGAACCCCAACATGAAAGAAGTTGTGAGAACCGAGATCATCAAGTTATTGGATGCCGGGATTATCTACCCAATTTCGGATAGCAAATGGGTGAGCCCTATTCAAGTCGTCCCGAAGAAGTCGGGTATGACTGTGATTGAGAATGCTAAGGGAGAGCTTGTTCCCCAACGCACCACCACCGGTTGGCGCGTTTGCATTGATTATCGAAAACTCAATGCGGGAACTAGGAAAGACCATTTACCCTTGCCATTCATTGATCAAATACTTGAGAGAGTTGCGGGCCACCCTTATTATTGCTTCCTAGATGGTTATTCCGGATATAACCAAATTGAGGTAGATGCACTTGACTAAAAGAAGACGACCTTCACTTGCCCTTTTGGTACGTTTGCCTACAAACGTATGCCATTTGGCTTGTGTAATGCACCCGCGACTTTTCAAAGGTGCATGTTGAGCTCATTTAGCGACATGGTCGAGAGAGGACTCGAAGTGTTCATGGACGATTTCATCATTTTTGGCACCTCTTTCGATCATTGTTTGGACAAGTTGGAGAAAGTACTTACCCGATGTGTGGACAAAAACTTAGTGCTGAATTGGGAGAAGTGCCATTTCATGGTCACCGAGGGAATAGTTCTTGGCCACATTGTTTCATCCAACGGAATAGAGGTTGATAGGGCTAAGATAGATGTCATAGCTGATCTTCCCCCACCGAAATCGCTGAAAGACGTGCGCTCTTTCTTGGGCCACGCGGGGTTTTATCGACGGTTCATCAAGGACTTTAGCGCCATCGCTAGGCCCTTAAGCAACCTACTCATGAAGGACAACCCGTTCGAGTGGACAGAGGCATGCCAAAGCTCCTTTGATAAGTTGAAAAACATGCTCGTGTCCGCTCCCATCATGCAAGTCCCGAATTGGTCCTTACCATTCGAACTTATGTGTGACGCAAGCGATTACGCGATTGGGGCCGTTTTGGGCCAACATAAAGATAAGCAAGCTCATGTCATCTACTACGCTAGTCGGACTCTTACTGGACCTCAACTCAACTACTCTACCACGGAGAAGGAGTTGCTAGTGGTAGTCTTTGCCCTCGATAAGTTCCGTTCCTATCTCATTGGTTCTCCCATTACTGTATTCACCGACCACGCGGCTTTAAAGTATTTACTTGCGAAGAAAGGCTCCAAGCCGCATCTCATAAGGTGGATCCTACTCCTACAAGAGTTCAATCTCTCCATCAAAGATAAGAAAGGAGTAGAAAACGTCGTTCTCGACCATTTATCTCGGCTTTCGTCCGACGTACCTAGTGATCCCATACCCATAGACGAGCACTTTCCAGATGAGCAACTATTTGCTACTTCTTCGTATCCCTGGTTTGCGAACATAGTGAACTATCTTGTCACGGGAGTCATCCCTCCCGATTGGACACCGCAAGATAAAAAGAGGTTTCTTAATTGGTCGCGCATGTTCTTTTACGATGATCCTTTCCTCTTTAAATATTGTGCCGACCAAATCATCCGACAATGTGTACCGGATGATGAGATCCCGAAAGTCATCTAGTTTTGTCATTCGAAAGCATGTGGAGGCCATTTCTCGACGAAAAAGACGGCCGCTAAAATTTTGCAATACGACCTCTATTGGCCCACAATCTTCCGGGATGCGAATGACGCTTGCAAGTCATGCAATAGGTGCCAACGAATGGGAGCCATTTCTCGACGCGACATGATGCCCCTTACCCCCATACTCATCATTGAGATATTTGATTGTTGGGGTATTGACTTCATAGGTCCCTTCCCACCGTCTTTTGGTTTCCTATACATCCTAGTCGCGGTAGACTACGTTTCTAAATGGGTGGAAGCTATAGCTACTAAGACTAATGACAACAAAGTGGTGATAAAGTTCCTACAGGAACACATACTTTCTCGCTTCGGTGCACTGAAAGAGATAATTAGCGATAATGGCACGCACTTTTGCAATAGGCCATTCGAGAAGCTCATGAGAAAGTATGGCGTCGTCCACGAGATTGGGACGACATATCACCCACAGACGAATGGGCAGGCCGAGGTAGCGAATCGGGAGATCAAGAACATTCTTGAAAAGACCGTCAATCCTACCTGGAAAGATTGGTCCCTTAGATTGACCGATGCATTATGGGCCTATCGTACCGCATTTAAGAATCAACTTGGCATGTCTCCTTTCCATTTTTTGTATCGCAAACCTTGCCATCTTCCTGTTGAGCTTGAACACAAAGTGTATTGGGCAATTAAGCAATTGAACTATTCCCTGAACAAAGTCGGTGAAGCCCGTAAGCTTCAATTGAATGAGCTAGAAGAACTACGCAATGATGCGTATGAGAACGCCAAAATTTCGAAAAAAAGGATAAAAATTGCTCATGATAGCATCATTCGACGCAAAGAGTTTCATCCCGGGCAAAAAGTTCTTCTCTACAAGTCTAGGCTTCACCTCTTTCCAGGCAAGTTGCGGTCACGATGGTCCGTCCCGTTCGTCGTGAAGAACGTTTTTCCCCATGGAGCTGTTGAACTAGATGATTTAAAAGGGGAAAACACGTTCAAAGTCAATGGACAATGCCTAAAGCCATACCTAGAGGCGTGTGAGTATGAGGTCGACATAATTTGGTTGTCGGACCCCGTTTACGGGGTCAATTGAGCTGAGAAAATGAGGTCGTCGTACCCCCGACGCGTATGGGGTGAGTTTGTGTGTATAGTAGTCATGTGTGAATAGGTTAGTTAGGAGTCAAAATCCTGAGTTGCGAAAGAGATCGGTTAGTACGCACTTCGAGGGAGCTAGTACGCATTACGAGGTTGAATTAGAGGAATTTTTAGGAACCCCGAGGGTCTAGAAAGTTTTTGGGGTCCTTATGCACAAGTTAGAGGATGAGAGAGCACCTTGAAGTGGAGAAAAGAGTGCATTCCAGGGTTCGGACCAGCATGTCACCCCGAACCCCATCCAGAACCGGTTCGGGGGGGTGAACCGGTTCGCTGTACACCCCGAACCGGTTCGGGGTACCTGGCAGATTCATCCCCCCAATTCCAAATTCATCCCCTTCCCTCTATTCTTCCCCCCATTCTCCCCATTCGTTTTTACTCCCTCCAACTCTTTCCCTCCTTCCCAATTTCATCCCAATTCACTCCCTCCCATCTCTCCTTCCCACCCTTTCACATTTCCCACCAAAACCACACCCCTTCACACCTATAAATACGCCACCACCCCTCCTCCATTTCTCACACCAAAACAATCTCCCTCACTCTCTTCTCTCCCATATTTTTTTTCCCTCTCCCTCTCTCTTTCATTCAAAATGCCGCGCCCTCTCCGCACCAATCTCCGCCCCAAAAAATATGACGATACCACCATCCTTGATGACCCGGGTAAGGGGGTCTTTCGATGTGTCCAAGAACGTCATTGGGCCGAGCAATACTTCTCGTCCACACGCCCCATCCACATCGAACGCTTCGTTGATTGGGGCCAACTTTCGGGCGATGTCACCACCCTATTCGACAGCAGCGGTTGGTGTTCCTTCCTCTACCCAACAAGCACTAACGTGTTTGATGCCACCATTCGCCAATTTTATGTGACCTTGGTTCGCAAATCCTCCACGCTTCACGAGGCATACCTTGACGGTATCAATATTCCCTTCTCGGCGGCCATCATCGCACGCAAAATGCGTGCCAAAGGGGTGATCCTCCCCGTGCCCTTCCAATACCCCAACAATGGTACCCCCCATACCAAAGAAGAATGCATTGCACGCATGGGACCCGGGGTGGAATGGGTGCGCGAGTCCTTTCCTATTGGTGGTTTGGCCGCCACGGTGCGCTTCACGCAACTCATTGCTTGTGGGGCCATCCACCAAACCACTAATGACTCGGTGGTTCGGTTATGGCACGCCAATTTTCTTTATTACTTTTTGGACCCCGAGAGCACCATCAACCTTGACCAGCTCTTCTATGCGGATATCCTCAATGCCGCATACGATGAATATGGAAAAACTGCACTCCCCTACGCCCGCTTCATTACGGAGCTATTGATGGAAGCTGGTGTGGATGACCCCGGGCAACAAATTCGCCTTCCTCACCCCATTGGCGGCACGTCCACCACTCGAAGCGAATGCCAAATGAGCGTAGCTCACCCCGACCATCCCATTCTCGAAGAGGACGTGGCCAAGGAAGCTCATGATGACCCAATGATGGACGTCGACGAGGGCGAATTTGAGGATGATTAGGAGGACTCCGATTTCGAGCCCCCGGGGGAAAACTTCGATAGTCGCCTTTCGGCGGTTGAGTCCCGTCTCGACGGGTTCATCAACCAATACAATCAAGACCAAGCGGCTTACCGAAGGGACACCCGGATGATGTACCAACTCCAAGTCCACCTTCACCAACTCAACTTCGGCGGTCCTCCACCCCCCTTCTATTATGACCCGTATGATCCAAATGCACCCAGCACCTCCCACCCACCTCCACCATGACCTATGATTGTTTTTATCTTTTGGTATGGATGTCGGTTGTTGTAGGAATTTCACAGTTTCTTTCTCATTTCCTATGTAACACAGGCTTCTCATTGTTATTATACAAGCTTGCATTTTTTCCATATTTGTTTGTTTTATTTTTCCGCACTTATTATTCGCTTTGAGTTAGATTTTAGTCCTTTTTGCTTGAGGACAATGCAAAAGTCTAAGTTAGGGGGGGTCACAAGTGCGTATTTCTAAAACTTGACAAATTTTCAAAAATGCCCAAAATTTCCAAAAAAAAAAAATCATAAAATTTTGAAAAACCCAAAAATATTTTTGTTCAAAATAAATAAAAATTGGAATTCAAATTTTTCAAAAATATCATTAAAAGTCGAATTGGAGTCTCAAATTGTAAACATCCAACATACACAAAGCCGAAATTGACCAAAGATGGAAATTGTGCAAAAATTGATGACTTAACGAATAAATGTAGAGATTAACAAACCCGGTGAGATTCGAGCCTATCACGTTTTGCGAGTTTTTAAATCAATCCGAGTTAATTGTTAACTCAAAGTTCTTTTTAGCGCTTAATAAGTTGTCAAGGATCTCAATCCTTTCATTTTGATCGATTTTGAAAAATGTGTGCAATATTGCCTTGAAAAACGTGCCAAATTAGTCTCTAAACTTAAATTCACCTCGAAACGCATATGGTAACGCAATTGGCATTTTGGACAATGAAGTAGGCTCTCGTTTGTCACCCCAAAAATATTGGCCAGAAAAAGTAGCGAAAAATCACCCTTTGCAACCCAAATTGAGCCGAATAATTTTCCCTTTCGTTTGACAACCCGAAAAACCCAAAATAGCCGAAATTGTGAAAAATGAAAAATTCAGATTTCAAGTCCAAAAAGTGCATATAAAGGGGCAAGAAACAAAATAACATGCTCAACAAAAACAACAAGAAAAAAAAATAGAAAAAGAAGAAAAAAATGAGTAATAGCCCGGAAAAAGCACAATTGAACATCATTAATGACGTTTCCAATTCCAACCTTCCATACCTCCTTCATTTTACCCAATGCAACCTTCAACCCGAAAAAGTCCTAATCGAGTCCAAATTACGAAAATTGATTACCGCGTGGAGAGCTAAGACACCAAAAGATAATATAAGAGGCTAAGTGCGCGAAATAAAGGCAATGTTCCCGTTTTTAAAATCGTAATCCGTTGATGAGATCCTTTCGCCATAAAGTTACCGTCTTTCTACTTGCATGCCTGAATTTGCTTCCATCACATTTACTCTTTATATCACGCATGCCGAGAGAAATACCATAATCCGAGAGATTCGTTTGTGAGAGTGTTCTGTGAGAAATTGAAATCAAAACAAATTTTCGGATAAGTAACGTAATGATCAATCAGTGAAAATTGGCGGTAATATTTCCGGCTTCGCACACACACACTACGGTTTGAGATTCATAAATATGACTTAATGATGACTATTTTCGGGAAAAGTTTGAATTGCTAAATTTTTGCGTATTTTGAATTTTCTTTGAGTCGAATTTTGTGGGTATATTCACTGCAAATCCTCACGAGACACAAATCGTCCTACTTGGGTAACCTAGAGGTTTAAAGGCTTGTTGCATGCGCTAAATGCAATCGCTTGCCCGCGAAAGAGGTGCTTTATCCCAATAAAGTCTTTGATGGATCCTTAACTCATACTCTCATTCTTTTACATTGCTCGGGATGCGCAAAGTTCTAAGTTGGGGGGGTTTGATTGGGCATAAATATTGTATATTTATCCCCCTAATTTCAGTACATTTGTGAACCCGGGTGATGTAACATATATGGATTTGATGCACATTTATGCTACTAACCTTCGTTGGCGAGTATTTCGAGTTTCGTACTTCTCTTATTGGTTTTACAGGTTAGTTATGCAAGCAGTGCAAAAGAGGAAGCAAGACAATGCTAGAAAAGCTAAGAAGGCAAGTTTAAGGGCAAATTAGTAATTTTTCAGCCAGATCCGAAAAGAGAAGTCAACTGGAAAGTTGAAGGGCTCGGAACAACGAGAACACTGGAAGAAACGGCACCCAAATCTGAGCTACGGTTGATGATTTATGCCCAGTCGAAGTTGAAGAAAAATCCAAGGAAGGAAGAAAAGAAAAGTCAGAAAAATCCTAAGTGTAGCATTCCAAGCCAGCATACATTCGCGAACCCCAGGACGAATCGGTTTGGGGGGGCGAACCGGTTCGGTGTACCTGATGCGTGAATTTGCTCCTTTTTTCTGATTGGTTCCCAAGAGTCCTATTAGGTTAAAACTCTCAAATATTGTGGGGAACGTAGGCAGCAGCTTAGGAACAGCCATTAGGGATAGTTTTAGTGAGTTTTTGAGATTGAAAAATAGAGAGGAACATCTAGGAACATCAAGGGAATAAATTGCTTCAAGATTCAATTGTTACGGGTTTGCTTTTCAAGTTTTTATTCAATATTCAAGATTCTAGTCATTGTTCTTGCATGCTTGGTTTCCATATTCAATTCAACTTATTGTTGCGTTCATAATACATATTTACATGCTTTAATATAGTTTCATCATGAGTTCGTACACATGCAACGTTATTATTTCCTGCATTAGTCCATTTAACATGTCCGGCTAGATTTAAAAGGTTGGGATGCATGAACCCAACCTGATGTGTAGTGCATGTGTATAACGTTAATCCAATGAATTTAATGATAAATTTTGATCGTATTGCGTAATTACATAATAGTTGTGGATCTTTATATCCCGTTTACCCTTGGGTACTCGTGATGATTTAGAGTACAATTTGAGTGCAATTACCGCGATACCGATTTACTCATCCTCAGATTAGGTATGACGCGGGCTTGAACCTCGTATACATAATGCTTGGGAGTCCCAAATTCCGGGTCTGATTTATCAGATAAATTTATGATTAACGTTGTCACTGCATTACACTAGGGTTGGGGGATTGCATTCCATCCTGTTTTCTCATCATTTAGTTTAAAAAGTTTTGATTAAATTCTTCATTCCTCATTTAGATACTTTAGTTAGTTGCATTTGTCATGATAATTTCATAATTGCATTTAGTATAATCATTCCCAAAACCAAATCTTTTCCTTTTTTTAGAGTCATCGTTAGGATTCCTCCGTCTGATCCCTTCGTCACAACTCCGTTGTCCTTTTTCCCTGAGGATCGATACTCGACTTGTTGGATTATTACTTGAGCGACAGGCTTGCACTTGAGCCTAGAGAGTACACACTTTAGAGACACATTCTGAGTCGTGCCACTCCCTCTGGGCGAGGCATCGCCACTACAAACATCTCTTGCCCCGGAATGGCAAAAACAATGCTCCCACCGAAGCAATCAATCATGGCTCTATAAGCTGCGAGCCAATCCATACCAATAATCACATCATGCTCGTGCATGTCTAAGACTAACATGTCTGCAGGTAATACCAAGCTACCAATCTCTACCCCCACTCCTCGACATATAAAGAAAATAAGTGACCCACTCCCCAGTGGTGAGTCCACACACGTCACTGTGCTCTCTGCTGTGGCTAACAACCCTAAGGCCTTCGCAAAACGCGTAGCTATAAAATAATGCGTTGCCCCCATATCAAACAAAACTCGACCCATAGTACCATGGATAGGAAACACACCCTCAATCGCGGGTGGTGCCTGTGGAGCTGCTGCCTGGTGGACGTTATAGACACGTTCATACTGTAACTGCCCCTACTGCACTGGAGTTGCTGGAACGGCTGGTAGGGCTGGCACATGGGCTGGAGCTGGGAGTGCAGTCGGAAAAAGTGGTCTTTGTGGCTCATTACGGGCACCCTGCTGCTCTGGGGTCCTATCTCCCTCCGGACAATCCTGGCGCCTATGGTCGTGTCTACCACATCCAAAATATTGGCCCTTGAAGTTGCCTCCCCTCTGTCCCTGCTAACCACGGCCCTGCTGGCCGTTACCTCCTCGCCCCTGGCCCTGTTGGCCCTGATTAGCACGCTGTTGGCCCTATTAGCCCTGCTGCTGTCCCGCTGGCGGTGTTGGCCCTGCTGATTAGGCTGGCCCTGCCTATAGCCCCCATATCCCTGCCAAGAATCACCTGAACGGAATCGCTTAGCAGGGTTCCCCTGATGGTAACTCTGCTCGTGCTGACGAGTCTGTCCATAAGATGGTGCCCCACTGTCACTATTACCCCCGGTCCTGCCCTGCTGGCTGGACTCTCCTGCTCTCTTGCTTCCCTGCAGATGAAAGCGGTGATCCTGGTAATGTAGCAATGCGGCATTGAGTACATCAGTGAAAGTACTCAGGGATAAATTCCCAATAAGGTGCTGACGGATCCTCCAAGCTAACCTGTCGACAAACAGTAAAATCTTCTTGCTCTCAGTAGGTGCCTCATCTGGCACAATGGTGAGAAGTCTCATGAACTCTTCCTCATACTCTGTTACGGTAAGACTCTCCTGCTTCAGATTCAGTAATCTCCGCCTCATCTCAGTCTGCACGGCGGGTGGAAAATACTTGCGGTCAAACCGCTCCCAAAATGACTGAATAGGGATCGTGTCCCTCTCCTCCAATGTGGTAGTGGACTCCCACCACTGCAAAGCGGCTCCCACCAGCTTAAAGGAAGCCAATAACTGCTTTTGCACATCAGTGCACTCATACATACGGAGGTGCCTCTGGATGTCTTTCTTCCATTGGCTAACTGTGACAATATCGGAGCTACCAGATAACTCAGGGGGATGCGCTTTTTGAAAAGCATCCCGAACCCTCTCCCATGTAGATGGAAGCTGTGTTGGTACTGGCGCCACTGCCTGAACCTGGGGTGGAGCCTACTGAACCACCGCTAGTGCGGCATTCACCGCCTGAGCAACAATGGCGGCTACTTCATTTGCATTCATCGTGACTTATGCCGGAACTGCTGGCTGTTCGGCCTGGGCATGCCTATCCTTCGGAGCACATCTCGGAGGCATCTGAAACGTGAAGAAGTTTATTAGTCTACAGTCATTAACAAATCCCAAATAGCTGAAGACATAAACTTGAAAGTAAGAATACAACCATCCTATAATAGGGCTCTATAGCAATAACGTTAAGCTGAAAGCGAAATAAGCCGTACAGATCCTATGGACACTAGAACCTGATGCTCTGATACCACATGTGACACCCCGCCTAATTAAATACCGGGCGATCACTCCTTTATTAAATTAAATCAAGGTAAACAGTTGGTTCATTCTCAGCATCACTGTCGATAAAAATAAAATTTTCAATTTAACACCCTAAATAATTAAGCTAAGTGTCAAAACCATTTTTCATACATACTTTCCAACTTTTATTTAAAGAAAATCATTTATTTTATTAACAACATTCAATAAGTAAGAATCACACCACATTAAATTTCTGCAACATAGTCCAATTAATTTAATACATTCGTAAATCGAATGTCAACATACGAAATCTAAAGTCACACATCCAAACTGAATAAATCCCATAGTAACAACACTGGAAATAACTGAAATACAAATGTCCAATAACAACGGAATAATGGAAAGAGCTACACATGCCCAACTAAATGAAAGTACTAAGAGTGGATCCGAATGAACGAAGTCGTCTAATCAAGAGACCTGCAACTCCCACCTAATCTACAGCGCGTTCCATCCAAGAGATCCTAAGCAAGACGCCCCTGTGGCTGGGCACCTGTAATACATACATATATATACAAGAGAGAGAGAGAGAGAAATGGGTCAGGGCCGAAAGTGTGTTTGATTTAATAAACGTTTAACAAGTATTCAAATTGATACAGACCAATGCAACAACATATTAGTGCGACACTCTCTTGAGAAATTCTCACCTCTCTTCTAATGTGCACACCTATCACACTAACCTTCTCGACGGTTTGTCTTATCATGTATCGCACTAATCTTCCCAATGATTTAACTTATCTTAGATTACTCGTAAGATTCAACATTTAACGATTCCATTTTTGAAAAGGGTATTTCAATTAGTAACCAAAGTTCTCCATTTTAACTTTATAAAATCAATAAAATTTTCCAGTGTCATATTATACTTTCTCAAAACAAGTATTTACCATTTGAGTCATCAACCATGTCCTACATAACACATCACAGTATGCAGTTCTAGATATCAGAATTTCATATATATATTAACTACTCGTATAATATATATAAAATAACAGCACCCCAAATAAAACTATGGTGCGTGCATACTTCTACTATCCAAACCCCATAACACTCATATCAAGGGGAATACGAATTCGGAATCACTCTCGAACTGTATTAACACATACACATATAATATCGAGGCGAAGCATAGATTCCAAGTCTCTAAGAGGATGGCACATACTCGCGTCTCTTAGGACCGTCTGAACTATCAATTCGATAGCCTGTACCAAGGATATCTATCTTCTAGGGTACAAGTCAATATCCCCCATAAAGGTCCCATCGAGATAAGACTGTCCCAGCGCGGTAACCTCAAGGATAGCAAGTAGCGCGGTATGTTTTTCACATGTATATAATATATGTACACACAATCATATAAATATACCACTTTTATCATATTAATATAGGTTCCTCTCGTCACCCATAATTACAACATTTATCCTTAATTTCACATTATTAGTATTACGTATAAGGTTTCATCTCTAACCTTAACTCGAAGAGTTTTCTCACTTATTACGTGACACTCGTGGACTCTATCCTTCCAAGTAGAAAATTCAGTAGGTATACCTCTATTCACTATCGTAGCTATTCGCCGTAATCTCTCACTTAAAATACGTAGTTTCATCGTTCATTATATAACTATCCCAAAAGCAAAATTCTCATCTTATAATAAAGTTCCCAACACTTATTCATATGTCCTACTGGTCTTTCCTATCTCCCAAAACATTTTATTAAGAATACTCAAGAATTATTTCACGATAAATTGAATTTCAACTAATTAATAAGGGAAACATGAGTCTGCCAGGAGGGGTCAATCGATCTAGGTCTGGGGCTCGATCGATCGAACCTTCGATCGATCGAAGCTCTGGGCTCGATCGATCGATCAAGCAGGTATTTCGATTTCTGCAGAATTGCAGTTACGGGTTCTACCACTTTTCTTCATCCAAATCCATATTTTCCAAACCCAAACGTCCCAAAAATTCTACTACTAACATTATAACAATATACCAAATGTTTTTAACGTAAGGCATGTGTATTTCTATCATTTAAACATGAATTATCAACCCAAAATTCAAACACAACTTCAAGAACCCTAAAATATCTAAATCATGGTTCTAATCTGTTTTACCCCAGAATTTCTTTTTTAATTACAACAAAATTTCGTGGGTTATCTTTCTACATCACAAGAGACTTCCAGAATAAGGTTTAAGTCTTCACTACATGCAAATTCCTATCAAAATTTGGGTTTTCTTCCATATATTTCATCCCTAATCATTCCTAAACTAATATGGAAATTGCACCAACGAAAATAGCAAGATAAACACTTGCCTGGGATTTTTGGTATTCTGATTTACGGCTGATTTTGGTATGGTTGCGTTCCTCGTCTCGCGATCTACGCGTTGGCGGTGACGGTGGTGCAAACGGGTGGCTTTTTTGCCTTAAATTGCCTTGAGAGCTCTCTCCTCTCTTCTCCAATGGTCGTTCTAGGGTTCTGAATATTCTAACCCTAAGTGAAAACCTCAATATCAGACATAGTCCCTCTAATTTTCGTGGGTTTAATTACCCATAAATGTAAAATGACCAAAATGCCCTCCCGGGTTACTAATTAGGCCTAGAAACACCCCGAGACCCAAACTACACCCCCGGGTACACTTTTCTGACTATCTCGACCCTTCCGGACGCGTTGGCGCACTCAAAACGACCATACGGGCAACTTATAAGATATTCACTTTTTATTTATCAAAATTTAGTCCCGACGCGACACGAGCACGTTCCGACTTAAATTTCCAAAATTGTCATTTAACTCACTCATGACATTCAATATAATTTATTACTTTGCTCATTAGTAATATTCAACAAATTTCCCAAAATTACTAACTCTCGTCACGTTAATAATTATAACATAATTAATTTCCGGATTTTTATTAAATAATTTATTCACATTAACTTTAATAAATCCCCAAATTAATATAGCATAAAAATACGGGGTATTACACAAACTCCTTGGGTCGAAAGTGATTCAGGACACTTCGGGAACGATAAAGATGATACGAAGACGTATACGGGTAGCTCAGGACCGGCAGATGATTTATGCTGATGCCAAGAGGTTCTTCAGAGAATTTAAAGTGAGGGACCAGGTGTTACTCAGAGTATCACAGACTTGGGTTACCAGAGCACTTGCATAGGATTCATGATTTCCATATTTCCTCGCTAAGGAAATATCTTAGGGATGATTTGGCCCATACTCACATTGCTTTAGAGGACATCGATCTTCAGCCCGATAGTTCCTACGAGGAGGGGCCGATTGCTATTTTGGACCGAAGCGAGCGAAAACTGAGGTCGAAAATAGTACCGTTAGTACGTGTTCAGTGGCGGCATCATAATGCCGAGGAATCCACATGGGAGCGCGAGGAGGAGATGCGCGAGCGTTATCTAGAGTTATTTTTACCAGGTACTCTTTAGTTCCGAATTTCGGGACGAAATTCTGTTATTAGGGGATAGTATGTAATACCCCGTAATTTTATTGATTTTTATTTAAGGGATTAATTAAATTAAATATAAATTAATTAGAAATTACTCCGGGTATAAATACTAGTAAGATGTGAGTTGGTATTTGATTATGAGTATGTATGGTAATACATGAGTATTGAAAATATTTAAATTGTCACGAGGCAGAAACACGACAATTTGAAAATTTAGTTAGGAGCGTGTGTCAGTCGCGTCAGGAATGAAATTATTTGAATTAAAAAGTGAATTATATTTTATCAACCGAATGATCATTTTGAGTGCACCAACATGTCTGTAAGGGTCTAAATAGTCAGAAAACACTAGCCGAGGATTTAGTTTGAGTCCCGGGGCATTTTTAGGCCATACCGGCAACCCAAAAGGGTAGTTTAGTAATTTTAAAAATATGGGAATTAAAACCCACGAATTTTAGGAGTTAATTTTATATTAGTAATGAACCCATTAAGTCCATTATCAGCATTTATCAAGTAATGGGCTACGGGAGTTAAAGGGAGAGTCCTAAGAGGTTCCAAAAGAAACCCCTAGCCACCATCACCATTTTTGGGAGAAATCTGTAGAGAGAAAGAGGAGAATCAACCTTCATCCTTCAACATCAAATCAGAACATCTAAGGCAAGTGGTTTAATTACATAATTTCAAGTGAATGTTTCCTCCATGTTTAGAATTGAATATATGTCTTATATTGAAAGTTTGATGAAAAACCCATGAAATTGGAGATAGAATTCATAATCTTGGATAGGGATTGCATGTAGAATGGTTATGGATGAATTTCAGATCCAAAATATATCTTTTGATGATTTAAAAACGGATTTATAAGGAGTACTTGTAGACATTAAAATTCTGGGTTTATATTTATAGGGTTTGGGACAAGGTTTGGAAATTATGATGATTACATGTTAATTTAGGAAGCATTGACCCCAAATATATGTTAAAGAGTGACCTATGAGGACTTAATTTAGTTTAAAAACATTAAAACTTATTTGGGATAATCTTAGTAGGGATTTAGAGAAGAGAAATTTGAAGAAAAATGAATTTGCAAGTTTCTGGGCGTGTTCTGCCATCTCGTTAGAAGACCTGCCCAGGTCGTTCGAACGTCCTCGTTCGAACGAGACTTCTAACGAGATGACAGTATCCCTTCTAACGAGTTATAAGTTCGTTCGAAGCCTTTCGTTCGAACGACACTCGTTCGAAGCCTTTCGTTCGAACGAGACTTCTAACGAGTTGACAGAATGGCCTTTTAGGCCTAATTTCATTTCAAATGTTCCCGTAGACTTATGTAATGGAATGATAATACTCCCGTTACTGACCAGTGAGTATAGTTGAGAGATTGAAGTACATGAGGAGTAAAACTTAGAATCTTGAAGTAAACCTAATGACATTTGTGGATTAGGAAGCGAGTACCTAATTACGACGTGAGAAGAGTTGACAACGTTAATATACATGAATCGGGGACTTGTAAACGTATAACATTAAATAACGGTATAAGAATGAGAAGCATACCTATATTAATAATTCTATATATCTAAGATGTGCTAATGCTTAGTATATGTGGTTTTATGTGTAAAACATACCTACCATACTTGCTATTATGGGAGGTCTGAGTTCGATTAGGGCCATCTAATCTTTGTGTGCCTACGGGGGGATTTAGATTGGTACCTCGAGGATATAGGTCAGAGAAGGACTTATTGAGAAGTTAACAAGTCTGCTGATTGTGGGAGCGTAGGTATGTGCGTGACCCATGTGATGTGAACTATGTTCGCTTCCATTTTTGTGTGATTGTTGTTATTTGAGAACAATTCTTAAGAGATTCAAAATGCGTGGTCCTTATGTACGTGATGTACCGGGATTGAATAGCAGAGTATGTGTGCATCGCAGCTTAGTCTCGGGGTGCTAGTATTGTATATTTATGATGAGGATAATATATTATTAATTGAAATGAACTGTCATGTATAAATGTGAGTATTTATAATATCAATGTTTTGTAAAAAAATAAAATGGAAGATCTCTAGTGATTAGTAGTGCTAAAATGGGAAACTGTGTAGAAGAGTAAAACTCTCTATTTAAAATAAGATGTCGGGAATTAAATCGTGAATCGTATAGTAACGTTAGATTTTATATTGGACTAGTTAGATACGGGCATGATGAGATTTAATTACGGATACGTTAGGAGTGCACAGATAGTCGAGAGGTGAGTATTTCATGTGAGAGTACGTCCTAACATGTATTTTGCATTCATTGTTTTATGTCATTAAAACACTTGCTATATTTTAAACTGTTTTCACCATCGGGCTCTGACCCGTTTGCTTCCAAATATATTTTCTTGTAAAAACCTTTTAGGTGCCCAGCCACAAGAACACCAAGCATAGGAGTTATATTCAGGTGACGTACTGTAGCTGCTGTGGAAGTTACAGGACCTTGACAGTAGACGCCTTCACTTTCGATCTTAATTGTTATCATATTTTTCTCATCTGTTGGGTATGTCGCTCCATTTCTTTTAGACACTTTATTTATCCAGTCATATCAGATTTTGGGTTGTAATTAATATAGTGATGCAGACTTAGTATTGGTTTATTCCTGTATTTGGATTGTTGTGAGGAGTATTCCTTCAGACTCATTACTATTTTATGGCTATTCTATTGTCATTATGTTGTGGTGGTTATGTTAGCAGTTCATAATCTTCTTATTGCATGTTAATCAGATTTAATTAAAATTGACAACTCACTTTTTAAATATTAGGTGGCTAGTAATTGTTAAAATGTTTTTCGAAAGTGATGCTATGAACTGAACCAACTTGGCATTTTGTATTAATTTAATAAAGGAGTATCTACCCGGTATTTAATTAGTCGGGGTGTCACAAAAATTCTCTTTTTTGTAATTGAATTGTGCTTACTAGTTTCTTACTAAATATATTGTCTATAAATTTGGAATGTTATTGGAATTAAAATAGTAATTTTTTACATCTTACAGTTTTTTAAAACTTGGAATATACAGTATTATAAAAAGTAATATATTTTATTTCGATAAAACTTTATAAAGCTATTTCATTATATCATAATTTTTTTGTTAGATGTGGTTTATAATTATATTCTAGAATATTTATCATCTTCATATTGTATAAGTGGGTTCTGATAAATCTGTTTAATTAAAAAATGACTACATGATCATCTGAATATGTGCCCGTTACCGTTCCTCTGAATGAGTTATCTATTAATGTCCCTACTACCGTTTCTACTACTCATATATCTCATGGAGATAAACCAATAAAATTCAACGGTTCTAATTCTAAAAGATAGCAACAAAATATTTTACCTAACCACTATGAATCTTGCAAAGTTCATTAATGAGGATGCTCCTGTGATAAATGATAACGAAATGGATAAGACAACTTTGGCTGCTGCAGAAGCATGGAAACATTATGATTTCATTTGTAAAAACTATATCCTTAATGGATTGAAAAATACATTATATAATGCGTATATCCCAATCAAGACCGCTATGGTGCTATGGAAGTCTTTGGATAAAAAGTACAAAACGAAGGATATCGGTATGAAGAAATTTGTTATCGATAGATTCCTAGATTTTAAATGTCGAATTCAAAGACTGTCAAAAGCCAAGTCCAAGAGCTTCAATTAATATTTCATGAAATAGGTGCTAAAAATATGCGCTTAAGTGAAACATTCCAAGTTACAACGGTTATTGAAAAAGTACCACCGTCTTGTAAAGATTTTAAAAATTATTTGAAACATAAACAAAAAGAAATGGGGCTCGAGGAATTAATTGTTCAGTTAAGGATAGAAGAGGATAACCAAATGTCTGAAAAGAAAATCATTAATTATGTTATGTCGAAAAAAGCCAATGTGATAGAGTATGGGCACAAATTCAACAAGAAGAGGAAGCACAACAATGAAGGCACAAGTCCAGGAGGAAGTGCTATAAAGAAGTTCAAGGGAAAGTGCTTTAATTATAACAAGCAAGGTCATAGGGCCAAGGACTGTCGCAAACCAAAGAAGAAATAAAACTTCAAAAGGAAGGCACCTCAAGCTAACATGACTGAAACTGATAAATTGTTTGACGATATTGAAGACATACATCTCGAAACAGTTATCTCCAAAATGAATTTGGTGGGCAACACCAAAGAATAGTGGGTTGATACTGACGCTACATGCCATTTATGCTCGGATGAAAATATTTTCACAACCTACCAACCAATTTAAAATGGAGACCAACTATTTACAGGAAACTACTCAACCTCGAAGGTTGAAGGCCAAGGCAAAGTCGTGTTAAAAATGATATCGAAAAAGCATCTCGCACTCAATGATACGTTACATGTGTTGAACATTCGTAAAATCTTATTTATGGCTTCGTGTTAAGCAAGAAGGGGTTTGAGTTTGTCTATATTGGAGATAAGTTTGTGTTTTCCAAAGATGGAATGTATGTAGGGAAGGGATATATGTGTGATGGGATTTCAAAATGAACGTTGTGACTTATGTACCAAAAATTAACAATAATAATAATATAATATCTTCTGCTTATATTATTGAGTTTATAAATGTGTGGCATGGTAGACTATGACATGTTAATTATAACACTTTAAGCAAATTAATTCACTTAGAATTGATTCCTAAATTTAGCATTGATATAAAACATAAATGTGAAACTTATGTAGAAGCTAAATTAGTGAGACCATCTTTCCATTCAATTGAAATAAGTAGTGAACCCTTCGATTTAATTCACACCGATATATGTGATTTGAAATTTGTTCAAACTAAAGGTGGTAAAAAGTACTTTATTACCTTTGTGGGTGATTGTATTCGATATTGCTATGTTTACCTATTAAGGATCAAAGATGAAGCAATTGAAGTATTAAACAATATAAGAATGAAGTTGAGAATCAACTCGACAAAAATATTAAGGAATTAAGAAGCGATAGAGGTTGTGAATATGAATCTTCTTTTAAAGAAATATGTTTAAAAAATGATATTATTCACCCAACTACTGCTCCTTACTCATCTTAATCTAATAATATTGTTAAATGCAAACATTGAACGCTAAAAGAAATGATGAATGTTGTGTTGATAAATTCTGGATAACCCTAGAACATGTGGGCCAAAGCATTGCTTTTGGCCAACTATATTCTCAACAAATTAATTCATAAGAAAGCAAACAAAATACCCTATGAAATATGGAAAGGTCGTAAACCTTCTTACAAATACTTTAAAATGTGGGGTGTCTTGCAAAGGTATTGATTCCCGACCCTAAAAGGGTGAAAATAGGCCATAAAATCATTGATTGTATATTAATTGGTTATGCTAATAATAGTAGTGCATATCGATTCCTTGTGCATAAATATGACATTCCTGACATTCATGTTAATACTGTTATAGAATCAAGGAATGCTTCATTTTTTGAAAATATATCTCCTTATAAGAATGCACAAGAAACAAGTTCTCATAAAAGAACTCTCGATGCTACAAATAGTAATTCTAAAAATGTCAATAAGGAAAATGAGGATGAACCTAAATGTAGCAAAAGAGCCGAGACATCAAAATCTTTCAGTCCGAATTTTTTAACTTATATGTTAGAAGGTGAACTTTAAAGTATCAAAGAGGTTATACCCACTCCAAAAGATTCATATTGGAAGGAAGCTATTAATATTGAGATATAATCCATTATGCAAAACCATACATGGGAACTAGTGAATCTTCCACCAGGAATCAAGCCCTTAGGGATTAAATGGACCTTCAAAAGGAAGATGAAAGTCTTGACACTTATTCATAAGTTACGATAATTACATTCATTCAAATGTTAATTACAGTAGCAACAATACATAATTTGGAAAGACATCAAATGGATGCCAAAATTGCTTTCTTAAATGGTGAATTAGATGAAAAAATATATATGGAACAACCAGAAGGTTTTTAGGCTCCGGAAAATGAAAAAAAAAAGTTTGCAAACTTATCAAATCGCTTTATAGTACAAACACCTAAATAATGGCACGAAAAATTTGACAACGTAATGAAGTTAAATGATTTCAATATAAATTAGTGTGAAAAATGTGTCTTTGTCAAAAGCACTCAAATGGGATATGTCATTTTATGTTTATATGTAGACGATATGCTAATCATTGGTAGTAATAATGATATCATTAATGATACCAAATAAATGTTCAATAGTAGATTTAGGCCTAGCAGGTGTTATTCTAGGAATTAAGATTACTAAAACTTTAGAAGGATCCAGTTTATCTCAATCCCATTATGTTGAGAAAATCCTTCAAAAGTACAACAAAATGAACAAACTCGGGTGAGAACACCTATAGATCCAACTCTTCATCTTGCTACAAACAAAGGTGAAATTATATCTCAATTAGAATATTCTCGTATAATTGAAAGTTTGATGTATCTGTCAAACTGCACTCAACCTGATATAGCATACTCTATAAGTAAGCTAAGTTGATATACGAGTAATCCTAGGAAAAATCGCTAGAAGGCATTAGTAAGAGTTCTAAGATATTTTATATACTCTTCAAAGGATGGAATACACTATGAGAAATATCCAGCTATAATCAAAGGATACAGTAGCGCAAATTGGATATCTGATTCCAATGATTCAAAATTCATAAGTGGATAAATATTTACTCTCAGCGATGCAACCATGTCTTGAAAATCCTCGAAGTAAACATGCATTGCAAAATCCATTATGGAATCTGAATTCATTTATTTAGACAAAGCTGGGGAAGAAGCAAAATGGCTTCGAAACTTCCTAAATGACATTCCAATTTGGCCAAAACCTACGCCACCTATCATAATACATTGTGATAGTCAATCTGCGATTGGAAGGGCACAATGTAGTAATTATAAACGGTAAGTCACGACATATATGTCGTCGACACGAAACCGTTAGACAACTGATCTCGAATGAAATTATTTTCATTGACTATGTAAAGTCCAAGAAAAATATTGCGGATCCACTAACAAAAGGTATACCTGGAGAGCTAGTGGTAAGTTTATCACGGGGAATGGGCCTAAAGCCTGTTAAAATCGAAAAAGAGTCGCTTTAATGGAAACCCAATTTAAACGACCGGAGATCCCAAGAAATAAGTTTAAAAGGACAACCTAATTATTTGTAACTCAACTAGGTGTGAGAAGGTAATCACTTATTCCCATTCCTAATATGTGCTAGTGCACAAACTGCCACATGTATTAGGATAAACTCTGTTTTTAGTGATTTTTATATCTTGAATATAATGGTCAAGTGGGGTATTAGTTGGATACTCTTTATAGGAATCACCTATATAAGTGAGAAGGGGACGCTTCTATGAGAATGACGAATGCTAATTCTCTAACACACTCATGAAATTAGGAGGTATCTAAGGGCAAAATGGGCACACAACAACGAGGTCTAATTATATTGGAAAGGCATGGTGAGAGTTTACACAAAAAAGTTGATCAATTCAAGAAATCGCGTTTATTGGTAGGCTAGTAAACTCGATAGTCTTTCACTAGAAAAATTCAAGGCCACAAGCTATCTTTTCGATGCATTGTTTCTCCTCGATACTCTCTCCATATTCGTTTGATTCTTTTAACCCAAATTTCATGTATGTGGGGATTGTTGAATAAACTGTATTAAAAATACAATTTTCAACTTGATTGGGGTAATTTTGAGACTAATTTTAGGTGGGACCCACACATTAAACGTGGCGGGTCAAAGTACCTACGCGATCCTTGTCGAGAGGAGAATAGAGTGGTATACTCATTTATTTAAAACGGTTAAGGAATGAATGACAAATTTAGACTCCAAGTAACCCACTTGAACACAAACTACCTGGTGTAGCTACTGTAGATGTTTTGTCCCACATTGAAAAAATGTGAGAAAGTAATAATGTTAATATACCTCGAAGTTGGGACTAGGCATTGGATGCCTTCAGAGTATTCCAATTCTTTGAAGGAGAAACGACCAACACTATGCATGGTTTGGCATTGGGCGAAAAGCCCACACACACGTGCATCACCATCGTCTATCCCATGCTCGAGTGTTTGAGGGTCGTGGTTCTTTCTTAAGTAAATATTAACTTTTTGGACAAAATTTAATAGGGCTTAATTTTTAGGCCAATTTTGGTTTTCACAACCCGAATTCACTTTAATTAATAAATTGCGCTAATTAAAACGTCGTTGATTTAATTATTTTAAGTAATTAAAAACGTGATTTAATCTGGCGCGTTGAAAGGTTATGACTGTTTCGAACAGTCACAATTTTTTCGAAAAAAGAGACCCCTTCAAGGCAATAAAGACAAACCCTCATCCCCAATTTGCCATGTAGAAAAAATTTCTTCATTTCCAAACTTTGTCCTCCTTAAAAGTTAAGAGTTTATCACCGTTATTGGTTCATGAAAATACCACATCGCAGTGCCTCTTGTGGTTGTTAAAGACCGTTTTATACTAGAAGACAGACGGCGGTGGCACCATAGCAAGGGCATTTTCTTTTTAAGGGAAGACTGTTTAACGATCGACTCGGTCTTAGTCTGCTAAGTGATTCAATAAGTAAATTCTGCCTTCTTTTCTGCACCTGAATAACATAGCGTTTTAATATTTTCGTTCTGCAATTATTGTTTTGACATTTATTTAGTGTATTACTAATTATTTATATATAAAAGGAACGACAATATCTCAGATACTCTTGGTGTACCACATGGATACAATGATTGGTAATCAACACATGACAGGGGTTACCTCCGAGAAAGTAAACAAGTGGGATCCTCGTGACATTTGTGCCATGTTTTAGTTAATTGTGAAGAATAATGTGCTAAATGATACTCTCTGAGTGTCCCATATATTTCCACTCACACCAGAAGGCAGAAAAAGACATCTTTATTAAGAGTGATACGCGTAACCAGTACTAGTTTAATCATGAAGGCCCAAAGAACATAGTTACAACAGGTAATCCTAATGATAGGGCCGTTTATTCATATTTCCACAGCTGAAGGCAACTCTTATTCCCACCCCATGATTCTTCAGTTTCACACATAAAACACACCATTAGCAGGCTTTGGAATTCAGTCTTGCAACCCGCAAACCATATTTGCGGGTACGGCTACGTCCATCATCTTTGGATAGGACAGGTTCAAGTCTGTTCAAATAAGTGTGCAATTATCAGCAATCTTATTAGAAAATTTTATAACTATAAAAACTTATATACAGGACCTGATACATGCACTGAACTTGGTATATTTGAAAGTCTGAAATGGTCGTACCACGGTGGACCCACACTATGGTACAACCATTTAAGCTTTCAATTGCAACGAACCTTCGGTGCATATATCATCTATGTCGTAAAAGATTTCCCAATCTATGAATGGCAATTACTTACTTGCCATGATGTTCTTGAATGTTTCCTACAAGAGCAAGTTTGCCATAATGTAAATATATTAGTTGAAAGAAATCAAAATTAAATGATAAAAAACAAACATAATAAACTACTTCAGCATTAAAAGAGAGTTGTTTTGCTACATCCTTATAATCACCTCATCTTTTGTCAGGCGAGGATTGTAGAGCATCTCTTCTCTCACGGTACTTACCTGAAAATTGATGGGGTTGTATGAGCAGCTATTTTTCAATATGCAAGTATCCAATTAAAAATTAGGCATTAGAAGCATCCTTACAGTTAATCCCTTATAGTCATGAGCAGGATACACCAATGTGTCCTTTGGCAATGTAAAAATCTGGTTCCATGAGAGTCAATGAAAAAATTAGTGGCACTTAAAAGTAAGGTGATATGACATATTTCTGATGTGGGTACTAGTTCCTCTTCTTTCTTTTTCTGTTTTATATAAACTTCAAAAACTAAACATACGGATTTCATGATCTTGCCTGTGAATGCACTGATTTATAAAGTTGCTCTGAATTTCCACCCTGCAATAAATTAATAGGAATTAAAGTTAGCTGATAAAGCGCTTTGTTTACATCAGAATGCTAAAATTATGGTACGACGAACCAAACAGCCAAAAACAATACAAAATGTATTCCATGTGCGAACAACTACAGTAAGATTGTCACGAAAACCTGATGAGCATACACTTTATATGGCTTGGATGAAAATGTTGAGTAAAAAAGAAAAAATATATAGAAAGAAATGTAATGGTAAAATCCTTCCCCCCTCCCTCTCCATATATAGCCATACATACATACGGAACTATTAGCGTAATTGTCTAGAACCCAACTATGAACTCCCCTGACAGAAAGCTTAACCGTAGTAGCCAACATCTTACACTTCAAAAAATCACAATTTTCACTGAAAGTGAAATTAGTGTCTTGTGCTTTACATAGCAATTTACGAAGATGGTTACATAGAGTCAAGGCTATTAAATTGAATACAGCTAAAATGAAAAGGATTTCAATTATTCAAATCCATAAACACCTTTGCTTCAATTGAATCGGCAAGTAACCAAATATCTCGTCGAAAGCAATGGAAACCTATTAAATTAATACAATTTCAGAGCTCTAAAAATTGGAAAAGAAGATTTTAAGGGGCAAAATACCAGTTGCACAGTAGAAGCAGCAATTTTTTTTCAATAAAGTGGATATAATACCTGAAAATCTGTCCTTCCACAGCCACGTATTAACAGAGCATCACCTGTGAAAGCCATTCTTGGTTGAGGTTGATTAGGTCCATCTCCAGTAACATAGGTCACACAACCTAAAGTATGGCCTGGAGTAGAACGAACCTGCGATAAAAATTGTTTGTTTTTAAGGAGATATTTAAAGATAGACATTGCAGGATGTATTAGCCATAAAATCTTGATAGATAGTGCATATACATGCACACACACATGATTGTATTCATATTGTACACGGGCTTATCAACCAATATAAAATATGTCCCCTGAATCTGACTTTCATTGACTACATCCTACAATAATGCATGTCGCCAGACTAGCGAGTGATGCCACTATCTCCCAGGTCCACCAACCTATCTAAGCAGACCTAGCCAAGGCCTCCAGCAAGTTTCGGGTCCTATGTTAACCACGCGTCAACCCATTTGATGCCCACAAAATTGTGATCCAAGGAGATAGTAATGTGGAGGCCCAGATCCATGCTTCTCACGCAGCCCTTTACACAAGCCCCATCGGTTCAACCAACGATGAATTGGATTCTTTTCCTAATTAATGCCACTGGTTTTACAGCCTTTGGAGACGACCAAAGGAAATGCATTCAGTTACAACTTAAAGCAGGGAGAGCGTTTGTCTCAACTCTCAAGCTCCAGTGTGCCAGAAAGACCCAGGTTTCTAGTGCGGAAAAAATTGTCAGCAGGGATTTTCTCAACCACCACATTTAATTAGCTTTTGCCACCCATCCTCAACCAGTGATGGAATACACTATACATACAACCCCAAGAGATGCATCTAAGATCAGAGAAATTAAAGTTTCCTTGTGGACGTAGGCCCAAACCTTGGGTTACTAAGTCCGTCGTCGTGTCCATTTCGTTCTCTTTTTTTTCCCTTACCAACTCACACTACTTCACACTTGAGAATAAAGTACAAGCACTTATAGATTTGAGCTTCATCACAAGGTATGCAGTAGCACCTATGGTAAAACCCACTACCAGGTGACCCAATACTGTCTAGTATAAAATGATTCTTTCTAATACCCCGAAATTTTTGAAACTGGATATTACTTTAAAAATTGGAAATTGGGATTTTATATTACAATGTGGACTTAATAAAATTTTCATGTTGGATTTTATTTAAAAAGAATTGGTTTTGGACATAAAAAAAACCCAGATCGATCCGATCCTGGGGCATATCAATCTAGCGCCGTCAGGTTTGTTTGTTGTGTGTGTTAGACTTTTGCCAAACTTTAAACTGGTATAAAAAAGCAGTAGCTTCTCAAGTTTTCCTCTCCCTCTTATACAAAACCTAAACCTCCATTAAAACAAAGCTTTAACCCAATTTTTGAAGGTTCAGATCAAGTTTTCTCAATATCAACCAAGAACAAGACATTGTTATTTTCGCGAGACGAACGCAACCGTATATTCAGATTTTTCAAGAGACTTATTTTCAAGCAAGAATATCACTATTGTTCTCCTTAAGTATTGTTTGATTTAATTGTAGCCTAAACATTAATTACACATGTTTTCGTAAAATAATTAGCAATTTTAATTAGGAAAAGTGAGAACCTAATTATGGTTCTGTTTTTATTAAATCTGAAAATATGATTTAAAGAGTTGAAATATAGCATACTTAGTTGTACCGTATTTATTACTGTGGATAATTGGGACGATTCGGATGTTAAAAAATTAAAATATGTAATTCGAATAATATTTTGACTCGTAAAATTATAATATTGATGTGTATGTTGTAAGGATGTATTTATTTGTTGTAAAACATCATTATTACGCATACTTGAATTACACGTTGAATTAATAAAATATCACTCGTATTGGAATTATGGAATTTGACAACCTGTGTAACTATTTTCGTAGAACTTGTTTGTTACACGATTAAATGAATGTAATTTGAAAGGAATTGGGTTGGTATGATTAATTGGAGGATTTTAACATTAAATTAAAAGTACGTGTTGTGTCGAGATTGCTCATTTTAATAATTTAATATCTCGGGAACAATGGGATTTTGGGAGTAGCTGTGCTTTCACTCTTGTTTAGCAGTTTGCTTGCTAGGTATGGGACTAGTAGGTAAATTTTATTGTTGTTGACACTTTCTAAGCATTGAGTTCTGAGCATGGTTCAAAGTCAATGCCGATACCGTGACGATACGGACGAGTTGACTAGGTATCCGTACCCACTAATCCGATTCCGAGTCACGAGTTAAGTTTTCAATAATTGATGTGAATCGACCCTATATCGGTAATTTCTCGGTAGTATCGGTGATATAGCGGTATAATCGGCCCATATCGGCGATATCGCGATGGAATCGGCTCATATCGGGATGGAATCGGCCCATATCAGTGATATATCGGCCGAGATGGTATAAGTTACTAAGCATCAATCTCTCTCTCTCTCTCTCTCTCTCTCTCTCTCTCTCTCTCTCTCCAGTGTTATGTTGGTAAGCGTGATTTTTTGGAGGGTTACGAAATGCTAATTGTTTTTTTAATTTACTATGTTGTGCGTGTGGGTTATTTGGTCCTCGTGTGGGTTTAATTTAGTGCGTTTTATATGTGCCAATTTTTTTTTTTAAAGAATGCAAATGATCCAAATGTTATTTGCTATTATTTTTTTAATAATGTTCCCAATGTTATTTTTTAATATGTTATTATTTATAAAAAAAAAAACGTAAATGTTATTCTTTTACAAGCAAATATACAACTGTAATTATTGTAAAAATAATATTTGCATCCTTTATGTAAAAATAACATTTGCAACACAAGAAAAAAAAAATATTTGCATCCTCTTTGTAAAAAAAATAACATTTCCATCAATTTAAAAAAAAACATTTGCAACCCAACAAAAAAAAAATAACATTTACATTCCTTTTATTAAAAAAATAACATTTGCATCATTTTTTTGTAAGAAAATAACATTTGCATCCTTTTTGTAAAAAACGATTGTAAAAAAAAAGTAGTGTTTTGTCAAAATCACTATTTGTATCCTCTTTATAAAAAAAGTAACAAAACTAAAAACGAAATATTTTTATCCTTTTTAGAAAAATATAACATACTTAAAAAAAACATTTGTATCCTCTTACTACAAATAATACTAAGAATATAAAAGTTGTATCCTCTTTGTAAAAATAAATAAATTATTCTCTTACTAAAAAAGTAAAATTTGTTTTTCTTTGTAAAAACATAATCTTTGTATCCTCTGTGAAAAAAAACATTGATTTATTATGGAACATTGAATCTGGCAAGTTCACAGCACGTCAATATAATCAATTTTACAATGTTATGCATATTAAAGGATAATTTTAAACTTATCTGATTGGTCCACATTGTTAATCGTATTTTTTTCGAAATTTTTTGCGCTCTCTAAATAGTGTATCTTTGCGTATCGCCCGATACCGCGACCGAGTTGAAAATCGAATGGCCGATACTGAGACTTTGAACCATGGTTCTAGCCTAGGTGCGATTCCTAGGTGATTCTTATGGGTTGGTGATCTCTAGGTATGGGACTACGGATGGTTTTAGTAGTGATGCCCAATTTAGGGGTGGCTAGTTGGGAATTATGCAAACTTTATAAAAAAAAAAGGTTGTACCCAGTGCACAAGACTCTCACTCTACTGCAGGGTCTGGGAGAGGTGAATGTCAATTAGCCTTACCCCTATGTTTTATATTAGGAGGCTGCTCCTATGTCTCGAATCCGAGAGCAACCATAACTTGGGCGAGGGCACTTATCATCGCATTGAGGTACGACTTCTTATGCAAACTTGATAAAGAAGACATAATTAATTCTTAAGATAATAAAAGGGTATTAAAATGGATTAACGTCACCAATGTGTAAGACTAATGAAAATTGAGTCGCCTGACTATAGTGACGTGGGTGTGTGTTGGCATTACCAATGTGCAGGGCTAAGTAAAATTGAGTTGTCTAGCTATAGTGACGTGTCGAGCGTGGAATAACACCAATATGTGCAGGGTTAACGAAATTGGGTTGTCTGGCTATAGTGATGGGTGTGATGTGCTATACTTTTTAGCGCGCCCGAATATATGCAGGATCAATAGAATGGTTGGCTGGCTATAGTGGTGCCGCGTCAATAAGATAATTAAATATTGGAATTAAGTTAAGTTGAAAGATTAAAATCTAATTAAATGTTAAAATAAACATAATTGGACTTGAGTAGTGGGGTGGGGTGGTTTATGTGGGTAGTTAATATTGTTTTACTTTAATCGCATCTCATTATATTGATTCTTAATTTAAAACTCTATTATGATATTTTTCTCTTATTATGCTTATGACTGACTTCACAAGTCCTATTTGGGAAGAGCAGCTGGTAATCTTGCAGTGGGTTTTGACCTGTCGCTGTTAACTGACATTTCAGGTTAGGTTGTTGGGTAGCTGCATAGTATTTGGAGAATGAGGACTTGCAGATGGAGTTTACATTTATTGCATTAATAGTTTAGTTTTCCTTTCCAGTCGTACTTAATATGAGACAGTTATTGATGGATTTCAGTGGGTCATTCAATTCCACAGTTGTTTACGGTTTTTAGGTGGAGATTTTGTAGTTGGATTATTTCTATTTGAGTATTTTTCTTTGGAGATTTGAGATTTATTTATTGGAGTTTTAGCATGGTGATGGATTTTATCGTGGTGGTTATTTATATTCGTTGGATTATTTCAAATTATATCTTGTGGAAAAAGCTTTAAAATGTCTCATATGTTATGTCACATGCTAAGAATGGTATTTAATTCTAACGCCCGACGTAGGTTGGCAGCGGGGACTGGCCACCTCCGATGCCAAAACACGCGGGGTGTTACATTCTCCTTTACTATTCACATACTTGAACATATCCCTTCCCAGGTATCAACCATAGCATTGTCTTATCTGCCTATCTTAGTAATAAAATTGAACTTGTCTTTCATGTATTCTTCTTCTTTTTTATATGAAAAAATGTTTAGCTTCATAATATTACATACAAACCATCCATCCTTCTGTTTGAGTAGCATTAGGATCACAAGAACCTTAACTAGGTAACACCTGCAACTAAAAATACATTCATACCAGTAAATTCATCAGACAAACCATCTACAACAAGAAAATGCTAACATACCTCCAAAAACAGATCACCAAAATATATTTTATCACCAGGTTCAACCAAAAGATCAGCTTTTGCATTGCTTGCTTTTGAAATAATAGATTTCACACCAGGAACCTTACTCTGCATGAAACAGCCAGCGTAAAAAACACAGTAACAAATGCTGAAGATTGTCTTCCAAGTTGCAACATAAGTGGACCAAGTTTAAACCTACCTTCATCAGGCCAGTCCCAGTGACATGATCGGCATGTACATGGGTGTTTATAGCATAAATAAGCTTCAAGCCCAGATCTTTAACAAAAGAGAGATCCCTATCAATCGTCTTATCTACTGGATCAACCAACTACATACAGAAAAAGCTTCGTCAGCATGTAAAGTGAATCAGATAGGTGATGCAATACGTTTCAGATTAACAAATTCTTAGTGTTATTCCAATGTGCTGGTGGAGTACAATTTAGGTTAATTAATTCTTGGAGAGTTTTTCTCAAGTTCTTGTGGAGTCTACATTTGATACTTTTCTTCTAGCTAATCATTGTAGCCTGCTTATCCAAAAGTACAATCTAATATAATTAGCATTGCTACCTCAATGAGTTTGACTTGGGGAGTGTTCACTGGCCAATCTAAAAAAAAGGAATGCTGCAATAAGATAACAACATTTTAAATTTATAATTGCTTGATTTCAATCAACTAACAAGAAGTTTCAACCCGTCCCCATGGGACTTTCACATTTCTTTGTTAAGGTCATCATTTCATTTCCATTTTAGACCAAGGATGAACAAATTAAATTTATATAACTTAGGGGGTTTATACCTATATATAAAACTCCGAAATTTTTTTACATTGATTAATTGTTTGTCAAATTTTGATTGGTTTGACACAGCTTGGGAAAAGGCGCACACACACTGTAACATAAGTATATTTGATAGTCGTCTTTATGGATCTCTGAATGGCATTTTATCTTGTCTTATTAATCTTCTTACATTTGGTATGTGTTCAAACTTGAAGTATTACAAAAGAGAGCCGAACATACCCTACTAACAAACATTGGAACCGATTTTTTTTTTTCATTTGGGTGGGGAAGGGACAACACACTTATAACGTTAAAGCCATGACAATATTTCTAAACAGTAGAAATATCACCGTTAGTTTTGTTACAAACTTTATTCGTAACAAAATTTGTCACTATAGGAAACCGTGATAAGTTTTTTGAGCAGCATGTATACGAAAGCAATTTCGTCACGAAAGATAAACATAAATTAGAGATTTAGGCTTTAGTCCCATTTCAAAAGATTTGTTGGGCTCTCATCCCATGTATTTTTGAAATTGTTTCAAGTCCCATAACCATCAAAATTCACCTCATAACCACCCAAAACCGTCTTGTAACCGCCTTTAACCTCTCATCTTCATTTCCGTAGAGATATGTGTCCCATGTTTATTAAAACAGGACCAACAACTAAAAAAATAAAGACTTGGGACTGACAACCTCAACTGGGGCAACAGGGAAGAACAAGAAGACAACCACAACAAGAACAAACAACAAGTCAATGTAAACAAAGGATCAGACAACATTGAGCGACAGGTACAACAGCAAGGACTGAAACCAAGCAACACAAAACTAACAATCAAAACATCAGGCACATATTATCCAGGATTCAAGAGACTAGAGGACTAAAGGAACACATCACTGCCTCATGCTTCCAGATATCCCCAATTCTTCACCGTCAAATTCTCAAGGATCCTGGGAGCTTTACGACAAGAGCAAACACTATGTTGGACCAATTTCTTCAATATCCCGAATGATCATGTCATAGATTTTCAGGATCTTATTGAAGATTCTGGTGTTCCTTTCCTACCAAACACCATATATAGTAATAACAAAAACAAGCTTCCTTATGATAGACATGTAAGACGTTCCTTTGTTCACTATTTGTCTTGAATGAAGTCAAACTTTCCCTTCGGTACGTCAATAAAGAGTCCCACTTCAAAATTTAATGAACCAAAGCATACAATATTTAAGTCAAAGGGAGGAGTTGGGGTGGGATAGGGTGAGGTGGGGGTGGGGGGTCGTTCACAGGATTGTCGAAGGCCCAAAGCTGCCCAGGACTAACTCCACCATTGAAGACAACCATCATACACGAGCCTCCCAAGGTACATCACTTTTAGGTAGAATCCAAGGTGAATCTCGTAGATTCATTTGAGGTTTTCTTGTTTGCTTAGGAACCTTTGAGGGTTCTGAACTTCTGATGGAGTCTATTACACATGCCATGCCAACCACCTTATAAGAGAAGAAATGCATCATTTCACCTTCGCATCTAACAATCACCAAGACCCATTCTCATCACTCCCAACAGCATCATTGGTAACATTAATGAGGCAAGATCTAACCTACAAAAGCGACACACTGCCTGTCACATCAGCCACCAAAACAGCATCCAACCAGCTACAGTATACCCATAGCCTGATAAGGAATCACACCCAATTAATGCCTCTCAAACCCCAACTGTCAGCTACAGTATACCATACGAACATCAACAGTCGAGATCATTTCAATAATGTCATACAATACACCACCAACCACACTTACCCCGGTTAATCATATTCATTACTCCCCAAAAATCTAAGATATCCCAAAAAAACCAGACACATAATTTTCATTGATGGACCGTCAAAACATTCCCTGTCATCATCCCTAAAGAACATTCCCTTACTCAGGCTAACAGCTTAACCCCTCCCTCCATTACTACCTCCCTTTGTCACTATCCCCATTAACACTCACTTTTGGTAACTTATCAAGATAATTTACTTCACTTATAATTTCATAATTCTGGTGCCTGGACTACCTTCCGATCTTGCTCTCTAAAAGGTGATTTTCTCTCACCCTCCATAACTTCACTCTTGAAAGTTTTTCTCTGTGTTATGTGTCATAATTCTCTGTTCAATATCTCTCCAAGATGGGTTCCATTTCAATCCTCGAGGGAAAATCTTCCAAAACCCAACTCAGCATTCAATGCCCACTCCACGTGAGTTTTAAGGGTTTTTTTTGTAATTATAAACAAGGAAAAAAAACCATACGCATGACGACCTATCCAACAATACAATCATTCCATCTCAAGGAAAATGATGTGAATTCGGTGCGGAAGCGTAAAATAAAACTAATCTACACAACAACAACAACTAGAAGAAATCATGAATGGGTCTCAACTTCTCTCTCTAAGCGCTCATTATCAAAATGTCAAAAGTGATACAAATAGGGGCCTTTGGGCTATTTATACTAAAGTTACAAAAAAAGGGTAAAAAGGCTAAAATAAAAGAAATAGCAAAAGGGACGCTTGTGTCCCTATGCTCCTGCATCATTCTCCCCCCCTTGAGAAGACTCCGTATACCCTGTATACTGCTTATAGAAGTCAGGGTCGATATGCTACAGGGTAGCCTCTGTGATCCAAGAATCCTCGACTTCGGGGTGACCAACCCAACGGACCAAGTAATGTGCAATCTCCCGACGAGGATGATACAAGCTCGAAGTCGAGAATGCCCTCAATGCGGTAGACAAGGGAGCGGACCGGGTGGGTCATGGAAATGGGAATGGGTGGGGCATGGGTGCCCCAAAATGGCGAAAGATTCACCACGTTGAACGTGCGGTGCATGCGAAACTCAGCAGGAAGGTCAACTTCATAGGCATTCGGCCCAAAAACTCGAACAATCGAAAAAGGACCAAATCGGCGCATAAGGAGCTTGTTGCCCTTGCCCTGTCGTCGCACCTTCTGAAGGTATATCATGACCAGATCACCCGGCTGAAAGGAAACAAAGCGGCAATGCTCATCTACGGCCTAGGCATAAGTGGTCTGTAGCCGAGCACGGACGTCCACCTGGATAGAAGTCAGGCGGACAGCAAACTCCTCAACTGAGGGGCATGTAGGCACTGTCGGGGGAATCTCGACAAGATCTATGGGCATCATGGGTGATTGTCCCGACACAATCTAGAATGGGTAGAGGCCGGTAGAACGATTGATGGTGTTGTTGAAGATGAACTCGGCCAGAACTATCACTATATCCCACCTGCGGGGATGCTTCGAAGACAGACACCTCAATAGGTTACCCACACTCCGGTTGGCCACCTCAGTCCGGCCATCTGTCTGAAGATGAAAAGCGGTTGAAAATTGCAACTCTGTCCGTACAAGTCACCACAACGTACGCCAAAAATGCCCTATAAATCGTACGTCCTTGTCGGAAGTATTGCTGCGTGGAACTTCGTGTAGACGGACAATCTCACGGAAGTATAATGAAGCGACATGGGATGCATCTGTTGTGCGTGTACAAGGGATGAAGTCCAACATCTTGGAGAACCTATCCACCATGACGAAGATGGAATCATGGTCACCAGAAGTACGGGGTAGCCCAACGATAAAGTCCATCAACATATCCTACCATGTTCTCTTAGGGATTGGTAATGGAGTAAATAAACCCGCATTGATGTGCTGACCCTTGGTCGTTTGGCAAGTGTAGCAACGTTGTATGAAGGCGTTGGCATCCCTCCTCATCGTCCGTCAGTAAAAGCGGTCCCTTAGCATCGCCTGGGTACGCACCTATCCCAAATGGGCCGACAATCCTCCTCCGTGAATCTCAAAAATGATCTTCTCCGGCAAAGAAGAAGATGAAATACATAGGACCATCCCACGGTGTAGGAATCCATCCTGCAAGAGATACCCACCGGAAACACCATCGCCCTGCTGGCAAGCGGCAAATACCGGCTCAAATTCCACCAAGTTCTCCTTTCCCGGCTTGTACCTTAAATGAAATGTGTAGCGCTAGAGTTAAGCGGTCCATTTGGCATGTCTGTCACTAACACACTGCTGGCTATGGAGAAAAAGCAAGGCCTCATGATTTGATTTGATGACGAACTCGTTATGAAGGAGATAGGATGACCAAAACTTCACCGCCGTCACAACCGCATTGAACTCGAGAGCATATGTCGAAGAATTGAGCGCAACACCAGTCAACTTCTGACTAAAGAACGCAATGAGTTTCCCGTTTTGGCTCAATACAACTCCCACTCCCGTCTTGCAAGCATCCCAAGATATCTCAAAAAACTGATCAAAATCAGGCAGTGCTAGGATAAGCGTTGTCGTCATTAACTCCTTGACGCGCGTGAAGGGTTTATCGGCCTCCGCAGTCCATCGAAACTCGGTGTTTGAAGAAATGCTCATCAAATCCGTGATAGGGGCCATGACAGTACTGAACCTGGCTATAAAGTGCCAATAAAATCCCACTAGGCCATGAAAGCTGCGGACCTGAGACACTGAGGTAGTTGTGGCCCAATCCACTATCGCCTGAATCTTGGCATCATCCACTCTGACACCATCACCGAAAACTACATACCCCAAGAAAGTCACTGTAGGCACCATAAAGGCACACTTCTTCAACGTGAGGAAGAAGCTCTTGCTCTTAAAACCTCCAATACCCAAGCCACATGCTCAAGGTGCTCCTCCTCTAATCGGTTGTTGATCAAGATATCATTAAAGTAAACCACCACGAATTTGCCCAAGAAAGGGCGCAGAATCTGTGTTATCGCCCTCATGAAGGTGGATGGGGCATTGGAGAGGCCGAAAGGCATCACCGTCCACTCATGAGCTCATCCTTCGTCTTGAAGACAGTCTTCCACTCATCTCCCGGTCTCATGCGAATCTGGTGATAATCGTTCTTCAAGTCGAGCTTGAAGAAAACCGTCGCACCATGGAGTTAGTCTAGCAAATTCCTTAATCCGGGGATAGGGAACATGTACTTCACGGTGATCTTGTTAATAGCGTGGCTATCAGCACACATACGCCAACTCTCATCCTTCTTTGACGCTAATAGGGCAGGTACCGCACAATGAGACATGCTCTCCCGAATAGAACCCTTGTCACACAACTCCGTGACCTGCCTCTATAATTCTGCATGCTCCGTAGGCGACATACCGTAATTAAGGAGATTGGGGAGCTGCGCCCCGCGGACAAAATCTAGAGCATGTTGTATATTCCGGAGAGGTAGAAGATCATCTAGGGGCGTCCATACGTCAACATATGAATCCAACAAGCTCTGGACACGTGGAGGAACAGACGCCTCTGGAGTGGTAATGGGACTGATGAGAGCGCAGCACAACCCCGTCTCCGCAGCCTTTGTGGCTAACTCCTCGTGCGAGACTACCAAGGTGGAGGGTCATGTCGTCGTGAATGGCCACATGGGACGAAGGAGAAAGTCCCTACCCTCGTGCATAAATGAATAAGTATTAGCTCGACCATCGTGCATGCTACGATGATCAAACTGCAACGGCCTCCTCAGAAGTACGTGGCACACCCGCATGTCCACCAAGGTGCACACAATCTCATTATGGTAATCTCCAATGGAAAAGGCCACTCGACACAATCGACTAGGGGTAAGTGTAGTCCCAGTACCTAAAGATCCAATATGGTACGGGGTAATCAATGATTCCGTGGGAAGCTTCAGTTTATTAACCATCTCTTGCGCCACCAAATTATCACTAGCCCCACCGTCTATAATCACCGTACATAGCCTCCCTCTCACGGTACAACGAGTAAAGAAAATGCTCATGCGGATCATCGTCTCTAGGAGGAGGTGAATGGGGATCAATTGAGGTTGTTATCATGATGGTGTGCATACAGGCGGTATAAATATTCGCAAGCCTCGTTTGGGTATGGCAAAAAGAGTCTCGCCGTCGGCAAATAGATTGGGTTGGGCGGTGGATAAAGGTACACGGGTAGGGATTGGAATGATGCCCAACGAGGCACACCCATTATACATGGGATTAGGGCAAGGTCTGGATCTATGACTATTGGAAATTGGGTTGGAATTTAGGGTTTATTGAGAATTTGGACTATAGGGTTTGGAATTTGAATTTTTTTTAGAATATTGGCCAAAATGGAGGATTCTTCTGTCAGAATAAGGTGGCAGGGTTGGGAGGCTCCATCGGCAACTGGTAACAGTGGTGGTCAGTTTTTTTGAAGGGTTTGATCTGGTTGTGGGTTGATCGGAGGGTTTTGCCTGGTGTTGGACTAGATCAAGGGCGGAGGGGGGGCGTCTGGGTCAAAATGGGTTGGGGTGGCATGGTCGGTGTGGCAGTGGGTTCCGGCCATTTTGCCAGTGTTTCGGCTACTATTTGGTGGGCGCGACTTAGGCAGTTAGGGTTTTGGGTGGTGGTCGACCCTTTCTAGGTGATTTCTGACAGCTGCTAGGGCTGGTAGGAATTAGGGCATGAGGTGTCTAAGGTTAGGGTTCCGGTGGTATGCTTGAGGAGGCACCTCTTCTCATCCAGGTTCAACCAACCCAATTCCCAATCTTCTATAATCATCTTGAACCCAAGAGGAAAAGTGGCTCTGATACCAATTTGATGTGAAATACAATGTGGAAGCATAAAATAAAACTAATATACATAACAACAATAACAACTAAAAGAAATCATGAATAGGTCTTAACTTCTCTCTAAGCTCTCATCATCAAAATGTCAAAAGTGATACAAATGGGAGCCTTTGGGCTATTTATACTAAAGTTATAAAAAAAAGGGTAAAAAGGCTAAAATAAAAGAAATAGCAAAAAGTATGCTTATGTCCCTATGCTCCCGCATCTTAAAATAAGAAGGGAAGATTTCCAAACAAAGAAGATAAACTCCTAAAATGTAGCTGAAAATTTAATCTTCTCCCAAATATCTTTTTTTTTCTAGCTTTTTTCCTTCAAGGATTCTCAAATTTGCCTGGAATGTTAACATAACAACGCATCTCCACAAATGTCCCCGCTTATTCTTCCTTCCATGGCATATCAACTCCATATTAAAAAGACCCATAGCTTGACCTGGAGAGCACCCTCACTCCCTCATGCAATCCAATAAATTGAGAAATTTGATTATCTTTGAGATTTCTTTTAAAGGAAAGGTTCCAAAAAATGGAATCAATGTTAGGGAGGTCACACCCGAAATGGTAGTTATTTAAAGAAAGGCAATACAATTGTGCAAAACAGCTTTTGACACTCTTTGATGGCAATAGGATCTCATTTTTGTTTTCCTTTATTTTAGTTCTTTTATTTTCTTTTATCTCTTTTAATTGGTCTCCAAACATGTTTGGAATTTATTAGGTATATTTTTGTTATTACTTGTCCTTTTTTTGTCATTTGGGTCATTACTTGATTAGCAAGTAATGACCCCCTATAAATGCCCATGTACTCCTCATTGAGAACACTTATCCATTTTTGAATATAAGACATTCTTTAATTCTTTCTTTAAAATTTGTATTTGTTTTGTTTTTGGCCTTTGACGTGTATTTGAGGTCCAATCAAGAATTGAGACAAAAATTAGATGAACTAGCACAGTAACAACAATTAGCTACAACAATAACAACAAACAATCCCAAGAAATCAACCAAAAATTTGATACCATCTTATGCCTTTTCACCACATTTCTAAATCAAACACATCCTTAATGTAAAATAATCCCACCAAGGGTAAGAGTCTCCCCACCTCCCCATTAGTCTTACTTAGAATAATTTCTCCCACTTAGGTAAGTTTGGTTCAGGGTGAAATACTTTTAAATGCGGTGAAAATAAAATGTTAGAAATACTTTTTCACATATTTAAAATTAATTTTTTGTTCGTTTGAAATTGTAAACCTATAATTATGAAATTTACCCAAAATTTAACTCTAAATAGTAAAAACATAATTAACCATTTTACTTTTCAGTCTGGTCAACCCGAACCAATGAACCCCAAAATGGGATAAACCAACATATGATTATATCATTTTAACAACAACAACACAGAGAATTGATTATCAAAAATCAAATATGTGTGTGTGTGTGTGTGTGTGTGTGTGTGTTGTGATTGAAGAATCAAACCAACCAGGGCGGGTTTATGAGGGTGAGAAGCATCGGCGAGAAGGTAGGTATAAGTAGAGGAATCCTTTTCAAAGAACTGACGAAACAAGAGCCTTGGGGGCGACGTCGTGGAAGCTGACTCCATTTTCGACCTCAGCTTTGTGTTTGAGAGAGTATGAGAGGGCAATGGGGAGACCCGTAAGAATCGGAATCGTAGCATTGCAAAACTATGTATTTTTTACAAGATGAGGTGACGATCAAACCGATACCAAATCAAATGCTTATTTTTTAATTTTCCAACGTGCAAGACTGATGTAACCGACTAACAAAACAAACGTTGCTTTGCCCGCCCATTGGGACAAATCCAATACACTTTGGCGCCGTTTGGTTGTCCCAAAATTGTAAATTGGATCATTAATAAATTGATCCATTTACAAATTGATCCATTAATTGTGTTTGATTTCATTAATGAAAGGATTTATTAATTGTCCCATTTTAGCTTATGTGCAAAATTTGAAATTGGATCATTTCACAAAAAAGTTGAAATGAATCCATTTGAAATAGGAGTCACATAAAGTACATGTCCACTCTTCCTCTCCCCCTCCCCCTCCTCCTCTCCCTCTCTCTTTCCCTCCCCCTCTCTCTCTTGATTTGTTTTTGTCTTTTTTTCATAGAACCTCAACATCAATTTCAAATTACCAAACATTGTGTAAAATTGGATTTAACTCATTTGAAATTCACTCATTTACAATTCACTAATTCACAATGAATCAATTTATATAATGAAACAATTTGCGCAACCAAACTGGGCCTTTGTAATCGATACCAATTTACTATCACCGCACTACTCTCTACTCACTAAATATAAATATTATTCCACTTATTAATTACAAGTATTCCACCTCTCAAGAATTTAATTAATATAATATGACCACTTTAATAAAAGAGTTTTACTATAATCGAAATTTCGATGGCACCATATTATTGGTGGATTTTGTGGTTTCATTGGCGTGAACCTTAAAGCTAACCAATAAAAATCCTCCACCTGTTTCGGTAAAAAAAAAACGGGTTCAATAGCATTTTTGTTAATAAAAAGTAGGATCTAGAGTTCACTTCGGGTTTTAAAGAAATTTGAAACATTAATTTTTTTTAAATATTGCGGGAATCGTAAATGTTATACAAAGTATTTTGTAATCATAAATAAGGCATACACCAGCATGTTATCTCAAAGTTTAAAACATTTTTTAACATGAATTCTAAGATGTTTATTGTTCATGCAATTACTAAATTAATATATTGTATGACTGTAATTCGAACCAACCTTTGTCCATTGATAGGGTTAGATATATTGCCTGAATATATCTAAATACATGGTTTGATTGCTCAAATATAATGATCATTGAAACCACTTGAAAACAACCAGAATTGTCACTTGTCTGTGCCCAGATTTTTGAGAAAATATGAAAAAATGAATTTTGAATTTTCTCATAATGAGATGACCCTAAATGCTGCAAGGCAACTCTATATATAAGGGAAAGAGATCGGAATCCTAGTCAAAGTTGCCCTCTTTTCAAGACTCCGCCATCCATCAAGTGACTTAAAAATAGGAATCAACCGAAACTCTTAATTTTTAGATTTATCACATGCCTAATTAAATATCTAATACTTATCAAGACCACATAAATGAAAAATACATAATTTCGGATTTTAATATAATTAAACTTAAAAATTAACTTTCAACTTTCAAATATTAATTTTCAACAGTCTCTCACTTTGTCTTAATAAGTATATCCTTATAATTTGATTACGTAACATTAGATGCACAATAGGTGATATAAATATAATTTGCCAAAATCAAAATGATTCAGAGATGTGAGTCATGGCGGTTACATAATATTCAAGAGCATGGTTCCTTTCATATACTAAAATACAAATATTTCATTTAACTAGGCCTATAATGTTGGGTGTCATAATGGCCTCATAATGTCCTTTTGAATGAATGGTTATTTATGTCATATAATAGGTCATAATTGTATGCATGCATTCATTAAAGACTGAAATAATAGAAATCAGAAACACTTTTATTAAATTCAAGTAATAGTGTCAAACAACTAAGATAAACAACAGTTATAGTCAAACTAATCGAGACCCCTCTTTTTGACATATTCCATGAAGTTCTTCGGAGATAGTCCTTTTATAAGAGGATATGTTATGTTATCACTCGTACTAATGTGATCAATCGACACTCGTTGTTTCTACACTTCTTCTTTCACTGATAGGTACTTCATCTCGATATGCTTAGCCGCCTTAGCATACCCTGTCGTTCTTCGAAAACAAGACTGCTACAACATTATCATAATAAATTTTCAGAGGCTTAGATATTGATCCCTTGATTTTAAGTCATGAAAGAAAATTTTACAGCCATAATCCATGTTTTGCAGCTTCGAAGCAAGCTACGAATTCAGTCTCTATAGTAGACGATGCAATGACACTCTGCATAGCACTTTTCTATGAGATAGCTCTTCCGACAAGGAGGGAGACATAACTCGAGGTGCTCTTCCTACTGTTAAGACATCCTCCAAAATCTGAGTCTAAGTGACCAACCACTTCAAGGTGATCAATCTTCCTATATGTGGGCATGTAATCCTTGATCCCTTGCAGGTACCTCAACACTTTATTTGCAGTTTTCCAATAATGATTCCTCGGATTTCTTTAATATCTGCTCAGCATCCCAATGGAAAAATTGATGTTCGGTCTAGTACAGACTTGTGCATACAACAAGCTCCATACGAGGGAAGAATAAGGCACGCCTTTCATGTGCTCCTTTTTCAACTCACTTCGTGGGTATTGACTTAAGCTGAACTTATCCCCTTTCTGAAGAGGAATGTTAACGGGATTGCAACTTTGCATGTTGAATCTTTCTTAAACTTTATTAATATAAGCTTTTTGAGACAATCCTAATGTTTCTCGTGATCTATCCTGAGATATTTCTATCCCAATCACAAAGGATGCCTCACCCTTATCTTTCATTTCAAATTTTCCAGAAAGTTATTCATTGGTTTCATGTAATAAACCAAGATCACTGCTGACGATAAGCAAATCGTCAATATATAGTACTAAAAATACAAACGTACTCCCACCAATCTTTAGGCATATACGCCGATCAACAATGTTTTCTTTAAACCCAAATGAGGTAATGGTATCATTGAACTTAAGTTGCCATTGACGAAAGTTTATTTTAGACCATATATTGACTTTTTTAACATGCAAACCATGTTTTCCTTTCCTTTCTTTATGAAGCCTTTTGGTTGTGCCATGTAGACTTCTTCCTCTAAACTCCCATTTAGAAAAGTTATTTTCACTTCCATTTGGTGCAACTTTAAATCATAATGAGCCACCAATGCTAATATGATCTTTAAGGAGTCCTTCTTTGAAACTGGAGAGAAGGTCTCATAATAATCAATGCCTTCTCATTGCTTAAAACCTTCAGCAACAAGTCTAGCTTTATGTCGTTCGATATTGCCTTTCGAGTCAAGTTTGGTCTTAAATATCCATTTGCACCTGACTCATTTTTGTCCTTACGGCAATTCGACTAACTCCCAAACTTTGTTGTCATTCATATATTTATTTCTTCATTCATAGCATAAATCCATTTATTAGAATCATCATTATTAACAACTTTTTTTATAAGAAACTGGATCGTTAATATTCCCCATGTTAAATTCGACCTCTTGAAGGTAAACCACATAATCATCCGAAATTGTCGATCTCATTTCTTTTTGAGATCTTCTTAATGGCACTTCATGTGGTGCTTCAATAGGTTCATTGGATATAGTCTCATTATGTGGTTGTTCAGGTGGTTGACCATTCACTTGTTGTTCATTATTATTGATTAGATCTATGACCGGTTCAATGACAACGTTTGGAACAATAGGCTCATTATGAACTCAAGGTAAAGGAATTTGTACCCCGATTCTTGAATGATTACTTCCTTTTATCTTTCACTCCTACTGACTTCAACATGTTCAATGAATTAAGCATTTTTAGTTTCTATTATTCTAGTTATATGATTAGGACAATATAATTTATATACCTTTGACTTTTCTGAATACCCAATGAAGTGGCAAGATAATGTCCTAGGATCCAATTTTTTTTCTTGAGGGTTATAAATTCTATCTTCCGCTGGGCAACCCCATACATGTAAATATCTTAAATTAGGTTTCCATCCTTTCCACAGTTCAAAATGGGTTTTTGAAATTGACTTGCTAGGAATTCGATTTAAGATGTGTACAATGGTCATAAGAGCATGTGTCCACAAAAATATAGGCAATTCAGTCCTACTTATCATACTTCTAACCATTTCTATAAAGGTACGACTACGCCTTTTAGCTACACCATTCCATCACGGTGATCCCAGCATTATGTATTGGGCACAAATAAATAATTTTTCTCTAAGAGTTTAGAAAAAGGTCCAAAGTGTTGCCCTGACTCATCATATCTTCTATAAAATTCACCACCTCTATCATACCTAATAATTTTCACCTTTTTTCCTAGATGTCTCTCAACCTCAGTTATGTATATTTCAACGGCATTCACAGATTGAGATTTATCATGCAATAAGTACAAAATGCAATAACATGAAAAATCATCGATAAAGGTAAGAAAATATTTTTCTCCTCAAAAAGATGGAACATCAAAAGGTCCACATATATCTGTATATATTTTTTCAAGTAGTTAAATTCTTCTTGTGTCTCCTTTCATTGTATGCTTGGTTTGTTTGCCTTTAATACAGTCCATACATACATCATAATCGACTCAATCCAGGTTATGAAGAATTCCGTCTTTAAAAAGTCTTTCAATTCTTGGCCTGGATATGTGCCCAAATAGTTTATACCACAAATAAGCGGATTTTTTTTTATTATTTAGTGTACGTTTCATACCAACTTTAGGATGCAAGGTTACTAAGGATTCAGAAAAATTATTTTCAAGATTAAATTGATATAAACCATCCATTAAAAATCTAGAACCAACATGAACATAATTTTTAATCAATTCAAATCAATTATTCTTAAATTCAAATGCAAAACCGTCTAGAGCAAGTTTGGAAACTTAAACTATATTCCTAGAAATAGAAAGAACATAAAGAGTCTCTCGCAAATCTAATTGAAAACTAGAACTTAAAATTAAACGAAAGACTCCAACAACTTATACTTTAGCCTTTGCCCGATTGTCCATATAAAGAAATGAGCATTTGAATTTGTGTTGCGGATCGTAATAAAGCCCCACATCGAATTAGAAGCATGGCACATAGAACCAGAGTCAATCCACCAAGTGTTAAAAGAAACATTAATAAGGTTTGATTCGAAACAAACAAAAATAAAAGGTTTAGTCGAACTGGCCTTGCGTTTATGACAATCATTCTGGAAATGACCTTTTTTATATAATTGACACGTGTTGTTCTTTTCCTTTTTCACAACGGATGATGAAGGTTCAGCTTGATGAGATGGCCCATGACCTTTCTTAAAGACCTTTCAAGTCTTCTTCTTAAAACCAGCTCCTTTGACCGTCAAATTAGCCACCTGCCCTTTAGACACATGACCATTTTATTGCTTGAGTCTGCCTTCCTCATGTACCAACATGCTTTGCAAATCATATATATCTTTTACTTGTTTTTACTATCGTAATTGATTTGAAAAAGCTCATACTCAGGAGGTAGGGAGTTTATGATGAATTGAACGAGAAAAGACTCGCCCACAGTCATGCATAAAACTCGAACAGGAGGTAGGGAGTTTATGATGAATTGAACGAGAAAAAACTCGCCCATAGTCATGCATAAAACTTGAAGTTTAGCATCCATATTAGTCGTTTCAATAATGTGCCCATTCATGGTTCGAGTGCCATCGAACCTCATAGTGGTTAGGTTAACCATTAATTTTCTAGCTATGGATTTACTAGTAGTGTGAAAGCGTTCTTTTATGTTGTTCAAATACTGTTTAGCTTTTGTCGTTTCAGGTAGGGAGGTCTTTATGTTAGCATATACGAACTTTCGCACAAACGTAAGGGTCGACCTGTTGGATTTGGATCACGCTTCATGCACAACAATTTCATCCTCGCTATGGTTTTTAGTTATAGCAGCGGGCTCATCACACATAGTTGCCATGTCCAGGTGAAGGATCCCCAGACTGAACTCAATTTGATCATTCCATTCAGAAAAGTTTGTTCCATCAAATTTGGAATAGGATTGAGCATGTGAATAATGGTCGAGGGAAACTGCAATATAATAACAATGCTCACTTATTAAAATTTTACACACACAATAATTTTCAAGGGTTGAATATTAAATTGTTGACTTAATATAATATGGTAGAGCGCTTAAATAATCCCAATATTAATGAAATCTTTATTAGTCATCACATAATATTAATATTACAAAGTTATACAACCCTTTAATTTCATTGATCATGGTCCTATAATTTTGGCATATGTATCTGTTGCCTTAAGATTGCATACCATGATTAATGGACTTAATATCAATTATATAATATTCACAAAATAGGCCTAATGTTGTTTAATTAAGATATTAGCACGTGTTTCGCCTCAATCCAATTTTATAACGAACATTAGAATTAACTAAATGACTATAAGTGTAATATTCGCACATACAGTCTCAGCTTGTGTTTAACTTTTGACTCAACTTAAATGAGTATTTACTTATAAGTCTTAAAAAATACATTTAATATTCATTAATGTCAATTATATTATGTGTTTATAATAATCATACTCATACATGAACATTAAATGACTACAACAGAATAAGACAACCCATATGATGAAAATAGCTAGTTAAAATGCAAGAATTCTTGATTTTTCCCAAAAATAAAAAATATGAGTTTTCACCATAGAATCAAAGTAAATCATGCCAGAAAACAAAAAGGTTTTGCGGAACTCTAGAATCAATTTTCTGTCAAAAGTTATAAGCCTTTCGATTATTACTAAAAACGACAAAGCGGGGTTTTGAGGCCTTAACAACCTTGGTTCGTCGAAAAACGCGTTACTTCAGGACCAAAGGTCATGAAATTTGATCGTTGTCACGTTTCCATTCAACTCGCCAAGTTTCAAGTCAACCGGACACTAAAATTTTAAAAAACACTATTCGGCGCGGAAAAAAAAATTCTACACCAAAACTGTTTTGGCCTAATTCTCAGTTGTCACTCAGTTAGTATTAAAAACAAATATATTTCCATATCATAGTCATTTTGAGTGTTTTCCAGAATGCTTTAGAGACATGAAACATATGAATCATTAGTGGAACAGATTAGGGTTGCAATAATTAAAAAGGGCTATGAACAGGGACTATTTTACACACAATTTTCGGACTGATTTATACACAGATATAAGGGCTAAAAATTAGAATCACTAATGACATATATCAGTTTCATAACAGTCCAAAAAATAATCCTATACAAGTTCTAAAATGCTGTCATTTAAGAGATTCAGATTATGTAATTTTTTATGTGTTCTAACGTGTAATTTTAGAATTTCATATTTTGAACATATATATATCCATAATGTTATAAGCAAATTCATATATGAATAGCATTAGGTTATAAACCTTAAGCTTTGATACCAAATGTTATACAAGACTGTTTTGTAATCATAAATAAAACATAAACCAACATGTTATATCAAGGTTTAAAATAGCTTTTAATATGAATTCCAGGATGTTTGTTCTTCATGCAATTACTAAATTGATATGCTATATAACTGTAATTAGAAAACTAGCATTTTTTCCATTTCTAAAGTTAGATATAGTGGTTGAATATATCTAAAAACGTGACTTTAATGCTCTAATATATTACTCCTTGAAACCTCTTGAAAACAACCCAGAATTGTCACTTGTAAGTGCCCAGATTTTTGTGAAAATATAAAAAAATTATTTTTGGATTTTCTCTTCCACATATTTGTGTGGTATGAGATTACCCTAGATGGTGCAAGGCAACTCTATATATAAGGCAAAGAGGGACGGAATTTCTAGTCAAACTTGCCCTCTTTTCAAGGCTCCACCATTTATCAAGTGGCTTAAAGATAGGAAGCAACCCAATCTCTTAATTTTTACATTTATCACATGCCTAATTGAAATATCTGATACTTATCAAGACCACACAAATGAGAAATAAATAATTTTGGATTTTAATATAATTGAAATTAAAAATTAATTTCCAACTTTAAAATATTAATTTCCAACAATACAAATATAGTAAAAATGTATATAGGCCGACTCATTTTTACGTTTTGTGTCTTCATGGTTGTCGACAAATATAAAAATATTGATTTGGGGGACAAAATTAGTAGAGCACTGGGAGAAATAAACATGATAGTGTCGTGACAAGTCAACTACCAACAACCATAATTTTGTTGCCTTATTTAGTTGTTTATATACTCCTAAAAAATACGTATTGAATTTATGCAATGGTTGATTCGAGGATCAGTGGTTCGAAATTTTACGTTGTATTCAAAGGAGTTCGGCATGGTATTTATTAAAATGTCTGCGATGCAATTTGACAGACTAATTATTTTACAGATTGGTGTATCCAAAAATTTGAGACATACAAGGAAGCGTCATGTGCATATGTCATATTCGTCGATTGGTGGAAGCGTCCCGATGTTGAATTCAATTTTGAATCCAGCGGTTGAACCACATCAAATTTTGGAGTTAGAGGCGGAGACCCCGAGCAAAAGAATTATGTGTCGGAGACTCTAGATGGAGCCTAGTCCAAATGGCGAGTTCCATTTGACTATTCCTCTCGAGCACGTTCATCGCAATTACAATTACATACCGACAAAGCCTTCGAAGTGGAACAAGTATTTGTAGTCTGTTCTGATTTATTTATGTTGAATTTAATTTGTATTAATGTCTTTGTTGGTGTAATCGTTGTCCCGACTTAAAATAATAATGTACTTATTGGTTTTAATCAAGGGTTATTTTGAGTTTGAGGTACAATAGTTCTTTGTATTGGGGAGTTGGCGTACGTTAGTTTATAATATTTCTCTTTGGGTGCCATTTTTGACAGAAATCGTCAATTGACCGTTGATTTTCGTTTTTATGGCTCAAAAGACCATTTCGACCCCATTTAATATACTTATCCAATATATATATATATATACATCCTATATTTCAAATACATTAAAATGTACAGTTGTGTATAAAATAAGTTAAAAACTCTTTTTTTATAAATAAAAAAATTATAAAACAAAATTTGTTTTTAATTAACTATTTTTTTAAAATAAAATTTTTTAAATAATGTTTTGTAAAAATGTATTAACATGTATTTAAAAACATGTTTTTAATTAAAACATGTTTTAAATATATTAATATAATAAAGTGTTTTAAATAGTTTTAAAAAAAAGGCTTAAAAATAGGTTAATTCTTTAAAACAGTAAAAAAAATATTTTTAAACAGTTACAAAACGTTATTTTCAGAATAGTTAAAAAACATTATTTTAAAAAAGTCATTTTTATTAATAGTTAAAACGTTAAAAAAACTGTTCAAAACAGCTAATTTTATTTTAAAATAGTTTTTATTTTAAAAAATTACAAAACACTTTTTATTTAAAAAAAATAGAAAATAGTTAAAAATACAATTGTTTTAAAAATAATTATTCTAAAAAGTTTTTAAAAAAAATGGTAATTGAAAAAACATTTAACTTTGTTCTTTTAATAACAATTTTTTTAAATAAATTATTTTTTAAATAACTTTTATTTTTACATAAATTATTTTTTAAATAATTGTTATTTTTAAATAAACTATTATTTGAATAAGTTTTTTTTAAAAAAATTGTTTTTTAATAACCCTTTTTTTAAATATCTATTATTTTTATGATTTAAAATAACGTTATTTAAAACTTGAGTTATTTAAAGAAAGTCATTTTTTTAAAATAGGCTAGTTTTAAAAAATGTTATTTAAAACTGTTTTTATAAAACAAATTTATTTTTAAGAAAGAGTTTTTAACTTATTTATTTTAATGTATTTAAAATATATTATGTATATATATATATATATATATATATATATATATATATATATATATATGTAATGTATAGATTATATAGTGGACAAGTATATTAAACGGGGGCGGGAAACGGTCTTTTGACCCATAAAAACCAAAGTCAATGGCTAACCGACGGTTTCCATAAAAAATGGCACCCAGAGAGAAATACCATAAACTAGCGTACCCGACCCTCAAATACAAAGAACTACTGTATCCCAAACAGTAAAAGACCCTTTAATTAATGTATAAATGTGTTACGCAATCATCTAGATAATAACGCAACAACACATTAAATTAATATTAGAGTGAACATATACTAATACAACATTAACACTTTTATCTCAAATTAAATAATATTTCATCCAAGGGGATCTCGAAATCCTGAATTTCTTCCTCGGTCTCCCATTTGTGTAAGATGGTCATTTTTTTCTTCTCCTAATACGCATGCATGCAGGGTTTAAATGAGAATAATCTTTTTTGACTATATCCTCTTTCACCTTTCTTTCCAACGCCTTCTCTTTTTCAATGCAATTCGCACCTTCGCATCCAACAAGGCATGCTTCCTATTGGCATAGGCTAATATCCTCTTTGTAATCGAGTGAAAGAATGCATTTAAGTCCGCCACAAACTTAGGAATACTGCTTGTGGCAGAACTGTTGTCAATTTTCCTCTGTTTATTCGCGAGAACTCTACCGATGGGTCGTTTCACTCTCATTTGAGTAAACGTTAGGAGATCATCATCTTGAAATGACACATTGTCCATAGAAGGAACGCATGTTTCCTCAACAGGATTAAATGATTAACTAGTCTCAGAAGCAGAGGATGCACTCTTACCTAATGTTGAATCAGTCCTAGCCTTCTTACACGAGTTGCATCACGTTTGTAGCCCTTTGTTCCATTTTGAAGTGCCCTTGAGAATGAGATAGCACTTCATGAACTTAAAAAATTCCCACATCACTAACTTGTATGCTGGAACAATAAAGGGGATCACACTATAGTCGGTGCGTTCCCTGCGTATGTTCCGCTCAACTCGACCAATAAATGCATAGAATTTACTCGCAGTTCAACTAATAGAGTTAAATTGTGTCATAAGCAAACTCATAGAATGATGCTTGATGTGGTAATCCTCCTTATTGAATTTGTAAGCCACATTTTCTCACAACCCCATTTTTCTGATTGGCACTATATATGGATTCCTCGAATTTATCTACCCAACATTGGCAAAGTATGGAATCCTCTAAAACACCCTAAATAGGTGACTTCCTTGAGTCTACACCATTTAAGTGTCTAAGGTAATTGGATATTTTGTCGAACTTATTTTTAGTTCGAGACCATTCTTTTTGGTCCATCATCTTAAGTGTCTAAGACTACTCAAGACTCGCCTTATTACCCGAGACCCACTTAATGGTCATATCCGAGTAAAGTGCGCAAAGGTAGATCACCAAGTGGATGCACGTGTTGTTTATTACACTTGACATATTTTAAGAACTCATGCATTTCTTGTTGATATTATTGATTGTGTCTAAAATATTTTTTAAAAGTAAATTGAATTAATTTTTATTAAAAATTAATTTCTTATTTTAAAATGATTTTCGAGATTATTCTAAAATTTAAATAAATTCTTAAATAATATTTTTGTTTAATAAAAATGTCATTTGTGCATCTTAATAACCAAACACAACATGTGTTCTCTTTCACTTACATAAGTTTTAAGTTTTTTTTACCATTGATTAGAAATTTCATCGTGTGTTATTTTATGCCTTGATCCGAAAAAGTGTTGACAGACTAATAGAAGCATTATTATTCATGGGCTCCTTTTTTAATTGTATTCAGTTATAACATTAGGATGACCATTTGGTATTTAGTTCATTAAGAGATGACCTGCTAGTAACCTTTGGTTAAGAGTTTCTATAAAGCTTTTTGTTTACAACATTATTTACTTATATAACGAGAGTGTACCATTTAAGAGGCCTAATATTTTTCACTAACTTCATGGTTGTGTCCTTGTGCAGGTAACTTAAATATCAATACGGATGACAGATGAGACAATAACACTAAAGTGGGATCCTTTGGAGGAATCGTGCGAGACTGGAGGGGTGAGTGGATAATGGGCTTCTTTGGATAAATTACTAGGGCTCTTCCATTGTTCTATGAGCTTGAAGGTATCTTCTATGGATTGATCATGGCTAGAGATAGAGGGTGGAAGAATATAAACCCGGAATCATATTTCAAGACAATGGTGGATATGATTAATGAGGGGGACTGGGATAATCATCCACATCCATCATCCTTGATTGTGGAGATATGAAGATGGAGCTGAATATTGGTGTGAGATTCATTCCAAGAGAGGCTAATCAAAGCGCGAACTGGTTAGATAAGTTTAGCAAGCCATGTGCAGTATATTTTTTCATATTAGAGGACTACCCAGACCAGCTAGGAAAGATAATCGATGAGGAAGAAGATAAGAGTCAACTCGAGGACTCCGATTCAAATCTAGCTATTATGTTCTCCCTGCGTGGAGTTTTTAATAGATATTTATTGTTTGCGTTGTGCCATTTGTTTCGTAAGTGTAATCTTTTGGACATTTTGTTTGCGTATTTAATCTAATTTCCTCTGTCACCAAATTTTTTTAACCCTTAGTTGTAGTAGATTACCTTGTACACACCATCATTGGCAGTTGGATTTGCCAGAATGAATAAGGCTTATGATTGAAACACCTAGTTGTTCTATTAGGTCGATTTAGATAAATAATTCCAGTTGTCCATTTGCTTTTCGTCAGATTCTTTAGGTGATATAGGTTTATACCAAATTAGTTTCTCTAAAGTCCATAGACTATTTAATTTCAGTTAATTAATTTGTTAAACAATTTTGGCTTTATAGATTCCAGTTATACTCCATCTTCTTATTTGACTACTAGCATGAAACCCGCGCGATGCGAGGGCTTATTATAAAATTTATTTAAAAACACATAAAATCGTGAAAGCATAATGTATTAAAATCGTTTCATTATAGAATTATAGATATATGGATATTGTAAATTACTCAACATCAACCAAATCATGTACAAATTTCAGCTAACCAGTGTATAATTTTAAAAACATGAAGAGGATCTTAATTATATGCGGAAGGACATACACAAATTTAGTGTTAATAAAAGGAATTTTTTTTACATTAATATGCTAGAACAATTATGTTAATTATGTGTGGAATGACATACACAAATTCAAAGTCTTTATCATGGACGATTTCAAATAACAGTGAAATAATGTAAATGGAACCAAACAAACAGATTATAGAAACCAATATTAACATAGCCCTTATGCATACTTCAATACTCCACTTTGTTGTCTAGTTAACATGAATTTGAAAAACCCTTAAAAGTAAAATAAAATAAAATAATAAACCAACTTTTTCATTCCAAAATATTAACTTCCTCTGAACTGAGCCACCTGCGAGGCCCCTTATGTCTAAGAGGCGATAACGGATGTTGCTAGAGGATGCGAGGATTGAGGTGATGATTGGTGAGTCCTATTTGTTGTACACCGGCACGGTTGTGCCGTATGATTATATGGACTTCGTAACGAGTTGGTTGATGGCGCCTAGTATATATGATGCGCTGCCTTTCCCTCATGCTGGTTCGAGTCAGCCAGTGGGGTCTTCCCATAGTGGTGGTGGTGGTCCGTCGACATCTGCAGCGGCGGCTACTTCAGAGGTTCCCTTTCTGCGGTTGCATATTTCCTCCTATAACATTTGACGGGCTGATGGAGGGATGGTGCCTATGTTGCATCATCCTCATGCGATGGATCCTGAGGAGTTGGGCTTAATAGAGGAGGGCCTTCATCCTTTGGTATACCTTTCTGTTCTTCTCCTTTTGGTTTCTTTTGGTCTTCTTTATTTGATATTGATCCTTCCTTTTCTTACAACAAGTCCGGGTGTCCACCACTTGGCTAAGGGACATTAGGGACTGGATATCTTCGACGACTGCCCATATGCGGGATGCGGTTCATGTTCCTTCTTGCTTGGTGTCGTCTGCCTCATCCGGGGAGGATTCTGGTTCAGGTAGCAGTGGTGCATCATCCCACCGCATAGGAAAGAGAGCGCGTTGCAGGGATGGAAGCTCTTAGTAAGGGCAGGTGAGAGAAATGTGGATTCGGGCTGAGTCCCATTTTTTTTTACTTTTCTTTATATCCTAAAAAATTAATGTACCAAAAAAAAATATCTATGCAATGTAATGGAGTTTTTTATTGTCTTATGTTAGTAATGAATGAATGAATGCATGTGCGCTTTTTACTTTGCTGTTGAGACCGTAAAAAGAAATATTTTTGGGATTTAAAGTAAAGTTTTATTTAAAATGAGAAATTATATAAAGATGGAAGGGGATTTTAAAATTTTGTTGAGAATATTAATTTATTTTTATTGAGTTTTATTATTTTGATAAAAAGGAAAAAAAGGGAGATTTCTAAAACAGGAGGTTGCCGATCGGCAGGTCAGTCCAGTCTAATCAATCAAGGCTTTGATTGGTACCCTCCTCAGCTTTTGTTACATTGTGGGGTAGGGTTCCCTCTGATTTCTGCAAGGGTCGTCTCTTTTGTGAGGGCTTTTAAGTATAAAAGGGGTAAGGGGTGGAGTATTTTTCATCACACCTTCACATTCTTACCTTCTTATTCTATGAGATGGCTCTCCTTAGTAGTGTTGAGTTTGCCAACTACCTCGAGACTTTGGAGGCGATGTGCTCCTACACCATTGACTACGATGCTTTCAACATGCGTCGAGTCTCTTTATGGTGTAATCGGCCCATAGAGTAGAATATGCTGATGGCAGCGGTATAATTTTAGTACCCCGAAGACCATGTATTTCGCTTTGGCTTGGAAGAAGTCTGTCCGACTTGTGAGGAATTTTCTGCCATATTGGGAGTAAACCCTAGTGTGGTGACTGTTATGCCTGAGTCTTCTCAGTCTCATCGAGAGCTTTTGGCTGGACTTCTCCACGTCTCACCCTCAGCGGGTAGACCTTTGGTTATTGGAGGAATGATTTCCCTTCTGGTGGTGCTGCGGTCTATGTGTTTGTAGGAGGTTGGTAATGCCGGAGCTGTCATTCTGGGTTTGATTTCAAAATTGCTACTGGTAACTGGGGAACTACTGGTGGACCCATAACTTACAGCCATTACTTCATAGATGTTATACCATCGCAATCCTGTGGCGGTGATACTGGCGGAGACTTTGAATGGCTTGGATGCCTGGCGAGAAGGTCGCTCTGACTTTCTAAGGTGTAGCCCTGTGTTGCTGTTCATGTGGTTATCCGAAAAATTTCGCTTGGTGATTCCTCCATAATATCTTTTGTCGGCTGTGCCCAACTTCTTCTCGCGCCATTTCATCAGTGTTGTCCTGAATATCGAGAGTTGGGAGAACTGGTTTGTGGAGCATGGGGCTCTAAATCTGCGTTGGTCAGTGCCTTGGTAGGGACAGCTGCTACCTATTCTAGAGCTGGGGGAATACCCATACATTCGGTTGGTTGGTCTCAGATAGACCTCTTTCTATTTCCCTTGGGAGCTTCTATGCCAATTCGACTGGGAGCAGGTCGGGCCAGCTCGGACACTAGATTTCTTTCCGATAGAAGATCTGACAGAGCGTCTGCACATGCGACTTGGCTCTTTGTGGGAGAGTTGGCGTCTGTCGACCCGTCTTTCTCAGTCTGTTGGGAGAGTTTGGCAGATCCCCGAGGATTATATGAAGTGGTTGTGGAGAAGAGTAGTTAGCAAGATGTTGGTAGTGGAGACTGGATAAAGGTGGTTTGTCTTATCTGATACCATTGAGGGAGGTATTGTGGTTTTTTTAGGCTGGTTCGAGCTTATCGGTCTATGGAGCATCTGCGGCACTCTATTCAGGCAGGGAAAGCTTGGGGACCCCATGATGTAGATGATGATGGAGCGGGCTCCTCTGGTAGCTGTGGGTAGGACTCTTGGGGAGTTTGTTTTGTAATGGGGAATAACCTTGGAAGTTTATTTGTCTTTTAGGAAGGTAGTGGGAGGGGAGTTACCCATCCCCTTTCTTATGTAATTGTACTGCAATTTCTTATTAGTGAAATAAACAAGTTTTTTATCATCCAGCTGTGCCTTTTGATGAATTCTGTATTTATCTATACCGATCTCTAAGGCATGCATAATCCATTTATTCGAGTATATGTTAGAGCAAACTGTCGTTCTCGGAGATAAAAAAATAATTTTTTTTTGTGAAAAAGAAAGGGTCGTGATCATGTAAGATGTATGAGCTGCCTACGTACCTCTGGGGTTTTTTGAAAAGTTTTAATTTTTCTGAAGGCAAATTGTTTTTATAGAGGATCATGCCCACGTAGTTCTGGGTGGAGGGGAATGAAGATTTTTTTTTCAAGAATAGATGGGAGATGAGAAGAGTCGTAGCGCGTCGAGATTTTGGACTAGGGGTAGAATTTCTTGAGATGGTTCAGGTTAACTAGACGATCCATCTCTTCTCCATCAAGGTCGGTAAGCATGGCAGCACCTCCTGAACAAGATCTTTTTTACAATGTAGGGGCCACTCCAATTGGGCTCGAACTTCCCTCTGGGGTCCCAAATGGGTTCTATGATTTCCTTAAGGGCTAAGTCCCCTTCTCGAAGACTGCGGTCCTTGACTCTCTTGTTGAATGAATGCGCTATTAGGCGATGGTACCCTTGTATATGATACAACACTTTCAGTCTCCTTTCGTCCAAGAGTGACAGCTCATTGAGACGACTTTGATACCAGTCCTCCTCACTGACTTGGCTTTAGAGCATGATGCGAAGTGAAGGGATTTATAGCTCAATGGGTAGGACTGCTTCCATGCCATAGACCAGAGAGTAAGGTGTAGCCCCAGTAGAAGTTCGGATCGAGGTTCGGTATCCTCAGAGGGCATAAGGTATTCGGTTGGCCCAATCTCGATAGCTTTTGATCATCTTAATGATGATAGCTTTGAGGTTTTTATTGGAAACTTCTCATTGGTCTGAGGTCGGTAAGGAGTAAATTTGTGTCTTTGAATCCCATACGCGTTGGCCACTTCTTTGACTTCTTCCTCGAAGTGCAACCCATTATCTTACACTATTTTGTGCGGGACCCCATATTGGTAGATGATGTTCTTTCTGATGAATTTGACCACTTTTTTGGCGTTCAGAACTGCGTATGACTCAACTTCGACCTATTTGATGAAGTAATCAATGGCAACTAGGATGAATTCATGCTCGTTGGAAGCCTTAGGTGTAATCTTCCCTATGATGTCGATGCCGCAGGTGGAGAACGTCCAGGGAGAAGTCATGTTATATAATTTTCACGGAGGCAAGTGTTGAAGATTGGAAAACTATTGGCATTTGAGGCATTTCCAGACATAGGCGGTGCAATCCTGGACTATGGTGGTCTAGTAGTAGCCTTGTCGAATGATCTTATTGGCAAGCATGTGATCATTCATGTGGGGCCTGCATTCCTTGTTGTAGATTTTTTGCATTTTCTCTTCAGTGTCAGCCCCTGCGATGCAGTGTAAATGGGTTCCATTGAAGTTTCTTTTGAACAGTGCTTTATGACAAATAATGTACTGGGCAGGCAGTCTTAGGAGGGTTGCTCGATCTTTCTTGTTGGAACTTTTGGGATACCTATCATGCTTGAAGAGGTGCCAAATATCATAGTACCAGCAATTAGCTAGCTCGGGATCTTCTTTGGTGATGAGCTCAATGTGGTAGCAGTAGGTTGGTTTATCTTGCTTTTGAACTAGGAAGAGGGACATTATTATTCCTTCGGGCATGTCGACCATGGAGGCTAAGGTATCAAGGGCGTCGGCTAAGTTATTCTTTGCTCGAGGTAGGTAGTGGAAGGTGATATCTTAGAATTGGGAGGCTAGTTCTTCTAAGTGGGCATGGAAGGGTTGGGGTTTCTTATCTTTGACTTTCTATTTTTTGAGCACTTGACTGATGATGAGGGCAGAATCCCCACAGACATCTAGGCATTGAATACCTTTCTTGAGAGCGACCTTGAGGCCTACCGTACATGCCTCGTATTTAGTCATGTTAGTGGTGCAGGGGAAATTTAATTTGATAGCGATGGGAGTGTGGGAGTCATCTGGGGCGATCAGAAGTATCCCAATGCCATATCCCTTTTTATTGGCAGCACCGTCGAAGAACATCTGCCATCGACTGTCGTCTTGAGCAGTGCAAAGGATGTTTTCATCTGGGAATTCGGAGATCTAAACATCAGCTTATTCCATGGGGTAGTCAGCGAGGTAGTCAGAGATGGATCTTCCTTTCATGGTTTTCTGTGTAATGTATGCGATATCAAACTCGGCTAGGATCATCAACCATCGGGCCATTCGGCTGGATAAGGCGGGTTTCTCAAGCAGGTACTTGATAGGGTCCATTCGGGATATATGTTTGATAGGGGAAGGTGAGCATGTAGTGTCGTAACTTTTGGGTGACCCAAACAAGCGCGGCACATGCCTTTTCCAAAGCAGTGTAGTTGAATTCGTATTCGGTCAATTTGCAATCGACGTAATAGATGGCTCCTTCTTTGTGGGATTCTTTAAGGTATTGGGCTAGGAAAGTCCCAACTGCAATATCGGTTATGGTTAGGTCTAAGAGTAAGGGGAGGCCAAGCTGTGGTGGCATGAGTACCGGAGGTTGGGTCAGATATTATTTGATTCGATCAAAAGCTTCTTGACAGGCCTCGTTCCAAACCTTGGTTGAATCTTTTCGGAGGAGTTTGAAAATAGGTTCGCGGATGGAGGTTAGCTGGCTGATGAACCGACTGATGTATTACAATTTCCTAAGGAATCTATGAACTTCTTTCTCCGTTCGGGGAGGTGGCATCTCAAGTATGGCTTTCAACTTGCCAGTAACTGCTTCTATCCCCTTCTCACTGACCATGAATCCCAAGAGTTTCCCCTTGGTAACGCCGAAGACACATTTATGTGGATTGAGTCTCATCTGATACCTTCGCAGTCGTTCGAAGAACTTCCGGAGAGCGATAACATGACATTCTCTAGTTTTGGATTTGATAATCATATCATTCACATAAACCTTGACTTCTTTGTGAATCAGATCGAGCAGGATGGTTGTGGCATCCCTTTAGTAGGTAGCCCCAGCGTTCTTGAGACCAAATGGCATAACTGTGTAGCAAATGGCTCCCCATGGTGTGATGAACGCAGTTTTTTCTTGGTGATCTGGGTGAATTTTGATTTGGTTGTATATGACAAAACCCGTCAACGAATGACTTGCGAGTATGATTGTCTGTGTTGTCCACGATCATGTCGATATTGGGTAGCGGGTAATCATCCTTCGGAGAGTCTTTTTTCAAGTCTCTATAGTCTACGCACATCTAAACTTTCCCTCCTGATTTTGGCATAGGCACTATATTGTCTAGCCATGTGGGATATTCGGTCACACAAATAAAGCTTACGTTTAGCTATTTGACCACTTTTTCTTTGACTTTGAGCGACTATTCGGTGCAGAGTTTTCTTAGTTTTTATTTAATCGACTTATAATCTGGAAGAGTCGGGATCTCATGTTGAGCTATTTCAGGATCAATGTAGGGCATATCGTCATAGGACCATGCGAAGACATCCACGAATTCCTTCAATAATTATTCAAGTTATGCGCGCTCATGCTCGTCAAGGGTAGCCCCTATCCTAATCTCGTGCATTTGGCTATTAGAACTGAGGTTAACAATAACAGGTTCTTCTTCATTAACTTGAATGCAGTTATGTTGTTTGTTATTAACCTTATTTAGATCAGTTAAGAATTGTTCATTTGAAAAATCATCATCATCAAAAGTTTGATTAGAACCTAAACAATTAATGTAAGGCATAGCAAGATACTCAAAATCTTCATTTATTTCATTGATAGGAAAAATAACATTGAGAACCTCATCAAAAGAGGTCTCGATTACAATAGAGGAAGAATAGACAATAGAAGAAAAGATGGGGTAAACATTAGGATTAGGTGGGATTTTAACAAGTAGAACTGGCATAGCATGCCAGTTGAGGAGAGGTGTATCAGCAGCTTTAATCAGGTGGGATGGATCCAGTGATGTAGTGCTTGAATGAACCATGCAGAGTGCCAGCCCCAGTATCTGTAAGTTAAATGAATCCTCGGAGTCACTTCCCTCAGAATCTTCAGTATCTTTGATGATCGGTTGTACATGGTGTTGGAAACTTTCAGCCCATGGGTAGCTGTCTTGGAAAACGATCTCAATTCCCGGCTTCATCTTCTTGTCGGTATGGTCATACCATGGTTCCAAAAAGCCATAAAAGGGGAAGTCTTCGCCCTCTTTAATGAATCTTCCATTCAAGGAGTCACCTGGGATAGTTTGGATGCAGTCTAATCTTCTCTTTGGTCGAGACTGGTGGATCATTCTAAGCTCTTATTCTGTTGGTTGATACCCCAAACCATAAGGAGGGAAATCTTTTTTCAGTACAATGGGCTCTATTATCCCTTGTTGTCTTTGTCCTAGCCCTAGTCCGAGCATGAAGTGCATGTTTCTGAACATTTAAATCACATTGACGTTGCCATGAGGGTTATATTCCGGACAAACCCTTTCTCTGAAAATGTCCCCTGCCAGGAGTAAAAATGGCTCAACTTGAAATCCTAATAGGAGCATATCATTTGACCTGTGTTGTATCTCAAGGATTGGATTGTTGTTACTTGCACTCTTGGCATTATCGTCGTCACCCAAAATGGTGATGACTCGTCCATCGGCGAAGAACTTTAATTTCTGATGGAGCGAGGACGACACACCCTTGATATTGTGGAGCCAAGGTCGTCCAAGCAATAGGTTGAAACAAGCTGGGATGTCAATAACTTGGAATTCAACGATAGGGTTTACAGGGCAGCCCCTATTATAAGTTTTATGGATCCCATCACTTCCCGATGAGTATTATCGTAGGCACGTAAAACAGGGAAGGTTGGAGCGAGGTCACTTTCCTTCAGTCCTAAGCATTTGAAGGTTCTTAATGGGAAGGCATTCAAGGTGGATCCATTATCAACAAGAGAGAGCGGTATGATCTTCCCCATAACTTCGACGGAGATATTGAGTGCATGATTGTGGTTTAGCCCAATTCTAGGGATTTCTTCTTCGAAAAAGGATAGCATTCAGGTAGAGGTCAAGGATCTGACTAAATTTATCGCTTCTTCTGGCGTGGTAAAAGGAGGAACGGTGGGTCCAGTGAGCAACTTGATCAAAGCATTTCTGTGCAGCTGGGAAGACATAAAAAGCCCCCATAGAGTGATGTTCGCTTGAGTTTTCTTCAGTTGGTCGAGGATCTTGCTTTCCTCGAGGGTCGTCTCTGACATTGGAAGGTTTTCAACACCCTTTCCTTTGTCATTGGCTGGTAGTAAGCCTGGGATATTGTAATGTCTCCATGATCTGGTTATGTTATTTACTGAAGAAGGGAAGAACATGAACCCTATTTCCTCGTCGATCTTGGTTTGTTCTACTATCTTATTTATTTCTCCTAGGAGTTCTTCAAATGATATCATCCCACACATATCGGCCATCGGTCCAGTCTTCTTTGAATCTTCCTCTTCATTTGAATCTTCGAATCCTTTCCCCCATCCAGTGGCAATAATTCTGTCTTCCCATGTAAAATTAATGCATTCTATGACTTTAATGGATTCTTCCTACAGGTCCTCCCATTCTGCGAGGAGATGTAAGGGTGAAGGGACCAAGCGCCCTTGTAACTTCTGAGTATCAAGTAACCCAATCATAGGGCAAATATTATTAGTTTGCCTGAATAATTCTCCCATGATCTAGACAACGTCATCTAGGCTGACTTCATCGATTGGTACCACCCAACTATCTGACTCTCGACCCATTGTTATGCTTCCAAGAATAGCTTACTGAACCTTTGGCAATCAATGATCATCTGCGAGGGCAGTTTTAGCTCAAACTCTAGGAGTTGGTTTAATACTTTTGATGATTCCATACTTCAATTTTCAGAACAGGTACGGACATCGATGCATGCTCTAGTAAGGAGTGACAGTGCTTGATCAGCGAGTCTAATAGGGTGTAGGAGGAAATATGGGCAAGTTTAGAGAGGTTTGGGAGAGTATATGGGTGTGATTTGAGTTGAGGGATCAAATTCAGGGTTCTCTTCTAGGAAGATGGAATTGGCCTGACTTGGGAGTGGGTTGTGAGTAGTGTTTAGCTTAGGATTGGTGGGTGGGGCAATGACACCCCAGTCAATCAGACCTTGGATTATGTTTCGAAGGTGGAAGCATTGGTCAGTGGTATGGATAGCAGTTTGGTAAAAGGTGCAATGGGCATCTACCTTGAAGTTTTTTGGAAGCGGGTTTGGCAATGAACGGGGGTCCAAGGGTTTGATAAGGTTTCGACTTAATAGGGCCTGATAAACTTTGGAGAGGGGATAATGGAGCTCAGTGTATTCCTTTCGAACTGGGACAGGGTGGCTTTCTTGTGCCCACGAGGTGGTTGGTTGAGAGATGTTGTTGATGGTTGAGACTGTAGCACAGACATGCTTATCATATTTTATGGGAGTGAACTGTCCGAACACTTTTTTTGGTTCAACTTTTGTTTTAGCAAGACCTTCCTCAATTTCTACTCTTGCTTCTCTGAGAGTTCGAAAGTGGGGATAGTATTGTCCTCCCATTGTTGCTCGGACATGGGGTAAGAAGTTCTTTTTCACTATGCTAACTTGTTCTTCTTCGGATGGCTGATTGGTCATGGTGACTTCTTTTTCCCTCCATCGAGCTATGAAGTTACTGACTGATTCCCTAGAGTTCTATTTGAGTATCTCGAAATCACGACGGGTGACCTCAATCTCTTCGTTGTATTTATATTGAGACATGAATTCTTGGGCTACATCCTCCCAGCTACGGATTTTGAACTCCTCGAGAGACAAAAACCATCGGAGGGCGCTATCCTTCAAAGCTTGATGAAATAATTAGGCTATCACTTCTTCAGAAGCCCCTAAGGGAGTCATAGAATGGTGATAACCACGAAGATGAATAATCGGGGGTCCATTCCCTCCAAATTTATCGATATTTGGCATCTTGAATTTTTTGGATAACCTTGCTTTAGGATAAGGAGACATGTGGGTGTAGTCCATGTAATTGACAGAGATTCTGACCTAGTTGAACTTCTTAGTTAGTGTCTTGAGATCTTCTTTGACCTTGTTCAAATCTTCTTCTTTTGGATCCATGATCATAGGCAAATTAGCCCCAGACTGGATAAGGTTTGGCATAGGAAGCTGGGCAGGCGGAGGCCCATTAGCAGGAGGAGCACATGGAGTATGATGATATTCTTCAGGAACCTAAATAGGGTCAGGTGTACCCATAGCGTGAGGGAATAGGGCCTCTAGCTCTTGAGGAACAGGAACCTGTTTTTTTTGCATCTCGCGAACTTCAGTCTAGAGGTTGTCAATCTTGGATACGATCTGAGCTAAGACTTCCATCAGATCTGGCTGCACAACTGGCACTTGATCTGTGTTCTCCATGGAAAGCGGGTGGATTCCTGACTCAAAAGAATTGGCCGAGGAACGGACGGAACTTCGAGGAAATTTGATTGAAGATCGAAGCCAATAAGGAGCCAGGCCAAGGGCGTGCAATCGACCTGAGAAGACATAAAAATGGGATTTATTTTTAAAGAAAAAGAATGAAAATATTTTTGACATTTTTTCTTTTTAAGATTGAAAGACAAAATGTTTTTTTTTTGAATTTTTGATAAAGCAAGGAGAAATGTTTTTGGATTTTTGATAAAGAAAGGAGACATGTTTTTGGGAGACGGGTCTCAGTATGATTATTATAGTTATCATGTTCTCAATTGTATTAAATTCTCCTAAATGCAAAATGAAATGCCAGATGGGACCCGAGCCTGGAAAAGTTGGGTTTGTAACATATGCAAATCTATGGTTGGACTTGTAACCAGGCTCATGGGCAGGGTCCCGTTTTAAAAATTATAGGATAAGCTTTGATTTTAATGAATCCCATACCTTGAAAAATCAAGTGAGGTATAACGGGATACTCTTAATGACAAGTCACATATATGAGGGTAAATGGGCAACTTATATAAGAATTTTTAAATGATGAATTCTAAATCACTCACACATCCATGAATTGTCTTGGACCAAAATAAACACAACAGAAAGAACCAATAATATTCTGAAAATTACTATATGAATATTATTATATTGATTTACATAAAATGTGGAATAGTTGAATACATCTCATTCATTAATCAACTAGTAAATTTGATAGATTTTCACTAAGGAAGATTCAAGGACAAAAACTCTCACTCATGATGCATGTTTTTTTTTATAATAAAACTATCTCTTGTGTCTACATAGTTATATACATGTTTATTCAACAACTTTCCATCCCATTGGGGAGTGTTAGTGTGAACACCAAAATCTTGTGTGTGCGTCCATCTGCACCGCCCGTAAAAAATCACTCGGTGCTCGAAAATCCATAGAAAGTCCTAGAAAATTCCCCAAAAGTATTCCAAGTGACCAATGAAAAGGGGGAACAATAAGGAAAAAAATATGTGAGGGAGAGGATTTAACCGATCAGCTAAATCCTTCTATTTAATCAGTAGGTTAATTGATCGATTACACGACTCTCACATACTTCTTAAAAAAGATCTTACCCTATAATGCTAAAGAGGGCAATGCATTTTTGTCAGAAAGAGAAAAGGTCCAACATTGTTTCGACTACCACTTTAATATCATCATGACACTGATTTGGCTACTTAAAAGATACTTTCAGAGTTCAAAAGAAATTTTTAAGTGAAACCTCCACCCAAATATAAAGTCAACCGCACACACTAAGTTACGTGTTTTGTTCCCCTTATTAGTAGGTGGTTATCCGTTGGAACCATTCGATAAACAAATACTATTTTTCTTCCTATATTTTTCACCAACTCCATTAGGACGCCAATTATAAAAAATTGTACATAAAAACATAAATGGGACCACTGTATTTACTTTCAAGCTTGGTCCACTTCCAAAATTCTGTATGCATAGGTACAACTATGCATACACTATATTGAGAAAACTGGTATAATGCTTTAGGTTCAGATTCGTTAAAGTTACTCAAATTATCAAACACGTGAAGAAAGAGAAAAAATAGTCTTGAAAGGGGTTCTTATTTTTTTCCAATTTAAATATTGTTAACTTAATTACTAAGTGAGCATGCAAGAATCAATCGTAAAGGAAAGCAAACAATCCATGAGACACCAATGTACGAGGAAAATCTAACTGGGAAAAACCTCAGATGGTCAGGCCTAAATAAAATTCGCTATAAATACAATTTTACAAGCAGACTCAATTTGAATTACAAAACTTGACTCATCAAGCCTACACAAATGCAGTCTTCAAAACCTCTGTTTATAGCTCTGTGCAATTTAACATGACTTTACTGCAACTCCTTGTCTCAATATGTAACATCCCGACCCAGATTTATAGGTTACCCGTAGTCATCTCGGTCTGACATGAGAGTTAGGTGTGAAGTGCAATGAAACAACCTAAATAATATTTCTAGTGTTATTTACATACATATATATACCCATACTAAATGCATGAAATGATTTTACTTCTGAAAACCTTATTTATCTAGATTAATTTACCTTAATCTCATAAATAGTTCCTTGTTACTCATTTTAGAATTTCTCGCTTTACTTAACACACCCGTTTCAACATTTGAAACCACTACATTTGATTTACCCGAAAACATTCCTCCACTGAAATCATCCTTTTTATTTTATTTAACAAACTTTAGTATTTTCGTTGAAACTCACCCTTTCAACACACGCAAACACCATGTAAGAAAAGACTTATTTAATCTTTGAGAACCTTTTACAATACATTCTTGTGTTAATTATGGGTTTAACCACTTAGGTTGCTTAATCACCTATTTACCCAATTACTTGACATTTTTTCTTGCTTTATGTACATTAATCAATTACACATTTACCAGTCCATTTAACCTTTTACCAGAACAATTATTAATACATTCAAGTTAGGTTGTATTAACACATTTCACCACACAACCCATCTCTTGACATGTTCCTTATTTCTTTTATCTTTTCTTGGAATCTTCCAAAAATGCATATTTTAACGGGCTCCACACTGCCGGCTATGCATACCATATGCTCTGGATAGTGATTTTGGATGTTTCACCCTGGGGATTTAGGCACTTCTTGCTTATCTCGGTGCATTCGAGTTCCTTTTAATGTGCTTTAACATTTTACAAATGTCCACATTAACCCACTTTTCCTTTTTACCCGGTCGAAGCCAATATCCGAGGCCGCACCCCAACTTGTGTTACACCCCAAGTAGTGTTCACTTTGAAATTTTATCATTACATGTCCTTTACACTTTGATCTTGATTTTATTCCAAAAATCATATTCATTTAGGACTACTTTGTGCAATTCCTTTTCCAACATTTTTATTTCATAAATACGTTCCACTTTAAATAAAATTACCATTTACCCAATTATTTCCAAAATCACATTTTACTCCATTTTCACAAGTGTTAATATATTACAAAAACACTATTAAGTTACCCATCCTAACTCCTTAAGTATCAACACATTGACAACCATTTTAACCTCAGAGTAATATTCTTCTTAATTGGAAACACCTTAACTTTAATTCATTTTCAATTTCATAAGTGTAAATCTTTTACAACATTACTAAGTTACACACACTAACCTTTTCATGTTTACCCATTAACACTTATTAAATACCTTTATCAGCAATTTATCAAATCACACATTTCTTTACATTCTTTATTCAAGAAATCCATGATGTTATAGCTGGGTACATGATGTTGCCCGCAACCACAACTAATGCTACTTTAGGTTATAACAGGGTACATGATGTTGCCCGCAACCTATAAACCTCAAGGTCTACTCCACCTAAACCTTAATAAATGTTCAACCATTACAACTAAATTTTCTAGCTATGCAAACATCATACCACGTGCTAATCTACTTGTTACAATGACTATATAGATCTTGGTAGGATATGGGACATCGAGTATTGCCTATAAATACTAAGGCCTATACCATAGACACCACACATGATCCTATTCCTCCATACCACATTATACTCAAGGTACACCCAACATACGTCCTCAACCAAGGGAACTAATACATTCTCACCACAAGACCAATACTTTTGAATGCCACTCGATCATCTAATCTTCGCATATGAAATATACAAGCTTTACAGCTAAGTTGCAAAGAACACTACTCACTGTTACTACTACCAAGGCTACTCTCACTATAAAAGTTATCACACAATACATCTCACGCAAAGGATCAAGATGTTGCCACTATTGGCTTACACAACTTCATATGTTCACCAAACTACCATTAAATGCGATATTACCCCAAGAATCGAGTTTGCTTAGTCACATTATCGGCATTAACTAACCGTAAACGCCACCCCTAAGGGATATGTACTTTCTAATCACCAATCATTAGTGTCTATCCATGACACACGAACCATCAAATTTTACCGTTGACTGTATGCGACTCGTGCCATCTGCCCAATGGGCTTCATATCACTCTATGAACATATCAAGGAATTATACGCCATCCACTATTAGACACAAGTGCCTTCATACTAACAACCCCTGTTTCACCACTATTGGTTTACATGGACACCTATAAATTACTAGAAATTCTAATAAGAAGCACAAAAGCGATTAATAACTATTAACTTGATTGCGTGCCACTTGACACTAACTCACTTGTCATGCTAACCTCCTTAACTTTACCGTTGAGGACATGAACTAAACTGTCATCAAGTTAGCATGACCGACCCAAACCATCACTGACGTCGAAGGATCTAATACCGACTTCACCACTTCACTCCCAAAATGAACCTTTCGCCTAGAGCTCTGATACCATTTGTAATGCTCTGACTCGGATTTATTGGTTACCCATAATCAGCCTGTTCTGATCCGAGTGTTAGGCATGAAGTGCAATGAAATAGTCTAAATAATGGTTCTAGTCCAGTTTTGTTTTTAATTAACATTTCACTTGCTTGGCATGTGATTCTAGTTTCAATTATAATCTACTTGAGGGACCCATGGAGAGCACCCCTAAGTCCAAGCATACAGAGCTACTAACGTAAAATGAAGAAGATACTTACCTGTATAACGCTCTCAAAATATGAAACCGCTCCCAACCTACCATAACAAAGCGAGGGTGTGAGCCCATGCTCAGTGGGAAATATACAAACGCAGTATAGAATCGACCGGTAGAAAGGAGACTCGACACGTATGCTTACGTGCAAATGCGATTACGTTATATATATACATATACATATACATATACATATACCCATACTAAATGCATGAAAAGATTTTACATTCGAAAACCTGATTTATCCAGATTAATTTACCTTAATCTTATAAATACTTCATTGTTACCCATTTTAGCATTTCTCACTTTACTTAACACAACCGGTTCAACATTTGAAACCATTACATTTGATTTACCCGAAAACATTCCTCTACCGTTTTTATTTTATCCAACACACTTTAGTATATTCGTTGAAACTCAACCTTTCAACACACGCGGACAACATGTTAGAAAATACTTATTTAATCTTTGAGAACCTTTTATAACACATTCTTGTATTAATTATGGGTTTAACCACCGAGGTTGCTTAATCACCCATTTACCCACTTACTTTACCTTTTTCCTTGCTTTATGGACATTAATCAAATACACATTTACTTTTCCAGTTAATCTTTATCATAACATTTATTAATACATTTAAGTAAGGTTGTATTAACACATTTCACCACACAACCCATCTCTTGACATGTTCCTTATTTATTTTATCTTTTCTCAGAATCTTCCAATACCACATACTTTAACCGACTCTACACTATTGGCTATGCGCATCATATGCGTTGGCCAGTGATTTTGGTCTTTTCACCCTAGGGCTCTGGGCCTTTCTTTATTATCCCGGTGTCATACGAGTTCCTTTTAATGTGTTTTAAAATTTTATAAATGTCCACATTAACCCACTTTTCCTTTTTACCAGGCCGAAGCCAAAACTCGGTGTTATACCCCAACTTGTGTTATACTTTGAAATTTTACCATTTCATGTCCTTTACACTTTAACCTTAATTTTATTCCAAAAATCATATTCATTCAGTACGAGTTTGTGTAACACCTTTTCCAACATTTTTTTTCATAAAAATGTTTTACTTTAACTAAATTACCATTTACCCATTCGTTTCCAAAATCACCTTTTACTCCACTTCCACAAGTGTTGATTCCTTACAAAAATACTATTAATGTACTCATCCTAACTCTTTAAGTGTTTTAACATTTTGACACCCTTTTTAACCTTGGAGTAATATTCTTCTTAATTGAAAACACCTTTACCTCTTTAATTCCTTTTCAATATTATAAATGTTAATCTTTTACAACATTACTAAGTTACACACATTAACTTTTTTATGTTTACCCATTAACACTTATTGAATACCTTTATCAATAATTTCTCAAACCACACATTTCTTTACTTTCTTTATTCAAGAAATCCATTTACACTTAAGACCAATTTTATAAGAAAATATCATTTCTTTCATTTTACATGTAGTCTTACACCCTACCCTTATCACATTTTTAACCCTTGTTTTTCACACTTGAAAACTAGAATTTTCACTTTTTATCATTCCATGTTTAAGCCCAACCAATTTGTCTTTAAACTTGTTCATACACTTAGTGCCAAATTACTACAAGTTTATAAGCAAGAGAAGATGGATTTTAAACCTTAAAATCCTACTAAATGGTTTAAACATATTTGTTTTTCTAGAAATTCATCATACTTCATAAAATGCATTTTTAATGCACAAAGGACATTTAATTTCTTTAAACTCATAAAATGTCCACTTTTCATAAAATCTTCATTTTTGCAAGAAAGCTTAAAAACATTATTTCACCAATATTCACCAAAAATATCATTATTTCCAAACATTTTACTTCATAAGATGTTTAACACCAATCTCTCAAAAAATACACTATTTTCATGAATTATCAACTTTTAATATTCCAACACCTTGCAATATTTACTCATTCACTATTTCCAACAAAATGTCATTTCCCAACATTTTTATTTCATAAAAATATTTCTTATTTACTAGGCATAATTTCATCATCTATTCATATGCATACTACCCATGTAATCTAACTACAAGATTACAAATAATGCAAAATAGAGTCTTAGTACTAAACATAGATTTTTCCACCTCTAATGGCTCTAATGGTGGTGGAAATGTTGGTGTAGGAGAAGCAACCACTACCTCCAAAGATGGCCTCAAGGGTTTACTAAATGCATCCTCTAAAAATGCTCCAAGAAAAACCCATTCTAACTCCATAAAAATCCATCTTCATCTTCTCCAAAAATCCCCCAATACTCCTCCAAAATTCATAGTTTTTCTTCTACAATGGTGGAAATGGGTATTGCAGGCTTGAACGTGGTGGAATAGCATGTAAAATAGTGGTGGAAGACATGAAAATGGTGTAAGACCTATTTAATTCCTCTCTCCATCTTCTATATTCTCACAACTAAAAAATACCCCCAATACACCAAACACACCCTTATAAAATCCTCCCAAAGGCCAAAAATCCTGTTTTTCCCCTTCTGGGATGATCTGAGCCTGACAGCTCAAAGATTAAACGGCTCAAATCATGATAGTGCACAATGGAAAACTAGATTTAACAATTCCAATTTACGTCGTTCGAATGATAAGCCTAGGTCGTTCGAACGACTTCTCCATGTTGTTCAATGTTTGGATCGCGCAACCCTTCATGCGACCTGCCACTGTAAAGAAGTGGAATGTTGTTTGAAGCCTTCTTCTCTCTAGATCCATCTCACTTCTAACGACACTGGGATGTCGTTAGAATGACCACTTATAGTCATTCGAACGACCCTAAATATTTTCCATTATTTTTTTCCCTTAAATTTCCAATCCACAATTTCCTTATAATTATCATTAATCCTCATTCCATCAAAATTTATCCAAATTTTAATTGAATTATTAGGACACGGTATTACACAATATCCATCAATAGCCTCTACTGTCTCCAGTAATGCAAAATTTACCACACCAATGATATATAAAGGAAATATTTATGCGGTCTTGGACTTAGAAAACTTTATCATAAAGAGTAAAGGATACTTGGAAAGTATTTTCAAAGTGTTTTAAACCTTATGAGGCATGAAAAAGAATCATTAAAAACGGCTACTATGCACTTCTATAAAAAATAGGCTTTATGAAAATGCAGGAGAGGGAACAACTGAAGAAAAAATAAATTTCTTAAAAAATGTACCGGATCATTCAAACGACATGGTATCTCGTTTAAACGACGTACTTGTCTCGTTCGAACCAATATCTAATAAGATTCCAATAGAGGGGAAAAATTTATTTGTTAGACTCTCGTTTGAAGTTCGTTCTAATAAGGGTACCAATCTCATTGGAACAACCTACGAACGAGTGATTTAACGAGATTCTAATAAAGGCAAAGATATCCGTCTATTAAACTCATTTAATCCTTGATCTAACGAGATAAACGCCCTCGTTTTAATGACATATCAAAATTCGTTAGAAAACCTGGGAAGAATTCTAACTTTTCAAAACACATTTTAAACTCAGTGTTAAAAACATTTTAAAACCTAAAAAAGTTTAACCTCCAAATATCAAAAGGGTCATATACCTTAGCGATAGGATGTAAGCTTTGAACATGAATTGTGAAAATATTTTCGCTAACTTATCTTCATATGTGGGATTGAGTGTATGAAACCCTAACAAACTACGTGTTTTGATCAACGAAATAAGTCAATACTATAAATTAACTCGATGTGGAAATTTATCCTAACAAATCTTCCCTTTTAGCTATTCAGGGACAAAATAAAATAACTAAAAAGATTGAATCCTAAACCAAGTTGTCAAGCCATTCTAATGCCCATCCCAAACCCACAAAGGAAAAGAGATAAGACAACCCAATAACCTATCAACAAATGATCTCTGTGATGCTTCCATTGGACGTACATGTAAAAGAATGCCTACACATACGAAACAAACTACCCGTGATGCATGGGAGGATACAAATAATATATATTTACCTATAATATCCGACTCCCCCTAAATTTGTTCTCCTTTTTTTTGTTCCGAAAAAATAAAGGGATAAAACATGCACCTGTAAGGTTAGACTATCACATATAAAGAAATGTAAATCACGAGAGATATATAATGGAATATCATCACAAGATAGAATAATAATAATAAAATGAGATATAACCACTACAAACACAATGATGCGCAATGAATACACCAAATATGAATCACAACTCAATAGATATACATGAAACCAAAGAGTAGCATAATACAAATATGATCTATAAGATTGTGTATTAAATACAAAAATAAAAAAATATGAGAGAAAACCCAAAAGATTGAACAAGTAAAACATATATCTAAAGTAAATAGGAAAAGAACTGCCAATAATCCTAATCACAAATCCTCCTCATCATCAGCATCATCAGTACCATCATCACGCCTAGGCACTGAATGAAAGGACCCATCTCTCCCACTCTACTCCTGGCGATGCATGTCCTCAAAATAATGCATCATTATGGAGTCCATGTGGTCATATCGCTCCTAATCACGTGCTTTCTTTGCCATAAGCTCTATAAACATTTGACGATCCTGCTAACGATCGATTGCTAGATGTTGTACCTGTGCATGCAACTCCCTAATATCCTTATACTCGGGTGGTGGCGGGTGGGAGGTAGTAAATAGAATGGACCCAGTAGGTGAGGAAAAAGAAACAAGTTGAGAAAAAACCATTGAGATGTGGCAGGAACGAGATACTAGCTTTGGGCTGCTGGGAGATAACTCATAGACTGACTCAGGGAATGACGATTAATTGTTTGATAAACGGTCAAGGAGATGTAATATGGTAAAAGGAATTACTCAGCATGAAGGCAGTGGCGAGTGATGAGATCATAATAAACGGGAGAGCATATATAAATGGGGTAGATTCAGTGTTTAGAATGGAACTTAGGACCACGTGTCCAGGGAGATCAATAATAGCACTGATAATGATGGCATATATAAGGTGAACATGATTCCACACGATTTGGGTATGGTTTTCTCGTGGAATGAGATACGAGCAAATGATCTTATTAGGATCATGAAGTCGACTTTGAGATCGGAATGGAAAAGTGTGGAAGTGGCCAGATGATGCTTTTCCAAAATAACAAGCTTCGTCGCATCAATGTCAATAGACTCATGATTGGCCCATAGAAAGGTGGCATTAGGATCCTTGAGAAGAGAGAGATGGGTGGATATGGAGTCCTCGTTAATGAATATTTCCTTGCCTAGAACCATAGTGAAGGGGTCACGCTGAGTAATGGACATAAAAAAAAATAATTCCAAAATGAGGTTATGGTACACAGAATCACAAAGGGAGAACAAGGGCTCCCAATCTCGATTAGACAACCAGTGATACACGGGTGTCTCAAAAAGGGACAAAAGAAGAACAAAATTTTCACATATGAGGGAATATACATGAAAATCGAGAACGGTAAATTAAAGGAAATCTCGGTGCATTTTTCCAACCTAACATGGTTAGAGGATGGAACATGGGCAACAAGTCCTTAAGAGGAGGAACCCTCCTCAGATTTGTCATTACCAAAAGTACAACGAAGACAAGATATAGCTAATCAAAATTAGGGATTAAAACCATCTAGGATAATTGATAAGAAACCTAACGGGTGTGGAACATACTCATAAGGAATCCTATCTCCATCAGAAGTCCAACCGAACCACCCAAACTAACCAAACAACAATCAACAACCAACAAAACCAACCCAAAACTCAGCAAAAATGATATATAACAAATAAAATATACATAAAGGAAGAGTCAAAATTGTTTCAATGATCATTTTAGATAAAAACATTAGAAAAATTATAAGAACTAAAAAGTAATAACCTTTCATTCATTTATGGGGGCAAAAAATATATTTTTTGAGTCATCTGAAATAATAAAAGGTAAAAATCTCCCCAAAATGGATTTTGCCTCTTTTACACCAAAACACCATTTTACTACAAATTTTACAAAAAAATATAAGGATGAATCAACAATGTGTTGCAAAATAAGGTGCTGTAAAAGAAAAGACCCCAAAATTAATAGAATAATTGAGAAAAGTAAAGAAAATACCTTAAACGAGACCAAAAACCAAAATACCCCAATGCTTGAAATGGGTACTCCAAAAGCTTGCAAACCCTGAATAATGGAGGATAAAAGATGGAAGGAAATGAGCGTAGGAAGGTAGGGTGGTGAGATGGGGTGAAAACCTTAAATTTTAAGGTTTAATGGTGGATTTGGTAGAGCGTGCGTGCACGCGCGCAAAAGAGAGAGAGATAGAGAGAGAAACCGAGATTGAAAAAAAAAGAGGCACGCTGGGAAAGAAGAAATAATAATTTTTTTAACTTTGCTCGAACAAGGTACGAGGTCTCGTCCGAACGACCCAATGAGAATTTTAACCCAACAAAAAAAATGGATAAAAAAGAAAGAAAAAAAATAGAAGAAATAATATGAAACAAAAGAAAATACTTTTAAACTTTTAAGTTTTTGAGAAAAAATAACAACAACGATTTGTAACAAGATATACGAAAAATGAGAGTGAATTGTAGGGGTGTGAACATAATGCATGGGAGCATCAACATAAGTGTCTGTATAAGTGCCCAATGCCAAACAATAATACTAATAGTTAAGTACGCACATCAATCTTAGTGTAAAAATTCGGACTCAAGAGAAGTTGACTCACTTATAAAAAAAATTCTTAGAAGATTCGATGATTCTTTGGCTAATAGCGTTACTCATAAATGTAAGATTAGGACCTATCGTGGAAACCCATTGATCTTCAACTTAGACCACCCTAAAAATTAACATATTTCAATCTCACGCAACATTTTGAAGATATAATATATTTAATTATACTTTTGAATCATGAATGATAAAAATTGAGCCTTAACAATTTTATTTTTATTTACCGAATAATCTTATAGGTTCTTTTCAATGGTGGCTGTTCATGCAAAGGAGATTGCTCATTTCATAGCTCCTTTCCATTTCTCACTCAATTTTGATAAAATAATTCAAACAAGGGCAATGGTTCTTACATTCACAATTTTGCCTATTACATATGGAATGAATTGACAAGATTGATAAGACAACACCTTACTTCACCTGGCAAATGAAAAGCGTATACAATATTCTAAAGAGGATGTGTAAGGTGTGTGCATATAAGGTGATGAGATGAGACCAACATAGAAGGAATTGTCATAAAAGGGCATCATTTGTCATAAAAATGCATAATTAAACACAAGAAGCTCGTAACTTAGTCTATCCCATGATGGTAAGTTACGTGAACATGAAGTGTAATGGTGTTTCGAACATCTTAATTATGCATCCCAAATGGTGACAAAAAAATGAAAAATCTTTTTAAATTTTTATAAAATATATAAAAAGAAAATCTATTTGGATTTTTAAAATAGTAAATATACCCAAATATACAATCTAGTTCATTGGGGACAAGGAATGATCACGGAATCTCACCTTAAACTAGATATCTAACCCGAACTCAATCAATGCAATAAATCCCTATAGACTTCCTAAGATCCTCTAACCTAAGTGAATCTATAGGTTTGGTGAAAATATTGGCCAATTGACCTTCGGTTCTAACAAAGCTTAAAGAAATTATGTTCTCCTTGACGAGATCACATATATAATTCTCACGAATTCGAATATGTTTTGTGCACAAATATTGAATGGGATTACGAGAGATATGGATTTCACTCATATTATCACAATAAATAGTCATTATGCCTTATGGAACACCCTTATCCTCCAACATTTGCTTCATCCAAATGAGTTATGTGCAACAACTCCCGAAAGTGATGTATTAGACCTCCGCCGTGGACAAAGAAATGGAGTTTTTCTTCCTGCTTATCCAAGAGATAAGAACACTCCTAAAGTAAAAACACCCACCCGAAGTGATTTTGCATCCATTAAAATCTCTTGCCCAATCGGCATCCGAATAATTCGATAAACAATTATTGGTGTCAAAGGAATACTAAATTACAAATGACAAGTGTATACACCCCATCCTAGTACTCCCATAAGTATCTCTTAGCTCCCTAACACTTCTCCCCCAACCCTAGACCCTAGGTTTAACTCCAAACTCTGATCTAAAGGTCACAAAGCACTCTCGAGAAATATTTGAACTTGTTAAATTATCCAACTTGAATAAAGCCCAATGAAATCTCATAGGGATCCGAATCCCATTTCCAACGGTCCAGACCGTGTGCGAATAGGCCTCACGGTTCACACAAACAAACCTTTTTACTCTGAACACTGATCTATTGGCCATCGGGGGCACTCTCGGGCCCCATTTGACCTTGATAAACTCTTCAACCTAAGATAATCTCAATGAAATCTTATAGGGAACTGAATTCTCTTTCCAAAAGTCCATACCATGTGCGAATTGACCTCACAATTTCCACGAACATGCCTTTTTACTCCGAGAGGTCACTGCGCACTCTATTTCCCTGTTTGACCTCGATAAACTCTTCAACCTGAGTGAATCTCAAAGAAATCTCATAGAGCACTAAATCCTCTTTCAAACAGTCCATACCGTGCACAAATCGGATTCACGGTTCGCAAGAACGAACCTTTTCACTTCAAAAACTTCCCAAATAGAGATCATCGAGTACTTTCGATGCTCATTTTACTTTGGACTTACGATTTGTATTTTATGCCCATTTTTTAAAAAAGTCTGTTCCGAACTGCCTATAGACACCATAGAACCTATGCCTATCGGCAAGGTGTACTTTCCTTGGCCAACAAGGAAGGGGCTAGTCTGATCGGCACAAAAGGGGACATATCGATTGACACCCCCTTAAAACCCTAAATTTTACTATTTAAGGAGGCTACGACCTCACTCCTAGGAGGTCCCTTTCTAAAATTAGAACATTTCCCTCGTAATCAGTGCATCGAAATTCCATTTTTGCATACATTCTCTCCATTTCCTTACATCATTTTCTTCCACTTTCCACCCTACTGTCCATCCTTACATAACCACCATCTAACCATACCTAAATCATCATTATACCATTACCAATCAGAATTAAAAGGTCTCTAGAAGGTCTACCCTTACTCATTTACAACTCACTTGATTAGTATTTGTTACTTACTTTTCTTTCTATTTTTGGATATATCTCTATTTCAATATCTCATATCAAAACTAATCTCATTTTGGTATTTAGTACACATAAATTTTATTTTCATAAAGTATAAAAAGCCCAAAAGAAGGTTTTCTTATAAATCCTAAATTGGTATTTGCTCCTTTTTCACACATTCTACACTTGTGCACAATTTCTAAAAATGCAAATTAAAGGAAGTACTAAATTTGGATTTACCCTCGTGTGTTATCAAACTACGTGAATTTTGATGCCCTTTGGGCTACGTAGGCATCCCGGGATAATGCGGGGATTCAAGTCGTATTTTCTCATTTTATGCTTTCTTGTACTTATTGTATTTGTGAGTCCACTAAGTCCTATATATTTGTGTTCCACTTGATGCACACATTCACTTTTTCATTGTGACTTGTAATTCGACAGATACTCATATTATATTTATTTCTATATCATTTCTTCGGTACACTCCTTATAATGATTCCACTCCGTCTTTCCCATGATGTGAGTCGGGTGATTTCTGTCTCCCGTTATTCACACTGCACGCATGTACACACATTGTACACTTTAGAGAAAATGAAAATATCATCATATCCCATGAGTGATCGAAAAGGTGGGATGGTTACCTATCGCCTTCCCATTATATAACTTAGTCCCTCGACCCTTGATTCATTTGGTTTTATATGCATCAATATGTCTTCGATGCCATTCTATTAGGATGACCACATTTCTTTTGCCTATTTTGAGCAAAATAGGCCGGCGACTCCATTTCTTCATGTTTATCCCCTTTTGATGATGACCTATTTATATTCAAGGTAGCCTATGAAGATATCAACACAAGTGATGGAAAGAGGACTTCCATATCCTCAAATCACCCACACGCGCGGGAGAGAGGGATTTTTCCAATTTTCCCTTCTGTCCTAATTCTGGGGTGAGCCCGTGCCGGAGGAATCCTACCTGAATGGACACAGTGGTGACTCCGCGGGGATTTTTTAGAGGACTAGACTCTATTTTCACATGGGTGTTATTTCTTTCGTTATCCCACTTTTCTATGTTACTACATTAGCCTCCACTTGTTTGTTTTTACTTACACCTTGTATATATGTCAGGATGTTTATCACTACCTTGCTTTTTTCTCACCTCATGTATATATCACCTTCTTATCACATGCTTCACCTTTTTTTCACCTATATACGTTCACCGTGTTTCACCCTTTTTTCACTTTCATACATTCACCATGTTCACTTCACATACTCACACTCGTATATAGTCTCACTCTTACTCACATATTTCACACACCATTTGTAGACATCCATGCTTAGCTTCACTAACACACACTCTCACGTTTTTCTTACTTGTATATATATCTTCATGTCCCTTACACACTTCACACTTGTGGATTATCCATGCTTCTTCTCATTAGCACACATTAGTATATTTCTTTCACTTGTATATATTCACATCCTTTTTTCACTCACATTATTACCATGTCACTCTCTCACCTTACCCATATTCCTCACTCACTTGTATATTCACATGTCTCACACTATGTATCTATCACCATGCCCTGTATAGTCTCTATGTTTCATGTATGTACTTGGTAGTTTTGCTCTCCCTGATTATACCTCCTTTTATCCCATGTTACTTGTATATTCTCTCTCATAGTGATAGTATTTCCCTTATTTAGCACACATAAAACTCTCCATCAGATACTAATTAAAACTCATGCATTTTTACACACTACGTCATTTAAGCATGACAATATTGACCAAAATTTTGTCCTGTACTAAGGGGTCACTTCGTGATGGGTGCCAGTCCTGTGGGGCACGGTTAACCTAAGAGATATTATTCCCACCTTCCATTAGCCTCGTGCCTTCGACGTATATTAAATGGTTCCCTATTGTGTTATACCATTTAACCGAACTCATAACGGGAGGTATCTAGAAGGGAACTCATTTACGTACGTCGAGTATATCGAGTTTTCTCTCACACGTACCGTCCCTATGAGGTATATCGTGAAGTAATTCACATACACTCAGGTATATGAAATGGCTTGTCCACACATACTGATGAATGACTACCCTTATAGGCAAGAGCTATATCGTGGAAGTCACGACAAAGGGAGGAATCCTTCCAATAACCCACCAAATGCATCAGCCTCATATAGGTGTCTACTCTAGGACACTCATACCTAGTTTGTCGGTTACAATGTGAAACTCTGTCAAAATTTTGGGTCACCTTACCACCCAAATTTTCACAATTTTTTGCTCATTTTTAAAACAGGAACCTGTCCGTGATTCTGGAAACAAGTCAAGTTGTGTCTTACAACGTGTACCGTATCTTTTCCCTAGACTCGGGCCCTGTCCGACATTTTTTTTGCATCCTAGGAAAATATAATAGAAGTGGAACCTAATAATAATAATAATAACCATGCCGAGGATTTAAATTTCTCCCTCCTTTTAAATAATACCAAAAACATTTTCCCTTTTTCAAAAGAAAAATAAAATAGCAAAATTTTTCCTCTTTCCCCCAAAATAAAAAAAAAATCATTTCCTCTCAGGTGTGATCGCATACCCTGACTTTGACATGGCTCCCTACTGGCTCCAGTCTTTCGTCAAACCAACCTGAAGCTCCACTACTTCCACTGAGTTTGAGATCTCCCTCCAAAAGTTATTGATGTAGAATGTAAACCAGATTGCTGTGACACCCTGCCTAATAAAATATCGGGTGATCAGTCCTATATCAAATTAAATAGGAATCTCATGTGGTTTCATTCTCAACATCATTGTCAAAAAATCAAATTAATTACTAATAACCTATTAGGCCTGGCGTCAAATTTAAAATTTTCTAATCTTTTTAAACTAAATGCACAATTAAAACCATTCACGCAAAAATATAATCAACAAATGGAATAAATAAATAAATAAAATAACCGATAACTCTCGGTAAACATATATATAACCAAGACGAGTGCGCTTAAAATAAAATCGCTATAAATAAAAAAATGACATCATTTGGGCAACATGTCCAATTGTTACAATAGTACCTCCTATCTAGATCACAAGTAAAGAACCGTCTATAAAATTTGCTGCCAACATCCACAGCTGCGGCAACGATGTCTGACTCGAAGTAATATCCATCCAGGCTTCCCTGTGCCTAGACACCTAAAAAGTATACAAAGAAGAAGAAAAAGAAAATATATACGGGTTAGAGCCCGAGTTTTAAAAATATTTTAGCAAGTTCTTAATTTACTTTAATATGTAAAATATGACACTCTTCATATTTAAATTGGTGTCGCACTCACATGAGATACCCCTCACCTCTCATCTAATAGTGAACACCTAACGCATGTGTTTTAAAACACCATAGTTACCTACCCGGCCTAACTAACACCTCGAAAAACTCCCAAGTCTATACACTATCAAGTACCCCACGTATCGAAAATATTCTAAGCGTTCGCCCAAGCTTATACCATATAATTTCTCCCTTCTCATATAACCATTCATTTTAAATAACCTTCACTAGTTACAAACCCACTCTCTTTTTAGGGTTATTATTTCGTATATAATATTCTTACATTTATATACGTATTTTACATTTTATATTCTGAATTTTATACTCCCGGATACTAGAAATTAACTCACATTTCTTTCTTTGTTTTAGTCCATATATATATATAAAAGGAGTCTCTCTTACGGACTCCATATATTACATAATTCCATACGTGTCTTACTTTACACAACCAAGATTGTAAACACAATTCATTTTCCCTCTCTCCTCTGCCAAAGGTACACACGGTACAACATCAATCACCACCAAAAGATGGTTCCCTATCCTCTCTCTTCTCTCCACTGTCACGATAAGTTGGAGAGTGGTTTACAAACCTTTACCAAACCTAAGAACAAACAATTTCTTTACACAAACCTTAACAGATAAGTTGAATAACTTGGAGACATTTGAATCTTGTTTTGAAGGTATGTTTTTTTTTAACTTTGAAATCTACTTACATGTAATTTACGTACCCGTTATTAAATAGTTTTATACCTGTATTAAATAGTTTTTTTTAACGTTCATTTGCTTACCTGTTATTAAATAGTATTTTTTTTAACTTTGAAATCTACTTACCTGTAATTTACATTCATTTGCCAAAGTTAAAAAAATCTTGCTTTATACCTGTAAGTGTTAATAAATAATTTTTAAATGATAATATTTAAGAAAAAATTTACCTACTTGTTATTTTTTTTAAGGTATGATACTATAAAAGAAATCATCATTTTAGGTATGATAATATAAAAGAAATTTATGTACCTATTATATTTTTGCTGTTTTGAAGGTATGCTAAAAAAAATTGTTATCGTTATTGTTTTTTATAGTTGTTTATAGTTGTTACCCTAGCAATGTTATCATTAGTGAATAATTTTAACCGTTAAGAAATAGTTGTTAAAAACTGTTAGCATTAGTGATTATTAGTTTTGCTATTGGTGATTAATAAATGAACTCAACTGTTAATATTAGTGATTAAAAAATGAACTCAACTCTTAACATTAGTGAGCAAAAAATGAACTCAACAGTTAAGAAATTAGTGATTAATTTTTTACAGTTAATAAATTAATTCCATTGTTAAAAATGCTACCTTTCTGCAGTTAAGTGGAGAATGATTATGATGATGTGGGGATAATTTAGAGAGTCGGAATAATTTAGAATTAGCTATTGTGGATAAAAGTGGAGATGTTCATGTTGATTCGAATTTGGAGAAATCTTCTTTAGAATATTATCCACAAGTCCCGGAAGATATCACTCCCAAAGTGGGGCAGGAGTTTCAATCCCTAGAAGAAGTGCACGATTTTTATAATGTCTATTCTAAAGTGGCGGGCTTTAGTGTTCGAAAGTGGAGCGAGAAAAAAAAACGTGGAAGTGATGAGATTATTAGGAAAGAGTATGTATATTTTAAAGAAGGCAAGGGTACGCCGATTGCAAACCCAAATGCTAAAAGAAAGCGAGGGGTAGTTAGAGAAGGTTGTCATTCTAGACTCGCGGTTGTGAAGGGGACAACTGGGTCATTCATAGTTAGCCAATTTATTGAGGGCCAAAATCACCCGTTGTCTACACCCGGAAAATCACATCTTCTGCGATCTCACCGTAGACTTTTAGAATCCCAAAAGTGTTTGGCCCAACAACTTAGTGTTATTAACATCCTAATGCATCAACAATTTAATTTTCTTGGGTTGCAGGCGGGATGTTTTGAGAACATTGGATGTACGCAAAAGGATTTGTATAATTACGAGAGGGACTTGCGGAGAGAGATGAAGGGGCACGACGGTAGTGTATTTTTTGAGTATTTGAAGCACGAGAAAAATAAAAATCCTTCATTCACGTTCGAAATTTAGTCCGATGAAGATAATAAAATAACACATTATTTTTGGGTCGATGCATCTTTAAGACGTTCATACAAATTTTATGGTGATGTAATATTCGATACAACGTACAATACTAATCGATACGGTTTGATATTTGCACCATTGTTGGGTGTTAATAATCATGGTCAGACTATTGTGTTTGGTTGTGCTTTCTTGGGTGATGAGACGGTGGATTCATTCATATGGCTATTCAACCATTTTCTCGACGCTATACCGGGCGGAGCCCCAAAAATGATTATCACTGATCAAGATCCGGCAATGACAAAAGCAATATCAATAGCACTTCCTAATACGTTTCATAGATATTGTAATTGGCATATATTGACAAAGTTTTCTGAAAAGATAAACTCCGTGACATATAATGCTTACTATAGTGAGTTTTCGGATTGCATTTGGAATACTGAGTTGAAGGAAGAGTTTGATATTAAGTGGATTGATCTTATCTAGAGGAGTGGCTTGATCGATAATAAATGGCTACGCAAAATGTTTGACATCCATTCGACTCGAATTCCTTGTTATGTAAATCACGTTTTCTTTGCCGACATGTTGAGTAGCCAATGAGCGGAGAGTGCTCATTCATTCTTCAAATGATATGTGTCCAAAAAAAATTCATTAGTAGACCTTATAATTCACTTTGGTAGGGGTCTTCTTCATCAACGTCATGAATAAAAAAAATTTGGACCACAAAGATCTAATAGAGAAACCGAAATTAATTTTCGAAAATGAAGTGTTGTTGAAAATGGTTGACTTATATACTCGTGAAGCGTTTGAGAAATTTCAAGATGAGATGCGTGAATTTTCGAATTATAAATTTGATCTAGTGGATGACGAGTGTAATAAAAGTGTGTACAAGGTAACTCGGAAAAAAAATAGAGTCGTACAAATTTCGAACTATTACATTTGACAAGGTGTCCAACTTTGTTACATGTACTTGCAAGAAGTTTGAAAGTGTCGGGATACCATGCAGACATATTTTATCATACTTGCAAAAGTTTTAAGACTTCAAAGAATTGCCAAGCCCTTATATTTTGAAGCGATGGACAAAAACGACAAAAGTTGGGGATGTTGTCGAGGGTGGGGTAATTATAAATGATGAGAAATCATATTTCTCAAATCGAACTCATTTGATTCAACTTGCTATGGATTTAGTTGATAAAGCTCTTATAAATGGAGACACAATGAGAGCTTATACAGATGCTTTAGATGTTGCAAATGATAAAATCAATCAAATTGTTGGTGTTGTTGGATGTGGCGGTAGTGATGGGAGAGTTGAGCCAAATGCGCGGATGGAGGAAAGTTACAAAGAGCCAAATCATGTACGGGCAAAGGGTTGTGGGAAAAGACTAAAAGGAGGAAAGGAGAACGCACTTCGAAAGGCAAAACAAAATAAATCTCGTCATTGTAATGGTTGTGGTTTAATTGGTCAATCACACGATAAGAGGAATTGTCCCGTTGCAAATGGGTATGTATTATCCTTTTATTTTATTTAAATTCTTCATTTGAATAATAAATGTTTTATATTAAATTTATTAAATTATGTTTCGCTTTTTTATGTAGTGCACATGCTAATGTAGACGCAAACACATTCGTGAGTTTGGAAGACTATGAGGATGAATATTCAACAGATTAACTACCATGATTTGAATTGGCATTTTTTTTGTATCAGTTAGATTTTTTGAATTGGCAAGATGTGAATTGGCATACAAGATGTGAAGTCCACTTTTTGGCATACAAGATGTGAATTGCCAAGCAGCAGTTAACTGCCCAATATGTGAATTGGCATAGAAGCAGTATGTTAACGTGATGTATGAGAATTGCCAAGCCCTTATATTTGTATCACTTAGACTTTTTGTATCACATTGCCAAGCAGTTGTTGACAACTTTTTGTATCACATATGCATGTATCACAACTTCTTGTATCACATTTGATTGGTGTTGACAATTATGCTACAAAAATAACGTTTAACTTAACAGTTATGCTAAATATTAACATTTTCGTTTATGAAAAATAATAACAGTCGTAAATTAACGTTTATGAAAAATAATAACAAAAATAATAGTTATGCTAAAAAAATGAAATATAACAAAAATTAAAAAAATGACAGTTAATAAATTAACGTTTGAGAAAATGATAAATGTTAACATTTTCGTTTATGAAAAATAATAACAGTTGTAAAATTAAGGTTTATGAAAAATAATAACAAAAATAACAGTTATGCTAAAAAAACAGTTATGCTAAATATTAACAAAAATAACAGTTATGCTAAAAAAATGAAATATAACAAAAATTAAAAAAATAACAGTTGTAAAATGAACGTTTAAGAAAATAATAAATATTAACATTTTCGTTTATGAAAAATAATAACAGTTGCAAAGTTAATGTTGTAAAAATAGTTATGCTAAAATTAACGTTGTAAAATTAACGTTGTAAAAACAGATATGCTAAATATTTGGTTTGGTTTGTATTTGGTTTGTATCTTTTAAAGGTTGGATTTGTCTTGAGAAAATAATAGTTGTTTGTAGAGGCTTTAGTTATGTTGGAATTCGTGAGTAGCATGTCAACAAAGGAGAGAGGCATGGCAGATTTGACATTTCGGCAGTTGGTAGAGAGGGGAGAGTGTATTAACTTTGGATGGTATGTAATAATGATTTGTTTTGAGAGAGTGGTAGAAGATTGCGTATGGGCTTCAAAGTGTAGACATAAGAGAGAGGAGAGGGAGTGTGTACTTTAGTCGGCTGACACAGGAGAGAGGAGAGAACGTTTGTGTTTTGGTTTGTGCGTGGGTTAATTTAAGAGCGCACGGAGGTATGTATGTAAAGAGGTCCACATAAGAGACCCCCTATATATATACAGAAAGTCTCCTGTAAGGACTCCTTATAATATAGACCCCGGTACATACCATCTTTTTAAAATAGTAAAAAAATGAATTTTTTGATAAAACTTCATGGATATGATATTTAAGAGCGCACGGAGGTATGTATGTAAAGAGGTCCACATAAGAGACCCCCTATATATATATATATATACAGAAAGTCTCCTGTAAGGACTCCTTATAATATAGACCCCGGTACATACCATCTTTTTAAAATAGTAAAAAAATGAATTTTTTGATAAAACTTCATGGATATGATATCCACGTTGAGAAGATCATCTCCATTTGTTTTTGTCAAAAAATTCAATAAAAAAATCATTGAGATGAGGTGATATGTAAGAAAATGGTATAAATATGCATTTTCAACCGTTGAAATGTTGGGTCGACACCAGTCGCTTTATTGATTGAATTTTTTGATAAAACTTCATGGATGTGATCTTTTCACTATCGAGATCATATCTATGAAGTTTCATAAAAAAATTCAATCAAAAAGTGGGTGAGATGATCGCCGACATTTCAACGGTCAAAAATGCATATTTATACAATTTTTTTACTTATCACCTCATCTCAATGGTTTTTTTCTTTAATTTTTTGATGAAAAAAATTGGAGATGATCTTCCCACCATGGAGATCATATCCATGAAGTTTCATCAAAAAATTCATTTTTTTACTATTTTAAAAAATGGTATGTACCGAGATCTGCACCATAAGGAGTCCTTACAGGAGATGGCCTCTCTCTCTCTCTCTCTCTATATATATATATATATATATATATATATATATATATATACACTTTACACATCAAGTATATCAATACTTATATATCACACACTATATAAGTAAAATAACGATCCCTCAAAGCTATAACACAATGGTTGTAGTCTCTAGAGCGCTATCACCTTCCAGGGAATCACTCACATTATTATCCTGGGTACCAGCGGTCGGACTCTCACACCGAATTGGTAGAAACCAAATCACGACATATGGGAAGCGATCATAGTTTCTCACCGTAAATAAGAATGAAACATACCCACCACGTCTCATCCCTGATAAAAATCACATTGTACAATATCTGGACGACTATGGCCTGAGGACTATACTCTCCCTACTCCGTAAGCCGGGGATTCACCCACATCGCTCAACTTCCCATGATAGCACTAAATGGGTATGCTTCACATAAATATATCAAGCACACACACACACATACACACACACACACACACACACACACATATATATATATATATGTATATATATGTTGCGGGTACCCGGATTTGCCATCATGGCCCAAACGAGTAGCTTAATAAAAACGACCCAAAGTCCGAACCCCTCGCTCCTCAAATAAATTCAGTTATAACTTAGTCCTCTCCTAAAATCTCGTAGGGAGATATTCCAGGAGAGAAATATGGACGTGGGGGAGTCCAACACCCCCACTCCCCGAAGATAAACATGTATATAAAAAACCCTAAGTCTGGGGCAAAAGGCACGCACTGTATTCTCTGTAAAATGATCCCTGGAGTATATAGAAATAATACTGACTGCACCACCGTGGACGTAGGCATTCTTGCTGAACCACGTATATACTGTGTTGTGTGATTAGCATTTTATCTTCTTTATTTCCTCTGGTGAATGCGCTTTTCTTATTTATTTGTGTTGAATATAATTGTCACCACAACTGGCGCCGTCTGTGGGAACGTTTGTCTTCCCTGAGAAAGCTCTCACCAATAAAGAAATTTGAAATGTCTGGTCACAGCAGTAATGCCCCTCAGGCAGGAGATATCTAAGAACAACCTGCTCCTCGTAGGATCAGATCTGAAGTTCAGCGTTCAGATCAGAGGGTTCGCCCAGAGAGGCCAGCCTCAGAGGAGAGCCAAGGACCAGCAAAATCCACACAAATCTCCAGATTGATTGATGAGTATGAGGCGAGGCTCCAAGAGCAGAGGGACTTCGATTGCAAGTAAGAGGCTGAGAATGCTCGCCTCAAAAGAAAACTAAAAAGGATGGAGAAAGATCTCCATCACAGCACTAGGCGACGTCAATGCCTCACTCCTAGCCCTCAGGCGAGCAAGTCTCACAGCCGAGGAAGGAGCCCTAGACGTGGATCCCAGAAGAGTGAGAAGCATGAGTCAAGTGACGATCCGCTCGGGCACCAGCGACCGTCTCGCCGTTACAGGAGCCCAACTCACAGCAATGAGAACATACGAAATTTGGTCCTAAGGGAGATGGACCAACCCCCAGCACATCGCGCCGCAAGATCGACCAGGGAGCTTGCTAGACGAGCTCTCAAGACCCAGATGAAATCCCCTTTCTTGAGGGAAATAGAGGAAGAGGAAGCCCCCAAGAAATTTGCTATTTCGAGATTCAAGATCTATGACGAAAAAACTGACCCTCTTGATCACGTTAGGCAGTACAGGTAAGCCATGACTCTCTGGAACCATCGGGATGCATTGATGTACTAGATTTTCCCCTCGAGCCTGCATGATGTGGTGCAGAAATGGTTCGAGAGGCTCCTTCACAGGTCTATCAGGAGTTTTAAGTCCCTGGCCGAGCTCTTTATGACCCGCTTCATTACTAGTAGCTCCCATCCCAAAAGGATAGATGCTTTACTAATAATGAAAAAGACGCCTCAAGAGAGCCTCCAGGACTACGCGAAGAGGTACTGGGAGTTATTCAACGAGGTCAAGGACTTCTCGGAGCAGGTAGCAGTGGCCTCCTTAAAAATTAGGCTACCCAACTCTTGCCTTCTGCACCAATCCCTGACAAAGAAAGAGGCCACGACCATCGACGACCTGATGGCTCGCATCGAGAAGTATGCCAAAATAGAGGATGTGACCTGCCTCAGCGCATGGGAAAACAGTCAAACTAAGATCGCTGCCAAAGGCAACGACAAAGCTGAGAACCAGAAGAAAGGAGGCAAAAACGGGGGCAAGAATGGCTCCAAGTATGGAGACAGGAACGATCTTCCAAAAGCATTTCAGGCAGTCAACACTCTCTTCAAAGAACCAATTTATAAGATTCTGGCAAAGATCAAAGACGAGCCATTTATTAAGTGGCCCATAAAGATGGGAAGAGATCCCTCAAAGAGAAACAACGCACTGAGATGCGCTTTTCATAAAGAGGGAGGACATAAGACTTAGCACTGTAAAGCTCTTAAGTCCCACCTCGAAGAACTGGCCCAGTCCGGGCACCTGAATGAGTTTGTGGAGAAGAAGGTAGAGAAAGTCGTTGCCAAGGGAGAACCAAGACCTGATAATGTACTCAAGGACGATGCTATCCATGAATTCACAGTAATTCATGGGGCATCTGATGTGAAGCCGATTCAAGGAAATTTTAGCTCGGATGGAAATAAAAAAGTTTACAGCAGTGATGCAGGCTTTTCAGATTGATCCAGTAAAGATATAATCAGGAAAGCATCGGCGAGCAGATGACGTCGACTATAGCAAACAAATCGTGTTCACAGATGAAGATCTGGTGGGAGTGAGAACCCCACATCATGACGCCTTGATCATTACGCTCAGGATATCCAACTACGACATCGATAAGTTGCTCATCGACTAAGGAAGCTCATTCGGGGTAATGTATCTCGACATGTTCAGAAAATTGAAGTTGAGCAAGTCTGACCTGAAGGAAGCCAATGTCCCTCTAGTTGGATTCGCTGGAAAGGTGACTATTCCATTGGGAGAGATTGTCCTACCAGTGAGGGAAGGAAGTATATCCAAGATGATTGAGTTCTGGTAGTCGATATTGACCCGCCATACCAAGCTATCCTCGACAGAAGGTGTCTACATGCGATGAAGGCAGTCCCGTTGATCTATCATCAGAAACTCAAATATGTGATCGAGTGAGGAGTAATGAAGATCCATGGTGATCAAGCAATGGCAAGAAGGTATTCATAGCGGCCATCCGCCCAAAACCAAAGAAGAAGGCCGAAAAGCCCAAAGAGAAGGTCGAGGAATAGGAAGGTTTGATACCTTCAAAGTAGCAGTTAAGATACGGAAGACCCGAAGTGGAAGAGACCAGGCTCCTCCCCTCTGAGCGGGTCGTCAAAAACTTGGAGGAAGTTACAACTGGTGGTAGTGAGAAAGACAGGATATTCTTGATTAGAGATTCTCTCACAAATCAAGAAAAGAAGGAATTGACGATTCTATTGAGAAGCAACCTAGACGTTTTTGCGTGGGAACCATACGAGCTACCCGAAATTAATCCTAGTGTGGTTTGTCATCAGTTGCACGTCGACCCCACTTTCAAACCTATCATGCAGAAGGCACGGAGAACTACGCCCGAGAAGGCAAAAGCCGTAAAAAAAGAAGTTGAAAAATTACTGGATGCAGGATCCATACGGGAGGTTTAATTCCCTAAATAGTTATCCAACCCAGTAGTAGTTCCGAAGAGTAAGGGGAAATGGAGAGTATTCATTGACTTCATTGACCTTAACAGGGCATGCCCTAAGGACAGTTTGCCTCTCCCGAAAATCGACTAATTAGTGGACGCCACAACAGCTCACGAAAGAATGAGTTTTTTGGATGCATATTCGGGGTATCATCAGATCCCTTTGTATGCACCAGACCAGGACAAGAAAACATTCATCACCACCGTTGGATTATACTGTTACAAAGTCATGCACTTCGGGCTAAAAAAGGCAGGGGTAACCTACCAGCGGCTGGTCACCAAGTAATTTTAAAGACCAAATGTGAGACACTATGGAAGTCTACATCGACGATATGCTCGTCAAGAGCAGGAACAAAGAAGACCACCTCTCAGACCTATCAAGAACCTTCGAAATCCTCAGGAAATACCGAATGAAGCTCAACGTAAGCAAATGTTCTTTTGGTGTTCAGTCAGGAAAGTTTCTTGGGTACTTGGTTAGTAAGAGAGGCATCGAGGCTAATCCGGACCAGATCAATGCAATCAACAAGGTACAGACCCCTCGCACAATGCGAGACGTACAGAAGCTCACCGCCATGCTCAATGCCTTGAACCGTTTCATCTCGAAGTCCTCTAAGAAGTGCAAACCATTCTTCCAGCTCTTGAAGGGAAACAAGACAGTAGAATGGAATCAAGATTGCTCGCAAGCATTGGACGAGCTCAAGGCTTACCTTAGCTCACCACCCCTGTTCGTTATACCTCAAGAAAGAGATTCCTTGTACTTATACCTCGCCGTTTCCAGCCACGTCGTCAGTTCTGCACTGGTGTGCGAGAAAGCAGGAATCCAACACCCCATTTATTATGCAAGCAAGACCTTATTAGATGCTGAGCAGCGATACCTACACTAGAAAAGCTCACCTTTACACTCATAGTAGCTTTGAGAAAGTTGAAGAACTACTTTGAAACTCACACTATCGTCGTCCTTTCATCACACCCCCTTAAAGCAGTCCTGCAGAAAGCGAATTTGTCGGGCAGACTGACTAAATGATCGGTCGAGCTCGGATAATTTGACATCCAATTTCAACCAAGGAATGCAATCAAAGGGCAAGTCCTTGCTGATTTCATAGCCGAGTTCACAGGCGAGCAACCTCTCGACCAACTTCAACCTATGAAGCAAAGAGAGAATCACGAAACAGATGGAGTTTGACAATTATTTGTTGATGGAGCCTCCAACTCAAAGGGGGCAGGAGTAGGCATTGTGCTTATTACTCCAAAAAATAAATTCCTCAAACAGGGAATCAGGCTTGGATTTGAAGCCTCCAACAATGAGGCAGAGTATGAGGCTTTGATAGCCGGCCTCCAAAACACAAAGAGGTTGGGGGCAAAGCAGTTACGAGTATTCGGCGACTCACAATTGGTCTCCAATCAGATAAGTGGGGACTATAATGAAAAAGATGAAAGAATGGTTGCCTACCTCCCCTTGACGAAAAGGCTAATGTCCAACTTCAAGGTAGTCAGTGTCCAGCAGTTTCCTAGAGGTCAGAACAGCCATGCCGGCGCCCTAACAGCCCTGAGTTCGGCAATCAATTTTAACTTAAAAAGAACGATCCCCATCGACTTCCTCGCCCATCCGAGAATCAACTAGAGAGATGAGCTGCCAAGCGTGGAGCATGTGCTCCAGATTGAGTCAGCACCCAGTTGGATGGACCCTTTAAGGGACTATTTAAAAGATGGTGCACTTCTAAACTATAGAAAGACCGCTCACCAGATAAGAGTCAAATATGCTCGCTTATCTCCTGAGGGCAAGCTATATAAGAGATCATTCTCTGGCCCTTACCTTCAATGTGTTCACCCGAAGGATGCCGAGAAAATTCTACACGAGCTCCACGAAGGCATCTGTGGAAGCCATATTGGAGGAAGATCACTAGCTTTTCGATCTATGAAGGAAGGCTACTGGTGGCCATATATGCAAAAAGATTCGGCAGTGTACGCTCGCAAATGCGATAAATGTCAACTACATGTTACTATGGTTCACCAACCTTCCAGCGACCTAAGTTCACTCACCAGACCCTGGCCTTTCTCCCAATGGTGAATGGACATAGTAGGACCACTTCCTACCGCCGCCGGCAATCGCAAGTATCTATTAGTCGCAACGGATTACTTCACCAAATGGATCGAGGCAGAGCTAATGGAAAACATCCGAGATGTAGATATGATGAGATTCATATGGAAAAACATAAGTACCCATTTTGGAATCCCCAGAACCATCATCACTGACAACGGAACACAGTTCGAGAGTGGCCCTTTCCAGAACTTCTGCAATGAACACGAAATCATGCACTATTTTATCTCGGTGGCGTACCCCCAGAGCAACGGTTAAGTCGAGGCTTCTAACAAAACAGTGATTGACGGGCTGAAGAAACGAGCCAAAGGTGCAAGGGTGAGTGAGCTATTGCATATTCTATGGGCTTACCACACTACCCCACGACGAGCAACTAGGGAAACCCCACTCTCACTAACGTATGGAATGGAAGCAATCATCCCCTTGGAAGCTGGTCTACCAACGATGAGGACCACCCTTGTCGACCAAGGCCAGAACAATGTAGCATTACTCGCTGAACTTGATCTAGTTGACGAACGCAGAGACCTAGACCTAGTATGGCTAGCGAGCTATTAACAACAGCTCGTGAAACAATATAATAAGAAGGTCAATCCGAGGGCATTCCAGGTTAGGGACTACGTCCTAAGGAAAGTCCTTGGCAGCGTAGTAAAACCTTCAGACGACAAGCTAGGGACGAATTGGGAAGGACCATTCAAGATAATAAGAGACGATCTACATGGAGCCTATCACTTTGAAACGCTGGAGGGCAGAGAAATACCCCAAGCATGGAATGCAACCAACCTAAAGAAATTCTATTTCTAGCTTTTTCTTTTCTTTTTCTTGGCTCTCTTATCAAATCTTTGGAATTGGCAACTCATTTTTTTTTATTTACTTGTGAATTATTGAAAGATGTTTGGCAATTGCATTCTATTAAGTATTGAGAACTTTATAACTTGCACAGCCTTTCCACTTAACAGGCACCTTACTCAAAGCATAAAAGTAGGGTATCACCCTCCTCAGTTATTTATTATGAAACACGAACAACCTCCTAGCATTTCCCCAACAATATATGAAGCCCTACAGGGGATCCTTAGGCAATTTGACCAAAAACAAATTGGTCACCAGACTATGTTTGGATAAAAAAACTTTCTCGGATAGAACATCCAGCGCCAGGTGTGTCCTCACCATTGCCACACTTAGGCCTAAGGAAGTGTGACGACATGACCTAAAAGGTAAAGTGAGGCAGAACGATATCTCATTAGCATACTGGATTGGGAGGACATTAACTCAAGATAATTAAGGGCCCAAGATTGCAACCCTACCAGTCTAGTAGGCCATCAAGGGCCCAAGATAATTAAGTGAGAGATAAACGATGAACACATGTTTAGTCGACGAGATAGCCCAAAACATAGATATTATATTACTTCATCACATTTACAACAAGAATATATAACCCGTGTTTAGTCGGCGAGATCGCCCAAAACATCAATATTACATTACTTCATTACATATATACAGAAAGTTACAACTGATAAAATCCTAATGAGGCTGAGGACTCTGAGCAAGATAGTCAATCACTTGTTCTCTTCGACCATTGTCCAGATGAGGAGCCAGTTCCTGCTCGACCTCACTGGCGGTTGGCTCTAACATCTGCCTAGGGATAACATCGATAGGGATCCATTGTTCATCCCCCCTGAAAGGGTTAGGCCATAAAGTTAAAGGAGAGATCTCGTGATGGTACCAGAGTACTGAGTTCCTTGGAACTTGCAGATCCCTGAGGGCACTCAACCATCCCCTGATAAATGCGAGCTCTTCAAACTCTGTCAGCCTCGTCGGAGCATCTGAAACCATCAGCCCACACTCGCCGAGGTCCTTTCTTAAACAGATGCCTCAATCGTGTGACATCTCTTTGGAGCCAAACAACAATCACTTATGCTCGATAAACATCTTCACGGAGCTCGTCCATTTCCCTAGATGGGCTTCTTACATTTGTACCAGCTCGCGGAACAGTCGATGGGGTAGAACCTCGTAGAATCGGAGGAGCATCTCTTAGTACTGTGCCAGCTCATGATGAAGAATAACCCCTTAAAACACGAGGCGCGGTTCTCGGTGCATGCTCCCTGAGGCGCAACACTTCCCTCCTCAAGGACTTATTTTCGTGTTGTAGAACTTCTCCGACTTGGTTAATCTCAGTAGCATCGAGGAGTCTTGCTCTCAGAGTGTTCACTTCCTCTTGAACAGAGGCTCTAACTTCTTCCATTTTCTGAAGCCTGTCTTTTAGTTTAGCAACGAGCTCCGATTGATCCATGAAACTCTTATTCCTCGATCGCAGTGATTTGTAAATTCTTATGAAGGTCTAGTGAACTTGAGCACTAACATTAGTACCAAGCATTCTTCCCAGTCGAGAAGTGGCTGGAATATATTCATCTACATTAACGGACTATAGGCCATAAAATAGCAGTAAAGGATAAAATGAATCAGTACGCTGAGGGAAAAAGTCTTCTCATTTCATTCATACATAAAGGATCAAAGTACATTGAGAATTAGAAAGGAGCATTACAAATAAGTCAAAAATATAAAACCAATCATAAGAGTAATCTAAATAGCAACCTCAGCTTGTTCAGAGGAAGCCGACTGCTTTCCCTTATCAGCAGTAGTAGGAGCTTCACCCTCAGAAGGAACAACTACTGTTCCCTGAGCAGGAAGAGCACCAGCGAGAACAGTCTGTGAGGCAGGTGAAATGCATCCAACAATTAGGGCAGGGGCTTCATCTACAACTGGCTTTGGGCCCGGATCATGCTCATCAAATAAGGGTGAGTCAGTATCCACCCCAGCAGCCAGAAGAGACTTGTTCCAGCCCTTCTTCAAGTTTAACCGACTGATGTAGCCAATATAAACATCGAAATCTTTATACACCACAACCCAACCATCATTGTAAGAACTCTCCTTCAGAGAAGCTGCCTCAGACTCCTTATCCTTCAGCTTCTCCACCAGCACTTTAGTCTCCTCCACAACCGCTAGCTTGCTCGAGCAGACTAAATCATAAGCCTGCTGCAACTCATTTATACCCTTGATCGATGCCTCCCTCGACCGATTAGCTTTAACAAGGGAAAGATCAGAGGACATCCTAGTAGTATCGACAGCCTTCAAGCTCACCTTGAGCTCAATACTTTTCCCCTTCATAGCAACGTTCTGTTTATCCAACTCAGCATTCTTATTCACCAGCTTGTCGTGAGAGTGATAGAGCTCGACAAAGTCAGTCACAAATTATAAACAAAAAGAAGGCATTAGAAGAGAGCAGCGAAATAAAGATTTACAAGTGTTAGAGAAAAGAAATAGACTTACCAAGGCTAGCCTCTGACTCGCTTATAAGTCTAACTGGTCAGTCCCCATTGCCCTTTGGCGATTAGCAGGAAGGACTGCTCTCTCGAGCAGCGCAGGAGCCACTTAAGGAGAAATGGCAATCGAGGCCCCCTCTGGCAATGTAGACACTGGCACTAGAGCTTGCCCAGCCTTTGTCCTCATTTCCACTCTCCTCCTCTCCTCCTCTCTCTCCTTCTCCTTCTCTACCCTTTTCCTCTCCTCCACATTCTTTTTCTCTTCAGTATTCTTCCTCTCCTCTTCTCTATTTCTCTCTCTCTCTATCTCTTACCTCCTCTTCTTCTTTTCTCTTCTTCTCCTGCTTATGAGCAGCAGACTAAGAACTAGTGGTAATAGCCTTACTGCTGGATTTATGCTTCTTCAACCTCTGAGCGAGAAGCACATCATCCTCCTCCTCATCATCATCATCACGGATTAAGTTCCTCCTAGGGGGAACCATTTTCTCGCTAGAACTACTGGATGTACTTGAAGACTCTTGAGCCTCAGAAACCTCTTTTGAACTAGAAGAACTTTCACTACTGGAGCTCGCCTCACCAGAACCACCTTCAGCACCTCCTCTAATATCATTTTCAGAACTGCTTTCTTCCTCGTCCAACTGGATGGGGTCAATAGCAACTTCTTTAGTAATATCTAAGACATGAATGCTATCTACAGGCAATGCAATGAAACTATACCCGATGTTCTTGTACTCCAGGAGAAAAGCGGCTGATCGAGGATGTTCACCTTCAGCCAAAGGTTCTCTGATGTTCCAAGCCTTGATCAGCTCAGCAGCTCTAACTTCGCTAAGTATAGGTTCCAAATTCTTTGTCCTCGCTGAAAAGAAGAGAAAAGAATATTAGAGAAAGCGTACATTAACAAAAATGTTGAAAGAGCAGAGCGAAGATTACCTATGTACTCTTCCCCATAAAGGGGAACAGTGAATCTATCAGATCTCGCCCCCTCAGTCTGGGGGAGAGTTTCCAATTCCTAGCAAGAAAGACCTCTTTCCAGTAGTCCTTTTGGGAATCAGGTAAATTTACTATCAATACCCTGTCAGGACTCCTGGCCTTAAGGTAGAGAAGACCAGAGCTAATTCGAGAGAAGGAATAACAAAAACAAATTTTAGCAAGCCCTAATTTAGTGCCATAAAGTTGATTTATCCTATGGACACCATTGACTATCTTCCAGACGTTGGGCGAGCACTGTGCATGGATGAGGTTGAAATAACCAAAGAAATGCAGAAACAAATTATTTGGAGGGAAAGTAAGACCTCCTTGGGAAAGCAACAGGACATGAATCCAATGAGCCACCTCTATCTCTCTAACATTCTTAGGGACAGAGACGCATTCAATCTCTACCCATTCAGGGATATTGTAAAACTTCCTAAACTCAAGCACTGATCTATTACCTATCTTCATCATGTGTAAACCCTAAATTACAAATTCGAAGAAATCTCAACAGAGAAAACACAAAGAGAGAGCAAAGGGGACTTACGGGATGAAAGTTTGGCTTGGACAACGCAAGATCTCAAGCCCAGACGATGAGGGAGATTGAAAATTGATGATGCTAAGATTTAGCACCACCGGATAAGTGATAATGAGCTCAAACAGTAGTAACCATGGTATCCATAGAGATGTATAAGTGTATAAAAGGGGATGAGTATAAGAGGAAGTAAGACGATGTATAGTGGTTCAGCCAATTTGGCCTACATCCACTGTGAGTGTGTGATCCACTAAGTATGGGCACTAATGGCCTTGGATACAATGCACATAAGTTCACTTTCTCCCTCTACTGTGTGTACCAGCAGAGTTTTAGCTAGGGTTAGAATCAATTGATCCATCCCCTGTAGGGTTGTAGGGGACAAGTATATATAGGTCTTGGGGGGTGTAGTGTACCCCCCAAGTATGCATGGTGCATTTGAATGATGATTTAGCCAATTCCCTGTTGACACCTGTAGATGCCAAATGACGACATAATATTCCCTCACGTGAGGGTGTGATTTGGTTATAACGGTCTCCCATGTGCCATGTGAGCCTCACGCGCACTGTTCCACGCATCTCCCAAACCACGCGCTATGATGATGTCACCCTCGGCCTATGAGCCGAGGCCGAGGGAAAATTTCCTTCCGGTAGTGAGTCTGGCCTAATTTAAGCCTCGTACTGTCGTACCCTCGGAGGGTCGTCCGGAGCCTGATGAAGGGTCGGCCTTCTGAGGGGTCTTCCGGAGCCTGATGAAGGGTCGGCCCTCTGAGGGGGTTGTTCGGAGCCTGATGAAGGGTCGGCCCCCTAAGGGGTCGTCCGGAGCATGATGAAGGGTCGGCCCCCTGAGGGGTCGTCCAGAGCCTAATGAAGGGTCGGCCCCCTGAGGGGTCGTCCGGTAGGAGGGTATATCTGGGTACATCAATCACCTCCCAGCCCTTAGCCATAGGTGCTGTTGAGATGGCTGAGGGATAGTGTTGTAATTGAGATGCGTGTATGATCAGTTAGGTGAGTGACATCTGGGCAGATACTCATTATTGTTCCAGTTTCTAAGGCATGGCGGCTGCATACTTTGCTTGGGGCTTTGTGCCCTAATGATGCCTTCCTCATGGGTTGTGCCCTGCCTTGGTTAATGGGCCCACTCATTACTAAGGTATTTAAGATATTTTTGAACTCTCTCTCTCTCTTCTTCTTCTTCTTCGCGCCCAAGCTCTCTCTTTCTAGCTTCCAGCCTTCTTGTCATTTCTGCAATCTCTACGTTTCGAGTTTGGTAGCTTTGCTGTTTCTTTCTCAGGTAATCTTTCTGCCCCAGTGTCCTCTTTACTTTCATTTCTTTTTTGCTTTCTTGCTTTAGGATTGTAGGGCTGGATTTGAGTTGTTTCTTAACTTTTTCGGCGACTGGTTTTTGAGTGTTCTAGAGTGAAACCCATTGATTCCCTTTATTTTAATCCAAAAGTCTAATCTGGTCAACTGCCAACTTGTTTGTAGCTAAATTTAGTAAAATTCCCTAAGTGTAGGGTCCTCCCTTTAATGCTTAGGAGGCTTTATAGTTTATCATCTGAATTCCCATCCTTGAGAGAGAGGCTCTTTGCAGAGATTAGACGAATATAGGAAGAGGAAGAGAGGAGACGAGGGGCCGACCCTAATTGGGTACGACCCGTATTTCCCATTCCTCTTACCATAGTAAAGCCATTTGAGCCCTCTGAGTCTTGTGGGTCATCCTCTCGTCCAGTCGAGAGTCATTCAAGTGAGATGGACGGGAGAGCATCCTCGCCAACTGGCGCTGGACCTTCCGGTAGGAGAGAGACATCTGACCTAAGCCCAGGCCGAGAGGCCGAGGGTATGGTTCCCTACGAGGCTGTCCCTGTGACAACCCTATCTCCACATGCCTTCCATATGACCTTTCCCCTCGGTCCTCTGGAAGATGACGAGGCTGAGGGAGAGGGGACTGAGGACGAGGGCGATGATACAGATGACCAGGTTAATAACTCCCATGCCTCGTCCTATATCTCCTCCGTTAGGGATCGTGACCTCTTGTTATGGAGGCATGCCTATGAAGTGTCCCCCAATATAACTATAAGGGTTCCCTCTGAGTCTGAGAGGGTCTTCGAGGGTGAAGAAGGAGAGGTTGCAGTATACGAACAAATGTTCAAGGTTGGTGTCAGATTCCCTCTGCATCCTGCCATCGTAGATATCTTGTCAGCCCTTGGTGTTGCCCCCTCTCAGCTTCCTCCCAACTCTTGGAGGACGATCCTGGGCTACATCTCCCTATGGAAGAATTCTTTCATTGATGAGCCCTCGGCTGACGTATTCTTGGCCTGCTACAATATCACCTCCTCGTCTAAACAACCTGGGTACTATCATCTAGGGGCGAGGAGGTCTGAGAAAAAACTTCTCCACGTGGCACAAACCTCCAACCACGATTGGAAGAAGAGATTCTTCTTTATCTCTGGGGAGTGGGAGTTCACCGCCGAGGCTCAACTTGTAGCTGATGGTCCGAGGGTCCCCAGAAGATGGTCTAACCCTTCAATGAAGGCCAGGTCAGACCCCGGACTTAGTCTGGAGGAGAAGGACATCGCTGAGTATCTGAGAGGACGAGGGAGAGGTGGCGAGCTTGCAAAATTTGAAGAGCTGATGACCCCTCGGTTCCTCAAGGAAGCTAGTCTTAGGGTCGACCCCCTGACATAACTATGTGAGTTACACTTAACGTTTCCCATTCTTTACTTTTTCAAGTGTTACCTCTTTATCTCTGTAATTTTCTGGCGTGTCGTCCTCTTTTCAGGTCGTCCTGCAGGTATATCAAACTATCTTTGGGAAATGACTGCTCCCAGCTTATTATCAGGCTTGGCCAAGAAGAAAAGAAAGGAGCCTCAGCAAGCTCCGAAGAAAACACAGGACGCAGGGCCGACCCCTGCTAAGCCGACCGTCGGCATGCAGAAGAGGAAAGAGCCCGAGACCCCCGTAGACCCTCAGCCAAGATCACGGACGAGGGCAAGGGTTGAGGGGTCTGAGGGAATCGCCTCCTCTTCTAGCATGGGGGCCTTCTGGTCTCAGAACTTGGCACATCTGAGGGCTGAGCCATCATCACTGATCGCAAATTTGAGGGCAGCCAAGGCATCAATGTTTTCTACTCCCTCGTCTGCTGACTACGACTTCTTGTCAAAGATGCCTCCATCCAAAGTGTATGACTATGGTCTGCACACTCTAGCCCAGGTATCGGTCTTGATTTATTTCTTTTAATTGCATTCTTTCAATAACTGTTTCCTCGGCCTCTTAACATCTGTTCATTTTTCTGTACAGTCTGTGTGCCCCTTTACCTCGACAACACAATGGATGGCTGAAAATCAGGAATAATTCCATGACGCCGAGAGGGCCATCCAACATGAGGCCGACCTACAGGCTGACTTAGATACTGCAAAGGCTGAGCTAGAGAGTGCCACAACCGAGCATGCACGAATTATGAACGAGCTGACGAGGCAGCATGATGAGGATCTGAGGGCCAGAGATTTGCTTCTGAAGGAGAAGGATGAAGCCATGACCCACCGGGAGGCCCAATTTAAGATTGAGCTGTCTGAGGCTGTGAAGAAAGCAGAGGCCGACGCTGTTGAAGCCTATAAACTCTCAGATGAGTTCCAAGGTTTCGGCCTTGAGTACTTGGAGAGAGGGATAAGGACGGCCTGTCAGTGGGTCATCCTCAAGTTCGGCGACGTCGTCTCTTCGGTCCGCCCGTCCCTTGAAGCAGTCCAACTGGACGACCCTCTGATCGTCGTTGCTCTGACCCAGGTGGAATCCCAACATGCAGAAGGCACAGGCACGTCTGAGGCTCAGCCTGTCATAGTCCCAGAGGAAACCTCTCTTATAGATGTTGAGGCCCTGCCCTCGGATGCTGTCCCGTAGGGTGGCTGTCTGTAGCCCATACCCTCTTGATGTAATTAGCATTTTTGTAATCTATCTTGTATAACACTTTACATTTCATCTATATTATCATCTCCTTTACTGTCTTCCATGTTTTTGCCTTTTGTATGGTTTGTGTTATGAATCTTATATTATTACTAACCCATTTCTCGTCTTTCTTGAGGGTGAACGAAGGGTCGTCCCCTTCGTTGGCCCTCATTATAGCCGAGGGTTCAACTTACCAAATTAATGATTTGTAAACAAAGTATTCCCTCGTCTTTCTTGAGGTCAGTGGTGGGGTCGTCCCCCCCACTGGCCCTCATCATAGCCGAGGGTTAATCATTAAAGTAATGGTTTTAACAAAGTTTTCCCTCGTCTTTCTTGAGGACAGTGGTGGGGTCGCACCCTCCACTGACCCTCATTATAGCCGAGGGTTCAACTTACCAAATTAATGGGTTTTAACAAAGTTTTTCCTCGTCTTTCTTGAGGACAGTGGTGGGGTCGTCCCCTCCACTGACCCTCATGATAGCCGAAGGTCCAACTTACCAAATTAATGGTTTTTAATCAAGTGGTCCCTCGTCTTTCGTGAGGACCATGGTGGGGTCGTCCCCTCCATGTGACCTCATTACAGCCGAGGGTCACAATAACCAAACTAATGGTTTTTTAATCAAGTGGTCCCTCATCTTTCTTGAGGACCATGGTGGGGTCGTCCCCTCCATGTGACCTCATTATAGCCGAGGGTCACAATAACCAAACTAATGGTTTTTTAATCAAGTGGTCCCTCATCTTTCTTGAGGACCATGGTGGGGTCGTCCCCTCCATGTGACCTCAATATAGCCGAGGGTCACAATAACCAAAGTAATGGTTTTTAGTCAAGTGGTCCCTCGTCTTTCTTGAGGACCATGGTGGGGTCATCCCCTCCATGTGACCTCATTACAGCCGAGGGTCACAATAATCAAACTAATAGTTTTTTAATCAAGTGGTCCCTCGTCTTTCTTGAGGACCATGGTGGGGTCGTCCCCTCCACGTGACCTCATTACAGCCGAGGGTCACAATAACCAAACTAATGGTTTTTTAATCAAGTGGTCCCTCGTCTTTCTTGAGGACCATGGTGGGTTCGTCCCCTCCATGTTGTGACACCCCGACTAATTAAATACCGGGTAGCTACTCCTTTATTAAATTAATACAAAATGCCAAGTTGGTCCAGTTAATAGCATCACTGTCGAAAACATTTTTATGATTACTAACCACCTAGTATTTAAAAAGTGAGTTGTCAAATTTTAAGTTAACTTTGATTAACATGCAATACGAGGATAATGATAGAATGACAACATTCACCACAACGAAACAATAGAATAACCAACAACATAATAATAAGTCCGGAGGAAAACTCCTCACAACAATCCCACAAATGAACTAAATAAAACAAAGTAACCTGAATTAATTACATGCCAAAAGTCTTAAAATCTGAAACAGGAAATGTTTCTAAATAAAATGGGCGACATGCCCTACAACTGATGAAAACTGAATATAGAGTCAAGATGAATAAAGCGTCTACTAGCAAAGTCCTGTAACTTCCACAAACAGCTACAACTCGTCACCTGAATGAAAATCCTATGCATGGTGTCCTTGTGGCTGGGCACCTAAAATGGTTTTTACAAAAATAGATTTGAAAGCAAACGGGTCAGAGCCCGAAAGTGGGGATTATTTTAAAAACAGCAAGTGTTTTAATAACATTAAAACAATGAATGCAAAATACATGTTAGGACGTACACTCACATGAAGTACTCACCTCTCGACTAATTTGTGCACGCCTAACGTACTGTACCCATCTAAGTGACATGCATATCTAACCAAACTGTAATAAGTTCTACCCCTTACTACTCAATTCCCATTATACGTTCTAGCTTTATCAAATAAATAGAGGGCTTAGTGAACTCAGGTTTTCAATTATTAGCAATACACTTCATTATCGGTTACCCGTTATGATTTCTCAAAACATTACCATAATTATATTCACAATACCAACATGAAAGTTTCCATTATTTAAGTGTATATTATTCACGTCATAAATATACAATACAAGCACCCCGAGACTAAGCTGCGGTGCACACATACTCTGCTATCCATCCCGGTACATCACGTACATAAGGATCACGCATTCCGAATCTCTCAGGAATCGTTCTCAGATAACAAAAATCACAAACAATGGAGGCGAACACAGTCACAGCACATGGGTCACGCACATACCTACGCTCCCACGATCAGCAGACTTATTAACATCCCAATAAGTCCTTCTCTGACCTATTTTCTCGAGGTACCAATCTAAATCCGGGCAACACAAGGATTAGAGGGCCCTAAGCGAACGTAAACCTCCCGTGATAGCAAGTATGGTAGGTATGTTATACATATAAAATCATATACGTATACTAAGTATACACACATCTTAGTAATCACTGTATGAACTGCGGACGGAAAGTACTTGCGGTCGAACCGCACCCAGAACTCCTGAATCGTGAGAGCATCCCTCTCCTCCGTGGTGGTAATGGACTCCCACCACTGCAGCGCAGATCCAACCAGCTTGAAAGTAGCTAGCACTTGCTTCTGAACATCAGTGCACTCATGCATTCTCAAGTGCCTCTGCATATCCTTCCTCCATTGGCTCGAGACTACCACATCTGAGCTACCTGCAAACTCTGGCGGATGCGCTTTCTGAAAAGCGTCACGTACACGCTCCCAAGCAGACGGGAATGCATTTGCCTGTACCGGCGCGACAACCGGCGCCTGAGCTGGTGCCTACTGAATCACGACAATCGCGGCATTTACCGCTTGGGCTACTATAGCTGCAACCTCTGCGGCATTCATCATACCCTGAACTGGAGCGGGCTGGGGTTCGGGCGTTGCATCCCTGGGAACTCGTCGTGCACGTCGTGGAGGCATCTGAAATAAGAACAAAGTTTATAAGTTCGCTGTTTATAAACTTAAAATAGCTGAAGAACGAAGCATACACAAAAAGAATACAACAGTCCTAAAGTATAGGGCTCTATATCAAAGAAACGTAGCGGAAACATAATAGCCGTACAGATCCTAAAGGACACTAGAACATGATGCTCTGATACCACCTATGACACCCCGACTAATTAAATATCGGGTAGCTACTCCTTTATTAAATTAATTCAAAATGCCAAGTTGGCTCAGTTAATAGCATCACTGTCGAAAACCTTTTAAAGATTACTAACCACCTAGTATTTAAAAAGTAAGTTGCCAAATTTTAATTTAAGTCTGATTAACATGCAACAAGTGTAAAGAAGAAATAAATAACACCATTCACCATACTGAAGTAAAACGAATAACCATCACAATAGAGTAAATAAAGCCTGGAGGAAAACTCCTCACTACAATCCCATAACTGAAATGAATAACCGAATACTGAAATAATACATGCTAAAGTCTGAGAACTGAAATGTAAAAGATGTCTCTAAATAGAAATGGGCAACATGCCCTACAACTGATAGATAGTGACTCTGGAATCCAAAAGATAGAAGCGTCTACATGCAAAACCCTGTAGCTTCCACAACCAGCTACAGCTCGTCACCTGAATGAGTATCCTATGCTTGGTGTCCCTGTGGCTGGGCACCTAAAATGGTTTTACAAGAAAAGATTTGAAAAGCAAACGGGTCAGAGCCCGAATGTGGAGTTATATTTTTAAAAACCTGCAAGTGCTTTAAAAACATATAAAACATTAAATGCAAAGTACATGTTAGGACGTACACTCACATGATATTCTCACCTCTCGTCTAACTGTGCACTCCTAACGTAAGTACCCATCTACAATGATATAAACCACTAGCTAAGTGACATCATAACCAACTAGACTGTAATAGTTCCTACCCTTATTACCCGGTCCTATTAACATATAACGCTCGTAACTAGATAGGGATTTAATGTAAACTCAGATGCTCAATATGCAATATATTTCTCTATCAGCTAACTCATTATGTTTCTCGGAACAATACCGTAATTATTTATACAACATTAACATGAATGTTCTCATTAATTAAGTGTATATTATTCACATCATAAATATACAATACAAGCACCCTGAGAACTAAGCTGCGGTGCACACATACTCTGCTATCCATCCCGGTACATCACGTACATAAGGATCACACATTCCGAATCTCTCAGGAATAGTTCAGATAACACAAATCACAAATAGTGGAGGCGAACACAGTCACATCACATGGGTCACGCACATACCTACGCTCCCACGATCAGCGGACTTATTAACATCCCAATAAGTCTTTCTCTGACCTATGTTCATCGAGGTACCAGTCTATATCCCCCCCGTAGGCACACAAGGATTAGAGGGTCCTAAGCGAACGCAACCTCCCGTGATAGCAAGTATGGTAGGTATGTCATACACACAATTCATATACCAATACTAAGTAAACACACATCTTAGTAATATCGTATTTTAATCGTAGTACATATTGCACTCTCGTACTAACTATAATTATTACAATTTGTACTATTCCGGTTTGTAATCATACGAGCCATAATTTCTCACGTCGTAGTAGACACTCACGTCTCAACCCAAACCGTCCATGTAATACAACTCTCGTATGTAAATTCCTTCTCATAAATACCCAAATGTCCCGATTCTATCATTACTACATCTACGGAATGATACCTATATCCTCGAATAAGTTTACGGAACTCCAAAAATCAAAACAGTCCAAAATGGCCCAAACTGCCAGCTCGTTAGAAGTCTCGTTCGAACGAGACTGTTCGAACGAGTTTGGACTGTCAGCTCGTTAGAAGTCTCGTTCGAACGAGATCCAGTTCGTTCGAACGAACTGTCCCTTCTAACGATATCTCGTTCGAACGAGATATCGAACGAAATCACTACTCATTAGCAACGACTGGTCAACTCGTTAGAAGCTCGTTCGAACGACTTCGTTCGAACGAGTTCGTTCGAACGACCTGGGGACTGCTTCTAACGACTGACCAGTTTCGGCCCAGATTTTTCCCCAATTCGTTTTTCATCCATTTTAACACCTCAAATCTTCTAAAATAAGTCCCAACCAATCGTTTAAAGGTCTATAATCAATACTAAACATATATAGTCACATCCTAACATGTTTTTAAGGGATCAATCCATCCTAACATCAATTAAATTTACAAATTTCTACGCTTTTTCCCAATATCTCAAGAACATGAACCCTAACTTTATATCATCATCAAATCCAAGAATTTAATTCGTTTTAATTTCTCCTAATCACAGTTATTATGAGGGAAATCATCTACCTATCATACTACATGCAATTCTCTTCCAAATTTTCAAGTTCTAAACTCCAACTACATGGGTTTTCATTTAATCTTTCAAGAACAATCAAAATTCTTCAATTTCTAACATGGAAAAGACATTCTCTGAATTTAAATGGAATAAAGCCACTTTCCTTGGTTTGATTTATGATTTTGGTGTAGGTTTGATGAAGTTTTCTGCAGAAATTCCTCTCTCCAAGCTCCTTCTCCAATGGTGGCTTAAGGTGGCTAGGGTTTGATTTGGGGAACTTAGAAAACCTAAATGATAACTTACGTAGCCTTCTAGGTTAATATGGGTTCGTTATGGGCTTAGTGGGTCAAATCCACATCAGATTTAATTAACCAATTTTCGTCACTTTTAATTCCTCAAAATGTAAAATTACCAAAATACCGTTTAAGTTGCCGGTATGGCCTAAAAATATCCCGGGACCCAAACTATACCCCCGGCTAGTGTTTTCTGACTATCTCGACCCTTCCGGACGCGTTGGCGCACTCAAAATGACCATACGGATTATAGATTTTAAATCCACTTTTATCATCAAAATATTTCACCGTGACGCGGCGGTCCCACGCGTCTCAACAAAATTTATAAAATGTCGTATATAAATCTCACGACAACTTTTATAATACCAAATACATATATCAAAACACGTATGCACTTAATCAAATACCAACTCGCATCTCATTAGTATTTATAACCCGGATTAATTTCCAATTAATACGCATTTAATTAATTAAACCCAAAAATAAATATAGCCAAAAGTACGGGGTATTACACGTAGGTCATAATTAAACAATTATCTAGGGCCAAATCTTCCTAAACATCATCAAATCCTCAATTCCCTTCATTTACCCCCTAATCCCATGAACATGAACCCTAAAATTTTAAAATCACCAATAGACATAATTAAATCCGTTTTTGTTATATACAAGATGTATTTCTAACAGATTAATCATCCTAACACAATTCTACATGAAATCTTTTCATCAAAATATAAGTTTCTACTTCCAATTCAATGGGTTTTTATCAAACTCCCAAAATAATACAATTTTCATGATTTCCTACGCATGGAAGAAACATTCTTTGCCAAAAACGAAATTAAACCACTTGCCTTATGTATATCTCTGATTTTGATGTCGAATTGATGGATGATTCTCTCTCTCTCTGCAAAATTCTCCTCTCTCTCTCTCTCTCTCTCTACAAGCCTTCTTCTCCAAGGTGACAATGGTGGCTAGGGTTTTATTTAGGAAACTATTTGGAACTAATTCTAATAACCCCCGTAGTCCATTTGGTCATAAGGTGTAGTTAGTGGGTTTAGTTGGTAATTACCAAGTCAGATTTTAATTCCTAATTTTCGTGGGTTTTAATTCCCAGGAATCTAAAATTACCAAATTACCCTTATACGTTGCCGGTATGGCCTAAAAATGCCCCGGGACCCGAACTAAACCCCCGGCTAGTGTTTTCTGACTATTTCGACCCTCTCGGACGCGTTGGAGCACTCAAAACGACCATACGCTTAATAGAAATAAAATTCACTTTTTAATTAAATAATAATATTCATGACGCGACTGTCATACGCGTCTCAACAAAATTTCCAAATTGCCGTATTTCAATCTCACGACAAATTTCATAATTCAATAATCATATATAGCCATATATATTCATTAAATCAAATACCAACTTGCATCTCGCTAGTATTTTTATTCGGATTAATTCCCAAATTAATTCACATTTAATTCAATTAATCCCAAAAATAAATATCATTAAAATACGGGGTATTACATACTTCCCCCCTAATAACAGAATTTCGTCTCGAAATTCGGAACTAGAAAGTACCTGGTAAGAACAACTCTGGATAATGTTCGCGCATCTCATCCTCGCGCTCCCATGTGGACTCCTCGACATTATGATGTCGCCACTGAACACGCACTAACGGGACTATCTTTGACCGCAGTTTTCGCTCACTTCGATCCAAAATAGCAATCGTCCCCTCCTCGTAGGAGCTATCGGGCTGGAGATCGATGTCCTCCAAAGCAATGTGAGAATGAGCCAAATCGTCTCTAAGATATTTCCTTAGCGAGGAAATGTGAAACACATCGTGAATACGATGCAAATGCTCCGGTAACCCAAGTCTATACGCAACCGGTCCAATCCGCTCAATAATAGGAAATGGTCCCACATATCTCGGTGCCAACTTCCCCTTCTTCCCAAATCGCATAATCCCCTTCATAGGAGATACTCTGAGCAAAACCTGGTTCCCCACTTCAAATTCCCTGAAGGACCTCTTCGCATCAGCATAACTCTTCTGCCTGTCCTGAGCTACCCGAATGCGACTCCGTATCAGCTCTATTCTTGCCGAAGTATACTGAATCACTTCCGGGCCAAGTAGTTTGTTGTCCCCCACCTCCAACCAACATGTTGGGGAATGAAAAGGTCTACCGTACAACGCCTCAAATGGAGCCATGCCAATGGTGAACTGGTAGGAGTTGTTGTAAGCAAACTCCACCAGTGGAAGATACTGCTCCCATCCACCCCCGAAATCAATGATGCACATACGTAGCATGTCCTCCAACATCTGGTTTGTACGTTCGGTTTGCCCATCGGTCTGCGGGTGATACGCTGTACTCAACCGTAATTCCGTGCCCATGGCCTCCTGAAAACTCTCCCAAAATTGTGAAACAAATATCTTGTCTCTGTCAGACACGATATTTAGGGGCACTCCGTGAAGTCTCACTATCTCTGCAATAAAGAGCTGGGCATACTGTCCCGTAGTGTAGTCTGTCCTTACGGGTAGAAAATGAGCGACTTTGGTCAACCTGTCCACAATTACCCAAATGGAGTCATGACCTCTCTGTGACGTAGGCAACCCCGTGATAAAATCCATGGATATGCTCTCCCACATCCACATCGGGACCTCCAATGGCTGTAGAAGTCCTTCCGGTCTCTGATGATCCACTTTTACTAGCTGACAAGTGGCGCATTTGGAAACAAACACGGCAATATCTCTCTTCATTCCGCTTCACCAATACTGTCGTCTCATGTCTTGGTACATTTTGTCCCCACCGGGATGTACCGCGAACCATGAGACGTGCGACTCTGCCATCACCTTGTGTCGCAATTCCTCCCCTTTCGGAACTACCAATCTCCCATTGAAGCGTAATCCCCCGTCTGAGCTAACGGTATAGGACTCGGCTCCCTCTGCTAGTAATCGAACTATCTGCTCCTGACAGAACGAGTCATCTGCTTGTGCCTTTACCACTCTCGTGACAATATGTGGTGTAACGGTCATCACAGACATGAACGATCGGGCCACTGCTTCCTGGTGTCCCAACTCCTTCCATTTGGCTTTCCATACCCCTGCCACCTCATCTACTGGCCTACGGCTCAACGCGTCTGCTACCACGTTAGCCTTCCGTGGGTGATATTGGATATCAAACTGATAGTCCTTCACAAACTCAAGCCACCTTCGCTGTCGCATATTCAACTCCTTTTGTGTGAATAGGTACTGTAGGGACTTGTGGTCCGTGAACAATCGAAACTTCTACCCCAAAAGGTAATGTCTCCAAATCCGAAGGGCAAATACCACTGCCGCTAACTCCAAGTCATGAGTGGAGTAATTCTTCTCGTGAGGCTTAAGCTTACGGGAAGCATAAGCTATAGCCTGACTCTCCTGCTGCAATACACCTCCAACTCCTTGTAAGGACGCATCGGTGTAGACTAGATACTCAACTCCCGGTTTCGGCAATGCTAGCACAGGTGCTGAAGTCAACTTATCCTTCAACTCATCAAATTCCAACTGACAGGCATCACTCCAGATGAATGGCACACCCTTACGAGTCAGATGTGTCAAAGGACCCGCTATCTTCGAAAATCCCCGAATGAACCTCCTGTAGTATCCTGCTAGGCCCAAGAAACTACGGATCTCAGTCGGTGTCGTGGGCTGTCCCCACTCCCTCACCGCGGATACCTTCCCGGGATCAACAGATATCCCCCGATCGGAAATAATGTGTCCCAAAAACTGGACCTCCTTCAGCTAAAACCCGCACTTCTCATATTTTGTATACAGCTCATTCTGACGTAGCGTCTGCAAAACCATTCTCAAATGCTCTGCGTGCTCCTCCTCTGTCTGGGAGTAAACCAGAATATCATCAATGAAGACAAGGACGAACTGATCAAGGAACTCTCTGAACACCCTATTCATCAAGTCCATAAACACTGCTGGAGCATTGGTCAAGCCAAAAGGCATAACCCGAAACTCGTAAGAACCATATCTCATTAAGAACGCAGTCTTCGAGACATCCTCTTCCCTGATACGCAACTGATGGTATCTCGATCGCAAATCAATCTTCTAGAAGAAAGAAGCTCCCCTCAACTGGTCGAATAAGTCATCGATTCGGGGCAACAGATATTTATTCCGTATCGTGACCTTATTCAACTCTCGGTAATCCACACACAACCTCTACGATCCATCCCTCTTCTTCACGAATAACACATGGGCATCCCACGGCGAAGTACTCCTCCGTATAAACCCCTGACCCAACAACTACTCAATCTGATCTCGTAGCTCTCGCATCTCTGCCGGAGCCATACGGTACGGTGCGCGTGCTATAGGTCTCATATCTGGTAATAAGTCTATGACAAAGTCTATCTCTCGACTGGGGGGTAGGCCTGGTATCTCCTGAAACACATCTGAATACTCCCTGACAACTGGGATCGAATCTAGAGGAATCACAACCTCCTTAGAGGTATCCTCCTCTATGTACTACAAATGAGCGGTCGAGCCTCCCTCTGGGCGAGGCATCGCCACTACAAACATCTCTTGCCCCGGAATGGCAAAAACAATGCTCCAATCGAAGTAATCAATCATGGATCTATAAGCTGCGAGCCAATCCATACCAATAATCACATCGTGCTCATGCATATCTAATACCAACATGTCTGCAGGTAATACCAAACTACCAATATCTACCCCCACTCCCCGGCATATAAAGAAAATAAATGACCCACTCCCTAATGGTGAGTCTACACACGTCATTGTGCTCTCTGCTGTGGCTAACAACCCTAAGGCTTTCGCAAAATGTGTAGCTATAAAATAATGCGTTGCCCCCGTATCAAACAAAACCCGACCCATAGTGCCATGGATAGGAAACATACCCTTAATAGCGGGTGGTGCCTGTGGAGCTGCTGCCTGCTGAAGCTGGTATACTCTCCCATACTGCAGATGCCCCTGCTGAACTGGGACCGCTGGAATGGGTGGCAATGCTGCCATCTGTGGTGGCGTCGGGAAGGTGGCGGGAAACACGGGTCTCTGCGGCTCCTGTCGAGCACCCTGCTGCTGCTACGGGACCCTGCCCCTATCAGGACAGTCCTGGCGTTTATGGCCAGTCTTGCCACAAATGTAACACTTCCCCGAGAAGTTTCCCCCTCTCTGTCCCTGCTGCCCCCGGCCCTGGTGGCCGTTATCGTTCCTCCCCTGGCCCTGCTGGCCCTGCTGAAACTGCTGTTGACCATTATGACCCTGCTGGTTCTGATGGTCGTTCGGACCCTGATGGCCCTGCCGGAAACCTCCCTGTCCGTTCCTGAAATTTCCCGACCTGAACCTCTTGTGATCCCCCTGCTAGGGACCCTGGTCACCCTGTCTCTGCCCCTGAACAGAATGTGCCCCATTGCCACCATTTCCCCCAGTCCTGCCCTGATGGCTGGACTCTCCTGACCTCTTGCCTTCAGCCATGTGAAAGCGGTGATCCTGGCAGTGTAACAGTGCAGCGTTAACCACATAAGAGTAAGTGGCCAACGATAGGTTCCCCAACAAATGCTGACGGATCCTCCAAGTCAACCCGTCTGTAAATTTTTGTATCTTCTTCTCTTCCGTCGGTATCTCATCCGGAACAATATTCAACAGATTTGTGAATTCGGCCTCATACTCGGCCACAGTCTTATCTTCCTGTCTGAGATTCATCAACTTCCTCCTCATTTCCGTGTGAACAGCTGACAAAAAGTACTTGCGGTCAAACCGCACCCAAAACTCCTGTATAGTGAGAGTATCTCTCTCCTCCACGGTGGTAATAGACTCCCACCACTGCAGTGCAGACCCCACTAGCTTAAAGGTAGATAGTATCTGTTTCTGGACATCGGTGCACCCATACATCCTCAGGTGCCGCTGAATGTCTTTCCTCCACTGACTCGAAACCACTACATCGGAGCTACCTGCGAACTCCGGTGGGTGTGCTTTCTGAAAAGCATCACGTACACGTTCCCAAGCATACGGGAATGCATGTGCCTGAACTGGCGCGGCTACTGGCGCCTGAGGTGGTGTCTGCTGAACTAAGGCTAGTGCGGCATTTACCGCCTGGGCCATAATGGCTGCAACCTCGTCGGCATTCATCGTGCCCTGAACTGGTGCGGGCTGTGGTTCTGGCGTTGCATCCCTGGGAACCCGTTGTGCACGTCGTGGAGGCATCTGAAATAAGAATAAAGTTTATAAGTTCACAGTTATAAACTCGAAACAGTTGAAGAACGTAGCATATACAAAAGAATACAACAGTCCTAAAATATAGGGCTCTATATCAAAGAAAGCTCAGCGGAAACATAAATAGCCGTACAGATCCTAAAGGACACTAGAACCTGATGCTCTGATACCACCTATGACACCCCGACTAATTAAATACCAGGTATCTACTCCTTTATTAAATTAATACAAAATGCCAAGTTGGTCCAGTTAACAGCATCACTGTCGAAAACATTTTTATGATTACTAACCACCTAGTATTTAAAAAGTGAGTTGCCAAATTTTAAGTTAACTCTGATTAACATGCAATACGAGGATAATGATAGAATAACAACATTCACCACAACAAAACAATAGAATAACCAACAACATAATAATAAGTCCGGAGGAAAACTCCTCACAACAATCCCACAAATGAACTAAATAAAACAAAGTAGCCTGAATTAATTCCATGCCAAAAGTCTTAAAATCTGAAATAGGAAATGTTTCTAAATAAAATGGGCGACATGCCCTACAACTGATGAAAACTGAATATAGAGTCAAGATGAATGAAGCGTGTACTAGCAAAGTCCTGTAACTTCCACAAACAGCTACAGCTCGTCACCTGAATGAAAATCCTATGCATGGTGTCCTTGTGGCTGGGCACCTAAAATGGTTTTTACAAAAATAGATTTTAAAGCAAATGGGTCAGATCCCGAAAGTGGGGATTATTTTGAAAACAACAAGTGTTTTAATAACATTAAAACAATGAATGCAAAATACATGTTAGGACGTACACTCACATGAAGTACTCACCTCTCGACTAATTTGTGCACGCCTAACGTACTGTACCCATCTAAGTGACATGCATATCTAACCAAACGGTAATAAGTTCTACCCCTTACTACTCAATTCCCATTATACGTTCTAGCGTTATCAAATAAATAGAGGGCTTACTGAACTCAGGTTCTCAATTATTAGCAATACACTTCACTATCGGTTACCCGTTATGATTTCTCAAAACATTACCATAATTATATTCACAATACCAAAATGAAAGTTCCCATTATTTAAGTGTATATTATTCACGTCATAAATATACAATACAAGCACCCCGAGACTAAGCTACGGTGCACACATACTCTGCTATCCATCCCGGTACATCACGTACATAAGGATCACGCATTCCGAATCTCTCAGGAATCGTTCTCAGATAACAAAAATCACAAACAATGGAGGCGAACACAGTCACATCACATGGGTCACGCACATACCTACGCTCCCACGATCAGCAGACTTATTAACATCCCAATAAGTCCTTCTCTGACCTATGTTCTCGAGGTACCAATCTAAATCCGGGCAACACAAGGATTAGAGGGCCCTAAGCGAACGTAAACCTCCCGTGATAGCAAGTATGGTAGGTATGTTATACACATAAAATCATATACGTATACTAAGTATACACACATCTTAGTAATCACCGTAATTTATTTGTGGTACCATTCTCATTCTCGTACCGACTTATAATGTTTCACAATTCATAAGTTTCCAATCAGTTCAATTATTCAAGCCGTTAATTGTTCTCACGTCGTAATAGACACTCACGTCCTAATCCATAATTTCCATTTGGTTTTAACCACCCTTCTCTGTTTCACTTCTTATTATATTCCAAGTATCCCAAATATATCAACTAATCATCAAGGAAATGTTATCTCTACAGTTAAACAAAGTTACGGGACACGCGAAATCAAAACAGGCCAAAAAGCCTAAACTGTCAGCTCGTTAGAAGTCTCGTTCGAACGAGGCTGTTCGAACGAGAGTTCGTTCGAACGAACTGGGCATCTAACGAGATCTCGTTCGAATGAACATCCCTCTGGTTAGAAGGCAAACTGTCAACTCGTTAGAAGCTCGTTCGAACGAGCTCGTTCGAACGACCTGGGCAGGTCTTCTAACGAGAGGCCAGTTTCGAGCCCAGAAATTTCCTTTTTCGTTTTTCCAACATTCTTCGCATCTAATCACACATAAGAATTGTCCCAACATTATTTTAAGGTTTATAATCCATACCAAACATTCGTAGGTCATAATTAAACAATTATCTAGGGCCAAATCTTATTAAACATCATCAAATCCTCAATTCCCTTCATTTACCCCCAAATCCCATGAACATGAACCCTACAATTTTAAAATCACCAATGGACATAATTAAATCCGTTTTTGTTATATACAAGATGTATTTCTAACAGATTAATCATCCTAACACAATTCTACATGAAATCTTTTCATCAAAATATAAGTTTCTACTTCCAATTCAATGGGTTTTTATCAAACTCCCAAAACAATACAATTTTCATGATTTCCTACGCGTGGAAGAAACATTCTTTGCCAAAAACGAAATTAAACCACTTGCCTTATGTATATCTCTGATTTTGATGTCGAATTTATGGATGATTCTCTCTCTCTGTGCAAAATTCTCCTCTCTCTCTCTCTCTCTCTCTCTCTCTCTCTCTCTCTCTCTCTCTCTCTCTCTACAAGCCTTCTTCTCCAAGGTGACAATGGTGGCTAGGGTTTTCTTTAGGAAACTATTTGGAACTAATTCTAATAACCCCCGTAGTCCATTTGGTCATAAGGTGTAGTTAGTGGGTTTAGTGGGTAATTACCAAGTCAGATTTTAATTCCTAATTTTCGTGGGTTTTAATTCCCAGAAATCTAAAATTATCAAACTACCCTTATACGTTGCCGGTATGGCCTAAAAATGCCCCGGGACCCGAACTAAACCCCCGGCTAGTGTTTTCTGACTATTTCGACCCTTCCGGACGCGTTGGCGCACTCAAAATGACCATACGGTTAATAGAAATAAAATTCACTTTCTAATTAAATAATAATATTCCTGACGCGACTGTCATACGCGTCTCAACAAAATTTCCAAATTGCCGTATTTCAATCTCTCGACAAATTTCATAATTCAATAATCATATATAGCCATATATATTCATTAAATCAAATACCAACTCGCATCTTGCTAGTATTTTTATCCGGATTAATTCCCAAATTAATTCACATTTAATTCAATTAATCCCAAAAATAAATATCATAAAAATACGGGGTATTACACATGTGACCTCATTATAGCCGAGGGTCACAATAACCAAACTAATGGTTTTTTTAATCAAGTGACCCCTCGTCTTTCTTGAGGACCATGGTGGTGTGACCTCATTATAGCCGAGCGTCACAATAACCAAATTAATGGTTTTTTAATCAAGTGACCCCTCGTCTTTCTTGAGGACCATGGTGGGGTCGTCCCCTCCATGTGACCTCATTATAGCCGAGGGTCACAATATGCAAACTAATGGTTTTTTAATCAAGTGGTCCCTCGTCTTTATTGAGGGCAATAGTGGGGTCGTCCCCTCCATTGACCCTCATTATAGGCCGAGGGCCGTTCTCAGGAGATGTTTTCACGCGTACTAGAACTGATAAACACAGGATGAGGGGGAACACTGATATTTCTCATTAATTTTCCAAGTATTCTGTCGGAGAAACTCTTATTACAATTATGGTCTGTCAAGACCTTACAACACTACTGATAGTATTTTTTCAAATGATCCGCATTTCAGGGGTTGGAAAAGGGTTCACCTTCTAGGTTTTCTAGTCTATAGGTCCCAGGGACGACTTCATCGATGACCCTATATGGGCCATGCCAATTAGGATGGAGATTGTTGGGCTTTTGCAAAGTCTTCTTGAGGACCAAGTCCCCCACTGCGATTGGCCTCTGTTTCACCCTCTGATTGTAAAACCTTGCGGTCCTCTGCTGGTAGGCTGCCTGCCTTATCTCAGCGTCCTCCCACCTTTCCTCAATCAGGTCCAAGTCGAGTCTTCTCTCTTCTGCATTTCTCTGGGGGTCATACATTTGGACCCTATGAGTAGGAAATTCAATCTCGGTGGGGATGACGGCTTCTGAGCCATAAGCCAGCATGAATGGGGTTTCTCAGGTAGATGTCCTCACTGTCGTCCTGTATGCCCACAGCACGACATATAACTCATCGACCCATCTTCCTTTTACCTCCTCAAGCCTCTTCTTGATTCCATTTAGGATTGTCCTATTTGTAACTTCTGTTTTCCCATTGGCCCGAGGTCGGCCTGGGTGGAGAAAAATTGTTTGATACTCACCCTTTCATAGTACTTCTGTAGAGAGGTATTCTTGAACTGAGTCCCGTTATTCGAGATGAGGGTGTTGGGGAGACCATATCTGCATATAATATTTTTCCAGATGAACTGGAAGGTCTTCTGCTCTGTGATCGTCACCATCGGCTCTGCTTCCACCCACTTTGAAAAATAATCAATAGCTACGATGAGGAACCGGTAGTTATTGGCGGCCCTAGGCAAGGGTCCTACTAGGTCAATTCCCCATACTGCAAATGGCCATGGGGATGTAATGGAAGTAAGAGACTGATGGGGCGGGTGAGGGATGGTGGCAAATCTTTGACATTTGTCACTCTTTTTTACATATGTCGCTGCGTCTTTTCCCAAGGTCAGCCACCAGTACCCTTGGGTGATCACCCTCTTCGCTAAGGATCTGCCCCCGCTGTGGCTTGAGCACGATCCTTCGTGCACATCTTGCAAAATGGAAGGGACTTCTGAGGGATGCACACACCTAAGTAAGGGGAGCAAAAACCCCTTTTTGTACAAAGTGTCTCCGATGACAGTGAATTTTGCAGCCCTGTACCTCAGCTTCTTATTTTCTTGCTTGCTTCTGGCATCTCACCCTCTTTAATGTATCTGATCAGAGGGTCCATCCATGAATCTTCTTGAGAAATATTTAGGCAATTCCCAAGTGTTCCCTCGACGTCTTCAATAGTTGGTTGTTGCAAAATTTCTACTGGGACTGTCCTCCTGATGTCTGTCCTAGTTGCCGAGTCCAACCTCGCAAGGGCATCAACATGGCCGTTGTTGAGCCTAGGTATCCTCTTTAATTTCACTTCTCTGAAGCCTTTCAGTAATGACCTCACTTTCTCAAGGTACCTAGCCATCCTCTCGTCCTTAGCCTCGTAGGCTCCTAGTATCTGATTCACTACTAGCCTTGAATCACTATGGACTAAAATCTGGCCGACACTAAGAGACTTTGCCAAGGAGAGGCCTGCTACCAAGGCCTCATATTCAGACTCGTTATTGGAGGCTTTGAAGTTGAACCTCAGGGCGTATTCAATGTTTGTGCCATCGGGTGCTGATAGTATCAGTCCAGCTCCACTTCCGTTGTCACAGGAGGACCCGTCAACGAAGAGGCTCCACAGAGTCTTTCCCTCTGAAAAATTTCCCTCGGAGAGGGATCCCTATCTAAATATGTATCTTCCCTCTTCATTTTTAGTCGCTTTCCTTCTAGCGGTGCTCGTCTCATCCTTATCTGTAGTCGTGTCAGTGAGCTCACCCTGTCGGGTATCTATCTTCCCGAGACTCTCATCCTCGGCCTCATCGCCTTCCCAAGTAAACTCAGCCACGAAGTCTGCCAACGCTTGCCCCTGAATGGCCGTCCTAGGTTGATACACTACGTCAAACTCCCCCAGCTCTATAGCCCAGGCGATTAGCCTGCCTGATTTTTTTGGCTTGTGTAGGACCTGCCTAAGAGGAGAGTCGGTGAGGATGACCATTGTATGGGACTGGAAGTACGGCTTCATCTTCCTTGAGGCATGGATCAAGGCGTAGGCTAACTTCTCCATCCTCGGGTATCTTTCCTCTGCCACCTGAAGTGCCTTGCTGTTAAAATATACATGCTTCTGTACTCCATCTTCGTCTCTCACAATGGCTGCACTGATGGCCGACTCTGAGACAACGAGGTATACATAAAGTTGTTCACCCTGCACGGGCCGTGACAACAGCAAGGGAGACCCTAAGTATGACTTAAGATCCCTGAAAGCCTCATCACACTCTTCACTCCATTCGAAGGCCTTCCTAAGGATCTTAAAGAATGGCAAACACTTGTCTGCGGCCCTAAACACGAACCTGTTCAAGGCAGCAACTCTCCCTGTGAGTCTCTGAACGTCTTTAATGGACTTGGGGGTCTTAATCTCAATAAGGGCCTTTATCTTTTCGGGATTGGCCTCGATGCCTCTTTGGTTGACAATGAACCCCAGGAACTTCCCTGCTCCAACCCCGAAGTCACACTTGGCCGGATTAAGCTTCATCTAGTATTTATCCATCGTATTAAAGGTCCTCTCCAGGTCTGCCACATGATCCTCTGCCTTCAGACTCTTAGTCAGCATGTCATCTACATAGACCTCCATAGACTTCCCAATTTGGTCTTCAAACATTTTATTACGCGGCACTGGTACGTTGCCCCCGTATTTTTTAGGCCAAAGGGCATGACCCTGTAACAGTATGTCCCATTGTCAGTGATGAAGGCTGTCCTCTCCGAGTCTTTAGGGTTCATGAAGATCTGGTTATACCCTGAATAGGCATCCATGAAGCTCATGAGCTCATGGCCTGCGGTAGCGTCTACCATATGGTCAATGCGGGGGAGAGGGAAACTGTCTTTGGGACAGTGCTTGTTGAGGTCTGTGAAGTCCACACACATTCTCCACTTCCCATTGGCCTTTGGAACAATGACTGCATTGGACATCCATTCAGGGTAGATGACCTCTCTGACAAATTCAGCGTCTTCTAATTTTTTGACCTCATCCCTTATGACCTCATACTTTTCTCTAGAGTAAATTCTCCTCTTCTGCTTTACCGTCTTCACTCCCTCTACCACATTGAGCTTGTGGCACATGATTTCAGGGTCAATCCCCGACATATCTACATGACTCCATGCGAAGACGCTTCGTCTTCTCCTCAACAGTTTAATGAGGTCTTCCTTGATATTGGGCTTCAGAGACTTGCCGACTTGGACGGTTTTTTTTGGGTCATCCTCATTGAGGATGATGGATTCTACCTCTTTCGCGGCCTCTCCTTTCTTGAGCTTCGTCTCGTCCCTGGGGTCTAGGGTATCAATATTGTAAGTGGTCGTAGCCCTCTTGTGTGCCTCCCTTTCTTCAGCGGAGTTGTAGTAACATTCTCGCGCTGTCGTGTGGTCTCCCTAAACTTCCCCCACCCCGTAAGGGGTAGGAAATTTGATCATCTGATGGACCGTAGATGGCACAGCTTCAAACCCCTTGAGGGCCACACGCCCCAGTATGATGTTGTAGGCCGAAAACACATGCTCATCCATCACAAAGAAACTGACCTTCTTGGTGAGCCATCTCGGCCATTCGTCCCCCATCCTGACATCAGCCTTATACACTCCAAGGGGATGAACCTTTCCCCACTGAACCCAATCAATGGATGATGGTACGGGACGAGTCTAGCACGACTGAGACCTAAGGCTTTGAAGCACGACCAAAACATCACGTCTGTAGATGAGCCCCCATCTACTAGGATCCTCGGCACCTCGCACCCGTGCACCCTGGTAGTGATGACGAGAGGGTCATCATTTGGGGCTAAGAGGCCTTTGAAGTCCATTCTTGAAAATCCCACCATCAGAGTTTCCATATCAACCTTCTTCCTCTTTTCTGACTTGACCTCCAGAGAGGTTGAGTGTAACGTCTTCGTCACTGCCTTGGCCTCAGCCACATGGGCCTTCCTGTCGGCGACCTTAGACCCTCCTCCTGCTAGACCCCTGGAGATCATTCCCACTCCGAGCGAGATCATATTAAGCCTCTTGACAGGACCTTGGTCGTCTCTCGGGGGGAGGTCAGGGTCGTCCTCATCATCAGAAGGGTCGTCCCCTCTTTTTTGAGGACCTTCTCTGCATGCATCACCTCGCTTCTTTCTGGGGTCGTCCCCTCGGCCCCTCTTGAAGGCACCTTTGTCCACGTACTTTCTGAGCTTCCCTTCTTTCAGCATCTTCTCAATCTCATCTTTCAGAGCAAAGCATTTGTCTGTTACGTGGCCGTGGTCTTGGTGAAATTCACACCACAGGTTCTTATTCCTCTTGTTGGGGGCTGCCCTCAGCTTCTCAGGCCACTTCAAGGACCGGTCACTCTTTATCTCATTGAGAATCTGTTCATAGCTGACCGTTAGAGGGGTGTAACCAGCGAACTTGTCCTCCGTAGACCTCTTCTTCCCCTCTTTGTTCTTCTTAGGGTATTTACCCCCACTAGCACCTCCTTTTTCGTCTTCATATTTTGCGGCCATCGCCTCTTCGGCGTTCATCACTTTCCTCGCTGTCGATAGCAATTCAGCCATCGTCCTCAGAGGGTCTTTAGCAAGATTCCATAACAGTTTCCCCTTTTGGAGTCCTCCAATCAGGGCTGTCATAGCTATGCTCTCCTCATAGTCTTCCACCTCCAGCTTCTCTTTATTGAATCTGGCTATATAGTCCCTCAGACTCTCGTTCTTCCCCTGCTTAACATAGAGCAGGTGGGTGGTCTTCTTCTGTGGCCTCACCCCAAAGTAAAGTTGTGGATGAACCGGTCTGCCAACTGCTTAAAGCTTTCAATAGAATTTTTTGGAAGAGACGTGTACCAGACATGTGAAGCCCTCGTCAGGGTACCAGAAAAGGCACGACACCTCATCTCATCTGAGATAGAGTATATGTCTGCTGCTGATTGATACATCTCGACATGGTTGACAAGGTTGGTGCTCCCGTCGTATCTTGGGGTGACCTCAGGTGGCTTGAACCTTGATGGCGTAGGGAAGTTGACTATCTTTGCCACAAAGGGTGAGCCTATGGTGTATCCCTTCTGAAGAGGGTCCCGGCTCTTCAGTATATCACCGATCTTATCCTCTAGTCGCTGGATTGAGTCATTCCAGGGCCTTACAGGGTCGTCTTGGCCGATGTTATCCCCTGCCGCCTCTTTAAGGTGGACGGAGGGTTCTGCTGCGGCATGCCTGTGTCGACTGTTTACTTCCCTTTGGCCGTCATCCCGTCCTTGGGGTCGGCCATCTGCTGCCTCCCTCCTGGACCTCGCAGCACTTCTTGACCTAGATAATTTTTCCCGCATGTCGTTTACTGTGCCCAACCTCTCAAAGGCTGACCCCCTGCTCAAGCGATCAAAAGCAGAACCTCTTGGGCGATCATCAGGATTTGGTCTCCTGCACTTTCCTCTACTATCCTGGAGAGGTCGTACAGTATTGTTGGAGACCTCATACGGTTCCCAGCATTCTACTGGGGCATCCTCTACCTCCAGATCGTCATACCTGTCCTCAGGGCAAGGGTTTCCTTGCCTCCCCAGGCGTAGACGTCGGGGGTCAGCAACATCCCTACGCCACTAAGGGGGTGGTAGGTCTTTGCGTGGTGCCTGGGGTGGTCCCCTGGCCTCATGCTGTCCTGGAGCTGCTGTCGGCGTAATCATCTCAGGTGAAACCCCTGGTGGTCTTAGTATGTTCTGGCTTAGAGCTGTGAACTGCTCCTGCATCATTCGCTGGCTTGCTGCAAGAGACTTTAAGGCTGCCGCCACATCAACCATCTCAGATTGAGGCGGTGGCTAACTGGAATTGGGTCTTCCCCCATCATCCGGCGGGGGAAGCTGTGACGGTGGCATTTCAGGTGCCATGTGTTTGAGCTAAGAAAAGCTGAAGTGAAGAAAAGACTGGTGAGCTTGGGAACCTTAGTGGGTCTCTTTCAATGGTGAAACACCTCCTCTCAGGGGGAGTGCTGGCTCACCACCAGAGTGCGCAGTGAGGTCAAGCTGTACAAAGGAAGAGATGTCTTCTCGTTCCCATAGACGGCGCCAAACTAATGATGCTAAGATTTAGCACCACAGGATAAGTGATAATGAGCTTAAACAGTAGTAACCATGGCATCCATAGATATGTATAAGTGTATAAAAGGGGATGAGTATAAGAGGAAGTAAGACGATGTATAGTGGTTCAACCAATTTGGCCTACATCCACTGTGAGTGTGTGATCCACTAAGTATGGGCACTAATGGCCTTAGATACAATGCACATAAGCTCACTTTCTCCCTCTACTGTGTGTACCAGCAGAGTTTTAGCTAGGGTTACAATCAATTGATCCATCCCCTGTAGGGTTGTAGGGGACAAGTATATATAGGTCTTGGGGGGTGTAGTGTACCCCCCAAGTATGCATGGTGCATGTGAATGATGATCTATCCAATCCCCTATTGACACCTGTAGATGCCAAATGATGACATAATATTCTCTCGCGTGAGGGTGTGATTTTGTTATAATGGTCTCCCATGTGCCATATGAGCCTCACGCGCACTGTTCCACGCGTCTCCCAAACCACGCGCTGTGATGATGTCACCCTCGGCCTATGAGCCGAGGTCGAGGGCAAAGTTCCTTTCGGTAATGAGTCTGGCCTAATTTAAGCCTCGTACTGTCGTACCCTCGGAGGGTCGTCCGGAGCCTGATGAAATGTCGGCCTTCTGAGGGGTCTTCCGGAGCCTGATGAAGGGTCGGCCCTCTGAGGGGTCGTCCGGAGCCTGATGAAGGGTCGGCCCCCTGAGGGGTCATCCGGAGCCTGATGAAGGGTCGGCCTTCTGAGTGGTCGTCTGGAGCCTGATGAAGGGTCGGCCCTCTGAGGGGTCGTCCGGAGCCTGATGAAGGGTCTCCCCCCTGAGGGGTCGTCCGGAGCCTAATGAAGGGTCGGCCCCCTGAGGGGTCGTTCGGTAGGAGGGTATATCTGGGTACATCAAAAACGAAGAAAATGAAGACCTGGAGAGGAGGGCACGATGGCTAAAACTCACAGAAGATGAAGAAATGCTAAGAAACTTGAAACGACAACATAGAAATGCCATTCCAAATGACTCCTTAAACATTCTCAATCATAAAGCACGGAACACGAAGCAGGCTACCGCCAAAATCAAAGTAAAAAGCTCTAATATTGGAAAGATTTACAAAATTTACAAAAGAGCCATTATGACAAATCATTTAAATTTATTGAGCCCAAATTGTGGCCCAACAACTTTAGGGGCAATTGTGGGTACCCGAATTTTCCCTCATGGGCCTAGACGAGTAGCTTAATAAAAATGGCCCAAAGTTCGAACCCATCGCACCTCAACTAAATTCAGTTATGACTTAAGCCTCTCCTGAAATATCGTAGGGAGATATTCCAGGAGAGAAAGATGGACGTGGGGGAGTCCAACACCGCACTCCCCGAACATAAACATGTATATAAAAAACCCTAAGCCTGGGAAAAAAGGCACGCACTATATTCTCTATAAAACCCTCCCCGGAGTATATAGAAATAATACTGACTGCACCACCGTGGACGTAGGCATTCTTGCTGAATCACGTACATACTGTGTTGTGTGATTGGTATTTTATCTTCTTTTTTTCCTCTGGTGAATGTGCTTTTCTTATTTATTTGTGTTGAATATAATTGTCACCACACACACACACACACACACACACACACACACACACACACATATATATATATATCATCAAATCTGGCTATAAATGCCTATTTCTCATCCATTAGCTTATAATCCCGAATATACCAATTCACAATACTTTATAAGTATACACATAACTTAATTTAGTCCCATAAGTATTCATTCACTTATGATATAATTCTCACATTTCTTGTTTCCAAATAGTTGCGTTTTACACCTAGCTAGTATTCTCATATCATCCTATTCGCACCTTAGGATATTACTTACACAACTATCTATTCTACATATGCATATATTCTACCCATATATATAATTGACATATATATTCTACACGCATAAATATATATGTACCAACCCGTCGAATAATTCCTTGAATGTCGTTCGTTCCAAACATTCCTAAATTTAAACCCCGGATCTTTCCCATTAATCCGAGACTTATACATCTCCCAATTACTCTTTTAGTCGTCCTCACACTCTCTTTAGGATCCCCTAAAATTTATCTCCAAAAGGAATTGGTCTCTAATCCTTTTTAGGCTAAGAAAACTTTTCAGATTCTCGGACAAAATCGAACCGAACCAGTTTCTAAGAAAAACGAACCGGTTCGATCATTGGATCGAACCGATTTCCAAGAAAACGGATCAGTCAGGTCAGCCCAAATTTTTTGCTTTCACCGAAACTGCTTCTTCTTCTTCTCTAAATACACACCCAACATACATACAACCTTATCTCCATGATTTCTAATAATTCCCAACCATATATAATGCATCTGCACACTAAATTGTACCCAAAACAACCATTAATTACAAGGGATTCATCAATTTCTAAGAATTTAAACCCTAAATTATTATTTATGTAACTCTTCCAATTTCTCACCCTAATTCACCCCACTAACATGGATTTTATCTTATATTTCATATGGAATTTATATCACAATAATTTCTATGAAATCAATTCTCAAAAAGCCTTTATCAATCCAAGAATCCCAACCCAAAATCTTATAGTTTTCATCACCAACTATAATATGGACAATAAACACACTTAATAATTAAAGCAAGTTAAACACTTTCCCGGTTGGATAAATCCGACGATCTCGTGCCGGAATCAGCCGGAGGTTGGTCAAAAATCTTCTCTTTTCGTCTTCCTTTCTTCTTTCTTCTTTTCTTTCTTTTATTGTCTCTTTTATTTCTTTCTCCCATGCTCTTATAAGAGAGAAATAAGGGTTTATCCGTTATTAAACCCAAAATGGACTCGTATGCACAATTGCAAGTCCCTACTGATCCAAAAAGTCCCTGGAACCCAAACACTACATCCAGGTACTCTATTCTGACTATCTCGGCCCTTTCGAGACTAATCGTGCACTCAAAATCTCCATCCGAGTCACTTATAAAAAATTCACACAATTCACATCTTGACCCAACACATCTCCACACATATTTTTCGCATAAGATAATATCACCTGTCGCTGTTATTCACCTGTGACATGAAATATAATTAGTCCATCTTATATACTTTAAATTCTCAAATTATTAAATCACACCCACTTATGTAATTTAATTATCCATAAAAGTATGGGGTATTACAGTTGTGAATGTTTAACCAGATCTGATGACCATCCTAACCTAACTCGGTGCTAAGATTGACAACCTCCAAGAAGGAAATCTCGAATTTGACCCCTCTACCTAAATCAAGCCCATAAAAACATCCAAAATGCCTATAGTCTCAGCAAAATCCCTCAAGGTTTACCCATACTTTCTCCTACATTAAGCTCCACCGATCAAGCTCTGTCACTCCTCACTCGGGCTTGCATTTCCCTTCGTACCCACTCATGGGGTTAGGGTATGGAATTACTTGTAGTTCTAGTAGCTCCGAAAGTTTGGACTGAAATTGCCCAAATATATGACTATTGATTGTGAGAAGTTCAACGGCTTAATTATGGAAGCCCAAAAATGGGCCCTAGATTCAGATGAATGGGTTATGCCCATGGAAGAATTCAGCCTAAATGACATTGTACAAATAATATCAGATATGTTCCTTTAGAAGATAGATATACGAAGTGTCTTCGAGTTGCTTACGATCATGAAACTCCATGGGCGCCTGTTCCCTTCTTTCCACCACTTCCATGCCGAGTGGGAAGATTTATATGATGAGGCTGTAGAATTTATTGAATGCATTGATTTTACGTGGAAAGATGACATATTCACCACCGGATAAGGGACCGAATTTGATAGTTAAGATGATGTGTAAAACTATGGAGAAGCTAGTTAAATTGACTCCTTGTATGGGATGATCTCTTTCAAAGAATTTCTAGGGGGAATCAATAGTGTATCTGTTCAATATGAAGTAGATTAAGTCACATGGTTCTTGTTCTTTTCTGCCTCCGTTAACCACATGACCTGACCCAAATGAAATTATAAAGATTCAATCCCCCAATCAGCCGGAACAAATAAAGTAAAGGGAGTCTTCAAGTGGCTCATGATGCCCAGAGACTCGGGCCAACATCACCGTAGGGGGGCTCTTTATGTCCTCCTAGATGAAAAGAAATGATTTTACTCCTCAAATGACCGATAATTCCTCCTTCTACTATTCTTAAAGAAGAAGAAGTGAATATGGTTGGATCTCTGACCTCTACCAGAATCCTCTCCTTCTCCGAAAAAGAAATTCCAAAAATCGGTCATGACCACAACTAAGCTCTATACATCTCCATCGAAGTCATGGGGAGGACAGTTCCATTAGAACTTGTAGACAATGGGTTCGCCCTCAATGCCTTCCCACTCAGAACTCTTAATTGCTTGGGAATAAAAGTCAGCGATCTCACGCCCACATTTGTTGTTGTGCATGTATATGACAACACTCGCCGAGAAGTTATGGGTTCCATAAAGCTTACACTAGGGTATGGCCCTACCCACCCCTCCACACAATTTTTGGTCATCGATATACCCTCTTGTTTTAACCTACTCCTTGGCTGCCCAGGGATCCATAGTATACGAGGGGTATCTTATTCCCTCCATAAAAAATAAAAGTTCTTTACCAAGTGTCAAGTCATCACAATCCTTGGAAACGATGACAGTTCAGATGATGCAAGCACTAGCAACTCGGTACTGGAAATTCAATATAGGGTCAATAACATGTTCCTCTCTAGTTTCAAGATCGACCCACTTCCTATCCCACCTGGGGATAATTTTAAAGACCAAGTATGTCCAGAACACCGTCCTCATGGAAATGTCGATGTGATTCAGATGTTCAGGGATATGCACTTCATGTCTAGAATGGAGATAGGCCGATGCCAATAAGGTATCCTTGAACCGATAGTCCTAAAGGAAGCCATTCCCCCAGGTGTCTCGGGCTACCAACCATTACCATTCGAACTCAATGCACTTCACTGGTAGCATCAGAGAAAAAGCTCAAAAGCTAAGGAAACGATCTCAAGAAAGGTTTATCAAGAGGGTGAGGATTTTCATTTCTGTGGGTTCTCTTAATCGTGGTATGATCTTGATGATAAGAAGCTGAAATCGAGGCTGGATATTTTCTTCGAGGATAACATCGCTTGGGATTTAGTGTAGAAATGTGAGGTAGGTCCTCCGACAGATAAAACCATAGAAAGCACTGAAAATTCTAGGGACAGTGATACTGATGTGTCATTCGACATATACACATTGGGGCTGGATCTCTACTTGATCCGCCAGGAAGTCGCGCTATTTGACCCATCTAAGAAGATTTCCGATACTGAAACCCCCTCCTCAACTGGTATGCCATCCTAGTTTAACCCACCCAAGTCAGCCTAGACCCTGCTATCCATTCACTCCAAGAGATGTCTGAGCCCACTATTTTTTCTCTCATATCTGATATAATTATAAACGAGGCCTCTTTTGATGAGGTCTTCACTACTGTATTTCCTAAAAACTCTTTTAATAAAATAAATTAGGATTTTGAGTATCTTGTTGTTCCTTACATTAATTGTCTTAATTTTAATCAAAATTTTTATGAAGATGACCTAGTAAATGAACAATTCTTAACTGATCTTAATAAGAAAAAAACTAAATAATATAACCGCGTTCAAACTAATGATATTACTCTCAGTTCTAGTAGCCATCTACGCGATATTAGCATAGGGTCTATCCTCGATGAGAATGGGCGATCGTAATTTAAAGATATTCTGAAAGAGTTTGTGGACGTCTTTGCCTGCTCCTACGATGACATGCCCGGTATTGGCCCAGAGTTAGCTCAACATGAGATACATGCCTTCCTAGAGAGAAATCATGTCAAGCAAAAACTGAGGAAGCTAAGAATGGGATCGTCCCTCAAATTCAAAGAAGTGGTGAAAAATTTAATCGTAGGCTTGATTCGCGTAGTCGAATACCCTACGTGGCTTGCAAACATCATCCTCATGCTAAAATCCGAAGGGAAAGTCTGCATATGCATCGACTATCGAGATCTAAATAAGGCATCTTCAAAAGATGATTACCCTGTGCCCAATATTAATATGATTATAGACAACACTGTCAGTCATGCTCTCAAGCCATTTCGTTACGGGTTTTTCAGTTATAATCATATTAAGATGCATCCTGACCACCAGCAGAAAATATCCTTCATCACACTATAGGGAAACTTTTGTTACACATTTATGCACCTCTATAACCATCCTACATGACCTTAACTACAAAGAAATTGATGTCTATGTCGACAACATGATTATCAAGTCTAAGACTCAGGATGGTCACATTACCTCCCTAAGGAAATTCTTCAGGCGATTGTGATAGTACCAGATGCGACTCAATTTGTAGAAATGTGTCTTCGATGTCACCAAGGGAAAAGTCATCGGGTTCATGGTCAGTGAAAAAGGGATTGAGGTAGACCCCGTCAAACCGAAAGCCATACTCGAGATGAAACTGCCTTGGATGAAGAAAGAAGAGTGTGGATTGTTAAGTAAGTTAGAATACATCAATAATTTCATCATCCAAATGACTTCAATCTGCAAAACCATTTTCAAACTCATTCGAAAGGATTCAATGGAATGAGGTGTGCGAAAAAGCCTTCGATCGGATCAAATGATACCTCACCTGACCCACAGTGCTCATGGCTCTGCAACAAGGTCTTTCTTTCCTCCTATACTTAACTATTAATGACACTGCAGTAGGGGCTTTATTGTCCCAATGCATTGAAGAATCTCGTAAGGAAAGATCAATCTACTAGGCTAGTAATAAGTTATTCAGGTACGAGGTAAACTACACTACAGCAGAAAAGACACGTGTCGCCCTAGTCTGGGTCACACAGAAGCTCCAACACTACATGCTTGCATTCCCCATCAGACTGATGTCCAAAATGGATCCCATGAAATACCTACTAGAGAAGCCTACTCTGTCTACCTGCGGATCGTTGGCTGATGTTACTGACCGTGTTTGACCTTGATTATGTCATAAAAAAGTAATAAAAAAGCGAACCATCTCTGATTACCATATCGATAATCCCATGGAAGGAGCTGAGATTTAGATCTTTGAATTCCCAGAAGAAGACATTCTCTACACCTCTCACGAGGACCTCAAGCGGTGGATTTTTTCAACAAATCTGCCAACAAGAAAGGATATGGTATTGGGATACTCTAAATCACCCATAATGATTCTCAAACCCTCATTTCCATTAAATTGGATTTCCCTTGCACCAATTATATGACAAAATATGAGGCATGCACCATAGGGCTCCAGATCGCCCTTGATAAAGGAATAAAAAATAAGGATATGTATAGAGATTCAGTCTTCATTGTCGGATAAATAATCAGGAAATGGAAAGTCAAAGATGAGAATCTTATGCCCTTAAATTCTCACTTAGAAGAGATTGCCTCCAAATTTAAAGATGTCACCTTTCGTTACCTTCCCCACTTAAAGAATAGACTAATTAATGCACTAACAACCTTGACTTCTATGGTCGACATGCTTGAGGGAATAATAATGACTCCCTTTCTGGTTAAAAAAAAATTTGCACCTACCCACTACTACCACATCGAGATAATTATAAAAGAAGATGCAGAGATGGCAGGATTATGTACTATGACATTTGGAACCTTCTCAAATGTTATCCCTGAGACACGAACAAGAAAGATCGTGTAACCCTTCGTAAGTTGGCTGCCAAGTACATCATTTGTGATAAAGCTCTCTTCAAGAGAAACTTCATTGGAATGCACTTGCATTGCATAGTAGGGGTTGGGATCGAATATATGATACAAAAAATCCACAATGGGGAATGCGAGCCCTATATGAAAGTTCACATGCTTGCCAAGAAGATCATCCATCAAAGTTACTATTGGACCACCATGGTTTAAGACTGGACTGTTTATATTCGAAGATGCCTCAAATGCCGACAGTTTGCCAACCTCCAGCACTTCCTTCCTTGAGAGTTGTACAATATGACCTCTCCTTGGACTTTCTCCACCTGGGGAATAGACATCATCGGGAAGGTCCCTCCCAGAGCTTCCAACGGGTACAAATTCATCCTGGTCGCCATTGAATACTTCACAAAATTGGTCGAAGCTGAGTCATAAGCAGTATTGAATGCGAAGAAATTAGCCAAGTTCATTAGAAAGAACATCATCTAATGCTATGAAGTTCCACACGAGTTGGTGTCAGATAATAGACTCCACTTCGAGGCTGAGGTCACATTATTAGTTAATAAATATGGAATTCAAGTCATAAGTCCTCTTTTACCGATCGCAAACCAATGTCACTATTGAATCCGCCAATAAAAGCCTCAAAGACATCATCACTAAGATGACTGAAAGCTATAAAGATTGGGCTGATCGAATCCCATATTCCCTCTGGGGATATCCTACCTCCACCAGAACACTCACTGGGACTACTCCTTATTCTCTAGTATATGGCATGTAAGGGGTTCTCCCTATCGAATTAGAAGTACCTTCTCTATAGGTTATGATCGAAAGTAAGGTTAATGAAGAAGACTGGCATCAAAGCCGCTACGATGAACATTCGCTCTTAGATAAAAAGAGAAAGAAAGCTCTATACCATATACAAGGGTACCATCGACATATTGCGCGATCATTAAACATAAAGGTTAAGAACCGTAGTGTCCAAGAAGGAGATCTTTCCATCAAGGAAATTATAGAACCCATATGGGATTCGAAAGGAAAGTTTAATCCTAATTGGAATGGCTCTTCCATAGTAAAGAAAATCATGCCCGGTGGCATCGCTATGCTCACAGATCTTGATGGAGAGAAAATGGCTATTCCAGTCACCTTGGATCATCTTAAAAAGTTTTACCCTTAGTCCAAAAATCTCGTCATGCTATGATATTTCTCACCCCTCTTCTATTCTTAGAAGAAAAAAAATCTCTTCCCTTCCCTCGACTAAAAACTATGTAGGACCTGATCCTCTCATAAACCCCAATATTAAAGAAACTCATAACTTTTCAAACCCACAAAGGTATGTAAGCAGCCCATAAGACACAAATGGGCGGGGTACTTTCTCTTGCACAAAATGCTACTCTTTTCAACTTTAGAGAACAATGGTCTCTCTCATCATTTAAACAAACAAAAAGATTATGTACGCCTTAGCGATTGGTATAGCCGGTTCAAATATAAAATTCATCAAAGACACAATAAAATATATCAAAATCGTTGTTCTCTTATTTAAAATCAGTTTACATGATGTATAAGTGATGGGAATCAAACAACCCACTCCCTTATAAGCCCCCGTACAACATAAAACTCCACACCATTAACAACTTCATAAAAAAATTCAAACACCTACCCAAAACCAAACACAACTTTCCCATAAACTTACAAAAACCTGCACAAATTTCTTATACCCCCAAAGACCTTGTTTTCAACTACCTTATGGACCCACATCATCATCATTGCTTGACCTTGGAGGACCATAATAATCCTCCACTGGTTACGGCTTCGGATGCGCTCTGTATGATGATAGGCCTTTATGAGCTTGGATGAAACCACGACACCCTCTTCCAAGGTGTCGAACATTACGAACCATCTCTGCCTAGTCCCCTCAGCTATAATCTTCTCAACCACCCACCTTCACAACCACTTTAGGTAGTCCTCTGATATAAACCCAACCTCCCTAACAGATTATGATGGACGGGTAGACGACCGACGACACTACTATAAGGGCCCGATATCATACTCAAAGGCTCAGTTAAATCCTCCACAGGAAAAAAATTGGTTATGCATGGAGGAATAACTTTCTCTCATCCTACTTGGCGCAAAAGCTGCCATAGAAAGTAAAAAAGGTCTGGTGAAGACCCACCAACTGCACATACCGGTAACCCCCCCAATTACAAAACTGGCTACAAGTTCCCCCATTACGATACAGACCAATAAAGTCATTGAGCCCCATGCTGCATAAAAAAGTTAATTAGTTCTCCATCGACTTGTCGAAGCTGGAGAAAGGCCAAGAAAAGAATTTGGGAATACCTGACAGAGGGCAGTTAGAAGGGGCCACCAGGCGCAGTCGGCTTGACAGGGCTCCCTCGCAAGAAGATGACCCGGCCTTCCTTTCATGCATTTAAACCATTCAGAGTCTTCGATAATATCACCATAGTTGGAATATAGTGGTAGGAAATCCACAATGCTATTGTGTCTATCTGAGTGTCAGCCGTCAGATTGCCGTTCAACAGTAGAATCCTGGTAGTTAAGCCCAGGACTAAGGTATCGATAAAGTCATTATTAGTAAAATCTCTCCGTTATAAGGAATTAATGACCACTGGGAGGACAATGTTCCCTCCATAAACCAATGATTGGGCGGCTAAAGGGGAGACATGAAGAAACTCAGCTAATGACACCTATGGAGAATGGGGAAAATTCAGCATAGCTGCTGCCACATTAGGGATAACACCTATCATCGCATAAAATTATGCATCGGTAGGACACACCTCATCTAGGCCAAACCTAAAGACGTGGTCTTCAGAGTACCAGAACTATACCGCTGCTTCCAAGAGATTACAGTCTATGGGGTGATTATGCCATAAGGAGACATGACACAGATCGAAATCTTCGTAGTTAACATTGTAGAGGCATATGGCCGCTAAACCCTCGACATAAGCTAAAAATGCCTTGGACATTGGAAGTGCCATTGCAGAAGAATAAGAAAGTTACAAAGGAAAGAAATTGCGATGTGATGATGAAAACCATCACCAAAAGCCTCATTTTATACTATAAAAATTCACAAAGGAAAAACCATTCAAGATGCCACTGGACTTTTTGCTCCGAAAGTACCCAGAAGTACACATGAAGTGCAATAAAAGATAACAAGTGGTTTGGACTTAAATCTTATGCCGATAGGCAGGCTAAGGGGTATGCTGATCAACAACCCCCCTTTTTGGAAAACTCTTCACTTTTCTCTTTTGTACATATCATTTGAAGAATAAAGTTTCTTTTGAAAAACTGACCTTCGAGTTTTATTTTTTTAGAAAATCCTTCTTTTATACATGAGTTACAAGATATAAATTTCTTTTACTTATGAAAAATCAATCTTTGAGTCTCTCTTTTGTTTGTTTAATTTTACCTTATCTTTGAAAATAATAAAAAACTTTAGTAGCAAATTAAAGTGCATGTAGAGTAAGCCACTAAATCAAGATAACACACAAAAAAGGCATCTCTTTTATTTAACTTGTTCAAAATAATTACATTGTTCTTACAGGTACAAACAGGAAAAGAAAAAAAAGAAAAAAGATATATCGCGACGCAACCTAACCCTCCAAAACCTCTCTTAAACCCTCTCAAAATCAACCACCTAGGAAAACACGCGTTCCCCGATGACATGCAGTGGATACTCTATTCCTGGAATCGACGATCTCCTCAAACGTAGTCAGCGAAACCAAGTAAGCACTGATCGACTTCCTCATGTAGTTCAACACTGATGCCATCCAATCTCGAATATCCCCCGACTAGTTCATCGAGACATGGATAGACTGTAAAAACAAACAAATTACCAAATTCAAAGTAGGTCAGTAATGAGAAGAAGAAAACAAAAAAGGGAAAAAAGAGAAAGAGGGCCATACTTCTCCCTGGAGAGCTCCTCAATAAGACCTGCAAACCCATCTATCGTCGCATGAGGGCGATGAGGCTCCGATATCACATCTCCACCATGCACCCGACTGTGATAAGAAGGGGTGGAAATATGTTGAAACAGAACCTGCTCTGTCGTTGTCGTCGCATCCCCCTCATGCTATGATCATACGTCGTCGGTACGCCATGTCGTAAATGCACGACGACATCAACTATTAGGTCGTAAAATCTTGGTAGTCGCAGCCCACTATCATGTTAGTGTAATGGATGTAGGGATTTCCCTCCATTATTTCCGCCGCCCTGACCTCATCATACATCTCCTTAATCCGCCTCATATACTCCGGGGGAACCGATGGTGGGAACTCAACCTCACCCTTTATAATATTTTGTACCACTCTCTCTCTCTATGGTACGAGACGTACCTAAACTCATGCGCCAGCAACCTTTTTATCTGTACGTGTATACCCGTAACCTTGTGGCCCCTAAGGATAGGCGCTAGGGGTATAAGATCACCTATTTCCATAGTAAGAGTCAGTAGTCTACAAAGAAGCAAAATTTTGAAGTCATTAAAAAAATACAAGGACAAAAAGCCTAACCTGGTTACTCGTCAGGACGTTTAGCACCGCTCGCAAATGCTTCAGAGAAAGGGATAGTTATAACATCTATTCGACTTCACCCACTTGTACATCCTATAGAAATATCCCATCTCACTCGAATTTAAGGAAACTAACCCCACGTTGTGACCTATCACTTCATAAAATCATGTATGTAAAAGGAAATAAAAAATTCAATAAAAGAGAAAGCAAAAAGACAACAAGAAAATAAGGGGAAAATTGAACCTAAGGATTACCTATAAGAGATACATGGATATTGTAAACATCTGTTGGCAACACCGACTAAAAGTATCTAAAGAAGCATAGAGGGATGACATCGTGAAGCTCTCCCACCCATATAAATGGATCTCCAAAATGATCCTAAAAAACGGAAGAAACCACAAATGAACGACATCATCGCTCGTCACCACCACAAACCCTCCTAGTAGAAGTAAAATAAATAAATAAATTACCTACCTCATCTGTCACCCGTCAGTCTCATCAATCTGCCTAGGTAACGGCGTCTCCTGATATGATTCTCCTTATCTCCCTCAAAGAAACCCACACTACCACCTCCATAACTCGTATAGTGCGATTTACAATAATTTGCTAGCCTGAACACTCCAACCCCATCAACTGTTGAACATACAGAGGAGTGATCGTCATCTTCTTGACACCCAAATAAAATATATGGGTGGTGTCCCACCACCTCCCACCCAGTGCACACAAAACCTATATGGAGTGCGGTGTCTCATCCAAATCCCTCGCCAATGGGCCAAACCCATTAGAATCCACCATCAATTGAACCACCACAAGAAGATGGTACCAACCCCCTTCATCCCAAACGACCCCCAAGAATGAATGCTCGAAGAATCTATGCCAATCTGAATAGAAATTAGGAAAAATCCTACAACATCCCATGGATAAAAAGGAAAGAAAAAAAAAGAAAATAAGAAGAATGGAAACCAAAGGGCAAACACTTACATAACTACTAGAGTTTTTCACCCTTATAGAATGGTGATGTGCCTACTCCCTCAGCATAACCGTCTTATCTAGCACTTGCTTGAAGTTGTCCTACACATTCTCGTTACCCAACTCCAAAGGCATGACAACCTACCATTATTTACCCTGCCAATCATTAATGTCCATCCAATTATTTTTGTTGTCAGAAGTACCCTCCATGAATTCTAGTAAATAAAAGAGGCTTGAAATTGACTTTTAGAGGGAGAAAGAAAGATATTCAATCACTTGAAGGTGTGAAAAAATGAATAGGGCCGCACATTTTATAATAGGCTAAGGGGCATGTCTATCGGCAGTACCCTGGACCTTCATATCGGTAGTGACATTTCCCCTTCCCCAAGAATCTTTGGAGTCCTTGCCCTATGCCAATAGGAACCTCCCCATCCATGCCTATCGGCGGCCCTCTTAAAATTTTGTTACAAAATGCCAAAAAAATCCAAACCTTGCCCAAAAAATCCACACAAATTCCTAAAATTCCCCACAAACTCAAGAACGTCGTTACTTAGAGAAAAACCAATCTAAGAGCACCAAACCACTTATGAAGTTCTCATTAATCCCTAGTAGGATCATAAGCATATGCATCAGCACTCACTCTCTTCACCAGCATACTCCCCAATGGAACTAAAATCTAAAGTGCACCTACACCCCCAATAACCAATACCCTTCCCAACGGAGTTATAATTAGAAAATGCTCCCCTAAAATAAAACCTTAGGTCCGCAGAATTAACCTCGACCCTATGAATCAGTCATTTTAAAATCTTAGGTCTACAAAATTGACCTTGACCATCTGAATCAGTCGTTTCAAATCCTTAGGTTCAGATAATTGACCTCGACTCGATGAATCGGCCATTTTAAATCCTTATGTTCGTAGAATCGACCTCGACCCTCTGAATCCGTCATTTTAACCTTTAGGTCTGCAGAACTGACCTCGACCCTCTGATTATATCCTTTTAAATCCTCAGGTCCATGAAATCAATCTCAATCTGCTATATTAGTCTCTGAATCAATAATTTAAAATCCTTAGGTATCCAAAATTGACCTCGAACCTCTAAATCGGTCATTTCAACCTTCAGGTTTGCAAAAATGACCTCAACCCTTTGAATAGGTCGTCTTAACTCTTTAGATCCAAAAAATCAACCTTGGCCATCTTAGGTCCATAGAATTGACCTCGAACCTATGAATCGATCATTTCAACTCTTTAGGTCCATAAATTAGACCTTGACCCACTAAATTAGTCATTTTAATCCTTAGGTCCTCAGAATCGACCTTGAACCCTTAAATTGATCATTTCAATCTGTAAGTCTGCAAAATCGATGACCTATTGAACCGGTTGTCTAAACTCTTTAGGTCTGTAGAGTGAACCATGACCCTCTTAATCTATCACTTTAACTCTATAGGTCTACAAAATCAACCTCGACCCCCTGAACTGGTCATCTCTACTCTTTAGGTTCTTAAAATCAACGCCAACCCTTTAACTAACCACCTTCTAAAACCTAATAGAGTCCCAAATCCTTGAACATTGATGAGGTGTCTATCTTTTGATGACCTCCTCTTATTTTAAGCTCGCCCATTGAGGGACTCTATAGATTCCCCATTCTAGTTCTCCTCCAAGTACCTCCTTGAGTACCTAACAATTTTCCTTCTATCGTAAATCCTAGGTTCTACTCCGAATCCTGATCTACAAGTAATTGAGTGCTCTCGAGACCCATTTAATCTCGATCAACTCTCCAACATGAGCGAATCTTAATGAAATTCTGTAAGGCTCCGAATCCCCTTTCCAATGATCCCTACCCTGCGAAATCGGCCTCGCTGTTTGCACGAACGAACCATTTTACTCCGAACCCTGATCTAAAGGCTCTTGGGTGATTTTGGGACTTGTTTGACCTTGGTCAATTCTTATACCAAGTAAGCTCAATGAAATCTTGTAAGTATCTGAATTCCATTTTTAATGGTCCATACCATGCGCAAATTGGTCTCATGGTTCGAACGAATGTGCCTTTTTACTCTGAGAGGTCACCGGATGCTCCTGAGCCTTATTTGCCCTCAGTCAACTCTTTAACCCATGCAAAGATCAATAAAATATCTTTGGCCTCTAAATTCCTTTTCCAACGGTCCATACCATGCACAAATTGGCATCACGATTCGTAGGAACGAACCTTTTTGCTCTGGACCCCCTGTCTAGAGACCATCAGGTGATTTCGAGACCAGTTTGACTTTGGTCAGCTCTTAAAACTGGGAGTGGCTCAATGGATTCTTGTAGGTCTCTAAATACCCTTTTCGAAAATCTCGATCGTTTATTATTCGGACTTACAATTTGCATTTTATGTCCATTTTCTGAAAAAGTCCATTCCGGACTGCTTATAGGCACCCCAGACCCCCTGCCTATTGGCACGGTGTACTTTACTTAGCCAATAAGGAAGGGGCTATGTCAATAGGAAAATTAGGTGCTATGCCGATCATCACCCCCCATTAACTATAAATTTTACTATTTAAGAAGGTCATGACCTCTCTTAGGAGGCCCTTTTAGGAAATCAGAATATTCCCCTTATAATCAGTGCGTCAAAATTCCATTTTTGCATACATTCTCTCCATTCCATTACATAATTTTCTTCCACTTTTCACCCTACTTTCCATCCTTATATCACCACTATCTAACCATACCAAAATCAGCCTCCTACCACTGTAAATTAGAATTAAAAATTCTTTAGAAGGTCATCCCTTACTCATTTACAACTCACTTGATTAGTATTTGTTAGTTACGTTTCTTTCCATTTTTGGATATATCTTTATTTCATTCTCTCACATCAAAATTAATCTCATTTTTACTATTTAGTACACATAAATCTTATTTTTATAAAATATAAAAAAGCTAAAAAGAGGGTTTTGTTATAAATACTAAATTGGGATTTCTGACCTTTTCACACTTTCTACACTTGTGCATAATTTCTAAAAAAATGAATAAAGTGTAAGATGTGGGTTCTTCAAATACCGTTAGTATTAAGTGAGGCGTAACTCCTTATCAAGATCGGGAGTAACATCGCTAGATATAGAGTATAGGTCAGAGCCACAGGTGAATCCGAGATAGAGAGATTTAATATTCAAAGATGCATTAAAGAACATATTGACATAAACAACATATAACAAACACAGTAAATGAATGGGACCGACAGGTAGTGTGGTTGGAGGGAGAAAGAACAAGTACCCTAGGCACAATAAAGACATGGTAGAAACTTCAATCTCGATTAATGCCCAATGATGGGTGCATTGAATGTTTGTGGGAGTTAATGCTCTCGCGAGAGTTCTCTCATATAAGGAAAATTGGGCAGCAGTTCTGGGCTCTGGATCCTCTCTCCCTTTGATTTGTTTGTTTTGGTCTTATTTATTTGGAGGGAGAGGTTGCTCGAGTCAGCATGCCCTTGATCCCTTTGTCCTGATTCATTAAATGCATGAGATACTACATTTAATGCATGGGATCTGTTAGTTTTGGTGGGAAAACATTCTATTGGTTGGAAGTATTGTAGTCATTAATGAAGGATATGACTTGTCACTCGAGGCTTACTCTAGGATGGATATAAGGTCAGATTTAGTGAACTAGACCTGCCATACTAAGGATAAACGCACTTGAGTGCTATATTCTTGAGTCCCTAAACGTCGTATGCCATGACTTGGGGAAGTGGTTCAAACAGTGGATATTGTTTGGTATCTAGTCACGTCAGTTAGACGGGCTGGCACCCGAGGTACCTCAAGGAGGTGACCTCGAGGGGCAAGTATTGAGGGTGATCGAATGACTTGAGGAGGTTCACTCGAACATGTAAGCAGTGAGTCGGCTAGGGTGACATTTGTCCTAGGTGAAGTTTTGTCCAAGTGTGCTAAGAGGGTTGGTGATAGTTCCCAACATTGCCTTGTTCTCAATCCTCCAAACCATGTCCCTGCGAAGTTTCCAAGAGGAGGTTGCTTGATAGGGCATGAAATCCCTTCCATGCCCTGCCAGGCATGGCCCCTCGCGGGTACCAAGCAACCCTACTCAACACACACACACACACACACACACACACACACACACACACACACACACACACACACACATATATATATATATATATATATATATATATATATTCATTAGACAAAGTACATAATACAACATTCTGTTTCTTATTACAATATATTGTCATTCGGGATACCTTTGTTCTTCGAGCTGGGTCATTCGAGCCAGGTTCGTTAGAGGCTCTTCGAGGTAGAGCGCTACAAGCTACTTGCTTTTGAAGAGCCCTCGAGGTGGGTTCTGTGAACCACTTGCATATAGAGTCTTCGAAGTGTGTTTGTGAGACATCTTTCTTTGTAAATAATAAACTCACTCGGCTAAATTAATCATCCATGTGAGGGGGGGACACCCCCTACATTTGCCCCTTTGTAGGGATATTTATTTATTTCATGAAGAAATATCTGTACGAAACTTCCGTTTGTCTATGATTTTCCTTCTTGGGGAAAATAAAGAAGTTTATTCAAATTTCACCCAAAGCACTTTGTTCCCCAAGGTAGACAAGGCCCCCAGGCATGCTTTATTAAATGCAGCTATCATTTTCATTTTGGTGCGTCACACGTGGCAGTGCCAGGGCGAGCGCATGCCGTCCGACGCGTCATTCACCAAATTATCATCATGGTAACCCTTGGTCTTTCGTAACCACGCGCGTTTGGCCAACACGCCAGCCACATAATTCTGAAACGCCATCATTGCACTTTTCCAATCGTCACCTTTCTATCGTCTTTTGGAACTTGTATTGCCCCTATAAAAGGGGACATACCTTTAGTCTAAACTCACCTCTGGGTTTAACAGTCTGAGTTCAAGCTTTTCTGTGAGAATTTATCAAAGAAATTCTTGCCTTCTTTAACTTCTTGACCCCCTTTTTTCATTATCTTCTATTCTCCTTTCTCTTATCTGATATGTCACCACTAAAGAGAACTCTTTCCGTCAGGGGTTCCTATCCTAGCACCCAGGCACGCTAGGCTTAGTGGGCATGGTACCATAATTCCCCTTACTTTGGGGAGAACGATCATATTTGGACGGCGACAGAGCGATTTCCCGGTGCTTTGGTGCCAACTGAGGAGACAAACTTGCTGATAGACGAAGGTGAAGATGCTAAAGACTTCACTTACATCCCCACCACTACTGTTACCCATTTCAGTATAAAGCGTGGTGATTTATCATATTCTAAGGTGGAATTTGAGGCATCCTCTGGTGCTAGTGAAGGGTTGGGCCTTTGGACGGAGTATATCCATGTAAAGTACTCTGTTTAACTGGATCTCCTAGGCTTATCTTGCTCCATATGGTTGGGTGATCTTACTTTGGATAAGAACAACACTGCTTTGCAATTATTGGTGTCCAGGTGGAACCACAGTTCACACACCTTTGTGTCTGCTTAGGGTGAATTAACTATTACCCTTGAGGATGTGTGCGAACTATTGGGATTAGAAGCTGTTAGATTTGCACCTTCTTCGAGGAGGCTATTTCTGGTGAGGAGAAAACTCTGAGGAACGAGTTAGAGGCCATTGTGAAGGATTGCATGGTCACTTACAATAAGTTCACCTACTCTAAGGTCATCAACTAATTTTATTTTATTAAAGAGAAGGCTGTCATTAGAGCCCGTGAGGCTGCTAGGGAGAACCCTCGAGGGAAAGAAGTTTTTGAGCAACCTCCAACTGGGAAAGGCTATGAGTCAAAAATTGAGCTAGCGGGGAATATATGGGTGATGATTTCGAAGGTATACCTTTCGAGTAAGCCCCATGATTGTCCTCGTAAGGACCTGATCAACCTGGCCGTTCGAATGACCTGTGGTGTAAAGATCCCTGTCGCAACCGTTGTTCTTGGATCTCTAAACACTTGGTTAGATCGTGTGTCTACAGATTCTGCTCGAAGTGTTGGTAGGTTCAATGTGTCTAACTATGCCAGTAATATTCTTTTGATGGCGTTCCTTTATGCTCATTTCAAGGATTATGCCCCCGCTGGGTATTTCCCCAGTTCACAGGATATGAGAGTCCCCCGTATTTATTGTTGGAAGAATAAGAGTGTGAAGAAACCTCTGTTAGATTTGATTGACCGATCTGAGCGATTCAATCCTCACCCTTATGTTAGGGTAAGATAATTTTTTACAAACAATTTCTTTGGTGAAGAGGAGGGTCCCATTGCTCCTATCGAAGAAGCTCTTGCCAAAAATTTCCCCGAGCACAGTGTTCCTCTATTGTTGATCCCTTACTATTTGCCTTCATATACCGAGTGGTCATCATTTTACTCTATTTATAGCCCCCATCGGATAGCCATGTAGTTTGGTTATGATCAAGGGCCCCCCTGTTAAGCCATTTCACTAGAGAAAATCCCACTAATTTTTTATTTTCTTGTTCGAATTTCCTCACATCTAATGTTATCGATTCGTGTGCCTATTATCCTGCTAACCCCGTAATCCCGAGCAAGAGAGCTCGAGGAGGAAGATCAGCGATGTGCATCAATGAGTTCTGGCAGAACCAATTGGTTCGTTTCTAAACTAACCTTCCCAGGGATCCCCGTTATCCCAAAGTTAAGAGATTTCCGCCCACTGAGTTGGGTTTGAGAAACTGTACCACCCAATCATCTATTTTTTCCCTCAGTACAACAAATACCAATGACCCCTTGAGCTACCTCTCTTAGCGCCTGTGGATCAGGCGATTGTGAAGAGAAAGAAAACCACTCAGCTTTCCATTCTTTCGACCAATGTTGCCCCTGGTCCTTTGAGGCCGGTTGGAAGGACCGAATATCCTCGTGCTGCCTCAATGGGAGAAACAGTTAGGGCCACTAGGAAGGCGCCTATGAAGAAACTTAAAACCATTCCACCACCTCCATCAGTCTCTACTCCTGACCCAAAGATTTCCAAAGCAGTGAGCCAGATGGTGGATCATTTTTTCCAGACTTGGGAACATTTTAGTGAAGAAGACTGGGCTTTTATGTCAACCGAGATGCCTTCTCATGGGTTTTCTTATGACCCCCAATCTTCTGAGGGTGGTAAGAAGAGGAAAGAAATTATCCCCCTCAAGCTTGTGATGGAGGAGTCGAGCGGGTCCAGTGAGGAGGAGTTTGCTTAGGAGCATTTGTCTGGTGGAGATGTTGATGAAGATGATGAGGAAGAAAAGGAGGAAAAGGAAGAAGAAGAAGGCGAGGAAGAGGAAGAGGAGGAAGAGACTGCCTTAGTACGTAGACGTAGGTTGAGGGTGATGGTTTCTTCCTCGAAACCTGCCTCGCCCCCCCAAGATTATGAAATCGCTGAGGATGTGATGGAAGAAGAGGTAAGTCTCTTACTCTAAATGTGCTCCTTTTATTAATTCTTTCTCATGTTGATGTCCTCAGTCTGTTGTAACTTGCTCTTTTTCTTCTTTCGGATTGGTGTGCAAGTTGATGCTCGTGATGGTGCTGAGGAAAATCTCCCTCTCGAAACAACTGCACCTACTGTTTCTCAGGTAGTCTCCCATTTCCCCTAGAGGCAGTTGTATCTAATACTTCATCTAGTGGCGGCTATTCCCCTGACCTTTATTTTTTATGCGAGCAGGCTGGCCTTGAGAGGGGTGTGCCTTCGGCGAAAGTTATTGAAGCTGTGCCTGTACCTGTTGTTACTGTGACCTCGATGCCTGTGGTAAGATTTTATTTTTTGCACTTATCTCCCCCTTTTATTGATCCCTCGATTGTTCTGATTCAATTTTATCTTTTCCTCCTTCTTTAGGCTCCGACGCCCGTTTCAACCGTTCCTGTGGTGCCTCCACCTTTGAACAATCAAATGCTTGTTACTTTATTCGGGCCTTCGATTTCAAACCCAGAAGGTGTTGAGCCAGCTGCAGTTGCCCAAGGCGAAGGTGAATAAGAACATGTTATTAAAATGGTGGAGAATAAGAAGGAGCAGGTTGCTGAGGTTGGGGAGAATGTGATTGCCCCTCAAAGTCATCACACACACGTATATTACCAAGATCTCACCCATGAATCCAACTATTCACATCATCACACACACGCATTCAGAACACACATATACACCACTTTTAAAGCACCCACACACGCATGCTTTTAGAGCACTTATGGGTGCACACTTTTAGAGAACACTCATACTCACACTTCCTGGGTGCTCGTAAGATATTTATATGTCCACCCCCCGGTGTAAAATGCCTCGGCTTCTGAAGGACAATCATTATTTGGGCCTAATTAAAGCATTTACACATCTTTGAGGTCTAAATTAAAGTTTCTTAATAATTATGTGTACCCCATATAAGCATTGATTAATTAGCATAAAACGAACTTATATATAAAGAAAATAGAGAACAATTGGGGTGACTAACACCTTCTCCACTCATAACCCGGTCCCCAAACCTACATCTTGAATCGTTGGTTTCATACACGCCCATCATAGCCTTAGGATGAGCCCGTAAGGGATTGGCTTACCTCTTTTTTTGTATTTAAATAAAACAAAATTAAGACTCTGATTAACCCCGTGCACCCACGTTTACACCTAAATGAAAACTGAATATGGTAAACGAACGCTCCAAGGTCACACCAAACTAAAATCAACTATTGCCATTATCAGCGAGTGATTAAGCGGATTGCATGCCCACAATACCACCGTACGCTAGCGGTGAGAGAACTTATTCTCTCTAGTGTATTGAATTATCTTTATTTGCTTTATTATATATGTTTATTTTCGTACAGCTCTATAAACTTCTCACATTTAGTATAAGAATTAAGTAGATACCTTGTTTTTAGACACCGAAGGATGTAGATGCTTTCCTTAGATCCCCCATTTATTGTGTTTATAAATGTAATACTCCGTATTTTATGACTTTAAATTTAGGGATTTATTAAATTTAATTGAGATAGATTAATTTAATATTAATCCAAAAATTTGTTTTAAATATTTACTAGCGTGACGAGAGTTAGTAATTATTGAAAAATTATTGGTTTGTTAAATATTACATATTGAGTAGAGTAATATGTAGAATTGAAATTATTAAAATTGTCACGAGTGGATAAAATGACAATTATGAAAATTTAAGTCGGGACGCGCCTGTGTCGTGTCAGGACTAAATTGTTATTATTTAAAGTGAATAAATTATAAATTGCCCGTACGATCACTTTGAGTGCACCAAAGTTTTCGAAAGGGTCGAGATAGTCATAAAAGTATACCCGAAGGTTTAGTTTGGGTCTCGGGGCATTTTTAGGCATAATTGGCATCCCGGGAGGGTATCTTAGACATTTTGTATTTTTGGGTAATTAAACCCACGAATTTACCAAGGTTATATCATCTTCTAGGAGTTGTCATCTAGGGTTAACAAAAATAAAACCAAAGAATGGCCATTGGAACAGAAGTGGGAAAGCTTTCCAAGGAGTTCAAAGCCAAAAACTCCACCGTTTGCACCGCCACCACCGCCGAATCGTAGATCGCGCGACGGGGAACACAACCACACAACTTTCTTTGACAAATCAGAAACTAAATTTTCAGGCAAGTATTTATCTTTCTTTATTTTTAGTTAATGTCTCAATTATGTTAGTGTAGGGATGTTTAGAACTTGTTTCATGAAAGAAAGTGCAGTTTGGAGACTAGAATTCACATATCGTAGGAGAAGTAATCAAATTCTAGACATCTAATTCATATGTAAAGGATACACCACGAAATTTCATGGATTCAGAAGTAGAAAATCTGGAAAAGAATTAGAAGAATTGAAATTTAAAGAAAAGATTAGGGTTCTTGAAGTCTATGTAGATTTTACCCCTTTAAATTGTTATACTTAATGAAAACTCACATATTTTACGTAGAAAATCATATAGTTGGGTATATAGTGTTTGTAGTATCATTTGTTGGGAGTTTGGGAATCATATATGGAGATTTGGTTGAGGTTGGAGATGGATTTCCATAAATGGGTTAACGCAGTTTTCGCCATAGCTGCTTGATCGATCGATCGACCCAAGAACATCAATTGATCGATGATCGATCGATCGACCCCCTTCCCCCGATCGATCGACCCCTCCTAGAAAACTGCATATTCCTCTTATTATGGTTTATTCCGATTAAAATGCGTAGTAACCCTTGAGTATTATTGTTAGAACATTTTGGGATATAAATAGGACCAATAGGGTTTTAGTAAACTCCAATAAGTGAGAATTTAATGTAAGATGAAATTAAGGGTTAACGGGGAGTGATTTACACATATGTAATTATGTGAACGTTTAAATAAAAGATTGAGACTCGTTAGGAAGTTAGACTAGAAAGTAAGTGAGAGTACCTATTGAAATTGTACTTAGTGAGATAGAATACTTCGAGAGATATGAAGTAAGTATGGAATAACCTATGAATGAAAATAAAAGAGACGAGTCTGTTATACGGGATAAACGAGTAAAATGTATTAAGAATGGATAATTATAATTATGGGTCGTGGGTGCACCTAATTGAGAAATGTGAATAGTGATATATATATATATATATATATATATATATATATATATATATATATATATATATATATATATATATGATTGTGTGATTGTGCATATATTATATATATGTGTAAAAATCATACCCGAGCAACTTGCTATCACGAGGGATAACGACTTGTACCCTAGAACATAGGATTCCTTGGTACAGGCTATCTAATTGATAGTCAGACGGTCCTAAGAGACGTAAGGGTATGTGCTGACCTTTTAGTGACCTGGAACTATGCTTCACCTCCATTTGTTTATGTTTTTTGTTAATACAGTTCGAGAGTGATTCCGAACTAGTATTTCCCTTAGTACGAGTGACACGGGGACTTGATAGCAGAGTATGCCAGCACCATAAAGCTTATGTGGGGTGCCGATAGTATATATATTATATGAGTGGCTAATATAGATATGTATACTTAAGTATGTGAACGTTCTACTGTGCATAAAGGTGGTTAAGTAATGAATAAATACTCCGATTTTATCATTAAGTGTTTGAGAATTTTGTGACAACACTGGAATAATTTAAAATGAAATGAGATAGATGTGAGAACTTTAATTTTCGAAATTAATTATCCTAGCCATAGTTATTGTTGGCATGAAATCTTATTGGAAAGATAAGTAAAAATAAACTTTTGGGGTTAATAGTGCGGTAAGCGTGCACACTAGATGAGAGGTGAGAATTTCTCAAGAGAGTGTGGCATACTAATATGATTGTTACATTAGCCGGTAAGCATTTTAAATACTTGCTAAACTAAATTTAAACTGTTTTACAATCGGGCTCTGACCCGTTTCCTGTTATCTCTTCTCTCTTGTATATATATATATATATATATGTATATACCACAGGTGCCCAGCCACAGGGGCGTCATGCTTAGGTTCTTTGAACTGGACGTGTTGCACCTTATGTGGGAGTTGCAGGCCATTTTCTTAGCCGACCTCGTTGTTGATTCCACTCTTATTTCAGTTCTAATTAGTTGGGCATGTGTCGCCCGTTTCCTTATTCAGTTGGATTTGTCAGAGATTATGTTCATTTATCTTTAGTACTTTTACTCTTTGGGATTTGATTTCTGTCAGGATGGTTTTCCTTTGTAGTTTTAAAGTTGGTATTGGTTTATCTTAATGATTAAAGTCACGGGTGTTATTTCCAGTCTTAATAATTATGTGATTCTTAAACTATTACTTATTAAAGGTTTTCATAATTGGATTTAATAAAATGGAAATAATGTTTTAAATGGTTTTGACACTTAGGGTCCGTTTGATAGAAAACTGGGAAAATGCAAATGATTCCAGGGCAAACAATTCCAAAGCAAATGAAGATTTTCCAACTTGTGTCTGTTTGATACAAGTTGGAAAATCATCAATTTTCCACATTTTCTATCAAACGCAAAAGTTGGAAAATAGATATAAATGTGAAAAATTTATTTATGGAATATATATATATATATATATATATATTATATTATATTATATAATTATTTATGGAATATATGAATATATATTATTATATTGAATATACTAAATATATATTATTTGCAGAAAATATTTATTGGAATATATGAATATATATTATATTATATATTGAATATACTAAATATATATTATTTGCAGAATATATCCATATATTATATATATTCAGTATATATATATAATATATGTGTATATTCTATAACTAATATTATATATTGAATATACTAAATATATATTATTTACAGAATATATCCATATATTATATAATTCATCATATATGTAATATATGTGTATATTCTGTAAATAATATATATTCAGTATATATATAATATATATACGAAATATAAATATATATTAAAATATATGAATTATATAAATTATATAAATGTACGAAATATATAAATATATGAAATATATATAAATATACGAAATATACGCAATATACATATATGTGCTAAAATATATAAAATATACGAATATATATATATATATATATATATATATATATATATATATATATATATATATATATAGAGTTTACAAAAAAAAAATTGGTTTTGAGTGATTTGTCACCCAAAGGTGGCAAACGAAAACCTGCCCCCCCAAAGAATTGAATTCCACCCTAGGGTGGCAAATTGTGTTTAAGAGGTGTTGTACATAGAAAACAAATTCCAAGGCAAATGAAGGCTATCAAACAACCTAAAAGCTGGAAAAGACGAATTTTTCAACTTTTCTGAATTTGCCCTGGAATTGAGACGCTATCAAACGGACCCTTAGCTTAATTATTTAGGATGTTTAAATTGGAAAGTTTATTTTATGACAATGATGCTAAGAATGAACCAACCGTTCACCTTGATTATAATTTAACAAATGACTGATCACCCGATATTTAATTAGGTGGGGTGTTACAATAAACTAGATACCTTTCAACACATATATGATTTCGAAGGACCTCACATAAAATAAACATCATATCATGTAAATACAAATTCCCATTTGCATCACGTACTCATATTATTTAAATCCTACACCGGTGAGGCCAAAGGGGCTAGACAAAAGTCTGGTCACCAATGAATATTATCGCTATTTTACTCCACCCATCTGGTATATCGAACGGTTTCTCTCTTGGTTCCAATTTGAAACTCATTCAATATCAGGGCATATCTAATAGGATTTCAAAGCTAAGATGGAAGCCCCGCGTCAATACCCTCAGAGTCAGTCGGTCATATTATCGATCAATTTGATTCTTAGATGGGTAAAACATTGTTGAGACAAATATACACAATTTTGGAAAGCGAAAGGAAAATAAAAAGACACACACACATATATATAGTTCTCTACCTTATATTAGTATTGCTTCGTATTAAAGAGTACTTGGGTGAAATGGCATCAGAGTACCTTAAAGGTCAATTGGCTCGACTGTGAACTAGCTTTAACCGAGTCATATCGCTTTTATGCATATAGAGAACAAATAACAGATAACACCTATTTGCACAGAAAAACCAGTTTCTTGTATTCTGACATACCTTTTCAATTGTCAGATAGTTGGAGGCTGCACAATGCTTTGCTAGATTCTAAGTTGACTATGACCACCTTTTAATGAGAGGATAAATTGTACAATTCATACGGCTTTGTCAAAACAGAGTTTCCATACGTTGGATTCCACCAACTAATTTTATTTAGGGAAGACTAGGCTATTGCCCGACCTCAGGTCTTCGTGTTAAAAAAAAGAACTTATTACACCCGAATACAATACGAACTCTATCTGATTTTCACACTAAAATACACTACCAAATAAAAAACCAGAATAAAAACAAATATTGTACGTAATGCGGGAAATAAAAAAGATATACAAAAAAAGAACATACATGCATACGTTCTCTTTGTGAGTCCATTTAGTCGTTCTTTCCTTATTTGATAAAAAAGGCATGACGAAGATTTAAAGATTTTACTCCACCCCAAAATTCCTTTTGACTAATACCCTATGTCTCTGGGTCAGAGCACTTTGTGGTTGTGTAATCCTCCGTAACAAAATTTGCCCCCATAATCACCAACTTTGTCACGTAAACAACACCATATCTACCAAAGAAGATCAAGAACATGTTATATGCTAGATGGCAGAAAATATAATCCCATGTTATATGCTAGATGGCAGAAAATATAGAGTGGAATATGAATTCCTACCATATATATGCTTTAAATGTGGCAAAATTGGACACAAAATTGAGTTCTGCCCACTACACGCACCTAAACAGGCTTCAATGGAAACATCGGAGAAACTGACGACCGGAAACCATGGTGCGCCGGACAGGCCTGTTGATTTTGGCTCTCCTATTTTTTTCAGTTTTGGTTTATTTACAAATTTGCCATTTTGGCTCAAATCTATAAATACAAGTGTTATTTCTAGGTTTTGAGAGAGGACAAGTTTGAGAGTTATTTTGTGAGTTATCAAAGCTAAAGAGTGATAGAGCTCCCATTTGAGGGGTGAGTTCTTGTGAGGTTGTGAGTGACTTTCTAAGAGAGATAAATTGTGTGTGTGTATAACCTTTGGGTTCCTCCATTTATCTATAGAAAGAAGAAATCCTCCTTGGTGGATGTAGCCCAAATTTGGGTGAACCACGGTATATCGTTGTTGTTTTGCTTTGATGATTGCTTGTATGTTCTTATTGTCTCTTCATTGATGCTTGGTTGAATTGATTGGGAGTTTGCACACTAGTTCATTTTGGGAACAAGGTCTTGGGTGTTTTCCGCACACCAAGTGTTTGATAAAATTCCCGAGTGAGTTTTATCGTCTTGGTCGCTAGAGATAGTCTTGCTTTAGCGCAACAAGTGGTATCAGAGCTTTGGTTGCATTGTTTGCCCGGTATTTTTGGTTCGAGGTTGAATCAATTTTGGCAATTTTGGCATAGCTTTTGCTTTTGTTCCAAATGACGGAAAATGTGGAGAGTACTCGAGAATCAACCTCTACGAGCGGAGTCTCTAAGAGATGGGATCCGAGTTATGGATCAAGTGGCTCAATGAAGACGGACATGAAGGCTTTTGATGAGAAGATCAATTTCGGGTTATGGCAAAGACGAATGCGAGGCGTTCTTGTCCAACAGAGGTTGCAATTAGCATTGTTGGGGGTAGAGGGACGATCGGTAGGCATGACCGATGCCGAGTGGATTGACATTGATCAAAGAGCGGCTTCGTGTATTGAGATGCTTATCACGGATGATGTGTTGAATAACGTGATAGCGGAGACCACGGCTAAAGGCATGTGGGATAAGCTTGAAGAGATTTATTTGGGAAAGTCGTTGTCAAATAAATTGTTCCTCAAGAAGAAACTCTTCAAGCTTGAGATGAAGGAGGGTGAGGATATGATGAAGCATATCAACGTTTTTAATGCCTTGATAAATGACTTGAACCGGATAGACGTTCAATTCATTGAGGAGGATCGAGCATTGTTGTTGCTTGCATCATTACCCGATTCATACGAGCATTTTGTGACCACGCTCATGTTTGGGAAGTCTACGCTCCGGTGCAACGAGGTTGTGCAAGATATTCAATCTCATGTCACGATGAGAAAGAAGGAAGGTGGAGGTGACGGGTATTCCCATAATGAAGGCCTTATGGCGAGAGACGGAGGTGGGCAAAATGGTGGGAGGAACTCCAACCGGGGATTTAATGACGGTAGTAGGTCTAGATCGAGAGGCGTTGGTGGTAAAGGGCCGAAATGCTACAAGTGCCGGGAATGGGGTCATATGATCCGAGAATGTCCTTTGTGGAACGACAAGGTTAAGGGCAAGGTTGATTCCGAGAGGGCAACGGTAGCGAGTGCGAATTATGAAGATGAACTTGGAGAACTTCTCACAATCTCCAAGGTTAACTCTCTTTCCCAAGATGATTGGATATTAGATTCGGGATCGTCGGATCACGTTTGCTCCAAAAGGGAATATTTTGAGACTTTCACAGAAAATGGAAAAGGTTCCATGTCTTTGGCTAACGGAGAGAAGGTTTCCGTTGAGGGTGTCGGGACGGTGAAACTCAAGATGTTCGATGGGGTGGAACGCACTTTGGGTGGCGTGGTCTATGTCCCAAAGTTGCGAAAGAATTTGATATCCATTAGCCGTTTGGATTCCAAGGGTTGCCGGGTGTCGGTGGCGGGTGGAGTCTTGAAAGTCACACGCGGTTGTATGGTCCTAGTGAGGGGAGAGGAGAGAGAGGGGTTGTATCGTCTAAATGAAACTTCGAGGAAGATTGGGAAGCGGTGTGCACAAGTGATCGAACGTTCGAGGCATGTCTCGTTTGTGAACAAAGCGGAGACATTGGGTGCTAGCTTTCCAAGAGTAGACGGTAGTGATAGGAGAATACCTACTCGTGGAGGGGATGGATCGAAGTCCCCCTCCAGGGCCAACGGGTGATGTTGACCCGGTTTAGTTGCACACATGCATTGGCCGATTCGAATCGAGGAGGTGTAGGACTGTGATGGATTCGAGGTGTGTGTAGCTAGTTCAAGGAAGGTCGATGAGTTATTGTTTGCGAGCATTGGCAAACGGGAGTTTTTCGTGACAAAGACTTTGTATATCTTTCGAGGGTGAGATTTGGAGGGTTTGAGAGGTGAGGAATTTTCCCTCTCATCCGTGGTTATTTCTCAAGGTGGAAGATGGTGTTGATGTGTTTGAATGTTTCGTGTAAAGAAGGTGTATGCTATATGTATTGTGTGGGGGTGTACTCACCGGGTTACATGAGGAGCGAGCTTCACCGTATGGTTACATGGGAAGCATTCAGGGGAGTTCTTAGTTTAGAACTTGGTTCCTCGGCGGGTGGAGTCGTTTGGAGTCTTGGAGTGAAGACTTGCGGTATCTCACTTCATGGTTGAAGTTTGAGGTGGCTTAGCGTCGGGTGGAGCGTATTGGCTTGTTAGATGTCGGGATGATCTTAGAGCGGATTTGATGTTTACATTCCGAGTTCGATTGGATCGTGAGGATCGCCTGGGGGAATCGCATTAGCTTGGTAGATGGTGGGACAGTCTTCAAGCGGGTTCAATTTCAGCATTCTAGAGATTGGTTGGATCGTCAGGATCGCCAAGGTGGAGTTTGTTGATTTTGGCTCTCCTATTTTTTTCAGTTTTGGTTTATTTACAAATTTGCCATTTTGGCTCAAATCTATAAATACAAGTGTTATTTCTAGGTTTTGAGAGAGGACAAGTTTGAGAGCTATTTTGTGAGTTATCAAAGCTAAAGAGTGATAGAGCTCCCATTTGAGGGGTGAGTTCTTGTGAGGTTGTGAGTGACTTTCTAAGAGAGATAAATTGTGTGTGTGTATAACCTTTGGGTTCCTCCATTTATCTATAGAAAGAAGAAATCCTCCTTGGTGGATGTAGCCCAAATTTGGGTGAACCACGGTATATCGTTGTTGTTTTGCTTTGATGATTGCTTGTATGTTCTTATTGTCTCTTCATTGATGCTTGGTTGAATTGATTGGGAGTTTGCACACTAGTTCATTTTGGGAACAAGGTCTTGGGTGTTTTCCGCACACCAAGTGTTTGATAAAATTCCCGAGTGAGTTTTATCGTCTTGGTCGCTAGAGATAGTCTTGCTTTAGCGCAACAAGGCCTGCTGATAACGGATACGCACAAAGAAATACAAGTGGGGAAAATCATGATAGCAACCTTGCTGACGTGGATAAAAATCAAGAACAGTTTGGCCCATGGATGTTAGTGCAACGAAATAGGAAATATGGGTACGAGAGGAACAAAGTAAGTTCAAATGGAACTAAGGACAATTTTGGAAGAAACAACAACAGGTTCGCTGCTCTCCGCAGTGATGGAAATGACAGGGTACAGTATCAAAATGTTAGACCAAATGGGAAAGAAAACGCGGGTACAAAAAATATGCAATGGAAGGGAAACGGGGCGCCATCTGTGGCCAACAACAGTACAACATTTAATGGAAGTGACGTAAGGAAATTAAATGGAAAGACTGGCTTAACTCGTGAACCGATACCCAAGAGGAAAGTAGTAAACAACTACACGCCACCGGCACAGGATAATCATGTGTCCAAAGTAGGTCTGACGACAAACAGTAGCCTTAGGAGAAACCACTCAATCTCGTCCACTAGTCTCAACCCTGACAATCCTTTGTCAACAACTGAGATGGATAGCCGTAAGGTTGGCGTTCTCCACAAGATATGTGACCCACCGCCTGTGGTAACACAGAAACAAAGTGGAAAAAATTTAAATAGCAACAATACAGCCATTGATACCACTGACGCCCAGGAACGTACAACTACAAACCAAACCAAAAATGATCCTCCCATTTCCTCTCGCCTTCTTAGGGGATGTGCAAATACAAAACCTAATTCTGACAGAGGAGGAAGTCTTAACCAATTTGGTAAAGAATGTGGAGGAAGCAGTCATCTTCTAGGTGAATTGGAAAATAGCCAAAACCAAGGTCATAATCAACACCTTGGAACAGGAATGGGGAACCGGGAAGATATTCACAGCGATTGTAGAGGAGAAGCACAGAGACATGCAGGCACATCAAGAAATTGCTAATTCGTGTATGTGGAAGATCAGTGACATAGACTCCCTCATCCAAAATACTCCGTCAATGATTGCTATTATATGGAACTGTCGTGGGGCTGGTAAACCTCTCTTTAAACCTACTATTAGGGAACAGAAAAGGATTTATAATCCTGATATTGTTGTTATTCTTGAAACTCAAATGCCTAGTGGGAATCTGGTTGGGTTTTTCGACAGTCTTGGGATCGCTAATAGGGAAGTTTCTGAACCTGAGGGTAGATCTGGGGGTATCTGGGTTACTTGGAACCCAAACTCTATTACCATGGAGACCCTCTCCATTACTAAACAAGCCATTCATCTGTTGGTTACCAAAAATAACTATGAGGAGTGGGTCTTTTCTGCGATATATGCGAGCCCTATTCCGCGTCTGCGCAAAAAATTGTGGGATAACCTAATTGATATTTTGAGAATATTAATCTGCCGTGGTTGGTGGAGGGTGATTTCAATGACCACGTGGATGAGTCTGAGAAGAGATGCTTTGGGAAACAAAAGCAGGATAAAAAGACCAACAGCTTCCTGGAGAATATGAATAAATGTTAGCTTACTGATATGGGATGTTCGGGACCTAAGTTGACTTGGACCAACAACAGGAAGGGTTTAGCTAACACCCTCATCTGGCTGGATAGAGGTTTGGCCAATGCGGAGTGGAACCTTAGTCATCCTGATGCGAGCGTTGAGAACATTCCCCGGACCGCATCCGACCACTGCCCTATAATCATCAGAACAGAAGGTATGTCTAAACATTGCACCTTACCTAAGCCGTTTAGATTTCTTGCTTGCTGGTTTGACAGGGACGATTTCAATAATATTGTTAACTGTAATTGGGTCAATAATGCGAATTTATTTACGAATGTTCAGTTATGCACTAAAAATATTAAAAATTGGAATGAAAACATTTTTGGTAACATTTTTAAAAATAAAAAGCGTACACTTAGACGTCTAAGTGGCATCCAGAAGGCCCAAGAGAGGTGTTATTCCCATAACCTTACCATACTTGAAAACAATCTTCGGACTGAGTTTAACACACTTCTTAAACATGAGGAAAGCTTATGGAAACAAAAGTCGAGAATCCAGTGGATTAATGAAGGTGATAGGAATACAAATTTTTTTCATACATCTACTATTATTAGGAGAAGGAGGAACTATATTAAAAAACTTAATATTAATGGGAATTGAATTGATAATGATGAGATCATCTCTAATCATATAAACCAATACTATAAGGATTTATTCAAAGCTGAATTTAATTATGATATTCAAAGTCAATTGCGTAATTTGGATATATTGAGATTAGTGGAGGATGACAACATGTTCTTAACTTCCCCAATTTCATTGGGGGAGGTTAAGAAAGCTACTTTTAGTATGAAAGCTCTTAAAGCTCCTGGACCGGATGGTGTCCAGCCGATCTTCTACCAACATTTTTGGAAAACAGTTGCGACAAACATTTTCGACTTTTGCCAAAAATGTTTTAGGGAGAAGTATTTTCCTAAAGAATTTAATAACAACTTTATTACCCTTATTCCTAAAGTGGATAATCCTGAAAATATATCCCAGTTTAGACCTATTACACTTTGCAATGTTTCTTATAAAATCATCGCCAAAATTATTATTGATAGACTTAGACCGATTCTTAGCCGTAACATTAGCCCCCACCAAGCGAGTTTTCTCCCTGGGAGACAAGCTTCTGATAATGTTAGTGTCACCCAGGAAATTATCCACACGTTAATGAAAACTAAAGGTAACCTGGGGGGTTACATTATAAAAATTGACTTGGAAAAAGCCTATGATAGAGTGGATTGGGACTTTCTGGAGGGAGTCCTAATCTGGTTCAATATTGACAAAGATTTATGCAGCCTAATCATGAGTTGTGTCAAAAATACTACTACGCCTATTTTATGGAATGGCGCCCCCCTCCCTAGTTTCAATCCGACTAGAGGCCTCAGACAGGGAGACCCGCTCTCCCCCTATCTATTCGTTATGTGCATGGAATATTTGTCTTCTATGATATTAGATAAAGTTAAATGTAATAAGTGGTTGGGTATTAGGGCCTCACCTGGAGGTCCCCGCATTACTCACCTGCTGTTTGCTGATGACATCATTCTTTTCACTGAAAATGATAAACTTTCATGTCAAATGGTCAGTGATACTCTCGAGGAATTCTGTCATGTTTCTGGGCAAAAAATAAGTTATTCTAAATCTAAAATCTTTGCGTCCCCAAATTTATCCAAGGGGGAGGCACTAAACATTAGTCATTTGCTGGGCATGAGTCTTAATAATGATCTAGGAACTTATCTTGGTAATAGATTAATCCATGGTAGAAAAAAGGAATCCCACTTTAAAGACATCGTTAACAAGATCCAAAAAAGACTTTCGGGTTGGAAATCCAAATTACTATCCCTAGCAGGTAGAAAAACGCTCATCCAAACTGTTACATCTACCATCCCAAACTATAATATGCAGAACATCATGCTTCCGGTTAAGACTTGTAATGAGATTGATAGACTTAATAGAAACTTCCTATGGGGAACTAATGATAATGAAAAGGGTAAAGTACACATTGTTAGCTGGAATAAAGTGTGTAGCCCCAGAGTTAACGGAGGTCTGGGCCTAAGAAAGAGTACGTTAAATAACCATGCTAATGTCATGAAATTGGGTTGGAAAATTGTGAACAACGACAAGTCTATATGGGCGGATGTTTTAAGAAATAAATATAAAATTAACCAAAACCCTAGAATGTGGAAGAAATGTAATAAGTCATCACATACTTGGAAAAGTATTTTTAAATGTCGTGAAACTCTTGTGAAAAATATCAAACGGAATGTCGGGAATAGTAGAAGTATTAACATACTTAATGATTGGTGGGTTGGAAAGTGTGTTATTAACCCTGTGGAACAACCGGGAAATTGTATTAATGAAAATGTTGACACGCTTATTGGCGAAGACGGGAAATGGAATGGTAATATGATTGATAATAAGTTTAACTCTAACATTAAGAACGATATTTTAAATATCCCTCTCCCCCGTATTGGTCATCGTGAAGACAAGCCATCTTGGTCATTAAGTAAGAAGGGTGAGTTCACAATTGGAACGTGCTATCATTACCTTGCTACAAAAAATTTGGAAAACCAACCTTGGGAAGTTTGGAGAAAGTTGTGGAAATTAAATGTCCCGCCAAAGTTATGTACGTTTTTGTGGACCTTACTCCATGGTAAAATACTTACAAATGCGCAACGTGTGAGAAGATGCTTTACAACAAATGGGGACTGCCCACGGTGTGGACTGCTTGAGGACACTGAACACCTGTTTAGGGACTGCAATCACACTAGGGAGATTTGGCACATACTTGGTTTCGACCACTCCTTTGATCTTAACCAAGCAGGTAATGTTAATGATTGGATTAACTGTAACATTTGGGGTGACTCAAATAATAAAAGGTACATTGCATTCATTAGTACTTTATGGTATATTTGGAAATCTAGAAATAACTACATTTTTAATAATATTGACGAGTCTCCACAAACAGTTGCCCGCATTGTTATGAACTTTACAAAAATGCTTTCGAAGCATGTATTTCCAAGCGGGCAAAGGCTTGTGGGGAAAACTACAATATACTAACTTCTGAACTGTTTGCCGTTACAGGTCGATACATCATTCATACGGACGGTGGTTTTGACCATGGGAGTGGTATGGGCTCATTCGGTGGATTGGTTAGAAATGAAGATGGTGATTGGATCCTTGGCTTTACCGGGAAACTCCAAGGTACCGCCAGCCCGCTGCGGGCGGAACTAGAAGGGATCTTCCATGGATTGAATCTTGCACTAAGAAAGAAATGGAGGAATGTATGTCTGAAGAATGATTGTCTGGATGCCATAAACCTCATCAACCAAGAGAATACCCAAAATCACAGCTTGGCCAACATTATCGAAGACTGCAAGGAGCTGATAAAAGACTTGAAAATCAATATCGTGCACATCCCAAGAGCTAGAAATTTTATGGCGGATTCTATGGTAAAAGTTGCGAGGGATATGGATGAAATATATAAGGAGTATGACGAAGCACCGGAAGAATTCCTGAGGATGCTAGATGAAGAGATGAAGGAAGATGGGTTATAGGTTGTGTAGAATGTTGTTCTTTGTTGTTGGTTCTTAATTTCCTGTTTTCACCAAAAAAAAAAAATTAGGTCATATAATAGGTACATGGGCTCACCAACTCTTAGAATTTAATATAGAATGAACTCTAGGCACTAAATATGGATAACTTTCACTTTCGAGAGGCACAAGGGGATCCTGAAGTCAATCATAGAAACTCCCGTATAACCAACCTTGTGATCCCCCTGTTGATGAATTTTAATTATGCAAAAAATATTAACAGATGATTGGATTTAAGACGTAATGAACTACTATCTTTAAGGTGTTATTTGTTCCCACTCGTACAGAGTTTGCTAACGGGTCTAGGCAAATTACCTCCAAGATACAACAAATCCACAAGTTTATTCAAGTAGCAAACTTGAAGAATAACCCAGAACACTCTATGAAATTGGTAAGAAGAAATAATAGAGAGAGAGAGAATTTTTGGAATTAATTATGACAGGATTTTGCCTTCTATTTATAGCCTCTTGTGGTGTCTGTTCATGAACAGACACCACATCCAAAGGTCATTTAATCACGGACTTTGGATATATAACTATATTTTGAACGTTCTAGATTTGAACTAAAAAGGTGCGGCTGTACGGATTAATACTTAACGAAGTGGCGCCAAAATCCGACGGTTCAGATCCACTCGCGCTATAATTATGTGTCATTTATTATGGATTTAATCTGGACCGTTTGATCTTTTGACCTTGTCAAAAATCAAATGCTCCTACTGCTCCTCGCGACGATGCGTAAGTGCAAAGTGCGCCTCTAAAGCCTTCAAAGCGCCCTAAACGTCCAATCGCACTTTCGCACACGCGCGCGTGTGCGGATGGTGCAAAGCACCATCCTTGGACCTAAGGTGTACACTAGTAGCATACACTTCAATGCGCACAAGTAATTTCTTATGACACAAGAGCATTTATTAACCCACTAACTTTTTCACACTTTTTCAATGTGGGACTTTGGTTTTCCCACTTCCCTTTGTCTTTTCTTATTCCAACTAATTAATGGTTTTAACCTTTCATTTTCTCTAACCATTAATACCCATTAATATTAAAATCATCCAATAATCCCCCACTAGATTTTAATATTAATGCAATTTCTTTTTATGATATGCTCATGCATACAAGGAGGTATCTTTCGATTTAAACCTTCAGTTAGTGAATATATATCAAAGTTCTAATAAGATAATGGTGTGCCATGCATTAAACCTTGTCTTATTATTTAGAACCGGATATATATCACACATGAGATATCCCAATCTCTACGAGATGTTCAATATATTTTTAGCACTATTATGGCCATGTGCACTATCTTGGCTTCATGATTATTTACAAGAATAAATCCAAAATCTTGCTAGAAGCGGCACCACTTCCTATATTCATATAGGTGAAGTTCTCTTGCATGTCCTTGCTACTTTAGACAACGAAATTCATTAAGAGTTAAACTCATCCTCTTGACGTAGCAATATGCACTGAACATCCTAGAAGGGACATGAAATTGAATAAATTTCAGTGCAAAAACTAATCACTTACCAGTAACTTGTTATTACCCATTAAACTTTGGAATAGTGGTAATGCTATTACAAATTTGGGTTACCATTACTGGAGACTATTGAAAAAATGGTTTTAGTCCCATTCCACTAGATGTGTCCTTTACCAAATCTCTAGAAAGTCCTTTGGTAAGAGGGTCAACTAGATTCTTATTTGTTCGAACATATATAATATTAATAACTCCATAACTTATTAATTGTTTGGCATATTCATGTCTTAAACTTATGTGTCTAGGTTTTCCATTATATACTTTGTTATCCGCTCTAGACAATGTAGCTTCACTATCACAATATAAAGAAAGAGATGGCATTGGTTTTGGCCATAACTTTATGTACAATAATAAATTTTTTAGCCACTCTGCTTCTTTTTCGGCTGCTGCCAGTGCTGTAAACTCAGGTTCCATTGTTGAATGTGTAATGCAAGTTTGTTTCTTGGATGCCCAAGATACCGCCCCACCCGCTAAGGTGAATATCCATCCAGATGTGGATTTATTATCACTTGCACTAGTTATCCAACTAGCATCAGAGTATTCTTCAAGAACTGCAGGAAAGTCATAATAAAATAGACCTAATTCTTTGGTCTTCTTGAGGTAACAAAAAATCCTCCCAATTGCTTTCCAATGATCCACACTTGGATTATTAGTGTATCTTGACATTTTACCTACTGCAAATGCAATATCTGGCCTTGTACAATGCATCGCATACATTAAACTTCCAATTGCACTAGTATATTCAAGTTGTGCAACTGCTATGCCGGAATTTTCTAATAATTTTATACTAGAATCATATGGGGTATTTACTTCTTTTATTTTCAAGTGATTAAATTTGTGAATAACTTTGTCAATGTGAAGAGTGTGTGTGCTCGCGTTCAAATGATCAAGTTATATATAAAACCCTTATAACACAAACAAACACTAAACATGCAGCAGTATGTGATTGAATAAATTGATAATCTACGCAGGAACATTCAAACACATACAATTAAGGAAAAATCCCCCTCAGGGGCAAAACCATTTATTTTCACTATAATTTGTAAGAAAACGGCTTACAATCGGATTACAATGAAAATACAAGTTGACTAAGAATTACCCTCGGGTATCGGATTCTGTAGTCGCGGCTGGAATTATCCCTTTCCAGTAGGGCTGCAATGAAGAAGAAGAACGGTCTCCTCCACAAGGGTTGAACAAACCAAAGTTGTGTTCTTGGGTTGCAAAAGGATTCACAAAGGATTGGCAAGGATGTGTGAATCAAAACATGAGTCTTGGGACTCAAAAATATGAATACTAGATGTATTTGGACTCTCAAATTCGTCTCCTAAAGTCTTCCAAAACAACTCTCCCGAAGTTGGTATTTATAGGGAAATACATGAATAGACCCACGATTTTAAACTGCTGAAATTCTATCCAGCGTACAGGTACCCCGAACCGGTTCGGGTACCCATGCGAACCGATTCGCCCCCCCGAACCGGTTTGGGTCTGGGTTCGGGAAAGTGTGCTGGAAAAAGGCTTTAAACACTTAGAAAAATTTCCAGATTTTTCAATGAACATATCTCCATTTTCAACGGGCAATAACTTGTTCACCGTAGCTCGGATTGAGGTGCCGTTTCTTCCAGTATCTTTGTTGCGGCAAGCTCTTTAACTTTCCAGTTGACCGGTCCTCCGGACGGTTGCTGTAAAATTACCAATATGCCCTTGAACATCCCTATCATGCCTTGTTTCACTGATTTGACTTCTCTTGCGTTCCACTTGCATTACGAGCCTACAATCAAGGAACGTGAAGTCGTTGATGCAGATGAGGGACATATTAGTGGAGATAATGCATGCTTGATTCTCGAAATTCGGATAGAGGTCGTCATGTGAGATCGTGAGGTGACGTGCCAAATGTAGCGGCGTGCGACATAAATAAATGAAACATTTCGGACATGAGAAAAATGTCCTTACAAATCTCCCCCTATGTCTATGCCGGTACATACATAAAAAATATGAATTATTAAATATGAAATTGCCTATACAAATCTACCCTCCCATGAACCCAAAACTGGAAAAGGTATAAATGAATAGTCTTCATCGTTTGTTCTTCAATTCTTCAGGAATCTCAAAACTTTTCTCATCAGGGTGTGCAACATATAGATCTGCAATCTTCATACCTACACACATGAGACAAAGCAAATACCACGTGACATATCGAGTTTGAAATGAGATAACATGGATATCAATATATAATAAAAACATAAGCAATATCTCAAAAACTCCCCCAAAATTCAAACTCCCCCATAATATGATAATTCTTTCTCCCCCTTTTTATGATGTCCCCAAATAGACAAATTAGAGAAATAAATCAAATAAGCAAGTGCGGGGTGTCACTAGGATAAAAGCACACCATGAATAAACAAAAAGCAACCAAGTCGATGATAGCGTAAATGAAGTGGTGTGAACAAATTCGATAGGAAAATCAATGCGTACAAACATGACATATGTGCACGATGAATATTGGATATTCCTAGAGAATGAACTCAAATGCTTCCTTTGGTGTAAAAGAGTGACAGTATAAGATATTGACTCAATCAAATCAACAAATCAAAGCTCAAAATGATTTTCACACCAATAACGTCCAAAATGATTTTATGCTTTTTCAGGACTTTCAAGGAAGTGCAAACCCGTTTAAAGATTCTCCAACCAAACTCCCTCAGATATAATTTTGAATAGAGGCATTCTAAATTCTCAAACTTTGGAGAATTGATGGTGAAACCTAAGTGGCCCATATTTGGCATGAATTGCTTTTTACTAAATTTTTTCGGGCTCTTTTAACCTCTTTGGACCTAGGATATTAAAATTCCTCCATTTTTAGGTCCTTTTTAACGGTGGCTTTTGCGAAAAGGATAGATGATTACCTTTCGCAGCCCCTCCCCATTATACAAAAACACGCAGTCTCACCAAAACGGTTTTTACATGCATTCCAATCTTATCAAGTTTTATCGCATATTGTACATTGTATAGACAGGATTGAGATGAAAACACGCAAGCCAACATGAGATAGACAAGTGCAATAATCAAATATAGCCGTGCATGTGTGCAATAAAGGATATAGAAGTCAAACATGTACGAAGATATCACTAATTACATCTCAAAGACTCCAACCACTGTAAAGCACATGGATGAAATGATGTAGCCTCTCAAATCTCTATCAAACAGTCACATGGATATATGAAATGAAGTTGTGACTTGGCTAACTTAAATGCTCATCCATAAAAGGTGCAAAAAACAGAAAATTTTTTGTGGCCTTTTTCAAAAAATATTATCAAAATAAAATCTTTTTGTGCTTTTTCTCAAAAATTTTCTTAAAGGAAAATCTTTTTGTATTTTTCAAAAGAAATATAAAAAGCAACAAGGATAAAACAAAGCTGTAAAACTAAGCAATGGTACATATAAAACAGACTAGCAATAGGAAGCATATGATATGAACATGAAGGAGCATCCTATTCTAGACATAGACCAACCCTTCAGTCAACTGTGAAAATCCCTAAAGATTTCCTAAGACTCTCAAATCTAAGGGCATCTAAAGGTTTCGTGAAAATATCGGATAACTGACGGTCGGTGGGAACAAAACTCAGGGATACGACTTTCTCTTCAACTAACTGATGTATAAAGTGCTCACGTATCCTGATGTGTTTTGTGCGCGAATGCTGAACTGGATTGCGGGATATGTGTATCGCACTCGTGTTATCACAGGAAATGGTCATGGTGTCCTGTGATATCCCATAATCCTCCAGCATTTTCTTCATCCACAAGAGTTGTGTGCAACAACTCCCGGCGGCTATGTACTCAGCCTCCGCAGTGGACAAAGAGATGGAATTTTGCTTCTTGCTCAGCCAGGAGACAAGAGCAGAACCAAAATAAAAACACCCACCAGAAGTGCTCCTACATCCCCAGCCCAATCGGCATCTGAATAGGCGGACAAACGGTCATCGGTATCAAAGGAATACCAAATCCCGTATGAGAGAGTCCCACTTACGTATTTACTAATACGTTTTAGAGCAAGTAAATGTGACTCTTTTGGGGATGCCTGATATCGCGCACAGACTCCAACACTAAATGCGATGTCGGGACGACTGGCAGTCAAGTAGAGAAGACTACCTATCATACTCCGATATAAGGTTTGCTCTACGTCCTTGCCTGAAGTGTCCTTACTAAGCTTGGTAGTGGTACTCATAGGTGTACGGGCATGCTTAGTGGAGTCTAAACCAAATTTCTTCACTAGGTCTCTAGCATACTTGGATTGGGAGATGAACATCCCATCCTCTAGCTGACGAACCTGGAGACCAAGGAAGAATGTAAGCTCACCAACTATGCTCATTTCAAACTCACTTTTCATCTCCTCCTCAAAGTGATGAGCATGCTGGGACCATGTGGATCCAAAGACTATGTCGTCCACATAGACTTGGGAAACCAAAATAGCACCGTCATCTCTCCTGACGAACAACGTCATATCTACTCCCCCTCTCTTGAAGCCACGAGCTAAGATATAGGAAGTAAGCCTCTCGTACCAAGCACGGGGTGCTTGCTTCAAACCATACAAGGATTTCCTCAGATAGTAGATGTGCTCAGGGTGCTGAGGGTCTTCAAACCCTTTTGGTTGTTCCACATAAACCTCCTCCTGTAGAATGCCATTCAAAAAGGCACTCTTGACATCCATCTGATACACCTTGAAGCGCAGATGACATGCGATGGCGAGCAGAAGACGGACGGACTCAAGCCTCGAAACAGGAGCAAATGTCTCCCCAAAGTCTACCCCCTCTATCTGTGTGTAGCCTTGAGCGACCAACCTAGCCTTATTTCTGATTATGGTACCATATTCATCCATTTTGTTCTTGAAAATCCACCGGGTACCTATCACATTAGTCTCACTAGGTCGGGGGACTAATTCCCAGACATTATTCTTTTTAAACTGAAGAAACTCATCCTACATATAAGATATCCAGTGTTCATCCTTGAGTGCTTCTTTATGGTTCTTGGGCTCGACTTTGGACGTGTAGCAAAGATGGCTAACAACGTTCTCTAGCTGAGCACGAGTCTTGACCCCTAGAGTGGGATCACCAACAATGGCAGAAGGGTCATGACTCTTGCGAACCCAAACAGGTGTGTCCCCTAACACATGAGTAGGATCCACAGAGTGTGAGAGAGGAACAGGTAAATCACTGTCAGAACAATCCTCATCCTCACACTTAAGGTTAGGATCAATAACCGTGTAAGGTTCGTCATCTTTCACGGTAACGTTTATTGATTCCATAACCCTAGAGCTCTTCAGGTTAAATACCCGGTATGCTCTACTATTCGATGAATATCCTAGAAATATTCCCTCGTCGCTCCGGGAGTCGAACTTTCCTAATTGCTCTCTATCCCGTAGGATGTAGCGTTTACTCCCCAAAACACGGAAATACGCCAGGTTGGGCTTCATACCGGTCCACAACTCATAAAGTGTCTGCAGTGTGTGTGGACTCAAATAAACCCTATTCACCGTGTGGCATGCAGTAGACACTGCCTCTGCCCAAAATCTCCTAGAAACTTTACGACCTAGAAGCATAGATCTAACCATCTCTTGGATCGTTCTATTCTTTCTCTCAATAATCCCATTTTGCTGAGGAGTTCTCACAGTAGAAAACTCATGTTTGATCCCAAGGCTATCATAGTACAAATCCACCTTTGCTTCCTTAAATTCAGTGCTGTTGTCACTACGTATTCTGTTAATAGTGACACCGTGTTGATTTTGTAGGACACGACACTTAGTCGTTAAGAAATCTACAACATCGGATTTCTCTCTCAGAAAACCTACAATGGAGTACCTGGAAAAATCATCTACCATCACGAATATGTACCTCTTACCACCTAGACTCTCAGTACGAGTGGGACCCATAAGATCCATGTGAATCAACTCCAGAACACGAGAGGTGGTAATGGACTGCAAATTCCTATGAGGACTACGAATTTGTTTTCCCAACTGACAGGGTCCACAAACGGTTGAAGTTGAATTTCCAAGAGATGGTAAGCCACGTACTAGGTCCTTTTTAGATAAACGATTAAGATCTCTAACGTTCACGTGACCTAGACGTTGGTGCCACAGATCCATAGGAGTGATCGTGGCGCTATTGCAGACAAGTGAGGATGTGGGCTCAGTCCCATTACAATTATCCTCGGTCCTCACCCCTTGCATCAATAGTTTACCGGTTTGATTGTAGACTTTACACGCGTCCCGGTCAAACTTTACTGCAAGGTCAGTGTCGCACAGCTGGCTAATGCTGAGAAGGTTTGCTTTCAAACCTTTGACGTACAAAACATTTTCTAGCTTAGGAAAACCAGGTAACTCGATAGTACCTCGTCCTATAATGCTAGACTTACTCCCATCTCCAAAGGTGACTCTGCCATCTTGATAGTCCTCAAGAGTAGTAAAAAATGAGGCATCACCTGTCATGTGTCTGGAGCACCCACTATCAAAATACCACTGAGAGGTATTATGTGCTTTGAGGGCAACATGAACAACAAAAGCCTTTTTATATTTCTTAGGTACCCAAGTCGAGATGACCTTTTGTTTGCCTTTGTTGTTGTTGATTTTAGCTGGAATGTGAGAAGCATTCACTAACGGCAAAGAGATCCGTCGAAATTCTTGCATTAAACTTTGAGTCGTGGCAGCTAAGAACTCAACTCGCTCTCTCAAACTAGAAAACTCATCAGTATGTCATGGTGGAGCAGTAGTACGTCGTGTCCGACCCATGCTATAGCAAGTTTCCCTAAGGTGGCTTTTTATTTTGCAATAAGTATAAAAGAACACAGTCAAAGGCGGACCTTGGTTTGCTTTTCTTGGTCGAACTCTCCTTCGAGGTTTTTTACGGTGACCATAAGGAGTTATAGTAAACTTAGGAACTGGTCCAGGTGCAATTTGGGACGTGGAGGCACCATCATATCCAATTCCTTGACGATCACCAAAACCTAAAGCGGGGCCGAGGAGCATCTTTCCCATCTTCCCAGACCTGTCCTCGATTTGTACCTTGACTTCCCGTGCTTTCTCAAGATCATGAGTCAGCTGGGCAACAAGGGCTTCAAGTTTCTTCCGAGTCTCCACGGAGGAATGGAGCTGAATCATAAGACTAGCCACTTGCTTAATCAAGTCCCCTCTTTCTTTCTTTCTTTAAAACACACTCTCTCTCTCTAAACAAATTCTCATTCTCGACACATGTAGAATCTCTCTCTCTCAGGGCGGTGTAAGTGGAGAACTCTCTTTCTCTTGCTTTCTTTAAATCTTCCTCTAAGCAGGTGATCTTAAGAACTAACGCTTTGTTACGCTTTTTAGTTTTAAATGACTCGGAATATAACTCAGCGTAGGCACGTTGTATATCACTCTCGCTCTCACTTGTGTCATCCTCCCCCTCACTCACATCGCTCTCACTGTCGAGGTGTCCCTGTGAAGCATCATCCTCAACGTCGTGAGGAGAACTAGGAGTGCTCACTTGGATGTCCATGAATGCGGTGAAGTTACACTCATGCGGTGACTCATCTCCAGAATCCACCGTCTCGACCTCACTGTCGTCACTAAGGGTAGCATTAAGAACAGCTTTCCCTTTCTCTCTATTCAGACGATTGGCACACTCAAAAGCTCTATGACCCCTACCATCACACTCAAAACATCTCTCACTTTCTTTTCAGAGGAGGATTTTTGGAAACTTTTTCATTTTTCTTTTCAAACTTATTTTTCTCAAATTTCTTTTTATCTTTAAAATTGCCATTTTTCTTAAATTTGAGAATCCTCTTGAAATTTTTTGCGAACAGAACCAAATCATCTAAGTCAAAATCGCACTCAGAATCTGACGTGTCAGTCTCTCTCTTTCTAGATGACTCTACCCTCTTTCTAGCTGACCCCTCACTCCTTCTCTCTTGGGCTTTAAGAGCAATTCCCTTATCTTTAGATTTAGCATTTTTAGGCAACATATCAATTTCATAAGTTTGCAAATCTCCTACAAGTTCTTCCAATTTTAGCGTATTTAAATTACCCATAGAATTTAGCACAGTGACTTTAGGGATAAAACGCTTAGGCAAAGAACGAAGAATCTTTTTAACAACTCTAGCATTCGGAATATGTTCACCAAGATTAAAACTAGTATTCACAATGTCAGAAAGTCTAGCATAAAATTCATCAAAGCATTCAGAATCATGCATGGTGATTGTTTCAAATTGAGTTGTCAAGTTTTGCAACTTAGACTCTTTCACAACATTAGTTCCTTCATGGGTGAGTTGTAAAACATCCTATGCCTCTTTTGACGTGGTACACGTCATTATGCGTTTGAACTCATCAGGTGTGACAGACCCAAAAATAGCACTTAGACCCTTAGAATTAAAAGATGACCATTTAATTTCTTCATCAGTCTAAGAAATGTCAGGTTTCAAGTTGGTCACATTATCAACAGTCACGGTGGGAGGAGTCCACCCTCGTTCAACCAAAATCCAGACACGTTCATCAATGGCTTTTAAAGCCGACCTCATACGGGCTTTCCAATAAGCATAATTTGTCCCGTCAAAAACAGGCATTTTATAATATGACTTCTCCATTTGAACACGCACTTTTTCAAAAATCAATTTTTTCAGAAAATTGATATCTTAGAAAAATTTTGCGGAAAAAGGAATACGCGATAGATTAGCGTAACCTGCTCTGATACCAATTTGAAGAGTGTGTGCTCGCGTTCAAATGATCAAGTTATATATAAAACCCTTATAACACAAACAAACCCTAAACATGCAGCAGTATGTGATTGAATAAATTGATAATCTATGCAGGAACATTCAAACACATGCAATTAAGGAAAAATCCCCCTCAGGGGCAAAACCATTTATTTTCACTATAATTTGTAAGAAAATGACTTACAATTGGATTACAATGAAAATACAAGTTGACTAAGAATTACCCTCGGATATCGGATTCTGTAGTCGCGGCTGGAATTATCCCTTTCCAGTAGGGCTGCAATGAAGAAGAAGAACGGTCTCCTCCACAAGGGTTGAACAAACCAAAGTTGTGTTCTTGGGTTGCAAAAGGATTCACAAAGGATTGGCAAGGATGTGTGAATCAAAACATGAGTCTTGGGACTCAAAAATATGAAGACTAGATGTATTTGGACTCTTAAATTCGTCTCCTAAAGTCTTCCAAAACAACTCTCCCGAAGTTGGTATTTATAGGGAAATACATGAAGAGACCCACGATTTTAAACTGCTGAAATTCTATCCAGCGTACAGGTACCCCGAACCGGTTCGGGTACCCATGCGAACCGGTTCGCCCCCCCGAACCGGTTTGAGTCTGGGTTCGGGAAAGTGTGCTGGAAAAAGGCTTTAAACACTTTGAAAAATTTCCAGACTTTTCAATGAACATATCTCCATTTTCAACGGGCCATAACTTGTTCACCGTAGCTCGGATTGAGGTGCCGTTTCTTCCAGTATCTTTGTTACGGCAAGCTCTTCAACTTTCCAGTTGATCGGTCCTCTGGACGGTGGCTATAAAATTACCAATATGCCCTTGAACATCCCTATCATGCCTTGTTTCACTTATTTGACTTCTCTTGCGTTCCACTTGCATTACGAGCCTACAATCAAGGAACATGAAGTCGTTGATGCAGATGAGGGACATATTAGTGGAGATAATGCATCCTTGATTCCCGAAATTCGGATAGAGGCCGTCATGTGAGATCGTGAGGTGACGTGCCAAATGTAGTGGCGTACGACATAAATAAATGAAACATTTCGGACATGAGAAAAATGTCCTTACACAATGTAATGAGATTGACATAATGCATAACCCCCACTATGTTTCTTAACTTTAATACCCAAGATGGTATCCACTTCATTAAGATCTTTCATCTTAAATTGTGAACTAAGATACTTCTTAGTTTCATATACACCTCTCATGTTTGTACCAAAAATTAATAAGTCATCAACATATAGACAAATAATTACACCATAGTCATTGGTGAATTTAGAATAAATGCACTTATCAGTGTTGTTATGTCTGAAACCATCATAAAGAATGATTGTATAAAACTTTTCATGCCACTGCTTTGGTGCTTGTTTCAACCCATAAAGCGACTTAATTAATTTACAAACTTTATGTTCATTTCCGGGCAAAACAAACCCTTCGGGTTGTTCCATATATACCTCTTCATCTAGGTCACCATTTAAAAATGTTGTTTTAACATCCATTTGATACACAAACAGATTATAAATAGATGTAATTGCCATTAAAACACGTATGGATGTAATTCTAGCAACAGGTGCATAAGTATCGAAATAGTCAATCCCTTTTCTTTGTTTAAAATCTTTTGCTACCAATCTAGCCTTAAAGGTTTGAATAGAACCATCGGCATTGTATTTTCTTCTAAATACCCATTTACTACTAATAGGTTGTGATGCTTGTGGCAAGTCCACTAAAGCCCATGTCTGATTTGATAGAATTGAATCCATCTCATCATTAATAGCTTCTTTCCAAAAAGAAGCATCTCTAGAAGTCATTACTTCGTTAAAGGTTTTAGGATCTTCTTCTACGTTAAGTAAAATGGGCATTTTATTAAGAATATTATCTCTATCTCCTTCAACCAAAAAGGCTAAGGCTTGAGATGAAATAAAATCAGGGCCAAAAGATTTTTCTTTTCTAGCACGCTGACTTCTTCTAGGTTCTATTTGTGTTTCGGGTTCATTCTTTTTATTATTAATTGATGGTCTAGGAATCAACCTAGTGGATGTATCAGGATTGGCATCTAATTCGACACATGAATCTTTATAAAATTTATTTTCAATAAATTCAACATCCCTTGATTCAATTACAACATTAGAATTTAAGTCCAACAACCTATATGCCTTAGAATTTTCCGCGTATCCTATGAAAACACTTTTAATTCCTCTTGCACCCAACTTTGAACTTTTCGGGTCATGAATTCTATAGAAAGCCAAACAACCCCAAACCCTTAGGTAGTCCAGATTTGGTTTTCGATTCTTCCATACCTCGTATGGAGAAACATGTATTTTCATTGATGGAATTCTGTTGTGTAAATGACAAGCGGTGAGTAAAGCTTCTCCCCACAAATTGTTTGATAAGTTTGAATTAATCAACATAGAATTGATCATATTAGTAAGAGTCCTATTCTTTCTTTCAGCCAAACCATTTTGTTGGGGAGTATAAGGGGCAGTTCTTTGATGTATTATTCCACGTTCTTCACAAAATGAGTCAAATTCATTTGGAAAATACTCTCCCCCTCTATCACTACGAAGAATTTTAATTTTCTTTTCCTTTTGATTTTCAACTTCTGCTTTAAAACGTTTAAACATTGAAAAATCTTCATCCTTATGTCTTATCAAATATACATATGTGAATTTTGAACAATCATCACTGAATGTAATAAAGTATCTTTTTTCACCTCTAGTTAAAATACCATTGTATTCACATATATCATAATGAACTAATTCTAATAATTCAACACTTCGTTCGACTTTAGGAAAAGGTCTTTTTGTTAATTTTGCTTGAATACATATTTCACATTTTTCATGAGAAGTACTATCACAAGCTATTAATTTATGTTTAGACATGTATTTCAATGATCTAAAATTTAGATGCGCTAATCTAGCATGCCAAACATCAAAAGACTCAACAATATAAGCATAATTATTCATATTATTAATCAAAATACTGAGTTTGAACATTCCATCACAAGTATACCCTTTCCCAACAAATGCCCCATTCTTAGACATAATTAACTTATCAGACTCAAAGATGGCTTTAATGCCTCTTTTACAAATCAAACTTGCAGACACTAGATTTTTTAGAATTTCTGGTACATGCAGAACATTTATCAACGTCAACTTCTTTCCAGATGTGAATTGTAGTTCAAGGTTTCCTTTTCCCAGAACTTTGGAAGAATTATGATTCCCCATTAGAACCTCTTGACCGTCCTCTGCTTTTTCATATGCAGAGTACAATGATTTATCAGTGTAGACATGTATGGTAGCTCCAGAATCGAGCCACCAGTCAGAAGACTTCGTTATTACCGCCATGTTTAGTTCGGTAATCATACCAATTTGCATGTCCGATACCATTTCTATAAGATCATCGATCTTATTTTCCACCATATTTGCATTGTTTGTATTATTGGATTCAGTTGCATCTATCTTTCGTTTCTTATTTCTGCAATCACGGGCATAGTGGCCAATTTTGCCACAATTGAAACAAGCCCCATTGGACTGTTTCTTATTGGAATTATTTTTCTTGAACTTCTTACCATTAGGTTTGAAGTTTTTATGATATTTCTTTCCTTCAACAAAGTTAACTTTGGTGGAATTATGAGAAACATTTGTTTGATCACGGGATCTGGTTTCTTCTTCAATTCTTAAATGTTTATGTAATTCCTCCAAACTTATATCATCTTTCATATGTGGGAGTTTCTTACGACAATCATTCCAACTTGGTGGTAATTTTCCAATAATTGCACCAACTTGAAATGATTCAGAAATTTCCACCTTTAATTCACGAAGCTTTATGACAAGGATTTGCAACTCATGTACTTGGTTTAAAACAGTTTGGTTATCACTTATTTTGAATTCGAAATATTTCAGAATTAAGAATTTATCCGTACCTTCTTTCTCTGTTTTGTATTTATATTCAAGAGCATTCTAGATTTCTTGCGGAGACTGCATAGAGTTGTAAAGATCATATAATCGATCAGACAGTGTATTCAGAATATGCCCACGACACACCAATTCGTCTTCTTCACATTTCTTTCGTTGTTCTTTAACAGTTTCATTATCGTCTTCTTTTGGTTCCGGAATTGCTTCTAGTTTAGAATCCAGAACATATGCAATTTTCAAAACTGTGAGAAGGAAGAATAATTTTCCTTTCCAGCGAGTGAAATTTGTTCCATCAAAGCGGTCCAAATGCACATTGGGATTCAGAAACATATTCATATTCTTTTCTGCCTCCATGAAATAACACCTTAAGATTGTTGATGAATTTTAATTATGCAGAAAATATGAACAAATGATTGGATTCGAGGCGTAATAAACTACTGTCCTTAAGGTGTTATTTGCCTCCACTCGTACAGAGTTTGCTAACGAGTCTAGGACAATTACCTCCAAGATACAACAAATCCACGGGTTTATTCAAGTAGCAAACTTGAAGAATAACCCATAACACTCTATGAAATTGGTAAGAAGAAATAATAGAGAGAAAGAGAATTTTCGAAATTAATTATGACAGGATTTTGCCTTCTATATATAGCCTCTTGTGGTGTCTGTTCATGAACAGACACCACATCCAAAGGTCATTTAATCACGGCCCTTGGATATATAACTATATTTTTAACGTTCCAGATTTGAACTAAAAAGGTGCGACTGTACGGATTAATACTTAACGAAGTGGCTCCAAAATCCGACGGTTCAGATCCACTCGCGCCATAATTATGTGTCATTTATTATGGATTTAATCTGGACCGTTTGATCTTTTGACCTTTTCAGAAATCAAAGGCTCCTACTACTCCTCGCGACGATGCGTACGTGCAAAGTGCGCGTCTAAAGCCCCCAAAGCGCCCTAAACGCCCAATCGCACTTTCGCATACGCGCGTGTGTGCGGATGGTGCAAAGCACCATCCTTGGACCTAAGGTATACACTAGTAGCATACACTTCAATGCACACAAGTAATCTCTTATGACACAAGAGCATTTATTAACCCACTAACTTTTTCACACTTTTCCAATGTGGGACTTTGGTTTTCCCACTTCCCATTGTCTTTTCTTATTCCAACTAATTAATGGTTTTAACCTTTCATTTTCTCTAACCATTAATACCCATTAATATTAAAATTATCCAACACCCCCAACCACCAGATGATTCTTTGTCTCCCTAGGAACCTCCTGCATGAGTCACGACTCCCCTTTTGACTCACATTGGATGCCATTCTCCCCTCACGGTCTCTTCGAGAAATCTCCTCAATATCCCCTATATCCCCACTCTAGTCCATCCTGAGCAGACTTAGTGGCTCATAAGGCTGGAGATGAGGTCTTCCCACGCTGAAACAAACTATTGTTCAGACTGAATGAAAATGATTCAATATGCCACCAACAAGATACAAACCTCTAACAAACTCGCCAATATAAAAAGAATTTCTTTCTACCCAGCCTTCTCGCCTCCCCGATAAGTTCAAAATTCCCGTATGTAAGATATAAAATGGTCTAGGGTCACCCTTCACACATCTAATTAACTACCATATATTAATTCATTTTTGGGACTCCAACCTACTTATTAAGGAGAGGATATTTTCATTCACCCTTAGCGGGGGTTCCCTCGTCTGATATATGGTTGAAGAGAGAAGGTGTAAGGACATATTTTTATAAATGTCCGTCGTAATTAATTATGTCGATACCGTTACAACCGTAGAATAAGTTCAAGAGAAATCTACATCAAGACGGATCCGAATATATCAAGGTTCCTCATCAAGAAGCCTCCACAAAGTTTACTTTGGTAAGGTTATGTTTTAAATACCTTGACTTTGCACTTAGAGCTTTGAGATATTTTTTAAAAATATTTTCTAAGTATTGGAGCGGACTTTTTCGTCAAAATTTGAGAATGAGTAATTTTTTTAAGTCCTGTAACGTTCCTCGATTATTATGCCCAGATCGTTCAAGCGAGATCTCATCTCGTTCGAGCGACATGGAGATGTCGCACGATGTCGTTCAAATGACACGTGTCCTTTGCTCTAGCGAGATCCGTTTTTCGTTCAAATGACCGAGGCGACGCGATTTTCTATAAATACTCATTAAATGGTTTTGTTTTCATTAATAAGTCCCAGCGTTTTGAAAGACAGAAAACTGCGAATCTATAGAATTCTTTTTGACTTCTTGTTTTAGGGTTTTTATCCCTTTTGTTTTCAATTCACAAAAATCCCATATGCTTTGATGAATTGTTTTGGTGTTCAAGAACACACTTTGCTTTTGTTCATTCTTTGTGGGGAGAACTCTACAACCGGAGAGCTGCGTGATATTGTGGAGGGAGTCTCTATGAAGTTACTCTTGTGGGGAGGATAACCTACACCTTGAAAACTGTGTATCTAGGACTACACGTTCTTGTGGTATAGCTGTGTGTGAACCACTGCTGATTTCTAGCCGTTGCTTTGGAGGTTTAACGAAGACACCGTTCGTTACTCTTGTGGGCGAAAGCAAGATGGTATGTAAGTCAATGGTCTTATAAACTTATCAGAGTTCTAGACATAAAAGTTTTTGCCCTTCAGGGATTTTTCCTGAAATTTGTGTCGCATGCTTTATTTATTTATGGTTTGAAACACGTACACACGTAGTTGTATATTCAGGGGTTGAATTGATTTGGTTTAAAAATAGACTCTAATTAAATAAGTGTGACAAATTAGAAATTTGCGAATTTAATCAATTATCACACAGTCATACGTTTTACAAATTGGTATCAGAGCTTATTTAAGCGATCATCACTTTTACAAATTGGTATCAGAGCAGGTTATGCTAATTTATCACGTATTCCTATTTTTCGCAAAATCATGTGATATTGATTTTTTTGAAAAAAATCCGTTTTGTGAAAAATCACATTTTTTTCAATGGAACATTCATTTAATAAGGTGCCTATTTTTTATGGAAAAAATTATGCCTATTGTAAATCTCGCATGAAATCTAGTTTAAAATCCATTGACGAGTGTGTTTGGTTGCTTTGAGAAATTGGGTGGACTCCTCCCACTGTCACTGTTGAAAATATCACCTTTTTAAAACTCGTGTCTGCCTGAACTGAAGCTGATTTTAAATGTCTAATTTTAATTCACGTGGATTGAGTTCTATTTCTGACGCCGTCACTCCCGACGAGTTCCGCCGAATCATGACGTGCACCATGTTTAAAGAGGCTTGGGATGTTTTGAAATTGACACATAAGGGTACGAACGCGGTTAAAGAATCAAAATTACAAATTTGGCCACCCAATTTGAGACTATCACCATGTCTGAGTTTGAATGCTTTGATGATTTTTATGCACGCTTTTCGAACATTATAAACACCAGTTTTAATTTGGGTGAGGTGATTGATAACACGCATGTCAGGATTTTGAGATGTCTCCCAAAATGCTTTATTCCTAAAGTCACTATTTTGAACTCTTTGGGAAATTTGAAATCACTTAAGTTGGATAACTTGTAGGAGATCTTCAAACCTATGAGATTGACATGTTTCCCCAAACCATTAAGGCTAAGGATAAAGCCGTTGCTTTAAAGACTCATTTTAAGAAAAAGAAAGAAAAAGTTTGTGAGTCCGATTCTGAGGAAGATTTTGATTTTAAAGATATGGCCTTGTTTGCGTTTTTTTTTTAAAATTTCTCAACATGAACAAAAATAATTCTTCCAATAAGAAATTTTTTGAGAAAAATAAAGAGGCCAAAGAAAGCGATGAGAAAGAGAAGGAGAGAGAAAAAGAAAAGGAGAGTGAGGAAAATTTAGAAAGTTTGACGTGTTTTGAGTGTGGGGGTAAAGGGCATAAGGCCTATGAGTGTGACACTGGACTTAGGAGAGAGGGAAAGAAAGTGGCCATGCCAGCCACACTTAGTGATAGCGACATAGAGGTTTTTGATTCGGGTGATGAAAAGGAGCACGGTATGTGTGTCGCATTATTAGCTAGTCGGGTTAGCACACCTAGTTTAGAAGGAGGTGAGGGGACTAGTTCTCGTGAGACCCCCGAGGAGGAGGATTTGAGTGTTTCGAGTGAGGGTGAAGGTGAAGGTGAAAGTGATCTCCAAATTGCTTTAGAGATTTGTATGCTAAGACTTTAAAGACAAAAAAAATTGAATAAAGAGTTAAGTCTCAAGGTGAAAAATTTGGAGAGAGAGATTGAGATTTTGTGTGAATTTGAGTCCAAAGCAAGTCAGCTTGAGAAGGTGAAAATGAGTCTGAGTGAGCATTTGATTGCTGTAGGAAGGGAGAAGTGTGATTTGACCAACACGGTGTCTAGTCTGATAACACGTGTATCCCAGCTCGAGATTGATCTCGAATGTACCCGGGAGGTCAAAGTCCCTTTAGAGAACGCATCTAAGAAGGTTGGAAATATGGTTCTCAAACCTATTTTGGGTAGTGGTGAGAGTTTAGGAATAAGTCATGACGGTGCTTCTACTTCCCAAATAGTACTCGAGTTGGTTCCCACTTTAGTGTTAGATTCACATGTGTCTCACCCTAACCCACCTAGGCGTTCTATTCCTATTAGAAGAGCGCGTCCTAGAGTTTTTGAGAGAGGTGTTCCTAGGCCTATATATGTTTGTTCCCATTGCAAAAGGAGAGGACACCTTAGGGAATTTTGTTTTAAGTTGAGTTATGTGTCACGTTTTCCTACTACACGTGTTTCTGCTACACATGCACCCACTCATGATACTTTACATGCTCCTGGAGACTACATGAGAGAGTTTGCACATCTAGGTGAGCAAGTTAAGTTTTTGGTCAAAACTTCACAAAATTTGATGGAGATTTTTCATAAGTTGGCACCACCTTTGGAAAATCCCTCCACACCTAACGATTGAGGTTTGACTTGTTTACTAGCATATGATGTTTTCCATGATGACATTATTTGCCTATTGCTAGTATGTATCATTTTTGTATCTTTTCCATTTTTTTAGAAAAATTTTGAAAAATACAAAAAGATTTTATTTTGATAAAATTTGTGAGAAAATTTAAAAAGATTTTTGTATTTTGTTTGCAGCTTTTATGAATGAACTCTTAGGATGACCGAGTCACAACATCATTCCATTTTTCATGTGACTATTTGATAGTGTTTTGAGACAATATATCATGTCATCTTTGTGCTTTATAATGTGTGGAGTCATTAAGATGTAATTAAGTGTTACTTCCTACATGGTTGACTCATGATTTCCTTTATTGCATACATGCATGAATTTGTTTGATTATTGTGCTTGTCTTATCACATGTTGGTTTGGTATTTTTACTTCAATCCTGTCTTTAAAAATGAACCAAGCGCGATAAAACTTGATAAGAAAGTTGTGCATGTAAGAACCGTTTTGTGAGTTTGTGTGCTTTATTTGAAAACAGGGAAGGGTCGCGAAAGGTTCATTTGGCCTTTGTGAATACTAAGCCACCGTTATATTGGACCTAAAAAATTAAGGAATTTTATTATCCGGGGTCCAAAGAGGTTAAAAGAGACCGAAAAAATTCAAAGGCAATAAAAAGAAATTTATGCCAATTATGGGCCATTTAGATTTTTCACTAATTCTCCAAAGTTTGAGAATTTAGATTATCTCTAAAAGAAAATATGCATGAGGGAGTTTTGGATGGAATTTAAAACGGGTTTGCACGTCCTTGAAAGTCTTGAAAAAGCGTTAAATAGTTTTGGACGATCACTTTGACTTTGATTTGTTGATTTGTATAAGACGATGTCATCTAAATTCAACAATTTTTTTTACTCCTAAGGATATTTTTGATGTTCATTCGTTAGGGGTACTTGTATTCATCGTGCACATATGATTGATTGAGTTTATTTTTCTATCGAATGTGTTCACACCCATGCATTCCGTTTCCATGACTTGGTTGTTTGAGTTTAAATCCATGGTGTGATTTTTGGTATCTTATTTTTGTATGAAAAAATTGAAAAATCAAAAATAGTTTGTGAAAGTTTTTGAGATACTCCTTTGCATGTGCATAGTTTGATCCTTGTTTACTATGCATTTTTATCGTGACACTCCATGTGTTGGATTGTTTCTTCTTATCTGTCTATTTGGGGACATCATAAACAGGGGGAGAAAGAATTATCATGTTATGGGGGAGTTTTTGGATTATGGGGTAGATTTGATTATATTTATTGATTTATTCTTATATCATTTCAAACTCAATAAGTCACAAAGGTTTTTGCTTTATCTCATGTGTGTAGGTACAAATATTGAAGATCATTATGTTGCACACCCTGATGAGAAAAGCTTTGAGATTTGATGAAGATTTTTTGAAGAAAAATTTGAGAACTTGAAAATTTGTACCTTTTAAGTTTTGAGATTTATGGGAGGGTAGATTTGTATAGGAATTTCGGTATTTGATAATTCGGATGTTTTTATGTATGTTCCGGCATAGACATAGGGGGAGATTTGAAAGGACATATTTTTATAAATGTATCACAATTAATTATGTCGTATACCGTTACAACTTTCGAAGAAGTTCAAGAGAAATCTACATCAAGACGGATCCAAATATATCAAGGTTCTTCATCAAAAAGCCTCCACAAAGTTTACTTTGGTAAGATTATTTTTAAATACCGTAACTTTTCACTTAGAGCTTTGAGATATTTTTTCAAAATATTTTCTAAGTGTTGGAGCGGACTTTTTCGTCAAAATTTGAGAATGAGTAATTTTTCTAAGTCCTGTAGTGTTCCTCGATTTTGATGCCCAGGTCGTTCAATCAAGATGTCATCTCATTTGAGCAACATCGAGATGTCGTGCAATGTCGTTCAAACGACACGTGTCCTTCATTCGAGTGAGATCTCTTTTTCGTTCAAACGACCGAGGCGGTGCGATTTTCTATAAATAATCATTAAATGGGTTCATTTTCATTAAGAAGTCCCAGTGTTTTGAAAGACAAAAAACTGCGAATCTGCAGAATTCTTTTTGACTTCTTCTTTTAGGGTTTTTATCCCTTTTGTTTTCAATTCACAAAAATCCCATATGCTTTGGTGAATTGTTTTGGTGTTCAAGAACACATTTTACTTTTGTTCATTCTTTGTGGGTAGAACTCTACAATCGGAGAGCTGCATGATATTGTGGAGGGAGTCTCTATGAAGTTACTCTTGTGGGGAGGATAACCTACACCGTGAAGACTGTGTGTTGTTGTGGTATAGTTGCGTGTGAACCACTGCTGATTTTTAGTCGTTGCTTTGAAGGTTTGACGAAGAGACCGTGCATTACTCTTGTGGGCGAAAGAAGGATGGTATATAAGTCAATGGTCTTGTAAACTTGTCAGAGTTTTAGAATTAAAAGGTTTTTCCCTTCAAGAATTTTTTAATCAATTATCACGCAGTCAAACGTTTTACAAATTGGTATCAAAGCTTATTTAAGCGATTGTCACTTTTATAGAAGGCACCAAAAATAACTAAGAGGATCTCTATAAAACCTTATTGAAACAGAACGATTACATCGAGGAGTTGAGTATCACTTTTAAAGGCCTCATGATGATGAAAAAATTCGATGATGAAACCATAGGGGACTTTTGTCACGCTTGTAAGAGAAAAGGTAATACAAATGGTTAATCGTGCATTGGAAGGTGATCAAATCATCACATTCAGAAAGAACCTCTAAAAGGAAGTTTAAAACGAACTGGGTCTCACCTCAATCCCCTATTTCAAGGCCCTCAACCACTTCGGGTGTCAAGTAGATGAGAACCTAGCCACCAAGTTTGTCAAGCTGTCGATAGAAGAAACCTGCAAGTCTACTAACCAACTCACTGCAAAGAATATCTCACTTGGCTATTACACCTCCCACATCAATGACTTCACTGCGGTTTACACAGGATTATGCCACCTCCCTACCATGGTAAAATCCATTATACCCTATGAGCTAAAGCCTGCACTAAGCTCATATTTGGTTGTGCCTCCTCTTATGTACCATCCTCATAGGATTTATCCGATATGCAAGATCTCCTTAGTATGTTATATGTAAAATTAAAATTGTATGGGTTTTTAAGTACCTTTAACCCAATACCACCTCCTATTAACCCAAATGATAGTTGGCATCCAGACACCCACTATGATTACCAGCTGGGACCTGACTATATTATCGACAAGTGGGTAAAACTTAAGCACTCCATCGAGGACCTAATAACGACAGGGAATCTGGTCCCTCATAAGCCTAATTTCACTTTAAATACCCTCGCTACCATCCTCTAAACACCAATGCTAGTATATCAAATAATAACCCTTTTGCACTCATACCAATCCATTAAAAATTGATGATATGGATAAACCCCACCCGTCAAACAAAATACATCTCGAATATGTATTCCCCTGACATGTGCACTATATAAAAATAATAGCAACCATTGACCATGCGACCTTCTTAATATGGGTCATGCACTTATTATTTCACAGAAGGAGACAACACAACATTGATTTACTCCAGTTGGTCAATTCCATGTTGTCCAAAGATACATACTTGCTACAAAATCCTGACCCAAAAGTTAAAGATCACCAATACTTTTATAATGAGGAGATGTATGATGAAGCCCTCCGGATATCAAACTTAGCCACCCTGATAGATTCGGTCTAGTCAATAGGTTGGGAAGATCATTTAAACAAGGATTCCCTATGTTATATCTCAAATTACTACTCTAGTGATACCAAGGGATGAAACATCACCTCAAAACATTAGACATAAATGAGTTTGGAGATGATATAGACATTTACTCCAATGGACCTTTTTTGCTATATTCTCTTCCCCAAACTCACCTATATGTATGGCCTCCCTCGAAGACCTATAAACTAGGCACCACCTGGAAGAGAATAACATGCACTGTAAATATTAGGCCAAATATAAGAAGCTCAAATATAAGGAGAAAGGATTCAAGGAAAAATAGGATGAACGAGCAACTTCTTGGTAAATGGAATGTAATAACTAACTGGTGACACCCTGTGATTTTCCACGCCCGATTGATCAGGCCGCACATGAAATACCGGGGATGATAAAATAATTTATATCATTCTCTGCATCAATGTAAACTAACCACGGTAAATTAAAACCAATACAATAAAGTATTTAATAAGAGATGGTGAACAAAAATACTAAAATGTGAAACTAAATCCACTATATAAAAACCTCTATTACAATTGTTTAAATGAGTAATAGAGTACAACTGAAACCCGCTCTTACTACAAAAATCCCAATTGAAATACAAATAGAGTACAAAGAAAACTCTTTTATGTAACTCCGAATATGCTGACGTATAATGAACTAGTGACTCCAATTCAACAAATACTAAGCTGGATTGCCACAACTGCAAGTCTGACCGCTCAGTTCTGCTAACCTTTTATAAAATAATAATATTTTGGAGAGGAAAACATTATACAATTTGGTTAAGCACCCTAAATTTGCAAGAATTAACTTTCAATACCAATAAATAATGATGCAGTTAATTCGTAATACATGCCACCCATGACCTACACATGCAATAAGTATCTCACCTCTCACCTAAGTTCAGTACTATGCACATGTCCCAACCCATACAAAAAAATATTTTAAAACCTTTTTACACCATCATATGGGTCTAAGAACATCAAATCCAAGATTAAAACCTCGCAACATAAATCATCTTTAAATCAACTTAGGATTTTTTCATCATCAATTCCACGCTGAAACCTAAAATTAACATGGGAATAATCCGTAATAAACATGGTAATAATCCATAATAATGGAGTTTCATTTTAAAACATCAATTATATTTTATACCTACATCATTTAATCCATTAATTTCGTGTTTTAATCATCAAGGTATAACTAGTCAATGCAGGATGGATTCATATAATTCCTAATTAACCTAAATCATAAATCAACATATGAATTAGTCACCAATATAATCAAGAACTCAAAATTGTATGAGAAAGCATGCTTATAAATTAAGAAACACATTATTAAAGATACTGTAAAAAAAATCTTGCATCAGAAGATGAATGAAGGCTCTTCCCTTGAGATTCTCCTCCTTTGTACTTCTCTCAACTCGTCAACTTCTCCCAGAAGATTTGTGGTTTAGGGTGTCTTAGATTATAATTAAACTCCTTAATCCCGTATCTCTCAGAAGATTTGTGGTTTAGGGTCTAAATTTTGGCACTTAAAAGAGCCCAAAATTCTACCCGAAATAGCCCCAAATCTCTCATAATGGTACACCTACCCCTCGGGGATTAAATTGATAAAAACATATAAACAGAAATCCTTATCATTCCAGAGTCAAATTTAAACTATATTTTGATAACTCATAGTAATATCTCATAGCATCAATAATTTATTCACTTAATTAGTCTATGAGTACACATTTTCAATTTCTATCTAAATTGTGCCAAACTATTATTACTAAGCCATACAAGTAATAATTAATTCCATTTATTAATTTATTATTCATTTAATAAATAATGATTATAGTCCATGAAAATATGGGGTATTACACAACTCAATCCTACCCCTTTTACACCTAAGTATGGGATTACATTGGGAAAAAAAGGACCCATTGTCTAAGGGTCAGAGATCAGTGTACAACATGCTATAGTTCTTTCAGGCTTAAACCTTATCCATCCGAAATCGGTTAACCCTCCTCCACCCATAGACACTTACTATAACCCACAACATGGATCATCCCCATATTTGATAGTATTTGTCATATACAATGACTGGAATAATAGTGTAGACATCTCCCGACTAATTAGGATGGGCCTGAGATAACACAGTTCAATATGGTCCATAAACAAACAAAGTTATCCGAGCAAGGATATAATTTGTTACCACTCAAAGGACGATTCCAAATATAGAAAAATATCACTTGTAGTGGCTCAAATCACAATAGGGGATCTCCTCTAAAAGAATCATTGTATCGTCTTACCCTACATAGATCCCCACATGCCCCTAACCCCCCTCTCACGTCAGTAAGAAAACTAAGCATAATCAAGAGGATAAACATATAGCTTAGGAATACCTAGTTAAGCACTAAAAGTTATAAAAAAAAACATATTTGCCACTACATATAATGAATATACTAAAACACATTTGATCGTTTAGCATGCCCATGACCTATGCCATTGTTATAGAATACAGAGTCTCCCAAAAAAACTAAGACATTTACTATGAAAGCCATTAGGGACTGTTTAGCATGTTGAGATTTTACTAAGCCTATAACCTATCCATTAGAATATTGAAGAATATCCACTGAGGACACCCTCTTCACCCCGAATCAATAATAAATCATCATTAGATTAGAACATTTATGTGATCTTTAACGACTCAAAAAATAGCATAAACCCCTCGAGATTACTCAACATCGTCTGGGACCAACCACCAAACACCTCACTCTTAATACGTGTCAATAATGACAACTTTGAGGGACTTTTAATGATACTTTATTTAGAACTGGTCTACCCAATATATCTATATGGGGATATTATGACAACCTATTTCGATGATCTCCTCACCACAGATAGTCAGGCTATATCCGAAACCAGGAGATTAGCCATCTCTCTACCAATAACTTTGAGATGTGATGATAAGAGGTAACCACCTACCTATAAGAGAGACTATTTGGGAGAGATTACATGAACTTACGTGCGGGGCGCTCGACTTTAGTCCTTTGTTGGCTAGCAATCGCACCTCCTTAGGCGAAGGCGAACCCATAGAAGAAAAAGAGACTAAGGATCACCAAAATGAGCTTGATCACCTATTTTACCAACTTAACTATGATCTTTTTGTCCATAGAACCTTCCGCTGGACTCATCATCATAAAAAAATCCAAAAATATTTGAGGAACATATACTTGGAAGTTGCCCATGCCGTCAGCATCATTGAACTGCATGAGGAAATGCCAAGTCTAGGCTATACACCACTAGAGGGCTCTCATCAATGATGGTAAATGTACATCTCGAAAGTAGGCCACCAAAGCCCTACGACATAGAGGACCATTGGTATCCAAGTGTGAGATGGCTTACTAAAACATTGGTCTTCTACAAGTTTTCAAATACCAATCCTGTGGGGGAACCAACACGTAACTTAGGTACTACTATGATGACATCTTATACGAGGCCACTTGTATCATGGAGAGTATCAATCTTGGAGCATCCTCTAATACGAATAAATTTCAAGAATAAAACATGTATGAGACATATACGACCTCATACACTGCCCATCAGGACCATTTACTAACCCGCCTTCTGAGGGAAACACCTTCAATGAATTCAAAAATTTTTGAAGAAAATATTTTACTAAGTCTTAAAATCTAATATTTATCTTATTAAATTAACACAATGATTCTAAAAGACGTGGAAAAGTAAAATAATAATCACAAGACCGAATGTATAAGGGACAAATATGCTCTCAAATAATGAAATGATTTTGATCAACAAAAATATTTTTCCTTACTGTCCCTTGATTTGGAAGAGTGTTGAGAACATAAGTATATAGTCACGAAGTAGGAAACCTTTAAGAGACTTATAGGCTAGGTGTCAAACTTTTAAGGTTCAAGTAGTCACATCTAGCATCGAATCATCCTAAAGTGTGTTCTCGAGATGCTTCCCAATGAGATTATAGGGAAATATCTTCCAAAAAGCTTCTTTCGACATCCTATCATACTGTTTGTTGGAGAGAACTTAAAGGAAAACAGATCATATAATATTCCCGAGAAAAAACATAGAGGACAAAGTAGCAGCGAAGAGTTGGTTGTTGTAGCAAAGGAATCTTTTTTGCGGTGAGGTTGTAGCAATCAACCTGCGCTGTTGACCATGGATTTTGTCTAGTTTTGCCTCAAAATAATTTTGAAAATATATTGTGGCAAAACCCTAAGTATTTTTTTTCAACTAAGAACACCCATACTTAAAATACACTAAAAATATGCAAATTCTAAGAAAATAGAATTTTTTATATGAAGAGTATATTTTCATAGTGTATTTGTCAATTTATCTAAAATGGTTAATTAAAAATATTTTCTAATTATGAAAATGAATTAACCAATGGTGGAGTCTGTTAAGTCTTAAACCTTTCCTAAGTGGTGCACTTGAGGTTCGGTATGAATGATTCGAGTTGAAGTTGTCGAAGATTTACGGGGAACTCAAGGAAAAAGACAAAAAAATTTTAGCAAGGAATGTAGGCAATCTAATCCTATAGGTCACTTCGAGTATAAAAGTACTCTTACAATATCCCCTTTGTTGAATTTCGAGACAAAACATAAAATGAAAAATTACAAGAAATTAAAGGAAATTTACCATTTAAAGACTCGTCTGGCTAAGGAAAACACATAAATATAATATTACATTGGTTGTCAGTAACCATTGGACAAAATACTCAACCATATTCATTGATCAAAAGAGCTTCCCGTTAATATACATTCCTATCAAACCTAGAAACTTCATCAAAATACCAATGTGGAATAAAAGACAAGGAAAATATGATAAATATGAACACGTGAATATAAAAATAAGAACATGTGATCATCATATCTATCTAAAAGTAATTCCCCCTAAAATATACAATCCTTCTCAACAAACATGATATAGTAACAAAAAACTCTATACAAACTAACGTGCTTTGAAAACTATACTCCCCCTATTTACAAACTTCTCCCCCTTTTATAACGAAAAGGGATAAAGGAAAGAACTAAGCACATAATGAGATAAAATAAGCTAAGCATTTTAAGAGACTAAAACAAGATAATCAAATGAGAAAGAATGAATCATATAGAGAGTGTACAATTAAAATGAAGTAAATGTAAATTATAATATAAGAATACAAGCCCAAGAGCAATCAATTTTAACTATATATGGAGAGATAAAATATATCAAGCAAATACATACCACAGAAGTAAACTAAAACGTAACAAGAATAACACTAAATTTAAGAGTTAAAAGGATTACAAGAGATATAATCAATACAAATCTAATTCAAAACACTAAAACTCTCAAACAAAAAGCCCAAAAAATAAACAAAATACATCACTTCTTCTTCAAGGTCTTCATGCCACACATGTTAATAACATTATTGTGAGCTTCTTGTAAGGCGTGTCAAACATTATTCAATTGAGTGTCAAAGGTGTGACGGAAGTCATTCTAGAGAGAAGAACTTGCCGAACTCATGGAGGAATATAAATTCCTGTAGTCCTCAAAGACGAGAAACAATTTAGAACAAACCTGAGTAGACAACTAAGAAACAATATCATCCATATATTCTTCAGTCAAAAACTGTGAAATAGTAGCCTGTGATTTATGGGAAGGATGAGGAACAAATTGAGGGATAATATGAGGTGGCATGGGAGGTCCACTATAGTCACCAATATGAGTCATAAACTCATAATTTGATTACTTCATTGGGAAGAATAAGAACCTCAAAGTATAAAATCAACACAATCAAATGATTGAAGGGAAAAACACGAGACATTTTGACATCCAAAGTGTCAAAAAAGATCAAGTCCAATATCAAGCCACACAAACAGATATCACAACTCATTCCAATAGTATACAACAATTGTGAAAGATTGAAAGATAGATTGTGAGGGTGGTATGTGGGAAAAAGACATGATGAAACTACCTTGTTAAGAATGTAAAAATTCTTAGATGCTGGTGGAAAATTCTTATCAATCTAGTATTGACAATGGTTGAGCTAATATCTATTGTGTAGATGATGATCCATCATTATGCGAATACGGAAAGTTGGGGTGCTCTTCTGCTGGGACATGAAAGTGGTTGCCTATCCACTCGACTAAAATCTTCATGTTTAATCTCTTTACTTTGGTTGAGAGAAGTTTATCTTAAAATACATCTTTACCGTCCATAAAGGAAGAATAAATTCTCTCACCAGATTGGGGTAACACGGTCTGGTTTGAGAACAAACTCATTCCACTCTCTTTCTCTCAAGATATGAGGAAATTGAGTTTAAAAAAGGGAATACAAATTAATAGACTTACCCATGAACAAAGCACTAGAGAAATGTTTCTCAAATCTAGAGGGAGTGGAGGAAGTGAAGGCATGTGCATAAGACTTAGAAGCCATGAAAATAACATAAAAATCACACACACTAAGAAAATAAAGAACATAAATCCTATGATAAAATGGTAACATCAAAAGAAAAACCATTGATTCTATACTAATAATATGAGAAAGAGTCTCATGAATGAGAAGTGGCCAAACACTTATAAACTCTAACACATACCAAACACAAGTGTGGACAAACACCAAAATGAGTAAAACAAAGCTATACACTTAAAAATTTACTCTAGAGAGTCAATTTTATCTCAAGACAAGTAAACTTATCAATTATAGACAAAAAATCATAATAATAATCATCTAACACCAAACCCTAAGTATTGAAAATTAAGAAATCAAGAAATCTAGGAAGGATAAACCGACCAAGGTGATGATTAACCACTAGACAGAGGATAAGAAATCCTAAAAATAGCTTCCAAGATATTGAAAAGGAGGAAAGTATATAGGATTTCTGGTGAAAAATTTTGAAAGAAAAAATCTGGGTGAAAGTTGCAGAATCCCGATTTGGGCAACTTTTAAAAATCCATAAGATTCATTGCAACGAAACGAACCATCACTGGCCATGACCATCATTATGGCGGAGTACTAGTGACACCCATGAACCACCCATAAATCCCTTAGGATTTTTGGATTGTCAGGTCTTTATTGTGCACCCATTTTTTGTATACGTGGCTAACTCTCATAACATCCGATCTCCTAGAACACTTAGTATGAAATCCTAAAAATCCTTAGCTAACACCCAAGGACACTTATACATTACTAAGGATTTCCTATTCATCAAGTGTTCATTGTCACACCCCGCTAAATTCTGGAGTCGGCCACCATCAAAACTAAGCCGGGTGCGAGTAAATTAAATATCATCCTTAGCATATGACAGATATAAGACATAAAAATTTTAATCCACAAGATAAATTATTTTAATCAAACCCAAATATATCGCAACGTAAGCTAGAGAATATGTGTAAAAGAGAATAAGCATATCAAAATGTACTTAGTGATTTGTAGGTTATAATCACATACATTTTAATCCCAGCAAAAAATATCATAAACATGATAAAAAAAAAGGTTTCAAAAGATCATATAATGGTTCTTGATTAAGTCAATTAATCAACACAAAAAATGATTTACCATTCAAATACCTAAAATCAAATTAAAGCCATAAAAAATAAATTGATTCGAAGACATAACTCAAGATAGAAAAGTGAATAACACGAGCATTAACCTGTATCAAGAATGGAGATTAATGTTTGAATTCACTTTTGACTTTTTTGGCTTTATGGAACAAAGAGAAAGCCTCATTTTTCGTTACAAACGACAAAATTTTCAATTAACACTTTTTTCTCCCTCAAATAATGATGTATGATTAAAACCTTTTACGTCTCATATCCTTGATGTTACTTTATTTTTGGATAGATAAAAATATTTGTGACATATTTTTTGAAAACAAATTTTGCTTGTGGCGGCTCTCTCTCATCCAATACAAAGGGTGGGGAACTCTTGCTATTGAGGTACAAATGTAATTTTTACTCCCATAATAACAATAACGCAGTAATAATATAATAACCTGGTTTTCATTTTAATTTTAATTAAATTATTTATGCATCAAAATGACCTTTTACAGACTATTAATAAATTTCACGATGCTTGTGACACATATGTGTGTCCTATAACATGAAAATAGGTCGATACATTTATTTGCGTATTCAAAATAATTAATTTTGTATATAAACGGATAGTAGAATGAAATTAAAATGAATAATTTTAAATTATTATTAGAATTAAAAGTGTGTATAAATTAGCGTAATCCAAAAGTAATGTCAATGCGAAAAAAACACAAAAACGTGTCCTACGCACTCCAATACTAATTTATAGTTGGTTGGAATTTCAAGAATTTTAAAAATTTATACCCGTTAAAAATTATACGCGAGTACTAAATACACTCAATTAAATAGTTATCCCAATGTGACTGTACCTATCTAAATCCTATAAAAGAACCAATCCCCCTTTCTATTTTTTTACAACCAACGATCTACTCGCTCTCTGTCTACAAAACCCAAAATCAAAAACCTCTTATATATCAACAAACCAACGAAACCAAAACTCCAACCTCTGTAAAAAAATTCCTGAACCCGATTTCCTCCTCATCCTCTATTTCCTCTCCCTCTTCCCCTCATCCCATCACCCCTAACTGCCGACCTCCTCCACCGCCGAACCCCTATCCCACCGCCGACAAAACCCCCTGCTACTACTACTACTTCTTCTTCTTCTTCTTCTTCTTCTTCTTCTTCTTCTTCTTCTTCTTCTTCTTCTTCTTCTTCTTATTCTTCTTCTTCTTCTTCTTCTTCTTATATTTTCATTTCTTTGCTACCATGGACATAGATGTATGTATACGTACGTATACATGTTCGTGTGTGTGGTAGGGGGGGTTGAGAAATCGATCACCACCTCTTCATGGTGGTAGCCGACGGTGACCAGAACCCCAATTGGGGTGGGTTTTGTTCAACTATTATGGTTTTGTTCCTATATATATATATACACACACACGCATATACAAGTATCTATATACGTACATATATATGAGTATACCCGAGAATCATCCATCCCACATCAATTTCATTGAATAATTGATTTATTTTTGTTGAATTTCATCACGGTTCGGAGATTCGATACTTGGGTAAGGGAAACAACAGTTGGGTTTGTTATCTCTTTTTTTTTAGTTTAAATTCAAAATTATATATTGTTGTACATAAATTAAAATCTTATTTCTACTCGATCCTGTGTAGAACTCTCCCAAACACGACACAAAACACGTACGAGTAATCGTACATTTTTTTTTATAAATATTTGTACTTGTTGTCATTTTTTAATAAAAATTGTCACTTTTCTTTTACTAATATATTTAAACAAGTTATGACACCAAACGACTCGAGGTTATGTCATTTTTATAACCCGAGATTATATTAGGAGCCAGATTTATTAAAATTATAACTATTTTAGTAAACACCATAACTGTATCGAATTAGAAGTACTATTTTAATTAATTTAATTACGCAATTGATTTCAAGCCAACTTTGGAAATTAATATTTTTAGAATTACATATTAGGATAATACTCGAAAATATGTCTTTACGTTCAAAATTGTAGATTTTGTTAAAATAGTTAACTGAATATTTGTCCCGGATAATATTTTAATAAAAAATTAAATTATTGTTTATTTAATTTATTTAGACAAATTGAATACTTTGATTCCATTTAAAGAATATTTTCCCAAAAAAATGATATTATTCAAATATCGAGTTACCATATACACTTTATTTACGAAATTCATAATGTTACTTATTCCATCAACGGATTAGAGAATGTTGTTATGGCACTAAATGTATTTACGAAAAATATATAAATGGAATTTATATATTAAAATCTTTTTATATCATAAGCATTACGTTGTATTATTAAAACACTGTAAGTTGTCATAAACCCAAACCATTATTCCCAAACTCCGATATACCCACTTTCATTTAAACCCCGGAGCAAAACTATATACGGGAACTGGAATACAACAATGGAACATACCTGAATGTCACGTAAAGCTCGTAAATACTAGTAGGTGATTTCTAATTCAATATTATTTCTCGCAATGCTATTGAATTTCTCCTATCGTTGATATCACTTTGTGATATACCTATTATATCATATTCTCATTATGGAACTCATTTGAGTAGTTCAAAATTGTTTATGTACAATTGATTCATATCTTGAAATGATCATGTCACCATATTATTTCACATGATGCTTATGACCCAATTACTGATTTATAGCATACATTACAATCAAGGAATAATCTTTTGCTATAACCACAACTGTATTTTTGGCCTGAAGTACTCAGATGTTTGAGGGCCTGGATTATTGCTACCATATGGAATGTAATTTAATGACTTAGCACAATCACTTTTATCTCCAGTTATCTGGATTGATTATATCCAATTTAATTAGATTAATTTAGTTGTATGTACTTGCTATTGCCCTAAAGCCTCTGGACAAATAATTATGGGTTATTTGTTTAGAAGCCATCCACAACCTTTAACCAAATCTAGCCCCTGATATTTCTATTTTTAGCAATATCATCATGTATCATCATGCTTATCTCACTTGACCGTTGAATCAAATTTCTTATTTTACTCCTAATGTTATTATCATTCAAAACAATATTCTATCTTGAAAATTATTTTTATACTTATTATAGAATTAGAATCATCTACTGGGCAAAGTTTTGCTTGTTCCTTCTTTTTTAGTTATTTTTATCAAGTACCTATGGGATATGATGAATATTTCAGAAATCAGTTGATACATAAAAGCAAGGAAAAGTCACATTAGAAGAAAAGGAGTGTAGTTTTGCAAGAGAAATATTTTTGTATAGAAGTCTCTAATAAATAATAGATTCTTAGATTTCAGTTGTAACCCATCTGAGTATCAATCAATCATTCAGTTGTTGCAGTATTTTATATTTATTTATGGTTTAGAACTATTATCAGGTAACCCTCACACTCGAGAAATTGGTATGTGACATTGTGGTATCAGATCACCAGTTTCATACTCCTATGTGGGACATAGTTGGGTTTACCACTAGGATAACTTGATCGTAGGAATAAGGAGAATAAAATATGTAGATGAGAATGAAGGAAATTTATTTTTCAATCTATATGACCAGTATATGAGATACTAGGACTTTGATTTAGGGAAAGGTATGAAGGATATTATTGGTTACGATAATAGAAAGCTATTTAGATTAATGGATTATGATAATAAATCCTTAAACTACGAATTGGAGATATATGATTAATTCCGATATTTAGATGTACATGATCTAACGAATCATTATGAATTTGTGGATTGTCACGATGTGATTAGGGATTTTAGACATGCTAAGAAAGTTATCTTAGGAAGGGATTCTATACAATATAATCCAGAAGTATGTACGTACAACATTGTTCTTTTGTCTACACTATTCAATTGACCCTCTCCTTGAAAATGAATTACTTTATTTGGAATTCCAATAACTTTCATCTTTGAAAGTTATTTCGTTTCTCTATTTGAACTTTTATTATCAGCTTCCGCATTGTACTCTTATTATACTATATGCTACTCCCATTAGATTACGAGAAGAATTACTTATGTTAGAATGGTACCTATTCAGGAGTAGATAATCAATTATTCAAAGCGTTCGTTAGTGAATATTGGGAGTTTTTCTAGAAGAAAGTTGAAGGCATTAGAAATATTACGGTTGACCGTCCTACTCTTTAGAACGTAACGGTTTTATTTACTAGATATTAGCCCATGGTTATAATTTTCTCGAATCCTACATAAGTTGGTCACACTTTTCGATTATTGAACCAATACTATATGCCTCATATCCACTGTTAATTATTTTCGAAGTTTACTATGATTCTGGATAATATAGGAAATTTTATCACTAGAAATACCACAGTCTCAGTAGTGAAATAAAATTCCTATCCTAAACAAACGAGCCTAATTGTAACTTCATGAATTCTTACTTCATACCCCTATATGACTTGGAGATCCTAAATGTATTTTTTTATAACCAATTTTTCAAAAGGAACCTTAACATGGAACTCATAATATTTTTTCTATTGGACAATATGACTTTTCACTGCTGGTATGTAAATGATAAAATTAATATCCCTTGTTTTTCTATGTTTCGGAAAGGAAATATGAATAAACCATGTGAATGTTAATAACTCACGTTAGCGAATTTTTGCGTAAATTATCAAAACAACTTGAGCGCTACATGAAATAGTAGTTGTTTACTTTAATAAACTAGATTTTGGCATTTTTTGAAATCCCTAGTCCCAGATTTCCTATTCTGTTTGTTATTAAGTTATTGTAAGATTATCAGAAAATAGTTACCCATAAAAAGTAATCCAATTTATAAATTATTACTTGAATCTTATGCTTTAACTATGAAGATTTCATGACCACATCCGATAAGTTACGTTCGACAGCATGTATTCCTATTACGTTAGGATAAACATTACATTAGCCTACTCCTTATTCGATATAGTTCAACTACTTACGGCGTATGTAAGATCCTTTAACAGATAATTTAATTAATGACCCATTTAATTTTAAATTTTTTTCTACAAATATTTATCAGGTATCCCGGAATGCTTATCAAAATATAATACCCTTACGATATTTTAGATTTCGAAAACATTGATAAATTAGGAATAAACATCAATAGAACCCTTTGGCATCTGAAATTGTTACACACTTCATTATTAATTATGTGTCGTAACTATCCAAATTAAGACAATCATCGATGCATGCCAAGTTACATCTACTTACGTTCACTCTATTACCAATGTTATAGATATTTAGTTTGACTCATCTAAGAGTACTTTCTAAGTTTCATATTTACGTTATCTTTGGATAAATATAAGAGACCCTAATCCTGTGATGGAAAATTAGAACCAAGAAAGTTCAGGGCACCCAGGTTTGAAATACATCTTCACCCAATAGGACTTGAGTTGGAAACGAAAACGCCGAATGGGGTTTAGAAAGGATGCAACTCAAGCTAGATTATCATCCAAAAAGATAAACATTGTAGTCGACACCTTATACCATAACCTTATTAGGAAACTTAACCATCGGATCGTATAAAATGTTGTTGCTACTAAAAAAAATGATGTGAACTTTAGCTAACCCCGCATTTTTCCAAATGTCACCAATACCGTTGCCTATCCGAATTTGGGAAAGAAAACCTTAGAACGAAAAGTCTTCAAAATCCCTTTGTGATGAAACACAAACCAAAATAAGATCTAGGAATTATCCTACGCTAGGGAAATAAACCTATAATTTAGAAATAGATTACATGTCCTTGATCAATATCACAAGAAGTTCATCACTCGAGATTCAAGATATACCCCCAAAACTTAAAAAAATATCATGTAGAGAAGAAATACCAATAGTGGCCGATATAAGAATGGTATTAAGAATTTTTTGAGGAAATATCGTTATTGTCACCAATTCCAAATAGGGCACTAGTATTTATGTGAATTTCTTCAACTCAATCTGATCCCGGAATGGGAATAGGATCGCATCACAATGAATTCTATTATTTAAATATTTCATATGTTTCAAGCATACAAGTTAGTATGATTAGTAGTAAATCGACTCGTTAATGTTATCTTTTGTTTTCAAGGAAAACTAGTTGATTATTTTCCCGGTAGAGAAATTTATAGTAATTTAATTAGCGTAAACAAATCCAATAGCTCATGGCATAGTGACACAAACATATTTGATAGCTTAAATTACATTAAATTTTTGGATGAAAATATATTTTTTTAGATTATACCTACCACTCCAAATAAATTATCTTAGACAAAACCTCATCATGATTTATGATATCTTACCTTGATTATACGACCAGTCTTAGTAAGCCCAAGTATTAAGATACGTCAACATATATATCAGTTGAGAGCAATACATCCTTATAAGCATATTCTCGATAGTAGTATCATTATATTAAACTATATATATTTTAGTTGTAAGAACCACGTGTAAATAAACTCTTTTCATCCTAAGTAGTACACCTTAGATTATGGAAATTCCATACATCCAAGAAATTCAAAATTTCCAAATTTATAGGCTAACCCCGATGTAGCTTAAAGAATCCTTTTGTCATGCATGAATACAGAAGATCTTCAGAGGATAATTCTACACGATTAGACATCATACATGTAGTAATCCTTAGTAAATCCTTATAAATTCAAGAAATAGTCAAATTAATGGATCTACTTAAAATACTCAACCCTTATCAGACGCTGCCTTATGGTAACTTCATAAGATGTAAATTATATAGATAGGTTAATGTTACATTCAGAAAGTTAAGTATACATTATGTCAAGATCCCAAATATGTTCTTCTTTAGTATGAGAAACTTTAAATAAACCCCTCTCAGGATTACAAAGCAGCGTGAATTAAAATTCTTATAATAGGATTGGTATTTAGATAAAATAAAATATTCGATCTAGTAATCGTTATCAACATTTTATCAACGCACTTTGCCCATATTTACCATAATTAGTAAAGCTTGAAATCGTTAGAAGATTTATGTCATTGTTAGCATAATTCTAAATATATATCTTTCAACTTCAAGGATAATTTTCCTTGTCATCTATTTACTTTTATCACATGACACCTAGAATTAGTAAAACTTGAACCAAAACTTCACAAAGTAGTCGAGAAAATCTTTCTGATTGTGAAAATGAAGGTTAAAATATTTTAGTTTGATCAAGTGACTATTAAGAATACATACTCTTAGCCTAGAATACGAGACTTCTTTTGATTACTTATGAGAATCCAAAAAAATATAATTGACGGTTTAGCTAACATCAACTTCGTGTGGACCAAATTTGGAAAGCCAACCTTTAAACTGTTGAATCTCAATATTTCAAAGTACACATTGTGCAAATAACTATGCAATACTGTTATTACGAGATCCATGATTCAACCTATAGTATCATCTTACCAATACCCATTCGTATAGTGTGACGGAACGCATTGTATGAAATGAACTTCAAACCCTATACGAACCATTTCACTAAAACCTCTGTTCGATACGTGATACCTGTAAAAGCTTGTAAAAATGCCTATTAATTACTTGAAACCTCTTTTCATTTATATTCTTGATTATGTCATTTTGCCTTATATGAGTATGTTATATCACTAATCATAAGAAGACAGACTTTGGTCAGCTATAAATTCATGAACTATCTTTCCAAATATACTATATACCCCAGATGACGTATACACTATTAAACTCTGAACTACAGTATATCAGAATTTCGAGGATAAATTTTTTTTAAGCTGGGTAGATTGTAATAACCTGGTTTTTATTTTAATTTAAATTAAATTATTTATGTGTCAAAATGACCTTATACAGACTATTAATATATTTCACGATGCTTGTGACCCGTACATATGTCCTGTAACATGAAAATAGGTTGACACATTTATTTACGTACTCAAAATAATTATTTTTTTATATAAACGGATAGTAGAATGAAATTAAAACGAATAATTTTAAATTATTATTCGAATTAAAAGTGTGTATAAATTAGCGTAATGCAAAAGTAATGTCAATGCAAAAAAAATACAAAAACATGTCCTACGCACTCCAATACTAATTTATAGTTGGTTGGAATTTCAAGAATTATAAAAATTTATACCTATTAAAAATTATACGCGAGTACCAAATACACTCAATTTCATAGTTATCCCAAGGTGAGTGTACCTATCTAAATCCCATAAAAGAACCTATCCTCCTTCCTATTTTTTTCTTACAACCAACGATCTACTCTCTCTCTTTACAAAACCCCAAATCAACAAACCTCTTCTATATCACCAAACCCACGAAACCAAAACTCCAATATTTATAAAAATATTACCCAACTCGATTTCCCCCTCACCATCGATTTCCTCTCCCTCTTCCCCTCTCAACCCATCGCTGACCTCCTTCACCACCGAACCCCTGTCCCACCGCCGACCAAAACCCCCCGCTACTACTACTACTTCTTCTTCTTCTTCTTTGATACCATGGACATAGATGTATGTATACATGTTCGTGTGTGTGTGTGATTTGACCAGTCGACCACCACCTCTGCCATGGTGGTGGCCGACGATGGCCAGAAACCCCAATCGGGATGGGTTTTTGTTGAACTATTACGGGTTTGTTCCTTTATATATATATATATATATATATATATATATATATATATATATATACTAGTGGATACCCGTGCCTGAAGGCACGACGAAAATTATATAAGTACGTAATCTCAATAATGACAAAAATATACATAGGGAAAACTATAGAGAGAAAACTAAATAATGATTGACTTTGCTGTGATGAAGTTGCCAATAAATAAAATTTCTAACTCGTAACATTCATGTATAGGTGTTCCTTATGCCTGAAGGCACGGTTCAAACTTCGCAAAAAACATAACACATTCTTGCAACATGTATTGTATAAGTACACCACGTGCCAAAGTAATTTTTTACCGAGTACAAATCCAAAAAACTACGTCAATTAAGAATTGTAATCATAGAATTTATTATAAAACACAAAAATGTGTACACGATTTCGAGATTTTAGGCCTAATTTTCTCTATTTATAGGACTATCCACCTATTTAAGAGATCAAAACTACTCAGCTATACAAATAGTCCATCTCGGACATTATATAAACCAACAGAAAAAAATCATTATTAATAATATAATTAATAACAACCAAAATCCATGATAACAATACTGGTTAATATTAAAATGCCAACAAAATTGTAAACAAATTAATTATAAAATATTATCTTAATCGAGTATCCCATGTACATCTGAGAATTTTTGCACCTTTGGAACACATACTACATGTCTATGGCACTTATTAAAAAATAGTGCCATCAACACTAACATAATTTAATCCATCATTCAAAGAAAACAATCCACTTTCACTATTAAATTTGCATCACAGGATGAGTAGCCTTATGAGGTTATAAAAAAAACTTGATTCTGAATTGAGGGGCGTGGTGTTCCTCAAAATCTTTAACCAACCTTTAGTCTTTTGTTTTTTCCTGTACCCAAAAAAATATGCGCGTATCTTTGGCAATTAGTAACAAATTTGTTATTTTTTTCTAAACAAAAACTCAAAGTTCAAACTTGCAAAAAAATATAAATTTGAGATAAGACAAACAATATCTGCAACAGAACTAATAAAAAACACAATTAGTAAATTGTAAAAAAAATATAAAGATGTAGAGATCGTAAAGATCAAGTAAACAGATTCTTGAAAGCAGAAAATCAACATAGAAATCCCATGAAAAGTAACTTGAAAGAAATGCATACGTGAAGAAAAAACATAGAAGTAATAAGTTATACCTGAGAGGGTAAGAGATGTGAGAAGTGACTCAAATCTTGAAACCAAAAATTTGATAAATGAGTACCTGCAACATAATATGTAAATAAATTAAATGATTTCTAAATAAACACAAAAACCCATCAAACTGAGTAACATATGAAAAATTACTCAAAACATAATGACCTATAACAGTGAGTTTGAAAAAACTGCAAATGAGTACCTGTAAGTGAGAAATAGAAGAAATTCCTCAAAATTGAATGAACCACCAACACAAATATCCCATAGACATTGAATTCAAAGAATTTAAAGTCGGACGTTAAATGGGAAAATAAACTAAGTCAGGAAATGTTAGCTATTATCTAGGTTTAACACGAAGTTCAACAACAAAGAATCTTGCAGTCAAACTACTTCTCTTCTCAATCCCAATAGAGAAATCTTCAATATTTTCATGCTATCAATCAATATACCTTGCTGGTAGCAATATATCCACCTGGTTCGTCGCCGATGATGATGTCGTTTTCACCCGTCACAGAGTAGGCTTCCATTAAGGAGACACCCAAGTCTAAAGCAACCATTAAGAAAGACACCCAAGTCATTAAACGTTGTTTATTAGTTTAGTTGTTCATCGGAAGCCCCTGGATCAATTGATCCGATATTCATATTGTACCCAAGGATGGTGCTAATGATTGGCAGACAACAGTATAGTAGCACAAATAGTATGAATGGAAATGAGTAGCTGATAGCATTCCAAGCAAGCAGTGAGATGCACATCAGGTGAAGTTTTGGAGCTTGGCGAAAATATCCAAATTTAGAACTAAACGCCCAAACATTACCAATCACAAACCATATTGAAAATAACAGCTCCAGAGAAGTCTTGAAACATACATCACAAACCTCTGAAAAATGGTTTATCAGCATACTCTTTTTATGCAGAAGAAATATCAGCAGTTATGAAGCTCATAGATGGAGCAGGCATAAACACCAGTGACGTCTGCTCATGATTTTATTATATGCTCAATGTTGCTCGAGGACATCTGTGTCTGCATATATATAGGATTTAGAATGTACATCTAAACCAAAATAAACTCAGAATGCGTTAATAGTCACACCCTTATGTGAGATCAAGATTTGGTCACACCATTAGACATCAAAGATTATGTTTTCAATTAGGAAAAAAATTGAACAACACTATTTTTTCCTGAATAGATCACTAAATAAATCAAATGAAATAAAAAAAATAAAAAGAGAATGAAATAGTGTTGTTCACTATTTGGCATAAGGTATAGAAAGAGAATGAAATAACTCAAGAGATCCCGAACCTCCGTAGGGGGCTGAGATTGCTGCAGAACCTTATAAGGACTTTCATGTGCAGCTCCGAGTTTAGCAAGTGTGTCCACACCCCTGTTTCCTTCCTGTAGGGTGTGGGCGATTTTCTCCTCTGTTTGATTCATGAGGGTATAATAACAGGGCTGAGATTCCTGTCAGCTGCACCACAGTCAAGGAAAAGAAATATTCATAAGACCAGGAGAGAAGACCACCACATAAGGGTATAATGCATGCAATTTCATTTCCGTCAATAAAATAGTGGATTCTACCACCAGTAAAGCATTGGTTTGTAGACATACAAAAATTAAAATTTCTATACTCTAGTCATGAATATGTTTAATTTGTGTTATTGATTCTAACAACAATAAAACCATACTCTAGCAAACTGCCTTATATATAAGTACCTTTGGTTTAAGGTGGAAAAAAAGTCTTGTTGGCCAAGCTATTCAATCTTCCATCAAGCTTGGATACCACCATATTGATTGTGCTCAAGTATATAGCATTGAAAAGGAGATTGGTTCAGTTTTGAAGAAGCTATTTAAAGATGGAGTGGCGAATCGGGGGGAATTGTTCATTACTTCTAAACTCTAGTGTACTGATCATGCACCCGAAGATGTACCATAGACATTAGAGAGAACTTTGAAAGACTTGAAACTTGCATATGTTGATTTGTACCTTATTCATTGGCATGTTCGGCTTAAGGAGTATATTGGATTCAAGCCTGAAAATCATACTCCAACAGATGTGCCTAGCACATAGAGAGCGATGGAAGCACTTCATAACTCTTGTAAGGCTCGGGCTATTGGTGTTTGCAATTTTTTTACCAAGAAACTGGGACATTTATTAGATGTGGCATGTGTCCCTCCAGCTGTCAACCAGGTGGAGTGTCATCCTTCATGGAAGCAAACCAAACTTCAGGTGGAGTATCAACACGGTACAATATGGCTCAAGAGCGATGCCCCCAAGCATCTAGTTCTACCTACAGTTGAAAAAAATTAGGGAAGGATCCAAATAAAATGATATATTGCAATCTAAATAGCTGAAGAACAAAAACATGCAATCTAAACAGCTAAGTGCAAAGTAGATAACTATGATAAAATCATAAAAGATGCAGTCTAGCTTACGTGCTTACTCATTTCTAGGTTATGTAAGTTTGACTATAGTTTTAAACGATGAAAATATTGCAAAACTATATCAAGCATATATTAAAAAAAAGTGTTATCGATAAGGATAAAGTGATCTAAATTCCATAAAACTTCATAAAGTGCCATGTTAAGGATAGTTCTTAGCAAGAATTTGAGCTAAAATCCAATTGATATAAGATGAGCGTGCGTATGAAAATTACAAAGAAGCATGGTTTCATCATAGCTGTCATTCACAAATCAAGAGATATAAGATGGAACCTAAAATCATTAACAAACAAATGAAATAAAAAATAAGAGAAGAATGTCAGCTATACATGCTAATTATATCTGGCAAATGAAATGATTTGATTTTAAGCTGAAAAACAAAACATTAACCAAAATTAACAAATCTCCAATGATATAATACCTTATGGTACAAAAAATTAATAACACTTACTCCAAAATACATATCTTTAACCAAATGGACCCTAAAAATATACAAATTAAATCCCCAAAATAGAGACATTTTAAACTTTTAATTAAATAATGCACTAATAAAATCTAGTAAAATAGTAGTGCTGAATGATATGAAGTAAATGACTTTAATAATAATGAAAAAATTTCATTCACACAATATCATACTTTATACCTTGTGAATCCAAGATCGAAAAAATACATATCTTTAACCAAATGAACCCTAAAAATATACAAATTAAATCCCCAAAATAGAGACATTTTAAACTTTTAATTAAATAATACACTAATAAAATCTAGTAAAATAGTAGTGCTGAATGATATGTAGTAAATCACTTTAATAATAATGAAAAAATTTCATTCACACAATATCATACTTTATACCTTGTAAGTCCAAGATCGAAAGTTACATAGCTAAGACATCTTTGTGATAACCCGCTCTCCGAAATAAGGGGTGGCCAGCCCGATACCTCGACATAACAGAATCATGAATGGATATCATCCTCAGCATCATAACAATAATTACGTATATAGGCAAGCCACTCCATAAATCAGATAGAAGGTTGTCAAAATTTTGATTTAAAAGAAAGATTTAAGAAATAAATTAAACAACCCATATCTGACACAAGTGGAATTTCCTTGGAACATATTTATAGCTAACCAAAACAATACAGTAAAAGAATCGAATAATCTGTCGGTCCACAATTACATCACAATGTTATATATGATACATACAACATCCATTAACAATTACAAAACATGGGCCACTAGCCCGAATGACCCGATCATAACTAGATTCCAAAAAGAAAGAGGGCGTCTAACAACATCCTGTAATCATTCGCAAGGTCATACAACTCGTCAATTTATAAGAATGGAAATTCACAATGGGCGCCCTTGCGGAGGAGCACCTGAGCGGATATCACAATATGCACAACATAGAAAGATGAACGGGTCAGGGCCCGATTTATATATGATTCCCAGAAGAGTAAGAAACATGATAGATATGGACAATGAATCAATAATAATGTGAATGAAAATCGAACAACCTAACCATAAAATGTGTTAATGCAATTATATGTTTCTAACAATTATGAAATTTGACAAAAGAAGTTAAACTAAATCTCATTTCTTCCCATACCTTATAATTTTCCATTCCTTAGCAGGAATATAATTACCATCACATATCTTATGGAAATTTACATACCTCAAGTCCCACTTGAGTTAGAAAGGTTATATTCATATACATATAATGTTTCTAAGACCTCCCCTCCGAGTTTCCCCATTGGGAGCGCCCCTAAATAACTATCATCTTCCAGGGCCTATCTATACAAGACAACCTGGGCACCTAACGCACGTCGGGAAGTGGCCATATGCCTGCGAGTGAGTCATAACCACACCCGGAATAACCTCACTAGCGCAAAAAACATATACAAATCCCGCATATGGCCGAGGACTATACTCAGCCTGCATTCAATAGTCAGGGGACATCACCTCATGCGCGAGCTTCCCTTATGATAGTATTTAGAGAGGTGTGTTTAAGTAATTTATCAATTACCAATTAAATCTCATTTTCATTATCACGAATCTCATGTATTTCATTTACTTAAAACATTTATCCTTGAATATTTCTTATTCAATTTCATAATATATTTAAGTCCCGAAGCATTCTCTAAACAACCTCTCAAAGTCTTCTAGGTCCCAATGTTTTATATACCTCAACAAGGCCTCTAAAAATCTCCACATATGGGATTAAAATTTTATTTTCAAATTTCTCTACCAAATAAAAAGTGATGCCTAAACATCACTTTAAATACCCCTGAATCAACCCCAAGTGATCTCATTCAACTATGGGGTAATGAACAAACTCGACTAAAACTCTAGGATCCTATGTTACTTCATTCAAGAAGGGTCCTAGGTCATAATCCTAAGGGAAAGGGTCAAAATTAGAAAAGAAAAATAAAAAATAAAATGCAGGATTTCCGAATCGATTCGGACTAGGCCGAATCGATTCGTCCAGACAAGCGAATCGATTCGGACTATCCGAATCGATTCGGTCAGGAAAACCAACATTCTGAATAACAGCCGAATCGATTCGGGGAAGAACTGAATCGATTCGATTCACAAGACCTGGACACTGCATCTATGTGAATCGATTCGGCCAGGAGCCGAATCGATTCGCCCTTGCGAATTTTGTCAATTTTGGCTATGGAGTCTTGGACTCCTAATCTCTTCCAAACACAACTAACCCAAACCCTTGCCATATATAGCTACCAATTGAGTATAAATGAAGCAACTAACCATAATTTCACCATCAATAACCATTCAAATCAATCTCCAACATTTCCAAGCCCATAAACCATTTACAAGCCCTAAGTTTCTTAAACCATGTATAACCACAACTATCAATGCAAATTACTCTACTTAAATCATAAAATAGCAAGTAGAAAACTTGCCTCAAGGTTGCAAGTTCAGATTTTGGTGAGGTTGTATGCAAGATCAAACACCCAAGCTTCAATCTCTCTTTTTCTCCTTAGGTTTTCTTCTCTTCCTTACTTTCTCTAGGGTTAGCAATTCAATTAGGGGAATAGTGACTTAGGTGAAGACATAAATCGTGGCTTGTGCTTAAAATTACAACTTAAGTACTCATGTAAACTACAACTAGTCAAAAGTGCCCGGAAACTAGAAATACAATATGGCACACAATTTGACTATCTCAAACCTCCCGGAACTAATGGCACCCTCCAAATTATCATTTGGAGATTTTATAATTCAGTTTAGGTTCCGGTTCCATTTTAATCCCAATTGTTATTTTATTCTTAGGACATAATAAAACATAACATAGCAAAATTCACCTCTACATACGGTAAATATGCAACATCATAGTAGATATTAACTTATCTTCCTTAAATTAATACCTACTCCACAGATCAACATCTTTATCAAATCACTATAATTAGCAGATTAAATATAAAATAGAATCTCAAAAGCGAGGGTTGTTACAATCTTCCACACGATTATTCCAGGTGACAACTTTGGTATTTATAATACTATCTTCCAAAGAACTACAAAACAATTGCTGAGTAAAACTTTGCAACTCCCAAACATTTACAATTCATAACTGTTTGAGAAAAGCATTGCAACTGACAAACATTTTGCAACTGCCAAACATTTGCTGAGTAAAAGCTTTGATAATCTATAAACTTAGTTGATTTTGTATGTTTCACACAACTTCAAGTTTAAATTTAGTCACAACCAAAAACCAAATGGTAATAAACTTGGCCAAAAATCAAAGGAGTAAGTTTCATACATACATTTTATCAAACATGTGGTAGACTAAATTTATAGAAACATAAATATGTATAATTAGTATATATTCTTACCACCAAAAAGAGGGCATTTCGTAATCTTCCATCACAACCACCAAAACCCAAATCGCAAGGTCATAAAAATAATGTATCAGATCTGCAAAAAAATAAATTGTAATGAAGCATAGTCTTCAAAAAACAAAACCTAATATTCAAGTAGTTTGGGTGTGGATTTGATTTTTTTAAGACATGGGTTTGGAGGTTTGAATCTCCCAATACTAAGAAATTTTGAGTTTGAATCCCTGAAAAAATAGGTTATGGTGGTTAGAAATGAAAACATATGTAGTGTGTGAGAGATACTAGATGTGTGTGTGTGTGTGTATGTGTGTGTATGCGTGGGTGAGTGAGTGAGAGAGAGAGAGATAGATAGAGAGAGAGAGTGGTGCTGAATGTGTGTGTGTCTGTGTGTGTGTGTGAGAGAGAGAGAGAGAGAGAGAGCGTGGTGTTTAATGGAGTTGTGGGGATGAATCTGATTAACAAAGGGGGGGGGGGGGGAGGGAATGAAAAGTTGAATTGGAAATTTTAGGGGGGAAATTTTGAAAAGGGAAGCATTGATCTTAACCCTTGATTTTTGGAGAGTGAGGTGGCAAGATCTGAGCCGTTATTGTGCTTAGACATTTCAAAATCCATGCTATCTTATTATATGGATATATATATATATATGATTATACTTGAGAATCATCTGTCCCACAATAATTTCGTAGAATCATTGATTTATTTTTGTTGACTTTCGTCATGGTTTGGAGATTTGATACTCGGGTATGGGAAACAACAGTTGGGTTTGTTATATCTTTTTTTAGTTTAAATTCAAAATTATCTATTATTGTACATAAATTAAAATCTTATTTGTACTCGATCCTTTTTAGAATTCTCACAAACACGATACCTGACACGTACGAGTAATCGTACATTTTTTTTATAAATATTTGGACTCGTCATTTTTTTTAATAAAAATTGTCGCTTTTCTTTTACTAATATATTTAAACAAGTTACTACTCGAGATTTTATCATTTTTATAACTCAAGATTATATTACAAGTCAGATTTATTAAAATTACAGCTATGTAGGTGTTGGACCGTTTATTTTGTTATGTTGGCTAATTTTGGAAGTGGAATAACCACTAGATTATTGTCCAAAGAAGGAAGGGAATTTTCAATTTTTTTTCTAAATTTTTTTGTGTCGCGGATATTATTTTATAACTACTCGTACCAAATATTGACACTCGAATGAATAAAATATAATAGGTAGGGAATAGTAAACATCAGCACGGTATTGAATTATAAATACTATTTTAATTAATTTAATTACGCAATTGATTTCAAACCAACTTTGGAAATTAATATTTTTATAATTACATATTGGGATAATACTCGGAAACAGGTCTTTACGTTCAAAATTGTAGATTTTGTTAAAATAGTTAAACAAATATTTGACCCAGATAATATTTTAATAAAATATTGAATTATTGTTTATTTAATTTATTTAGACAAATTGAATACTTTGATTCCATTTAAAGAATATTTTTCCCAAAAAATGATATTATTCAAATATCGAGTTATCATACACACTTTATTTACGAAATTCATAATGTTACTTATTCCATCAACGGATTGGAGAAAGTTGTTATGGCACTAAATGTACTTACGAAAAATATATAAACGGAATTTATATATTAAAATCTTTTTATATCATAAGGATTATTTTGTATTATTAAAACACCGTAAGTTGTCATAAACCAAAACCATTCTTCCCAAACTTTGATATATCCACTTTCATTTAAAACCCGGAGCAAAACTATATACGAGAACTGGAATACAACAATGGAATATCCCTTAATGTCACGTAAAGCTCATAAATACTGGTAGGTGATTTCTTATTCAATATTATTTCTCGCAATGCTATTGAATTTCGCCTGTTATTGATATCACTTTGTGATAGAGCTATTATATCTTATTCTTATTGTGGAACTCATTTGAGTAGGCAAAATTATTTACGTACAATTGATTCATATCTTGAAATGATTATGTCGTCATATTATTTCACATGATGCTTATGACCCGGTTACTGATTTATAGCATACATTACAATCAGGGAATAATGTTTCGTTATACCCACGACTATATTATTTGTCCTGAAGGACTTAGATGTTTGAGGGCCTGGATTATTGCTACCATACGGAATGTCATTTATTGACTTATCACGGTTACTTTTATCTCCAGTAATCTGGATTGATTATCTCCAATTTAATTGTATTGATTTAGTTGTATGTATTTACTATTGCCCTAAAGCCTCTGGACATATAATTATGGGTTATTTGTTTAGAAGCCATCCGCAGCTTTTAACCAGATCTGGCCCATGATATATCTAGTTTTAGCAATATCATCATGTATAATTATGCTTATCTCACTTGACTGTTGAATCAAATTTCTTATTATACTCCTAATTTTATTATCATTCAAAGCAATATTCTAACTTGAAAATTATTTTTACACTTGTTATAGAATTAGAATCATCTACTGGGCAAAGTTTTGCCTATTCCATATTTTTTAGTTATTTTTATGGGCTACCTATAGGCTATGATGAATATTTCAGAAATCAGTTGATACATAAAAGCAAGGAAAAGTCATATTAGAAGAAAAGGAGCATATTTTGGCAAGAGAAATATTTTTGTATATAAGTCTCTAATAAAGAATAAATTCTTAGATGTCAGTTGTAACCCATTTTAGTATCAATGAATCATTCAGTTGTTGCAGTATTTCAGATATATTTATGGTTTAGAATTATTATCAGGTACCCCTCACGCTCAGGAAATCGGGATGTGACAAATAATATTTAACTGTAGCACTGAAATGAATGAACAATAAAAGAGATAAACACCAAATATACGTGGTACAACCGAATAGGCCTATGCCCACTAGGCGAAGGGATAGGGGAATATTATTTATTGAGTTGGAGGATTACGGAGAATTTTGATACATAGAGAATCATAAATTCTTCGATACTAAGTATGCTTTATATATACGACCTTACAATGTTATTCCTATTTTATTTTCCCACACTCCGAGGGAAGTTAAACCGAGAGGTCCATATGCTCATCTTTGTATATACCACATTCCCTATCTCCTCGTGGAGTGGTCTATCTTTATAGGAAACAAAAGATTCATTTGAAGCAATCAATAGTTGAAAAATTCCCAATGACTGAGAGGTCTTTGTCCACTAGAGATGTTATGCTACCTATGAATTGATGGCCAGTTGGTAGAGATCAAAATACCCCCGTTCGACCAATCCAGTTGAGAATCCTTTGGTAAACAAAATTCGTCATTTACTACCCCTAGACTCTATATGTTCATATAAATGAGGCAAAGAGTATTGTTTATGGCCGTATGGGACTCACATTGTTTGTACATCCTTCGCCTGTTACAATATCTTGTTTACATGTTAAGATGTCCACATCTTTTTTTTGTATGACATTATGAGTCACTAGGATCTGTTTGGGTTATTTGTTTACATGGGAATTCGTATTACGTGATGAGTCACTGATGTATTATACGCATGTAAGATGTCATTTAGGAAAAGGGTCGTAGTCATTGCACGCTTGTCAATACACCTTCTCCCAAAATGAGTGTGGGTGCTTGGATGTATCCTACATGCTTTGATCGCGGGTGTCTATTATCGAATCCCTACAATCATTAGATCAAATTGATCTAGTATGAATTTGAATTAACTTTTTTTCATCTGATATAAAAATCAGAGCAAATTCATTTTGGATTTTTTGCATCCTTAAATTGCTAAAGAGCCTTATCTTTTCACTCATATGTTATTTTCTTCTCGAAAATCCATCATTTTTACCCCTACGAAGTTTCACCCTCTTCTAGTCAGGTTTATTAGGTTTCATGTTATTCTTACCAAAGTCACAATGTGGAGTTCATCTAACGTTCTTTCTCTTCCACTAGTACACTCATCTTCCTCCACTCATCTTTTTTTTAAAATTCTCAATTCTGGCACATTAAAGCCTTGATTTTATATTTCACCTTACTAGGATTAACACTTTTGTAGGAAAATTTCCCAAAGCTAACCCCTATATTTCCAACTTCATTACCATTGAATCACCTCTTTTTTAGTACATTGACTGGCTTCATCCTTTCCTCCACACCCTTAACCTAGAATACCAAGAGAGACATAAACGCCAACAATATTTAGCAAACATGGTAGAAATTGTAGACACTATGAGAGAAGGGATTCCATACGTGGGGCTTCTTCATCAACTTTGGGAGGCCTAATTGTCCCGTCAGAGGCCAAAATACTCTTCAGGATGAATGCCCTCAAATCCTTCCCAACTTAAAAATAATTAGGAACATTCCCCCATATCCTCATGATTCTGCCAATTATATGTTTGAGCAGACCCATGTTAAATGGGGTGAGAAACTCTCTCCCTAGGTATTTATCCATTCAATCTAACTCAAAGACCGATCATGCTCCGAATGCCCATGAGTGGGAAGTATGATTTTTTTAGCATTATTTTAAGCTGGAATTGGGATTCCTCTACCAAAGACGATCCATGATATTCTTTATTTCATCAACTCTTCTCATTCATGAAGTGTATGATACAACATGTAACCTTAAGGAATAGAAAAAAAAATCCTAAATGCCTAGAAAATCTTAATAAGATCCATGGTACCCTTTCATGATTTGTTCAGAGCTGATGACACCTAACTGTGGATGAATTTCTTACAGTTTACAAAGCCATGGTTTTACAAAGGGGATGGTACACCCTTGCCTGTAAGAATAAGAACATAAGCTTTGTTACCTCCCTTCCTTCATCTAACCATAATTGGAGACATATCTTTTTATTCATCCATAGTGATGGATGGGAGTGTGATGAATAAAATGACCTTATAAGTCACCTTTTTACTATTCCACTTATTTGTAATAAACTAGATTTATGTGAGTTTTCATACTTGTGTAAATTTATATCTCATTATTTATGTGTAGCCTATTTATAATAATAATTTTACTCTTCATCACATGAAGGAATCTTTTTCAGACTTATTGAATATTAACACCGATCGTATGGTGAGAATATGACTAGCCTTGGAGAAATCTCGCCCTTTCAAAGAGCTTTTTAACCTTCAAAGGGTGAAGCATCTTAGTTTTATTACTAGGGGTGAAGAAGTTCATGCGTGTTACGCCATTTGTCTTCGAGATGAGATCGAATAAGGACATCTCCTTCTCCTTCGATTTCAACGTTTGTATTTCCCAGCGTCTTCAAGTACGATTATTTATATGAGAATTTTTTATCCCAAGTCTTGAAGTTTTGTTAACTTATCCAAATATCTTAACAGGTGGTGAATCCATGTCTCTTCGAGCATTCAAAGCGACCCTTTAGAGGAATAACTAGGCACCAGCTCCCCCTCAGCCCACAACTCTTCCAACCTTTAACTGAACACTCATATTATTATTGATAATCCCCCAGTCCTGTTACTTGGGGTTATTGATACCATTCATCAAACAAATGATGTTTATGAGATATCTTCTCTTAAATTAGTGGATGAAAAACCTCTTCATAGTCGTGCTAAAAAGGGGCAATTGAGGATGAGACCACTCCTAATTCTACTCAAAGGAGGTTGGTCATTGACGATGAGTCTCCTGAAACTTGCTTATCCAGAGGTTGGTAATAACTCATTTGCTTATCCCATCTTTAGTTTTTCCCACTGGAATATGATTAAGTTCATTTATTCGGTAGACGAATATTCTCGGGACCTATATGGCCCAGAGGTAAAAATATCGCAAGGATGAAGCCAAGGTCATACCAAAGCTGAACAAAGATCTGGAGACTGAGAGAGGTCTTCAGACAAAGGTCTATCAGGATCTGAAAAGACCAAGTTAGATTTTTAGAATGATAAGAAGATAAAGGATTCGAACTTAATAGCGAAGCACAATATTTCTGTGGAGAGGGAACGACTGGAAAATGAGGTGATCGAATTGAAGCGCCAACTTGCAGAGAAAGACAAAGTAAAGACCAATGATGTCCAAGTTGAGAGGGCTCTAGCGCTTCTTATCCGGTGAAGTCATTATTGACCTCTACATAGTGTGTGTGACACCTCACCTAATTTAATCACGGGTGATCAATCCTTTATCAAAATAAACAGGAATCATATATGGTTCATTTTTAGCATCACTGTCAAAAACTATTTAATTTACTAACCACCTATGTTAAATTGAGCCAGCGCTAAATTTTATCTTATTATTAACTTAACAACATGAGGAAATAAAACAAAATTAATTTAACAAAACCATCCACACACAATAATAGTCTAAAAAATCTATGACAGATATATAAATAAATAAGACCAAATAAACCAACGGTTCACTAAATAATTAATCTAAATTTAATCTGAAATAAATAAAACTGCATCCCAACACAATCTGATAAATAAACTAAAATAATGAAGAATCTGAAAGGGAAACACGTCCAAAGAAAATACTGAAATAAAACTCCTAACTAGGAGTGAATAAGCTGAAGTGTCTAAATCAAATCCTACAATCCTCCACAATGCTGCAACTACGCAACCCTGGAAAATCCTCAAGTTGGGCATCCCTGTGGATGGACACCTAAAATTGTTTGGAAAATATTTTGACAAGGGTCAGATACTAAAAAGCCTTTTGAAAATATTTAGCAAGTGATTAAAATGTAATAATTTTGATATGCATGAACATTTTTCATATTTAAGATGGTATCACACTCTCTTGAGATATAGATCACCCCTCATCTAATGTGTACACCTATCACTTGCCTTCTAACCCCACTAGTTATGCTACCCCTCCTAACTAGCCTTGGTACACCTTTTCTATCTTGATACTCTAACCTTAGTATACCTTACTTTGATTTTTAAGTTATTCTACTCATTAATTTATTTAATCAATTCAACTTCAATTACTTGTATAACCTTCACACTCGTTATATATAAAATACATTCACACATTATGTATTTATGCCATATGTAATTATTTACTCATATTCTATACGTACTAACATACTACAACATTCACACACATGTCGCATATAATAACCATCCTTCCAAGCTATAACTCACCGGATGCTTGTTTCTAAAATGCTATTATGCCAGGTATGACCACTCTAACCCGATTATCATAAATCGAGTAAATCACATCGAAATAGGTAAATAAATTGCAAACGTAGTGGAGGCGGTCATACTTCCCCCGAGGGTGAGACTGAATCATACCCAAAACATCTCACCTTGAAAATAATTCACACAATAAAAATACTGGACGATATGATCTGGGAACTATACTCTCCCTACATTCACTAGCCACGGGACTTATCCACATCGTGCAACCTCATATGATAGCAATAGAAGGGTATGTATTAACAAAAAAATATCTAACACCGATATTTAAAAATCACACAAGCATATATATACTATCACACTATCCGTATATATATAATTAAATAAAATTGGCTAACCCGTGGCTAACTCTCGTAGCACTAGCCTATAATTCCCGAGTTTATTTCCCCGACTTTTAATTTAATTAATTAACCATCAATTAATTTATTAAGGTAGTATCACTCAACTACAATGCCCGAACTCACTCACTCGGCCTGTATTTAAGCACTTTAGATTTTTTTTTTCACGAAATTCCTTTCTTAGGTATCACACCCTTCCTTAACCTTCAATTTCTCAATACCCATCTTCTAAGACTATAGGTATTTGTTTCCATTTAATTTTTCCCCAATTAAACCCACCTTAAAAGTTCACAAAATGATTAATGCTAAATAAATAAAATAAGCGGTACTGTTAGATTTTTGGCACCGTCGATCCATAGATGGGATCGATCAATCGATCGACCAAAGTGCGACAACCTTCTTCCCTGCAACGCTTTTCCTCCATTTTTACTCACCCAAGATTCTGAATCTCTTCCCAGAACTTAACCCAATCAAATTTAATATATCTCATGTATCTAAGACTAGTTTTTTAATCCTCATAACAACTTTAAACACCATTGAATTCCATTAAGAGTCATAAATTCCCTAATTGGGTTTTCACGAGTTTCATACGATCGTTTTACAAAATCAATTCTATAATCCGAATTAATCAACATCACTAAATCATATTTCATTATCAATTGAAGCTTTTAATCTACATAACACGTTCAATTCCTCAAAACCCATTTTTCATGCGATAACCCACCCCAAAAGTGAATTTTGATTTCCACCCACTATGATATGAATCAAAATAATGCAATTTAGACTGAAACCAAGATAACAACTTTCCTGTCTAGATTCGTAGAGTCTGATTACATTATGTAGTAGATGAATTGATGAAGAGGAGACCTAATTCCTCTTCGATTTGGCTCCCCAAAACTCCTCACTTTCTTCCTCTTCTTTTCTCTCAAGTTTTAGGGTTTTCAATTTGAGTTATGGTTGCCTCTAATTTTATGACGTAGGTTTGAATCTCTTAATCCTGAAATTAGGCCGATGGCCCAAGCCTATATGACTCGAACACCCCAGTGTGGGCCCAGTTATGTCTAAAAATACCCCATGATCCAATTACTACCCTAAGTACACTATTTTGACTATCTCAACCATTCCAGAATCAACCATGACCTCAAAATCACCATCCGAGTCACCCTACAATAATATCCTATCTTGACCACATATAGTCTACACTCGACTCCTGGTGAGATATAGTTTCATCACGTCTCTATCACTCGTTATGACATTGAATAATTGTGTACCATTCATTTAGTAATTTTATTGCATAAATATTAATCATTATATCTCTCGATTAATATTTTAATAAACACATAATAAATAATTCAAATTAATTACGTCACATGTGTAATTTAAATTATCCGAATTAATCAAATGTTTATTACTCAAAAATACAGGGTGTTACATACTCCCCCCCCCCCCCCCCCCCCAAACAAAGGTATTTTGTCATCGAAATTGGGACATACCTGCGGTGAATAACTCTTGATACTTTTCATGCATGTCATCCTCCCACTTTCATGTCGAATCGTTAACATTGTGTTGCCCCCACTGAACTCAAACCCAGGGTACCACTTTAGACCGCAACTTATGCTCATTATGATAAAATATTTCCACAGGTCTCTCCTCATATGAAATATCTGGCTGCAAGTCTATCTACTCTAATAGTACATGCCAAAAATAACTCTCTCTCCTCCGGTAACTCTTGAACGATGACACGTGGTGAATCCGTTGTAAATGCTCCGGTAGTCCCAGCCTATATGACACTGGTCCTGCCCTCTCTATAATTGAAAACGATCCCATATATCTCGGTGCTATCTCCCCCTTCTTACCAAAACTCATAACGCCCTTCATAGGAGACACCCTTACCAAAACCTGGTCACCGACCTCTAACTCAATGTGCCTCCTATTTGCACCGACATAGTTCTTCTACCTATCCTGAGCTATCCGTATGAGCCCTCGGATGAGCTTAATCTTGGCAGTGGTGTCCTGAATCATCTATATGGACCTAATAGCTTATTATCCCCCACATCTAATCAGCAAGCGGGCGAATGACAAGGCCGCCCATAAAGTGCCACAAATGGTACCACGCTGATGGTGAACTGGTAGGAGCTATTATACGCAAACTCCACCAATGGAAGGTACTTCTCCCATCATCCCCCAAAGTCAAGTATGCACATCCTCAGCATATCCTCTAGCATCTGATTAACTCTCTTTGTCTACCCATCTGTCTGTGGGTGATACGCTGCACTCAACCGTAAATCCGTGTCCATGGCCTCTTGAAAACTCTGACAGAAATGGGACACACAGATCTTGTCCCGATTGGACACAATATTAATCGAAACCCCTTATAGTCATACAATATCAGTAATGAATAACTATGCATACTGTCTCATCTCAAATCCGTGCGAATCGGTAGAAAGTGGGCCACCTTAGTCAACCGATCCACTATCACTCAGATGGATTCGTGGCTTCGCTGTGATAATGGTAACCCGATAATAAAATCCATGTAGATGCACTTCCACTTCCAAATTGGAATCTCAAGTGGTTGAAATATCCCCGTCGGCCTCTGGTGGTCTACCTTCACTAGCTGGCAGGTAGCACACTTTAAGAGAAACTCTGTTATGTCTGGCTTTATCCCCGACCACCAATACTGACTGCACATATCCTGGTACATCTTATTCCCACCGGATGTACTGCAAAACTGGGGTGAGGCTCTAACATCACTGCATATATCAAATCCTCATGTTCAGATCCTTCTGCGTGGATAGATACTGAAGTGATTTCTGGTCTGTGAATAAGGTAAACTACTCCACCAAAAGATAGTGTCTCCAAATTCTCAGGGAAAACACAACCTCTTTTAACTCCCATTAACGCGTGGGGTAATTCCTCTCATTGGTCTTAAGCTTAAGAGATGCATAAGATAACCCCTCTCCTCCTGGTGCAGTACTCCCCTAAGTCCCTGTAAGGATGCATCTGTGTAAATACGGTACTCCACTCCTCCCCTAGACAGTGCAAGTATAGGTGATGAGGTTAATTTGTCATTTAGCTCGTCGAAATCTACATGAAACTAGTTATACTAAACAAATGACACCCCCTTGTGAGTCAGGTTCATCAACAGACCCACAATCTTCATGAAACCGTTTATGAACGTTCGATCATATCTTGTTAGCCTCAGAAAACTACAAATTCCGATCGGTGTCGTGGGTTGTCCCCACTCCCTCATCGTCGATACCTTACTCTAATCAATAGCAATACCCCTATCAGACACAGTATGGCCCAAAAACTGCACCTCCTAAAGCCAAAACCCACACTTTTCAAATTTTGTGTACAACTGGTGATCCCGAAGTGTCTGTAAAACCACTCGCAAATGCCCGACATTCTCATCCTCAGAGGGAGAGTAAACCAGAATATCATCGATGGACATTATCATAAAATGGCCAAGGAACTCTCTCTAAAAACCCGATTCATGAGATTCATGAACACTGATGGTACATTGGTGAGCCCAAATGGCACCATTCTAAACTCGTAGGACCCATATCGTGTTACAAAAGCAGACTTAGGGATGCTCTCCTCCCTGACCTGCAACTATTGATAACCAAACCTCAAATCTATCTTGGATAAGTAAGTTTCTCCCCTCAGATTGTTATACGGATCATCAATTAGAGGCGGTGGATACTTATTTTGGATAGTGACCTTGTTCAGCTCCCTATAATCGATACATAACCGAAGCAATCCTTCCCTTTTCTTAACGAATAACATAGGCACAACCCACAATGATGTACAACGTCTGATAAAATCCTACCCCAAGAGCTGCTAAATTTTCTCCCTCATCTTGAATGGGGCAATACGATAAGGCGTTCAGATAATAAGCCTCGTACCCGGCGCTAGATCAATAAAGAACTCAGTTTCCCGGTTAGGCGACAACCCGAGTATTTTTTTAAACACGTCCTCAAGCTCCCTCACCATTGGAATTGAGTCTAAAGATACAACCACTTCTTGTGAGGTCTCCTCCTCATTGTAATACAGATGTGTGCTCAACCCTCCCTCGAGAAGAGGCATCATTACTAAGAACATCTCCTGCCCTGGGATAGAGAACACAATAGTCCTCCTGAAATAGTCCAACATCTATCAGTATATTGCTAACCCTTTCCATACCAAAGATAACATTGTAACCCTCCACCTATAACACTAAGAGGACGCCATCTAAGCATAATCTACCCACATCGATATCCACACCCCTACATAATGAGTGTATAAGCGACCCACTGCCCAACGGTGACTCCACACGCATAAGGAGATTAACGGTTATCTCTAATAGACCGAAGGCTCGTGCAAGAATGGTTGCTATGAGAGAATATGATTCCCCCCCTGTATTAAAAAGAGTCCTACCCTTACACTCATGAATAGGAAACATACCTTCAAATACTGGTGGTGTCTAAGATGTTCGTGGCATGACTTCATACCGAATGTTATAGGCACATATGTACTGTAGTTGTTCCTGCTAAGGTGAGGCAAGGGTTAATAATGCAAGTGGTCCATATGCCTGCTGCACCTGCGAGGCACCCTGCTACTGCGGTGCTCTACCCTGCTGTGGGCAGTCTATCTTTCGGTGACCCATATCCCCACAAATTAAACAATGACCATTGAAGTCCTTCTGCCATAAACCCTGATTAAATCGATGCTTCTCCTTAAATTATCGTGGACAAAGTCTATGTGTGGGCCCATGCTTTCCACAATTAGAACATCTCCCTTTAAATTATCCCTTCTTCTAGCCTTGTTAATCCTGGTGTCCTTGACTCCACCGACCATTTCCCTTACTCTCTTGGTCCCGACAGCCTCTAGTATCCTGTCTCTATTGCTTCGACATTCCACTACTACTGTTGCTTCCTGACCTACCAGACTGACTAGATTCCCTTGTTCCTTTGTTCCCTATCAGCCAGAAATGATACTGCTCAGTAGTGTAATAATGCGACATTAACTGCTTGTGCTACAATCCTAGCCACCATTGTGGTCATCACCATACCCTGTGGTACTTGAGGTACCTGTTGATATTACCATGTAATACATCTTCTGACGATCCTAGCCTATCATTACCTTCTAGGCGACATCTGGAATTACGTCAAATTTTTATGAGTTCATAGTCAATAAAAAATAATAAGCAGGAGAATTTAATCTCAAATGTGTAATTATGAATGCAATAGTTCTAATAATAAGGCTCTGTATCAAAGAACGCGACACTGAAATCATAGTAAGCCGTACATATCCTATAGACACTAGAACATGAGGCTCTGATACCATCTGTGACACCCCACCTAATTTAATCACAAGTGATCATTCCTTTATCAAAATAAATAAGAATCGCAAATGCTTCATTCTTAGCATCACTGTTAAAAACTATTTAATTTACTAACCCATATGTTTTAAGACGGTGCCAAATTTTATCTTGTTATTAACTTAACAACATGAGGAAATAAAACTAAATTAATATAACCAAACCATCCACACACAATAATAGTTTGAACAATCCACGAAAGATATATAAATAAATAAGACCAAATAAACCATCGGTTCACAAAATAATTAATCTAACTACAATCTGAAATAAATAAAGTTGAATCCCAACACAATCTGATAAATAAACTGAAATAATGAAGAGTTTGAAAGGGCAACACGCCCAAAGAAAATAATGAAATAAAACTCCTAACTAGGAGTGAATAAGATGAAGCGTCTAAATCAAATCCTGCAAGGCTCCACAATGCTGCAGCTACGCAACCCTCGAAAATCCTCAAACTGGGTATTCCTGTGGATGAACGCCTAAAATTGTTTGGAAAATATTTTGACACGGGTCAGATCCTAAACAACCTTTTGAAAATATTTAGCAAGTGATTAAAATGCAATAGTTTAGATATGCATGAACATTTTTTATATTTAAGTTGGTGTCGCACTCTCTTGAGATATAGATCACCCCTTATCTAATGTGCTCACCTACCGCTTGCCTTCTAACCTCACTAGTTATGCTACCCCTCCTAACTAGCCTTGGTACACCCTTTCTATCTTTCTATTCTAACCTGAGTATTCCTTACTTTGATTTATAAGTTATTCTACTCATTAACTCATTTAATCAATTTAACTTTAATTACTTATATAAACTTCACACTCGTTATATATGAAATACATTCACACATTATATATTTATCCCTTATATAATTATTTACTCGTATTCTATACATACTAGCATACTACAACAGTCACACACATGTCGCATATAATAACCATCCTTTCGAGCTATAACTCACCGGATGCTTGTCTCTAAAATGCTATCATCCCATGTATGCTCACTCTAACCCAGTTACCAGAAATCGGTTAACTCACAACAAAATAGATAGATAAATTGCAAATGTAGTGGAGGAGGTCATCATTCCCCCAAGATTGAGAACGAATCATACTCAAAATGTCTCACCGCGGAAATAAATCACACAATAAAAATACTGGACGATATGATCTGGGGACTATACTCTCCCATCATTTACTAGCCAGGGGATTCACCCACGTCGCGTCACCTTCTATGACAGCACTAGAGGGGTATGTATTAAAAAATATCTAACACCGATATTTATAAAGTACACAAGTATATATATATATATATATACACTATCACACTATCCGTATATATATAATTAAATAAATTCGGCTAACTCGTGCCTAACTCCCGTAGCACTAGCCTATAATCCCCGAGTCTATTTATCCAACCCTTAATTTAATTAATTTATTAACATAGTTTCACTCAATTACAATGCCCGAACCCACTCACTCGGCCTGTATTTAAACACTTTAGAATTTTTTTTCACGAAATTCGTTTATTATGTTTCACAGCCTTCCTTAACCTTTAATTTATGAAAACCCATCTTCTATGACTATAGATATTTGTTTCCATTTAATTTTTCCCTAATTAAATCCACCTCAAAAGTCCACAAAATAATTAAGGATAAATAAATAAATTAAGCGGTACTGTTAGATTTTTGGCGCCGTCGATCGATCGCCAAGGCGCGACAACCTTCTTCCCCACAACGTTTTTATCCATTTTTACTCACCCAAGCTTCTGAATCTCTTCCCAGAACTTAACCCACTCAAGTTAATATATCACATGCATCTAAGACTAGTTTTTTAATCCTCATAACAACTTTAAACTCCATTGAATTCCATTAAAAGATATCAATTCCATGATTGGATTTTCACGGGTTTCATACGATCATTTTCACAAAATCAATTCTATAATCCGAATTAATCAACATCAACTACTGGGATTCTAATATAATATTCCAGCACCATTAAATCATATTTCATTATCAATTGAACCTTTAATCCACGTAACATGTTCAATTCCTCAAAACCCATTTTTCATGCGATAACCCACCCCAAAAATGAATTTTGATTTTCCCCACTATGATATGAATCGAAATAATGAAATTTAGATTGAAAGAAATTTAACCACTTGCCTGTCTAGATTCGTAGAGTCTAATTACGTTATGTAGTAGATTAATTGATGAAGAGCACACCCAATTCCTCTTTGATTTGGCTCGCAAAAGCTCCTCACTTTCTTCCTTTTCTTTTCTCTCAAGTTCCAGGGTTTTCAATTTAAGTTATGGCTGCCTCTACTTGCATAACGTAGGGTTGAATCTCTTAATCCCAAAATTAGGTTGATGGCCCAAGCTCAAATGACCCGAACACTTCCGTGTGGGCCCGATTATGTCTAAAAATACCCCATTATCCAATTACTATCCCAGGTACACTATTTTAACTATCTCGACCATTCCAGAATCAACCATGACCTTAAAATCGCCATCTGAGTCACCCTACAATAATTTCCTATCTCGACCACATATAGTCTACTCTCGACTCCCGGTGAGATATAATACCGTCACATCTCTATCACTCGTTATGACGTTGAATACCATTCATTTAGTAATTTTATTGCATAAATATTAATCATTATATCTCTAAATTAATATTTTAATAAACACATAATAATTAATTCAAATAAATTACGTCACAGGTGTAATTTAAATTAGTCGAATTTATCAAATATTCATTACTTGAAAATACGGAGTGTTACACTATGGTTTGATGAAGTACTAATTTTTTCAGAATGATTATCAAGAACTGGTGAATCGGGTCAAGATAGCTCGCCTTGATGTGGACTAATCTTACTTCAATACTAAAGACTGTGAAGGGATTTAAGAACAATTAACGTCTTCACCAGCATATATGGATCGGAAGGGGTATACTGAATAACGAAGACTCCTAATTGAGACTCCTTCCCACCCCCTATGGATTTGAGGATGAATACCTCGATCAATCGATGCGTGAAGACTTAAGTTGCATATTGCCTTCCGATTCCGCTCCAGCTCTAGCTCCTTATATTATTCCCTCTATTGATATGAAAACCTGAATATTTTGCACAATTTGTAACATTATTGTTTTTTATTACTGTGACTCTGAACTTATTTTGTTTATAATACTGAACTGATTTGTGATGAATCATATGGATATCTCATTTATATTCTCTCTTGATTGTATGCTTTGGTTACTTTATTCGGATGGTGTGAGTGATGTGACATTGTTAAAGGGCTTTCCTTAGTCTAAAGCTTTTGTAAGTAGGATGGTGTGAATGATGTGACATTGTTAAAGGGCTTTCCTTAGTCTAAAGATTTTATAAGTAGGTAAGACTTATGTAGGTGATAGATAGTGCTAATTTAATTATTTATACTTAGTCGTCATCCGAGTTAAGTGCTGATTGGAGTTGTTAACACTCGAATGATGAACCAAGTTATTCATACTCCATAAAAAATGATCATTTTATTCTGATCAACAATTTTATTTACAAACCATCCCAAACTTTGGTATAAGCCTACCTTATATGTCCCTTATATCCTTTTTTTTAAATATGAACCATGTGATGAGAATTTTACCTTCTTGACTTAGAGTTATCCCTTATTGATACTCGCCCCGGCCACGTCGTGCAAATTGGATCAGGTCTAAGAGGGTCGAGAGTTCACTCAGTGATCATTCAAGTTGTTATTTAGAGACATGTATATCTTAAAAAGGTGTATTAAGATTAAGCCTAGTGTGAGACTTTGTTCGACCATCTTGTTAGTACAAATATGGTATGTCTTGAACAATTTAGGTGGGCATCCGATCGCATTACTGGTGCATTACCAGGTAAGCTCCGAGTGAGTTTAGTGGGAATAATAAAAAAGTGTAATATTTGTAAAAACATCTTCTTTATTCATAATGGTTATGTTGTAGAGAGCTACATTATAAGGAAATAGAAAGAAATACAAAAATTAAATGTTGAATGAAAATAAATGGATATAAAGATGTTTCATAAATTCTAATTGCTGAAAGGTTCTTCGTCTGGCTTGGTTGTCGCTTATTCAATTACTGATAATATATTTTCAAACTCTCAACATTTAATGATCATGGGAGAGCACAAACTTCATAATCCTTTAGCCCATAAGTTCTCGATCGTATTAACTGGGCGAAGACATAAGTGTGTTCCCAGTTATCGGCCAGCTTATCATGACTTAGATTTTTGGTCGATTGTATCGCCTTTCGGAGGACCAAGTCACTGACCTTGAACGTGTGTTTCCTTACCCTCTAATTGAAATATATGGCAACTTTTTGTTGAGTTGTATATATCTTCATTATTTTTTCTTCTCTTCGATTTTCCAAGAGATCAAGTTTGACTTCATGTCATTCGTCGTTCTCTCCCTTTTTGAAGTAGTGCACCCACAAACTAGGTATCTCAAGTTTGATCGTTACTAAAACTTCGAACCCATAAGTTAGAGCGAAGGGTGTTTCTCCCGTGGGTCCCCTTTTAATTATCCTATATGCATATAGGACTTACACCAGTTTCTCCACCCATAGTGCGTTGAAATTTTCTGGCTCAATTTTTATCCAGTGCAGTAGTGTTTGATTTATAACTTTTTCCTGTTCATTGCACCTAGGATGTCTAGGATTATATAAGCAATGCTTGATTCTAAATTGTTCACAAATCTTGTTAATCTTCACATTGCCAAATAGGGACTAAGACATGTGGGATGATGAACCGACGGATGATGTATCTCCAGGTGAACAAATGTAACTTTTGGTAAGTAATCCATGCTAGGGGTTCAACCTCAAACTAATTTGTAAAGTATTTGACCACTATAAGGAGAAACTTGCATTGACCGAGTATGTTTATCCCCCATACGGCCATTGTGACATAATTATTGACATTTTTTCATCGGGCTGGTGGATGTAGTTCATAGTTCGCTGTACTTCCTAACATATTGGTCTTTGTCTTTGCTCATTGTCAGCAAATAGTAACCATGCATTAATGCTCTTTTTTCTAAATTCCTTATTCCCGGATGTAACATGCAAATGCCTTTGTGAAGGCTTCTCAAGAGTGTTGTTACGTACGTCAAATGAACACAACAAAGGAATGGGCAGGCATACCACCTTTAATATAGGACCCCATCATAGAGAAACTAATTTTTTTCCTTGACTGTACCTTCTTGGCTTCCACCCGATCTTCCAAAAGGTTTCCATCTTTTATGTATTAAATGTATTTATCCATACAACTAGGCTCTTGATCTGCCATATTGACTATCTTTTCTTCCTATATCTGAATGTTTAGTTGGTCTAGGTCTCCACGAGGTGATTCCCGTGCTCTGTTGCGTTTAGTCTAACTAGGTGATCGACTTTTGCATCTTCCTCTCATGTAATATTCTTGATAGTGAATGTTCAGAATTGGATAGCCATTCCATGGAATCGTTTAAGGTATTGAATCATGTTCTTTACCTTGGATTTAAGCTCCCCCATCACTTTATGGATGACCATGTTCAAATCATTAAAGAACTCTACCTAGTTTACTTTGAGGGATATAATGAGTCGTGCTCAGGAGATTATGGCCTCATACTCGACCTTAATGTTAGATGCCCTGAAATTAAATTTATTTCATATTCTATGCATGACCCATCTGGCATTTCGATCAGTCCTACTCCACAATCATTTTTATTATTGAATCCATCTACGTGGACAACCCATACGTACTTCCATTTGTCTGTATCCCGAATGGTGTCGATATTTGATGCGAGGGAAATCGAGTGCTCTTATAGGGACACTGTCATTGATTTCGGCTCCTGCTCTACATGTAAAAACCTAAGCTACTACTACACTTGCGAGGCAAGCATAGCGCTAAGTCGGGTATCGTAAGAAATCCACAGGGATTGATTGGATTTTATATTGGTAATTGTTTTTGTACTTCAGGAATTAAAGTGTAAAAGGTGGTAGGGTGTTATGGTTACAAAGGAAAAGAGAGAAGTTAAGTCTAAATAAAGTAAAAGGGAGAGTCGGTATCGTATACACACGTTCGCTAACTAAACAACTAGTAATAAGAATTCCAGCTCGAAAGCATTTAACCGAGCATTTACAATTAAGCATAAACTTCACGCAATAAGGAATTTAAACCAAAGTTGCTTGAATAAACATTTAATCAAAAATGGTCAGACGCGGATTAAATTGTCTCTATAAACACTGAAGTTACGTGACAAATAAAGTTAAATGCATAACAATCCAACTTTAATACACGCGGTTTTAATTTAAGGCAATTTTAAACAAAACCTATTTTTCGGAGCTGGAGGCCCGTTAATGGCGGAACACAATCCCAACCCTATTTATCTAAGGACTAAACATGAATAAAATAATTAACAACTAATTAAACTATAAAAGCAATACATAAAAATAAATAAAGATTATCTCGACAAGAAAAGTAAATGGCATCAATGGAAATAAAGCTAGAGCAACAAAAGAGACAATGAATAGTAAACATATTGCGCAACCCGAATATAATTATGATACATTATGTTTAAATAATGATTAACTTATGTTATATGAATAATATGTTATTATTATATGTAATGTTAATTCATCATGTTTAGTCTAATCCTACCTTTATAAAGCATGAAATATTGAATTAGTTACAAATATAAAATTTTGAAGTTTTCGATAGGAATGTTCATGTTTAAGACTAGTTTTGATCTTCATAAAATATCAATTGACTTGAGGTGAAAACTAGATAGTTCTAGACAGATGAGTTCGGGTTGTAACCCAAAAAATGATGTGTGAAGAGGAGGTCCGATTAAGAAGTTATATCAAAATTACTAACTAACGGAAAATCTGTCCATCCGTTTAAGTGGTAGTTTGTCCTTTATACCCAACAAGTGTCTCACAGTGATTGGTTAGAGGTGTAGGCTGGTTTGGAATAATCTTATCCTTCATCCAAAAGCATCCATGAAATATTTTTACCTTGAGGAAAGAGAATTAGGGAGTTTAGAAAGAAAAAGTGAGGAGAAAAAGTGTAGAAAATACGTAAAAGTCCTGAAGGTAATCCTAATCACAAATCTTATTATCTTTCTTATATTACTGATTTATATGATATAAATCATCATTTTTTACTAAAATTTCATCCCTTTATATATATGTATGGTTAGATGCAAGTATAAGTTAAGTTAAATGTACAAACCCTTAAAATTGCTTTGTATTGAAACCCCTTGTATTCAAACTTAAATATGTTTTTGTGTGCTTACTAGAATTGAGAAATTCCAATTGGATATGAAACTAAACTCATATATTCATATCATATTCGAAAATTAGAATTTATCTCCTTGTGGTTAGGCCTTAATGATGGTTTGAAGTTGGTACATAGTTGTTGTTGGTATATTTCATTTCGGTATGCCCTAAGTTTGGTCAAGATTTTGACATAGAAAATGAAGTCAAAACATTATGAAACTTTAATTATGTACTATTAAGTATGTGTAATGAAAATGGGTTGAAAATCATGTAAAGTTATGTTGGGGAAAAATTATGAAAATTCTTGGAAGTTGAAGGAACAATAGAGGAGATTGTAGGGAAGATTTATTGTGTTGTAAAGAAATGGTCATGACTTGCACTAGGAAGCTTGGAAAATTACACTGTAACTTTTAATGGAAAGTATATTTATATATGTTTTCATATTGATAAGGTTGGACGCCTGTATTTTTATAATTTAGGAATATAGGATGGTTGAGTATAGAGGACAACAATTTGATTCCATACTGGATACTCTATGAAAGAATATTGTTATCTCCTCTTTCCAAAGAGTATTTTGAGTACATGTTTCATATGTATATACATTGAGAAGTATGATTTCATATTTATATGGGTTTAGTTATAAATTCCTTATGAGGTGTTTCCTATGGTTGAATGTTCATAACTGTATCAACATGTATACCATTGTTTTGTCCTTACTTGACTTAAGTGGAAGTATAGTGTTATTGTATAGTCATTGAAAGTTACATAAATATGTTAGGATATTATTTATGATTGGGATTAAATACTGATTTAGTTGGATTGATAGGTGTAAGTTCTAATCCATCCAGTTCAGCTCCACCCGAAGGAAACATAAATACATAGTTGACAACCCAAGGTGAGTGTACTCACTGGAAAGAGATATTTGTATCGTGTTATTGATATGATCAGAATATAATGAATATGAAATATTTCATTTTGGTTTACCGAAATGGGAGGTTACTCCCCGACCTGAAATGGGAGAGATTTGTCTATTAATGACAAGGGGTTACTCCTCGACCAGGAATAGGGGAGAATTGTCTATTACAGACAAGATACGTGAATCATGATTCGGAAAGTTAGGTCATTCATTATGAATGAGATGGATAATTTAATGCATATTATATAGACATGATTTATTGCATTTAAATTCATGCAGTAGTATATTAGTGATGCATTCACTGGGATTTTTTGCTCACAGTTCCTATGTTCACATTTTTTTCAGGTAACGGGATGTCACTGCCAAATCTAGGAGGTCAGGTTGGGTTAGCCAGAAATGGGAGAAAGATGGATTTTGTTTAGATGTAAATGATGTAATTAAGTTAACCTATCCTTCAAGCAAGTTTTTATGGGCGTGACTACTCTGATATTGTAAAATGGTTTTCAGTTATATGGATTTATAATGATGACTTTGAAATTAAAACTCGTGTTTATGGTTTGATTAAATTAATCATGGTTTGACTCACTTTGACTTTCAAACTTAATTATAAGTAACTGGGTTGGGGTATGTCATCTTTTGGTATCAGAGCCTAGGTTTTAGAGGAGTCTAGATTTGGCAGTGAATGTAAGGAATATATTTTGTTTGGTACTAACAATTATGTTGGGAAATATATGTATATCTGCATGTTGTTATATCTTTGATCCATTTTAGATATAAAGGAATGGAAGGATGGAGTTTGAATGTGTTAATAGAAGATGAGGATTCAAATTTGGCAGCATAGGCAGATGTTGAGCAATCTGTTCATGGAAATATAAAACCCGACCCAGAACAATTGACAAATATGCAAAAAATGGCACATGCTATGACTTTAATGGAAGAACAGGAAGCTAGATTTATGGCTTAGATGGAAGAACAACACGGCAGGCAACTAGAGGCATAAGCATTGGATAAGGCTGAGGAGGTTATACATCGGGAAGAAAGGAGTACTTCACACGAGAAATTTATTAAAATGAATCCACCCTCATTTGAAAGAGCAGGTGATCTAATAGAGGCAGAAGTATGGATTAAAGAGATTGAAATGATTTTTGGGATGAGAATGCCTGAAAATCAATGAGTAACCTTGGCAATGTATATGCTAAAAGGAGAAGATAAATATTGGTGGTATGCCAAAAAATATTTGTTGATTACTCCAGGAGGTGGGAATGTGATCTCATGGGATGCTTTTGTCAAAGCTTTATATGATAAGTATTTTCCCCCAATGTATTAAAAATAAAAGGGGAAGGAATATTTCATGCTGAATCAGGGGAGTATGACAGTTAGAGAATACGAAGCTAAGCTTTTAGCCTTATCTCAGTTTTCTCTGCAGTTTATACGGAATGAGGAAGATATATGCAACCGATTTCTCGATGGACTTGAGTTAGTGATTAAATCATGATTGTCGACTTTAGAGGTTGTTAATTATTCAGGCTTGGTGAATAAAGCCATGCTGGTAGAAAATGACATGAATGAAGCGAGAGGGAATCGAGAACGAGGTGTAAAAATAAGAAGATTTGATCTGAATTATCAAAAAGGTAGTGGTACAGAATATTCGAGACTTGGAGGGCAAAAATTTCAGCATGCTAGAGGTTTGGGAGTTAGTTCGCAAAAGGGTGAAGCTAGTGGTGGGAGAGGTCCAGGAGTTTCAGTACAAGGAGATCCAAATGTTTGTTTCTTTTATGGGACATCGGGTCATATAAAGAGAAATTGCCCAAAGTTACTGAATATAGAGTGTTTTAATTGTCATCAGAAGGGCCATCTGAGAAAGAATTATCCTATGTTATCAAGAGAGATTTCAGTTAGTAGTGTGGGGCCTCATAAAGGATCCTCTCCAAGCAGGGAAACCAGGGGAAGAGGTACATAACAAGCAATTGGATCGAGGGCAGGAGGAAGAGTGTTTGCGATGACACTGCAGGATGCCCATGCTACACCGAAAGTGGTTACAGATAAACTTTCTATTGCAAACAAATATTTATATGCACTCATTGATCCTGGATCTACGCATTCGTTTGTGGCATTACATATTTTTTCATATTTAGCTAGACCATGTTCATTTCTCAATTGCGCCTTATATATTTCAACTTCAATGGAAAGTGTAATTCTGGTGGAGCATGTTTATAAAGATTGTGTCTTACGAATGGGGGAACGAGATTTCAATGTTGATTTGATACCGTTGGCCATTCAGAATTATGATATTATATTAGGAATGGATTGGTTATCATTGTATCATGCTTACATTGATTGTTTTAAAAAATAAGTTACATTTTATCTGCCTATTGAACCCGATATCCAGTTTATAGGAGAAAGGAATGTTGTCCCTAATTGTCTTATCTCAGCAACTAAGAGCAGAACGTTATTGAGTAAGGGTTGTACAGGGTATTTAGCGTATGTGGTTGATGTTAGCAAGGAAGCACTTAAAGTTGAAGATATACCAGTAGTTAGAGGATTTTCTGATGTCTTCCCAGAGGAATTTCCAGGATTGCCACCCGATAGGGAAGTAGAGTTTTCCATTGAATTAATTCCAAGTATTGGTTCAATTTCCCTTGCTCCATATATAATGGCACCAACAGAGTTGAAGGAATTGAAAGTGAAATTACAAGATCTGATAAGCAGAGGTTTCATTCGGCCTAGTGTTTCACCATGGGGATCCTCAGTGTTATTTGTGAAAAAGAAAGATGGGGCAATGCGTTTATGTATTGATTATCGATAATTGAATAAGGTGACCATTAGAAATAAGTACCCTCTACCTCGTATCGATGATTTGTTTGATCAATTACAAGGGGACACAGTATTTTCTAAGATTGATTTGAGACCGGGTTAGCACCAACTGAAAGTGAAGGATAGTGATATTTCCAAAATAGCTTTTCGGACTCGATATGGGCACTATGAGTTTTTGGTGACGCCATTTGGATTAACTAATGCTCCAACAATTTTTATGGACTTGCTGAACTGGGTATTCTACCATTTCATTGATTCATTTGTAATTGTATTCATAAACGATGTATTGATTTATTCGCATAGCATGGAGGAACACGAGAAACATTTGATACTTGTATTGCAGATTTTGAGAGAGAAGAAATTATTTGCTAAATTCAGCAAGTGTGAGTTTTGGTTGAATGAAATTGGGGTTTTAGGGCACGTTGTCTCAGGAAATGGGATATATGTTGATCCAAAGAAGGTAGAAGCAATCGTTGAATAGGAGATTCATAAGAATGTGACAGAAATTAGGAGTTTCCTAGGATTGGCAGGTTACTATCACAGATTCATTAAAGGATTTTCAGCAATAGCATTACCATTGACAAAGTTGACTCGTAAAGAAGTGAAGTTTGTATGGGATGAAGAATGTCAGAGGAGTTTTAAAGAATTAAAGAATCGATTGGTTTTAGAATGAGCCTTTTATAATTTATACATATGCTTCATTTCAGGGGTTAGGATGTTTTCTTATGAAGAACGGGAAGGTTATAACATATGCTTCCAGATAATTAAAGACACATGAACGAAACTACCCTACGCATGATTTGGAGTTAGCATCTATTGTTTTTGCTTTAAAGTTATGGAGACATTACTTGTATGGAGAAACTTGTAAGATATATACGGATCATCAAAGCTTGAAATACTTGTTTACAAAAAAAGAACTGAATTTGAGATAGAGGCGTTGGATAGAGCTGATTAAAGACTATGACTGTACCATTCATCATCATCCTGGTAAGGCCAATGTTGTAGAAAATGCTTTGAGTAAAAAATCATCGGGGATTCGAGGTTGCATACAATGTGCATGTGTGGGAAATATCCCTGACTTGGCATCGATGGGTATTGAATTAAGGTTTTCAAAAAGGGGTGGCTTATTAGCACATGTCACAGTGAGACCTTTATTGGTAGAACGCATACAAAATTTGTGAATCAATGATCCATTCCTTGAGAAGAAGAAACAAGAAGTTTAGGATGGTAAAGTTAGTGATTTTGAGATTAAGAATGATGAATCACTGTGTTACAAAAATAGGATTTGTGTACCGAATGATCCATCTTTAAAGACGGATATATTAGAAGAGGCACATAGTTCTATTTATTCTATGAATTCGGGAGGTGCCAAAATGTACAAATATTTGAAAGAGTATTACTGGTGGAATAATCTGAAACGTGAGATTGAAGAATTTGTAGCTCAATGTTTAGTATATCAGCAAGTGAAAGCGGAGCATCATAAGACGATAAGATTATTGCAGTCATTGCTTATTCTGGAATGGAAGTGGGAACATATAGTGATGGACTTTATTATAGGATTACCCCGCTCACCAAAGGGGCATGATTCTATTTGGGTGATTGTAGATCGATTGACGAAGTCAGCCCATTTTCTTCTAGTTAAGACCACCTACACCATTGACAAGTATGCACGTATATATGTTGATGAGATTATCCGTTTACACGGGGCACCAGTGTTAATTGTATCAGATAGAGATCCAACGTTCACTTCTAAGCTTTGGCCTCATTTGCAGAATGACATGGGCACAAGTTTGAAGTTCAACACTGCATTTCATTCGCAAACTGATGGACAATTAGAAAGGACGATTAAAATATTAGAAGACGTGTTACAAGCTTGTGTATTTGACTTCAAAGGTAGTTGGGATGATCATTTTCCATTGATGGGATTCTCGTATAATAATATTTATCATTCCACCATTGGTATGTCTCCTTATGAAGCTTTATATAGGAGGAGATGTAGAACGCCTTTGTGTTGGGATGGAGTAGGTGAAAGGAAACTTTTAGGTCCTGAATTGATAGATATGACAATAGAAAAGATTAAAATGATCTGGGAATGGATAAAGATAGCGCAAAGTAGGCAGAAATTTTATGCAGATAAAAGGAAGTATCCATTGGAATTTCAAAAGGAAGATTTTGTATTCCTACGTATTTCACCATGGAAAGGCATCATGAGATTTGGAAAAAAAAGGAAAACTAAGTCCAAGATACATTGGACCATATGAAGTGCTGAAAAGAATTGGGTCCTTTCATATAGATTAGCTTTACCTACAGATTTATCCCATTTACATAATGTGTTTCACGTATCTATGCTTCGTAAGTATTTGGCGGATCCATCTCATTAGTTGAAAACTCAACCAATTGAACTAAAGGAAGACTTGTCGTACATCGAGGAACCATTGGAAATTATTGATCGTAAGGAGCAGGTATTGAGGAATAAAATTATTCCCTTAGTTAAAGTTATGTGGATGAGCCATGGAGTTAAAGAAGCAACTTGGGAAATGGAGGATAGTATGAAGAACCAGTATCCCCACGTGACTTTTATATTAAATTTTGGGGACGAAATTTTCTAAGGGGGTGAGTTATGACAACCCGAATATAATTATGATAAATTATGTTTAAATCATGATTAGCTTATGTGATATTGATAATATGTTATTATTATATATAATTTTAAGTCCTCATGTTTAGTCTAATCCTACCTTCGTAAAGCATGAAATATTGAATTAGTTAAAAATATAAAATTTTGAAGTTTTCGGTAGGAATAATCATGTTTAAGACTAGTTTTGACCTTCATAAATATCAATTGACTTGAGGTGAAAACTAGATAGCTGTAGACAGGTGAGTTAGGGTTGTAACCCACCAAATGGTGTGTGAAATGGAGGTTCGAGTAAGAAGTTATACCGAAATTACTAACCAAAGGCAAATATGTCCATCCGTTTAAGTGGTAATTTGTTCTTTATACCCAACAAGTGTCTTAAAGTGATTGGTTGGAGGTGTAGGTTGGTTTGGCCGACCTTATAACTTTGAAATAACCTCATCCTTAAGACAAAAGCATCCATGAAAGAGTTTTACCTTGAGGAAAGAGAATTAGGGAGTTTAGGAATAAAAAGTGAGGAGAAAAAGTGTAGAAAAATTCGTAGAAATTACGTAAAAGTCCCGAAGGTAATCCTAATTATTTTTCTTATATTACTGATTTATAGGATAGAGATCATCATTTTTTTACTAAAATTTTAGCCCTTTATATATATGTATGGTTAGATGCAAGTAAAAGTTAAGTTGAATGTACAAACCCTTAAATTTCTTTGTATTGAAACCCCTTGCATTCAAACTTGAATATGTTTTTGTGTGCTTACTAGAATTATGAAATTACTATTGGATATAAAACTATACTCATATATACATATCATATCCGAAAATTAGAATTTGGCTCCTTGTGGTTAGGCCTTAATGATGATTTCAAGTTGGTACATAGTCGTTGTTGGTATATTTCATTTCGGTATGCCCTAAGTTTGGTCAAAATTTTGACATAGTAAATGAAGTCAAAACATTATGAAACTTTAATTGTGTACTATTAAGTATGTGTAATGAAAATGGGTTGAAAATCATGTAAATTTATGTTGGAGAAAAATTATGAAAATTCTTGGAAATTGAAGGAACAATAGAGGAGCTTGTAGGGAAGATTTCTGGTGTTGTAAAGAAATGGTCATAACTTTCTCTAGGAAGCTTGAAAAATTACACCGTAACTTGTAATGGAAAGTATATTTATATATTTTTTCATATTGATAAGGTTGGACACCTGTATTTATGCAATTTAGGAATATAGGATGGTTGAGTATAGAGGACAACAATTTGAGTCCATACTGGATACCCCATGAAAGAATATTGTTATCTCTTCTTTCCAAAGAGTATTTTGAGTACATGTTTCATATGTATATACATTGAGAAGTATGATTTCATATTTATATGGGTTTATTTATAAATTCCTGATGAGGTGTTTCCTACGGTTGAATGTTCATAACTTTATCAACATGTATACCATTGTTTTGTCCTTACTTGACTTAAGTGGAAGTATATTGTTGTTGCATTGTCATTGAAAGTTACATAACTATGTTAGGATATTATTTATGATTGGTATTCAGTAATGATTAACTTGTATTGACAGGTGTAAGGTCTAATCAATCCAGTTCATCTTCCCCCGAAGGAAATATAAATACATAGTTGACAACCCATAGTGAGTGTACTCACTAGAAAGAGATGTTTGTATCGTGTTATTGATATGATCATAATATAATTAATATGAAACTGTTCATTTCGGTTTATCAAAATGGGAGGTTACTCCCTGACCCATAATGGGGGAGATTTTCTATTAGTGACAAGGGGTTACTCCTCGACTAGGAATGGGGGAGAATTGTCTATTACAGACAATATACGTGAATCATGATTCGGAAAGTTAGGTAATTCATTATGAATGAGACGGATAAGTTAATGCATAATTATATGGACATGCTTTATTGCATTTAAATTCATGAAGTAGTATAGTAGTGATGCATTCATGCAGTAGTATAGTAGTGAGCAACATGCTCGAGTAAGTGATAGGAAATTTCTATACTAGAAATGAAAAAAATGAGGCGCCTATCAAGCTCCCGCAACATCCACACATGCTGCAGCAACGGATCCCTGGAATGAGTCAAGTCTAGCGTCCCTGTGGTTGGACACCTAAAAGGTTTTTAAAAATATTTATAGCAAGGGTTAGAACCCAAAACATTTGGAAAATATTTAATAAATGATTAACTTACAGTAATAAATATGTATGCATGCTTTTCATATTTTAGTTAGTGTCGCACTCCCTTGGGGACATCATCACCCCTCCTCTAATGTGCATGACTAACGCCTTAATTAATTCCCCTAGTTATTTATCCCATAACTAGATAACCGATACAACTCCTTGCAACCACCCTACTCTAACCGAGTATGCAATAATTATGATTTCTAATTTATTATCAACATTAACTTGATTAATCATTTCCCCTTTTTAAATTCATATAACTTTCACACTTGTTATACACGTAATACAATTCGCGGCCTGTATTAAATTGCCCGTATGTAATTATATATCTCATTATATACGTATAATCACATTACAACATTCACACATATGTTGAAATAATAAGTAATACATGATAATAACCATCCTCCCGAGGAATAACTCATCGAATGTATATTCTCTAAAGTGCTATCCCACTAGGTGTATTCACATAACCGAGTTACCCCAAGTCAGGATCGCGCACTAACTTGGTTAATAACATATATATTGGAGGCGGTCATATTCCTTCCCTGAAAGTGAGATGTCCCTCACCCATATAATGGACGCTATGACGTGGGGATATACTCGCCCTACTCCTCAATCTAGGGGATTCACCCTTTACGCACTACCTCCCCTGATAGCACTAGAGTATATATTATAATAATATCTAGTCACTGATATTAATGCACACCCCATATATATATAATTAAAACAATCCCGGCTTTATCGTGTACTAAACCTGTAACACTAGCCTATACGTCATAACTTGAGTTTATGGTCCAACTCTGATTATTAATTAATTTGCACATTATTTAATTTAATTACTTTGGTATCACTCAACCACTATACTTGGACTCGCCCACTTGATTCAAAATTTAAAATTTTGGAATATATTTTTCCAAAATTAACCACAATGTGTCACCCATAAATTCCCTCCAAATCCCAATTACTTTCCCTCATAATTGTTAAGAATTTATGTCCTATATTTATTTCTCATTAAATAAAGTGCGGGAAAAGAATTTTAAGTAAATTTCCCTTATATACTAAAACTGGCCGACCTGCCAAAAATCCTCGACCATCAATTGATCGATCCCAACCATCGATCGATCGATCGAACAGGTCTTCGTCTTCTCCGAAGGCCTGTTTCTACCATGGACGAAAACCTTAAATGTTCAATTCCTTCTACAGTCTAACCTAGGTCCTATCATCAATATAGTACACAAAGAACATCACAAGGAACCCCCACAAAGTCCCCAAATTCCATTTAATTTTCATTCTCTCCTATTTTCTGAATTGGGGAAAAAACCGAGTTATTCGTTAATTAGTCTCAACACCAAATTACCATCTCAAATTCGTTCATAATTCGTCTGGGTTTTCACATCTGACCAGTACATACCAATCTCAAATAACATCATGAATCTCTACAACAATTTCTAATCAGAAGGTTTATTTACAAAACCCCCATTTTTGTACCCTCTTTACCCCAAAACGAATTTTGGTTCCCACTTCACACAAATATGAATTGTAATACAAATAAATGCTACAGAAAGTTAACCACTTGAGTTACGATTTTGTTGGTTCTGATCTGGAGTTTTGATTCTCAAGGTTGATGATGAAATCCCCTTTGGTTCTTGCCTTTGTCTCTCAAATTGGTTCCCAGTGCCTTTAACTTCTCCCTAGGGTACTCTCTCTAACTTTGGGTTTTCCACAGTGTAATCTGCCGCTCCCTTTTTTCCTTTAATTAAGTAATTAGGCTTAATCCCATTTTTAGCCTAATGGGCCAAGCCCAAGTGACCCAAATACCCCCGCGTAGGCCTGACTATGCCTAAAAACGTCCCGAGATCTATTTACTACCCTCGGGTACTTTATTCCGACTATCTTGGCCCTTTTGGACTCAACCGTGCACTCCGAATTTGCATCTGAATAAGTTTATAAAATTTCTTATCTCCCACCTAACTTAGTTTGGAACCGACTCCCGATTGAGATAAGTAAACCCCACATCATTAATACTCTTAAGACATAAATAAATATTACTATTTACCTAGTAAATTAATTTCCCATAAATATTAATCAATTATTCTCCCGATTAATATTTATATAACAATTCCATAATTAATTCCATGAAATTACGAAACACTAGTAATTTAAAGTTTTTTCGAATTAATTAACTATTAAATGCATAAAAATTACGAGGTGTTGCAATGTCGTCATTTATTCGTTATAACTCAGAATTAGGCACGTTCGGAGGATAACTCAGAGGTCTACAACATCCAAGAAGAGATTAGGCCAAAAAATCAAATTATGAAATGACTAAAATGCCCTTGAATGTGACCTTTAATGTGATTTTAAAGATAAAACCGTCCTAAAAATGCCATAACTCCCTCATTATAAATCGAAATCATGCACCGTCAGCGTCCACGCGAAGAGAAATCAAAGGTCTTAAACTTCCGTGAAGAGTTCGGGATCGAAAGCGGGATGCTGAAATTATTAAAATGCCCCCGAAGCTGCAAAAGTCGACGAAACTTTTTCAGAAAACGTCCAAACTTCATACTAAGCATCCAAATACCTACAAAAGCTCATTTAACCCCTGAAAAGCATGTATATATATAAATCCAAGGTTTTCTAGTTAACGAGCATAAGTATATGGATTAAGATACCTGCGGGGGCTAATATGCATAAGTATAAGTGGTGAAAAATACAATATTCGTGCCGAATCACACCCCCTAACTTACACATTTCTAGTCCCTAGAAATGAAGTACAATGCAATAAGAACAACAAGAAAATCGCAAAATAGGAGATATATACAAAAGGGATAAATGCCACTTTCACGGGTGAACAATTGCATTTAGCATATGCAATAAGCCGTTAAACCCTAGGTTACCCTAGCGGACGAGTGTAGTCTCGTGAGGGTTTTCGGGGATAAATCCCAGAAATATCATATATTTTCCTCAAAATATGCCCAATCAACATGCGAAAAACTCAACCATATGAAAAATATTCCAAACGCGTTATTAGCATATTGAATGAATTCAAGCAGAAGTTCGTTGTTATTAACAGGTTGAATGCACCTCATAAATTGAAACTTTAAAAGTGGGAGGGGGAGAGCACATGCATAGTATGATTTGGACAAAACTTAAATAAGATGGATAAACATTAAAGCAAGCATATATTCAATCCTAACGTGCATTAGGTAGATCAAGTAAATTCACTCGAAACAGTGAGGTAACACAAGGAACATGCGGGCATAAAGAGTAAATGTAAATGAAAACTAGGCCGTACACATGTCACAAATGAAGAATTCTATATAGGAAATGAAAAACATGTAATCTCAATGAAAGATACCACTCATTAAAGGAGGCGAAATTCATTTTCACAGATTATCAAAACTATCTAAACTTTTGAATTAAATTCACCCTAAGATTACATAGGACTTTATAGGGCTGTGATGGAGGTTTGGTGTTAAAGGTACGAAATGAAAGACTATGTACGAATTCAAAGTGTTCGGAATGAAAACTTCGAACAATGGGAAATTATGGGCAATTACAAAAAGGAAAACAAGTTCCAAAATCAAGCATTAGATATAACAATTGGAGAGTAACAAGGATTATTGAACTGTACATACACAACGTATATAAAAACTCTCTTTTCTTTTCTTCTTTTTCTCATGTTTTCTTTTCTTTTCTTTTTCTTTTTGCCTTTTCTTTTCCTTTTCACTAAACTTTCTTCTTTTCTCACTCTTTTCATGCTCAAATTGCAACCGCACTACAATAACATCATATAATCCCAAGTATCATTCCAAACAATGGTATGAAAAGTACTATGTATGGTATATAACTCCAAGTGGAGTTGGTTATGGGATTTTGGGTGATGAAACGAAAGGCTATATTTAGGCTCAAAGGGGTTGATTGGGAAAAAATAAGGTGAGGTCAAGGCTAATATGGGTGATATAATAAAGATTGCCTATGATCATTCCATAAAATTTATGCAATTCTCGAGTCAAAACAATTTTGAAAATCATGCTCATGTAACAGATTTGAAGATATAGACTCAATTAATGAACGATCAATGAAAGGATAGTGAGATTACCGATGAATTCAACGTTGTTAATGAGGGAAAAAATAGTGTATACACTCACAAATGACAAAAGGTAAAAATCTTACTTGGTGTAAGTATATACAATGCAACAAAAGATTATCGAGTTATAAAAATCTTAAAGCAAATCAATAACTTCTAAAAATCTTAAACCAAATCAAGGGATAAAATTTAATCCATGATGTTATTCACAATATCAATTATTTGAGGACTAAAGTCTAATAACTTCTAAAATAGAGAACATTCATCGTTGAGTTGTCAATTGGATCGGCAATTATTGAAATTTATCAACGAAAACAAGTCAAAATGCCCAACAAAGGAGAAAAAAAAGAAAGATATTTTTTTGAATTTTTCACAAAAAGGTATACTTAGTAACTTACATGTGATAAAATCCATGGAAAAAATAACGAAATGGATAAAATATCCCACACACCCTAACTTAAATGTTTCATTGTCCTCAATGCGCATTAAGAACACAACACAAAGATAGGAAAATAATGATATTACCTAAAATTAGAGCGATCCCCGTAAGCACGTGTCCAAACGAATCCACAAAACAAGTTAGTACCGAGCATAGAAAAAATAAATAACAAAAAGTTAACTAATTAAACTAGACTAAACATAAAAAGAAAGAAAAACTAAAGAAAGGAAGAAATAATAAAAAGTTAACTATTTACAACCTACTATTTAGACTCCACACTGACTATATACTAGAAGTATAAATTTTTAAGGATCCACCCAAACTACATTTTGAATTTGATAGGTCAACGGTGGACCCTCCAAAGAAATCATGCCTCCCGAAAAATATGAATTCCGACATGTGGGTGGTAGAAAAAGTGAACCATCGTCAATTTGAAATTTTGGGCAGACGATGGGGGATTTTGATAACATGGGGGAAAGGTACACTAGAGGCCCAAGAAAAATGGACTCATATCCTAAAGGTTTTTCAAGTGGAATGGGAGATGGTGCACACACGGGGATAACATCCATCGAAAACAAGTCTGGTAAAGAGTCCTCATCGAAAAAAAGTGTAGAAGTTTTAAAAGTTTTTACCGACTCATAGGAATCAATCGATAATTCTAATTGTTCGATCACAGAAAATGAATATGGTGATGAAAAAAAGTCAATCTCAATCGACTTATCGTCGTAAGGAGATCGAATTTAGGGGGATAAATAAGCACACTCGATCAGAAATTCTTCAAAAAATTAAGGTGAAACACAAGTTTCCACCTCCTTGTTGTTTTGTTCATAAGAATTCATCTCATCGCAAAGTACTCCAAGTCTCATTCCAGCACCATTTAGGATTTCCAAACCTTGGGAGTAAAGAAGAAAAGTCTCTTCCAAAGTAATATTCCTCGGTTCTAGATCCTCGAATTCCTCATTTGGTTGAAATTATTCTTCTCATTCATCAGAATAAGAATCGTTATTGGATTGGAATAATGAATCCAACTCAAGCTCCCAATAACAATTTTCATTCTGATAAATATTTTCAAGTCTTTTAATCTCAAGAAAATCTTCAAAATGGAAAACTTGAAAACCATCCCCAAAGTAAGAATCATTAGAATGACAGTAATAACTATAAAAGAAAGACATGGTTACTAAATTGTATGTAGATGGAGAATCCGATGAAAAGGTGCTCGATCGAGAATCAACGTTTCTAAGCGCTCAAGTATGAAAATCCTGTAAAAAAGGTTAAAACAAAGAATATAAATAGGAAAGGAAAAATACTACTAAATAATAAAACCAATTACAGTCTAAAACACACTCCCCGACAACGGTGCCATTTTGATGTGAGGGAAATCGAGTGTTCGTATAGGGACACAGTCATTGATTTCGGCTCCCGCTCTACATGCAAAAATCTAAGCTACTACTACACTTGCGAGGCAAGCACAGCAGTAAGTCGAGTATCATAAAAAATTAACAGGGAGTGATTGAATTTTAGATTGGTAATTGTTTTAGTACTTCAGGAATAAAAGTGTAAAAGGTGATAGGGTGTTATGGTTATAAAGGAAAAGAGATAAGTTAAGTCTAAATAAAGTAAAAGTGAGAGTCGGGATCGCATACACATGTTCAAGGGCTAAACAACTAGTAATTAGAATTCCGGCTCGAAAGCATTTAATCGAGCATTACAATTAATCATAAACTTCACGCAATAAGGAATTTAACCCAAAGTTGCTTGAATAAATATTTAATAAAAAATGGTCACACGTGGATTAAATTCGGATTGTTGCCATAAAAACTGAAGTTGCTTGACAAATAAAGTTAAACGCATAACAATCCAACTTTAATACACGCGATTTTAATTAAAGGAAATTTTACACAAAACCTAACTTTCGGAGCTCGAGGCCCGTTAATGGCGGAACACAATCCCGACCCTATTTATCTAAGGACTAAGCATGAATAAACTAATTAACAACTAATTAAACTATAAAATCAATAAATAACAATAAATAAAGATTATCTAGGCAACAAAAGTAAATGGCATCAATTAATAAAGCTAGAACAACAAAAGATATAATGAATAGTAAACTTACATAACAAAAATGGGCAAAAACCCAAACAAAATGGGGAGGAGGGTGAAGAGCTCTCCTTATAAATCCTTGAATCTAATTAAAATGAGAGATAACGCTCTTCAAAATAAAGGGAAAGTGTATTTATACAAAACAAATATCTGCAGGACCGAATCCATTTGGAGTGTCCGAATCCATTTGACCGAATTGATTTGGTATCCAAATCGATTTGAAAAAGGCAACTGATCACAATGTACCAAATCGAATCGATTTGGAGTGTCCGAATTGATATGTACGAATCGATTTGGGGTGTCCGAATCAATTTGGCACCTATAGGTCTGCAATTTTCAACTTTTCCCAATTTTACAAAAACTACCGTCATTTCTTCGTTATAACTCGAAATTAGGCACGATCAGAGGATACGATAAGATAACTCATAGATATAAAACATCAAAGAAAACATTAGGCCAAAAACCCAAATTATAAAATGACTAAAATGCCCTTGAATGTGACCTTGAGTGTGATTTTGAAGATCAAACCATCATAAAAATGCCATAACTCCCTCAATTGTTTGAAAAGAATATTTCAATTTGTAACCGAAGATCTCATTTTCACTTTATTAATCAATAAAGCTTTCCAATTTCATATTATACTTTCTCAAAACAAGTATTTACAATTTGAGTCATCAACCATGTCCTACATATCAAATCACAGTAGGCAGTTCCAGATTTCATAATTTCATATATATATATTAACTACTCGAAAATATATATATCAAAACAGCACCCCACATAATAACTATGGTGCGGGCATACTCTACTATCCAAACCCCATATCACTCACATTAAGGGGAATACAAATTCGGAATCACTCTCGAATTGTATTAACACATACTCAAACAATATTGAGACGAAGTATAGATTCCAAGTCCCTTAGGACCGTCTGAACTATCACTGCGATAGCCTGTACCAAGGATATCTATACACAAACAAAATGAGGCGAAGCATAGATTCCAAGTCTCTAAGAGGAAAGCACATACCCGCATCTCTTAGGACCGTCTGAACTATCATTCCGATAGCCTGTACCAAGGATATCTCTTCTAGAGTACAAGTCAATATCCCCCATAAAGGTCCCATCGAGATAAGACTGTCCCAGCGCGGAAACCTCAGGGATAGCAAGTAGTGTGGGCATGATTTTCACACATAGATAGTATATGCATACACAAACATATAACTATACTAATATTACCATATCAAAAATGGGTAAATTCTCAATTACCATAATTTCGTCATTCGCATTTATTTCACATTATATAGTTATCACGTATAACCATTCACATCTTATTTTAATTTGAGGAACTTTTCCACTTACTACATCACGCTCACGGATTCTATCCTCCCAAGTATAAAATTCAGTAGGTATACACATTTGTCCCAAAGTAACTCTCTTACGTGTCTCTCTCTCTTTAACATATACTTACATTGTCCCTCATGTAAGATATCCCAAAAATATAGATTTCGCCTTTCATTAAAGGATTTTGAATTTTATTTTCAAAGATGAGAATTTCAAATGGTTTCGAAATCGGAATTAAAATGGAGTTTTAATTGAATTTTTTTATTATTATTTAAAAGCGTCCTCAAAATATAAAACTCTCTAGTAAAAATAATATTTTTAGAAATCCGACTGTTCGATCAAGCTGAATTTTTGTCAGCAGTCCCGTCTCGCCGTTCGCTACATCATACTAAAATTTCAAGCGATTCCAATGGTCCGATCATCCGGAATAAAATTTTTAGTGTTTGTATCTAATTAGAACTCTTTTCTTAATCAAACTCTTAATCCTTTACATGACAAATGGTTTCCAAAATATCATTTAAGTCATCACTATATGCAATTTCCTATCTCAAATTGGGTTTTTCTTCCATACAATTCATCCTAATCATTCCTAAACCAATATGAAAGATGCATCAACGAAATAAGCAAGATAAACACTTGCCTGGAATTTTCGACGTTCTGATTTGGTGTCGAATTCGGTATGGTTGCATTCCCCGTCTCGCGATCTACGCGTTGGCGGTGGCGGCGGTGCAAACGGTTGAGCTTCGGGCCTTGAATTAGCATTGAGAGTTCTCTCCTTCCTCTCCTATGGCCATCACTTGTGTTTAGAGTTTCTAACCCTAGAAGGTAACCTAGGTATCTGATATAACTCCTCTAATTTTCGTGGGTTTAATTACCCAAAAAGGTGAAATGTCCAAAACGCCCTCCCGGGGTACCAATTAGGCCTAAAAATGCCCCGAGGCCCAAACTAAACCCCCGGGTACACTTTTCTGACTATCTCGACCCTTCCGAACGCGTTGGCGCACTCAAAATGACCATACGAATGACTTATAAAATATTCAATTTTATTAATTCACATTTAGTCCCGACACGACACAGGCACATCCCGACTTAAATTTCCACAATTGTCATTTTATTCTCACGTGACAATATTATAAAAATAAATCTTATATATTACTATACTCATCCAGTAATATGCAACAAATAACAAATTTCCAATAATTACTAACTCTCGTCACGCTAGTAAATATTTAAAGCAACATTCCGGATTAAAATTAAATTAATTTATCTCAATTAAATTTAATAAATCCCATAATTTAAAAGCTATAAAAATACGGGGTATTACATACTTCCCCCCTAATAACTGAATTTCGTCCCGAAATTCGGAAAATAAGGCCTACCAGGTAGCACAATTCTGGATATCCTTGTCAATACGCAAACTATCTACATAGTACGACGCTCAATCACTATAGCTTTTTTCCTCACAACAACATTGTTTTACATTCTCATTGGAGACACTTCACATTGTGATCCCACCCGATAATATTCGCATAGGTCACGCCTATACGTTATAATTTCATTATCTCACCAACATTAGGAGGCCGCACCTCACTACATGACAAATACTCGGATTTATTCATATACAAAACTCCCATTCTGAGAAAATATTACGACCATTTGATCACTTTTGCTCGCCTAAAACAGTCGTGGAATTCTACCACATTTATCGGATGTTTTCTCGACCGATCCAAAATTCTGATTATCTACTCTCCTATAAACATACAGAAGGAGAATAGTCGAGGTTCTTCCATAACAAAACCTTAATAAGTACCTTGTACGCGATAAACAGGTACGAGTGCTTCTACAGAGCATTCTTGAAATCATCGTATCAAGATTCCAAAATTTCCTTCACGTGGCTCCACAAATCTTTAATCACCGTGCGCCCATTCTTTGGATAAGGGTGATACATCCTACTCGAAACGAAATCTCATCCCTGATGGTTCCTGAAATCCCATTTCAAAGGTGGGATTCACCAATCTCATCCTGATTTAGAAATTTATACTGCGCCAGACCATGCACTGGCATGATCCTTCCTTTCAAAGGAAGTCTGGGGCATACTAGTTAATATTGTAAGCCATCCCAAAGAAATATCAATCACTTCCTTCTCGACGACTTAATTCACATGTTCGGGATAAACCCTTGATCTTGTTTTGAGGATGGCAACCCATCCAAGAACTTTACCGACTTTACCAACCTCTTCCAATTTCAGGAATTTTCGATAAACACAAAATTATTTGGTTGATTCTCCTCTTTCAACCAAACCTTACCAATGTGCAGTGGATGTAGAGACTACTCACTACGTCTCGCTAAACATCGATTCTTCCCTTGAAATGTCTCACATTAAGTGACACGTAATACTCCTCTTCCTTCCTTGTAGTATGCCGAAAGTTCCACCCGTGCTCTTCTCTCCACGAAGCGCACTTCTGGATCTCTTATACTATACTAACATCATTACTCTTTATATGTGTGAGTCGCTCTCACACTTGACTAATAACAACTCCGCTCCAGGTGTGCTTCATAACAATTAAATTCTACTATATTCAAGGAATACCAATTCTTGAATGGCTTTCCACAACCTTCCAATCAAGTTAGGGCGTGCTATTCTAATTGCACACTTATGTATGGATTATCGCCCCTCATGTGACGTTTAATCCACTCTATCACTTTCACTTCGTTATACTAGTCCCACAAACATATATTTCACACGTCTATTACCACGTCCCTTCGACTCGGACTATTTTAACTGTAGTTAACCAAGATGCCCACATTTTTGAAACACTCCGACCGCCCAGGGAGAGCGAACAGCGTGCTACTCATCTGTAGGACTAACTAAATTCAACGGAATAGAAGGGATAGGGCATTCAAATTCCATGACAATAAAAGAGGAATAATAATTCTCAACCTTCCTCAGATAAGTACAACAATTTTCCCAAATAGGTACAACAACCAAAATAAATCACTAACGCTCTATTCATCAAAACAATTACAGGTCATCTCTTTTGTATAATATAAAGTTCTTTCCAGATAATCCATGCTAAAAATCATTCCAACTCTTTATTCACCTTGTGTTCTATACGCGGTTATGACATATGGGTACTCTCAATCACCCTTGAAACCAAAATTCTTAAATTCTCCTTATCATCGTTCCAACTCGTGGGGATAACTTTTAATGCTTTCCTACCACAAAAATCCGGCTCCAATGACCTTAAAACAAAATTCAACTTCCAACTTACATACATAATTACTTGATCCCATTTCGACCAGGGTACCGAACTCATGGAATAGTGACCAAACGTCTCCCTATTTCTAACCTTACGCTAAGTTTCATGCGTGGGATGTCTCACAAAGCGAAATCCAAACAAGGACCCCCCGATACACTACTACCTAGCATTGTCGATTATCGAAATCCGTTAGGTCCTCCGTCCATAGTATATACCCCTTTATTCCATCCCTTGATATAAAAGTTATAATTTCTCCCGTAATTATGCTTAACAAAGAAGGTTTCACCAAATTGCACTATCGTTCAGCATAGGTTGGTGGTAATAGCATTCCATAAACCTCGAATACATATAATCGAAATTCTTGAAATTCCTTTTTCTAACATTAGGGGTATAACTCTCAACTCCCACGTCTCTTAAGGATAAATATAACACTTCACTCTTCATATCACTAAGTCCGGAGTTCCAAACATAATACTGGGTCAAATCTTTTCGCTCAACAGTAAATCTCGATACATACGGAATCATATTGGCAAAGTTTATACATACTTTGGCATCGAATGTCTCGAGCCCACTATCTCCTCTGAAGTCTCTAGAATAGATAATATAAGTGCGAGTCCAACCTTCTCATAGGTAAAGCCTCGCCAAAACAAACATAAAACATGTCGCACTAATGCAACCACTCCGATAGCCTTGCAATAAATGCCCACTATCGTACTAACCATTTCTGTAATGTTTTAAACAAGATAATATCATACTCGTGTATTGCATCACTACAACGAGTAACCTCAATAAAGTATAAAACACTGTTGATATACTCATTCATCCTCCGCGGATAACACTAAAGAAGAATCCCGCTACACTAGGGAAAAATATTCACATAATGGTAACATTTATAATTATATACATTAAGCTCGTCTCACACGCTAATCTAGCAATGAACAAAATATAGTGACTCTCTCGTGTCACATAAACACGCCTCATCCTCTGAGGATACAACTTACACTTCTACCTTGTCAATCGTCTTGACTGCACAAATGGTTTTTGGACGTAACACGTCTGCCCAAACCATAACAAAATTATTTTAATTATTGCCTTTTACTAGGCACCGTATTCTTGTCCTTATACTCACTTTGGAACATATTATCGTGAGCGATCTCACTCCGCACAAAATACCTCAGTACATAATTCACTTACCACCTGTCTTACTAACCAAGTTAGGATTTATCCTCCTCTCGGACTTTAGTAAACTCGATTCCTGTTAACCATTTCGATTGTTCCTTTAACTTTTTAGGCCATAAAGATCATGTTACTATCTATAATAGCACTTACTGAATTTACCATCACTTGGTAAGAATTCCATTATCCGAATCATTTAAATGGGTCCCCTGATGTATATCCACATCTCTTTTTGGTGCTATATCACCACCATTGTATTCAGTCTTATTCTCGACTAAATTCTTCGATTTCTTTAATCTTCCCACACAAGGAGCATTATCATCTTTAATGACAAAATACAACATTGTCAACCTCTGAATCAACTGTCCATCAGAATTTCCTCCTCGAGTATTATCAATTATTATTACGAGTTGGTCTCCCACTTGGAGTCGTTTCCTCCACTCGTATCTACATCTTTCGATACAAAATTTGCTAATGATTAGGGTTCATATCCAAAATCGGACTTCTGTCATGCCCTCCCGCGATGAGTTCAGAACCACGTTTGCTTCTCACCCTGAACAGTTGAGGAAGGAACATATGGTCAACACTGTACCTAAGGTTCTCCTATAGGCATAGCATTCCACTTCTAAAATTGCTGGTTGACTCCAACTATTATAATTTCGTCCCGAAGGCCAAGAAATTTTTCTCTAAATTTTCACTTTCGGTTTGCCACACTCCGTCCTATAATTAAGTCTTTGGATACTTTATCTCCTTTGGTAAAGGCACATACAATTTTCGCGTTTCTAAAATTTCCCACTCACAGTCTCTACACGTTTTTGTAATACGTTGGGTAAGTTTACCCTCGCACCTTATTTGACTATAACAACATTTGAAAAATCATTGTTGCTCCTTAGTCGCCTTTCTAGTCATGGCTTCTCGTGCCATAATGGAGGTGACCTCAACTACGGTTATCATCCTCGGATATATTTCATCATCTCAACTGAGCCCTGCCCCCTGATGTACGCTTAATGGTCCTCTTCTGACATCCGTCATCGCTCGACACACGTACACATCCGAACAAAATTAGAATACACTAATGTATACACATTATAGCAGGAGAACGAAATCTCGTCAAGGGAATTAACAATCCTAAACATAGGGCTCTATAACAAACAAAGCAACGCTGAAAGCATAATAAGCCGTACAGATCCTAAGGACACTAGAACCTGATGCTCTGATACCCCCTGTGACACCCCGCCTAATTAAATACCGGGCGATCACTCCTTTATTAAATTAAATCAAGGTGAACAGTTGGTTCATTCTTAGCATCACTGTCGTAAAATAAATTTTTTCAATTTAACACCCTAAAATAATTAAGCTAAGTGTCAAAACCATTTTTATACATACTTTCGAAATTTTATTTAAAAAAAAATCATTTCTTTTAATAACAACATTCAATAAGTAAGAATCACACCACATTAAATTCTACAACATAATCCAATTAATTTAATACATTCGTCAATCGAATGTCAACATACGAAATCCAAAGTCACACATCCAAACTGAATAAATCTCATAGTAACAATACTGGAAATAACTGAAATGCAAATGTCCAATAACAACGGAATAATGGAAAGAGCTATATATGCCCAACTAGATGAAAGTACTAAGAGTGGATCCGAATGAACGAAGTCGTCTAATCAAGAGTCCTGCAACTTCCACCTAAGCTGCAGCGCGTTCCTTCCAAGAGATCCTAAGCAAGACGCCCCTGTGGCTGGGCACCTGTAATACATACATATATATACAAGAGAGAGAGAGAGAGAGAGAGAGAGAGAGAAACGGGTCAGAGCCCGATAGTGTATATGATTTAAAATTTGTTTAGCAAGTATTTAAATTGATACAGGCCAATGCAACAACATATTAGTGCGTCACTCTCTTGAGGAATTCTCACCTCTCTTCTAATGTGCACACCTATCGCACTAACCTTCCCAACGGGTTGTCTTATCATTTATCGCACTAATCTTCCCAATGATTTAACTTATCTTAAATAACTCATAAGATTCAAATTTCACGATTCAATTGTTTGAAAAGAATATTTCAATTTGTAACCGAAGATCTCATTTTGACTTTATTAATCAATAAAGCTTTCCAATTTCATATTATACTTTCTCAAAACAAGTATTTACAATTTGAGTCATCAACCATGTCCTACATATCAAATCACAGTAGGCAGTTCCAGATTTCATAATTTCATATATATATTAACTACTCGAAAATATATATATCAAAACAGCACCCCACATAATAACTATGGTGCGGGCATACTCTACTATCCAAACCCAATATCACTCACATTAAGGGGAATACAAATTCGGAATCACTCTCGAATTGTATTAACACATACTCAAATAATATTGAGACGAAGTATAGATTCCAAGTCCCTTAGGACCGTCTGAACTATCACTGCGATAGCCTGTACCAAGGATATCTATACACAAACAAAATGAGGCGAAGCGTAGATTCCAAGTCTCTAAGAGGAAAGCACATACCCGCATCTCTTAGGACCGTCTGAACTATCATTCCGATAGCCTGTACCAAGGATATCTATCTTCTCGGGTACAAGTAAATATCCCCCATAAAGGTCCCATCGAGATAAGACTGTCCCAGCGCGGAAACCTCAGGGATAGCAAGTAGCGTGGGCATGATTTTCACACATAGATAGTATATGCATACACAAACATATAACTATACTAATATTACCATATCAAAAATGGGTAAATTCTCAATTACCATAATTTCGTCATTCGCATTTATTTCACATTATATAGTTATCATGTATAACCATTCACATCTTATTTTAATTTGAGGAACTTTTCCACTTACTACATCACGCTCACAGATTCTATCCTCCCAAGTATAAAATTCAGTAGGTATACACATTTGTCCCAAAGTAACTCTCTTACGTGTCTCTCTCTCTTTAACATATACTTACATTGTCCCTCATGTAAGATATCCCAAAAATATTGATTTCGCCTTACATTAAAGGATTTTGAATTTTATTTTCAAAGATGAGAATTTCAATTGGTTTCGAAATCGGAATTAAAATGGAGTTTTTATTGAATTTTTTTTTATTATTTAGAAGGGTCCTCAAAATATAAAACTCTCTGTAAAAATAATATTTTTAGAAATCCGACTGTTCGATTAAGCTGAATTTTTGTCAGCATTCATGTCTCGCCGTTCGCTACAACGTACTAAAATTTCAAGCAATTCCAATGGTCCGGTCATCCGGAATAATTTTTTTAGTGTTTTTATATAATTAGAACTCTTTTCTTAATCAAACTCTTAATCCTTTACATGACAAAGGGTTTCCAAAATATCATTTAAGTCATCACTACATGCAATTTCCTATCTCAAATTGGGTTTTTCTTCCATACAATTCATCCTAATCATTACTAAACCAATATGAAAGATGCATCAATGAAATAAGCAAGATAAACACTTGCCCGGAATTTTTGACGTTCTGATTTGGTGTCGAATTTGGTATGGTTGCGTTCTCTGTCTCGCGATCTACACGTTGGCGGTGGCGGCGGTGCAAACGGTTGAGTTTCGGGCCTTGAATTAGCCTTGAGAGTTCTCTCCTTCCTCTCCTATGGCCGTCACTTGTGTTTAGAGTTTCTAACCCTAGAAGGTAACCTAGGTATCTGATATAACTCCTCTAATTTTCGTGGGTTTAATTACCCAAAAATGTGAAATGTCCAAAACGCCCTCCCGGGGTACCAATTAGGCCTAAAAACGCCCCGAGACCCAAACTAAACCCCCGGGTACACTTTTCTGACTATCTCGACCCTTCCGGACGCGTTGGCGCACTCAAAACGACCATATGAATGACTTATAAAATATTCAATTTTATTAATTCACATTTAGTCCCGACACGACACAGGCGCGTCCCGACTTAAATTTCTACAATTGTCATTTTATTCTCACGTGACAATATTATAAAAATAAATCTTATATATTACTATACTCATCCAGTAATATGCAACAAATAACAAATTTCCAATAATTACTAACTCTCGTCACGCTAGTAAATATTTAAAGCAACATACTGGATTAAAATTAAATTAATTTATCTCAATTAAATTTAATAAATCCCATAATTTAAAAGCTATAAAAATACGGGGTATTACAAGTTTAACTGACCATTTTGGAAGAAACAACCGATAAAGATACTATTCTTCCCCCAAGACTACCTTTGAATATAGCGGGACCTCTGATAAATAAGTTCTCAGACCCTGGAAACCTTGTTCACATTTGTATGTCCAAATGAACACCCTTTTCAATGTTCTGAAAAAATGGATGCATTTTTTGGTTGCCTTGTGGATGAATCTTTTTAATATCGCCACTCTCCCCATCAACGGTGTCACTTCCTTAACTGTCTTGGGAATCCTCATGTTTAACACTACATGAATTTTTTCTGGGTTTGACTTTATCCCCCTTTAGGTAACCATGAACCCCAAGAACTTCCCTGATGCCATTCCAAAATCTCATTTCTCTAGATTCAGCTTCATCCGGTACCGACTAAGGACTTTGAAGGATTACTCAAAGTTGGTAATACGTCATCAACATATACCTCCATTATCTTCCCTATCTACTTTTTTAACATTATGTTGACGAGCCTCCAGTATGTATCTCCAATGTTTTTTAACCCAAATGGAATCATTTGTTAACAATAAGTTCCTCGATCCGTCATGAATGATGTTTTCTTTTCATTGGCCAGATGCATCCAGATCTGGTTGTATCCTGAATAATCCTCTAAAAAGGATAAAATCTCATGAATGATAGTGGCATCTATGAAACAATCAGTCTTTGGGATTGAATACGAGTCCTTCGAACAAGCCTCGTTAAAATCTGAATAATCTATATAAAGTCACTATTTATCATTTGGCTTCCTGACCATCATGATGTTTGATAACCATTCGGGGTATTTAACGTCCAAAAGAAAACCCGCAGCAAGTAGATTCCCTACTTAGACATGGGTTGCTTGATTCCTCTCAGGGTCAAACACCCTCTTTTTTGTCATATTGGTCGGATGTATGGATCAACCTTCAGCTAGTGGGTCATTATCAAGGCATAGATGCTCGACATGTCATCATAGATCCACATAAATGTCGTGTGGTGTCTTTGTACAAATGAGATTTATTGCTCCTTTCTCCTATTATTCAGAGATCATCCCACATACTCTACCCTCTTTGGACGGTTATCATATAGTGGCATAGGGATTAAATCCTCAACCGTTGACCCCATAGTTGGTTCTTCTATCGAGTCTAACCCGTCCACATTAAACGCCTCCTTATTTTTATTCAATGATGAAACGTAATAACTCCTGGCATGCAAATGACTCCCTTCTACTATCCCTATCCTCCGTGTTGGGAACCGAAGGGTGAGGGATTTAATGGATAAAACCTCATCAAGTCATCCTAAGGTAGTCCGCCCATTAAAACATTATAGGCTGAAGGCGACTTGACTATAAAACATTCCACCTGCAATGTAGTTGACTTTATAAGCGTAAAATTTATGATTTCTCATTATGTTTTTAGTTTGGCATATTCTGTTACACTTCATTACACGATCATGTATATTCTCGAGGCTTTAATTGAAGAAAAGTTAGTGACCAAACGCGACAATCGACGATCAAAGAGTTGATTTCGTCGCTACAATATATGGAGAAGGTATATGGGTTGATTTTGTGGACATTAAGTTCAGGGGTATTTTACAAGTGTTTGAAATATAAAATATTTTTTCAAAAGTTTTTAATCAAAAAATCATTTTTAAGGGATCTCCCTATAACAAGTTATGAGGGTCGTTCGAACGAAACTTCAAATGACATCTTTCCCTCATCGTGATGAAATGTCATTCGTTCTATTATTCGATGCCATTCAAATGACTTTACATATGTCATTTGAACGAGGTCCAATTCGTTCGAACAAGTCTGTAAAAAATTATTTTTTACTTGGCTTTAAACGCAATCTTTTGAAGTTGACTGCTTGGAGATTTTTCTCCCTATCTAAAAGATACTAATTTGCACTTATTTTCAACCCCCTTTTCACCTATTTTGTGATCAATTTATCAAACCTTGAAGAACATATCACATGTTCAAATACCTCTAGAGTTAATTCTTCACTACTAAAGAAAGGAAAAGAGTTTCTTGAGGCTGATAGATGGACACCGAGGCAAGTGGAGCTTGCTATGGGCAATACTGGATCTGCAACAAATACTATTATTAATAAGAAATGAGATATAACTGCGATACTTAGTGGAGTATAAGTCTGGAAGCGTATCCGTGTCGTCTATAATACCTTAGTCGTAATAATGTTAAAAAGGGTTTTTCTCGAAAGGATTTTTTCCTCATATCTCGTGTTATTGTTTGTTGTGTTAGATTTATATTCAATATCTTACATGTTTAGTTTCATATAATTAATCAAGATAAATTTGTAGTAAATTGAATTTGACTTGTTTGTGACCTAATTTATAAATTATACCTTTAACCATATAACCGGGGAACTCCACACATTTTTTAAATTTGCATTAGAGCTTTTTTTTTATAAATTATTTAAATGAATCCTAGTGCTTATATGTAGAATTTGTACAATATGCCATCTTTATTTGATGGAACGAATTATGTTTATTGGAAAGCTCGAATGAGATCGTCTCTAAAATTGATCGACGAGCACGTTCGGCTTGCTGTTAAAAGGGGGTGGACTTCTCCTATTATGACTAATGAAAATTTCGTTAGCCACAAGTTAATAGCAAATTGGACTGAAGATTACTTTAGATTGAATAATTTTAACTCTCATGGTTTTGAATGATATTTGTAGTGCTATCACACCCGAAGAATTTCGTCGCATCATAACGTGTACCACGTCTAAAGAAGATTCGGATACCCTCCAACTCACACATAAGGGTACCAATGTTATCAAAGCTTCTAAGATTTAAAAACTCATTGCACAATTTGAGATTATACTTATGCTTAAAACTGAAACTTTATACGAATTTTATGCTCGTTTGTCTGATATTTCGAATTCCTATTTTAATTTGGGCGAGAAAATTCCAAAAATGAGAGTTGTTAAGAAAACTTTTATGACTCTCCCGTCTCATTTTAGTGAAAAAATATCTTCCTTAACTCTTTGGGAATTCTGGAAACAATTAGGCTAGAAGAAATCTTAGGTGATCTCCATACTTATGATTTAAACATGTTTCCCAAAACTCAAAAGAAAAAAGAGAAAAGAATAATTTTAAAAGCTAAATAAGAAAGAGGAGATTTCTGACTCTGATTTTGAATTTGATTAAGATGATCTTGCCCTGGTTGCTAAAAGTTGCAAAACCTTTCTCATATTTAAAAATCAAAATTCAACTAGAATGGAAAATTAAAGTTTTGAGACAAATAAAAATTACAAAAACGAAAGATAGAGGTGAGTATCCTAAGAAAGATGAATGAGAGAGGTGTTATGAGTGTGAGAGAAAAAGGTCATAAATCCCATAAGTGTCCCACTAGGCTTAAGAAACATGGAAAAGGAAAAGCCGTCTGTAATTCCACTCTAAGCGATGGTAATGTCGAATGCTGAATTTTGAGATGAATTATCACATGAACGTAACTTCACCACATTCATGTCTAGTCATGTTAGAACTTCAAGTATGTATCACACCAATGAAGACGTTTTTAAATGTGATAACCTTGATAATGATTCGAATCATTCCGAAGTGTTGAGGGTGATGATGAGAATTTTAATGAGGGAGAACCTGGCCTTTAATACGCTCACTCCAAACTTTACACTGAGTCATTAAAAACTATAACTAAAAATAAAAATTTGACTCTTAGGGTGTTGTCTTTAGAAAAAGGGTTGAAAGTTTCGAAAGAGAGTGATACCTCGATTAGAATATCTTCGATTAAATAACTTATTTTGACAGATAAGGGAAAGAACGACTTGACCAACAACATGGCTAGCCTTATGAGAGATTTTCAAGCATCATTAGAGATTTATGAGAAACTTGGAGCCCATGTTTTCCAACTCGAGAAAGATATCGATCGAGCCCTGGAGGTCAAAGTCGCCTTAGAGGACACATCCTAGAAAGTTGGAAAGAAATTCCTAGGTCCTACTTTAGGTTTTAAAAAGAGTCATGGCATAGGTTATGAGGGTGCATCCACTTCTAATACCGTGCCCAAACTGGTTGCCAAGTTTGTATTGGATCTTTACAGGCCTCCACCTAACCCACCAGGAGAACCCGCCTTAGGAATTTTAACCAAGGTTAGCCTAAATAAATCTATGTTTGAACCCATTACAAATGAGAAGGTCACCTTAGGGAGTTTTGCTACAAGCTAGGAAGAGTATCGCACACATATGTTCCTCCACACCACTATAGCTACCTAGATAGTCTTAGAGATCAAGTTGCATTTCTAGTCAACACTTTCAAAAGTTTAATGGAAGAATTTAGAAGGATGTCTGCACCTCTTGATAACACTTCCAACACAATGACTACTACAAATAATGATAAGGGTGAGAAAAAGGTTACCACCACTTAGGTTCGTAAAAGTGATAAAAATCCCTTGTTCACGTTGCTTTTAAGGTTAAAATTACTTCACTATGGTATTTTGATAGTGGGTGCTCTAAGAATATGATTAGTAACCAATCTCACTTTACCAACCTTATCGATCACAAGGAAGGAAAAATAACTTTTGGATATGGGAGTAGGTTTATCATATTAGGACGAGGTTACATGGAGATTTTTGACTTTGCTAAGGTAAATAATTTATTGTATGTCGAAGGGTTAAAGGCTAACTTAATAAGTATAAGCCAACTTCGCGATGCTAACTTTGTGGTAAAGTTTGACCGATCAGAATGTAATGTTTATGATTAATATGGTAAACTTTTACTACAAGGTGTGAGGACTACCGATAATTTCTACAATATCATTCCAAAGTCTTCTTTAGTGTGATAAGGTCTCCACCATGGACCTTTGGTATCAAAGACTAGGTCACATCAATCCTAGAGATTTGGATAGGTTAGTTAAGAATGACCTAGTTTGTGGCTTACAATCTTTTGGAAATCCAACTTCATTAGTTTGTGGTCCTTGCCAATAAGGGAAACAAATCAAGAGTTACCATAGAAGTTTCATCCTGTTAACACCCCACGTGTATTAGAGTTGATACACATGGAACTTATGGATCCAATATGCACCGAGAGCATAGGTGGTAAAAAGTATATTTTTTTGATGACCGATGACATTTTGAGATATTCCATTATTGAATTTCTAAGGAAAAATTCTGATGCTTGTGACTTAATTACAACCAAGTGTGGTATACTTCAAAATCAACACAATTTTTCCATCAGTAGATTGAGAAGCAACAATGGCACGGAGTTTATCAACGCCGATGTTGGTGCATATTGTGATGATATAAGCATTAAATATGAGTTTTCACCAGTAGGCATGACTTAACAAAATGGGATTGTTAAAAGAAAAAATAGGACTATCCAATAGGTGGGGAAATCCATGCTACCTGGTAAGAATGTGCCTAGACGGTTTTGGGCATTGGTGCTTAATATCGCATGCCACATAGTGAATATGGCTTATTTTCTCCCACACACACTTCACACTCTATATGAGTTATGGACCCGTAAAAAAACCAACCTATTGTATTTTAGAGTTTTTAGGATTCCTTTATATATCCTTAGAGATAGAGAGATTTTAGGAAAATTCGACTCTAGAAGTGATGAGGGAATATTTTTAGGATATTCATTGACTAGTAGATCCTATAGGGTGTATAACCTTAAAACCTCTAAAGTTATGGAATCAATAAACGTCGCGATTAGAGACGATGCACCGGCTGTGTTTATTGATCATGATCTTAGATATGAGAACAATGAACCCCAGTGACGATCCCATTATTCCCCATACCACCATGGTGAACCCGACTCTTGAAAAAGATGATCCACCCTCTTAGTTTTGAAATAGTCATGTCTCAATTGACATACTTGGTGACCCCACACTAGGTTTCAAGACTCACGCTCAACTTGAAAATGTGGTTAGCTATTCTACATTTTCACAGTAGATCCCAATAATGTGAAGGAAGTACTCAAGGATGAGTATTGGATACGTGTTATGTAAGATGAGTTGCTTTAATTTTGAAAGTGCAATGTTTGGGAATTAGTCCCCTGACCTAGCGAGACAAATGTGATTGGTACCTAGCGGGTGTACAAAAACAAGATGGATGATAATGGTACCATCATTCATAATAAGGATTGGTTGGTCACTTAAGATTATACATAAGTTGAAGATATATAATTTGATGATATATTCTCTCTTATTATTAGGCTAGAGTCCGTCCTTTTATTAATCGCCATAACATGTCATCTACGGTTGAAGTTATACCAAATTAATGTGAAGAGTGCCTTTCTGAATAGCATTCTTTAAGATATGGTTTATGTGGAATAACCAAATGGGGTTTGAAGACCCAAAGCACCTGAAACACGTCTTTTATCTAAAAGAAGGCCTTGTATGGTTTGAAGAAAGCACCCTGTACTTGGTACGAAAGGCTAAGTTTTTATCTCTTAGATCGTGGCTTCAAGAGAGGAGGAGTTGATGTGAGTCTCTTTGTTTGGAGGTGCTATCTTGGTTTCCCAAGTCTATGTGGATGGCATAGTCTTTAGATTCACGTGTTCCCAACATCCTCACACTTTTGAGTAGGAGATAAAGAGCAAATTTGAGATGAGTATGATTGGTAAACATAATATTTTCCTAGGTCTCCAAGTGCGTCAACTCGAGAATGAGATATTTATATCTTAGTCTAAATATTCTAGGCAAATGGTGAAATTTTTTGGTTTGGACTCCACTAAGAACTTTCGCACACCCATGAGATCCTTGACAAAGCTTAGATTAGAGACTTTAGGTAAGGAAATAGGGCAAAAACTCTATAGGAGTATGATAGGTAGTGTCCTCTACTTGACCACTAGCCATTCTAGTGTAACCTTTAGTGTTGGAGTTTGTGCATGATACCAAGTGTCCCCAAAAGAGTCACACTTCCCTGCACTTAAACATATCATCAAATACGTGAGTGCCACTCTTTCTTATAGCATTTTATATTCTTTTGATACTATTAATTATTTGTCGGCTTATTCGGATGCCAATTGGTTCAAGGGTCTTGCTGGTTATAAAAGCACATTAGGTGGATTCTTTTACTTTGGGAGTGCTCCTGTGTCATGTTTAGGAAGGAAGAAAAAATCGATTTCTTTGTTCACAGCAGAGGTCAAGTATATAGCCACCAGGAGTTATTGCACACAAATCTTTTAGATGAAGCAAATGTTGGAGGATTATGGGATTAACCAAGGCACCATGACTATTTCTTGCAATAATACGAGTGCAATGTACATTTCTTGTAATCTCGTCCAATATTCTCATACAAAGAACATTAGGATTTGTGAACACTTTATTCGTGATCTTGTTGAGGAGAAGATCGTTTCCTTAAGCTTCCTGAAAAATGAAGGTCAATTGTCTGATATTTTCACTAAACCTTTAGATGCACTTAGATTTGAGGATATTTGGAAGTCTTTAGGTATTTGTTCCATTGAATGAGTTCACGTATTGTTTATAGTTTAGGGTGATTTTCATATTGTTATAATTTGTCCCTACAACTAGATTGTATTCTTAGTTTATATTTTAAAAAATCCAAAAGGATTTTATTTTTTTTTAGAAAGATTTCATAAAAACTTAAAAAGATTTTATTTTGATAAAAAGATTTCAAAAAGTACAAAATATTTTTGTATTTTATTTTACACTATATATGGATGCACATTTAAGATGTTCGAATCTCACCATTTCATTCCTTCCATTCATGTGACTTAATCATGGAGTCTTGATACTTGGATACATTTTTTATGGTGCTTAATAATGAATATTTATCATTGTGTTGTTCATTGTTGATTACTACCTTCATGCTAGACTCATTATATCGCCTTCATTGCGCACAACGTACAAACTTTTGAATATTTCACTTGCTTGTCTTATGTTGCATAGGATGTTTTCATATCAATCGTTCTTAATAACCAACCAAATTTAACAAGAACTAGTTGTACATGTAAAAATCATTGCTTAGATTTTCTTTACTAGAAAATTAATTAATTTTTGTTTAAGAAATGGAAAAGGTCTATGAAAGAAGCAATCTTCTTTTCATTAAAAGACTTCATTGGTAAGTGCCTAAAAGATATTTTCGGTACATAAAAAAACAAGTGCCAAGGCTAATTTTGTTTAGTTGATGTTTCATTAAAATTGAAGAATACGATTGCTTCAAAAAATTTCAGAGTATATGGCTAAAATGTGCGATTTTGAAGGAGTTGTAAGTTGATGATCAATGGGATTGCAAAATAAAATTATTTCAAAAATATAAAATAGTTTGGTGTTATTGATTTGAGAAATGTTGAAATTAATGACATTTTGTATGAGTTGAGTCAATTTCACTTTTTTTAACTTTTTCTACGCAAAAGGTTTACTTGAGTTCTTTCTTTAGGAGTGTCTCTTTGACTTTGTGAACCGTCACTACGTATGCTTATGTTGACTTCTCTGTTCATTAATTTCACACAACTTCATTCAATTTTCATGATTAGGACGTTTTCATGCAATTCCATCGCATGTATGTTTTTATTTATATGTATTTTTTATACTAAAAAATTTCAAAAAAAATTCCAAAAATAGTTTGTTGGTTTGTTAAAGTTTCATCTCATATGCTTAATTATCTATATATTATTATGTAATTTTAAATGTGTATATTTTGGGGCTAAATTTTCAGGTTTAGCGTCTAACCTTTTGTCTATTATAGATAAAAAGGGGAGAAGAAATTAAGGGGGAGCTTTATTATTTGCTTAAAATCCATGCATCACCGTATTTTCTTTGCTTCATACATGTATATATTTCTTTCGCATTGATTCTATCAAGGACTACATGATAAAGATATTTAGTAGAGACAAGGTTTCAAGTGCCTTTTCCTTTTTGGGTTTGGAAGGGAAATTACTTGAACTTGTCTTAGAGGTAATTTTTTTCGTTTTTTGTTTTGTACCGGAGTAGCCAAAGGGGGAGATTTGTACGAATAAATTTATGATTGCTCATTAAGTTTTTAGTTTTTCATATTCAATTACACTCCATTATACCATCATGTACATTCTCAAGGGTTCAAGTGAGGACAAGTTATTGAAGAACACATCACATGTTCAAATCCCCGTGGAGTTAATTCTTCACTATTGAAGATAGGGAAGGAGTTTTCTGAGGCTGATCGGTGGACACCGAGACAGGCATTGTTGGATTTGCGCCACCTTTTATTATCAATAAGGAAGGAGACATAACTGTGATACTTAGTAGAGTCTATGTTTGTAAGTGTCTATGTGTCGTATGTAATACCATAGTTGTAACAATGATTAAAAGGGGTTTTCCTGACAGGTTTTTTTCCTCATATCTCGAGTTTTGTTTGTTGTATTCGATTTACATTTAATATCGCATGTTTAGTTTCCCCTAATTAATCAATATTACATTGGATTAAATTGAAATTTATTTTTTGTGACCTGATTTATGAATTCTACCTTTAACCATATAGCCGGACCACTCAATATATTTTCAGACTTAGGGATCCTCCCTATTATGAATGTAATCCAATCGATCCCTCTAGATATACTTCCTATCCGAAGAATCCCAATAGCTGGCCTTTCACCGGCTTTAACTAAGATTACCATAGCTTCATCTGTTTAAAGAAATCATAATAAATAATGTATCTTGAATTTCCCGTGTCGATCATGATCCTTTAGATCATCCAGTTTTATATCAATGCAGGAGGGGATCATCACGTGGAATGATCAGATCCCAAGAATCCTTTGGCATGAAAGTGAGGTCCTCCCAATATTCCAAGGTCTTATCCATTTTTACTTCGCTTAATTATATTTTCTGAGTCTTATATGTTCTCCGGACAAACGTCAATTCCCCTAGACCACGAATCCACCTGAGATCATGTTAATTCTCCTTTCCTTATCTGCAATTGCTACCTATTTAGGACACTCATGAATTTTCTTACGTTCTTTTGATCAAATTATGCATCGATCCTCCATTTGTTTATCATGCGCTTCGTCCTGTCTTCCAACCACAAACTCTCTCAATTGCCCCCTTTGAACTAATACCTTTATCTCGTTCTTAAAATGAAGGCAATCATTCGTATCGTGGCCATAATCATGGTGAAACTGTAAATAAAAGTTGGAATTCATCTTGAGAGGCCTATTCTTAGGCTTATTTATCGACCTCAACATATTCGGCTCAACTATGGTACTCATCATCTGTCCCATGGTCATTTTGAGTGGATTAAACTTCTCACTACGGGCTTGTTTCCACTTATAGTTACTGGTCGTCCCTTAATATCCCATCCCCCAAATCTCCCACCCTATGAGTGGGTTATCGACTATTAATGTTGTCCTCTACGTGGATGTGTTTTTCCATCTTTTTTAACAGCTCTTCCATGTTAGTGGGAGGGTTTTTAGACAAGGAATAAATAATATTATTGTTATAGAGGCCATATAGGAAGGCTAAGACAATCGCTCTCTTATATGGGTGGTTAATCCGAAGCAACTTATCATTAAACCTCTTTAAATATTCCATGGTTCTCGTCCTTAGTATGGAGGATGTTAAACACTTGTGATTGAACACTAAAGGATCGAATTTTGAGACGACCTTGGGAGGGTCAACCTTAGTTGCCTTGACCTCGAAAACGTTCTTAGGGGCTTCCTTCATCTTCTTCTTCCCCTTCTTATCGACATATTACCACTCTTAAAAATCACCTAAAGGTAATGAGGGATGAAGAACAATGCAAAGCTCTCTAAGATGACCTAACTTATGACAATGGGTAAACTTATAGGGTTTTGGATCTACGAGGTCAATGAGGTGCTTGAGTAATTACTTCCTCAACCTGAATAATTTTTTTTCAAGTGTCCTTATTTGTTACAATAAGAACTGTGGTGTTATGAGCCCTAGATGGGACTCGAGGAGGAGGGGGATGTGTGTGTACGCAAGGGAGGCATGTTGGTTTGGTCTACATGTGGGTTTAGCATGTGTGCCCTACGTGGATGTGAGTGTGCTTATCTCTCGATCCTCATTTCCTCATGAGGTCGAGTTTGTTATGATTATGCCCCTGGAAGCTGTTTGACACCATATTTAGTTTTGTAGCATATCCTCATTCAGTCCTAAGACTAATTCTTCGTGCGAAGGGCTATCAATTATTCACAGTTGCCAATTTATACTATATAGAAAATAAAATTGGTAGGGTTAGCCGTTTTGGGCTTACCCTAAGGCAGTTTGAGGCCTGTAAATGACCCATAAATTCTTGGTATAGGTTCGATATCCAGGTTATGAGTGGAGAAAGTATTAGGCACCCACTCGTTCTTTATGCTTATATATATATATATATATATATATATATATTAATAATTATTTTTAATTTATTTTAGAACATGTTAAGATACATTTGTTTGAGAATCCCTTAAAACGTAGATATATGTTGAGGTATTGAGTCAATATAACCGAGGAGTCCTGGGATAAAAGTGCGCATAGTTACAACATGGGGTTGTGATATAGATGGAGTCATACCTAAAGATAATACGCTGAAAAAAGTATTATAAGGCTTGATCTCATGAGAGTAGCTCAATATTGCGCTTGCGTAGGAGTCTTGGGATCGAAGCCTATGAAGTTCTAACATCAACTTTAGGATAGAGATGTAGGCATACTTAAAGATAATACTCTGAGAGACGTAAAATAAGACTTGGGATCACGAGAGTAGTTCGTTATTTCTCCTACATACCCGGGAAGTCTCGAGATCAAAGCCTACGTAGTTCCAACGAGGGGGTTGTCTTTACGCGGGGGCTATAGGATAATAGGTATAAACTATACAACATTATGGTATTTATAGAGCCTAGTCCTTTGTATATCTTTTCCATTTATGATTCGGAGTATTATATTCATATATTAAAAATAGATGAGAAAGGATAGGTGTTTGATGAGTATTCCAGGAAAATATAGATTCGTGGGTGTCACCGTTTAGGATGAGAATGTTTCCTCGGAGAAGTGGTGAAGAGTATATAGACTTTAGAGTTTGTTTTTAATAAAGATTTTGGAGTAAAATGGTTTACTGATACTTTCCTGAAACAGTTTTGAAAAAATATGTTCTCGTGTAGTACTTAGTTCTACCAGTTTTGATTAGTGTTATGTAGCACATGAATATGTTATTTAGCTCAACAAACATGATTGCTAGAGAAAGACCAGGCTTTAAAATATAAATGTTATAGAATGCATACCCGATAACCTGGAGGTGGAAGGACTATATTACTACACAAATATGTATATTTTTTTACATCTTAATATTTATTTAAGACATAGATGAAAGTTTAAAACGTTTACCCTTAAAGCGTGAACATGGCTTTGGTGTGGATTTAGCTTTGGGAGAAAATGGTTGTACTATCGGGAAAAGGTTCGACTGAGGAACTTCAGATTATCGAGTTTCACAGGGGAATGATGCTTTTTTAGATTTGAAATAGTCTTTTGGAATCAACTCTTTCGGAAGCTAGCGCTTCGCAAAAGTGTATCCAATGCAGGCTTGGGGGAGAAAAGAGTTTAGAAAATCAAATCAGTGTTGGGTTTTGGTACCCTTTTCGAATGGGGTGAGTCCCATTTTATAGGGTTTGATTCGAGGATTTAACCACATGGTTAAAAGGCTATTTAACCGCGGGGTTAAATTATTTAACCAATGGGAGATCCTTTCTCGATATTCATAAAGATTTTGTGCCAGGGATAAACCCATGGTTAATTGATAATTTTGAGTGATTCTGGTGGTAAAATGTGGAAAAATTGAGTTCGTCTCGTAGTTAATTAATAAATCGCACGGTCTAAAGGCCAATTAACCAAGCTGTTAAAGAAACTAGCCTCAGTTCGCGTTTTGTGACATTTTCGTATTGTTACCATAACTTTTGACTTATAATTCCGAATAATACGTGATTTTCACCATTGGAAAGATAATTTGAATATCAGTATATTTATGGTTCTCAATTTACACAATAGTGAAATTTGTTAGGTCCAAAATATCCATAACATGGTTTGTACGAGTCAAGAGACCCCATGGCTTTGATGCAAGCTCGGATTACTCGAAAGATATTTTGAATATCTAAAACTTTTTTTATACAAATTTCCCAAATTATGAAGTTTTTTAGGTGCAAAATGTCCATAAAGTTATATTTAGTCTAAATTGTGTTAATCAGGCCTACTTTTGGCTTCAACGTTTGAAGTGAGGCACAAATGGGCGTAGGGGAGATTAGATAAAGGGTTTTTAGATATATGGTATATTATAAATTTGGTTAATTACCTGTTGGGATTGGGCTTTAGTGGATGAGTTTGCATATTTATAGGAGTTCCGTTATGATGATGAGAAGTTTAAGGATTTTCTATTACTAAAGTCAGGATTTTTAGGAAATCTACTTGTGTGATTTTGGGAGGCCGATGCGTTATGAAAATAATGCTTCATTAAGGATTTGGGTGTGCACAATAACACATGAAATTCACCTTCCTTTTCTTATTCTCGATATTCGCTAGAAGAAGAATCAATATGGGGCGACGGTAAAAAGGAATCAGATACAAAGACAATTTGGCTAGAAGAGGAGCTTTAACTTAAATAAAACGTAAACTACATTTATCATTAGAGGATTTTTTGGGTTTAAGTAAAATCTTACCCAACTTTTGATATCTATCCACCAAATATATCTTTAAGTTGATGCAGATAATAACTCGATCTTAAGAAAAAAGGTTTTGTTCTCCAACTCTATCCTAGAGTTTTCACTCTCAATATATGGATTTCCTTAGGAACTCTACCTCAGGTGAATAAAGTCGTTAATACTTACCTCTAAATGTCGTTCATTATTCACCACATGTTTAGCATAAAAAACTCAAACCACTCTCACTCACCTTAACCCTTTCGTTTTTAACATTATCTAACATAGTGGAGAGTTTTTATGTTACGCCTTCTGAGGTTTATGGACTCCTCATAACGCTTGACATAATAGTATTGAAGATCATCTTCCTCTTCCTAAATAGTAATCAAAGATGTGTTGGATGTAATCAGTTCTCTAATAACCGGGAGAGGAATATCAAAATCTTCAAAATCCTCTAATTCGTCAAACTTTTCTCTCGCTACAAAAGAGGAATATACACTTCTTCGAGAGTCATCTTCCTAGTGCGATTCATCATCATTAAAAGTGGTTTAATATGAAAATTTTCCACTACCTTTACTCAAATCTGAGGGAAATGTCTTAGAAATATATCGTCGACCACCATAAGTGAAACAAGTAATGGGTTTTGGAGAATTTTCCTTCTTTTCATCACTTTCTTGACCAATTTCAAACCTAAGAGGATAATGTTTTGGAGCGCCTTTGGGTTGAAATCACTTTTCCCAAGTCTTGGTAAACGTTTTAGTAATGAAGTCCATATCCTCATGACTAACTTTAAGAAAAAACATTATAAGAGATGCCTTCTTAGCCTTAAAATCTAGATTCTTCTCATTGGGAGGCGTTCTTTGGCGATACAACCACTACACCAAAACAGTCAATTAGTAACATTACTGTAGTGTTACTAAAATAATTACTAACACTAAAAAAGTGTTAGAAAAAGGGCGTCCCAGAAGCAAATTACTAACACTTTTTTACTGTTACTAAATTATGTGTACTAACACTATTTTGCCATTACTAAAGTGTTACTAACACTTTATACTGTTACTAGAGAGTTACTAATTTCGAAACACATTCCTAACACAATTTTTGTAACACATTTAGTAACAGTATAGGTCCGTTACTAATATTAATAAAATTAATATATATATATATATACATATGCACACACAGACACTTGGGTATACAATATTAAAAAATGCTAACATGATGACAACAAAATAAATGTTGATCCGATTTAATTTCAATATAAATAAGTTACATTTAAAAAAATTTACAAAATTTCCTTTATTTATAGTACTATCCACCTGTTTAAGGTATAAAAAATAGTACAACAATACAAATAATCCACAACAACAACACTAATACACATCCAGACAATAACCTTAATAAAAATTAATAGCCCAAATTCCATTAATAGAAAATTCATCTCAATACATATGAAATTCCTCTCAATACACGAAGAAAATTGGAAAATCTAAGAATTGTTCATGTCAATACATCTAAGAATTATCATCATGAAGATGAGTTAGAATCAAGTACACAGGTGGTTTATAGTCAATTAGAAAATTTAACTTGAACTAATACCACCTCCACTCAAGTCGATGTAATACCCCGTAATTTTATTGATTTTTATTTAAGGGATTAATTAAATTAAATGAGAATTAATTGGGAATTAATCCGGATATAAATACTAGCGAGATGTGAGTTTTTATTTGAGTATGATGTTAAAATTGAAAATTTCATGAGTATTGAAAATATTAAAATTTGTCGCGAGGCAGAAATACGACAAATTGGAAATTTAGTTGGGACGCGCGTGTCAGTCGCTTCAGGAATGAAATTATTTAAATTAAAAAGTGAATTATATTTTTATCAACCGAATGATCATTTTGAGTGCGCCAACGTGTCCGGAAGGGTCGAAATAGTCAGAAAACACTAGCCGAGGGTTTAGTTTGGGTCCCGGGGCACTTTTAGGCCAAACCGGCTACCTAGAGGGGTATTTTAGTAATTTTAAAAAAATAGGAAATTAAAACCCACGAAAATTAGAGTTTATATTTATAATTTTAAAGGGGCCACTAAGGCCATTACCAGAAAAAAGAGAAGAGAGTGGGTTACGGGAGGTTTGAGAGAGGTTACAAGAGCCAAACCAAAAGCCATCACCCATCACCACCATTCTGGAAGGATTTGTGTCCGAACGAAGGGAAATTCAACCTAGAATCAACGACATCAAATCAGAACATCTAAGGCAAGTGGTTTAATTTCATAATTACAAGCGAATGTTTCCTCCATGCTTAGAATTGAATATAGGTCTTGTATTGAAAGTTTGATGAAAACCCTTGAAATTGGAGATATAATTCATAATCTTATATATGGATTGCATGTAGAATAGTTATGGGTGAAATTAATATCCAAAATGTATCTCTTGATGTTTAAAAAATGGATTTATAAGGAGTAATTGTAGACATTAAAATTCTGGGTTCATGTTTATAAGGTTTGGCCCAATGTTTGGGAATTTTGATAATTACATGTTAATTTAGGAAGCATTGACCCCATATATATGTTAAAGAGTGACCTAGAAGGACTTAGAGTAGTGTAATAACGTTAAAACTTAATTGGGATGATTTTATTAGGGATTTAGAGAAGAGAAATTTGGAGAAAAACGAATTGGGGGAATTTCTGGGCACAGTCTGCCATCTCGTTAGAAGACCTGCCCAGGTCGTTCGAACGACCTCATTCGAACGAGCTTCTAACGAGATGGCAGTATCCTTTATAACGAGTTGGTATTTCATTCGAAGCCTTTTGTTCGAGCGAACTCGTTCGAACGACCTCGTTCGAACGAGACTTCTAACGAGTTGACAGAATGGCCTTTTTGGCCTGATTTTATTTCGAATATTCCGGAGACTTATTTAAATGAAATTGTAACCTTCTCTCATTGACTAGTGGGTATGTATGGGAGATTGGGGTATTTTGAGGAGTAAAAAAAAAAATTGAGAATCTTGTAGTAAACCGGATGACCTTTATGGAATAGGAAACGAGTACCAATTTACGATGTGAGAAGAGTTGCCAACTTTAATAGATATAAATCGGGGACTTGTAAATACATAACACTAAATGATGGTATAAAAACGAGAAGTATACCTCTATTAATATACTAAGATATCTAAGAAGTGTGAATGCTTATTATATGTAGTTTTTATGTATAACATACCTACCATACTTGCTATTGATACCAAAATTAATATGCTGACGTGGATGAATCATACGAAGACACTTGTCAATCTACGTGGTACAATAACAACGAGGAAGTTCATTTCCCTGACCAACTCATGTTCTCTCCGAGCAACGAGGATATACCGAGGAACTTCAGCACTCCGAGGTACTCTAGCGGTCCGAGGAACTCCTGAGCAACGAGCAACTAAGGCGGTCCGAGTTGCATCTCGACCGTAGTATTAATTGCCAGAATATCAACAGTTCAACTATTCATTGAATGTTTATCATCTTGACACACACGGTGCATTAAATGTATTACCCTTTCATATGTATATCATTTAATGTATCAACCCATTCATGTACAGCCTAAAGGCTATAAATACCTTGTATCACCCTCATTCAAAGGGACCGGAATTTCTTGAGAGCACTTGTAATCAAGAATTCCCAAACACTCAGCAATAACATAACAGTGGACTTAGGCCATTCATATAAGGCTAAACCACTTTAAAAATCTTTGTTTCATTTTATTTATCTGTGATTGAATAATTAGAGCGATCTAATTTTTTACATCAACAGATTGGCGCCGTCTGTGGGAAACGACTGTTGCTATCGTTTTTCACCAAAAATCATTTATCATCAATGGCAGATAATCCAGAATCCAGTAATCGAAATGCTGGAAATGCTGGAAATCCTCCAAATCCATCTGCACCTCTAGATCTGGCTGGAATTATGACGAATCTGGCTGAAGGACAAACCGCCATGCAAGAAATAATAAGGCAACTCATTCAAACTCTTCACGGCGGTGCACCTACCCATTCAAGGCAAAGGAGTGATCGTGGGCAATCGCGATCCAGGCATACTGGGTCATATCGTAATGAAGAATCTAATGATTTTTCTTATCAACCTGGGCGAACTTCATCGATACGGGCTACGGATACAGATCAACATATCACTCTCTCGCTGGAGAGAACCAGCGCCCTGGAAAGTTTAAGTAGGGTGTCTCCTTTCAGTCGGTTAGGACCAAGGAGAAATATGAGTCCACCTAGAGCCCCATCGAGAAGCTTTCGACCACCATCAGGTTTGGGAGAAGGATCAGCACAATCACGACCAGCTACTCGTCAAGATAGATCTCAAGAAGCTACCTCAGAACGATCAATTGCTCGAACCAATAGACCCGAGGAAGGAAATGAAGCGTGGAAAGGATCTCTCCAACGGTTGGAGGATAAATTGGGAGAAATGGCCAAAGCAAAGAACCCCCTACAACGAACTTTTGTTCGAGGAACACCTTTTGTACAGGCCATTGTGGATTTTCCTACACCATCGAAATTTAAAGCACCCGTTGTAACTCCCAAATATGATGGAAAGACATATCCTGTTCTTCACATAGGACAATATCAAGCTGCTGTCGATATCTATGTTGTCCCCGACGAGATGAGATACAGGGCCTTCTCAGGAACTCTTGATGGATCTGCCCAGATATGGTACAACAATCTTCCTCGGGGTAAGATTACAACTTTCTTTCAGTTAGCCGAGTTGTTTATTGGCAATTTCTGTTTTGGAGCAAAGCCAGTAAAACGAGTAGCACACTTGTTAAGTGTTAGACAGAAATCTGGTGAGAGTACTAGAGATTACATAACTCGTTTCAATACGAAGAGAAGATAGCAATCACTGCCTTGAAGAGTGGGTTGTTGCCTAATAAATTGTATTACACCTTGGCGAAAGATCCACTTAGAAATATGTCAGAATTGATAGCAAAGGCGGCCAAAATCATGAATGTCGAGGAGGCTATGGCTGCAAAGAAGAATATGGATAAAGAAACCAAGGTGGAAGTCGACAAATCTAAGAAGAAAGAGCATAAAAGCAATGGTGGAGATAAACATTCGAATAATAAATGGGAAGTCATGAAGAAGTATGATAATTATACTCCTTTGAAAATGGGTATTAATCATGTCTTGGAGGAAATCAAGAACAACGAGGAGGTAAAATGGCCAAAGAAACTGAAATCAGACCCTGATTCGAGGAGTAGGGATAAATATTGAGAATTTCATAAAGATCATGGTCATATGACCAAAAACTGCATAGCTCTTCAGAACGAGATTTAAACACTCATCCGAAGAGGAAAGCTAGCAAAATATGTTGATCGGGGAGGTGAAAGAAAGGATAACGACCGGACTAGAGAGAGGTCAAGATCTCCTCGTCGAACAGAAGAGAAGAAGAAGAGGAATCATGAAGATGATGACCCCGACCTTCCCAAGAAACCAAGACAGCCAGAATGAGAGGTATTTTCTATACGTTTTGGGTCATTTGATTGTAATGTCATTACAGGAGGAGATGTAGGAGGAGGAGACCTTACTGCAGAAAGAAAGGCTTACCTTGGAGAGGCTCAAGCTTGTTCATATATTCAGCGAATAAATCTGGCCGATGACGATGGTCCGAGGAAGGTAAACAAAGAGAAGCTGGTCATTGGTTTTTCAAAAAACGACTTGGTAGGTGTTCTTTATCCTCACGATGATCCTCTGGTGATCAAAATGAGGATGAAGGAAGTAGTGATTTCAAGGGTGTTGGTAGACAATGGAAGTTCGGCAGACATCATGTACTATTCATGCTTTGACATCTTGAACCTGAAATTATCTCAGTTGGAACCGTATCACAGACCCCTCCTAGGTTTTGCTGGTGAGAAAGTTTTTCCACTTGGGACGATCAAGTTGGATATATTCATTGGAACCTGGCCTGCTTGTCGAACAGAAAGAATACGCTTCTTTGTAATGGATAAGAATGTGCAGTCAGCCTACAACATCATCATGGGAAGAGTTGGTTTGAAGAAGTTCGAAGCAGTTCCATCTACAGTACATCAGTGCTTAAAATTCCCAACAAACTTTGGAGTAGGAGTTGTGAAAGGTGATCAAAAAGTATCTCGGGAATGCTATTATTCATCTGCCGAGCAAGAGGAGCTTGAGGAATCAAGGAAAAAGACTACTACCTACCAGGTGGAAGAAGATACAGAGATTGAAACTCTCGATCCCAGAGATGAATCCCAACTTGTAAAAGGACAGGTGGTGGAATCTACAGAAAATGTTATTCTAGACGATGAGCACCCTGAACGAGTAACCCAGATAGGTTCAACGTTGGATGCTTCAATAAAACAAGAGTTGATAATTTTCTTGAGAAATAGGAAGAAAACTTTCGCATGGAGTCATGAGGACATGCCAGGAATAGTTCCAAACTTCTTATGTCACGAACTCAATGTGAATAAGGAGATCAAGCCTGTAAAGCAGAGAAGAAGGGTATTTAGCCCCGAGAAAAATCAAGCTATTCAAGAGGACGTCGACAAGCTCCAGAAAGCTCAATTTATTGAAGATGTGAAGTACCCGGACTGGTTGGCGAATGTGGTGATGGTAAAGAAGAAAAACAACAAATGGAGAATGTGTGTTGATTTCACTGATCTTAACAAGGCCTGCCCAAAGGATCATTTTCCATTGCCCAGAATTGACCAACTAGTAGATGCTACCTTTGGGCACGAGCTGCTTAGCTTCATGGATGCTTACTCTGGTTACAACTAGATCAAAATGAAACCTGAAGACAGGGAAAGTACTTCTTTTATTACCCCTAGGGGAACTTATTGCTATAATGTTATGCCTTTTGATTTGAAAAATGCAGGAGCAACATACCAGCGGCTGATGAACAAGGTTTTCACCGAACAAATCAGTTGCAACATGGAAGTCTATGTCGATGATATGCTGACAAAAAGTAAGAAAGCTGCAGATCATCTAGTTGACTTAGCTCAGACATTTGATCAATTGGATAAATACCAGATGAAGCTCAACCCGATGAAGTGCACATTTGGAGTACGAGAAGGAATGTTTCTCGGATACATTGTCAACCAGTGAGGCATTGAAGCAAATCCAGATAAGATCAAAGCTCTTTTAGGGTTGCGATCTCCAACAACAAAGAAAGAAGTGCAGAGTCTTACACGACGAGTTGCAGTGATCAACAGATTTGTGTCCCGAGCAACTGACAAATGCCTCCCATTCTTCAAAACACTTCGAAAAACTTTTGAGTGAACTGATGAATGTGAGAAGGCCTTTCAAGACTTAAAAAATTATTTGGGAGCACCTCCATTATTGTCCAGGCCAATAACAGGAGAGAAGTTATATTTGTATCTGGAAGTATCAGAGAATGCAGTTAGCTCGGCATTGATCAGATTGGAGAATGGAGTCCAGAAGCTAATTTATTACACAAGTAAGGCTTTCCGAGGTGCAGAGATCAGGTACCCAAAGTTAGAAAAATTGGCATTGGCATTAATTGAAGCAAGTAGAAGAATGAGGCCATATTTCCAGGCCCATATCATCATCGTATATACCGACATGCCATTAAGACAAGCCCTTCATAAGCCAGAAAAGTCAGGGAGATTGATGTACTGGGCAATAGAGCTCGGTGAATATGATATTGTGTATGAGCCCAGATCATCATTGAAAGGGCAAGCTGTAGCAGATTTTATAGCAGAGTTTACATATCCTGACACCCCTGAGGAGCAAAAGTTGCTCACTGATCAACCTGTGGATGTTACAGGACCAACAGACATAAGTCCAGCCCAGCTCCAGTTGGAAAAAGGGCTTATGGATGTAGAAAGATCATCAAATTCAAACCCAGATCAACCCCGATTGGTAAAAGGGAGAGAAGAGATGGTCGACGAGGAGTAAAAATTAACAAGGGAGGATGGAAGAGAACAGCAGATATTTCACCGAGGAATTCTGTCAGATAAGAAATTTGAAGACGGGTTATCCATATGGAGATTATATGTAGATGGCTCATCTTGCACAGCAGGTTGTGGGGCAGGAATTGTTTTGAACACACCAGATGAGATTGACATGGAATATGCTTTGCGATTCCAATTCAAAGCCTCCAATAATGAGGTTGAGTATGAGGCCATGATAGCAGGTCTTAATTTATCAAAGATTATGGAAGCGCAACAAGTGATGGTATTCAGTGATTCTCAATTGATTGTGAATCAGATAATGGGAACGTATGCAGTTAAAGGAGAATTAATGGTCAAATATCATGCCAAGGTAATGGAGTTATTGGCAGAATTTGATGCGATTCAGTTGATCAGAATACCCAGGATAGAAAATGCACAAGCAGACGCACTGGCCCGACTAGCATCAGCTACTCGTACCAAGCTACGAAGAACAATACCAATTGAAGTACTGGAAAGTCGGAGCATAGATGAAGACTTGACGATGAATGTTATTGCCCTTGATTTAGGACCATCTTGTATGGATCCCATTAGGGTATATATTGAAGAGGGAGAATTGCCAGAGGATAAGCTCGCTGCCAAGAAATTGAAGTATAAAGCTGCTCGGTATGTATTAACTAATGGTATCTTATATAGACGAGGAATTATGGCAGGTTTGCAGAGATGTGTACATCCCTCCGAAGTGAAAGAATTGATTGAAGAGATCCATGAAGGGTCTTGTGGAGCTCATGTAGAAGGTCGAACACTTTTGCAAAGGGTAATGACTCAAGGATACTACTGGCCGACGATGAGGGCTGATTGTATAGCCTATGCTAAGAAATGTGACAAGTGCCAACGTTTTTCCTCCATCCGACGAACTCCACAATCATTGCTGACACCAATAACTTCCCATTGGCCATTTGCCATGTGGGGAATTGATTTGGTTGGACCACTGCCGACCACCCGAGGAAGATTCAAGTACCTCGTCGTTGCAGTGGACTATTTTACTAAGTGGGTAGAAGCTGAGCCGCTTATCGATATGACGTACGAGAAGGTATACCAGTTTGTTTGGAAGAATATCATCTGTCGATATGGTCTCCCTCACGCCTTCATCACAGATCATGGAACACAATTTGACAACGAGGAGTTTGCTGCCTATTGTCAACAATCAAACATCCTGAAGACCCATTCAGCACCAGGTCATCCTCAAAGCAATGGGCAGACTGAGGTGACGAACAAAACGCTACTAAATGGTTTGAAGAAAAGGCTAAGTGAAGCTAAAGCTAACTGGATTAATGAGATACAATCAGTATTGTGGGCTTACTGAACAACTCCCCGAGCAGCGACTGGAGAATCACCATATATGCTGGCATTTGGAAGTGAGGCTGTAATACCTGCCGAGTTGGGCCTACCAACACACAGAGTGCTGAATTTAAATTCTCCGATCAGTGACTTGATGAGAAGACTGGATTTGGATATGCTCGAAGAAGTCAGAGAAGAGGCAGCCATTAGGAATGCTGCTTATCAACAACGAACAGCTCTGTTCTACAACAAAAGGGTGAAGAAATGAGATTTAAAAGAAGGAGATTATGTGCTAAAGAAGGTCATTCAGAAGCACAATAAATTGGAAGCAAATTGGCATGGACCTTACCGAGTTACAGAAGTTGTTCGACCAGGAACTTACCGAATAGCAACTTTAGAAGGAGAAGAATTCAAGAATGCTTGGAATGCTGAACACCTTCGCAAGTATTATCAATGATGTAAAATGTACAACGGGTCCATCAATATGAATAAAACGATGATGTTTTTCACCATTTTTCTCTCCTTTGTTTGAAAGTTTTTCGGGGAATACTAGTGTTGTACACTACGCTGCTTGATAGCAAGAAGAAGACGATAGTTCAGACCCACGACCAACTCCGGTTGGTAAAAGGGCGAGAACAACTGATATACTCCTTTGGTTAGGAGGCGTACACTGGCGTGATCAACTTCGGTTGGTAAAATAACTAGTGGACAAGATAGTTAGAAAGAACAAGATAGTTCAGACATACGACCAACTCCGGTTGGTAAAAGGGTGAGAACAAACTATACTCCTTTGGTTAGGAGGCGTACACTGGCGTGATCAACTTCGGTTGGTAAAATAACTAGTGGACAAGATAGTTCGAAAGAACCTGATAGTTCGAGCGTGATCAACTTCGGTTGGTAAAATAGCGAGAACAAATTATACTCCTTTGGTTAGGAGTCGTACACTTGCGTGATCAACTTCGGTTGGTAAAAGAGCTTGTGGACAAGATAGTTCGAAAGAACCAGATAGTTCAAACCCATGACCAACTTTGGTTGGTAAAAGGGCAAGAACAACATTCTTATAACGCCAATCTCGGTTGGTTTATACTCTCAAATGCCAACTTATGTTGGTCGGGAGGTAATATTATTACAAAAGTTCCTCAAAGAACAAAATATTCCAAACTGAACCAAGTATGGTTGGTCGGGGATAAGAACCCACTAACTGTATTTGGTCGACGAGGAGAAAATATTTCAAATTGAACCAAGTATGGCTGGTCGAGGATAAAAGCCCATCAACCATAGTTGGTCGACAAGCACAATGTAACAACCTTGGTTGGTTGGGAAATTTTTAAACATTTTTATACTCATTACTTTATTATTAAGTGACTCAAGCAACATTTCTGATACTTGTAAATTTTATCAGGATAATCGATGAACCATACAATATCGTTATGAAAGCACAAATATAAAGTGTTTGATATGCACAAGATAATAGCAGTACTAATTTGCAAACAGAAAATGAAAGTCTTTCATTAAAATTCAAAATAAATTACAGGTTACATGGATGTACTAACTATTACATTGAGATTCCTATTCTATTAGTTTCTTGCCCTTTGCTTTTGAAACAGGCTCTTCGCCAGCAGGAGGATCTTTCAGGCAAAGGGGAAAATTAATAAAGTTCAAGTCCTTCAGCATTCTGACATTCATTATTGAAGGTGTGTCCATTAGATGCTCTGGACGAGATACTTCGATTTGGGAATGAAGACTGTAGTCACCAAGGTATTTTGAAATTAAGCTCCGAGGAATGGAACGAGCTGGGATCCATTCCATGTCCAATTTATAAGGTGGTACAGGCAAGTCTAGTAACCCAGGAGCATGATAATCCCATAAATAATGCCCTTGCTCCAATTTTAATACACCCAGGGCGTTCAACCACCCCTGCTTATAACCTTCATTATTGGCGTGTTCAATACGAGCATCCAAATGACAAAGGGCCTCATTATAACCTGCCATCCATAACTCACGAGGTTGTTTATGGAATTGGAAGGTTAATCTATCCAATTGGTCATGAAGGTTTTTAGCAAAAAGGTCCTTGGTATGTAAAGTAGACTTCGTCGCAGTAAGTTGATCTTCCAAAGATAGGTTTTTCTTGGACATTTCAGACAGAGCACGGTCTTTTGCATTCAATTGGAACGCTTGAGTTCCCAAAGTAGACTGAGTGCGAGTCTCTTCAACATTACGGCTAAGAACTCTTGATCGACTCCGAGCAGCGACTGAAGAACTTTGCTCCTCGACAACATTTTGAACAGCTCTTCCTCGCCCACGAGAACCTCTTCCTCATCCCCGAGCAGTCACAGGAATAACGGATCTTCTTAAGTTATCCAGTTCTTGCCTTAATTTAGCATTCTCAACCTCTAAGAATGAGAAACCTTCATCGATAACTCGTACTAAAGCAATGGAAGATGACGCTGCAGATTCATACTGTGCCAACTTTTTCTGCAAATTATTGTTCTCTTGTTCCAGCAACTCAGCAATCTGCCTGTAGGCCTCAACTTCACCTTTTAAAGTTCTTTCCCTAACATCGTATCCAACAAGGATCTTTTTATGGCCTGTTTCAGAAGAAAGCTTCTGATATCTATTTTCATACTCCTTGTGCAGCAAAGCAGTTGATTCATTGTGTTGATGTTGTAAATCTTCTAAGGTACAATGAAGTTCCTCGATCAATTCATAGTAGGCCACATTGTTGGCCACAGCTCGGTCGAGTAAATCTTTCAAGTACCGATAAGCCTCAATTGCTTGTTCTGAGGCATCATGGCCAAGGATGTCAGTAATTTCTGATCCACTCAAATTTGTATGACCAGCTTTATAATACTCATGACATTGCTGCATCAGTTTTGTATCATGTGCAGATATCAGTTCCATTCTAGCAACAAACTAAGGATGAGAAAAAGACAACAATCAACAAAAATAAATCATCAACAACAGAGATGAACAAAGATGTATTTTATTAGATCACAAAAGGATTACATTGTTTGATTACAAATAATGAAAGATAGAAATGATACCGAACAACTTCACACCTTTTCCTTGTCTCCCAAGACTTTCTCGGGAGGCTGGGACGAGGAGCTTGGTTGCTCGGTGGTAGCAGCGACTTGATCAGCAGGAGTTAAAAAATTTTCAGGAGGAGGAGGCATGGAAGAAATGTCCTCGTTGGCAGAAGATAGAGATGCAGGGACTTGATCACCTATGGCCATGGAAGATTCATCAGAGATAGGCTCATCTTCTTCTTCTTCTTCCACAATTGGTGGAGGAGGACCAGGGAGGTGTAGCTGGAATAGCCCAGAGTCGTCCTTGATCTTCAATTCCTGCAGGGCAGCTACCCAGCCATCTCGGAAGTATTTCAACTTCCTGTATTGAACTTGGGATGTCATCGCAGCAATCCCCTTGTCCCATCCTTTATCCCAGCCAGCGCTGAAGGATTTTTTAACTGCGAGCTTTCTTTTCAGTTTCTCCGAGGAGAGCTTCGCATCCAATTCTTCTTTTTGGCTTTTGATATCTCGCAGGGCGGACAACTCTTCCTCTACCTTCTTCAGCTTATCTTCAAGCTCTCCAAAGTTCTTGAGCTTGTCGTCATATTTTTGATGCTCAATCTCCAAACTTTTCACCTTGTTCTCCAAACTCTTGGAGATCTCAGCCAACTTCACCTTCTCAGCTTCAACTATTGACAACTTTTTCTCCCAAACAGCTTTGTCCTCACTATACTGTTGACGAGATTCCTTCAAGGATTGGGTCAAACCCAGCAAAGCATCCTCCACCCCCGACGAGGAGCTGGAAGCTTTAATAGTTTCATCTTTCTTCACGATGTTGTTAAAACAATTCACCAGCTAAACAAAGGAAAAAGTGACAGGTCAATGCAAAAATACAAGCATTCAAAGACAGAAAGGAAATTCAGAGTGTGAGAAATTTACCGAAGCAAGATGACGAGTAGCTAGGGATGTCAGCATATCCCTAGAAATCTTTTCATCAATTCCTTGGACCTCGGGTATGATCCAAGTTTTTACCGAGCTCATTGCAGAGCTCGGAGGAATGATGGTTGGAACACCAACACCACCAGCTGGTAGAGAGGAGACAGTTTCAGCCAAATTGACTGAGGATGATTTCCTCAATCTCCTCAAAGGGACTTCAGCAGCTTCAACCAAGGAAGAACTCTTGGTCGGAGAGATAACAGTCATCTCCACAGAAGCAACCTTCTTGCTCGGAGCCACTAGGGGCTTCTCGGTAGCTTTTAAAGGCGCAACATCCACCTTCTTAGTCCCCTCTGGGACATCAATTTTTCTTTTCTTGGCCTCAGCAACAGAAGTAGTGTCATCAAACAGAGCAGGAGGAGCTCTTTTCTTGCCATTCTCTGACTTAAAGGGATGTGAGAATCTGAAGAAGAATCCTCTGGAGTTGAAGATGGCTCAACAGGACGAGCAGTATAAGAAGTTGTATAACTCTTATACTGTAGCAAATACGATGCAGACCTGATATGCTCATCTGCAACGTTCTTATGCAAACCCCAGATAAGTTTTAGATGCTTAATATTAACCTCTGATTCTTTTGGAGTTTTTCTTTTACTGTCAACTGCAAATAAATACATAATGAGATATCAGTCATACATTTTGTCAAACATGATAAAAGCATAATTTCATAAGTAAAGGAAAAAGAGAATAAACCTATCCCATTGCCATATGGGGGGCATTTAGGACCCTGGTATACTGCATCTCCAATCAAGGGGGCATATTGCCAATTTTTAATAATCACCACATGTTCAAAATAATCTCTATTTGCATCAGGGAGATTAACTACAAGAGCCCTATTTAAAAACCTAGTTTTTAAGTAGTAAACATTATCTAAAATAGCCCATCTATAGCAAAACATAATTTCAGGAATCCCTATACGAGTTCCATGAGTTAGATTTAATTTATACACTCCATTAATTATTCTCCATGAATTGGGGGCTATTTTTGCAGGAACAACGTCAAAGTATTGACATAACTCTAAGCATAAGGGATTTGGCGGAAAAGAAAATCCACATTCAGCAATGAATAGACTGGGGAACCAATGTCCCTCAGCCAATCGAAAATAATCTAAAGGCTCAGAAAGAACCTCCAGAGTTACCCAGGAAGGAATGGAAAAGTTAGAACGAAGTTTCTCAACAGACTCCACAATATAAACCATACTGAATAAAAGAAATATAGAAGAAAAGAGGAGAATCTTACAGGAAAAACGAAGAGCTGACAACTAGCGAAGGAAAAGATGAACGCACAAGAGAGAGAGAGAACAGAAATCTTGAATGCAGAAAATTGGAAAAGGTAGAAGACGGTATGGTTACCTAAGAAGTTTAAATACTTTACCTTGGGAAATGGCGAAAGAAATGATTACAAAAAGAAACTATTGAACTTCCGGCGGCTAAAAGGACAAAAAGGGCACAAAGATCGAAGCGCTCTTAAAAGTTCGAAAAAAGGCGGATTCAGTGAATTTGGAAATAAATTCAAATACGATGCTCCTAAAACCTAGGAAGATCATTCAATATTACCATATACCAAGAAAGAATGTTTCATACTCCTCAAAGTTCGAAATATGAAACATTGGGGGCTTCTGTTGATACCAAAATTAATATGCTGACGTGGATGAATCATACGAAGACACTTGTCAATCTACGTGGTACAATAACAACGAGGAAGTTCATTTCCCCGACCAACTCATGTTCTCTCCGAGCAACGAGGATATACCGAGGAACTTCAGCACTCCGAGGTACTCTAGCGCTCCGAGGAACTCCTGAGCAACGAGCAACTAAGGCGGTCCGAGCTGCATCTCGGCCGTAGTATTAATTGCCAGAATATCAACAGTTCAACTATTCATTGAATGTTTATCATCTTGACACACACGCTGCATTAAATGTATTACCGTTTCATATGTATATCATTTAATGTATCAACCCATTCATGTACAGCCTAAAGGCTATAAATACCTTGTATCACCCTCATTCAAAGGGACCGAAATTTCTTGAGAGCACTTATAATCAAGAATTCCCAAACACTCAGCAATAACATAACAGTGGACGTAGGCCATTCATATAAGGCTGAACCACTTTAAAAATCTTTGTCTCATTTTATTTATCTGTGATTGAATAATTAGAGCGATCTAATTTTTTACATCAACACTTGCTATCATGGGAGGTCGGCGTTCGATTAGGGCCAACTAATCTTTGTGTACCTACGGGGGGATTTAGCTTGGTACCTCGAGGACATAGGTCAGAGAAGAACTTATTGAGAAGTTAATAAGTCTGCTGATCATGGGAGCGTAGGTATGTGCATGACCCATGTGATGTGAACTATGTTCGCCTCCATTATTTGTGATTGCTATTATTTGAGAATGATTCCTGAGAGATTCGAAATGGGTGGTCCTTATGTACGTGATGTACCGGGATTTGATAGCAGAGTATTTGTGCACCGCAGCTCAACCTCGGGGTGCTAATATTGTATATTTATGATAAGAATAATATTCGGTTAAATTGAAATGCACGATTATGTATAATTACGATTGTAATTAATAGAAACGTTTTTGTAAAGATAAAAGTGGAAATCCTCTAGTAAGTTGTATTACTAATATGGGAAACCGAGAATAAATGTAAAGCTTTCTGCTTCAATAAAGATGTCGGAATTAAAGCGTGAATCGTATAGTAATGTTAGGTATTATGATTGGACTAGTTAGATATGGGAATAACTAGAATTGGGTACGGGTACGTTAGGAGTGCACAAATAGTCGAGAGGTGAGTACTTCATGTGAGCGCACGTCCTAACATGTATTTTGCATTCATTGTTTTAATGTCATTAAAACACTTGATATATTTTAAACTATTTTTCATTATCGGTCTTTGAACCGTTTACTTCCAAATATATTTTCTTGTAAAAACCTTTTAGGTGCCCAGCCACAAGGACACCAAGTATAGGAGTTCCATTCAGGTGACGTACTATAGCTGCCGTGGAAGTTACAGAACCTTGACAGTAGACGCCTCCATTTTTGGTCTTGACTCCATATTATCACCTTTTCTCATCCGTTGGGCATGTCGCCCTATTTCCTTTTAGAGACACTTTATTTATTCAGTTATTTCAGAATTTTGGGTTGTAATTAATTTAGTGATGCAGACTTGGTACTTGTTTATTTCAGCATTTGGATTGTTGTAAGGAGTGTTCCTCCAGACTTATTACTATTTTATGGTTACTTTATTGTCTTTATGTTGTGGTGATTGTGTTAGCATTTCATAATTTACTTATTTCATGTTAATCGGATTTAATTTAAAAAATTGACAACTCACTTTTTAAATATTAGGTGTCTAATAATTGTTAAAACGTTTTTCGACAGTGATGCTATGAACTGAGCCAACTTGGCATTTTGTATTAATTTAATAAAGGAGTAGCTACCCGGTATTTAATTAGTCGGGGTGTCACAGTCGATGCCTTGTTCTGTGGTTTGACATAGGATGCCTTATTCCGTTATTCTGTTTTCCCTACTTGTTTTGCGTGTCGGTCTATTACAAGATCTAATAACACCACACCAAAATTTTATGCGTCCATTTGTTCAGTGGCTTTTTAATTCAGGTATATTCTGCAATGACACAACCAAGTAGTAAGACAATAGGTATATTACTAGAAATCTCTTGGATTATTGCACCAATTGAAAATATCTATACTATTACTTTTGTAAGACGAAGAAGAAGAAGAAGAAAAAAACCATTCTATTTCTTCCATTTACAATATCTTCCTTTTATGTTGATAATGAAGAACAATTGTAGTGGAAAAGAATGGGTATCTGCAATTGTCTTTCATAATTTAAGGAATTTTGGATTACACGCATAATAGAGTTATGAACAGTAATCAACTAATCAGTGTAGCCAACCAAAGATGGTCTATGAAACTAGGCCTTTCAGGATCATTATTTTTTTTTTCTAATACGCCAAAATTAAAATTGAAACCTTCAAGTTTCATTTATGTCTTGTTCTTCAAGAGGCAATTAATAAACGTATAAGATGGAATAGGAATGATTTCGAATTTTCATTTTACTGATTAGTTTAATAAATGATTTAGTAGAAAAAATTATAGTGATGCCTACAAAGTTCTATGAGATCTTTATATAACTGGTGTTGTATAGCAAGAAGATGCAGATTTTGATGCCAAGGATGACAAAAATGCACTTTCTCTTATGATCCGATCAAGAGAAAAATTCGTGAGCTTCAATACAAAATCATCATAAAGAAGAACATTCTTGGATTTGACATTATCATGAAGTAAATGTGGAGTACAGTCCTTGTGAAGATATGAAATCCCTTGAGAAACTCCAATGGCAATCCTCAACCTAACACTCCATGGAAACTCAATATCCGCGCTACTAATGAAACCCTCAAGTCTCTCTTTCTATAAGCATTCATAAATAAAAAATATTGAATCATTCGAGGAAAAATACCAAAATCATTATTATATTCTTTTGCCTAATCTCTAATGTCTTAACCACAACCTTCAAAATTTTCTAAGATATGTTCATAAAATTCAGTATCTTCTTTACAGAAACAAGTTCACATAAAGCTTATTAATAATTTAAATCTTACAAAAGCCCCACCACTTCATCTAGCAACCTTTTCATCCATTGCCATAACTAAATGATATTTGGTTACTGCAAGAGGAGAGAAAAAAATGATTGCGAAACACCCATATCAAATTTTTTCCCGGCAGGTCGACGAATCACATAAAATCTAGGATAAACCATAACTATGGAAATAACTAGAGCTATAGATGAAATACCATACCAATTTTGAAATACTGGACATTTTATGAACATAATTGTCATTCGAACAAGTATTGGATTGCCCGATCCCACATAGGCTTGGATTCCCCTGCAAAAATGAAGCCGTTATACCTAAGATTAAGGTGAATGAGACTCTAGTGAAGAGATATTGAATGATACATTGAAGAGAGAAAGCTTCATGTTTTGATGCTATTGTGGGATTAAACGAGTGAGATTATTGTGGGAAAGATCAAGGTAAGTAAAAGAGGGCATTTTAGCAAGAGAGTGTGGGATTTCACCAAGAAAAGTATTATCTACTAGAGACATTGAGACTAATATTTTGTATTTTTCCAATTTTGGAATTGGCCCTGAGAGGTATTTGGGAGAGATTTATGATTCTCATCATAGAAGATCCTAATCATATTGGGTTTCGAGGAAGAAACATCATAAAATGTCAGACCACCAAAGATTCACAACGATGTTATTAAGTTTGCAGGTGGAAGTTACTGCAGGTTTATAAACAGTATCCAAGCATTGGTGGACAGAATACAACTGTATGCATACGTAGTAGATCCATGAGTTATGTACGTACTTGGTCATGAAAGATATCAGGTCTGCCGGTGGAAATGGTCTAGGGGAGATAATCTACAAATAATTTCATCAAAAAAATCATTCGGGAAGTGGGTGAGATGATTATTAAAAAATTCTAAGGCAGAAAATGCCCTTGTTCGTCAAATTTGCATTTCACTAACTTCCGATTGAATTTTATTTTTTTGTCGACGATCTCTCCGCTATGGAGATCATTCTACCAATTTTAAGTTTGTTTAGAAAATAACTTTTTACTATTTTAACAAATTGGTCCGTTTTTAGGGACTGTTAACTTAGGTCCGCTTAACAAACACTTTATGTCTATATATATCATGCTGCAGCTACAGAGCTCCCTCCAACCTAATTCGCCTCTCTTAGTCGTAAAGCATCATTAGTGAAAATTACACAAATAAAGAATTACAAGCAACCATGTTATATAATAAATTTCCAAGATATTTTTCGACAGTGAAAATTACAAAAGTATAAATTTAGAGAGCATGAATAAGTACCAGTAATAGCATAGAGTGCACATAATGCATGGAAGTCGAGAGAATGATCCTGTAGATGGAGAAATTGTGTTTTAGAATTACCATTGTCAAATAAATTAGAACATAGGAGATCTATCTGAAAAATAAAATATTGATCATTGGCGTGCTATAAGTAGAAATACAAAACAAAGTTGAAATGTCAGTGAACCATATTCAACCTGATATTTTTCACTTAGTTTGGTTTGTAAAATAAACACGAATAAGATCAACATTTTCTTTCAAATCTATGCAGTAAATGTTTATTCGTGCCAAATACTAACATCATAGTCAATATAAGTAGTAATATCTACTTTCTACAAACAAAAACAAAGAAATGAGTTTAGAAAATTCATAACTAGAACATAATACACGGTCTAGTGGATCTTGATATTTTATTTTGGTGTGTTAGACTTATTCCTGCAAAAGCCAAGGAGAAAATTTAAAAGAAAAAATATTTATAAATCCTAACCGCAATCTCTACGCAACCATTTTCATATGTGAATTAATTACCGACACCATCTTATAGGAGAAAAAAAATAAAGGCATTGTACATACTTTTTTTAGCAAAGAAGCAACTTAAATGTGATATATGAACAGAGAGTACAAGAAGTTTGATTGAAATGTTTCCAAGATTTACTTTTCCACACACAACATGAAATTAGTGAATTTGTATAGAATAAAATCAAATGTATTATATACCTATTATGCACAGTTAAAAAGGTATCTACATGTGCACTTGCAAAAAATGAACATCTTATCACTGTCTTGCAGAGTCCTTAGCCATCACAGATTTTGAACTCTCAAAGTGAACCCGAGGAATTGAAATGATCCCATGCTTCCTGCAAGGAAAATAAGCTCTATTTTTATGCATCAATATCTTCAAAAACTTATATAACATATTTGTCTTTTTATCCTGTTATGTAAGCATGGGAGAAGAAGCAGTCTATGATGTGAAACATTAGCTTCACTCTGTCACAAAAAGGAAATAATTTGGGTCATTTACCCTCAAATTATATCATACCTGCCGAGTTATCATAAAATCATTTGGTAAAATTACTCAAACTTGGAAAGGGTAAGTAGACCTCAATATAATTCCCACAAAATAAATTATGAATATTTATTATAAATTAACTTCCACCACACAACTGAAACCTGAATGTATGCTCCATAAAATATGAATTTGATAGGTTTTGATCTCTATCAAGATTGAGCAGAGAATAAATTATGAAAATTCATAACTAGAACATGAATTTTCTAGAAATGAGTTCAGAAAACAAAAGCAATCATATCAAATTGTCTTTGTACAGAGAAATAATGTAAATACCATTTTTCATAAATATTCATGAGATGGATCACAAACATGTAACAAAATAAAACACTAACCAAATGATGTATTGGAGCAGCTGTCAAAGTTCCAAATCTGCCATTAATGCATCTAACAATTTCATGAACTTGACTTGTAAGTTTTTTGTCTGTAAATCACATTACCGAAACAATGTGAAATGTTATTTTAGAGAAGGCATGCAAGTTAGAGAATGTATAGCATCATCATAGAAAGATTATGATCAAGCATGTTATGGAGCATACATTCAGGAACGTCTATTCTTGTAGGCACAACAATCTGTAGCAAAACCACTTTCTCAGGCCAAGTTGGGTTTTCCTCAAGAAACTTTTCAATTGCCAGTATCTTCAGTGGAATTACTTTGATCATATCAAGGAGATAAACACCTAACATTACCTATTAGGAAAATATTGATTTGAAACTAGTAAAAAAATAGTTAGAACAAAATAATCATGGAAGAGTATAGCTATTCGAGGTTTGCAATTGAACTATTATACCGAGTGCTTTAAGATCTAGAAAAAAAGGTGGAAAGGTATAAAATGTTACGAAATACATAAATCAAATAAAGAAGTGAAAGTTAACCTTAGTTTCTGTGAGAGATGGATGGACCAGCGGGAGCGAGAATGGGGTAGGCAACGTGGGAGGCAGTTGAAGGGAGGCAGTAGTACGGGAGGCAGCGGCGTGGGAGAGTTTCTGAGGGGGCAACGTTGCATACGCTTTGCCTATACCTTTGTTTTGCGCACGCTTTGCCTATGCATTGGTGTTGTCTTCTCAGGAAACAAATAGCAAGAAAGGGAAAGTACATATTTAGGATTCCAGAACACACTGTACAATCTTGTCCAACTTGGCCATGTTTTTTAGATGAAAAAAAGACCAAAATTTAGGGTTCCTAGAATCTTCCCTGCATTAGAAAACAAAATTAATATTAGAGATAAAATGTGCTCTATAGCACGAAAGAAAGCATAGTTGCAACTATAAACAATCAGAGAAGATTAACTTACATTGTCACATTAACTTCGCCTCTCTCAGTCATAATAGGTGATGGTTATTCACGTGACAAAGAATATTATTTAGACCAATTCTCTGATTCTAGAAAATCACCTTTTACCTCTTCCTTTATCCGAGCTTGGGACCGATAATGCTCATATAAAATATTGGCATTGGCGAAGTTAAAAAAGTTTTTACAATACATAATCCAAGTATAGATAACTTAAACACAGTCCATAACAAAAGCATAGTACAAATTCAGTCCAAATCAAGTCCAAATCATAGTACAAATTCAGTCCAAATACCATAACAAAATCATATTATAAATCAATTCCAAATCAAAAGCATGACAAATTAAATCCAATATAAAAATAAAACCATGGTATTAAGTCATAAACTAAACATATTTAAGCCAACAATCCCTCCAAATCAAATATCCAAATTAAAAATCATACGCAAAATGCTTCAACAATCATGCGTTTGGCTCTTTGGATATCTTATCGAATGAGGATCAACATGTTAAAAAACAAACTTAATTGTTTGACAGCTCTTCTTAAATCTCGATGTTTTGGGAAGGCATGTTGGAGCAACACGGGTAGCAAGTGTTCTATTATGACATGATAGTCATTGGACATCAATGAGTGCAGATATGGGGGACTAAGACTTACAATATTGCACAAATTAGATGAAAAACTTATAGGAAGCTTTAAGTCTTTCAATATTTGGTAGAATTGTCTATTTTCCTCTTTATCCAAGATGTATGGTGCCATTGGTTTTATTTTTTTCCCCGTGCGCTCATCAACTTTAAGCCATTGCCTGCTGCGCATACCCATATTCTTCATATCCAATCGACCATTTTCAGTATCCTTTATTTTATTAGCACCAAGAATTGTGTTTATTAAATGCTTTGCAACGTTCTTCTCGGTGTGCATCACATCTAGGACATGTCAAACATGATGATGTCACCAGTATTCCAAGTAAAATAACGGATTTTTTATACCATGATTCTTTAACTTCAACACTGTCGTTTTTATCCACATCAGTGTCACTGTCATTCGCTTTATGAGACTTACACTTCTTAAAAGGAACTTTTGAGGCTTTGTCAGGTACATACTTAATTTTGCTCAACTTTTCCATAAGTGCATCTCCATTAATTCGAATCGGGGGAGACCTAAGTTCTTGTGATTTAAGTCCCAAACCTTTACCACTCCTAAATGGGTGATCTCTATCAAGAAACATATGATAGTTTGTGTAAACTATTTTCCTGCTGTTAACCAACCGAAGTGATGGTGTTTTATCACCATAAATAGGACATGCTTATTAGCCATGTGTTATGCATCCAATAGGTTTTCATATGCGGGAAAATCGTGAATCTCCCACATCAACATAGCTTTTAATGTAAATTGTTCCATTTTGTTCATGTCAAAAGCTGGAACTCCCTCCCATAATTGTTTTAACTCATTTACCAACGTCTGAAGAAAAACATCAATGTCTTGACCCGGTGCCTTGGGCCCAGGAATCAACAAAGACAATATTTGAAACTCATGCTTCAAGAACAAAGATGGGCCCACATTATAAGGCGCAGCCGCAACTGGCCAACAACTATAACTACTAGATTGTATACCACGGGGATTGAACTCATCTGTAGATAGGGCAAGCCAAACATTGCGCCCCTCTTTAGCAAAATCAGGCCATCTATTTTTTAGCACTCTCCACTGAGTTGAATCACAAGGATGTCATTGATTATCCCATGAAGTTATTGCTCGATGGTGACACATCATTTCATGCGATATCCAAGGTATAATGTATAATCTCCTTAGCCTTAGAATCAAAGGGAAATTTCGCAATACTTTCATCGGTTCTTTGTATACCCTTTTTCCTTTCATTGTGGCCACTAAATATCTTGGTGTCCCACACTGAGGAGATTCTTCTAAGTATTCATTCTCTTTACATTACAAAATACAGTAATTCTCACATGCATGAATGTAGTTTACTTTCATCCCTAAGTATGTCATCATTATCTTCATTTGCAGATACTTTTCTAGTAAAGTGTTTTATTTCAGAAGCCACCTTTTTACAATCGATAAAAGAGCCGTAATGCTATTTTACGACCAAACAAACTGTTTCTTCAAATTATGTATTTCCACAATTGCAGAGAGAGTTGTCTCCGGACCATCACATGAAGGGTACAATTTATCAGTCGCTAATCTATTGTACTCTTGATACTTCTCATTATTAACATGCGATTTTTTTGCCTGGTCAGGTTCTCCATAATGTTATTCGTGGACTCCGTAGCACGTGTCAACTAAGTCTCAAAGCCTTTCATTCTCAACGTTCTCATCATTTTCGACATATTCTTCATAATCAATAGGTTCTATAACGAGATTTGGGGAGTTCGAGGATCTTATTTCACCGTGTAAAATCCATGTAGTATATGTCGAATCTATATCATGCCGAATCAAATGACTCCTGATATCTGACACACTGAACCGTTTCTTATTTCGACACTTAGCACACGGACATGGAAATGGGGAGAGATGATGTCTATTGTTTGCAATTGCAAAATCAAGGAAATATGTTACTCCATTTATGTATACCTCACTTATTCCGTTCCTCTCAGTCATCCATCATTTGTTTAATTTTTGGGACATTTTGCACTACCAAAAAAATATCCTTATTTTATATAAAAGGATAGTGTGCACCTTTGGACTTGCATGATACACTTTACCGAAATGATATAGTAGCGTTGGTAACTCAAAATAAGTACAAGTGTAGTAACGGTATAGTAATCCTAAAATAAATCTCTATGCAAGTCTTCCCTCTACATGAACACAAAATAACTCAAAAGCATTAGTGCATGGACAATTTTGTTTTAGGAAAATGCAATGGACATTGAATGGAAAAGCAGATAATTTGCAATAAATAATCATAAACTATTTCACAAAAAACTTTCGAAATCAAGACTAGCCAAGATTCATGTTCTTAAAATAGGTTTATCATTCAAAACGGAGGGATAGGAGATTATCCAAGTAATTTTTTGTTTCCTCCCAAAAACCAGAGGGGACCAATTTATAAAATAATGGCATATATTATCCATTACTTAAAAAATCAAGAACACTATAATATTTGTAGAAGATATAACAAATGCAAGTTCATCAAACGGATTAAGGACCTCTCAGCTTATATATATAGTAAAAAAAACTAAGAATGTAGATTTAGTACGGAACCTAAGAGCCCAAACAAATACTTCATAACTGACAAACACAAGGAGAAAATGAAATAACGAAATGTGTTTCATCTTCAACCAGTCTTTGTAAGATATGCTTACACAGGAAAGGTTCACAAGAGTACACATTATTTTCTACTCGTATGCCTGACGCCCTCACCATTCCACATCACACACAATCAACACTGGTTATGGACCATTCCATTTTTAATTCACTCACCTACTACAACATTCAATGACTAATGTAATATAATTACACTAAAATGTTAATTAAAACATTTAGGTGGATCTATCTATATTTTGTCCACCCTTAGACTAATCGTAAAATAATTAAATTTTAAATAAAACAAATGTGTGTGTTTATTTGGAAAACCAAAAATTGTTGCTTAGATTGTTTCTTATTAAATATCATTGCTCATAAAATTAATCAATATATACATACACACTCATAACATCAGATCTAAGAAAAACATAAATAAAATCAAACGGTTACAAAAAAAAAAAATAACTTATCAAATCTAAAACAAGTATGTATATATATATATAATATGGGAAAATGGGAAAATGGTGTTTTACTATTCACCAACTTGTCTCCTCTTATCAAAATAATCAAAAGGCCTACATTTTTCAACATCATCACAAATAAAGGATTGAGATCAAATTTAAGAAAAGTTGAGAGGGCTTTGGCGCGTCCAACAATTATATCCCACCCAAATAATTTTCAAAGTAATTCAAAAATGCCTTGGTAACCTAATATTGTATCTTTCACACTCCCTAATGTTAAACCCTATATCATCCTCTACTGTCCTATCCACTCTCTCTTTCTCTCAGACACTCGATATCCCAAAGTTTTTGAAATCTCTCTTTTTCGAAAAGGTACTCTCTATACTCTTTCCCCCATTTTCAACCTTCTTTACACCTTTCTTTGCCTTGACATATATTTCTCTTTATCTTTGCCTCTTATTTTTGTCAAGTTTTGATAGTTAGGGATTCCGTAGGTTGATTTGCCCAATCGTTTATTTGTGCATATTCAGATATTTTGAATTTAATGTTTCAAATGATTTTTTGTTCATAGTTAATATTGTGGCTTGAGATTTTTTTTCATCACCTTTTTACATTTCCCATCTTCCTTGATATTTTGAACTGGGATCTAAAGACCTAAAGACTTTGAACTATTGCGGTTGTGTTTTTTTTATCATTTCAATAAAAGATTTAATTTTGTTGAAATTTCTACTGTTCAACCTATTAATTGATTTTTGTGGATTTTTGATAATTTAGGTCTATGATAATGGAAGCTATGAAGAACTGTAAGTTTCAGCATTTTCCCAACATCTTTTTACCTTGGATCTAAAGATCTGAAGACATTGAACCATTTAGTTCATATTCATATTCGAAAAATCTATGGTTCTATTGTATCAGGTTTTCTTTCATATTTTATTTACTACTAATTTGTATTATCTTCATTATTATGATTAATACTCTCATTGTTTGATGTTTCATTCTCATTACTTTAGTATTTTATGCCATGTTCGAAGTATTGATATTAGAAAAACACGGATGTCATTTTCTGCCGAAATTTGATGAGAAGAACCCGAAAGAAATTGGGCTTATTTTTTTAGTTTAAATATCATATAAAAGAGTTAATGGTGGACCAATTTGGGATCTATCCTATTCAGGACCATTTGATGGATTTACACAATTTTTGCTTTTAGTCTATAATTTTTTTTTCTTGGCTGATTCTTTTATGTGTGATTTCGACACCACATTTGATTAGGTGATAAGTTTTGGATTCAACCACCAAGTTGTTTCTTTCATCCATAGTTTTTTATGATTATACTCAAACAGTGTTGCATCTACATCTCTACTAACATTCCTACAGTGTTGGATCAAAATATTGAATCCATACAAAATGGCAATAGGTATTTTTGAAACCCTTTTCAATTAATCCTTATTACTTACCTCAAGGAGTTAAATTGTGTAAAGTTAACAAGCCTGGACATTTGTGTGTTTTATACATAAAATTAAACTAAACCAGGGCCATCCAACATTCTAATATATAAGGAACTGATATGAAGAAGCATGACAACTTACAAATTAATAACCTGTTTGGGCAGAAAAACTTTTCTTTTTCGTGGAATTAAATTGCTTTCGCTTCTTCTCTTTAAAAATTTAAGAGGACAATGTCAAATCCATTTGACTCAGATCAAGAAGTAGAGGTGCATAAAGTAGCCTAGATTGCATTCTTTTAGTTAGGATTGGGAGAGTTGTTAGATCTGCTAGCAACATGGTTATGGATATAAGCAACTTCGGATTCTATATTGCTGTCAATGTGTTCCAGTTGAACCCTGTTGTGAAGTTAAATTGAGGATTTGAATTTGGCTTTTGCATTTATATTGTGGACCATTTATTGATAGTTATGAGGTTTGGAACCTATTGTGTAGTGTAATTAAAGTTACATGTGGTTCTTCTTCCTGATATTTTAATTACAGTTTCTCATGCTTTATAGATCGCAATCATGTTCGAGTGTGCTTCAAAAACCACTACGTTCACACCATCATTTTAGTATGTGAGTATTTCTTAATGATTGAGAAACTTAAGCGAGGTAAACAATTTCTTAATAAGTTGATTTATCGATTCCCATGTTTTATTCTAATGTATACTTAAATGTATTTTTTCTATTGTTCCTTTTTACCTCAGATTTGACTCTGTGTACAATGGTGATATCTAAAATATATATTATTGTTCATTGATGATGCAATTTTACTCTATTTGCAGATGTGTCTTTTTTAACAGAGTGTTCCTTATCTTTTTTTTTTATTCTTTTCACAATTTTAATGTTAGTATATATTTTTTAGTATCGAGAACCTGGTCACACCAAGGACACTTGCTGGAAAATCTATAGAGACTGGCTAACTGGAAGCCACCTCATCCCCAAACTGATAGAGAAATACACGTGCATCATGTCATTGTATAAGATAGCCCAGTACCATCTGATCATTTCATACTCTCTTTCCATGATTGGGTAATTGATTGTTAGATTACCATTTGATCAATTTTCGTGTTGGTGTCTATTCATACACACACACAAATTTCTTTTTATTAATGTTGATATATTAATTTACTCAATTTGGATTAAACCAATTTTTGTTCAAACATGATGTTTCTACTAATGGAAGATGAGCTGAAGATTCTCAGTGTACGATCTATTTCCTTAACATATTGAAATACAAACGGACGCTGAGCTGAATATTCTTTGTGTACAATCTATTTCCTTAATATATTAAAATATCTATTTCTTCTGATATATGAGATTCTCGCAAGATAAATCTGCATATAGTGTCTAACCTTTATATCTTCTACTGTACCTACAAGATGTGCTATGGTGCTAGCCTGTCAGGTAATGGCAGGTAGTGTCACATGGATAGGCACAATCAATCTCCTTTGTGACTCTTCTCCCAAAATACCAATCTGCAATTGTCTCGCAAAATATATAACTGGTATGCACTACCATCTTGTAGTGATTCTAATGTCCATGTAAATCAGCAGAGGGTGGCACCAATGCGTGATAAAACTGGTACACATCATATTTCTTAGGTATAAATGCTATTGGTCGCAACAGGTAATTAATTGTTTGGTTTTTTTCCTATTTCTTTTCTTCCATTATATTTTTCATCTTCTGTTGCATAAAAATGTATTTGCATTGTATTTAATTAAGTTATCCTTTTTAGTAGTTTGTATTGACAGTCTTTGTTATTAAATTCTTACTTGGAACTGAATAATTGATGTTTTGGAATTTATAGATTCATGATACGGAAGGGCTAAAGTAGAAAGGTGTGTGCAGTGGAAGAGGCCGCGCTACTGCAGAGGCTGCGCTACTGTAGCGGAAGAGGTTGTGCTATTACAGAGGCAGAGGTTGCGCTACTGCAGCAGCGTAATTGCAGCGAGCGACCAAAGCATGGTATTCATTAAGGTGTGTGCAGTGGAAGTTGAAGAAAAGCATAGGCAATAAAAGCAGTAACTGGAAGTTGAAACTTATTTGTGCTTAGAGGAGACAAAAAATGCAATATTCCAAACATGGTGTCAACAGAGATGCTGCAAACACTTAAGGTATATACACTAATTATACTAAATAAAAGATGTGATGTTATTTTAAATCCTTCCTCAACTCCATGAAATTTAAATTCGTACCTATGAACAGAATTCAATGACGACAATGGGTTGTTGATGTCCGAAATGAATTGTGAAAACAAGTCTGGACAGTCGGCGATTTTTGTGACTTGGACTTTGATGGTTGAAGGTGGAGTTTCACCTTCTTCAAGCCCGACAGCTCTTTTGCAAAGCCAATATCTCTGCTTTGGTCATTCATCACAGATTTACTCAATAAATGGATTTGTAAGCTCATTGTCCTTTTCGTATGTGTTATGTTCTACTACACTTGATGTGTGTTGTCACCAAACAATTGTGACTAGAGCGCTGGCATACTTTGTTGTTGCCTCTTAATTTTATTTGATAAACTCCCATATTGTATGTACTCTTAGTGTGAATTCATTTCACTATGATAGTTTGTAAGTTTTATGTTGATAGAACATTAGGTGACTATAGAGGATCTACTATTCTATAAAAACAAAAATTAAACCTTTTGACTTTGTTTGACTGTGATAGTGTATAGAAACAGTGTATGCGTTAAACCTTTTGACTTTATTGGTGATATATACTACTTCGACAGCAGCCTCTTGGAAATCTTTTTTTATGTGTTCTTCTCCTAATAGTTAACAAGATTGACATGTCTAAAACATGTTGGTTTATTTAAATATCTCTTTTTACTGAATGTTACTAAGTTAAAATGATTTTCTATTGAAAGTGAACAAGTTTTGACTTTGAAATGAAAAAGCAGGAATCTCCCCACCCAAGTAAATGAAAAAGCATGTATTATTTCTAAGAGGAAAATCAAATTTCAATCAATGGGAAAAAATTATCATGTTGAGGTTAGTCTTCCCGATCCAAAAATCAACAATATTCCCTCCCAAGTGGTGTTTGCTAATTGTTGGAGATAATTTATAGATTATTTTAATTGAATTGGGTTCAACTTAATAGTAAACCAGCTGACGTTTTGTATATTATGGATTTTACTAGGCATAGTCTATAATAGATGTTCAAATATGGCACATAACCTATTAGTGTGTGTATAATATGTGTATTTGAATCTATTACAAATTTACGCATATTTTGCAAGAAGGTATTGTATCTTTTTACGTTTGATTTCAATAATTGTTTTAGTTTTGGGGTTTTAAATATTGGATTTTAACATGTTTTTAATTAACAAATGTTATTATGGTGACTTCAGTGAGTTTTCATATTGGATAATATCCCGCAACACTGTGTGGATCATCGAAAACCATGTGAAAGAGTAAGAACCTCAATGGTATGCGAACATAGTTATCCCTCTCTATATTGAATTTTTTTTTTTGCCTTTATTTGAAATTGAGGTTCAATGTGAAATTGAACATGTTTTTACCTTTATATGAACTTATCTGTTACTTCTTGGCTTGCAGGATCCCTTTGCTCATGTTAACAATATTTTTTAATAAAGATTCCTACAGTCATCACACAAATGTGATTACAAGGTTTATACCAAAGGCATGCATACTTTGAAGCACGAGTACTTTATCGCAGGCCTTCTTACAAATGTCGAATACTCTAGGACACGGGAGAGGCATACGCCAGACCATAAATATGTGTCCAACTTTTTCCACATGACGTGTCGGACAAATTAGGTGAGAGACACAATAGGGATGTGGGGGACATGGCATGAACACGCAAGGACATGATAATGACGTGCAATGGACATGGAAGAATTATACTTATCCTTCTTACTTTGTGTATCATGTCTCCTTTTACATTATTTATTTAGTTTCAGTAGCATTTGATGTATTCCATATGTTCTACGTACGATGGAAGGAGTATGTGTTGAGTTTGTGGGAACTCTTTTTTCAATAAAATAAAATATTGTAACAGTTGTTTTGGATGAATTGGACATTTTTTCCCATTTATAATGGAAGGTTATATAATGGGATATTTTCTTAAATGTAAATTTTGCAATGATATGGTGTTTGTTCTTGGTTCTTTGGTGATGGTCTACATATCTTTAGTGATGGTTCACATTTATTTCCAATTGATGATTTGGTTACATTATTTCTGTGATATTTAGTTATGGCTGTTTACATATTTGGTGGGGCGTGTCATACCCGGGAAAATTGTCATTGAGCCTTTAGGCACGAGCACGACTTTGGAAATTATGACCAATTCTTTTAAAACTACACTTTATTTTGTTGGGGAACTAATTTTTTTCATTTTACAATTACGTACTTTTGAAAGTTTTCATTGTTTTACGATTCTGTACGTTGGAATTTTTCATCGTGCCTTCAGGCACGCGCATACACTAGTGTGTATATATATATATATATATATATATATATATATATATATATATATATATATATGTCACTTAGGGTTACCCTGGATCCGGTTAGGGTAACGTGGAGAAGAGAAGCTATAATTTTGGAGAAAAATCAATTTGGAGAAGAGCAGCTACTGATTTGGAGAAAAATCAATTTTTGATTTGGGATTTGGCATGAAATCGATTTGGGAAAACCTTTTGTCCCTATACGAGCTTTCCACAAATTCTCTCTCTTTGTTTCGAAGAGAGTTGGGACAATGTTTTGGTTGGGGGGGGGGGGGGGGGGGGAGAATTAACCTTTTTTCAAGAAAAAAATTACTTTTAAATTATTAACTAATACCACTAACACTAATATATTGTGAGAAATAGTAATGGTACAAGAGTGTTAGTGATACAAAAAAAGTGTGTTACGAAATGAGAGTTTTGGTGTAATGAACAATTTGCATCGTAGGTTTAAGTAGAACTAAGCAACTCGTCTACACACAAGGGTGTTATGAGTAGGGTTTTAACTTCTTCAATGACATCTACCTTTCCATGGAACATATTTGGGAGAGGACGTAGGATTTTATTAATAATTATATCCTTTATCAAAGGCAAACGTAACTATATCATTCAACTTGGCATAAAATTCATTAAAAAAAAGTTCTCCTTCATGGTGATAAGTTCAAAATAGGTGCTTAACCTTTGAAGCTTGGAGTGCTTTATCGTGAAGGTTTCTTAGTAGGTCATCTGTAAGATTTCCAATGCCTCCTTAGACGTCGTACAAGTGGAAATATTCTTAAACTCAGTCGAGGACACAAAACTAAAAATGGCTTTAAGTCCCTTTATATTCCACCCATTCATCTTAAAATCATTATCACCCTAACTAGATCGAATCTTCTTAACAAGGACATCTTCAACAATGACCCTTGGACACTTCCAATCCCAAAACAACATTATTTCGAATCCTATCATCAATAGACATCAAGTATGTGAACATATAAGCTTTTTAGTAGGAATAATTTTTACCACCAAATAGAGGAGGTAAAAGGGTTAAACTTTCATCCATTGCACATGAAAAAGATCTACACTAGGTTATAACACGTACAACGTTATAGACCCGCTCTAATACTAGTTCAGAGTGTGCCTTTCGATGGTAGCTACCATAAAAAAAACTAATACACCTAATTCAAGAAAAAGGAAGACTAATTTATTATTTAAAAAATTAAAAAAATCCTAAAAGTTTATGTGACCAAATATTTTACTGAGTTTTAGAATCCAAGTTTTATCTTTTAAATTAAGATAATGATTTTAAAAGATGTAGAAAGTAAAACAATAATCATAAGATCGGATAAACGAAGGAGACATATGCTCTCAAATATTGAAATGATTTTGATGAGAAAATATAATTTTCGTTATAATCTCTTGGTTTAGATTAGTGTTGAGCACATAACTATGTAACTATGAGGTAGCAAATATGAGGCTAATAGGTTAGGGTCAAACTCTAAGGTCTCAATTAGTCACATCTAATACTAAATTAGATGAAAAGGTGTCGTTGAGACACTTCCCAATGAGATATGAAGGAAAGATCTTCAGAAAGGTACTTTCGATGCTCTGTCGGCCGTTCATTGGTAGCTTCGTTATAATAAAGAAAATTTTCACTAGAGAAAACCTGAAGAAAAATAAGTCACGCAAAGTTCTAGGACAAAAACACAAAGGACAAATTGCAAGCAAAGAGCTCTTTGCTGCAGCAAAGGAATCTTTTGTTGCGGTGAGGTTGTGGTGATCTACATGTGCTATTGTTCGGGATTTTTTCCATTTTAGCCTAAAAAATACTTTTGAAATATATTTTGTAAAAATCCAAAGTATGAAATTTCTAAGAAACTATATTTTTCTATATGAAGAGTATATTTGCATAGGGTATTTGAAAATTTATTCGAAAAGGTTAACTAAAAATATTTTCCAATTATGAAAATGAATAATGAAGGGTGAATCGAAGTCCACTAAGTCGTATACGTCTGATTAGTCATGAATATTGTATTTATTACCCAATTATTCACACGCATTCTAGTATGATATATATATATATATATATATATATATATATATATATATATATATATATATATATATATATATATATATATATATATGCTTTACAAGGTTTATTTGAGTAGGTGTTGAAATGCTAAGCGGAGAAATTGGTTATGTTTCGAGAAATTTTCATTGCAGGATGCAACTTCAGGGGTAATTTCATAATTTAAGACTTCTTGTCTTAGTTGGACGAACTCTATGGAAGAGTATTTTATCGAGTTATCTTTGAGTGACCATAAACAACACGTATTTTTGTCTCCGTATGACCAAGTTATGCAGGTTATGTCAAAGTTCCTTTGTTCTTTAAAGAAGACAAAATCTTGCTGAAAAACAGGGCATTGATCGATCGATCAACCCTTATAGGGCTTGCCAAAAATGAAGGAAATGTCAAGATATTATAGTCATCAATTGATCGACCAAGGCTCGATCGATCGACCCCCCCAGATATTTTCTCTATCGATCGATCGATCATCCTAGTGTTGTGAAGATATGAAGGCATTGGGATAGCTTAGTAAAGACGAGTGTGATAGCTTAATAAGATCATAGCCTACGAGGTGATTAAATAATGATGAGTACAAATTTTAGCATTTTAGATGAGAATTAAATGTAAAGATGTAATAATACTATGCACCTATCTAGCTGCATAGAACCTAAAATCGAGCGCCATTATCTCGTAAATTATGTATTATGTGAATATAGATTTTATGTGCTATCGGTCTATGGTGACATTATTATGTGCGCGTCATCACATGAACGTGTAATACAAGATGATGCACTTATATCTCACTGGCATGTTCCAACTATGGTGAAAATATCACATAGGCATCTCACCGATATGAGTAGACCTATGTGTGAGTGAACTTGATGTAATAATAAATATTATGTAGGAATCATGTTGGCATGAGTGGTACCATGTGTGAGTATATTGTGTGCACTAAAGGGATTTATGTGGACATCTCTAGTTGGGTTACGACGATGTGATGAGATATTAATATATTATACTAGTACGAGTTATATTAGTATGAACATTAAACGTATGCAAGGATCGTAAACTGATAAAGGCTGGATAGTTTTAAATAACTATGGAAGTAATTCTAGTTGCATAGCTATATGCCTTATTTTTTTTTACCTACCTTCATTTTCTATCATTTCAAGTCCTCGCGATGAATGGGAGCATGCCTCAGAGCAACTGTGAGCATGTATCGGTTGGTTAACTAACCATCGTATACATGTAATGTTCTAATCCTCCTATTTAAATTTTAGTTTATGTTGAGATTTTGATATGCGAGTTGTTGTATTTTATGGGTCTTAATATATGGGGGATTGTAGAGTTATGTTGATGGTTTGGTTGGTTTTATTTATTGATGGATTATGAGGATGAAGTTTATGGTTGATGATCACCTAAGAACAACCATCGCTTAAAAGTAGTAAATTGATTTCATATTAGCTAAAGTATATAAGCGCAAATGATAATACATAATAAAAAGATAGAGATCTACATAATACTTATCCAGAATTTTCTATAGAATGAGATGAGAAAGAAGAGATGAAACTAAATTTATGTGGTTCAGTCAAGGGAGGTGCTTGCAAGGGTAGATAATATTAGTTTCGTATAATGCGAGTCGGTGATCTCAATCAGGTTGTCCTTTGTGGGTAATTCCCCGACTATTTAAATATGGAAATAGGAGTATCTATTTGTGGAATAATATAGCTGATCCATGTAACACCCCGCATAATTCTGGCGTCGGCCGCCACCAAAACTACATCGGGCATCACTAAATAAAATATCACTCTTAGCATGTGACATATATGATACATATAAAATTCCTTCCATAAGATAATAATTAAATCAATCCTAATAAATATTAACCATTCATGTGATAAAATTCCATCACCATGCTAATTTATAATTTAATCCAATCTCCAATAAAAATAAAATTGAATAAAATGATTCAACTACAAATATCTGAATAAAACCGTAAACAACCATGGAACGATTGGCCCACCAAATCCATAAGAAAAGTCTCATAATAAAATGCGACGGAAAGGAAAATAAATCTAACTACCAAAGCATTTAAAATAAATCACTCCAGCTGCACCTCCAACATGTATCTACGAACACTCCTATGTAGCTACTCTAGCACTAATACCTAAAAAATATTAGTCAATGCATAGGGTCAGAGCCCCATGCATGAATACACAGTACTCCCCTCAATTAGGGTCCCTGAACCCAAAATGTAGCATTATACATGATAAATATCACAATAGGATATTTTAAATTAAGATGAGATAATTAATAATGATTCGAATAAAATAAACGACACAAGATAAAGCATGAAACTACTACCCAAAGTCCAAGTTCAATTATTTCATTTTCATTAACATCATTTAAACAAATTACTCAACTTTGTTATTTTTTCTCATTTTATTATCATCAGTTGCGGTGCTCCCGCATATAAATCTTACACCATTTTAGTCCGCTATACTGTCAGCTCTGCACACACTCGTGAGGTTCCACGCACGACATGTCACTATAGGCCGCCAGCCCATTTTATTGTCAGCCCACACATACTCGTGACGTCACACACACCCATGACGATATAGTAAGTCGACCCGTTTAACTGTCAGCCCTGCACACACTCTCACCGCAAATATAGTTTAATACCCGTTTTATTATCTTAGGTATTAATTTTTCAATTTTTCATTTTCTCTTCTTGAGTTATTTATTTACCCCACCCTTATTATCGATGTAAGATCCTCAAAAACACCCTTAGTCCCATACCTAAGGGTCCCCAACACATAAATACATCCTACCTTAATTATAAGATGAATTTTTATCAATAATCTCTATCAAGTCTTATGCCTAGGCTAGCGAAACGATGATACAATGTAAAAATTAGCCCCACCGCGGAATCAACCATCCATAAAAATGTACACAATCTAGTCCCATATCTAGAAAGTGTAAATAGCAACTAAGGCCTACCTACTACTCCCATACCTAGCAAGCATCCTAATATATAGGTGAGACCATACTACCAAAATCATGTCGTTCCCGCGATGCTAAATATAAATATCAATCAATCACATAATCCAACAACACATATAAACAATATCACAAATTCATTCGTGATGGCACAATTTAATTAATAACACCATCGTCGGTCCTGACATATTTATGTCCATCTATAATTTTATATTAATCAACATGCAAGTTCATGAAACACACCATAATCATCCATTTTCATTAACTACAATTTTTTTGTCAGTGTGTACGCGCTTCGTTTTCACTCAAATAAACTCTATAAAATTCTACGTGCGATTATATACCCATAATGACCAAAACTCCATACTCTATCCTACACACCCAAGGGTTTCCAACCTTATTTTATATTAAAAATTTCATGAAAACAATACCAAATTAGTTTTCACTTTTCCTAATTAAAGTTGCTAATTTGTTTTAAGAAAACGTGTGATTAATTGTTTAAGCGACACTTAAAATGCATAATACTAAAGGAAGAAAATAGAGTATCCGTGCCTAATAAAAGTTGGATGAAAATTTTCTGGGATGATTACGTTCCTCTCAAAAAATTAGCAAAGTTCCCTTCTTGATTAGTCTTGAGAAAACACTAATTAAGCCTTCAAATTTATGTTGAAGTGGTGCTAGGGGTTGACGATGAGAGGAAATAATTTTGGAGGAGTCTTCTGGGGAAAAAGTTGAGAGAAAAGTGATTTATAAGTGTTAACCCCGAGTTAATTTTGATATATAAAGGATTTAGGAATTAGAATACAATTAGGACTCTAATTAAGTAAAGCTCTCCCGCTGCCTCTGCCACAAACCGAATCGATTCGGTCCCCAAGCCGAATCGATTCGCCCCTATTACCAAGCCTAGTTTTCCTTGTTTAAATATATATAAGTAAAATTTAATTTTTAATCCCCATTTTAATTTTGATTTTTAATTACGATTAAAATCCTACTTTTTAATATTAAAACTCAACACTTTAAATTACTAAAAATTAATAAATTCCAAAATTTTATTCCTCAAATTTTCAAATTAATTTAAATAATACCTTTTAAATTTACGTGGTGTTACAATCCACTAGAATATGTTAGGGGTTTTGCACTTATAGAATAAACAAATACCCACATTACAAGGTAGTGGGGGAAGAATTATAAAGTTAGCATTGGCAAGCATGGGTGGAAGAATATTCTTTCATTTCTAGTGTGTGAGTACTTTGATGATGTCATTCCACTATCTGATGCCTCTATAGTGGACATATAATTACAAGTGCATTTTCTAGGATGACCAGACCGAGCAGAATGCATAAGGCAATCTCAATGATACCTACGCCAATCTCATTGTTTACTCGAACTGACCTCCTTCTGTCCATTAATGACTCCAGATGTCTTCTATCGACCAGTTTAAGGGACATATAATATTTATGGTACAATAGAAATATCCAAGACTTTCCTCACGATTGAGGTGCAAAGTTGATTCCCTAAAGTATTATGTCTTATGGGTGTGTTTTGAGAAGATTTTGAGCTAGTGAAGTGTTTAATCAGTAAAAAGTTAAACGACTTTGAGAATTATTGTCACCTATAAATCTCCTCAGTGCGTGCCGAGCATAATGACTTAGCATATATCGCTAGGAAATGGACTTGACACGTGTTAGATGTTGGGGGTGGCGTATGGGATTATATTGGCATGCAATCCTAGGGCAGAGTGTGAGGGACTTCTCTGTGTCAGTTCACTTTACCATACAACATTTCATATACTATATTTAATGGGGGTAAAGATTACGTTCGTAAAAAGTATAAAACCCAGATTTTGAACCACTCCTAAACTTTTCCAAACGTCTTTTCTTTGAACAGTTTCCTTAGAGAGTGAGCCATTGTTTCCACAAACTCTTTCTTCTCCGGTTCGAAATATCCTATTTTCACACCATCGCTGACTGGAATCTTGCATGTAGGTTATTTTTTCGATGATTTTCTTCGATTTCCATACTTTATTAGAGTTTTTGAGAGTTCTAGGTATGCGTTTTCACCTATGTATCTTCTTAGGGTTTCGTTTTAGTTTTTATTTATATTTTCCATTTATTTGTGATTTATCACCATTATTGGCCTTTGTTTGTTGGTTTGAACTTTGATTGGAGTTTTTAATCTTAGGTGGCCATTAAGCTGGTTGGCATAGGATTTTCTAAGTATTCCCCCCCCCAAATCCGTTTTTCCTATAACGAATCAGTCTCCAAAATTAGGCTTTTAATCTTTAATATGCTACAAACCTTGAGTAAAGAGGTGGAGCAGTTGATCGAATTGGAACATTCCCGTCCTAGTATTATCGCTAGGAGATTCCCGAATCCTCTCCAAGTCATTCGCCCTGAGGACAAAAATGGTTATCTAAGGTACACTCCTCTGTTAATTCTTCTGAGCCAATAGATCCTCTACACATTGATGTCGTAAATAAACCTTTGGGTGGTGAGAAGTTGGTAAACACGGTGTCAGAAATGTCCCTTATCGACCTTAATACCTCACCCGAGAAGGAAATTCCTGAAAAGCATAAGGTCTCCACATCCCCAATAGTTGTCTCCCACTCTGAGGAGAGTACTCCGAGTAGTCCTGAATTGTGGGAAGCAACCGATTCAAATGATAGAAGTCATGTCTGTTATAAAACTGAAGATAAGCTAAAGGTGCTGAGGGATAGGAATGAGATCCATATTAGTATTTACCTGAGATTTCCCGATTGTGATGAACAAGTTTATAATCGCATTAATGCCGATGAGATATTCTTTCGGTCTGGGCCCTCTAGGTTAGAGTTCGTCTTTCCTTCCATCCTATTATTAGGTCCATCTTAAGTTGTTATGGGGTAACTCCAACTTAAGTACCTCGCTCCAACTCAACTAACTCCTAAAGCTTATCGATCTATTCTAGGGTCCATGGTCTTCTGACACTCTTAAAAAAAATTTGAACTCACCGAGGACATTACTAGATTTATCTATAGCATAAAAATAATACCAAGGCCAATGGATAATACTACTTTGCTCCCTGGAAGTCCGACCTGAAGACGGTGTAAGTTTCCCAGACCAGCAACCATCAGTGGAAAAACCAGTTTGTTTATATATCCTGCTGACTAGGAGTTTAGTACTGCTGTGAAGAAGAGGTTGCATAGCATTCCTCGTGACTGGTGTAGGCCAGAACATATTGGTATTTTAATTTTACCCCTATTTTATGGTTTTCTTCTATATTTTATCCTGTGTTTGATACTTTATCTCTTCTCTGACCTTTTGTAGTAAAGAAAGCTCCCAAGTTATCTCATATTTTGATGTAGTTGGTGTTAGAGAAGTGTAATCACACCCTTGTTGTATTTGAGGAGCTCTTCTCATTGGGGAAGTTCATCGGTCTTGGATACTATACCCGCCTAAAGGTGTTCAAGTATGGGAAGAGCTAGCTGTTGAGCAGAAAATTACTGAGTGTGAAGTTAAAGAAGGTAATTCTATTACTACTTTGTCTTCCATCATTTGTTAAGTTCACTGCTAATTATTGCGTCTCTACTAAGTATCCTCCCCTTCCTCATTGAATTTTAGAGTAGACTCGTCGGTTGACATGGCTCCTAAAAATCTTGATAGGTCTTCCATAGCTCTTCTTAAGAAGAAGAAACATGAGGCTGCAGCCAAATAGAAGGCCGATGACAATTCCTAGACCAAAAATAAAGTCGACGGTGATAAAAGGGCTTTAACCGAGGCCAAAACAAATATCCAGTACGAAGCTCGCAGGTAGTCTAAGGATGAAGCATCTTCCAAATCAAAAGATAAGGGTAAAGACATTACCTCTGATGATGTTGAGGTTCCTCTGATCTGTGAAAAGAGGTTGTTGTAAAATCCCTTTGCACGACCCGATCCCAAGTATCCACGAAGCAGTTTGCCCAAGAAAAGGATTCAGATTAGGAGCTAACCTACTCGACGTCTTTTTCGAGCTGTAAAATACCCTTCTCCATACGATAAAGTTGAGGATTATGTTTACAATCCAAATCATCCTATTTATTTGAAGCAACTAAAGAAGGATCCCAATTCAATATTCTACCATATAAGTAATGCTACTGAGATAGTCGACTACAACGGGTATTATCTTAATTTTAAGTACCTTATGTCTTTTGAGCCTGGCGATCTTTAGAACTTTATTCAGAATAGGATATATGTGGTAAGTTTTCTTTGACATTTTTCTATCGTTTATCCTATCATGTTAATTTTTTCTTTTGACTGATCTCTTTATTTTTTAGGGAACAATGGCGTCCATGATTTTATGATAGAAAGAAGTGAGTAGCTAGGAGTCCTTTGAGTTTAAGAGACAGACTAACCACGAGCTCTTGGTCAAAATGAGGATCTGACCAATAAGATGAGGACGTATAAGTCCAACCATGATAAGGTCTGTACAGAGCTTAAAGAGAAGGGTGAGCATTTTGTGGCTAATGTTGAAGCTTTGAGAAATATTGAGATTGAGAATAAGAAATTGAGGGGCGAGGTTTCCACTTATGCTGCCAAGATTGATGGCTTGAAGTAAGCTTTAAAGAAATATACCAAGGCCTTTTCTCGAGATAAAGAGACATGTGTGGAGAAGTATAAGGCTTATACCAATCATAACATTGACTTGGTTATTGTCTTTATAGATGGTTATGGAGAAATGAAGATAGGGTCGCCATGCATTATACTGAGATTGAATAAGTCATCGAGGCTAGGGAAGATGATGATGAAGAGGAAAAGGCCTTGGTAGTTGAACAGGTGATGGAGGTGGATGACCTGAATGTTGAAGGCAATGAGTTCAGTGAAGCTGACCAAGTTATAGCTGCAGAGACTTCCCTCCTTGTTATTCCAAATGTTGCTCCAAATTCTGTCATAAGTGATGCTGTTGCTTATGTAGTTCCCCAGGTCAACCAAGATGCTGAGCTAACTCCTCAAACCATCCCATAAGCTAGAAACGTCCCTTTGACTTAGAACTTGGGAGTTTATTGTCTTGTGAATTTTTTTATATTTTGATATCGATAATTTGTAGTGAATATTTTCCACTGTGACTACTTTTGAGATCGAATATAATTTTAGTTTCTTATTTGTATGCATGTGTGTTTTTACTTTTTGCTAATTATTTGGCTCAGCTGGACTATTAGTTCATCTTATGGTCATGATGGGATCTTGTGCACCTGCTATGTAGACTTACTAATTGCTTGGTGTTAGGGTAGGCATGTTAGTAGTTTAGACTTACGATCGTGTTTGTTAGATCTCGTTGACCTGATCTGCCTTATTAGTTCCCAGCTTTGGACAAACCTGATTTATCGTAACTTAGGATTTGCCAATGCTCATGCCAGCTTACTGGTCATATGGAAAGATCTTGTCATCCTGTCCATGTATTAATGTTGGTTACCACTGTCGACCAAATGCACCAGGATCTATCCTTGCATTAGTCTTTTATAGCCGGATCTTATCATCCATAAGACTGAACTAGATTTCCTACATTTTATTACAAGCTTCTTGATCATGTGACTAGTCCACAGACGAGGTCATATATAAAGTGTTAGGGTAGGCCTTCTAGTATTTGAGACTTACTATTGTGTGGTCGGATCTCTTCGACTTGATCTTCCATACTAGTTATTAGCATTGGACGAACTTGAGTTATCCTGAATTAGGATCTGCTAATGCTCGTGACAACTTACTAGTTATATGGACGGATCTTGTTGTCCTGACCATGTGTTAGCGTTGGTTACCAGTGTCAACCAAATATACTAGGATATATCTTATGTTAGTCTTTTATGGTCGTATCTTGTCATTCATAAGTCTGCACTGGATTTCCCAGATTTTGTCATACATGAAGTGAGGTTTTAATTATTTTTTTGATGTTCTCAGTTTTGAGGTGTTTTCAGCCTAGGCTTCTCGCATATCTCTTATACCGATGAAATATGCATTGAATAATGCACAAAACTTGAAGTGATAAAATATGTGAATGATGAAGTTATGATTCTCATTTATCACGAAGTTGAATTACAAAGGAATGAAAATATGTTACATAGTTCATTTTTTTGTAGTTCACCTTATGTGGTCGTCATTACTGGTAATATTTCCTCGGGTGTTCAAAATTTCATGGACTTTTAGAATTCTCACCTTCTAGAGTCTCCATGCTATAAGTTTTGGGTTGTACAGCAGTAGGTACTCTGTATAGGCTATGTAACTGTGTTCTAATTTGTTCCATTTCTGAATGATCTTTTTGAGCACCTAGTCTCCTTCCTTTAAGTGCTCGATTTTACCCTTTAATTATAAAATTTATCTTCCCTTTGCGTGTAGGCTACCACCCGTAGTGCCACGTTCTCCTTGGCTTCTTATTCAAGATCGAGACTGATTATTCTCATTAAATCACTCCTTACTGAATTAAAGTTGAGTACCTAATGGCTGGGCAATCTAATATCAGTGGGCATTACTGCTTTGGTGCCAAATTCCAACATGAATGGGGTATCTCCTGGTGTTATCCTGTATGCCCAAAGTATGCCCTGCAAATCTTTAATCTAGTTTTACTTGGAATCATCTAGCCTTCTTTTAATTCCATTTAGCAGAGTTCTAATCGCCACCATTGTCCATCTATTGCACTGTGAATGACCACATATTGAATGTAGTTTTTGGATCTTCGAACGTATACAGTAATCTTTAAATTCTTTGTTGTCAAACTGAGTACCGCGATTCGTGATGAAGGCATATGACATTCAATAATAGAAAATAATGTTCTTCCATACAAAGTGTAAAACTTTCTCGTACGACATTTCGACTAGGGGTTCTTCTTCTACTAACTCAGTAAGGTAATCCACTCTATTACCAGATATTTGAAACTTCCCCTTGTCTTTAATAGGGGGACCACCAAATCAATCCCCCATATAGTAAAGTAATCCACTCTATTACCAGATATTTGAAACTTCCCCTTATATTTGATACGACATCTCGACCTCTCGATTAGGGGTTCTGCTTCTACTAACTAGGACGTCGAAGTGATACTGGTGGATCGATGGAGTTCATATGAGGTGTAGAGCTCTTCTAAAAATTAAATCTCAACTTGGACGATCTCAAAGAGGAAATGGTTCCATTGATTGGCTTCATGGGGAAGATCACGATACCATTGGGTAAGATAGTCCTGCCAGTAAGGGTAGGGAATATTTCAGAATTCATCGAATTCCTTGTGGTAGATATAGACTCGCCCTACCATGACATCCTCGACAGAGGATGGTTTTATGAAATGAGAGTTGTACCATCAACTTACCACCAGAAGCTCAAGTACGTCATAGATCGAGGAGTAGTGGAAATTTATGGCGACCAGACCACCGCCATGAAATGCTTTATCGTCGCCATCCATCCTCAAAAAGAGAAGAATTAAGAAAAGAAAGCCCCTAATGAGGAATCCAGGGACGGATCTATTCCTTCAAAATACCAACTATGGTACGGTTGACCAGGGGTGGAGGAGACCAGGGTCCACCCCGCTGACAAGGTCATTAAAAACTTAGAGAAGGTTACATTTGATGCCAACTTGTTATAAAAAAAGTTTCTGAATGAGACAACACTCATTGATCATTAAAATAAGGAGCTCATTTCCTTCCTAAAGAGTGACTTATACGTGTTCACCTGGGAATCGTATGACCTTCCAGGGATTGATCCTCAGGTGGCTTGCCATCGCCTTCATGTAGACCCATCTTTCAAGTCAATTATTCATAAGGTGTGCCGAACAGCCCCAGAAAAGGCTAAGGAAGTGGATAATGAAGTAGGAAAACTTCTAGATGCAAGGTCGATTAGAGAATTTCAATTCCCTAAGTGGCTCTCAAATCCAATGGTGGTGCGAAAGAGTAATGACAACTGAAGAGTTTTGATTAACTTTACTGATCTTAAAAAGGCATGCCCCAAGGAATATTTTCCTCTACCAAAGATAGATCAGCTGGTCAATGCCTTGGATGCACATGAATGGATGAGCTTCCTGAATTCCTATTCAGGGTATCATCAGATTCCATTATTTGTCCCCGACCAACACAAGACGTCGTTCATTACCCCTATTGGTATGTACTACTACAAGGTCATATCATTCAGACTTACGAATCTTGGGTCCATATATCAGAGGTTGGTTACGAAATTTTTTAATAAACATATGTACAAAACCATGAAATTTTCATCGAGGACAAGTTAGTCAAAAGAAAGGACAAAGGTGATGACGCTATAAGGTCACCATTTGACTTTGTATCAGCAACTCTAGTTTAAACTCATATAGTAATGGAGATATATATAATAACACATCAAAGTAAATATGAAAAAGGAGATGAGTAAAAGAGGAATAAACACTAGCATATAAGTGGTTCAGCCATTGGCTACTCCATTGTGTAGGTGAGTGTGAATTTCACTATATGAATGGGCACTAATGGCTTGTGTAATACAACTTTCACACTCTCTATATCTCTCCACTGTAAAATAAGTAAATCTTGGGCTAGGGTTTTTTATTTTTTAATCACCTCTTTTGGGGAAGCAGATGGGTTTATATAGTGCTAGGGATGTGCAATGTACACCCAGGTAGGTATAATAAATACATTTTCATAAGGAAGCCTCCACTAGGGTGTGGACACCTGTCCCTGGTACAAGTTGATCATAATGATGCAATATTCCCTCATGTGAGGTTATAAAGATTTACCCATGTGGGCTAATGATCCATAACCCACACGCATATTGCCACGCGTGTCTAGTACCACGTGCTCTACCAGATGTCCACTATCGGTAGGGTCAAGTCGAGGCCGAGTTGTTAGGTCCAATACTCAAAAAAAGGTTATTACTATATTGGATCGATTTTTCATATAGACCTCAACCTCCAAGTCATGGACGAGGTCGAGAGGACTTTAGTCTTGGGATCACTGATGTTGGAGTTGTTTATATTGGCCGAGGGAATGTGGATTGGAGTTGAGGCCGAGGATGAGGTTTTTTATGAGGGGATCGTAGCCGACTCATAACATTACTAGTCTCATGGTTCATTATAGGTCATCCTTGGCCGAGTAGGACCCTCATTGGGGACGAGTTCATACTTGGGTATATCAATCACCCCTAGTCCTTAATCTTCAATGTGAGTGGAAAGCTGAGGGATAACATAATTTAGGGAAGAGGTTGATGAGACCTCTTTGATTGACAACTGAAATGTCCTTTCAATGTTAGTTCTGGAATGATGAACAAAGGGTATGGAGTGACACTTGGCATTCATTTTGTGGTTTTGCGTTTTGCACAAATTTGGCGGTTGCATGCCTGTATGGAAAATTGTTCCCTAATGATGGGTTGCTTTCAAAGTTGAGCCTCATCATTGTAACTATATAAAGGATTTTGAAAAAGCCTTTTCTCTTTATTCTCTAATTTCTCACGTGCGTTCTCTCTCTGCATACCAAACTAACCCCGTTCTTTCTCTTTCTCCTCTATTTGGTCATTTTTCGGAAAGCTTTAGGGCGTCTCTTGGTTTTCCAGGCATACTTTTCCTTCAGGTAACTCCCTTCCTTCATTTCCTTGAAGTTTTATGTCTTTTTCGATTAGTTAATCACTAGTTTAAGTTTTTTATGGGTCATTCGTGTTTTTTGACAACTCTGAGAGGAGGTTATAGGGTTCTTTTAGGTTTTTTGGTGGTGGTTTTAGGTTAGAAAAGTGGAGTCTGAGTTCTTTTCTAACTTTTTTAACCTTTTTCCCATTTTTGAAGCTGTCGGAACTTCTTCGATTATCTTATCCAGTGGCATTCATGCCATTGTTCTTAAGAGTTCTTGATTAAACTACTCAACTTCCCCTTTTTTGATCCTCTAGTTAAACTAGTTAAACACGTAGTTGTTTAAACATTCAAAACCCTGTATGAGTTAGCATTTTAATACCCAACACTTAGAGAAAGATATTTTTGTGAGATACATAGGATTAAGACTGAGGCTGAGGCTAAGAGGATGGTCGAGGGCGACAAGACACTTCCATACTTTCTTGTTCCTTTAATAATCGTATCCCCTTCTGTTATTGAGGTTTTGAAGGATAGAGTCCCTAAGGATGAGATGTCACCCAACTCATCCTCATCTTCTGGATACAGTCCCTCGTCAATCGACTCCTTTGATAAGGTGTTGAATTTTCTCTCGTCTCGTGCTACTAAGTCTTACATAGCTTATAGTTCGCAAAGTCACCAGCCTTCTGTGACACCCCGCCTAATAAAATACCGGGTGATCAGTCCTATACCAAATTAAAATAGGAATCCCAGTTGGTTCATCCTTAGCATCACTGTCGAAAACTTTTTAAAACTTACTAACCACCTAGTATTCCAAAAGCTGGTGCCAATTTTATCTTTTTAATTAAACAAAATAGTACATGCGGAAATAAATATGAACCATTCACGCAACTGAATAAAACTCAACTGAATAATTAAATAAACAATTTGCCAAATAAACCATCGGCCACCAAAATGAAATCCAATACAAACATCCAACACCTGAATTAGTACATTTGAAAACTGTACTGAGAAGTCTGGGCAACAAGCCCTACATAAAACTAAAACTGATAAATGATTCCTACTCTAGGAATAAATGAACGTTGTGTCTAATCTGAACTCCTGCTAGCATCCACATATGCCGCAGCTCCGTGTACCTAGAATAGAATATCAATCCTGGCGTCCCTGTGGCTGGACACCTAAAAGGTTTTGAAAATAGTTTTATAGCAAGGGCTAGAACCCAAAATATTTTGAAAATATTTAGCAAGTGAATTAACTGCAGTAATTTAAAATGCGTGAATGCGCTTCATATTTAAGTTAGTGTCGCACTCCCTTGTGGACATTCTCACCCCTCCACTATTGTGCACACCTAACGGTTACCTTAACCCCACCTAGTTGTACTATCCCGTCCAACTAGTCCTGGTATAACCTTCCCTTGCCATACTACTCTAACCTGAGTATAATGATTATTGAATTATAAGTTATCTCGCAATTAACTTAATTAATTCCTCTTAAATAGTAGCATATAACCGTGTCACAAGTTATATAAAGTAAATACATCACACACTGTATTATTACCCGCATATAATATTGAATAATATCATATACGTACCTTTATTAAAACATCCACACATATAACATACATATATCCATCCCTCCGAGTATACCCTCGCCGGATAATTCCCTCTAAAGTGCTATCTCACTATGTGTGCTCACATAACCTAGTTACCCAAGTTGGAATCGCTCACCAACCTAACCCAAAACATAAACGAAGTGGAGGCGGTCATATTCCTTCCCTGAAAGTGAGATAATCTCCTCACCCATATACCGGACGCTATGACCTGGGGATATACTCACCCTACTCCTCAAGCTAGGGGATTTACCCACATCGCGCAACCTCCCTTGATAGCACTAGAGTATATAAATTAAGTAAATATCTAATCACTGATATTTAATAGCACACACAATATACACACACACACACACACACACACACACACACACATATATATATATATATATATATATATATATATATATATATATATATATACTATCACTACACCGTATATATATAATATAAACCTCAGCTTTACCGTGTACTCAAAGATCCGTAACACTAGCCTGAAATTTTCTGAGTCTATGTCCCGACTCTCTTAATTAATTTTCTCACTTAATAATTTATCATCTTCCCGAGTCTGTGGTCCGACTCTAAATAATAATACCCTACACAATAATTTATATGAAATTTGCCCGAGTCTAAGATTCGACTCTTATTTAATTAATTTACACATTAATTAATTAACACAACTCCGAGTCTGTGGTTCGATCCTCATTTAATTAATTTACACATTAATTAATTAACACATATTCGAGTCTGTAGTCCGACCCTCATTTAATTAATTTACACATGAATTAATTAACACAAATCCGAGTCTGTGGTCCGAATCTAATATAATTAATTCACACCTCAATTAATATACTATTTTTCCCGAGTCTATGGTCCAACTCTAATTAAATTAATTAAAACACCTATTAATTTAATACCTTCCCGAGTCTATCGTCCGATTCTAATTAAATTAATTAACGCAACTATTAATTTAATACCGATCCGAGTCTGTGGTACAACTTTCATATAATTAATTTACACATTAATTAATTAATACCCTACCCGAGTCTACAATCCAACTCTAAATTAATTAATCACAACATCAATTAATTTAATACCTTTTCGAGTATACCTTCTGACTCTACCTTCATTAATTAACACATCCATTAATTTAATAACTTGGTGTCACTCAACCATTATCCCTGGGCTCGCTCACTTGGCCCATAACTTAATATTTCCTGAGTCTATGTTCCTATCACAAGGAAACACACAATATGGAATTCACAACCCAAGTAATCCTATAAAACAGTAGGTATTTACACAACCCAATTATTCGTACTTGTACGTAATATATTTTTCTCTAATATTCACCGTACTTATTTTATTTACGAATTTATTTCACTTTCGTATTAATTCAAGTATTCACACAACTATAAGGGTCCTAGTTACCCCTTGTTATATCAATTCAGTAGTTACCCTTGTTAACTCACTGACCAAATAAATTTAAGCTCGCTCACGCTTTTCCGTAATTATATTCTTATCATCTCGAATTAGAGTACGTCACAATCAAGTCAATGAATCTCCACTTTAACTCTCTCACAAAATTAAAGTCCAACACTCAATCATAGACCTACTTCCATGTCATTATTCCATCAATATATTTCATCAAGGTCCCAAACACTTCCCCGATAAAATTTTAGACATTTGAGGCTTAAAAAGAAAAATCTCAATTTTTTTGACAGATTAAACACCCTGTAGTAAAATTTTGATTTCTCCCTCTACAGAACTCCAATTGACCTGATTCCAAGTTCATTGGATAGATAAGAGAAATACCTTTCCAGTAATGTATGGTTCACACTCTAATTCGAAGAAAAATTCAAATCGCACACGTTTAAACTCACGTAAAAATTATGGCGAATTACTATGTTGTCAAATCAAATACCCTGTAGTAAAATGTCGATTACTCCCTCTACAGAACTCCGATTCACCTGATTCTAAGTTCATTGGATATCTAAGAGAAATACCTTTCCAGGAATGTATGGTTAAAACTCTAATTCTAAGTACAACTTAAATGGCATACGTTTAAAGTTGTGTAAAAAATTCTGGCAGATTGACATCTTGTGTTCATCAATTAAACCCTAAGTCATTCAAGATTCATGTTCTTCATCCAAGAACTCATAAACATTCCATGTTAATCATTAAATATATTCAAATTTTATTTTATCTTTACTTAGGGATATATAATTCACCTATTTCTTACTTTGAATCTCAGCCAAGTATTCCATTAACAAAACCCCACTTTCACCCATTTATACCCAAAAACGAATTTTGATTTACACATCACTATGATATGAATTGATTATCATCAATTTAGAAATCACAACAGTTTCCACTTGCCTGGAATTATTCGTAGTGTCTGATCCGTTGGTGTAGTCCCTTAATTTGGCTCCAAAATCTCCAAATTGGCTCTTGATTTGCTTTCCCCCAAATTTCCTCTCAAACCCTAGGTTTAGGGTTGTGTTGACTGTCGTTCCCTAATCTCTCAATTAGGTTAAAAACCCTCAATCCCATTTTTGGCCATCTGGGCCTAATTAATATGGCCTAACTCATCCCGTGTGGGCCCGACTATGCCCAAAAATACCCCGAGACCCAATTACCACCCCCAGGTACTCTTTTATGACTATCTCGACCCATCCGGATGCAACCGCGCACTCGGAACTATCATCCGAAATACTTTTTGTCATTTCCAAATTACGACCTCAAAATGCGATACACGAGATTTCGAACCATTAAACTTAAAAGTCGCCAATTATAAATAATTTGGCTCACTCAATTAAATTCTCCAACTCATGAATTTAAGTTTCTCCAATTTAAATATTTTTATAACTCCCAGAATAATTAAATATTAAATCCTCAAAATTACGGGGTGTTACACCTTCCACGTCCTCGTCCTCTTAGGATGTCAGTGTTACTGAGGTCGTTACTTCCATGGCCGTCCCTGTGGCATCCATGACCTAGGGAGAATTTTAAGAGAGATTTCCAAGTGGGTTCCGACCACTGAGGACCAGGACGAGGATGATGATTTCGACATTAGGGATCCACTTGATTGCTCGTATGCCCAAACCTTTCCCTCGTTTGTAAGAGAGGCTGAACTTTTAGTCTAAAGACATGCTTGTGGCATAAAATCTAATGTGATGATGAGGGTCCTGACGAGGACAAGAGAGCATATGACAGTTGAGACGAAGAAATTTCCCTGTACGACCAGATGTTTAGGACCGTAATATGCTCATGCCTAGTATGGTCATATGATGGTTCTGACAATGGCATATTTCATCTCCCAATCCACCCTTCAGTATGATTCATCTTAGCCAGGTTGGGACTTGCTCCTACTCAACTGGCGCCAAATTCCTGGAGGATTATCCTTGGATATATTGCCCTTTAGAAGTCTTATATACGAATAAGCTTTCACTTGAGATCTTTAAGGCATGTTACCACGTATCCAGCACTAAAGGCCAACCGACTTACTACCATCTGGGAGCTAGGAAATCGTGGAAGAAGATTATTCACATGAACCAAACTTTAAATCATTTTTAGAAACCGAGGTACTTTTTTATATCTAGGAATTGGGAATCCCCTGTCGATTATGAGCTTTCAAAGGATGAGCTGAGAGTTACTCGCCGATGGGCCAATCCATCCATGTCTGCCAAACTAAATCCTGACCTTAGTATAGCCGACTCACAGAGGGTCAAGTTATTGAGGACTCAAGGGAAAGAGGGGAAATTACCTGAATTTGAAGACCTGATGACCCCTCAGAACCTTGAGAAGTATGGCTTGGGGGTTTAACCGTTGGACGAGTTGTGTGAGATTTCATTACTCTATTATTTTGCCAACTCTTTTCTCATCTTTCATTCCTTTACTAACTAATGTTTTTTTCCTTCTAGATCATCCTCGCAACATATTCGAGGGTGTTTGGAACATGACGGATCCTAGTTTACAAGTCTCCTTTGGTAAGAAGGGGAATAAATAGCCCCTAAGAAGATGACAACTAGTGGGCCGACTTGAGTTAAAGCTGGCTAGAAAAAGGAGGAGTCGATCGAGGTAGAGACTCATTGTCATTTCTAGTCTCGAAAAAGGGTTCATCCCCTAGAGGCTATGCTGAGTTCCTCTACTTCGGACCCATTAAAGTTCACCTGGGCTTCTATCTTGCCCAGCTGAAGGCGATCCTGGTCTCTCTGATCCCTTCACTGCCTGAGTCCAAGGCAACTACGCTGGTTGTTCCCACGGAGGCCGAACTCCAATACCTTGGCAAGTTGGTTGCCCCCAAGGTCTATAATTTTGGTCTTCACCTTTTAGCACAGGTATTTACCTCGTCCTTATTTAATTTTAGCATCGTCTCATATTATTTTTTACTTCGTCTTATTCTGATATGCTTTCTATAGTTTGTGTGTGCTTTTACTTGAGTTGCCAAATGGGTAGCTAAAAATTTTCCTAAAGTCCAAGAGGCCAATATAGCTTTGAAGGCTGAAAAAAAACTTAAGGGGAAGGTGGATTCCCAAGGAAGGCCAAGGATATCTTGAAAAAGGAGCATGAAAATGCTTTGATGACTCTAACAACCGAGAAAGATAATGGCATCATGGCTCTAACCACCAAGTACACCACTGATTTTGACCAAGGCAGTGAAGAGAGCCAATGATGAGGCTAAGAGTGAGGCTATTGAGTCCTATAAATCATTCGACGAGCTTGGTGACTTTGGCTAGTAATACCTTGAGAGGGGTATTAGGAAGGCAATTTGTTAGTTGATCCTAAAACACCCTGAGGTCGTCTCGTCCATCAGGTCTGACCTTGAAGATCCGGATCTTGAAGACCTCCTTCCAAACAGCTCTAGTCGAAGTCGAGGCTCCAGCTGCTGAAGAGATCGGTGTTAAAGATGCTAATGTCAGGTATGTGCAGGCCGAGACTAGTGCTGTTAGGTCGATTGTACTCAATGAATTGGATTTTGTAGGGTGGTCGGCTGTAACCCACACCATTTCTTTCTATATTTTTGTTTAAACATTTCATAACTTGTAACCATGAATGAACATACTAATGAAGTGTTATCTCATTTTTTCTTTTTGCTCTGTATTTGTGTAATGATTTTGCCAAGATTTACTCTTGTCTCGGTTGCCATGTTAAATTAATCAACTTATTAATTTTGTAATTTTGAGACCACCAAATGAATGATGTTCTTCTCCAGCTTATTCTTATCGTTATTTGAAAAAGATTAATTAATCAACTTAATGATTTTTCAATTTTGAGACCACCCAATGAATGATGTTTTCCTCAACCTTACTCTCGTCCTTAGTCAAGAGACTAATTTACCAACTTAATGATTTTTCAATTTTGAGACCATTTAACGAATGATTTTTTCTCAATCTTACTCTCGTCCTTAGCCGAGAGACTAATTAACCAACGTAATTTTTTAATTTTGAGACCACCAAATGAATGATGTTTTTATTAAGCTTACTCTCATCCTTAGTCGAGGGACTAATGAACCAATTTAATGATTTTTCAAATTTGAGACCACCAAATGAATTATGTGTTTTTCAAGCTTCTTCTCGTCCTTAGCCGAGAGACTAATTAACCAACTTAATGATTTTTCAATTTTGAGACCACCAAATTAATGATGTTTTTATCATGCTTACTCTCGTCCTTACCCGAGAGACTAATTAACCAACTTAATGATTTTTTAATTTTGAATCACTAAATTAATGGTTTTTAATGACAAGTCCCCTCTTGTCATTTTTTAGAGTGTATAGATGAGAGTCGTCTTGTCATACACTCTCGTCTAACCGAGAGAGTTTTAACTCTGATGTCACCACATTGTGATTTTAAATGGACCATAATTAAATTATTTTCACTTCTTTGTGTTTTCACTATCTTAGTTTTGTCATCACGCTATTCCCCTCCCTCAGTGTTACTGAGAATACATGGATGAGATAAGTTCTGTCTGGTTTCTCGTTTCATCGAGCGGGTTAATGCTAATTCACCATATGACTGATGTTTTTTAGCTTAAGGCAACTTGAACCATGCAATTGAACAATTCATACAATAAAAAAAATGAGGGAACACTTGGGATTATTTTTCATTCATCATTACAATAATATTTTTCAAATATAATTAAAGAAAATTACATAAACTGAACTGTATACATGAGACTATACATGAAACTACTGGTAGTATCTTTTCAAATGATTGACATTTCATGGATTGGAGAATGGCTCTCCCTCCAAATTCTCTAGCTGATATGTGTCTGGAACCACCTCTTCAGTGACCCTGTAGGGGTCGTGCCAATTTGGGTGCAACTTCTTTGGCTTCTGCCAAACTTTCTTCAGAGCTAAATCCCCCACTACTATTGGCCTACATTTGACCTTTTTATTTTAAAACTTAATTGTCCTCTGTTGGTATGCTGCTTGCCTCACCTCAGCATCTTCCCTTCTCTCTTCAATCAGATCCAGATCCAACCTCCCATCTCCATAATTTATCTTTGGGTCTTAGGTATGGACTATGTGGCTGGGCAAGTTGAGCTCGATAGGTATCATAGCATCTGAGTCGTAGGCCAGCATAAAGGGGTTTTCCCCTGTCGATATCCTCTTTATCATCCTGTAGGCCCATAGGATGACATGTGTCTCTTCAACCCATAGGCCTTTGGCATCTTCTAGATTCTTTTTGATCTCGTCCAAAATCGTTCTATTTGTAACTTCCGTCTGGCCATTTTCTTGAGTTCGGCTTGGCACTGAATAGAATTGTTTGATGCCAACCCTTCCACGGTACTCAAATGACTTATTCTTAAACTGCTTTTCATTTTTTGAGATTAGTGTATGAGGCAGTCCATATCTGCAAATGATATTCCTCTAAATAAATTTGAAGGTCTTCGTCTGTATAATGGAGATCATGGCCTCGACCTCAACCAACTTAGAGAAGTATTCTATCCCATATTCAGATATTTATAGTTGACTTTGGCTATAGGCACAGGTCCCACCAAATCAATCCCTCAGACTATAAACGGCCAAGGGGTTGTGGTGGATGAAAGAGGATAATGGGGATGATGAGGGATACAGGAATACCTTTGGCATTTCTCACATATTTTCACCTAGTCGGCTACATTCTTAGCAAGGGTCGTCCACTAGTAACACTGTGTTACTATCTGTTTTGTAAAAGATTATCCCCTAACGTGATTAGAGCATGATACCTTATGCAGATGTTTCAAAACATACTCTACCTTTGAAGGATGGACACATCGTAGCAAGGGAAGCCGAAAACCCTTTTATAGAGGACGTCTCCTATGATGGAGCATTTTGCTATCCTGCATCTCAATTTCTTTCTCTTGGTCTTTAACTCTGGCAGCTCCCCATCTCTGATATATCTTATGAGAGGGTCCATCCAAGAAGATCCTAGATTCAATTTTAATTAAAACTCAAGTTTTTCGTTATCTTCCTTAGTGCTCGGCCTCTGCAGTATCTCAACTAGGACGGTTCTCCTGATTTCTATTCTTGTAGTCGATGCTAACCTTACCAATGAATTAGCTCGACTATTATCAAGCTGATGGACTCTTTTTACCTTCACTTCCTTGAAGTATTCCAAGACCCTTTTCACCCAGTCTAAATACTTGGCCATCTTGTCATCCTTTGCTTTATAAATTCCTAGAACCTAGTTTACCACCAATTAGGAGCCATTGTGAACTAGTATGTGGCCAACGTTCAACACTTTGGCAACGGATAAACCTGCAAGCAAGGATTTATAATCAGACTCATTGTTGGACTCTTTGAAGATGAACCTCAATGCATACTCAATGTCAGTCCCGTCCGGAGCTGATAGTATGAACCTTGCTCCACTACCACTTTTGCACGATGAACCATCAACAAACAAACTCCAAACTGTACCGTCGGTCGTAAAAGATCCTTAATCTACTACACTATTTATGAAAAGAACATCTTTATTTATAAGGTAGGCTCGCTCGCCATTGGTCATGGTTGGACCTACTGGTTCTTTCTCTAGCAGAACTTCCATCTCATATTCTAGGTTTTGACCTCATCCCAAGTGAACTCATCCACAAAGTCAACCAAGGATTACCTTTTAATCATTATTCTTGGCTGGGAAACAATATCAAATTCTCCCAACTCAATGGACCAAGCCATTAGCCTACCTGATTTTTGGAGTTTATGGATGACCTGTCATAGAGCGGAGTCGGTGAGGATGACCATTGTATGGGCTTGAAAATAGGGTTTCATCTTTCTCGAGGCATGTATCAAGGCGTACACTAACTTCTCCATCCTTGGATACTTAATATCAACCCCTAAAGAGCCTTAATATTAAACTATACTAGTTTTCGTACCCCTTCATCATCACAGTCGATGGCAGCGCTGATCATAGACTCCGACACTACTAAATACATATACAGTTTTCCTCCTATAATAGGCCGAGACAAAAGTATTAGAGAACCTAGGTAAGACTTGATCTCTTGAAAGGCTCCTTTAGACTCTTCATTCCATTAGAATGCTTTCTTCAAAACTTTAAAAAAGGGGAGGCACTTGTCTATGGCCCTTGAGACTAACCTGTTAAGTGCAGTGACTCGGCCAGTTACTTTTTGCACGTCTTTGATTGTCTTAGGAGTCTTCATCTAAGTCAGTGCCTTAATCTTTTCTGGGTTTGCCTCTATACGTCTCTGGTTGACAATGAACCCAAGGAATTTACCTGCTCACACGCCAAACACACACTTGGCTGGGTAGAGCTTCATCTGGCATTTGTCCATAGTATAAAAGGTACGCTTAAGTTCGAACACATGGGTCTCGGCTTTGAGACTCTTTATCAACATGTCCTCCATATACACCTCTATGTTCTTCCCAATCTGATCCTTAAATATTTGATTCACCAGACTCTGATATGTCATGCCAGTATTTTTTAGGCCGAAGGGCATAACCTTATAACAATAGGTTCCTTATCTGTGATGAAATAGGTCTTCTTGGCATCATCCAGGTTCATAAAGATTTTATTATAGCCTTAGTAGGCATCCATAAAACTCATTAATTCATGTCCAGCTATGACATCGACCATCTGGTCTATGTGATGTAGGGGAAACTATCCTTAGGGCAGGCTTTGTTCAGGTCGGTGAAGTCCACTCACATTCGTTACTTCCAGTTAGCTTTTGGGACAACAACAACATTGGATAACCAATAGGGATAGTTCACCTCTCTAATGAATTCAGATGACTTAAGTTTCTTAACTTCTTCTTTGATGACCTCATACTTTTCCAAGGCATAGATCCTCCTCTTCTGTTTTATTGGTTTAACTTACTCATCAATGTTCAACTTGTGGCTTTGGGTTCAATCCCTGACATGTCTTTATGGGTCCACGCAAAAATGCTTTGCCTCCTTCTCAATAGATCTATTAATTTTTCTTTCACTTCCTCCTTAAGGGATGAGACGATCAGGATAGTTTTTTTACTCGTCCTCATTAAGGTGACGAATTCTACCTCTTCCATAACTTTTCCTTTCTTCAATTTCCTCTCGTCCGTGGGGTCGAGAGTATTAAGTTTATAGGAGGTAGTGAGTCTTTAATAAACTTATCTCTTCTCAGCTGAGCTGTAGTAACACTCTTTATCCTCTTCCTGATCACAATGAACTTCCCCTACTTCGAAAAAAGTCGGGCATTTTACCATTTAGTGTACAGTTGGGGGTAGTGCTTCAAATTACTTGAGATAAACTCGGCCAAGAATGAAATTTTAAGTTGAAAACACAATTCTCCCATCACAAAAAAGTTAATCTTCTTTATTAGGCATAGTGGCCAGTAGGTTCCCATGATGACGTCCATTTCGAACACACTCATCGGGTGCACCTTTTTTATACTAAATCTTATAAGGGGCTAGTGATAGGGAGTCATTCTCTTATTATTAAGTCCAATAATTTTAAAGCATGGCTAAAATATAATGTCGGTTGAGCTACCACAGTCTATCAATATTCTATGTACATCGTACCCATGGACCCTGGTCTTGATGACCCAAGGGTTTTTAGAGTGGGCCAAAATGCCCTTAAAGTACAACTTTGAGAATCCCATTACCAGCGTCTCTATATCTACTTTTTTTTATCCTTCCTATCTTTGATTCTAAGGCAATCGAGTTTACTTCCACTCTCTTGGGCAATGACTTGGCCTCTACAACTTGGGCTTTCCTATCGATCGACTCTGTCCCTCCTCCTGCCATCCCCCCGCTTATTATCTTCATGTCAAATGAAATCATATTGCACGTTCCCTTCAAATTTAGGATTTTTGGTGGAAGGTCAAGGTCGTCTTCGGCATCATCAGATTCTTTGTCCTTCTTATCGGCCTGATGCTATCATTTTGACTTTTAATCACTCGGTCTGCTTTGTCTCTTCCGAGAATCATATTTAGAAACACTTCGTTCAATGTACTAACGAAGCTTCCCTTGCCTGAGCATTTTTTCAATCTCATCTTTCAAATCAAAGCATTTGTCAATGGTGTGGCCGTGATCTGGTGAAAGTCACACCATTTGCTCCTGTCTCTTTTGTGTGGGGGAGACCTTAGCTTTTTAGGCCATCTCAGGGCTCTATCACGCTTAATTTCATTTAGATACAAATCAGGGCTTACCATAAGCAGAGTGTAGTTAGTAAACTTATCGTCGATTGACCTTTTTTCCCATCTTTCCCCTTGACTTTGTGAGACTTGCTTCACTAACTTCTTTCTCATCCTCTCCCTTAGCCTCCATAGCCTCCTCTGCATTCATCACCTTCCTAGCCATAGCCATGAGTTCTTCCATGGATTTTTCAGGATCCTCGTCTATCTTCCAAAGTAATTTTCCCTTTTGCAATCCTCTCATTAAGGTTGTCATAGCAATGTTCTCTTCATAGTCTTCAACTTCTAACTTCTCTTTATTGAATCTTGTAATGTAGTCTCCAAGATACTCGTTCTTCCATTGCTTTACATACAATAGATGGGTACCCTTATTTCGGGGTTTCACAGTAAAAAAAAATTGCGAATGAACTTCTCAAACAATTGCTTGAAGTTCTCTATGGAGTTCTTAGGGAGTGAAGTATACAAGACATGGACTACACTAGTCAATGTACTGGAGAAAGCCCGACATCTCATGTCATCTAAACTTAGTAGATATTGGCTGCAGGTTGATACATCTCTACATGATGAATAGGGTTGGTGCTTCCATCGTACTTTGGGGTGACAACAGGTGCCTTGAACTTGGTCGGGGTCGGGTAGTTCACTATCTTTTCCACATATAGAGACCCTTCCATGTATCCACTATGAATGGGGTCTTGGCTTCTCATGAGATTGCTAATTTTTTCCTCTAACCTATAGATAGAACTATTTTAGGGCTTCTCGACTGTAGCCGTATTATTTCCTTCGACTGCGATAACATTATTTCCAGTTCCTTATATGTCGGTTGGGCGTCATTCAGATTCTTTGCCAGCTACCCTTTGATGGTTGTTAATTTCTCTGTGTTCCTCTTCTCGGCCACATAATGGTCGAAGGTTGCATATCCTCCATTACCTCTGAAGGTTGCCCTACTGTGTGATCTAGAGAGTCGGTCTCATAGGTCACTAATTTGGCCAAGTTGGTTGAAGGCCGACCCTTTACTTAATATATCAAACACTGAAGTCCTGGGGTGGCCATCTCGGCTCGGTCAACCACTGTTTCCTTTGCTAATTAGGATTGGGCACACTGTATTTTCAGAAATCTAATAAGGCTCCCAATATTCATTATCATCACACCATTGGTCATATTGGAATTCTAGACCTTGTTTTCCTAGGCGTAATTACCCAGGGTCGGACACATTTCTATGTCTTTGCTGCTGTGGCACTTCTTTGTGTGGGGTCGAGGGTGGTCCCCCATTACCGGAGCTATTTACCTGGAGACCAAAGTTATCATCTCCGTCATAATGCCGATCGATCTGTCCATCATAGTTTAACTGAATGCAGCAAGTTGTTCTTTCATTTTCTACTGTCCGGCCTCCAGTGAGCGCAGTGCCGCCACAACCTTAGCTATTTTTTATTGAGGAGGTTCTTCACTGGAGCTGGGGCTAGTGCCATGAGTCAAATCGAAGGCCATCAACTTCGGTGAATGAACAAATAAAGCGGTGAACTGTATGAACTACGTGAGCTGAAGAAAAGATTTAAAAACCCAACAAAAGCTCATTTCTTGGTGATGCAGATCCAACCAAGTGTGTAGCTGGATCACCAACAGAGAATCAAGCAAAAAATAAAGAGGAAGAATAGGAATAAGAACCTTCGTTCCCACAGATGGAGCCAAAATGATGACTGTATAGGGGGCTTGAAGGTAATCCTGAGATTAGGGATAATTGCTTAATTGGCAAATATTCGAGATTAAGCAACCGAAGCATCTCAAGCATGGCAACTCAAGCGCGGAAACTCAGCGAGGCAGCTTAGCGTGGCAACTCATACTTTAGCTAGTTGTATTAATCATATTGTATTTCTATTTTATGTTGACTGTTAGCTATAACGGTTGTAATGTTGTAACGAGATTAATAATGAGTTTGTGTGAGGTCAAATGGTACTTGCGAGAGACCAGGTTTGGCAGGGCCTGGGAGAGATTTCATGCTCTATCGAATGACCTCACCGCAGGAACTTTAGAGGGACTTGGTTTGGAGGATTGAGAAGTAAGGCACCGTTGGGGGTTGTCCTAACCATCTTAGATATACCTGGTAAAACACCGAAGGACCCTGACTGTGGAACCTCAGACAGAGAAGCTTGGAGTTCCATCAGGCATTGGGTTATGATCCAAATATACCTCTACTTAATGTCAAATCTACTGTAGATGATGTCACTACTTAGTTAAACAATGCCAGACCTTCACTTGACTAAACCACCGTGGTATTTGGGGCTGTCAGGCAGTTGGTGAGCCACCTCTGCGACAACAGCCCCCTGACACACAGTGGTTGGGCAAAAGGCATGTCTTGGCATTTAATATTTATGACGTGGAGACAACTAGTGCATCAGGCATTTAATGTTGTGACATAAAGCATGAGGGACGTCTTTCATAGTCTTTAGTGATTGAGTTGCCTCGGGGATGGTGTGGGAGGCTATTTAAGGGCCCCAACCACCTTTGAGGAAAGGATGATCTTTTAAGAGTTCTAAAATTATTTCTAGAGAGAATACGGATCAGATAGAGTTATTGCAAACCAGAGGGTTTACTCACTCACCATTGTTAGTTATTACGAAGCTTTTAATACTTGACAGAGATTCTTGAGGGTGTTTAGTGTGTTTCTACCTGCCTACCAAGGTGTATCTAGGGTGCTTACTTCTCCCTCCCTCTAGCTAAGTTACTTCTAAGTTCCATTACTACTTTCTGAGTTATACAGGAGAGACTTGCGAGTTTAAACTGAGTTCATCTTCATTGAGTTTTTGTTTGTATGTCCTATCATTAATCCAAAGATTTGGCCAAATTAGATTATCATTACCATACTCAAATAGGGGTTATGCCTCCATCTTAATTAAACTACCCTCTTACATTTGGTGACTCCGCTGGGGAGGCATTCTTCTAAGTAAGGAGTATATTGGAGGATAATGCTAATCGAAGGCTCAACTTTGATGACATCCGGTATAATGAAGAACAAGCTGCGAGAGAACTGGAGGCCCTAAGGGATGGGGCTCCTCGAGTGGAGGTACCTCCAGTTTCGGTGACATCAGGCATTCTGGGGGTGACACAAGCTTTGTAAATGCAAGTAATTTCCTAAGTAGATAAAACTCAATAGATGATGCGGAAGCGTTGAAAGAAGATGGTTCAACTTTAATAAAAAAAAGGCAATTTTAGTTTAATAAAACAAAATTAAACCAATTCATTAATCCAAGTCATTAATCCAAGTCCTAGAGTTTGCCTAAGTCATATTTATTAATTATCCAAAGTTAGGCGAAACCAATTTTAGCAAATGACTTGAATTAATTAAACATTACCCAACATTTAATATAAGTCCCAATTAAATTGAGTGTGATAATTTAAACCGAATTTTATCTTGAATTTATCCTAAGCATGCGTTCTAAATTATGAGGCAAGATAAAATAAACAATATCACACTACGCCGAGATGTACGAGGAAAAACCCAAGACGGGAAACAACCTCGGACGGCCATAGCCACAAGTCCACTAGATACGAAATTATAATTACAAGACAGATAGACTTACAACGACTGACTCGATCCCTCTCAAGCCTCGATGCTTATTCTCGTAGACACCTCTTCCTAGCTGACAACCTCGGAACTCCACCGCGGTCTCGGAATCCACCGATGGGGCTTTCTATGGTCACCGTCACCCTAGCATGGAGCCTTTCTCCGTGTGAGTAGAATCATAACAAAACGTCTTCTTCTTTGATGGATGTAGAAGCAAACCAAAACTTATCTTTGAAACGGAAGAGATAAACCGGTGCCAAACTCCACGCAATTGATAAATATATAGAACTTGGAATAAACTCAATTGGGTGTAAACACTAGAGTGATGAAAATATTTCTCTAAAAATCTCACTCAAAACATGAACATTTTCCCAAAACAAATTTGCTCTCAAACTCTCTCTAAGAGATAGAAATGGTATGGAAAAGTTAATTTGGAAAATGTCATTCCCGCACATTATTAAGTCTGAAAAAGTTGGTTAAAAACCAAGTGGGGAAGTGGGTGAAAAACTGCCAAAAACTGCCAAAAACTGCCAAAGCCTGACAGCTCGTTCGAACGACATTTCGTTCGAACGAAGTCTCGTTCGAACGAGACTTCTAACGACGCTCCAGTATGGACTCGTTAGAAGCTCGTTGGAAATCTCGTTAGAACGACAATCTCGTTCAAACGACATTTCTAATGACAGTGGGAACTCGTTGGCAGGTTCGTTCGAACGACATCTGGTTCGAACGAAAAAAACTCGTTCGAACGACATATCTAACGAACGACCAGAAAGATTGTAAAATTCGATTTTGGCCCAGAAAACTTTATGAACTTATTTTTAAAGTTTTATATAATTTCTTTCTTAAAACAAAACGCAGTTTATTTTAATCCTAACACCCAACAAACTTTGTTCCAAGCTCCTATATAAACATAATTGCATTCATACCTTGGGAGCATGGAACCATTAGTTGATGACGTAGAAACGAGGCACGCAAACCGGCATTTTGATGAAGCTTTATATTCTTTGCCGCTACGTCTTCAACAAACACTTCATAGGCTTGAGAATATTACAATTAAATACTATCCTATGAATAAATATTTTTGTCCGGAATTGAGCCAAAACTACATATGGACTCAATTGGAAATTTGTGTCCTTACAAATCTCCCCCTTTGGCTATTCCGGGACAAAAACCAAACAAAAATCCTAAAGGGCCGTCAAGCTCACTAGACTCAAAACATAACCCGCCCAAACTTGACTCAACCCAAGGATCAAACGCTTTGCCTTTTAAACAATGCCGCTTTAGAAGAAATCCTGCACACTTAAGCAAACTCATCAAATGCATAGGGAATATCAAAATATAAATGCAATTAATTAAACTACTCCCCCTAAATTAATTCTCCCCTTTATCAAACACATGACCTACTTAGAAAGACGTCTCCCCCTAAGATAAATCTCCCCAAACGAAGATACGATACCTATCATCATTCTCCCCCTTTTTGTTCAGGAATAGGCAAAGGATAAAGAACTAATAAACAACATGTTGAAGCTTAAAGTGATAAGACATGAAATCATATGGGCAATAAAAGCAAGGCAAAGACAAACAAATATCATATATATATAAACTAGAAATATACCAATGAAGCACTTGCATATATATAGATATAAACACACATATAACACAAAATACAATAAGTTTGCACACTCGTATGGAAAAAATGTGTCATATGGAAACGGAAGTGTAGGGGTGTGAACTAGAAACAATTGAAATTTAAACCCAAACACTTAATAAACATTCACGGAGTTCTCATTTGATTGAAAACTTTATCACATTTAAATATAACCTCATGTGACAATATGAAGATTGAACTCAATGAACAAACATACACAATGCATACAAGCCTAGCATGATGATGATTCTACAAACCAAATAGAGTCATGACATTAATGACAACTAGGATAAACGGACATTGTGAAAACCGTTGATATACCATCCAATTCTCCCTCAATAAGCATATATATATTCTTTTACTTTTGAATGAATATATCAAACAAACATAGGCCTTGGCAATTGTTTTCTTTTTAATGCCAAATATTCTGTTTTTAGGCCTTTGGATCACGTATTTCTTTTAGATCCAATAAACGGTGGCTTACAATCGCAAAGGATTTAATTCATCCTTTCGGAGCCCTTCCCCGTGCACATTTTTATATATTATGTTTTTCATTTTCACACAAATCTCACATGCAACGGATTTTGACATGCACTAGTCCTCCTAGGTCAAAGATATGTAGATGACTAGATTGGTAGGAGAACACCTCAAAAAGCTCAAATATAACATGTGACATTAAGATTTCAAAAGAGCTCGTGCATGTGTGAATAGAGGCATATAGAAATAGAATCCATTTAAACAATACAAAATCCAACTACTCCATATAAAACATGGTAAAGAACATTTTAAGGATTGAAAATCTAAACCAAAAGTTCTAGTCACATGGGAGCGTAAACGATGGGATTCAAACACAAATATATGCCACTTAAAGTGTGTCAAACTAAAATACACACAAAATAAAATCTTTTTGAGTTTTTAACATATTTAATCAAAAGTAAATATTTACTCAAAAGGACAAACAAAAATCATTTGTATTTTTCATTAAGCTTAAATGAGATAAATAAAACACAAGTGATAAACAAAAATCTTTTTATATTTTTCAATTAATTCAAACACAAAATATAATACAAAAAGTTAAACAAGTCATAATTTCTAGCATGTGATATCAAATAAAGCAATGACTAGAAAATTGACTAAATAGGCATACATTTAGCATGTGAATATAGCATAAAGTACAAACGCTAAAGTATGCAAACACTAACACATTCATCCTTTAGATTTAGCAAGGGAGGAAGCATGTGAAAGTAAATGAGAATCAACAACCCTATTGTGTAAGGCAACCAAGTCGGATTTCCTAACCCAAATTAATGAGGAATGACTATCTTGGGGTGTAGGAACGTTAACTACCGTGGTTACTTTACTATGGGGTTTTCTAAGAATTCGTTTAAGATCTAAACAAAATTTCCTAAGACGACCTTGTCGACCACAATGTGTACAAGTGAGAACATGTCGAAAAGATTTACTTAAGGAGTGATCTTTAAAAGTATTCCTAGTTGATTCTTCTAAAACATTGGTTTGGGCATTATAAGTAAATTCATTACAAGGATTGAAGCCTAAACCACAAGTGTCATTTTTAATTTGGACCGTTCCTAACATTTTATCTAGTTTTTCTGAACGACATTCCAAATCAAATTTGACATTACTAGAATCTTTTAATTTATTTTCCAATTCGACAATGTTAGATTCTAGTAAAACATATCGCTCTTCAAAAGCAAGAAGCTCCTTTTTCAAGGATTCCATTAAACCCCTAAGGCTATCTCTTTCGCCTTCTACATAATCAAGCTTCTCTTGAAGAGTCCTCACATGTGTCCTAAGGTCTTCTATTAAAACATTTTCATCAATGACCTTGACACTTTCTCTTAAACTAGCTTCTAACTTCAAATTAGCTCTTTTCAATTTAATAGATTCTTTATAAAGTTCTTGAAAAGCATTTTGAAGTTCACTCACATTAACCTCTTCTTCATTTTCACTCTCACTTTCTTCTTCACTCTCACTATCATAAAAAACAAGAGAATCATGTACAATGACCTTGGAAGTGGCATGTGCTATCGTTTCATCAATCGATGAGTTTTCACTATCACTCACATGACTAGCCATAAAAGCCACAAAATTTTTCTTAGTGGGGGAATCGGGCTTTTCTTCCTTATCACTATCACTAAGGGTTGCATTATATGAAATGGGTCGCTTACCATCTTTCCTTAGTTTAGTGGGGCACTCATAAGCCCTATGGCCATAACCTTCACAACCAAAACATTTATCAGACTCGTCCCTATCTAAATTCTCATTGCTAGGTTTAGGGATCTTCTCGGCTTTAGAAATCTTCTCGCTTTTATCATGTTTAGAAGTATCAAATTTCTTAAAATCATTTTTAAATTTATCTTTGTTAAATTTAAGAAATTTTCTAAATTTACGAGCAAATAAAGCCATGTCTTCCGAGTCACTATCACTATCGCTCTCTACTACTTGTTTGACCTCTTTTCGGGCTTTTAAAGCAACGCCCTTTTCAATTTTCTTTTCAGTTTTAGAGGGAAACATATCTAGTTCATAGGTTTTTAAATCACCTACAAGCTCTTCTAATTTCGTAGAGGCTAAAGTGGGTAAAGAATTTAAAACGGTCACCTTTGGAATAAATCTATCGGGTAGGGACCTTAAAATTTTCTTTACAACACGGTCGTCAGGTATTTTCTCTCCCAAGTTAAAAGATGAATTAACAATATCAGAAAGTCTAGCATAGAATTCATCAAAAGTTTCTTTTTCATTCATTTTGATAGTTTCAAATTGAGTGGTGAGGTTTTGGAGTTTTGAAGCTTTAACGACACTAGTTCCTTCATGAGTCAATTGTAAAATATCCCAAGCTTCTTTAGCGGTTTCACACGTCATAATTCGGCGGAATTCATCCGGTGTGACAGCGCTAAACAAAGCATTTAAACCACGGGAATTGAAATTAGCTAGTTTAAACTCATTTTCAGTCCATCTATCGGCGGGTTTGATAACACGTTCATTTTCAACTAAATAAGTTGGTGGGGACCACCCGTTAACAACAGACATCCAAACTCTTTCGTCGATAGATTTTAGTGCCGATCTCATTCGCGCTTTCCAATACGCGTAGTTTGAACCATCGAAAATAGGAAATTTTAAAAATGGGGAAAAATCCATTTTAGCCAAAAATTATTTAAAAAGATCGTTAACGAAATAATTTATCGCTTTGGCTCTGATACCAATTTGTAAACGCAAGTAATTTCCTAAGTAGATAAAACTCAATAGATGATGCGGAAGCGTTGAAAGAAGATGGTTCAACTTTAATAAACAAAGCCAATTTTAGTTTAATAAAACAAAATTAAACCAATTCATTAATCCAAGTCCTTGAGTTTGCCTAAGTCATATTTATTAATTATCCAAAGTTAGGCGAAACCAATTTTAGCAAATGACTTGAATTAATTAAACATTACCCAACATTTAATATAAGTCCCAATTAAATTGAGTGTGATAATTTAAACCGAATTTTATCTTGAATTAATCCTAAGCATGCGTTCTAAATTATGAGGCAAGATAAAATAAACAATATCACACTACGCCGAGATGTACGAGGAAAAACCCAAGATGGGAAACAACCTCGAACGGCCCTAGCCACAAGTCCACTAGATACGGAATTACAATTACAAGACAGATAGACTTACAACGACTGACTCGATCCCTCTCAAGCCTCTATGCTTCTTCTCGTAGACACCTCTTCTTAACTGACAACCTCGGAACTCCACCGCGGTCTCGGAATCCACCGATGGGGCTTTCTATGGTCACCGTCACCCTAGCATGGAGCCTTTCCCCGTGTTGGTTGAATCACAACAAAACGTCTTCTTCTTTGATGGATGTAGAAGCAAACCAAAACTTCTCTTTGAAACGGAAGAGATAAACCGGTGCCAAACTCCACGCAATTGATAAATATATAGAACTTGGAATAAACTCAATTGGGTGTAAACACTAGAGTGATGAAAATATTTCTCTAAAAATCTCACTCAAAACATGAACATTTTCCTAAAACAAATTTGCTGTCAAACTCTCTCTAAGAGATAGAAATGGTATGGAAAAGTTAATTTGGAAAATGTCATTACCGCACATTATTAAGTCTGAAAAAGTTGGTTAAAAACCAAGTGGGGAAGTGGGTGAAAAACTGCCAAAAACTGTTCCCGCCTGACAGCTCGTTCGAACGACATTTTATTCGAACGAAGTCTCGTTCAAACGAGACTTCTAACGACGCTCCAGTATGGACTCGTTAGAAGCTCGTTGGAAATCTCGTTAGAACGACAATCTCGTTCGAACGACATTTCTAACAACAGTGGGAACTCGTTGGCAGGTTCGTTCGAACGACATCTGGTTCGAACGAAAAAAACTCGTTCGAACGACATATCTAACGAACGACCAGAAAGATTGTAAAATTCGATTTTGGCCCAGAAAACTTTATGAACTTATTTTTAAAGTTTTATATAATTTCTTTCTTAAAACAAAACGTAGTTTATTTTAATCCTAACACCCAACAAACTTTGTTCCAAGCTCCTATATAAACATAATTGCATTCATACCTTGGGAGCATGGAACCATTAGTTGATGACGTAGAAACGAGGCACGCAAACCGGCATTTTGATGAATCTTTATATTCTTTGCCGCTACGTCTTCAACAAACACTTCATAGGCTTGAGAATATTACAATTAAATACTATCCTATGAATAAATGTTTTTGTCCGGAATTGAGCCAAAACTACATATGGACTCAAATGGAAATTTGTGTCCTTACAAGCTTCCACACGTGCGGGGTTGGGACCCACTCAGGTCGCGCTCCTCATGAGCAAGTTTTATGAGTTCTTGTAAACTCCAGTAGCTTCAACTAAGTTGGGAGGATTGGAGTCTAATGCCTTCGTAACACCAGGGGTATCTCCAACGGCCCCACCAGGTGCAGGTCTTGCGAGAACGGTCCCAATAAGCATACCCTCTATTATGAATCTAGTAGTGGGAACCTCAGGAGTTTCAACGGCCCCCGCTGTGACGTTGGTGCCAGTTGCAACGGGCACCCAGCCCATGGTGCCATTGGTTGTTGCCCCAGTGGCTTCACCCATGGAAGAAATGAGAAAGGATATGCAAAAGGAGATGCTGAAGTTCATGCAGGCTTTCTCACAATCTTATGGCAAGGTGGATTCAGTTTATGATGACTTTCGAACACCGTATCCTCAAGAGTACAACGACGATCCCTATTCGAAGGACTATATTCCTCCTATTTTTAAAAAATACACGGGAAAAGGTGGGAATCCGAAGGAGCACATCAAGCGCTTCATCGAACACTTGGGGGCACATTACAATAATAAGAAACTTCGTTTGAGGGAGTTTTCCAAATCCTTAACCGATAAAGCATATACTTGGTATTCCCATTTGGATCCTAGGAGTGTTTCTACGTGGGAGGAGATGCATGTATTATTTGTCCAGAAGTTCTTTCTGGGAGAAGATGAGTTTACTTTGACCCAACTGGGTAGGGAGAAGCAACGACCTGGGGAAGAAGTGGTGGCCTATGTTCGAAGGTTCATGGAAAGATCCCTTGACATGAGAGAGGAAGCCAAAGAGTCTAAGTTATTACAGATTTGCTATGAGGGGTTGCTTCCTGAGTACATCTGCCATCTCATCAATGAGACGCGGGAGGGACTTTATCGGCGTTCTTAAAAGCAGCGAGGAATATTTTATAATTGGTGCGGCCCAATCTTGTGGCGGTGCCCATGATGTTTAGGTAGCCGATGCAACCCACAGGGGGAGGTCTCAGCCCCACGGGTAGGGTTCACCGAAGGAGGAGATGGGGGCAAGGCACCGAAGAAGGAAACTAAGAGGAAGTTAGAAAGAAACAGGGAGGACCCACCACTATTGCCTTATATAGTAGATGAGGTTGTCAGCAGTTACAATGCAATGGTCCAAGGTGGAACGGTTTATGAACCAAAAGACATACCTGTTGGGGAACCTGATGCTGCAACGAAGGCAGATCCTAGGTACTGCCAGGTTCATCGGAGGATCCAACACCCAACAAAAAGTTGCTTCGCACTGAAAAGAATTATTGACAAGTACGTGAAGGCAGGGACGTTGCAAATACCTCCACAGAATGTCAATAATAACTCACTATCAGTACATGGGGCCAATCTAGTGGTGGCCTACGATGAAGAGGCGGAGAGAGGAGAAAGAGAAGAGTACGAAGCAGCTTTGGAGACCTATACTAAAGGAATGACCAATGTAGTTTTGGACTATGATGAAACAAGCGCCAAAGACATGGAGGACGTGTACAGCATTAAAGGTGAGGAAGTAGATCCGAGCTTAGAGTACTGTGCAGTCTCAAAATCTCCAAAGTTCACCTGGTTCTCCGAACAGGTAGGGATACCAAAAGAGAGCAGGTTGGAAATAACCCAGGAGATAATAGATATTGCAAGGAAAGACGTAGTCCCTTCACTAAAATGGAAGGGACCCATGGCCAGCTTGGTGAGGAGGCTTCTGTTAGAAGTGACCTTAAGCGATGCCGATAGGGCTGTGAGATTCCCTCACAACAGGCCATTGTATGTGACTGCCAGCGTTAACAGAGTTAGTTTCGCAAGGACTCTTATAGATGGGGGAGCTTCCATCAACATCATGCCAATTAACTCCTTTCACGCAACCAATATTCCAGAAGAAAGGTTGGTCCCCATGCCTTTGGTAATTTCGGGGTATGATAACTAATCTTCCAAATCCATTGGGTATGTTAATGTTGGGATTGTGATGGGAAATTTGAGTTCCCATATAAAGTTCCACGTGATAGAGAGTGCAACTTCCTATCATCTTCTAATAGGAAGGGTGTGGATACACAACCAAGGGCTAGTTCCTTCTACGTACCACCAGTGTGCTAAAGCGAACATCAAGGGGACGGAGGTGACCATCAGGGCTACAAAGAGGACCTTCGCTATCGAGGACGCTCACTTAGTGGACACGACATTTTATACTGAGTTGGAAGAAGATGTTCGGGTCCTAATGAGGAGTATGGAGGGAGGATGGGTTCCCTCGATCAGAGAACGGATGGGGCCCTTGAATGAGTAGAGTGAAGAGATTACGAGCGGCGCAAGAGTAATAACCGAAGAAGATCACCAGGCGGTCCCTTGGCTCCAAGGCATCTCGAAGAAACTTAAAGATAGGATAAGGCCCAGAGTGGATCCGATGGAACATGAGGTCCAATGATAGAGCGTGCTGAGTCGGTTCTCAAGGAAAAGAGTGGCCGAGGCATCTAGGGAGAAAAAGAGGAAAGCAGTCACCGCTACCAACAGACAATGTAAAAAAGTCATTACTAAAGAAGGAAAGGTGGTGTATCGATTATAACAGCGTGAGCGGGCGGTCAAGGAAGCTAATGATGAGGTTGACCCGATATACAAAAGCTTTCTGGTGGATCAACGGGGACAATGTATGGTGATAGACAATTCCATCATACAGGAATTTGTTGAGGAAGTCGCCGAGGAACCATATTACATAGTGAATCGACCGAAGCCACAAGCACAAGAGCTAGAGCAGTTGAACCTGGTAAAAGATGGGTAGGACCCAAGGCCCATCTTCATCTCGAAGGATCTCAGTAAGGAGAAATGAGGGGCCTTGGTTATATTGATTCAGGAGTTTATAGACGTCTTCGCGTGAAAGTACACAGAGATGGAAGGTCTGGATGAGGAAGTGAGCTGTCACAAGTTGAACGTGATGCCTTAAGACATTCTTGTAAAACAAGAAACGAGAATGTACAAACCTGAGCTGGATTTGAAGATCAAGGAAGAGGTTCAACGCTTACTAACGACAGGGTTTATCAAGCCGATACAACACCCGATCTGGCCGTCCAACATTGTCCTAGTAGAAAAGAAAGATAAAAATAAAATAAGAATCTGTGTGGAATTTAGAGATTTAAACAGAGTTTGCCCCAAAGATGAGTTCCCTCTACCCTCCATTGATAGCTTGATAGATGCAACGGCGGGTCATGAGATGTATAGCTTCATAGATGGGCATGTGGGGTACAACCAGATCAAGATGGACCCCTCGGATGCAGAAAAGACAATATTCAGAACTCCGTTGTGTAACTTCATGTACAGGGTGATGCCATTTGGACTCAAGAATGCTGGGGCGACTTACCAAAGAACAATGATGATCATTTTCCATGACTTCTTTCACAAGTTTGTGGAATTCTATTTGAATGACTTGGTCATCAAGTCGAGGAAGGAGGAGTCTCATCTGAGTGATTTGAGGAAGATGTTTTCCCGTTGCAGGAAGTTTAAATTAAAAATGAATCCGCAGAAGTGCATTTTTGGGGTGACAAGGGGGAAATTTCTAGGCTTTATGGTTGATCGATAAGGGTGCATATGGACAGGACAAACAACGGGCAATCTTGGAAATGCCATGTCCGAGAACGGAGAAAGAGCTGAAGAGTTTTCTCGGTAAAGTTTCCTACCTTACGATATTTATGCCTAGATTAGTTGAGATAACACACCCACTAATGCAGCTGCTGCAAAAGAACATAAAGTTCAAATGGGAGGCAATTCACCAAGAGTCTCTTGATGGACTGAAGAAGCTGCTCATCTCACCACAGACCATGGTTCCACCAAGGGCAGGAATACCGTTGTAGTTGTACCTCACATCCACCATAAGGTTCGTGGGAGCTTTGCTGGCACAAGAGATCGATGGGCAAGAACGCCCAGTCTACTACCTCAGCAGGATCATCCACGAGCCAGAAGTCAGATATAGTAGCTTGGAAAGGCATTGTTTAGCCTTAGTATTTGTAGCACAAAAACTTAGACATTATATGTTATCTTTTATAATTCATATTATAACTAGATGTGATCCTATTAAGTATTTTCTAGTGAGATCTATACTGATTGGCAGGACAGCTAGGTGGTTCCTTATTCTTTTCGAATATGACTTGAAATGTGTGGTTCCTCGTGCAATCAAAAGTCAAGCGTATGCCGACCTATTGGCAATATTCCCCTCAGGAAATTTTGAGCCACCCAAAGAAAGTGTTCCGGGAGATGATCTGCAGGCCAATCATATAGACACAATAGAGGAGAAATGGATAATGCAGTTCGATGGATCTTCGACAGAAGTGAAAGGAGGAGCAGGGGTTATTCTTTTAAAAGGAATTGAAGAGATCTGCCTTTCCTAAAAATTAGATTTCCCTTGTTCTAATAACAAGGCAGAATACGAGGCATTGGTGCTGGGGTTGCTAGAGGCTCTTCGAAGAGGAATTTGTTTACTTTGCATCAAGGGGGATTCAAACTTGGTGGTTCAGCAAGTAAATGGAGAGTACGCATTGAAACATATGTGCTTGGCACAATATAGAACAATCATCCAGAGACTTCTTTGTCAGTTCCATCGAACCAAAGTCAAAAGGTAGCCTAGAACGATTAATCGACATCCAGATGCTTATTCCAATATTGCCCAGAAGATGATCATGAGAAGCGATATAACTACCATCGTGATCCAACGAAGAACAGCTCCTTCGATGGTACAGTCAATTCTGTCGATGGAGGAGGATGCAGACTGGAGGGGAGAGATTAAGAGGCAGCTGGAGTCTGGTGACTGACGATGGGGCTCAAATAATTAGCCCAGTACTTTACAAACCAGGGGAACATTTACTTCAGAAACGCAGGAGGATGGATGTCAAGGTGCATCAGCCCAGAAGAAGCAGGGCAGAGATTAAAAAAAATGCACGAAGACACTGCGAAACGATAACCCTATATTGACTTCATTAAAGATGGATTTGTCCTAATAGAGAAAATTGATGCGATGGGACTCTGGTGAAGGGCCCCGAGATTCTACGTCCAAGAGGGGCATCTTTATCGAAGGGGGTGCTTCAATAGGTCGTTGTGTTGCATCATGAAGGAAGAAGCGATCAAGGTTCTCAAATAGGTGCACGATCCAACTCATATAGGAGGGCCAAGTTGTATGATCAGTTGATGACTTTGGGGTACTATTGGACAACGATGGAGAAAGATTCTTTAAAGTTCGTTCAAAAGTCCAAGGCTTGTCAGCTTCATGGAAATATGATCCATGCCCCGTTAATGGACTTACACTCCCTAGCAACGCCTTATCCTTTTCACACGTGGGCATTTGACTTGGTAGGGGAAATACACCCTTCGTATGGGGGGAAGATATGGATCCTAGTGGCAACGGAGTGTTTCACAAAGTGGGCCGAAGAGATACCGCTTAGAAGGGCAACAAGAGGAGTAGTGAGCAACTTCATCAGAGAATACATCATTTGCCATTTTGGGATCCCAAAGGCCATCCTTTCAGACAACGAAACCCCTTTCGCCAATTCAGAGGTAACGATACTCATAAACAAATACTCCATTGTCCATCACACTTCAATGGTAGCATACCCAAAGGGGAACGGTCAAGCCGAATCGACTAACAAGACTTTTGTCAATATCTTAGCTAAAACGATGGAGGATTTCCCATGATCGTGGTATGAAAATATACCAGCCATTTTATGGGCCTATCGGATGACTAAGAGGAAGCCTACAGGGTATACACCATTCTCTCTTATTTATGGGGCTGAGGAAATTCTCTCGGTAGAGTTAGAAGTTCCCTCGGCTCGATATGTTTTGCGAAGCAGCATGTTCCCCCAGAATAGACACGTGCAGTTGGAAGCGTTGGATGAGCACAGGGATAATGCGATGCAACACTTTAAAATGTACACGAGGCAGCTCTACAGGGCATATGATAACTTGGTGAGACCAAGGAAATTCGTGGAGGGAGATCTCGTATTAAAGGAAACAGTTAAACATATTAGGGGGCTCCCTCTACCTAAGTTTGCAGCGAATTGGGAGGGACCTTTCATCGTAAAGGAGGCTCATGACTCAGGTTATTGCTTAATTTCTAAGATAGAATAAGACAGGCCATTTAAGATTAACAACAAATGGGTAAAGGTCTATCACGTGTAAGCAATTACGTTTGGGGTCACCGATGTATCTAACTGTTATGAATATACAAGTTCACTTTGTTTATGCAAGTTCTCTTTATTTTAATTCAAGTAGAGATGAAAGAACTACAGAACTTCATATTTCACAATCTATGTAAACAGTTGCAACACAAAGAAAGGGCGTGGGAATAAGTATCTTTTTTTTTCATTCATATACTTTGGGGGATTATAAAGATTGGAACTATCGCCTAAGGATTACATAAGAAGAAAGGAAAAATAAATATACAAAAAACTCATTAACCCAGGAGGAACCACAGATCAGGAGAAGAAAATAAATCTCTAGGGAGACCCGAAGAAGCTGCTTGGCAAGACCGTTGGGCATTGATAAAAACCTCCAATCTTATATGTGCCTTTGTGCACTCAATCACGAGTTTCTCTCATTTTGACTTCGCCACATGCAGAGCTTCTTCGAGGTCCTCCACCTCTTTGTCAATGGCTCCTAGGAGAAGTGCTAGCTCGACTAACTTAGCTTCCTCGGCACACTGATCCTCCCGATGTTTTCGTAAGAGCTCCCTCTGGTTGTCCAACCGCTGGTTCTTCAATGTCTTCAAGTGAGAGATGATCCAGTCAAGGCGGAACCCATCATAACCCAACTCCCTCAGATTGACCAAGAACTAGTTCAGGAGGGGTCTAGTCACATTCGCAGTTAGAGTGTTGACAATTTCAGCAATAATAGTTGTCACGACCCCGACCCAAAATAGTATTAGGGAACGAGTGTCTTGACATGCCACCAAGGCAACAAATATTCAGATTTAATTGTTTCCTTAAATAAATGCAACGGATATATTATCACATGGTTATGAATCGTAAAATACTGAAAGTAAAGGAATTACGTCATCAGAGCTTTCTAAAGGAAACTTCATATATATTAAAAGTAACAACGAGTTACAACTTAAGAAAAAAATTAAACCTTATTACAAGAGATCCAGACATGCTCTAAATAAAAATTTTACAAAAAGAGCTCTAAAAGCTAAATCTTCAATATAGTCCATTTTCGTTCCGTCCGTGAGACTAAACGTTTCCTGAAAAATGTTTATTTATACAACATCAGCTAAAAGCCGAATGAGGTTCAATCTCCAGACATTCCAGGGTTTTCAGAAATTAGATACCTATTCAAGTCAAAAGAGAAGGCATATACATATATGGAGAGGAACTTGCAGTAAATAGATATAATTTTGAAATGAAATTATACATATCACAATTGGATAGCTCAGAATAAGAAGAATGCAACAAATCAAATGTGATATCTTTTTCTTTCAATCATATCATTTTAATGGCCAAGTACACTCTAATACCGAATTCTTCTACCGTATTATACCCCGGTAGTTGAGGGTCAATCGAACTAGGTCATCACAACGCCTTATTTAGGTCACACCAGCGATAACCCAGCTGGGAAGGTCAGTCAGTAAAGAGGTCCCTTAGGCCGAATCATATTTTCAATATTCAATATCCTTTTCAATAATCATTTTAATCAGTATGTTTATATGGACAAATATAAACATGTCACAAATAAATCAATCATCGGTATCACATGAATTTTGAGAATAAAAGAAGTTCACAAAATATATATAGTTTGCATAATATCATATAATCAAAATGCACAAGGAATGTCAGAGTACTCACCCAAAATGGAGGTCAAATTTACTGGTATTGAGTCTTCGATCACACGTTAATCTGATAAAGATTTAAGTACACGTTCTAAGGTCCAGTTTATACTATACTTTAATAATAACTTCCTCTTTCAAAGGATTACTGAATCCCCATTTAACTTTTAAAACTCCTTGATCGTAATTGAAGAATTCAATTCACAGTCTTTCCTCATCAGTCGGTTCCCAGTAGAGATGGAGGGTCACAGGGGCACCACTTAAATACCATCTCATCTAGACAGAACATTTCCGGATTCATTCCCAGTAGAGATGGAGGGCACAGGGGCACCACTTAAATACCATCTCATCTAGACAGAACTTCAACGGGCCTGACTTTGGAATTACTTAAATCGGATTCCATAATAACGAGCAATTTCTTTAAAAAGAATCATTTTTAAAAGCGTATAATTTCAAACAAGTTTATAAACTCAACTTGGATTTGTTCTAAATTTTAAGTTTTGATTAGTGAATTCTTTATTGTATTTTACCAGCATAACTACTAAGTAAAGCTATAAAACAATAAATTAAAACTATATAGATGCATTATAACATTAAGATTACCTTAAGATGAGTATCCCTCAGAACTTCTTCTTAGACTTTCTCACACTTTCTCTCACTATTTCTTTCTATAATTCTCAAAGAATTGGTGTGAGTTTCAAATGAACCCTAAGGCCCTATTTATAGTTTTCCAAAGATCCCACGGTGTTGACACGTGTCCATGCTGGCCAAGCTTTTACAATGGGAGTCAGCGTTGACGTGTCGCGTAACGAAGGTGTCTTGCAGCCTTATTTCACCGGACTGCGACACGTGTTTTAGCTTCTCCTCTAACGATGACACGTGTTTTGGCTTCTCCTCTAACGACGGCACGTGTATGGTGGATATGTTCAAAAGAAAGCACGAGGTGTCGAGGATAGGTATCAAGGGTATAAGGGTCATTTCGGACCTGAAGGGCATTTTGGTAATTTCACACCATATATTTTCAATATTTCTTTTAGGTCCCTGAAAATATTTTATTTACGAAAAGGCCCCTTTTTATTTTTTATTTTGGTCCCTGAAACTTTCTTTATTAAAACCAAGTCCCTAAAGTTTCATAAAATTGTATTTTCTACCCCAAAACTTATCACTTAGCTTAGGAGGTGCCATAAAATCTCAATCTGACCCATTTTACCGTTGATTCTTCAAATTGAAAAACGGGATTTGTCAAATTAAGAACTCAGAATATCATATATGTAATAATATATCATTATTAGATAGTAAGTATGACGAAATTGAAAGAAGACAATTATATATTGGCATAAGAAAATGGGGTCATTACATCCTACCCTCCTTATAAAAAGTTTCGTCCCCAAACTTTACTTACATTAATTTCCAAAAAGGTATGGATATCTCTCTTTTATTTCATCTTCCCGCTCCCATGTTGCTTCTTCAACAGAATGATTCTTCCATAACACTTTGACTAGTGGAATAACCTTGGTTCGTAATATTTGATCTTTATGGTCCAAGATTTCCACTGGATGCTCAATGTATGTCAAATCTTCTATAACTTGAAGAGGCTTGTGAATTAAAGATATGTGCTGGATCAGGGATGTATTTCTTCATCATTGAAACATGAAACACATTATGCACACTAGAGAGTTCAGGGGGTAAGGCTATTCGATACGCAACAACACCTATCCTTTCAAGGATTTGAAAAGGTCCTACGTATCTTGGACTCAACTTTCCTTTCTTCCCAAATCGGATTACTCCCTTTGCTGGTGATACTCGTAAGAAAACATAGTCTCCTCTTTGGAATTCTAACGGTCGATGCCGATTGTCAGCATAACTCTTTTGACGGCTTTGAGCGATTTGAAGTCGGTCTTATATCAATTTCACTTTCTCTGTTGTGACCTGAATCAATTCTGGTCCCAATAATTTTCTTTCTCCAACTTCTACCCAACATGCAGGAGAACGACACCTTCTACCATAGAGTGCCTCATATGGAGCCATTTGAATACTTGCTTGATAGCTATTATTATATGCAAATTCCACTAACGGTAAATGATCGTCCCAATTCCCCTTCAAATCAAGTACACATGCCCTAAGCATATCCTCTAAGGTTTGGATGGTTCTCTCCGATTGTCCGTCTGTTTGAGGATGAAAAGCGGTGCTAAAATTCAATTTTGTTCCCATGGCTACTTGTAGGCTTTTCCAAAAGCGAGACACGAATCTAGGGTCACGATCAGAAACAATTGAAACTGGGGTTCCATGAAGCTTAATAATTTCCCGTATATACAATTTAGCTAGCTTTTCTAAGAAATGGGTAATCTTAATGGCAAGAAAATGAGCAAATTTAGTTAACCTATCAATAATTACCCAAATGGAATCATTACCATTGGAACTCCTTGGTAGCCCTGTCACAAAATCCATGGTAATATGTTCCCACTTCCACTCAGGGATTGGTAAAGGTTGTAATAGTCCTGATGGTTTCTGATGTTCAGCTTTTACTTGTTGACAAATCAAACACTGAGATACAAACTCTGTTATCTCCCTTTTCATGTTATTCCACCAAAACACTTCTCGAAGATCTCTGTACATCTTGGTATTTCCGGGATGAACTGTGAATCTCGAGTAATGACCTTCCTCCAAAATCTGCCTCTTTAGTTGGGCATCACCAGGTATACAGACTCTATTTCCAAACCTTAATATATCATCTCGTATCGCAAATTCAATTCTCTTCCCTTCAATAACCTGTTCTTTAATCTTCCTCAGTTGTGGGTCATTTACTTGTGCAACTTTAATTCTTTCCATCAACGTGGGTTGTATTTATAAGTTTGCGATTATTCCTCCTTCGCCATAAATACGTACATCTATTTCCATACTTCTTAAATCTTTCAATAGAGCTTCCTGGCTGGTAATAAGATATGCTAAATTTGGTGCAGACTTTCTACTCAATGCGTCGGCAACTACATTAGCTTTCCCCGGGTGATAGTGAATATTTAAATCATAATCCTTCATCAATTCTAACCACCTCCTTTGTCTCATGTTCAATTCCTTCTGAGTAAAGATATATTTCAAACTCTTATGATCGGTATAAATCTCACAAGTCTCACCATACAAATAATGTCTCCAAATCTTAAAAGCAAAAATTACTGCTGCTAATTCTAAGTCATGGGTTGGATAATTTTGCTCATGGGGTTTTAACTGTCTCGAGGCATAAGCTACTACTTTTCCATTTTTCATTATCACACATCCCAAACCATTTTTAGAAGCATCACTATAAATCACAAATCCTCCTGTACCGGAAGGAATAGTCAAAATTGGGGCAGTCACTAGTCGATTCTTAAGTTCTCGAAAACTATTCTCAACTTCCTCAGACCATTCATATTTCACCGTCTTTTGTGTTAACCTAGACAGAGGTTTGGCAATACTAGAAAATCCTTCAACAAATCTCCGATAATAACCTGCTAATCCTAGGAAACTACGAATCTCCGTTCCATTAGTTGGTCTTGGCCAATCTAGTATAGCCTCGATCTTTTGAGGATCAACCGACACTCCCTCCTTGGATATGACATGTCCTAGAAAAGAAACACTAGGCAACCAAAATTCACACTCCTTTAATTTTGCATATAATTTCTCTTTCCTAAGGATTTGTAATACTATCTCCAAATGCTTCTCGTGTTCTTCAATACCTTTGGAATAAATAAGGATGTCATCAATGAAAACAACCACACACTGATCCAGATATTTCCTAAACACTCTATTCATCATATCCATAAAAGCGGCTGGTGCATTAGTTAATCCAAATGGCATCACAAGAAATTCATAGTGACCATATCTAGTACGAAAAGCTGATTTTGAAATATCCTCTTCCTTAATCTTCAATTGGTGATAGCCTGACCTAAGGTCAATCTTCGAAAATACTTGTGCACCTTGCAGTTGGTCAAATAAATCATCTATACGAGGTAAGGGATATTTATTCTTAATGTTCACCTTATTTAGTTCACGATAATCTATACATAACCTCATCGTTCCATCCTTCTTTTTAACAAATAACACTGGAGCACCCCAAGGGGATATACTATGTCTAATAAAACCCTTATCTAATAGATCTTGTAATTGAAATTTTAATTCCCTTAACTCTAAAGGTGCCATGAGATAAGGTGGTTTTGAGATTGGTGTGGTTCCAGGAACAAGGTCAATGGTAAATTCTACTTCTCTACTAGGAGGTAGACTAGGCAAATCATCTGGAAAAACATCTGGAAAAAGCCTAGCTATAGGGATATCTTCTAAACTAGGCTCTTTTGTTTGTAAATCAATAACACTGGCAAGGAATCCTTGACATCCTTTCTTAAGAAAACTACAAGCTTGCATTGCAGAGATAATACGCATGGGAGATAAGATGCTAGTTCCTTCAAAACTGAATTCTAGTTGGTTAGGAATTTGGAAAATAACTCTCTTCTCAAAACAATCGACCCTAGCATGATATGATGCTAACCAATCCATCCCAAAAATGACTTCAAAATCTCTTATGTCTAAAACTATCAAATCAGCGAATAGTTTATGACTACTGACATTTATAGGGAAAGACTTATATACTAATGTTCCCGTCAATAACTCACCCGAAGGAGTAGAAACGTGTATGATATGATTCAAGGATTCAGGAATATTAGGAAAGCGATTAACAAAACACACAGACACAAATGAATGGGTAGAACCAGGATCAATTAAAACTTGAAAAGGTTGTGCACATATAGAAAGTGTACCTGACACTACTGCATTAGAAGCCTTTGCATCAGAAAGATTAAAGACTCTACCTTGTCTGCCCTGATCCTTATTGTCATTAGAAGTATTTATTGCCGCCTTCCCTTTGTTAGGACAATCTCGCATTTTATGCCCCTTTTGGCCACACCCAAAGAAACTCCCCATCTCCAGGTAACACGGACGCCCTCTATGAATATTACCACAACGTTGGCATTTATCAACATTAGAGGTTTTGTTTACTAAAGGTTGCCCTATATTAGGTATAGTCCTAAAGGGTTTGTTATTGGGGTTCCTTCCTCTTTGTTCTCCAAACTTCCTCTTCCCCTCTCTAACCTGATTATATTCTTCACTATCCTTCTCAGCTATTGTTGCCCTAGCCACCACGTCATTATATGTTGTCAACTTTAGGATGGAAATTCGGCTATGAATATTCAACCTTAACCCACGTTTAAACTTCTTGGCTCTTAAAACATCAGTTATCACAATATGTGGTGCAAAACGGGATAACTCAGTAAACTTTGCCTCATATTGACTAACCGTCATATTTCCTTGAACCAGACCCATGAAGTCAGCTGCTTTTTGGTCTTGCACCGTTTCGAGAATTATTTCTCATAGAAGGTCACTAAGAAGTCATTCCAACCTATGGGATTATTCCTTTCCCCATGCATTCTCTTAGTCATTCTCCACCAATGTTCGGCTTCACCTTCTAACATGAATGTTCCAAATAAAACCCGTTGTTCATCTGTACACTTAAGAACATCGAACATCTTTTCCATTTGCATCACCCAATTTTCTGCTTCAGTGGGGTTAGGAGTCCCTTTAAAAGACGGAGGATTCAACTTCTTGAACTGTTCAATAGTACAACTACTTAGTTCAAGATTCCTTGGTGCTCCATTATTCACCTGATGCTCCACAATTCTTGCTAGACTTTCAATTGCCTTGTATGCACCTTCCAGCCCTTCCATACTCGAACCGCTAGTTCCTGGAGTTGATCTTTTCTTGGTCATTTTCTACAGTCATGGCCAAATGTAAGATGTATTATACTAGCCCAAGATTGCATTTTAGAAGAACAATGATATATAAACAATTATATATAGACTATAAGAAATATGGAGGGTTATCACATAAGTCGGATATTCAATCCTATAACCTATGTATGGAGACTTAAAATCGATAACGTTCGAAACTTATGTTCAGTAGTCTACGGGTTCGTAACCTACGCTCTGATACCACCTAGGTCACGACCCCGACCCAAAATAGTATTAGGGAACGAGTGTCTTGACATGCCACTAAGGCAACAAATATTCTGATTTAATTGTTTCCTTAAATAAATGCAACGGATATATTATCACATGGTTATGAATCGTAAAATACTGAAAGTAAAGGAATTACGTCATCAGAGCTTTCTAAAGGAAACTTCATATATATTAAAAGTAACAACGAGTTACAACTTAAGAAAAAAATTAAACCTTATTACAAGAGATCCAGACATGCTCTAAATAAAAAATTTACAAAAAGAGCTCTAAAAGCTAAATCTTCAATATAGTCCATTTTCGTTCCGTCCGTGAGCCTAAACGTTTCCTGAAAAATGTTTATTTATACAACATCAGCTAAAAGCCGAATGAGGTTCAATCTCCAGACATTCCAGGGTTTTCAGAAATTAGATACCTATTCAAGTCAAAAGAGAAGGCATATACATATATGGAGAGGAACTTGCAGTAAATAGATATAATTTTGAAATGAAATTATACATATCACAATTGGATAGCTCAGAATAAGAAGAATGCAACAAATCAAATGTGATATCTTTTTCTTTCAATTATATCATTTTAATGGCCAAGTACACTCTAATACCGTATTCTTCTACCGTATTATACCCCGATAGTTGAGGGTCAATCGAACTAGTTCGTCACAACGCCTTATTTAGGGCACACCAGCGATAACCCAGCTGGGAAGGTCAGTCAGTAAAGAGGTCCCTTAGGCCGAATCATATTTTCAATATTCAATATCCTTTTCAATAATCATTTTAATCAGTATGTTTATATGGACAAATATAAACATGTCACAAATAAATCAATCATCGGTATCACATGAATTTTGAGAATAAAAGCAGTTCACAAAATATATATAGTTTGCATAATATCATATAATCAAAACGCACAAGGAATGTCAGAGTACTCACCCAAAATGGAGGTCAAATTTACTGGTATTGAGTCTTCAATCACACGTTAATCTGATAAAGATTTAAGTACACGTTCTAAGGTCCAGTTTATACTATACTTTAATAATAACTTCCTCTTTCAAAGGATTACTGAATCCCCATTTAACTTTTAAAACTCCTTGATCGTAATTGAAGAATTCAATTCACAGTCTTTCCTCATCAGTCGGTTCCCAGTAGAGATGGAGGGTCACAGGGGCACCACTTAAATACCATCTCATCTAGACAGAACATTTCCGGATTCATTCCCAGTAGAGATGGAGGGTCACAGGGGCACCACTTAAATACCATCTCATCTAGACAGAACTTCACCGGGCCTGACTTTGGAATTACTTAAATCGGATTCCATAATAACGAGCAATTTCTTTAAAAAGAATCATTTTTAAAAGCGTATAATTTCAAACAAGTTTATAAACTCAACTTGGATTTGTTCTAAATTTTAAGTTTTGATTAGTGAATTCTTTATTGTATTTTACCAGCATAACTACTAAGTAAAGCTATAAAACAATAAATTAAAACTATAAAGATGCATTATAACATTAAGATTACCTTAAGATGAGTATCCCTTAGAACTTCTTCTTAGACTTTCTCACACTTTGTCTCACTATTTCTTTCTATAATTCTCAAAGAATTGGTGTGAGTTTCAAATGAACCCTAAGGCCCTATTTATAGTTTTCCAAAGATCCCACGGTGTTGACACGTGTCCATGCTGGCCAAGCTTTTACAATGGGAGTCAGCGTTGACGTGTCGCGTAACGAAGGTGTCTTGCAGTTTTATTTCACCCGACTGCGACACGTGTTTTAGCTTCTCCTCTAACGATGACACGTGTTTTGGCTTCTCCTCTAACGACGACACGTGTATGGTGGATATGTTCAAAAGAAAGCACGAGGTGTCGAGGATAGGTATCAAGGGTATAAGGGTCATTTCGGACCTGAAGGGCATTTTGGTAATTTCACACCATATATTTTCAATATTTCTTTTAGGTCCCTGAAAATATTTTATTTACGAAAAGGCCCCTTTTTATTTTTTATTTTGGTCCCTGAAACTTTCTTTATTAAAACCAAGTCCCTAAAGTTTCATAAAATTGTATTTTTAACCCCAAAACTTATCACTTAGCTTAGGAGGTGCCATAAAATCTCAATCTGACCCATTTTACCGTTGATTCTTCAAATTGAAAAACGGGATTTGTCAAATTAAGAACTCGGAATATCATATATGTAATAATATATCATTATTAGATAGTAAGTATGACAAAATTGAAAGAAGACAATTATATATTGGCATAAGAAAATGGGGTCATTACAATAGTGGCCATGCCTTAAAGCCTAAGGCTCATAACTGGGATGTTTGAACGCAGGCAGTCCACCGTGAAGGTCTCAGGATGATAGCTCACAAGTTGCTCGATGACCAAATGATGGTTGGCAGGCATTTGGGGAGAGCATTGGAGTACCATCAGGCAAAAAGTTGGAGGATCCAATTCGGGCAGAGGAAGCTCACACCCAGATTCGCTCTCCGCAGCAGCACCTGTAGTGGAACCTTGATCATTGTGGCTTGATTCTTCGGAGGAGATAGGTTCACGATGTGACGAGGAAATGGGTGGAGGAACTTTTGGAGAACCCTCCCGAGCAACCTGAGAATAGGTGGGAAGAAATAATGAGCTCACGAAAAAAAAATCTTAACAAGTGTTTGCGTTGTTAAGTCACCGTTATAGGTGGAGCTTCTGGAAAAATCTTAAAAAGTGTTTGCGTTGTTAAGTCACCGTTATCAGTGGAGTTTGTGAAAAAATCTTAATAAGTGTTTGCGTTGTTAAGTCACCATTATCGGTGGAGTTTGTGAAAATATCTTAACAAGTGTTTGTATTGTTAAGTCACCGTTATAGGTGGAGCTTATGGAAAAATCTTAACAAGTGTTTGCATTGTTAAGTCATCGTTATAGGTGGATCTTATGGAAAAATCTTAACAAGTGTTTGCGTTGTTAAGTCACCGTTATCGATGGAGTTTGTGGAAAAATCTTAACAAGTGTTTGCGTTGTTAAGTCACCGTTATCGGTGGAGTTTGTGAAAATATCTTAACAAGTGTTTGCGTTGTTAAGTCACCGTTATAGGTGGAGCTTATTGAAAAATATTAACAAGTGTTTGCATTGTTAAGTCACCGTTATAGGTGGAGTTTGTGAAAATATCTTAACAAGTGTTTGCGTTGTTAAGTCACCGTTATAGGTGGAGCTTATGGAAAAATCTTAACAAGTGTTTGCGTTGTCAAGTCACCGTTATAGGTGGAGTTTGAGAAGCTGAGAAATACTGAGAAATTAGATAAGTACCTTAGCAGCAGGAGTGAGATTAGTAGTTACCATAGGAGCCAGGATGCTATAAACAGTGGGAGGTGAGCTCGTTACCTCAGCAACTTCAATGGAGCCTCCGACTGCAGAAGCCTCAAAGGGGGGTACACTCCCCTCGCCAACATAGGGAACTATGGCCAACACGGGCGCATCATCAGAAGTAGATGTTGGACCTTCGAGAGATCCTCCCACGAGAGCAGTTGCTGCAACCTGGGCCTGGGAAGGGATAAGTCCACTCAACGCAAAAGGCGGAGAAAGACTTGGAGAAAGCTGGAAATGTAAAGACAAGTGTTAGATAAAAGGAGTAATTGTAAAAAGGGATAAGAGACAGAAATACACTTAGCTTACCCCCGTTATGGCACTAAAGAGAGGAACTGCAGTAATGGGTCTTGACAATGCAGGATGAAGGAGAATATTGGCTATCAGTGACGCCACTTCCACCTGAAATAGCCCAACAGGTTAAAATTGATAAACAAACCAGTGGGACAAATGAAATATGCAAGGCTCATATAGAAATTTACCTGTGGGCCACTCTCTTCGACCACAAAAAGGGGCAGAGAGACCTCTCGCTCTGTGGAAGCTAGAACAGTTGCCTCGGGCTGGCCAGACATCTTAGCGACACCCGTGGTGGAATACCTGGATCGATGGGAGAAGGAACGACGCGAATAGGTGAGGCTTATTAAAGGAGAACGGGGAAGGGCGACAGTGGCTGGAGGAGTACTGCAATGTCCCCCCACAAAACGACTCACTGGAGGACTGGGGGGATTGGCCCTCACTTCTTCAACTCCCTGCACCAAAGATATCAGGCAATAAGTAAAGGCGCTATGTCAAGAAAAGAAGAATGAGAAAAAAAGAATGCACATATACCTCAGATCCGTAGGGAGAATGAGAGGATATAACCACTGGTGAAGGTGGCGAAGAAGCAACGGCAGAAAGAGATGGTAATGAAGGTCGCTCAAATGTTTATTTCTTCTAGGGCTTAGTACCCAGCATCTTCCTTCTTGAGCCCGTGGAACCACTACTTTCAGGCACCTTCGATCTTCTTATTCTTTTTGCTGATGGCTCACTAGGATCAACCACGATTTTGGTGAATGTACCTGGAGGAGGAACGACCACAGCGCGCCATTGGAATTAAGCATTTATTCGGGAAACTTCGGCCTCTACCCGCCTCCTCAGCTCTTCAACCAATTTCAGAGACATGGGAGGGGGAACGGAGGTAATTAGGAATGCCTCCAATGGAGTTTGCATTTGACCTTTGTCTTTGGACTTCTTAGACTTGGACTTCCTGGATTTCTTGGCAGGTAGCTCAGAAGGCCCTTCTCCCGTGGTAGCTTCGGCCGTGGGGACAGATGGTTTGGGGGTTGCAGCGGCCTTGGGTTTCGGGGTGGTAGTTAGAATCATTGGGCAATGAGGGGGTAGTTCATTAGGAGACTCCTTAACAGTTTTACTTAAGGGAAACTCAACCCCAAGCACGGAGTTCCCCTTTAGACCCATCTCAGAGGAAGAAAAGGAAAGGACTGGAGGATATCGAGGGGGGGACTGGATGTACTCATGAATCATGGACAAATGCTCCATATGGAACTTCGTGGTAAAGGATGTGGATACGTCTCCCTTCCTAGTAGCACTCGTAATGGTGACATGCCCATCAATGGTGGATGTCACACCAAACACCGCAGTGACAGTATAGAAGGTGCATGCCTCAACAAAGGTGGCTATGGAATGGTTGTCCTGGAACACAGGTCGAGGAGCCCCCTGGTCGAACCCGAATTTCCTGTTGCATCTATCAGGGTTGTAAGGCTCAGAAGTATATCCCCATTCAGTATAAGAGGGGAGGAACCCCGAGGTGAAAAGAAGCACTACGGCATGTGAGGGATCTTCTACAACCGGGTTAAATATGATCGTTGTGGATGCAGTAGGAAAGAAGTCCCAACTATGGGAAAAAGTAGACTCACTATAGGGCCTCATTACGAAGGAGTCTAGGTGGTCAAAAACCTCCATTATTTCCTTTCAGCTTTGCTTCTTATAGAAACATAGGAGGCGTGGGGGCTTAATACCTTCGCTCACGGGCAGGGAAACTGACTTCGGAGTGATAGCGAGAAAGCGGGTATAGAGGAAGCCAGTCAATATAATGGTGTTAGCGAAATTCGCCAAGTTGTAACGGCCCAGTGATCGCTCTATGTCAATATGGGTTTGATCTAACAAGGTGTAGAGGGACCCCAAGGCGATGGCGGTCAGAGGTAGGTTGAATCCTCTGGCTAAATGAATGGAAATATTTATCAGGTCCCTCCTAGGCTGATCATTGGGTTTTTCAGCAAAAAAAAGCGTGAAAGAAGTATGAGTATGTAGGCCGATAGTTCCAGGTAGGTACCTCTACCACGGCACGTTACATCACTAGCATCCTTCGACGTCGAATCTTAGAAAAAATAATTAATAAGGGGCAAAATGTGGCTTTGTTTGATGGACCGGTGCAACTGCGACAGATCCGATCCATCTCGGCCCGATCAGCAGCCTCTTCGGCGTCTAGAGGCTCGTCGTGATAGGTGAACTCACCCATGGGCTCAAACCCAAGGATTTTACAGACATCCTCCAACGTAATAGTAAACTTCCCCCACGCAGCGAAGAAGGTGTGGGTTATGATGTTCCATTGGGAGACTAGCACTTGAAGTGCCGCGTTGTGCTTCGAGAGGGTGAACTCGCCAAACCAGTAGGCTTGATGCAGCCTAACCTTCGCAAGAGCAATAGCGTGAGAGCTCTGCATATGTGTGTGCCAAGCAGTAAAATTGGTTGGTGACCCCCCAAGTGCTTCGAAATCGATCTGGGAATAAGGAAAGTCACCACGGTCCAGACGAAAGCGCAGAGTCCCCTCGGGTGGAAGATAGTCGCACTTCGACGAATCCACTTCTTCATCACCCAACAGTAATGGATCGAACTTGGATGAGAAATGGAAGGTCTTACATGCCTCAGAAAATTTATCATCTTCTTCTTCAAAGATGGGTGCCCGATGATAGAACTGTAGTTGCTCTTGACGAGCAACGACCAGGGAAGCGCTGCTAAGGGCGGTGGCAATGCCAGTAGTGGCAGAGGGGGAACCTTGGGTAGTGGCAACAACCTTGGAAATACTTGAAAAAGGCATGATAAAGTTCTAATGAGTGGTATAGCCGGGGAAGGAGGGCTAAGAACAAGGAGAGAGGAGCACAATCGCAAATGGTGGTGCAAAAGGATGAGAGAAGGAGGAGACTGGGTAAAGAAGGGGGCAACAATGAAGGTTACACACAGTTCGCACATAATTTCTCTTTGAAAATAAAGTGGGGAGCTTGAAGAAGATAAAGAAGATCAAGATATTGAAGGGTTTTGAAATCAAAGAGACGTTTGAAGGGCTTCAAACTTGACGGTTGGAGTTTCCCACCATCGCACGTCCAAGGGCTGCCTATAATCATTTCAAATGAACACGTGGCACATCGAGAAGGGTCTCGACAGTTGAAAAGACAGCGTTATGTCGAATAAGAAGTGACGCCTGAGGAATAGAAAGGGTTTCCTTCCTAACCAAGTTTATGTTTTGGCGCCAAATTGGTGTCAGACTTATCCATCAACGCGTAACGGAAAATATGTCTCAATGGTTCAAAAAAGCTACGATGTCCCCTCGCTACATGTCCAAACGTTGTTTAAAGGGTGACTCAGTTACATCGGGAAGAGTTTCTTCTTTTTTGAACACAGCGAAGCATCACAAGGGAGAATTTTACTTACCAGGAGTCCAAACGAGTATTTGAGAAGGTTAGTAGGCCTTTCGGGAGAATTTCAAATAGTAAAGCTAGAATGGTTGAGGCTCAGTATGAGGAAAAAGTGGTGATGTCCGTTCGCCCAAGCCCCAATGACAATGGAGCTTCGACTCAGGTACATCGGGAGAATTTTACTTTTTCCAGGAGATTATATCGTTGCGATTCTAATGAAGAGAGGAACCCAGAATTTTTGGACGCCAAGAGGGTTCATCGGATTGAGAACTTTCGTGCAGACATTTCCTTTTCCAACAAATTTCTCCACGAAGGGGAAAAGGTAGAGGGGGCTTGAAGGTAATCCTGATATTAGGGATAATTTCTTAATTTGCAAGTGTACGAGATCAAACAACCGAAGCAGCTCAAGCGTGGCAACTCAAGCACGGAAACTCAGCGAGGCAGCTTGGCGTGGCAACTCATACTTTAGCTGGTTGTATCAGTCATATTGTATTTCTATTTTATGTTAACTGTAAGTTATAACGGTTGTAATGTTGTAACAAGATTAATAATGACTTTGTGTGAGGTCAAACGGTACTTGCGAGAGACCAGGCTTGGCAGAGCCTGGGAGAGCTTTCATGCTCTATCAAATGACATCGTCGCGAGAACTTTAGAGGGAATTGGTTCAGAGGATTGACAAGTAAGGCACTGCTGGGGGTTGTCCTGACCATCTTAGATATACCTGGTAAAACACCGAAGGACCCTGACTGTGGAACCTCAAACAGAGCAGCATGGAATTCCATCGCGCGTTGAGTTATGAACCAAACAGCCCTCTACTTAATGTCAAATCTACTGTAAGTGATGTCACTAGCCAACTAAATTATGACAGACCTGAACTTGAGTAAACCACTATGGTATTTGGGGCTGTCAGGCAGTTGATGAGCCACCTCTGCGACAACAGCCCCGTGACACACAGTGGTTGGGAAAAAGGCATGTCTTGGCATTTAATGTTTATGATGTGGAAACAACTAGTGCATCAGGCATTTAATGTTGTGACATAAAGCATGATGGAAGTCTTTCATAGTCTTTAATGACTGAGTTGCCTCAGGGATGGTGTGGGACGCTATTTAAGGACCCCAACCACCATTGAAGAAAAGATGATCTTTTGAGAGTTCTAGAATTATTTCTAGAGAGAATACGCATCAGAGAGACTTATTGCAAACCAGAGGGTTTACTCACTCACCATTGTTATTTATTATGAAGCTTTTAATACTTGACAGAGATTATTGAGGGTGTTTGGTGTGTTTATACCTGCCTACAAAGGTGTATCTAGGGTGCTTACTTCTCTCTCCCTCTAGCTAAGTTACTTCTAAGTTCCATTACTACTTTCTGAGTTATACACAAGAGACTTGCGAGTTTAAACTGAGTTCATTTTCATTGGGTTTGTGTTTGTATGTCCTATCATTAATACAAAGCTTTGGCCAAATTAGCTTATCATTACCATACTCAAATAGGGGTGACGCCTCCATCTTAATTAAACTACCCTCTTACAATAACGCTACAATGTCACCATTTGAATTTGTATCAGCATCCACAACAATGGAGATATATATAACAACACAACAAAGTAAATATGAAGAAGGAGATGAGGAGAATAGGAATAAACACTAGCATATAAGTGGTTTAGCCATTGGTCTATTACACTGTGCAGGTAAATGTTAATTTTACTATATGAATGGGCATTAATGGCCTATGTAATACAACTTTCACACACACTCTCTCTCTCTCCACTATAAAAGAAGCAAATCTTGGGCTAAGGTTTTGTATTTTTTATCTCCTTTTCTGAGGAAGAATATGGGTTTATATAGTGCTGGGGGTGTGCAATGTACCCCTAGGTAGGTATAATACATGTTCATGAGGAAGCCTCCAGTAGGGTATGGACACCTCACCCTAGTACAAATTGATTAGTTATAATGATTTACCCACGTGGGATAATGATCCATAACCCACGTGCGTATTGCCATGCATGTCCAATCCCATGCGCTCTGCTAGATGTCCACTGTTGGTCGGTTCAGGCCGAGGTCGAGTTCTCAAGTCTCATACTCTGATGGAGATGTTGTTGCTACATTATATCGATTCTTCATATAACCCTCGACCTCCAGGTCTTGGACAAGGCTGAGAGGAGTTTAGTCTTGGGATCACTGATGCTAGTGTTACTTGTATTGGTCAAGGGAATGTGGACGAGAGTTAAGGCCAAGGAGGAATTTTCTTACGAGTGGACCTCACTCGAGTCATAACATTACAGTCTGATGGTTCGTTACAGGCCGTCCTTGGTCGAGTAGGACCCTCATTAGGGACGAGGTCATACTTGGGTGGCCAACACCTTTAAAATCCTTAGGAACTACCGGATGAGGCTCGACGTGAGCAAGTGCTCATTCGGTGTCCAGCAGGAAAATTTCTAGGTTATCTTGTCAGCATGTGCTCATATTGATGCTATTAATAGGGTCCAAACATTGAAGACATTGCGAGATATTCAAAATCTAACTGGGATGCTTGAAACACTCAACGACTTCATCTTCAAGTCCTCAGAGAACTACAGACCATTTTTTTAGATCCTCAAGAAGGATAAAGGGCCTCACCTGGAACGCCGACTGCTAGAAAGCCCTATAAGAGATCAAGTCTTATCTCAGTAAACCACCCTTGCTAGAAATACTCGATGATGGGGATCATTTGTACCTCTGCCTCTCAATATTAAGTCATGCATCCTTCTCGACCTTAGTGTGCGAGAAAGAAGGAAGGCAATGCCCTGTATATTACACCAATAAGACACTTTTGGACGCAAAAAAGCGCTACTTTACAATAAAAAAATTATCTTAGACTTTGGTAATTGCTTCAAGGAAACCTAAGCACTATTTCTAAGTCCACTCAGTAATCGTAATCACTTCATCTCCCCTCCAAGTCATTCTTTAGAAAGTTAACCTTTTTGAATGATTGTCAAAATGGTCAATCGAACTTGGAAGGTTTGGCATTCACTTTCAGCCAAAGACAGCGTTTAAGGGGCATATATTAGTCAATTTCATCACCAAATTCATTAGAGACGGTTCAACTAACCAACTGTTGGCAGAGAAATTAATAAATAAGGAAGCACAGTCAAAGGACTGGACCCTTTACATTGATGGATCCTACAATTCCAAGGGGCAGGAGATGGAATTTTTTTGGTAACCCCAGAAGACACGATCATTGAGAAAAGGAATGATGTTAGGCTTTAAAGCCTCCAACAATAAAGCCGAGTACAAAGCACTGATATCTGGCCTATGCAAGGCCCCACTGCTAGGAGCAAAGCAACTCAACGTGTTCGAAAAATACATTCTAGTGTCTACACAAGTTAGGGGAGATTTCAACGCAAAAGATTATAGGATGGTATCAAAGTTCGATGAGGCCAACATTCAGCAGTTCCCTAGGGAAAAAATAGTCATGCTGACTCCTTATCAACCCTAAGCTCAACAGTGGACTTTAAACTCAAACGAACAATCGAAGTGGAGTTCCTTGCCAAGCCTAATATCAACAAGACGACTATCACCGAGAAGATTTTAAGCATTAAAAGGGTCCCAACTGAATGGATCCAATCGTTGCATACTTATAGAATGAGACATTACTGACCGATAAGAAATTAGCTCACTAAGTGAGAGTGAAGGATGCTCACCTCTACCTTGATCCCAAATGAAAACTCTATAGAAGATCTTTCACAGGTCCTTACCTCCAATACGTCCTCCCAAAAGACGTCGAGCAAGTTATTTATGAGCTTCATGATGGGATTTATGGGAGACACACAGGAGGAAGATCTCTGGCATTTCGAGCAATCAAAGAGGCCTACAGGTGTCCGTATATGGAGAAAAATGCAAGTGTTTTTGTTCAAAAGTGCTAGGAGGGCCAGAAGTTATCTTTCATGGTTTATTAGCTGGCTAATGATTTGAGGACTTTAACCATCCCATGGTCATTTGCGCAATGGGGGTTAGATGTCATGGAACCACTACCTAGTGCACCTGGGAATGATAAGTATTTGATGGTTAGCACAGACTACTTCATAAAGTGGGTAGAGGCAGAACTGCTAGCCAACATCAGAGATGCCGACATGATAAGGTTCATCTAGAGGAACATTATAACACGCTTTGGAGTACCAAGATCCATCATCACTAATAATGACACGTAATTTAAGAGCGATCCTTTTTAAAAATTCTATGATGGGCAGGGAATCAAGCACCACTTCAGCTCGATAGCATACCCTCAAAGCAACGGTCAAGCAGAAGCTTCCAACAAAATAATAATCAATGGTCTTAAAAATAGGCTGAAAAGAGATAAAGGTGACTGAATTAACGATCTTCCTCACGTTCCCTTAGCATATAGTACCACGCCCAGAAGACCAACTAGGGAAACACCCTTCTCACTCACTTATGGAATGAAAGCTATCATACCCCTTAAAGCTGATCTCCCAAGCATGAGAACTAGAGTGGCCAACCAAGGACTGAACGACGACGCCCTTCGCACTTAAATTGATCGAGCAAATGAATGACGAGAGCAAGTCATGATCAAGCTGGCCTAATAGCAGAAATAATTGGCAAGGCAGTACAACAAAAGGGTCAATTTGAGGAATTTTCAGGTAGGAGATTACGTCCTAAAGAAATTTCTTGGCAATGCTGTAAAACCGTCAGATGGCAAATTAGGGCTTAGCTGTGAGAGACCTTTTAAGGTGGTCAGTGATGATCTTCAAGGAGCCTATCATTTAGAAATAATGGAGGGAAGGGAGATACCAAGGGCATGGAATGCAACCAACCTCAAGAAGTTTTACTTTTAGTCTTATTATATTACAACACATTTAGTGTATGGAAATATTTATTTCAAACTAATGTTGCTCCTAGTTCTTATTTTACGTTATTAATGAATAAAGGCCCTTTTGCTTCAATGTATTGATTATCTAAATTTTATGCATCATTTCCAAGCAACAAGTCCTCATTTTTAGGTGCTGACCAGGATTTCACTCAATTAAAGTAAGTTATTCAGCTTATTTCAATCAAGGTACTTCCTCGCGCCGAACGGGATTTCATATTGATTACAGTAAGTTATTCATCTTATTTCAATCAAAGATCTTCCCCGTGCTGAGAAAGATTTTTCTTGATTACAGCGAATTATTTAGCTTATTTCAATCAATGAACTTCGTAGCGCTGAATAGGATTCAACTTAATAACAATAAGATAATTAGTTTATTTCAATTAAGGAAAACCCTTAGGCCCTTGCAATTCAATTATAATAAGTGGTTCAGTTTATTCCAATGAAGTAGTAAGGTCCATAGGTCTTTATTATTTTTAAATTCAAACGACCACATGAGTTGCCTAGGCAATAATAAAAACCCCTACGAGGGATCCCTATGCATAAAATCCAGCTCCGGTTGGTCTGAAAAATCTTGAACGGGTGGATAACCCATTAACCATGTGCATATTTCCATCATCTTTCCTAGGCCCAAGGGACCGTGACGACACGAACTAAAAGGTAAAAAATATGTAATAACACATGCAAAGGCATATTAGAATGACAACTCATTCCCAATAGCTCATTTTTGTTTAAAAAAAATCATCTCTCTCCCTAGGGCGACCCTGTGCGTACTAGGGTTTGCATGTCTACCATGCCACCAACCAATCAAGCCCCTTATTCCTAAACCTCCTCATCCTAATCCTTGGACTAGGTCCTTCGCAAGTGTTGTTGCCAATAATTCTCCTAAATAACTAAACCTAAAAAGCCTCTCCTCCTTCAGAGGTGAACTTGTTGTGCTTTTTTCAGAAGAAGATATTGTAGCCCTTCTCAGAGCCTTTCAAGTATTCTATCATTGGGAAGTTTTCCCATGGCAGACCTACTCTAGAAGTTATACAAAAATCCTTTCAAACATTCTCGTTAAAGGCTACCTTTACCATAGGATTGATTGATTCAAAGCATATTCTCATACAACTTAATTGCGAAGAAGATTACGTGAGATTATGGTTAAGAGATCAATGGTATATTGGTAAATTCCTCATGAGAACGTTTAAATGGACAGCCAACTTCAGACCTGATGAAGAATCTCCTATTGTTCCAGTTTGGATCAATTTCCCTAAACTTTCTTTACATTTTTTTGCAAAGTCCTCCCTTTATCCCATTGCTCATTTAATTGGTAAGCCCCTTAAAATGGACTCTTGTACAACTTTTATATCTAGGCCTAGCATTGCTAGGGTCTGTGTAGAACTTAACCTTCAACAGGAGAGAGTTCACCGAGTGTGGATTGGATGTAGCTCGCAGGGATTCTGGCAACAAGTTAGTTATGAAAAGATACCTTCCTCTTGTGAATTTTGTAAGAAACAAGGTCATAATGAAATTAAATGTGTGTTTAAATATCCCTCTCAATCAATGACCAAGAAGAACAAAGACAGAAAGGAGATTGCTACAAATCCAATTTATGTGGAGAAGAAGAAGGAAAGTATTCAAGTGGTAGAAGAGAAAGAAGATCAAGAAAATGTTTCTTTTTAAGAAACTAATCAAAAAGAGTCTGAAATGGCTCTAATTACTCAGATGAGGCAACCTGCAGTAGAAACAAATCAATTTAAAATTGTTCATCATGATCTATCTGATGTAGAAGTTATAGACACAGTCAATGTTTCTCTAAGATGTACTCAAATCCCAGATAAGGAATACTCCAATCATAAACTTAAAGAATGCCTATCAGACTCTGAGAAAAGCAAGAAGAATGTACTAATGGTAGAGGAATTACAGGTATTTTCAGCTTCATTTGATGAGAAATGGAATTCTTACTAGAAGTCTAAAGAGCTAAGGAACAAGAAGGTGCATGAAGTTCATAAAGAAATCCCAATTTTTGGAAATGATAAAAAAGGTTTTAATCCTAAAAGACAATCAACTGCTATCTTTGATCCTCTGTATAAAAGGATCACTAGATCCAGTGGCAAGGTAAACACTCAAAACTCTCCATTTTCTGATAATTAATGATTAATTTCATTTGTTGGAACATTAGAGGTGTAGCAAGTAAAGCAACAAATCGAAGAGTTAAGAGGCTTAAGAAATCATATTCCCTTCCAGCTATTGCATTGTTAGAGCCAAAAGTTGAATCTACTAAAATGAATAAATATCAGAGAAAATGGGGCTTCTCCAACAGTGTTCATAATAGGTCTAATAAAATTTGGCTGTTGTGGGCTTCGAAATTGAAGCTACAGTGATTAGAGATGAGGATGGGATTTTGTTATTGAAGGTTCAATGGACCAGTTATAGTAAAACTCTATTCATAGTCAGAGTGTATGCTAAATGCACTGTTGAAGAAAGAAAAATTCTTTGGGATATGCTTGAAGAAATAGCCATCAAATTTAGTTCCCAGTCTCTATTGGTGATTGGGGATTTTAATGTGGTAGCTAATGAAGAAGAAAAGATTGGTGGGAAAGATATTAATTTTAATGCAACTCAAGATTTCAGAGAGATGATTGCCTCTTGTGAATTCATAGATTTGGGATTTAATGGTTCCAGATTTACCTGGACCAATAATAGAGTGGAAGGTACTATCTTTAGTAGATTGGATAGAGGTTTAGTGAACCCTCAATGGTTAACTGAATTTTCTAATCAATCCATTACTCATCTGCACAAACATTGCTCAGATCATAGCCCTTTATTATTGTCCATTAAAACAACTTTAGATGGTTGTCCCAAGCCTTTCATATTTCTCCATATGTGGACTTTGGATAATTCCATTGATCGGGTGATTAAAGATGCTTGGAACATTACAGTGTCTGCTACTCCAATGAACTGTTTTGCTCAAAAATTGAAGAATGTCAAGAAGGAACTGAGGGATTGGAATGAAAATCATGTCAAGAATATCTTCTAAAAAGTTAATGATTTGGAAGATCAGCTGCTTATCAGAGAGGCTAATTTTGAGGCTGATCCTTCAAATACAACCAGAAGAGAACTACAAGAATCCAAGGCTTTACTGAATCAGGCCCTCAATATGGAAGAAAGCTATTGGGATCAAAAGTGTAAATTAAAATGGCTTAAGGATGGGGACTCTAACTCTAAACTGTTTCATACAGCAGTTAAGGTTAAGAGGAATCTATTAGTCATTAACAAAATTAATAATCAGGAGGGGAAGGTTGAAGATACAAAAGAAGGAATTCATCAAGCTTTCATCAACCATTTTTCTAAGCTTTGGAAAGGTGACTACCTAACCATTAATGATGAATACTTAAACCTTATCCCTCATTCAATACAAGATGAAGAAAATGGCAGACTCATTGCAATTCCAGAAGAAGAAGAAATTTTTAAGGCAGTAAAAAGCCTCAATGAAGACAGTTCCCCTAGGCCAGATGGATTTGGAGGTTTGTTTTATTCAAAGTACGGGGGGATTAATAAGGAAGACTTTATTAAAGCAGTGCAAAGTTTTTTTAATGGTGCAGACATGTCCAGAAGTTGGGCCAGCACTAACATCATGCTTATTCCTAAGGTATGTAGCACTATCCATTGTTCCAACTTTAGACCTATTAGCCTGTGCAACTTTTCCAACAAAGTTATTTCAAAAATCATTTGTGATAGGATAGGCTTTATTATCCCCTCAATTATTTCCCCAAATCAAAGTGGTTTTGTTAAAGGTAGATGTATCCAAGATAATATCCTCTTGGCTCAAGAAATGATCCAATCCTTGGGGAAAAAAGTTCATGGAGGTAATATTATATTCAAGTTAGATATGGAGAGAGCTTATGACAGAGTCTATTGGCCTTTTTTATGCTCCACCTTGAGAAAATTTGGGTTTTGTGAGGTGTTCATAGATTTGATATGGAGATTGATAGCTTATAATTGGTTCTCCATTATAGTGAATGGTCAAAATGCAGGCTTTTTCAAATCAACCAGAGGTCTGAGATAAGGAGACCCTCTGTCTCCAAGTCTTTTCATTATTGCCACTGAGGTCCTGAGTTGAAAATTGAATCAATTATTTGAAAAGAATAAGTCAATCCCCTTCCCATCCTCCTAGAAGTATGATGATCAGTCACTTGGGATTTGCAGATGACCTCATAATTTTTAGTAATGCAGTTAAAAGATCCCTCAAAAACTTTTTTAAGGTGGTCTCAGACTTTGAAAAATCTTCTGGGCAACTTGTAAACTTGGAGAAAAGTTCTTTATATATGTCTAAGAATACAAAGAAGAGTAGAATAATAGATATAGCAAAGTCAACGGGTCTTCACCACAAGGCCTTTCCTATTAAATACCTAGGATGCCCCCTTAGTCATGGAAGACAAAAAATTGAACACTATACTGGTATTCTTAATACAGAGAGAAATAAGATTTTTAGTTGGTCTTCGAAGCTCATATCTCAAGGAGGAAGGCTCATACTTATCAAACATGTTTTATCATCTATTCCCCTCCACATTCTTGCAGTTATTTCCCCCTAAAGCTGTGATTAATAGGATCAAAGCCTTGCTAAGTAAATTTTGGTGGGGTGGTTTTTCATCTGATAAGAAACACCAGTGGAAAAAATGGGACAATGTTTATTATCCCATTGAGGAAAGGAGGCCTGAGTATCAGAAATATGGAAGATATCATCAAAGCCTCAAGCATTAAGATTTATTGGAAGTGGAAATTTGATAATGTTTTATGGGGGAAATTCATGAGAAACAAATTTGGAGATATCTCATCTTGCCCTAAAGGGTCTAAAGCATTTAAGAGAATTATATCAGTTAAAGAAACAGCTTCTGAGCATATAAATGAAGATAGACAGATATGGCTGCCTTTAAATTCAGGGGATTTTGACCCTAAGTCTGCTTATAACTGCATTAGGCAGGCTAGACCTTCGACTCGGAGCTAGAAATTTATGTGGTCTAATTTCTGTCCAAAAAAAATTTCCATATTTGTTTGGAAAGTCATGCATAAAGTCATTCCTGCTGATGAGATTATTCAATCCATTGGTATTAGACTTGTTTCCCGTTGTAGGAACTGTGAAGAAAACGTTGAAACTGTAGAACACCTGATGTGTAAATGTTTCATAGCTCATAAAGTTTGGAATTTTTTTTGGTCTATACTTGGTATCAAGATGAAAATGGTCTCTTGCAAGGCTCTTCTTATGTCTTGGTGGTTGAACATGCCAAATAGAGATCATCAATCCTTCATTTTTTCAAATCTTCTAAAACTAATCATGTCAGAAATCTGGAAGGCTAGAAATCTAAAACATTTTGAGAACTCTCTTGTGTCAGCTAGATCCATTATTAATAATGTTATATCAGCTTTAACTGATTTATGCTCAGTTCATGTGTTTAAAGATAGATGTAAAGATGATGATAGCTATGCTATATCGTGGTTCCAAATTAGAATTAAACAGGCTCAATTGAAGTTTACAAAGAGCGTCTGGTCTAAACCAGTTCAAGGATTATTTAAGCTCAATGTAGATGGTGCATCCCAGGGTAACCGAGGTCCAAGTGGTATTGGAGGTGTATTAAGAGACTATAAAGGGCATTTTGTAGGGGGATTCAGTAAATTCATGGGGGTTAGTACGTCTATAATTGCTGAAGCTAATGCAATTATGGAGGATACTAACATGTGCAGGAATATCAAGATTAATTTGGAGCTCGTTATGGTGGAATCAGATTCTAAAATCTTGGTTGAATTGATTATAAACAAAGGTAAACCTCCATGGGCTATTCAGGACATCTTGGAAAACATTCTCTCAGTCCAGTCTCTTAAGATTTCCCATTGTTGGAGAGAATATAACAATGTAGATGATTCATTGGCTTCGATGGCTGCTTCTTCTCAAAATTCTGTTAATTATAGGTCCTTTTCTTCTCTCCCTAGAATGATAAAGGGCTCTCTGCAAATGGATAGAATAGGTATCCCTCATTTTAGAAAAATTTATGTGCAATGGGGCTCTTTATAAAATCTCAAATTTTCTTTCCATCACTTCTTATATTTTTTGTAAAGGGGATATTGATAAATCCCCTCATTTATTGCTTTCAAGCTAGAGTATTGGGATCAACCTCTAGTTTTCATTATGTGCGAGCTATTGCCTATTTTTAGGCTTGGTTAAATAAAATTGTGGGGGTTCCGTCCCTCTTTTCCAAAAAAGAAGCATATTAGAATGGAAAAAATGCGACAACAATTGATATTAACTTTATTTATTCGGCAAAAGTCCAAAGTACAAAATATGTCAATTACACAGTAAAATTATAAGAAATCTAGAACGAATTATGGTAGAAGAGATAAAAATTGTTCTATTTCCCTTCTCCAACCATCATCCGTATTGGGAGAAAACTCATCCTCATTGCCAATATCCACCTCGATGTCATTAAGTGGTTGTGAAGGATAACATCCAAGGGAAATCCCTTTTCGTCTTTCCCAAAGGGAGGTCGAATATATGCTGGGCAATCCACATGGTACATTTACCACAACTGAAACTTTTTGGGTTCTTTATGCACCTTAAGGACGCTCAAACACCCATTCTTTTACTTCATCATAGCATGTCGACCATGCAGCCCGAGGAACTATTCTGATCAAGTACTTTAGTTTTTTTATCTCACTTTGCAACCCGACAATGATTATGTTCTTCCTCTTAGAATCTTCCTCCGATTCAGAGACTTTTTTTTTCAAAGAATAGTTATCCGAATGGACCAAATCACTTACCTTGCCTACATCATTGCTCTCTACAAGTTGGGACTTAAGGTCAGTTATCTCCTTCTCCATCAAGGAACTCATGTCCTCTAAGTCTGAAAAACTACTTACTAAGTTAATAATAACATGTAAGAGATTAAGTAAACTACGAAAACAAACTCTTTGAACAAAACTCTTTTTAAAATACAACACAAGATGTGTTAATCGTTTCTGAATATTGTCCACTAGATTTGTTAGTTTGATTACCTTAGGTTTTAAAAACTAAAACCTAAAATAAAGTCTTGAATGAGATATTGTTCACAAAAGTAATTAAGAACATTCAAGCCAATTTGACACATGATTTTTAACGTGGTAAAACCCTAAAATAAGGGAAACATCCACGGCCCCCTATACGGAGCAAAACAAAAATCCACTCAAATGACAAGGCACAAGTTACATCACTAAGCATGCAATACAAGATCCTAAAGGCTTCTGACTTGATATGATCTTCCTCCCGCAACTTCCTTTCTTTTTCCTTGTCCACTTGATTATAGCAGCTCAACAAACAATATCTCACCATGAACTACAATGTCTAAGTGTTCGTGTTCGTGTGAGAGTGAAAGTGTTTGTGAATTAATCTAAATGCATAAATGCATATCACATCCCTCAATCATTATACAACAAATTCCTACGAATTACAAATCAATCTATATGATATGCAAATAATCTCAAATATGCATTGAGTACTAGACTTCAAAAATTTCAGATTTGGAATAAAATAGTTTGAATAAAACATGTTTCAAAATTTTATTTATGCTCAAACAAGAAAAATCATTTTTCACAAATCTAAATATACACACAATCAGAAGCCTTATGTTTTAAAATTTATTTGAAACCACAATGTTGGATCAAAATAACAACAATGAGATCCAAGAAATCAGAAATAAAGAACCTAGAAAATTCAGTGAACCGTATGGTTCTTAGAGAGATATAAAATTGAAGAGGTCTTCAGTCTTGAATCAAACTAGAAACACCCCAAGTCATATAAACCCCAAGCATTTTTAACTCTCAAATATGGGTTTACTGTTTTAAGAACAATGAAAGTGTTTGGTGCTTTTCAGTTTGGAAATTTAGATAGTGATTATCACTTCTCTCTGTGCTCCGTCTTATTAGGCGCCGACCACTATTTCTAAGAGGAGATGAGCTCTCTTATTCCCTCTATATGTTTCAAAATGAAACGCATCTCTCTCTCTCTCTCTCTCTAATGTTCTCCACCGCCGACCTCTCTCTCAAATCTCTCAACCTCTCTATTCTCTCCCTTTGATTTTCTCACTCTTCTCTCTCTATTTTCTCTCAGCGATGAACGCTGATGCTCTCATCTAAAAAATGATCGCAAACCCTAATATTCCTTTTATACAAGTAAGAGAATGATCGAGAAGGGTTTGTTAAAAATGAACGATCGAGATCAGATTCGATAAACTGAATATGACGGTGTAACAAAGACGCTGGTTGGTTGAATGTTTAGGCACAAGGATTGAGTGTAGAGAAGCAATGGTCCGTTGATAAACTCAGGAGAAAAGGTCACGATCTTACCATATCATCTCATCTTGGATTGAAAAGAAACACAAGTTGAATGGTTAAAATGCAACGCACGTTTAGTAAAGGGAACCAACCACAAGATAAAAAAAAAATTATAATTCTAACCCCAAAGATTTTAAATGGATCAATATACTATCCAACTAAGTTTTTTACCATAAAAAAAATTCTGATTTTAACCTCAAACATTTTAAAAATCATATTTTTCTTAAAAGAAAAATTATTTAAAATGATTAAAAAAAGTTTTAATGAATAAAAGATTGTTTGAAGAGGCCTAACCACCATATGAATTTGTGCACACATAATAACATATATATGTAGTGCGTGTGTCCTAATATGGTTCATGAGTTGTACTTATCTTTTTGAAGTGCATCTTGAGGCATTGGAGTTCTTGGATTGGGATACCTTGATGAAGCTTGGATACATTCTTGAGAGAGTAACTCATAAAAATTCTAATCCTATTTTATCTCAATATCCAAACTAGTTGGAACTCTTATATGGCAGAGACTCAAGTAAGTCAACCGTATAGTGTGTTCTCAATTTCCCCTTTGGATATTAGAGACAAAATTCCCTTGATTATCCTGTACTCGTGGGTAAATATGAAAAATCCTAGATTTCCTATACAGAAATCTCTAACTACACATTCCCATCCTAGAATCGAAAAAAAAAGATAAGAAAATACATTACTCAACTATAATACAAACCAATACCTTAATAAATTAGACAATCTATACAACTAGGTCTGAATAATGCCTGAAAAAATACACACTCAATGGCATATTAGTTAAGTTAGTACAAAATAAGATATGAAATTATAAGCCAGGTACTCAACTTCCTCTCCCCCGATTTTGCTCAAATACATAATGGGGTAAAAGAATGTAAATCTGGAGAATATGATATAGTATGTCAATACAAGCAGTATCATATACAAGGGCAAATACAAGGGTCTCCTACATTAAAACAGATATTAGGAGGCGTCTTTTGTCATTTGAGAAACGTCCATGCCCTAAATCCTCAGAAACCAATTATTAGCATGCAACTACCGAGGATATGAATGATGTGTTGAATTAATTAAGAACTATCATACCAATGGAATTACGAAGATACTCAAATCTAATATTTTCAAGAGGTTTTATAAATAAACCAACTAACTATTTATCAGTATTAAGATACTCAATGTCTAATTCTTTAGAATCTACAAGATACCAAATGAAACGATGTCTAATTTTTATGTGCTTAGTTCTAGAGTGATGGAATGGATTTTTAGATATATTTATGGCACTCTGGTTATCACAGTATATAATTAATTTTTCTTCAACTATACTGTATTCACTAAGCATTTGCTTGATCCATTATAATTGGGAACAGCAACTGCCGATTGCAATATACTCGGATTCAGGCGTAGAAGGAGAGATACAATTTTATTTCTTACTACTCCAACCTACTAAGTTATTTCCTACGTAATAGCAGGCGCTAGAAGTACTCTTACTATCGTCTGAACACCCTGCACAATCAGCATCAGTGTATCCTGCAATAGCACTAGTGGTATCTTTAGTGTACCAAATACCGTAATTTTGTGTACCCCTAACATATTTAATGATACGTTTTACACATAACAAGTGGGATTCTTTGGGTGCACATTGATATCTAGTGCAAACACAAACGGCAAAGGAAATATCTTGTCGGGAATCATTAAGGTATAACAAAGTCCCTATCATACTCCTATACAAGGTCGGGTCAACATCTTTACTATTGTCTTCTTTAGATAGTTTGGTTAACGAGCTCATAGGTGTACGTACAGGTTTGGAGTGTTCTAATCCAAATTTCTTAGTGAGATCAGAGGCATATTTGGATTGAGTAATAAAAAGACCATCATTAAATTTTTTGACTTGTAGACCTAAGAAATATTGTAATTCACCTATTAACGACATCTGAAATTCAGAATGGATGATATCGAAAAAATTCTTCACTTTATTAGGACAGGTTGATCCAAAAATAATATTGTCTACGTAAAATTGGGCAATCAAAACATGTTTGTCTGATTTCTCAACAAATAAGGTTTGATTATTACCCCCTCGAATAAATCTGTGACAGACGAAAAATGTGGATAAATGCTCATACCAAGCTCTAGGAGCTTGTTTCAAACCGTATAAGGATTTCTTAAGCCTAAACACATGGTCTGGATAAGATGGATCAATAAAACCTTTTGGTTTTTCTACCTATACCTCCTCAGTTAAAATTCCATTTAAAAATGAGGACTTAACATCCATCTGAAAGAGTTTAAATTGTAAATGGCATGATATGGCTAAGAGGAGACGAATTGACTCAAGACGAGTAACAGGTGCAAAAGTCTCATCAAAATCAATTCCCTCTATTTGAGAGTAACCTTGTGCTAATAACCTAGCTTTATTTCTAATGACCTCCCCATTCTCATCATTTTTTTAAAAATTCATCGAGTGCCAATAACCTTCGTATCTTTTGGCTGACGAACAAGACACCAAACATCATAACTCTAAAACTGGATAAGCTCTTCTTGCATATCATTGATCCAAAATGAGTCGCAAATGGCATCATTTACATTTTGTGATTCTAAAAGAGAAACAAAACATGAAAATTGTGCCATTTTTTGAAGTTGTGATCTAGTTCTAACGGGTTTCGAAGGATTAACAATAATCATTTCAGTATAATGGTATTTAGAAACCCAAGTTGGTATATAAGGACTCTCAGGTGGCAGCGAATCAATTATTTCTGGAGAGTCTAAGGTAAAATCTATTTCTTCCTCATCCAGGACAACAGGTTGACTGACACTACTCTCAACACTTGTATCATTTCAATTACATTAAAAGATTCCATAATAACTTTGGTTCGATAGTTGAAAACACGAAAAGCTCTATTTGTTTGGGAGTATCCAAGAAAGATCCCTTTCTCTCCTCGGGTGTCAAATTTAGACAGATGTTCTCTATCTTTTCAAACATAACACACACTCCTGAAGGTTTTAAAATATTTCAAGTTAGACTTTTTGTGGAACCAGAGTTCATATGAAGTTTGTTTGTAATTCTTCTTAAGGTATACACGATTAATGATATGATAAGATGTTTGAACAGCTTTGGCCCAAAAATACTTAGCTAGATTTTTCGCATGGAGCATAACCCTAGCCATCTATTGTAAAGTTCTATTTTTCCTTTCAGCAATGTCGTTCTGCTGAGGTGTCTTAGGCGCACTAAATTCATGTGTTATAACCATTTCCTACACAATATTCTGCAACACCAGTTGCTTTAAATTCTACACCTCTGTCACTTATGATGCAACATACTTGGGTATCCTTCTCGTTCTCTATTTTTATAATTATTTTTAAGAACTCATCGAAGGTATCGAATTTATTTTTTATAAAGGCTACCCATGTATATCGTGTGTAATCATCCACAATAACAAGTATGTAACTGTTACCACAGAAGTTGATAGTTCTAGAGGGACCCATAAGGTCCATGTGGATTAATTTCAAAGGTTTTGTAGTTAAAACATCTTTAGCTTTCTTCTGAGGAGGTTTACTTATTTTCCTTTCCTGACAAAGACCACAGACAGGATTAAAATAATTTTTAATTTTAGGCAATCATCTAAAAATTTCTTGGGAACTTAACCTACGAAGATTATCAAAATTTTTGCATCCCAATCTATTGTGCCAAAGATCAGCATCTTCTAATCTGGCAATATTACAAGATTCAGACTTAGGAAGGGCTGTGTAACGGTTATCCTCATTTGTTTCCTGTTAAAATACAATTTCCCTTTTCATCAAGGATTTTGCAATTAGGTTTAGAAAAGGTAATAGTATGATTGAAATCACAAAATTGAAATATGCTAAACAAGTTAGTCTTGAGATCTTTAACTAGGAGGACATCATTTAGATCAGGGAGACCTTCCTCACACAACGTTCCCTTACCTATGATCTTAGACGAAACTCCATCACCAAACACAACACTACCTTCAAGACAATCTGTTTTCTTTGTTAATTTTATTTCATCTCTGGTCATATTTTTAGAACATCTGGAGTCAAGGTACCATCCAGATGAAGTGCGTTGTTCCTTAAAAGTAGATATGATAATATTGCACTTGATCTGGGGTAACAAGTCATCTTTTCTAATCTAAATAGACCTAATTTTGACAGTTGTATTGGCCTTTTATTTAGAAAAGTTTATTGGGTCTTTCTAAATGATTTATTCTTAGTTTTAGGTCCTCCCTTATTTTTATGGTTAGAGTTGTGATTGGTCTATCTTGGGAGAACATAAGTATTCCTACTCTTTCTAGAATAGTTAAAATTTCAATAAGTAGGTTTATACAATCTCTTTTAAAAACATTCGGCAATAGAGTGACCATAGACATCACAGTATGAACAGTACTGATGTGTGGAGGACTTGATTTTATTACTAAATTCTTTAAAAATGTATTTATCCTTAATAGGAATGGTCGTCCAGGTGTCATTTGTTTTGGGTTTCTAATATTAATTTCTAACAGGAGGACAAACGTACTTAGCTGGACCATTAGATTTGGGCTGTTGAGTATAGTCACTATGTTTTGCCTTAGAGACATCTTTAAAACAATTTTCTTTCTGAGTGTTCTGAAGATTCTGGCCTTGTTTTACAAAAACAACATTTTCAGGAGAAACATTTTTGCTAGTATAAACTTTTTCTCCAAATCCAAACCAGATTTGTCTTCCGAATCAAACTTGCTTCCTACAATAATTTCTTTGTATGATTTAGCTTGAGTTTGAAAGTGTAAGAATTTTTTAAACCCGTTTGAAATTTTTTTCTTAGATTCTTCAAGTTCAACTAAAGTAGACTTGTATTTTTGTTCCAAAACATTATATTTCTCAGAAAGGTCTCTTATTTTCATAGATAATTCTTTAGTTTCAGTCTCATGGGCAACATATTGTGCTGTAAACTCTTCAACGTTCTTTCTAATAGTTTGGTTAAGTAAATCAATACGCTCATTCAGCAGCTTAATCATTTTCTCAAGACGGTCACTTTTCTTAGGCATTTTCGTGCATAACTCTTGAAGATATGGGAGATCATCGTCGGACTCACTAAGTGTAGTGGGTGTAGTGTCTCCTATAGCGCTCATTTCATATGTGGAACTCACACTCACTTCAGGTTCATCAATAATGTTTTCAATTTGACACACCCTTAAATTATCACTAACAGTGTTATTTACATCATCAATAGTCACAACATTCTCAGCAACAGATGAAATAATAGGAACAATAGAATAATGAGTAGTCATATATTCATTATCATCATGGTATATGATCCTAGCAAAGAATGACGTACATGACTCATAATTATGGGTTGACTCAGTTTCATCTTCATCAGAATCACTAGAGTCATCCCATGTCTTAAACATGTTAGCCATAGTATTGTTGTTAAGTCTGTTTGGGAATTTATTAAAAAAATGCCCCATTTTTCACCATTTATGGCATTTCACATCTTTTATGTCTATCTTAGGTCGATTATTGTCATAGGTCCTTTTATTGTTATATCTTTCATGAGGTCTAGAATTTTGAGGGCCTTGATAACCTAGTTTGCCATGTTAGGCTGCCACTAAGTTCCTGAATTTGATTATTTTCTTAAATTGTTTGCTTATTAAGGAAATTTGGTTATCAAGATCATCCAAATCACAGTCATCATTTAGGTCACGGTCAAAGTTTAAGGGACTTACTTTAGGTGAAGTCAATTATGATGAAAACACAACATTACATCCAGTGAGTCCCTTATTTTGGGCAGTCATTTTCTTTTTAAACTCTAACTCCATCTCAACAGTTCTTAACTTTCTACTTAGCAATTCAGCAGTCAGGTTTGGGTCGTTCACTTCTTCTATGGTATATATATTATTATCAAATTTGGTGGGTAATGACCTAAGAATCTTTTGAACAATTTCTTTTCTACTATAGGTTATACCATTTTCATGTAATTTTGTGAAAATATTAGTTAACCTAATGTAGAAATTGTCAAATGATTCATTGTCATCCATAATTAGCGTATTATACTGTTGGACAAGAATTTGTGTTTTTCCAGCCATAACTCGTTCATCACCCTCATGTGCAGTGACTAGAGTGTCCCAGGACTCTTTAAAGGTAGAGCAAATAGATATTATTTTAAACTCATGCTCGTTAATTGACATAAAGATAGCATTCTTGCCCTTATTATTATCGAGAGACTTCTTTTTTCTCTAGCATAGTAAATTCTCTAAGAAGTATCTTAACCCTTGTGGGATTAGTATCAGATAAAGACTTAGTTGGATATTTATAACCATTTTGAATCATATCCCAAACATCATCACCAAGAGTTCCTTCAATAAAAGAAACCATTCGTACTTTCCAGTAAGAGAAGTTGTTTCCATCAAAGAGTTGTGGTCAGGAAAGTTAACTAACTTCTCAAATATTTTATCCATATTCAGAAATAGATTTTGAAAATGATTTTTGGAGTTTCAGGATCAAAATAACTTTTCATAAACCCGCTCTGATACCACTTGAAAAACTTCTTACTAAGTTAATAACAAAATGTTATAGATTAAGTAAACTCTGAAAATAAACTTTTTGAACAAAACTCTTTTAAAATAGAACAGAAGATGTGTTAAACGTTTCTGAATATTGTCCTCAAGATTTGCTAGTTTGATTAGCTTAGGTTTTTAAAACTAAAACCTACAATTAAGTCTTGAATGAGATATTGTTCACAAAAGAAATGAAGAACATTCAAGAAAATTTGACACACGATTTTTAACGTGGTAAAACCCTAAAATAAGGGAAACATCCACGACCTCCTCTACGGAGCAAAACAAAAATCCACTAAAATGACAAGGCACAAGCTACAACACTAAGCATGCAATACAAGATCCTAAATCTAAGTTCAACAAATTACCTACACGAGTTACTCTACTCTAAAATGCTTTTGAGTTGATATGATCTTCCTCCTGCAGCTTCCTTGCTTTTTCCTTTTCCACTTGATTATAGCAGCTCAACAAATAATATCTTGCCAAGAACCACAATGTCTAAGTTTTCGTGTGAAAGTGAAAGTGTTTGTAAATTAATTAAAATGCAGAAATGCATCTCACATCTCTCAATCAATTATACAAAAAAAATCCTACGAAGTACAAATCAATTTATATGATATGCAAATAATCTCAAATATGCTTTGAATACTAGATTTCAAAAATTTCAGATTTGGAATAAAATCTTTTGAATAAAACATGTTTCAAAATTTTATTTATGCTCAACCTTATTTCATTAAATGTGAAATTAGTTTTTTTGAAACAAGAAAAATCATTTTTCACAAATATGAATATACACACAATCAGGAGTCTTATGTTTCAAAAGTTATTTGAAACGAAAATGTTGGATCAAAATAATAGCAACAATGAGATCCAAGAAATCAAAAATAAAGAACCTAGAAAATTTAGTGAACTATATGGTTCTTAGAGAGATATAAGATTGAAGAGGTCTTCAATCTTGAATGAAACCAGCAACACCCCAACTCACATAAACCCCAAGCATTTTTAACTCTCAAAGATGGGTTTACTGTTTTAAGAATAATGGAAGTGTTTGGTGTTTTTCGGTCTGGAAATTTAGATAGTGATTTTCACTTCTCTCTCTAGTCTGTCTTATAAGGCGCCAACCACAATTAAGAGGAGATGAGTTATCTTCTTCCCTCTATACTGTTTCAAAATGAAACGCAGATCTCTCTCTCTATATATATATATATATATATATATATATATATATATATATATATATATATATAATGTTCTTCGCCATCGACCTCTCTCTCAAAGCTCTTATATTCTCTCTCTTTGATTTTCTCACTCTTCTCTCTCTGTTTTCTCTCAGCAACGAAAGCTGCTTTTCTCATCTAAAAAAATAAACGCAAACCCTAGCATTCCTTTTATACAAGGAAGAGAATGATCGAGAAGGGTTTGTTACAAATGAACAATCGAGATCAGATTCGATAAATTGAATTTGATGGTGTGAAAACAACGGTGTAATAAAGACGCTGGTTGGTTGAAGGTGTAGGCACCGGGATTGAGTGTAGAGAAGATATGGTCTGTTGATAAACTCATGAGAAAAGGTCACGATATTACCATAACATCTCATCTTGGATTGAAAAGAAACACAATTTGAATGGTTAAAATGCAACACGCGTTTAATTGTACTTATCTTTTTGAAGTGCATCTTGAGGCAATGGAGTTCTTGGACTGGGATTCCTTGATGAATCTTGGATATCTTTTTGAGAGAGTAACTCATAAAAATTCTAATCCTATTTTGTTTCTATACCCAAACTAGTTAGAAATCCTATATGGAACAGACTCAAGTAAGTCAACCATATAGTGTGTTCTCAAAGTCTTTGAGGTCGTCTTTCAACTTTGTGACTAGTGTAGATCGATCCTTGTATGATTCAGTTGTCTCTTTCAATGCCTTGCAGGTGCAACGAGCTTGCTCGCTCGCATTTGAACCAAGAAATTTTGCAAGATTCTTAGAAGAGGAAACATCCTCGTCAATAAGTTACACATAATAAAGAAAATAAAAAATAAAGGGAAAATCAGTGAAGGGAAAGAGTCCTCTTTCATTAACAACCAAAGAGGTAGGCAGAGACATTACAACCAAGTAAAAGAGGGAGTACAATATTTGAAAAAGAACAAAAGAGAAAAATCTTAAAGTCTAGAAGCTTCACTCCTTCACCTGCTTAGACGACTCAGGATCCTTTCCTTTGGTCGTAGCCTTCTCGACCTGATCTAATGCTTTTTTAACCTGATTGGTAAGGTGACTAGTAGAAGGCTCCTCTTTAATGATTAGAATATAACCTGGGTGATGCTTCTCAAAAGTCTCTGAATCAAAATGGATTCCTACTACTTTCAAGGATTAGTCCCATCCATTCTTAAAGTTAGCCTTTCGAGTATAGGCAATCTAGATTTTGGCATCATCGAACGCTTAAGTCCAACCTTGCACGAAGCTAGCCTCTTTAATATTAGGGACCTCATTAGTCAAATTTGTGATATCTCAAGAAGATTCTTTTTTACCACGTCTAGAAGATTTTTAACCGTCCTCGACGAGGCCATCACCTTATTAGTGGTCTATATCTCCTGATCAAAGGCCTTTTGGGCATTAACTAAGTCATGTTGGGATTTCTTCAGAGCCTCAGTCAACCCTTCATTCTTCTTTGACTAGTCGGCATGACCATCTAGAAGAGTGGAAAAATATTCCACAAACTGAAAAATAGGAAAGAAGTAAATATTAGAAAACACCATAATTTAAAATGAAAGGATAAGGAAAGAAGAGAACACTTACCATGACGAGAGCCTGGACAGATCGCAAATACAGCCGATCAGGACCCAGCCTCATCGAGCGTTCGTCGTTGGTTGCGAGCATTGCCCTCTCAATAAACCAGGGGCAAGATATATATTGAGGGCCACACTGTCAGCTTGAGAAGTACCAGAGAGAGAAGAGGAAATTTTAACTCGGGCCTCAATGGACTTATGCTTCTTCTTCTCTTCCTCTCTTATTATCTCCTTTTTTCTCCTCTTCTTATCTTCTTATTTTTTCTCTTGGGTCCCAGTGTTAGGGCCACCAATTTTGGGGGAATCCCCTACTTGAAGCATTCATCTTCTCTCTCTAGGGGAGCCTCCTTATGGGGGAATCCCCCTCTGAAAGAAAGTTAACAAGAAGAAGCCTCCTCCTGAGGGAGCCATTTGATATCATTCTGCTTTTTCATAGAAGTAAGAGTCGATGTCTATTGGCCCAGTCAAGCAGGAAGTTTCCTAATCTGAAAGAGTGATCTCTAGGACCTCGTCCACTGATCGAGCAACAAAGCTGGAAGTGGTATTGGTATACTCCAGAAGATAGGCAGCCGACCGAGGATTTTAACCGTCGGGCAGTCTATCCCTGATTCTCCAAACCTTCAGAAGGTTAGTAACCTTTCTATGTTGGAGAGATGGCTCCTTATTTTTAGCGTGAGATGCACAAGAATGAGGCATACATACATTAGCAAGTAGATCAAGTGACAGAAATAAAAAGTCAACAATAAAAAGAAAAACAAATAGCAACCTATATGATCTTTCCCCAATCAGGGTACAAAGGCCGTGTGTGTTTCTCACCCTCATAAAGAGAAGGATGTTGCTAGTTTTTGGTAGTAAAACTTGGGTCCCAATATCCCATGTTGGTTCACAACCAAAATTATGTTAACCTTCCTTTCTTTAGAGTAGAGAAAACCATCAGTGAGGTGACACCAGACATAGTAGAATTTGATTTCTGGGACCCCAAGTTGGTACCATAAAGCTCGTTGATCCTGTGTACCCTATTCACTATTTTCTAGGTATTGGGGGCACACTGGGCAGGATCAACTTTGAAATAATAAAAAATCCTAAAAATAATTAATTTGGGGGAAAATTCAAACCCTTTGGGACTACTGTAAGTATCTGAATCTAATGCCCCTCATCCATATTCCTGACATCTTTAGGCATGGGGGAACATTTTATTTCCACCCAGGCAAGAATAGGGTACATTATTTTAAACTCCTCAATACTTTTGCCGTGAAGAGTAGCCATTTATGAAAGAATTTCAAAGCAATGAAGAATATACAAGGAAGTTGTGAATGAAAGAGGCAAGAAAGAGGAACATACAGAGAAAGAGATAATACGGAGATTCTCTGAAGAAATGGAAAGCATTAAGGAAACTCTCAGAATATTTACGAAGTAGAAAGATAAGATATGCAAGATGACGGCTTGAAGTGGAAGATTTTTGTTTCAAACTTCGTGTATAATCATGGGGTGCAATTCTCGAGAAGGATTTTTGGCACTTCAGATCATTATTTGGACCAGTGTTCCCACATTATTAAAGGTTTATTATAGTTCTTCCATAACAACCTTGCTCGAACGAGCGTACCCTCAGTACTTCAGGATTCTTACAAGACTGGCATGCCAACATCAACAACAATGGATCTTGGATCTACCATAAGCCTAAAAATTGTTGGCCCAATAAGTCTCAACCCAGGGCAATTATGGGCGTTAAAATAATTCACTATGTCCATTTACAAACTTAGACAATTGACCCATTACGAGATAGGACTGCCCAGCCCAACTAATCGGATACTTTTACTCGTGTATTTTATCATGTTCTTAAATACATCATGATAAGCTCAAATTGATTAGCAACAATCTCAGAGAGATATTCAGGGACACCTTATGAGCTACACTCAGTCATGAAGAATTACGTGTACAATTCAACCTCTTGGACACGACTATAAATGTAAACCCTCACCCCTGGGTCAAGGGGATGCAACTTTGTAATCTTGAAAGATATACTAATAAAAAAACAATAACCTCTCTGTGGATGTATGAAATTTGTTGAACCACTTAAATTGTGGGTTGTGCGTGTGATTGATTTATTTTCTTCAATTATTTTCTTTCATGGGATTATTCATTGTCATTATATATTCACTCACAATCTGGATCGTCCTCCGAGTCACCATCTCTACCCCTTTTATTCTCATCCACCTTTTTGCAAAGGGTTGTGGCTATAATCCGTCTGATTATATTTTCAAAGGGTTGTGACTGTGATCCGTCAGCTTGACCTGTCTGATGATATTTTCAATCTCTTTCTTTAACGAAAGTCAATTGTCAATGTTGTGGCTACGATCTCTATGGAACTTAATTTACTCATCCTTGTCTCTTTGATTAGGTGCGGTCTTCAATTTACCCAATCATTTGAGTTCGTTACGGTCAGCGGGGTATATTCGTCATATCTCTTCATCTTTTTAACTTTACTTTCTTGAGGCTTATCCTTCTTATTAGATTTCTTACGGGCATCGAAACTGGCATGACTGTATTCCTTTTCTTCCATTGCATCCTCGTCATTCATACTTTTGCCCACCTTGGGAAGGATCTCAGCCATCATTCTCAGAGTTTCTCTGACAAATGTCCAATATAGATTTCCATGCAGCAAATTGTTCATGATGGTGGTGATGGAAATTTTCTCATCATAATCTATCACCTCAAGATTCTCCATATTGAATTGCGTAATGAATTCCCTTGTTATTTCTTCCGCTTTCTGGCGGACATTTAGCAAGTGGGCTACTCTTTTTCCTGGCCTCGTGCCAAAATAGAAATTATTAACAAAGAGATCGACTAACTATTGGAAATTTGATATTTTCCCTCTCGGTAGGATTTTATACTATACCTGAAAAGGTCTAGTGATAGAGCTGGAAAAGGCTCTGCAGCGAATCTCATCAGAAACTGAATATATATCTGAGGCAGCTTGATGTTGTTCCACATGCAACATCGGATCAGATTCCCCATCATATTTTGGAATTATAATCGTTGGTTTGAACCTTACAGGGATTGGGTAACCCACTACTACGGCAGTGAACACAGATTCCTGAATGAAACCCCTTTGCAAAGGATTTATTATTTTGATGATTTATCCCAAACGGTCTTCTAGGCATTGAGAGGATCCTTTCCAGGGTGGCTCCCCTTTCTTGCCCTAAACTATTCAGCTTCATCTAATATTTCTCCAGCTGATCAAAAGTTTGGCTCAGGTCAGCTATGTGGTTTGCAACTTTCTTGCTCTTTGTCAGCATGTCATCGACATAAACCTCCATGTTGTTGCCAATTTGTTTTGTGAACACCTTGTTCATCAATCGATGGTACGTTGCACCTGTATTTTTTAGTCCAAATGGCATGACATTATAACAGTATGTACCCCTTGGGGTAATAAAAGAAGTACTCTCCTTGTCTTCTAGTTTCATCTTAATCTGGTTATAGCCGGAATAAGCGTCCATGAAGCTCAATAACTCATGCCCCGAAGTAGCTCCACCAATTGATCAATACGGGGCAAGGGAAAGTGATCTTTTGGGCAGGCTTTGTTGAGATCTATGAAATCTATGCACATCCTCCATTTTTTGTTCTTCTTCTTCACCATTTCCAAGTTGGCCAACCAATCCGGATACTTAACATCTTCAATAAAAAAGGCCTTTTATAGCTTCTCAACCTCCTCCTGGATATCTTGGTTCTTTTCTGGGCTAAAAAACCTTCTTCGTTGCCTCATCGGTTTAATCTCCTTATTAACATTGAGCTCGTGGCATAGGAAGGTTGGGTCTATCCCCGGCATATCCTCATGACTCCATGCAAATGTTTGCTTTCTGTGCCTTAAAAATGACACTAACTCCAACTTTGTTGACGGGTCCAGTGAGGTGCCAATTTGAGTTGTTTGTTCTGGACGTTTGTCGTCCAGAATGATGCTCTCCATAGCCTCCATGACCTAACCCTTCACAAGTTCAGATTCATCTCTAGGGTATAAGGTCTCAATCTCTGCCTCTTTGGACTCCTCCACTTGGTATGTGGTGGTCTTCTTCTTGCCTTCCTCCAACTCCTCTTGTTCGACAGATAAATAATAGCATTCCTGAGCTACTTTTTGGTCGCCCTTCACAACTCTAACTCTGAAATTGGTCAGAAACTTCAAGCATTGATGTACCGTGGATGGCACTGCTTCAACTTTTTCAGGCCTACCCTCCCCATGATTATATTATAGGTTGATTGGATGTTTTTTTCCAGTATGAAAAAGCGTACTTTTTCTATTTTACAAGCAGGCCAGGTGCCAATAAGCATATCCAACTTGATTGTCCCAAGTGGAAAGACTTTCTCTCTAGTGAAATCGAGGAGGGGCATGTAATATGGCTCCAACTGGGCTAGCTTCAGATTTAAACTGTCAAAGCACGGGTAGAACATGATATCTGCAGAACTGCCATTATCTATTAACACCCTTGAGATCACCACATCCTTTATCCTCATCTTGATAACCCATGGGTCATCATGAGGATATAAGACACCTTCCAGATCATTTTTGGAAAAATTGATGATCAATTTATCCTTTTTCACCTTCCTCGAGTGATCACCTTCATCCAGGTTTATGCGTTGTATATAAGAACAAGCTTGGGCCTCATTGAGGTAAGCTTTCCTTTCAGCAGTATGATTGCCACCTCATACATCTCCACCTGTAATCACATTACATTCAAATGATCCAAAGTGGATTGAAAATACCTCGCATTCGGTTTACCTTGGATTTTTAGGGAGGTCAGGGTCATCTTCTGGATCATCTTCATGGTCCCTCTTCTTGTCATCTTTTGTTCGGCGAGGAGATTTGGACCTTTGCCTTCCTCTTTCATTAGACTTTCCATCATTATGACGATCAACGAGCCTACTCAATTTTCCTCATCGAATAAGTGCTTCAATCTCATTCTGGAGATCTATGCAACGCTTGGTCATATGGTTGTGATCTCTATGGAACTCGCAATAGTTGGACTTATCCCTCTTGTCAGGGGTGTCCTCATTTTCTCCGACCAAGTTAGATCCTCCTTGTTCTTGATTTCCTCAAAAATATGGTTTATATCCACCTTTAAGGGAGTATAATTCCCATATTTCCTTAACTGCTCCACCGTTTCCTTGCCTTTCGACTGCTTGCTGCCCCCATTGTGCTTTTGATCCTTCCTCTCAGTTTTACCTTCAGCTTTAGTCTCTTCTTTGGTCTCACCGTTGTTCTTTGCAGCCATAGCTTCTTCTACATTCATAATTTTGGGGGGATCTTTAGCTAAAGTATAATGTAGCTTGTTTGATAAAAGACCACTCATTAGAGCAGTAATCGCAGTCTTCTCTTCATAATCAATGAATTTAAGTTTCTCGTTATTAAAACGAGTGACGTAGTCCCTGGTGCTCTCTTCTGCTTTCTGCCTTACACTCAGTAGGTGTGCCACTCTCTTAATTGGCTTCGCCCCGAAATAGAAATTCCCTATGAAGAGCTCTACCAGCTGATGGAATGTAACAATTTTCCCTCGAGGAAGGTTATTTTACCATATTTGGGCTGACCCAGTGATAGTTCCTGAGAATGCTCTGCACCTCATCTTATCAGGAACTACATAGATATTAGCAACAACTTGGTACTGCTCTATGTGAAGGACGGGATCAGTTTTTCCATCGTACTTAGGTGTTACTACAGGAGCTTTAAATTTTGAGGGTGTGGGAAAATCCATAATCGCCTGTACGAAGGGTGATCCCTTGACGAAAGTTCTTTGGAGAGGTTTCTTGGCCTTAGCCATTTCCCCTAACCTGTCTTCCAACCTCTGAATGGAGCCCTTCCATGCATTGTTTCTAGCCTCAGACCTATTTACCCGAGCAACAGAGCGCGCTGAATTCTCTTTTTGGGATCCTTCATTATGAGTTGCTGGTCATGATTGGGCATAAACTTCCCTTAGATCATTTGGTTATTGAGAATTTCTCGATGCAATCCTAGGAGGTTTTCTATTCCTCCTAGGGCCCAAATGATCAAAGGGAGAGGCTCTACTCAACCTCTCCAGAGCGCTTATTCGTTCTGGGGATAAAGTAACACTTCATTGAGAATCTATAGCTCTTATAGAAGAGGTCCGGCCCGGATGATATGAGGGATCATTGGTCCTCTCAGTATGATGAGAGTCAGTGTGTATGGATTAAGAAACATCTGGGAATAGCGTACGTCGGGTTCTTAAAGACGGAAAATGGGTGGGTCTCTGAACGCTTCGTTGACCTGACTGGGCGGGCGTGCCATTATAAATAGTTTGAATGAGTTGATGCATGGTCTCTTGCATATCTATTTGCCCTTGGGATAAATTGGCCACTATGTCGGTGAGATCTTGAATAGTTAGGGGAGCAGATGGATTGGGGGGAACTCGGTCATTGTTCCTGTTACTGGATTCTGAAATCTCAGCCATTTGTAATGAATGTTTTAGGGAAAATGCTACGTATAGTCGTTCCTACAGACGATGTCAATCTGTTGAAGTGAAAACGCTACGTATAGTCATTCCCACAAACGGCGCTAATCTGTTGATGTAAAAAAATATATTTGATCTAATTAAGTAATCACAGATAAATATGAAGTAAGTAATAAGACAAAGGATTTTTAAAGTGCTTCAGCCTTATGAACATGGCCTATGTCCACTGTTTTGTATTGCCGGATGTTTGCCTTAATCTCGATCATAATTGCCAATGATCGATTACCCTGTTATGGAGGGTTTTACAATGTATTTATAGACTTGGGGCTATCAGCATGAATAGATGATATGTCGTTATTTAATATACATATACATCTGTACAATAAGAATGTTCATTAATCCGATGTTCATTGAATGTGTAATTGTCGCTTGATCTTCCTGGCCAGATGCTCTGCACGTTGAGTGGCTCGGCATGCTAAGTAGCTCGAGGTGATGAGTAGATCGGTGTTGCAAGTTGTTCGGTGAGTATAGGCATTTTCCACGTAAGATGACACATGTCTTCATATAATTGGTCCATGTCAGCTGACTAATTTTCGTATCAATAGTTACCAACAAAAGTTGGATCATATTTATTTGCTCATTCTTTTTTTGTTCAGGGCATGTGTGTGTGTTTTTTTTGGCTCAGGTAGTTTTGGGTTCTTTATGGGTTGATTCATGGGGTTTTTTTCTCTTATTGTAATTTGAGGTGTAGGTAGATGATGTTGTTAGTGTACATTTGAAGTGGGGACGGGTGCCTGTGTGGAGGGGTTGATTTTATTTTGCAAGTGAGCATTTTATTTATTTGATGTTAATCTCTAGTAGTGAACTAAATGGATGATTTTGTTTATATTCCTATTTTAATTTGGAACAGTTATAATTTTCATTCAAATATAGAGTTTTAAAAAGGGGTTTGATCAGAACAATATTTATTTTTTATCTATTTTTTAATTGTCATTATTGATCACAACAATATTTGTTTGTTAAAAAGTTTGTGTCATTATTTATATTTATGGGTCTTAATAAGATGTGCCCTAAGGGCACACACTAAGAATTCAAAAATAGTAGGAAAAAAGTTTTGACATATATTAATTAGTACACATATATTCATGTAGAGTTCTCATACTTACTATTTTGAATCTCAAAACATGTGCCCTAAGAATAGATTTTACCAATTTTCTATATTTATTTATAAATAGTATTTTTTTTCTAATTTGTATTCACGAAGTAGATGTTTGTAAGGGTGGAAATTCGGGTTAGTCGTGTCATTTTCGGGTCACGTTGATTTTAATTTGAGTATAAGTGTTAGGTACTCTTAAATCTATACAAGCTAATCGTGTCATGTTCGGGTCATTTCGGCTTATTACCATAAACGGGTTATCGTGTAAAAAATTACTAGCCCTAAATGTTTACTAGGATCATTTTTTATTTTTACAATTGTATATTTTGTGTTTATTGAATTTTATTTTCGCTAAAGGCTTATTCCAACCCCAAAAAAATTTTACGCATCAACTTAAATGTCATAAAACTTAATATCTGTTAAATGTTTTGGGAATTTCCGTAATCAAAATTCCCTACCTACTAAATAAGACACTTAATAAATTTATGGTAGATTATAAGTCTGCTTTGGATAAGAGCATGACTTTTGAGAAAGTGTAGCTTTTGCGAAAGTGTCGCTTTTGATAAAGCGTGTACTATCATGACATGGGAATAGGGTTATGCATGTTCTTGGTATAATATGTATCATAAATGAAATTTTTTGAAAAAACATTATATCCCATTCAAAACCTTATTCAAATATTACCAAAATAATTTTTTTAATGAAACGTGAAGTCATGACATTTTAATCAAATTTACATGAATTGAATTATTTGATCATTAATTGTAGTAATTGATTTAAAAAATTGCAATTTCCCACATTAAACATTAAGTTTAGCCTAAAAATAATTAATGTACTTTGTTATGGTAATTTTAATTGAACAACATTTGATTTAATTTTACTTTAGTATATTGAAATGTTATAAAAGGTGATATTGAAAGCATTGAATTTTTTTCGCTCTCACCCGAATATCTTAACACCATAATATCATATGTTTAACATATTTTATAGTCATTTTATAAATGGTGCTTTGGATTGTTATACCAATGCATTTGTTGTTGTTTCAGTTTTAGAAAATTATGCACTAAAAAATAAATTTCCAAGATGTCTAAAACACCATTTATGTACTTATCAAAATTTAGCCTTTTGTATTTTAGTTCCTTATATTCCAATTTTGGAAAAAAAATGTATGATTGGTTTATATAATTATGCATGCTATTCTTTGGAACTAAATTGTAAGTTATATGGGTAAATGACAAAGTCATTGTTAACATGAAGAAATTTTTTTTATAATATTCCATATTTGATACATTCCATATTTCGTGGAAGTGGACTAGTTCCTATTCCAATTCAATATATATTCTAGGCACCTCTTCTATAATTTGACACACATAATAATATTAACACAACATTGTGTCTTATCTTGCCAGACTTAATCATTATTACAAAATAGCCAGATTGCGTCATGTGATGGTTGATTCAACTCTGCGTATAAGTTGTTAGACTATTTATTATTTATTAAAGAGGGTGGATAGTCTTATAAATAAAGGATTTTATGGTTAATTTTTTTTAAAACTACACTTTGTTTTGTCGGGGAACGAAATTTTTACTGTTATGTAGTTACATACTTACGAAATTTTTGCCATTTTGCAATTACGTACTTTGGAAAATTTTCTTCGTGCCTTCAGGCACGGGTAATACGCTAGTGTATATATATATATATATATATATATATATATATATATATATATATATATATATATATGAGGAAACGCATAAACATTCATAAAAGAGGACTCGAATCTCAGGATTAACCCAAGACGCCTACATAGCCAATGGGGCTTCGAAGTCCACGTAGTTCGAAGATAACATAGGGTGGAGTTTAATCCATAAATCCAAACGGGGGATTTCTCTTATATGTGTATGTAAAGAGAAATGTGCATTAACTGCAAGAATGTGAATTGAGAATCCCTCTTTTGAAATTTATAAATAAACCCTCTTTTTCTTTTTTTTGAGTTTTTTTTTATTAATATAGAGTAGAAAATACTACTAATAAAGGTTTGATATTAATATATGTGATGTAATGAAACAAAAAATGCTAAAGTAGAAATGAAGCAAATAATATTAAATTGAAAGGATGGACAATTGGACCTCCCTATGAATGCTTGATGTTGATCTTGGATGTAGATCTGCTGATCTTACAATAGCATGAAAGTGGTATGGAGAGGTGGGGGAATTTACCAAGTCAGGTGACAAAGTGATGGAATGGAATATGGGAAAATGGGTTTTTTAGGAAAGGGAACAACTCTGAATTCGAGAGAATGTTTTCTAAATTACTGAGAGGGGTGTTCAGGGGTACTTTTTAAAGTCAGATCATGATCTCTATTTATAGGGCCATGGGTGGTGCCAATCGGCAGGGGTCTGGACTTGCCTATCGGCATAGCACCTCAGATACACTGCAGATAGGTAGGGTCCCTGGGGACATTTGGCAGTCCGGAATAGGTTTTTTAGGAAAACGGTCGTAAAATGAAAATCGTAAGTCATAATCGACCATTGGAAAGGGTATTCAGAACCCTATAAGAATCCATTAAGCTCTGGGTCCGAGACTTGACCAAGGTCAAATGAGGCCGAAAAGTCCCTAGTGGTCATTAGATAGGGAGTTTTTGGAGGAAAGAGGATCATTCATTCGATCCATAAGGTTGATTCACACTTGGGATGGACTGTTGGAAAGGTTATTCAGTACCCTTTAATATTTCATTCAGCTTTGCTTAGTTCAAAGAGTTGACCAAGGTCAAACGGGGTTCGAAAGCGCCCGATGACCCTTTGAAGTTAAACGTATCATTCGTCTGAACCGTAAGGGTGATTCACGCACAGGATGGACTTTTGGAAAGGGGATTTAGATCCCTTCGAAGATTCATTAAGATTCTCTGGAGATAGAGAGTTGACCGGAGAAAATGTGGCCTGGGAGTGCTCGGTGGCCTCCAAATCAATTTTTAGAGTAAAATGGGTTGTTCGTCCGAATTATAAGGCTGATTTGTGCACGGGGAACACCGTTTTAAGGGGTATTTAGATCCCTTAGAAGATTTATTGAGCTTCCACTCAAGCGAGTGATCCAAACAGAGTGAAACGAGGCCCGGGAGTGCCCGGTGGCCTCTAGAACGATACTCGTAGTATGACTCAGGGTTTACAGTTGATGGATAAGTGCATTTTTTGCGTACAAGAAGGCATGTTCCTCGGGTATATTATGAATCAGCGAGGCATTGAGGCAAATCCAGAAAATATTAAAGCTCTGTTGGAATTACGATCTCTACCTACGAAGAAGGAGGTACAGAGCCTCACGGGGCATGTCGCATCTCTTAACAGGTTTGTTTCACGGGTAACGGATAGATGTCTCCCATTCTTCAAGACTCTCATAAAATTTTTTGAATGGAATGATGAATGTGAAAACGCATTCCAAGAGTTGAAACGATATTTGGGGACACCTCAGTTGTTGTCTAGGACGGTGATGGGAGAAAGATTATACTTATATCTAGTTGTCTCTGAGAGCGCAGTCAGTTCAGCGTTAATAAGAGTTGAAGATGGAGTATAAAAACTTGTGTATTATACGAGCAAAGCTTTCTGAGGAGCAGAGCTAAGATATACCAGATTGGAGAAGCTAGCCTTAGCATTGATAGAGGCAAGTAGGAGGATGAAACCTTATTTCCATGCTCATACCATAGTGGTGTACACTGATATGCCACTTAGACAGGCTTTGCATAAGCCAAAAAAATTTGGAAGACTCATGTATTGGGCGGTCGAGTTGGGAGTGTATGATATTGTTTATGAGCCAAGGTCCTCACTCAAAGGGAAGGCAGTAGCAGATTTCATTGTGGACTTCACTTACTCGGATACCGCCAACCAACAAGGTTCTAATACAGAAAAACCTATGGATGTTAGGGAATCAGCAGAGACTATCCCCGAGCAGCAGGAATCATCAAACAACAGCCCAGTGTTAGGAGATAATAAAAGGAAGTATCAAATATTCTATCAGGGAACTTTGTCAGACCAAGAGTTTGATAATGGTATCCCCATATGGAATTTGTATGTTGACAGCTCTTCATGTGCCACAGGCAGCGGGGTCGGTATAATTCTTTAGAGCCCAGATGGATTGGATATAGAATATGCGTTGTGTTTCCAGTTAAAAGCTTCCAACCATAAAGATGAATATGAAGCTATGATTGTGGGCCTTAGTTTAGCCAAAACACTGAATGCCAAGCAAGTTATTGTGTTTAGTGATTCACAGTTAATTGTAAATTAGATTCTTGGGTTGTACGCAGCGAAGGGAGACTTGATGTCAAGGTATCACTCCAAAGCTATGGAGATTGTGTCCACTCTTACTGCGGTCCAATTGATCAGAATACCGAGATTAAAAAATGCGAGAGCTGATGCACTAGCTCGATTAGCCTCAGATACTCTCACCGAGCTATGAAGAATGATTCCTATTGAGATTTTTGCAGATCGGAGCATAGATGAATATTTAATGGTAAGATTCATCACCCTAGATATGGGACCATCCTGGTTGGATCTCGTAAGAGCATATATTGAAGAAGGAGTTGTACTAACTGACCAACTTGCAGCCAAGAGGCTGAAGTTTAAAGTTGCTCGGTATGTTCTGAACAATGGTGTCTTGTATAGAAGGGGTATCATAGCAGGTCTACAGAGAAGAGTGCATCCTTCAGAAGTTAAAGATTTAATAGAAGAAATTCATGAAGGCTCTTGTGGAGATCATGTAGCAGGTCGAACTCTCCTGCAGAGGATAACGACGCAGGGATACTATTGGCCAATGATGAGAGCTGATTGTACAGCTTATGCGAAGAAATGTGACAAGTGCCAATGTTTCTCTTCCATTCAAAGAACTCCCCATGTATTGTTAACACCCATCGCTTACCCTTGGCCATGTTCCATGTGGGGTATAGACTTGGTCGGGCCTCTGCCAACCACCAAAGGGAGATTCAAATATTTAGTAGTCGCTATTGATTATTTCACCAAGTGGGTAGAGGCTGAGTCTCTCATTGACATGTCGTATGAAAGGTTTTACCAGTTTATTTAGAAGAATATTATATGCAGATATGGTCTGCCACATGCTTTCATTACTGACCACTGTACCCAATTTGATAATGAGGAGTTTGCTGCATATTGTCATCAATCCAATGTCTAAAAAATCCATTATGCACCAGGCCATCACCAAAGTAATGGACAAACTGAAGTGATAAAAAGAACTCTACTGAGAAGATTGAAGAAATGGCTGGATGATGCAAAAGGAAATTAGATTAACGAGCTACATTCTGTGTTATGGGCCTATCGCACAACACCCCGAACAACAACTGGGGAATCTCTTTACATGATAGCCTTTGGAAGCGAAGCAGTCATACCATCTGAACTGGGCCTACCCACACACAGGGTGCTTAATTTTAATTCTCCTGTAAGTGATTTGATGAGACGTTTAGATTTGGATATGCTCAAAGAAGTAAGAGAAGATGCGGTCATCAGGAACGCAGCTTACCAACAACGTACTACCATGTTCTACAACAAAAGAATCAATAAATGTGATCTTAAAGAGGGAGATTATGTGCTCAAGAAAGTGATTCAGAAGCACAATAAGCTAGAGGCCAACTGGCATGGACCCTACCGGGTAACTACGGTTGTTCGACGTGGGACCTACGAAATAGAAACCTTAGAAGGAGAAAAAATCAAAAATGCATGGAATGCGGAGAACCTGCGCAAATATTATCAGTAATACAGATTCACATGTACCCCATTTTTTTCAATATGAATAAAGATGATATTTTCTCCCTATTCTTTTTGTTTATTATTTTTTGGAGTACTCGTGATACACACTAAACCACCAACTACGGTTGGTCGGTATATCAGCAGCCACCAACTACGGTTGGTCGGCATATCAGCAACCACCAACTACGGTTGGTCGGTATATCCGCAACCACCAACTATGATTGGTCATCACATCAACAACCACCAACCACGGTTGGTCGGCATCAATAAATTTAACCAACAATGTTGGCATAACAATCATACAAGGCAAGGCCTGTTTGATTATGGGTGACCTCAAGGGGCATCCCAAACTAGGCAAGAATATGGGTGACCTCACGGGGCATCCACTGTCGAGGCACCAAGGTAATCCTGAAAAGATTACTACAACTAAGCAGGATCATGGGATGAAAATCATTCCACTACTTAGGAACTTATGGGTGACAAGTCACTCAAACTAGGCACCAAGTGGGGCAAGCTCCATTGTCTTGGCAATTAAAATAAAATAGGACAAATTGTCCCTCTATAGATATATATATGCATTTATCAATAGAAAATATGTTATAAGAAAAACATCTTAAAAACTATTTCCAAGGAAATAAAAGTACACAAAGATGAAATTTTTCTTCATTAAATACAGGAAAGTAAATTACAAAAGATGAAATTTTCTTCATTCAATACAAATTTCCTATTCTATTGGCCTTTTCCCTCAGATTTTGGTACAGGTTCCATTCCAGCTGGAGGGTCATCTAAAGCATAAGGAGAGTTGATGAAATTCATATGTCCTAGCATCCTAGTATTGCTCAAACTTGGCCACTTAAGCAAATGTGGAGGCCGGGATATCTCATAATCTTCATGAAGATTATAATCACCAAGGTATTTGGAGATCAAATATTAAGGTATGGCACGAGCTGGAATCCACCTGACATCCAACTTAAAAGGAGGATTGGGAAGATTAAGTACTCCAGGCTCATACCAATCCCATAAGGAATTTCCTTCTTCAAGCTTTATTACAGTCAAGGCATTCAACCACCCCTGTATGTACCCCTCATTATTTGACTGCTTCAACCGGGCATCAAGGTGGCATAAGGCTTCATTATATCCCTCAATCCAGAATTATCGTGGCTATTTGTGGAATTGATATGTCAATCTCTTAACATTTTGATGGAGCTTCTTCACAAAATTCTCTTTAATCTCCAAGGCAAAACTTTGCATGGAAAGTTGCTCGGTGAGACTTTGAATTATTCTGGACATCTCAGCCAAGGCTCGATTTTTTGTTGTCAATTGAATGGCTTGATTTTATAAAGATAGTTGGTTCCTCGTCTCTTCAATATTAATCCGACCAGCTCTTGCTCGGCCACGGATAGAAGGCCTTGCTCTGTCACGAGTGGACGATATAGGCTCGGCTCTTTTCAAAGCCTACAATTCTTCTCTCAATGCAGCATTTTCAGTTTACAAAAATGAAAAGACCTCATCATTGATTGGGATCATAGCTCCAGACGAAGAGGAAGACTTTAGTTATTTCAATTCTTCTCTCAAAGTAATATTTTCCTCTTCAATTAGCTTGGCAATGTACTTGTGTTCTTCGACTTCAAGCTTCAACACACTTTTTCTCCTCTTATGAGCTGAGAGGAATTTGTCGTAGCCCCGATCAATACTCAACTATTGGTATTATTTGTCATAAACTTCATGCAAAAGAGCAGTGGTTTCTTTGTACTGAATTTGGAGTTCTTCGATTACTACTTGACGATCCTCCATCATTTCATAGTACGCCACGTTGTTTGCCACATCTCGATCAAGCAGACATTTTAAGTATTGATAAGCCTCAATTTCTCATTCTGAGGCATCAAATCTGATAATATCAACTATTTCTGCTTCAGTAAAGTCTGCATGAGCAGCTTTGAAGTAATCATTATATTTCTTCATCAACTCTGTATCATGAGCTGACAAGAGTTCCATCCTAGAAATAAACTAGCAAGGAAAAATGAAGACAAATCAACAATAGTATAATTATGATGAGCAGGTAAAAGAGAAAATTCAGAACAAATAACAAAGTCCTTTTTATTAATCAACGGGAGAAGTAGGTACAACCAAAATTTCTACAAAAAGGGAAAAGCAGAAGAACAACATAATTAAAGATCCAAACAACTCTATACCTTCTCCTTATTTCCTACAACATCATCAGCCGGTTTGGATGAAGGAGTTGGTTGCTTAGAGGGCAATTGGCATTGCTCGGTAGAAGTTATTGCCTGCTGAACTTGCTTAAAGGGTTGAGGAATGGTAACAACAGGTACGTGTTCTACTACCACCATAGAAGACTCATTAGATGTATCTCCATCCTCTTCTTCTTCATCAATAGCAGGAGGAGGGTCATGAGCGTGTTTCTAAAATATTTAAGAATCGTCTACAATACTCAACTCTTTCAATGTTGCGACCCATCCATCTCTGAAGTACTTCAAACTTTCATACTCCATCTGGAAATTAATAGCAGTTAAGGCTTTGTTCCATCCTTTATCCCAACTAGAGCTAAATGACTTCTTCACGAAAGCTTTTCTCTTCACTTTCTTAGAAGAAGCATATCCCTCAGCAAGCTCCACCTTCTCCTCCAGATCTTTCTTACACCGTTCAGCCTCTTCAAGATTTCCATCAGCTTCTTCCTTGCTAGAAATAGCGACCTTCAATTTCTCCTCCAACTCCTTAGAGGCATTTACTGCTTGGTCTCGAGCTGTATTAGCTTGTCGATGAACTGTCTTTGCAGATAGAAGTTTCTTTTCCTAAGCATCTTTATCATCCTCGTACCTCCATCGGGAATCCTTCAAATATTGTGATAACCCAACAAAATCTTATCCCTCCCTACTGGAGGTATTTGAAGCCTTTATAGTCTCATCTTTCTTTAAGATATTATTAAAACATGTCATAAACTGCAAAAGAAAAGAAGCTCGAATCAGAATATGAACACGATACATGGAGATGAAATAGTAAGGATAATGATACTTACTGACGTAATATATTGGCCGATTAAGTCAGTGGCCTGCTCTCGAGAAAGGGAACCCTCTGCGGCTCAATATTTGGGAATGGTCCAAGACTTGATCAAACCTTTGGCTGATCTCGGAGCAATGAGAGCTGGAGTGTTAGCTCTCAAAGATGTATCCTCAACATCAGAAGGTTGAGCAATAATTTTTATAGGTCTTTCTGCAAGACCTCTCCTCAATCTACTTAAAGGAGCACCTTCAATCAAAGTTGCTTCCTCTTCTTGTGTAATAGCATCACCTTAAATCAAAAGTGCTACGTCTTTTGGGACAATAGGTGGCTTCTTGCCGACCTCCCTAACAGTTAGAATTGTTCCCTTAGATGGAGCCATATCCATTTTCCTCTTCCCTTCAGCTGTGACATCCCATTTGCTCTTCTTTGCCCCATCAGTGCCAGGAGCATCTTTGGTAAAGAATTCAGGCATTCTCCTCTTCCTCGTTATCAAATAAGTAATAGAGGTACCCAAATCAGAGGAAGATTCTTCTACGCTGGCTTGAGATGATGGAATTTGATCAAGATCAATTATCACAGGAGGGGCAAGAGGACGAGCAATAAAAGAGGAATTAGTGTTTCAGTATCTCAGCAAATAAGAAGCAGCTCTAATGTGCTCCCCAGTAACTGATTGATTCAAACCATATATGAGGTTCAAATCTTTTATAGCATCACCTTCAATCAAAGTTATCAATTGCAAACAGTAAGATAAATATCAGTGACGTATTTCATCAAATATAAATAGAGATAAATCTAAAAATTAAAAACAACCTATCCCATTGCCATAAAACGTGGACATCTGGGACTGATATGCCCCAAGTGTAACCTCAGCCTAGAGACACCAACCTCGGCTGGTATTATGGTCGACGTTGGGAATGTCTTGGACACGCAATATCACCCCTCGGCCATATCAAGGTCGGCCCAGGCCGACACTACCATGAGCCTCTCCAAGGGACGTCACAAGGATCGGCACCATTCTTGTATACCTTGGAATGGAAACCTCAGCCAGACGTAGGCCGAGCTCGCAGGAAGCCACCAGCAACCTCATTAAGCCACCAGTTTAACCTCGTCTCAGGCCGACCTTTTCCATTGTCTCGGCTAGGATTAGGCCAAGACCTCCATTGAATACTCGGACTGAATAGGTATCAAGACTCACCAACCTCGGCCTCCCCAAGGCCGAGGTCATACACCAAACGCGATAGCCGAGCACCTGCTGACATTTAGATAAGGACACGTGGACACAAATCAGTTATAACAAGATTATTCCCCACACGTGGGGAGAGTATTGCATCATCATTCTCTACATGTGACAGTGACAGATGGCACTCCCATATTGGTGAGGTTATACACACACATGCTCATTGCATGCATGGAGGGTACATTACACCCCCTAGGGACTATATATAGAGGTCATCCTCTACCTTGCAAAGGGATCCCCCAGATATTCAACCCTAGCTGAAACCCTGTCTAGATACACAGTAGAGAGAGAAAGCTTGAGAGATTGTATCCATGGTCGTTAGTGCCTTATTGCAGTGAGATTATTCACACACACAGTGGACGTAGGCCAATCTAGGCTGAACCACTTATATCCTGGTGCTCTCTCCTCTTCCCCTCATCTCATTCTCTTACCTTTTACATAACTATGCTGCCATTGTTGTTCTTAGATTGAGCTTGAAAACACCTTATCTGGTGGTGTTGATTCCGGCATCATCAGGGACCTTGGTAAACATCATTTTCTTTTAATGGGGGGTGTTGCCAATTTTTCATCACCACTCCATGATCAAAATAGTCCCTATTAGCATCGGGAAGATTGACCACTAAAATTCTATTGGAAAACCTAGTTTTTAAATAAAATGTGGTATCACTGGTAACCCATTTATAACAAAACATAATCTCAGGGATCCCTAAATGAGTCCCATGATTATGGTTTAACCTATGTACGCCATTAACTACCCTCCATGTATTTGGAGCTACTCTTGCAAGAACAATATCAAAATATGTCAAAACTCCAAACACAAGGGATTAGACGGAAAAGAAAAGCCACATTCCGTTATAAAAAGGGAGGGAAACCAGTGTCTCTCAGGCAGAGAAAATAAATCAGGAGGGCAAGGAGGTTCTTCTAGAATAACCCAAGAGGGAATCGCAAAATAATATTGAAACTTATCCAATGATTCAATAAGATAAACCATGGTGGCTAAAATAAAGAAAGAATAAAGAAGAAGTTCTTACAGAGGGATCGAGAAATTTGCTAAGGCGGCTGACAGAAAGAACGACAGTACAAGGATAGAATGAGAAGACAAAGAGTTTAGAAACCTGGAGGTAAAAAGTATATGACGATCTACTGCTATCGCTTTTAAATGCCTTGCATCGGGAAGTAGGAAAAGAAATGATTACTAGAAAATATGATTGTGTTTCCAGCGGTTAAATGATGAAAAAGACGCAAATACCCAAGCGTCTGTCGCAGATTCAAAATATTTACAAGTTTGCCATTTCTCGCTCAAATGACAAGACTAAAGGGAAAATTCCTAAGTGTTGGAGATTTGTAATTAATCAAGACGAAAAAGGTGCTCGAGAAACTTTTGGGTAAAATGTTCCACACTCTCATATTAAAACTCAACTGTAAAACATTGGGGGCTTCTGTTGATACAAAAATTAGTCGGCTGACGTGGACCAATTATATGAAGACATGTGTCATCTTACGTGGAAAATGCCTATACTCACCGAACAACTCGCAGCACCGAGCTACTCATCACCCCGAGCTACTTAGCGTGTCGAGATACTCAACGTACAGAGCATTTGGCCAGGAAGATCAAGCGACAATTACACATTCAATGAACATCGAATTAATGAAAATTCTTATTGTACAGATGTATATGTCTATTAAATAACGGCATATCGTCTATTCATACTGATAGCCCCAAGGTTATAAATACATTGTAACACCCTCCAATTGTGATCGATATTAAAGCAAGCATTCGGCAATACAAAATATTGGACGTAGGCCATTTTCATGAGGCTGAACCACTTTAAAAATCCTTTGTCTTATTACTTACTTCATATTTATCTGTGATTAATTAATTAGATCAAATATAGTTTTTTACATCAATAGTAACAGTATTTCGTGAGAAAATGGGACAAAAAACATTCTTCCATCACTCATCCAAAAAACCCCAAACCATTTTTTCTTCAATCACCGAACAATTTTTTCTTCAATCAAAATATATAAAAATGTTTACAAATGTTTCGCCTTGCAATCGAGAGAGTGAACTAAAAATACTTAAGAGGCGGTGGTTTTGAGAGAGAAAGAGTGTTGGGTTCAGTTTAATACTTGAGAATTGTAGCGCAAGAATAAAAACCCATAATGTATAGGTATGTCCGTGTAGAGGGAGACGGTGTAAAAATGTGTAAAGAAGTGTTTGAATAAACATCCCAAAGCGCTGTAAACAAAAGACGTCTAAAGAAGAAGTTTAAAAAAAAAACTATAAATAAAATGGACTTTAAGAATAACATTCACCTCACCTTGATCCAAAGCTCCACCTTGGTAAGATTAGTTTGGTAACATGGCTTTCAACAAAACGAAAAATCAACTACAACCAATGAAGATGAGCATTAATCCCGACCAATAGCTATCAACAAACATTGTAAAGCAAAAGTAATTGAATGAAGGTTTTTGTTCCGTTCAAACAAACGGTGGGCGGTGCTCTGTAAATTCAGAACTAAGATCCATATCTACATATTTAGCCCTATAAATTCTCAACTAAGATAAAAACCACGAAAAAAATGTTAATGATGAAACCCATAAAAACGTTAATCAAGACCACAAAAAATAGATCCGTGTCTGCTTCTTTAACCCTGCAAATTCTCAACCATAATCAAAGAAAAAAAACGTTAATCAAAACCATAAAAACCCTCACCATAATACTCATTTTATGGATAAAACCCAATATAGAGAGAATATGAAGGGGTGGTGTGAATGCAAGTGGGGGAGGTGGCGGTGGCTACCTCAGTGGTGGTGTTGCCCGTTTTTCGAGCAAAGAAGAGAGAGAAGGAAGTAGGGGATGCGCTGTGGGAGTGCAGGACTGAAGGAGAGGGATTTTACGTGGAGTATGAATATGTGGTACAAGTAGGAGGATATTTTATCTATACTCAGTTTTTGTTTGAACAGAAATGAAAGACCGTGAGGTATAGAGAGAAGTCACAGTAGAGAAACCGTGAGAGGGAGTGAGGTGAGAGAAGAGAAAAGAGAGGAGAGGGATGTTTTTTTCGGAGGAAATCAAAAGTTAAGAAAGGGGGATATGAAATATGTGGGGGGAAATTAAAATTTTCAAATTTTGAATGAAAATTGAATATTTAATCTAAGCCCTTCATTTTTAGTGGGAGATGTGGCACAATCTAGACCGTTATTGTGCTAAGATAATTCAAAAACCAAGCTAATTTATTATTATATATATATATATATATATATATATATATAGAGAGAGAGAGAGAGAGAGGTTTAAAAGTGAACCACACGAATGAACTTTTCAATGAACCTATTAGGACATTAACAAATAATCCAATCAATTTTAATTCCTTGTTGTAATTGGTCCACGCCAGCGGCGACAGACACGCGTGTGACATGTGTAAGGGAGTGGGGTAAGGAGGTCTCGTGTCACATGCGTGTCCGTTGCTGCTGGGGCAGACCAATTACAAAAAGGAATTAAAATTGATTAGATTATTTATTGATATCTTGATAAGTTCATTAAAAAGTTCATTCTTTTGGTTCACTTTTGAACCTCTCTCTCTCTCTCTCTCTCTCTCTCTCTCTCTCTCTCTCTCTATATATATATATATATATATATATATATATATATATATATATATATATATATATATATATATGCATGTATATATGAGTTCATATTCTTATATGCTTTCGTTTTGTCTGGTAAACACATTCACTCTTCCAAAGCGACTTGTGATTCGGTAAACACTTATATTATATTTTAAATTATTATTTTCGGGAACACTCCTAAGGATGAATGCACTCCATCCTATTCCACGACGTGAGTTGAATGATTCCATTCTTCACTTATATTATGCGAGCACAGACTTCACGGATTCTAACAGGAGAAGATTAACACATGATCATGAGCGATTGAAAGGGAAGGATGGGTGCCTAACACCTTTCCATTCCATAACTTAGTTGCCCGACCTTTGAACTACTTGGTTACACAAGCATCATTTCTCTCGAGGTGGCGATATTTTTTTGCCTATTTTGTGCAAAATAGGTTAGCGACTCTATCTCTACACATTATCCCCCATATTGACGACGTTCGATCCCCTAGAAAAGGGCGTAACCCTGAACGCGCGCCTGAGGTGATCCGAAAAAAGGGAGGCACTAGAATGGCCACACTAAGACTTCGTTGGGGATTTCATTTTAAGAGGATTAGACTCTAATTCTACATGGGTGTTATTCTTTTCTACATGTGTTCATATGCTCCTATCTGTATGTTTCCTTTACTCCTCTATTTACTTTTTGTCTAGATTTACCTCATGCTTACATCTTTTATGCTACCTTCTGGTGTATATATCACTTTTCACTCACTTAAACACTTCACACAGTTTTATATACTCTCCCTATTCACTTCACCCACTTACAATTTTATATAGTTTCACTTCTACTCACATGCTTCACACACCACTTAGATTATCCATGCTTAGGATTCACTATCACACACCCACACTTCTCACACTTGTATATATATCCATGCTCACTTACACATCTTGCACACCACTTTTAGTTGATCCATGTATAGGCTCACTACCACACACACTCACTTGTAATATTCACATGTCGCTCACTCACATGTATATATCCCCATCACCACGCATAGTATAGCCTCCATGCTTCATGCTAAATTTAATTGTCATAATACTTGTATATTTTACCTTATTAGTGTATTATTCCCTTTACTCATCATGCAAATAAAAAACGAAATCTCTTTCTCCCTCTCCATAATATAGTAATTAAGACTCATGCATTTTTGCACACTACTTCACCAGAGCATGGCAATATTGACCTAAATTTTGTCCCATACTGGGGGTCACTTTGTGTGGGTACTAGTCCTGCGAGGCGCAGTTAACCTAAGTGATATGACTTTCACTTTCCATTGGCCTCGTACCTTCTACATATATCGAACAGTTTCCCCCACATAGTACCGCTTGACCAAACTCACGACGGGAGGCATATAATAAGGAATTTGTTCATGTTCGTCGAGTATCTCAAATTCATTCTCATATGTACCACCCCCACGAGGTATATCATGAAGAAACTCACGTACACTCAAGTATATCAAATGGCTTGTCCACACGTACCGATGAATAATTGCCTTTATAAGCAAGAGCTATATCGTGTAAGTCATGCCAAAGGGGTAACCCTTCCACTAGCCCAACAAGTGCATAAATCTCATACATGCATTAACCATAAGGCACTCATATTTTGTTTGTCGGTTTCCATGCGAAACTCTATCAAAATTTTGAGTTGGCACACCGCCTGAATTTTCATCCTATTTCACCTTTTTTTCAAAATAGGAACCTGTCTATGAGCCTGGAAATAAGTCAAACCATATCTTATATTTTTAAAACCTATTTTCCCAGGCTCGAATCCTGTCCGATATTTTTTCCTTTCATTTAGCAAACCTAATACAAGTGAAAACCTAATACTACTACTACTAATAATAATAATAATCATGTTGAGATTCCTCTCCTTTTTTCGTTTCCTTCCAAAATACCAAAAATAAATTCCCTCCTTTTCTTTAAAATACCAAAAGCTTTCTCCCTTTTTACTTTAAAAGTAAATTCAAACCATTTTCCCTCTCGAGTCGACCACATACCCGATTTTGGCGTGGCTCCCTATTGGCTTCGGTCTTCCGTCAAACCTCCTCGAAGTTTTGTTGCATTTTTTTCTACCTCATCCGAGTTTGGGATTTACCTTTACGAGCTCTTCATGGAAAACACTGGCTAAGCACCGAATGTGCAACCCAATCTGATGGCCACATGCGAGATTAAGGCATTACTACAAAGATCCAATTCCACATGAAATCGATACAAACAAGGAAATGGTGTGTCCGAAGAACTTCCAATGCCAGAAATCACCATTGAGGAAATCAAAATCCTCGATCAGCTCAAGAAGACCCAAGATAATATCACCTTATGGAGACTCTTCATGTCATCTTAGTTACCTCGGAATGCCCTGATAAAGCTCATCACCAGACCTACAGTTTCTTCCTCAACTACTCTTAAAAAATTCGTAAATATGGTTAGATCCCCGACCTCTTCCAGACTCCTCTATTTTTTTGAAGATGAAATACCGAAGTTTGGCCTTAGTCACAATTATGCTCTCAACATCTCTGTCGAAGTCTTGAGAAAGATAATCCCACTATCACTTATCGACAACGAATATTCTCTAAATATCTATCCACTCAGAACCCTCAATTGTTTGGGACTAAAAGTCAGTAATCTCACTCCTACCTCTGCCACCACGGGCACTTATGACAACACTCGTCGAGAAGTAATGGGTTCCATAAAACTCACATTAGGACTGGCCCTATCCATCCTCTCATATACTTTTGATTCATCGACATACCTATTTTCTTCAACCTACTCCTTAGTTTCCCATGGCTCCACAATATTCGAGGGGTATCCTTATCTCTTCATTAAAAACTAAAGTTCTTTGTCAAAGGTCAGGTTATCACCATTTTAGGGGACGACAACAGCATGGACAATGTACGCACCAGTAACCAAGTATTATAAATTCAGCATGGGACCAATGAAATGCTCCTCTCTGGTTTCAGAATTAATCTTTTCCCCATCTTAGTAGGGGACAATTTCAAAGATCGAGTCGGTCTAGAACGCAACCCTTGTGGAAATGTCTATGTGATTCAGATGTTCAAGAACATGGACTTCATGCCTATGATAGGGATATGACGACATCAGTAAGGAATCTTTGAGCCCATAGTTTTGAAAAAGACCTTCCCCTATGTGACTTGGGTTACAAACCTTCACCGGATGAACTCAAAGTGCTCTGTCGACTGAGATCAAAAAGATGTACAGAGAATGAAAAGACTGCCAATCTGTACACCAAAACTGCCAATCTGGCATGCTTGGATAAGGAGAATCTGACACGATTTTAAACCTTGCCAAAATCATCCCAAATTTATAAAGGTTAAATAAAATAAACTAAATACTTAAAGTCAAAGACTTTTCATTTAGATCTAGTCCCTGCTCACTCTCCCACCCACTCTCCCCCTAATTCTCCCTCTCCCGCATTTCACCTAATCTCGATTCAGGGGTATCAAAAATGCTAAAGCTATTGATGGGGATGGTAGTTCCGACGAACAGAGCTCTTCGAACGATGGTGGAAGATGAGAAACTTGTGTTTGAGACATCAAATGTCGTTAAACCCATTATAAACTTCGACGAGATGGGAATTAAATACAACCTCTTCAGAGGTATCTACCAATACCCTTTCACATTTAAATTAGGGATTGAGGCTATAATTTTCCAAATTCGATTAGGAACATTTAAATTCTTAAAAGTATGGAATTTCTTCTTCTTTGGTTTGGATTTAAAATTAGGGTTAAGGTTAGGGTTTAGTTGAGGAGTAGAGTAAGGAGATATTATATGTTAGAGTTTGAATTATTTTTTTTAATTGTATTGGTTGTTTAAGTTATGTTAGGGTTTTTACTTTTTAAAATCTTATAGGATTTGTATGAGAGAACGTTTGAGAAAGATGAATTAGGGAATTTATTAAATCTAATATCACGAAGACAAATTCAAGGCATAGAACGACACATACTTCAGTTATATGTGTAATATTTTTGTGTTTGCGTGCTATATTTTATCAAATAAATAATTGATTGAAAAAGTCAGTTTCCCCCTTTTTATGTTGTGATGTATACGTAGTGTTCATTGAAATGACACAGAGAAATTTAAAACGAAAAAAATTATAGGTTCTCTATGTTTTGAGTTTCTATATAGATGCTATATTGAATATTTCATTTTCAATTTTTCATTTCCCCTTTTATTATATTAGGTTTGTATGTGTATTGTTGTCAAACCACACAGAACGTTTGTAATAGAGAGAACTTTTATGGGTTCCTACTGTTTGTGGTGATTGGGTGAGCATTAAAAAATCATTGTTGTGAAGTCATTACATATTCACTCGAATTGTTTTGACTTTATTTTTTAATGTGCTTGTCATAGATTTTATTGCAGCTAGACCAAGGGAAGTGAGCTACTGAAATAGTGAAGGTTATGATCTCATGTATCCACTTGATAAAATAATTAGTGAGTTACAATCTATGATAATAGTAAATTTAATAATGTTAGACTTCATTTGCCTATTTATTTGTTAATCTATATATTGTGTTTTAAGAGGTTTAATATATGTTGGTTACATAATTGTTTTATATTTGTATTGCAAGTAAATAAGGAATGGGATAACGCGCTAATTGACGGATTGAAGTCTGGAATACACTAATTAAACTATTTATGATACCAACTTTGTTGATTTTATTTGGACAGTCAAACTTTATTTAATCTGAATCTATTGGATTAAATTTTTAGTTAGTGGTGTGTACATATACTTTATTATCAGTTTTTGGGTGAATGTTTTTTTAATTGAATCTTTCCAATTACGTTTTTATTATATTTGGTTTACATGTTGGTTTTCAAAGGCCCCTCTGGCATACCTGTTCAGTGGCTCCCACCTGATCAAACTTAACTCAGATGGTATGGCCAAAGGTTATCCTCTAACTACTACCATTGGTGGTCTATTTAAGGATCACAATGGTCATATGATTAGTGTAGGGATCACAATGGTCATATGAGTAGCCCAAGCAAATGATAGTTAACACTTATTGTGCTAATGTGATGCTGCAACATAAGATTGAGAGAACTTGCTCTAACTCTCTAGTAATGCTCTATTTCTTACGGTGGGAGAGGATCCAAAGATATTTAACACATTGGTGGTCTATTTTGGAATAATGAGTTGCTTCAATGATAGGTCTGTCCATCCCCGATCCTCGCGGCGGGAGAGAATCCCTTTTGGTCCCGCACGTCCCTCTCGGGAGCGCTTCGATCGGCGTCGTTGATGAGGTGAAAAATGTAGAGAGATGGAGTCTCCAGTCTATTATACTCAAAATAGACAAAAGAAAAGGGATCCATCCCGAAGGACAGCATCCAAAGACATACTGATACATACGAAACCAAAATGATTCGAAAAAGGGTCCCGAGGCTAAGTTGCGAAATGGGAAGGTGTTAGGCACCCATTCCGCCCTTACGGTCTCTCATGGGTTGTTGTTATTTTCCTTTATTTCCCCATGGTATGTGTGCATGTGTATACATAGTGGAGAAAGGAATCGTTGACTTATATCATGAAAGAGATAAAGTGAGTCATCTGTAGGAATGTTCCTAAAAATAATATTAGAAAATATGATTTACGCGATTATCCTCGCGTTGATCGTTATAACGGAATGATAACGCACATGGAATAATACACCACTAATAACAAATATATGTATATGTAAATATATAGAATCTAAGAGAAATGAGTTTAAAGAATATAGAGAAAATAAAAAATGAGAGAAAAGTAGGATTAGGACTCGAGTCACGGGTTTTACCCCGAGACGCCTACGTAGCCTATAGAGGCATCAAAGTCCACGTAGTTTGCATGGAAAATGAAGGGTGGGATTTATCCCATAGATCCAATCTATGACTTCTCTTATATATGTTTGTGTGTGTGTGTGTAAAAAAAAGTGTTTTAGTTGTGAGAAAAGTGTGAGAATTCTCGTTTGGAATTTATGAGCAAATCCTCTTTTTCTTATTTTTTGAGTTTTATTTATATGAAAATAAGAGATGTGCAATAATACTAGATAAAAAGTATATTAAGATATGTGAGATGAGAGAATAAAAGTGCTAAGTAATAAAACAAGTTAATGCGAATTTAGGTGAATTTAAAAAGACAGTTAAGAAAGTTGGACCTTCTTAAAGATCATTAGCTTGATCTTGGATGTTGGAGAGCAACACTTGTACTTGGGTGATGATAGACGATACTTAATTCACCAAATTTGAGGAAAAAGGTAATGAAAGGTGAAGGTTGGAAAAGGATTTGGATGTGGAAATCACGTTGACTTCGAGAGGGGTTTTCTGAGCTTGCTGAGAGTAATGGATATCTGATCTTTTTATTTTTTTAAATGAGGTTAGGCCCCCATTTTTATAGTCCCAGGGCATTACCGATCGGCATAGCCCTGGTACTGCCAATCGGCAGGTGTGTTTAGGCACACTCCCAGGGTCAGGAACCTGCCGTTTGGTAGTCTCTTTCAGGTTCCTTCAGAAAATCAGCCGTAGAGCACAAACTGTTGATTCGAATCATACACGGGGCAAACCATTAGAAAGGTAATTCAGAGAGCTTAGAAAGTAGTTTGGACTATTCCCAGGTACAGGAGTTGAATTTGGGCCAAATGTGGCTCGAAAGCGCTCGTCGGTCTTTTGGACGGGGAAACTTCGGACGCAAACGAATCGTTCGTCCGCATGGTAAGTCACAATCATGCACGGGGAAGACCGTTGGAAAGGTTAGGAGATGTACTTCATCATTCCAAAGATCTTGACTCAATTTGGGGAGTTTACTTTGGTCAACTGGGGCCTAGAAGCGTTCGGTGACCTTTCGAAGTAAAACGGATCGTTCGTCCGTATCATAAGCCATAATCGTGCACGGGTTGGACCGTTAGAAGGGGGTTTAAGTGACCTTAGAAGATTCATTCAGTCTCAGTTAAGATGAAGAGTTAACTTTGGTCAAACGGAGCCTGGGAGCATCCGGTGACCTCTTAATCGAGTTTCAGGGAAAAATGGGTTGTTCGTCTGCACCGTAAGTCAGAATCGCACACGGGACGGATCGATGGAAAGGGGGTTCAGTTCCCTTTAAAGATTCATTCAGTATCATTCAAGCTGAAGAGTTTTACTTTTGGTCAAACGGAGCCCGGGAGTGCCTAATGGACTTTAGGTCAGTACCCGGGGTATGACTTGGGTTTGCAATGATGAAGGAAGGTGCTAGGGACCTAAGGAAAGGTTAGGGGGTATTAGAATGGGGTGTCTATAGAGCCCCTAGATGGGTGAGTTTGGAACAAATGATAGACGTCGAATAGACACCATATGATGCATTTGAAAGAGGATGACCGGAGGGTCGAGGTCGATTATGAGGATCTAAGGATGAGGATGACCGATTTTATGGGTCGAAGCCAATTATGAGAGCTTAAAGATGAGGGTGATCGATTCTGTGGGTCTAAGCCAATTTTGAGGCTTGGAGAAGAGGTGACCGATTCTGCGGGTCGAAACTAATTTTGAGGGCTTAGAGATGAGGGTGACCGATTTTGTGGGTCGAAGCCAATTCTAAGGGCTTGGAGATGAGGGTGACCGATTTGGCTTTTGAGGGCTTAGAGATGAGGGTGACCGATTTTGTGGGTCGAAGCCAATTCTAAGGGCTTGGAGATGAGGGTGACCGATTCGGCGGGTCGAAGCCAATTCTAAGGGCTTGGAGATGAGGGTGACCGATTCGGCGAGTCGAAGCCAATTTTGAGGGCTTAAAGGAGCATGCTGGGGATAGTCTTAAAGGAAAGATTTAGGTCAATTTTGAGGACCTACAACAATGATGGGGGTGACCAATTCTGTGGTCGAATCCAATTCTGTGGGCTTAGGTTGTGATGATTGATTCTACGGGTCGAAGCCAATTCTATGGACTTAAGGTGAGTAGACCAATTCTGCGGGTCGAAGCTAATTCTGCAGGCTTAAGGTGAGATGACCAATTCTGCGGGTCGAAGCCAATTCTGCGGGCTTAAGGTGAGATGACCAATTTTGCGGGTCAAAGCGAATTCTGCGGGCTTAAGGTGAGATGACCAATTCTACGGGTCGAAGCCAATTCTACGGGCTTAAGGTGAGATGACCAATTCTGTGGGTCGAAGCCAATTCTGAGGGATTAAGTTTGAAATGACCAATTCTGTGGGCTTAAGGTGAAATGACCAATTCTGCGGGTCGAAGATAATTATGCGGGCTTTAATTTGAGATGTTCTAGGGGAACTCTACCGGCGAAATTACCTCGTGATTTTGATTTGAGCTGGGGAGCCGAGTGCTGGGGAAATCCTTATGTGTTTTTGGAGACTTTACTGGGGGAACAACCAATTTGATGTTGGGTAAGTGATTAAGTGGTCCAGGGTTTGGACGCATTTCTCGGGGAAAATTGAGACCTTTGGGGAATAGGAGATGATCCTAAAGTTTTGGATATTTTGGAGGTCCTCTAGGGACGTTGTCGGGGAGAGATTCGCTTGTCTTTTGAGAGTACCGCTGGGGAAATAGGGGTTCTGCTTGAGGAAGTGCAAAATTTTCTTGGAAAAAATGTTCTAAATCCTTTCCAGGATTTTTAGGAATTTTTTAAGGATTTTTAAGGGTTTTCTGGTATTTTTTGGAAATTTCTTGTACAAAAATTTAAGGGGGGTGCTGATCGGCATGGTATGGAGGGTGCCATTTGGTAGTGGCATGAACTTTTAGGCTGCCTCGAGAAGGCAAAGGGTGAGTGGCGATAGGTAGGTTTGGGGTCAGTGCCGATCGGCATGACCCTTGGCATCCTATATAAAGGGGCGAATTCCCCTCATTTTTCACAGCTTCTTGCCTTCTCTCTTTCTGCATTTTTTTTCTGCGAATCGTCCTGGCATTTCGTAATCTAAAAAATGGCTGATTTTATGAGTACTGCGGTACACCGGGAATGGTTGGTTGTTGATGACTGGGCAAACGTGGATTGGAGGGCCAGGGTGCCTCTTGCTTTGGGGACGAGAACTCTTTTAATGCATTCGAGTCGGTTGCGGATGAGAGGACCTAGCTACGGGAGCCATCGTGTCGTCGCTCTTCTAGGGTGGTGAACCCTGGTGGTTATGTAGGTAAAATGACTTTTGGCATTCTTTTTTTTTGGTGATTTTCCTCTTTTCTTGGATTCTGAGAAGGTTTTTCTCTTTTGGCAGTCTGATGTTTCTTTGTCGAATATGCGTGCCCGCGGGACGACGGGGCTTAAGGATGTTTGGGAGCATCTCCCACCTGTGGTGTATTGGGTGGTATCCTCAACAGGCTTTTGGAGGTTGGCGTCTGTGCTAGATGAGATGCCTCGTTCGACGGCAGTCTTATGCGCTCTGAGGGAGAGGTGGTGGGACACTACCCACACCTTTCATTTTTATTTTGGGGAGATGATTGTGACTCCCATAGATGTCCAGCAGCTGCTGGGGCTGGATTGCGATGGAGATAAGATAGAGGTGGATCGCTCTTTGCAGGTGAGGCCGGAGGCGGTGCGTGCGGCGCTTGGTGATGTGGGTAGGATAATGTCTGGGGAATCCATTCATCTATCGCTGCTGAAGGATATTTTATTGGGTAGGGTGATCGATGTGGAGGACGGGCTGTAGGTGAGGCAGATGGCCCAGTTGTTCATTTTGCTGGTGTTGGGGGATTTCTGGTGGCGTCGAGCGGCGACGTTGTCCACTTATGGTTTTTACCATATCTGAGGATATTTTCGAACAGCTATAATTGGGGGAGCCTGACCTTGGCGACCCTTTATTTTTCCTTGGATGCATTCAGTCGGTGCTGCCGGCAGTCTCTTACTGGAGCCATATATCTTCTTGAGGTATTCTTTAATTTTGTGCATTTTCCTTTCATGCATTCGCATTTTCCTTATGCATCTCCTTTGATTGCGAATTCTTATCTTTGGCAGACATGGTTCTATGAGGTGACTGGGTGTAATACCCAACTAATCACTTTGAAGAATGAGACCGTTAGGGACTTTTACCAGTTGCATTGATGGCGCAAGGCCAATCGACAGTCGAGGAGGTCTCTCTCTCTAGAGGCGCCGCGTCAGGTCTTGAATGGCCTGACTAGTGATAGGGCACTGTTTTAAAAAACCCGCCTAGGCACGCCTAGGCTTAAGGCTTGGGAGAAATGCCTTGCCTTAAGTTTTTTACGCCTTATTCTTGGTAAAACCCTTAAGGCGCACTTTTTTCTAAAACAACAATGCTTTAGTGAAACGATATCGCCTTTTAAAGAACTTTTTTACTAACCGGACCATTATTTCATCCAAAATAATTCAATAGTATTTTAATTTGCATATATTCGGACATATTTTTATAATATGTATAATTTTAGTATTTTAATAGACTTGTTATGGTTTAAAAATATTAAAATATATTAAGAAGGCCTAAACGCCTTTTCACGCCTTTTTACGCCAAGGCCCGCCTAGGCTTCTAAGGCTTAAGGCTTGGCCTCCACACCTCGACCACGCCTCGCATTTTTTAGAACCTTGTGATAGGATAAGAAATTTTTCTTCTTCAGTCTAAGACCTTTGTGTGCTCTGATTCTATCTTTCCTTATATTTTGCTGGGGATTTTTCAAGTGACCTTTTACCCTTGGGGGACGACCGTTCAGGACACGAGGTTGACTGGAGTAAATGCACAGATGAGGCATTTATTGGCGCATGAGTTTGGACACTCTTGGTATCTCGGGGAGAGGGTGTTCCGACAGATTGTGAGGGGGAGGTGGTGGTGCCCCTTGAGAGTCCCCCTATGTCTATGAGGCGGGAGCGGCTGCTACCAGAGGATGCGAGGATCGTGGCGATAATTGGCGAGTCCTACATACTATAGACTGATACGGCTGTGTCGTATGAATATATGGAGTTTATGATGAGATGGATGATGGTACCCAGCATATATGATGCACTGCCATTCCCTCCTGCGGGTTCGAGTCGTCTAGTGGGGTCCTCCCACAGTGGTGGCGGTCCTTCGACATCTGCAGCGGCGGTAACCTTAGAGGTCCTCTTTGTGCGGCTGCATACTCCTTCATACAATATCCGGCGGGCTGATGGAGGGACGGTGACTATGCTGCATCATCCTCATAGGATGGACCCAGAGGAGTTGGGCTTGACAGAGGAGGTTCTTCGTCTTGAGGTATATCTTTTCTGTTCGACACTGATTATGCCTTTTCAGCACGTCCGGGTGTCCACCACTTGGCTGAGGGATATTAGGGATTGGATATCCTCATCGACTGCCCATATTCGAGGCGCAGTTCCTGTTCCTTTTTGCTTGGTGTTGTCTGCCTCATCCGAGGAGGAGCCTAGTTCAGGTAGCGGTGGTGCGTCATCTCGTCGTCAGGGAAAGAGAGCGCGTCGCAGGGGTGGAAGCTCTTTAGAGAGAGAGGGGAAAGGGAAAGTGAGAGAGAGAGATAGAGAGAGAATGTGGGTTCGGGCTGAGTCCCATTTATTTTTTTGCTTTTCTGTATTTTCCTGCAAGATTAATGTGTCACGGAGAAATACTTATGCTATGCAATGCAATGAAGTTTTTTTATTATCTTCTGTTAATGATGAATGAATGCATTCACATGCACTTTTTACTTTGCTGCTGAGATCGTAAAAAGAAATATTTTTGGGATTTTGAAAAAAAACTTTTATTCAAAATGAGAATTTATATAAAGATGAAAAGGAGATTTTTGAAATTCTGTTGAGAATATAAATTTATTTTGAATTTTCTGAATTTTGACAAAAGAGGAAAAACGAAAATTTCCAAAAGTAGGGGGTTACCGATCGGCAAGCACCTTGTCCTGCCTATCGGCCCATCAATTCAAAGCTTTGATTGGTACCCTTTTTAGCCTTTGGTACCTTGTGGGGCACGATTTCCTCCGATTTCTGCAGGGGTTATACCCTTTGTGGGGGCTTTCAAGTATAAAAGAGGGGTAAGAGTGGAGTGTTTTCCTCACACCTTCACATTCCTACTTTCTTATTCTGTGAGATGGCTCTCCCTGATAGTGTTGAGTTTTCCAACTACCTCGAGACTTTGGAGGTGATGTGCTCCTATAGCGTTGACTATGATTCCTACAACATGCGTCGAGTTTCTTTATGGCTTAATCTGCCCATAGAGTGGAACATGATGATGACGGCGGTACAATTCTGGTATCCCGAAGACCATGTATTCCTCTTTGGCTTAGAAGAAGTCTGTCCGACTTATGAGGAATTTTCTACCATTTTGGGGATAAATCCCGACGTTGTCGCGGCCCAGCCTTAGTTTTCCCATTCTCCTCGGGAGTTTTTGGCCAGGCTTCTTTATATTTCGCACTCGGCGGCCAGACCACTGGTGACTGGATGTATGATCTCTCTTTCGGTGGTGTTGCAATCCGTGCATTTACAGGAGGTTGGTGATGTTGGATATACCGGAGCTGTCGTTCTAGGCTTGGTTTTAAAATTATTATTGGTGACCGGGGAGCTACTGGTGGACCCACAACTTGTAGGTATTGCTTCATGGATGTCCTACCGTCATAATCTTGTGGCGGTGATACTGGCAGAGACTTTGAATGGCTTAGATGCCTGGCGAGAAGGTCGTTCTGACTTTCTGAGGGGTAGCCCTGTGATGCTGTTCATGTGATTGTCTGAAAGATTTCGCCTGGTAACTCCCTTGAAATACCCTTTGTTGTCTTTACCTAACTTCTTTTCGTGCCATTTCCTCAGTGTTATCCTAGATATTGAGAGCTGGGAGAACTGGTTCGTGGAGCATGGGGCTCTAAATTTTTACTGGTCAGTACCTTGGTGGGGACAGCTGCTACCTATTCTGGAACTGGGAGAATACACGTATGTCTGGCTAGTTGGTCTTAGACAGACCTCTTTCTATTTCCCTTGGCGGCTTCTACGCCAATTTGGTTGGGAGCAGGTTGTGCCACCTCGGACACTAGACTTCTTTCCGGTAGAAGATTTGATAGAGTGTCTGCTCATGTGGCTTGCCTCTTTGTGAGAGAGTCGGCGTCCGTCGTCTCGTCCCTCTCAGTCTGCTTGGAGATTTTGGCACATCCCTGGGGATTATATGAAGTTGTTGTGAAGGAGAGTGGTCAGCAAGATATTGGAAGTGGAGATTGGATAAAGGTGGCTTGCCTCATCCGATACCATGAAGGGAGGTGTGGTAGTTTTTTCGAGGCTGGTTCGAGCTTATCGGTCCATGGAGCGTCTGCGGCACTCTATTCAGGTAGGGGAAGCTTGGGGACCCCAGGACGTAGATGATGATGATGAAGCGGGATCCTCTGGTAGCTGTGGGTAGGACTCTTGGAGAGTTTATTTTGTACCAGGAAATAATTTTGGTTTTTTTATTTGGATTTTTAGGAAGGTAGGGGGAAGGGAGTTATCCGTTCCTTTATGTAATTGCACTATAATTTCTTATTAATGAAATAAACAAGTTTTTGAAAATCCAGTTGTGCCTTTTGATGAAATTTGTATTTTGAATTATCTATACCGATCGCTAAGGCATGCATAATCCTTTTGTTCAAATATATGTTCGAATGGACTGTCGTTCTCGGAGGTAACAAAATAATAGTTTTTTGTGAAAAAGAAAGGGTCGTACTCATGTGAGATGTATGAGCTGCCTACGTACCTCTGAGGGTTTTTAAAAAATTTTAATTTTTCTGGGAATGATTTTTGCAGAGGATCAGGCCCATGTAGTTCTGGGTAGAGGGAAATAAAGATATTTTTTTTAGAATAGAAAGAAGATGAGAAGAGTCGTAGCGTGCCGAGATTTCGAACTAGGGGTAAAATTTCTTGAGACGGTCCAAGTTGACTGGACGAGCCATCTCTTCTCCATCTAAGTCGGTGAGCATGGCGGCACCGTTGGATAAGATCTTCTTCATAATGTATGGTCCACTCTAATTGGGCTTGAATTTCCCTCTGGGGTCCCAGATGGGTTTTACTATTTCTTTGAGGGATAAATCCCCTTCTCGGACATGGCGGTCCTTGACTTTCCATATTAAATGAACGCGATATTCGACGATGGTACCCTTGTATGTGATATAACTGCTTCAGTCTCTTTTCGTCCAGGAGTGACAGCTCGTCAAGGCGGCATTGATGCCAGTCCTCCTCACAAACCTTGGCTTCAATAATAACGCGTAACTAGGGTATTTCTATCTCCACAGGTAGGACCGCTTCCATGCCGTAGACTAGAGAGTAAAGGGTAGCCCCAGTAGAGGTTCGGATTGAGGTTCGATAGCCCCAAAGGGCGTATGGGATTCGATTAGCCCAATCTCAATAACTTTCGATCATCTTACTGATGATGGCTTTGAGGTTCTTATTGGCGGCTTCAACTGCACCATTGGTCTGAGGACGGTAGGGAGAAGATTTGTATCTCTAGATCCCATACTCGTTGACCACTTCTATGACTTCTACCTCAAAATGCAACCCCTTATCTGACACTAGCTCGTGCGGGACCCCATATCGGTAGATGATGTGTTTTTTGATGAATTTGGACACTTTCTTGGCGTTCAGAACTGCATATGACTCAGCTTCGACCCATTTGGTGAAGTAATCAATGGCAACCAGGATAAACTCATGTTCGTTAGAGGCCTTGGGTGTAACCTTTCCTATAATGTCGATGCCCCAGGTTAAAAACGGCCAGGGAGAAGTCATATTGTATAATTCACGCGTAGGCAGGTGTTGGAGGTTGGAGTACTGTTGGAATTTGAGGCATTTTCGCAAAGAGGAATAGAAGCAAACCTGAGAAAATCAAGGCTTTGCTTTACATGAAGACACCAAAGAGTATCAAAGACGTTCAAAGGCTCACTGGAAGAGTGGCTGCACTCAACAGATTTGTTTCCAGAGCAACGGATAAGTGTCTTCCTTTCTTTAAGGTACTCAGAAAGGCCTTCGAATGGGACGAAGAGTGTGAAGAGGTTTTTAACCATCTCAAGTCCTACCTTGGGTCTCCCTTGTTATTATCTCGGCCCATAGTAGGAGAGAAATTGTATATTTATCTAGCAGTCTCTGAATCGGCTATAAGTGCAGCCATAGTACGGGAGGATGTTGGGATCCAAAGGCCTGTATACTTCAACAGTAAATCCCTTTAAGGGTCTGAACAAAATTATCCTCGTATGGAAAAGTTATCCTACGCCCTGATACATGCTTCAAGGAAGTTGAATCCCTACTTCCAAGCCCATTCCATGGTTGTCCTCACCGATTCCCCACTAAGACAGGTCCTCCATAAACCTGAGAAGTCTGGAAGATTGATGACTTGGGCCATCGAGTTGGGGGAGTATGACCTTACTTATCAACCTAGGGTGGCCATCAAAGGGCAGGCGCTCGTAGACTTCGTTGCTGAGTTCACATAGGAAGAGGACGAGGTAGAGAATGACCTAGAGAGAGATGAAGGGTCAAACAACAATGTCTTTCAGGAACCGGAAGAGGTTGCACCGAACATCTTTTGGGACCGGGAAGAGGTTATATCCAAAGGAGTCGAAAATAGAATTACCGAGAATGAGGAAGATCGATACCTCTTCAAGTAAGGAATTATGACAGAAGGGGGCTTCTCATCGGATAAAGACATCTGGAACCTCTTTGTTGACGGGTCTTCTTATGACAGTGGAAGCGGTGCAGGGATAATACTTTCAGCTCTAGATGGTTCCAATATTGAATATGCTTTGAGATTTAACTTCAAGGAATCTAACAACGAGTCAGAATATGAGGCCATGATAGCAGGTCTATCATTAGCAAGGACTCTGGGAGTAAGACGGCTCCTACTTCATAGTGACTCAATGTTAGTAGTTAATCAAGTATTGGGGGTCTATGAAGCCAAAGATGAAAGGATGGACAAGTACTTGAAGAGGGTGAGAATGATGTTAGAATACTTTAAAGAGGCAAAACTGAAGAGAGTACCTCAGCAAAACAACAGTCACGTAGATGCATTAGCAAGGTTGGCCTCGGTAACGAAGACAGTTATCAGAAGAACAGTTCCAGTCGAGGTCTTACCAAAGGCGACCATTGAAGAATAAGAGGTTAGCAACCCTTGTCTCAATTTGAACCTAGGAGACTCATGGATGGACCCCCTCGTCAGTTATATCAAAGAGGGAGAGTTACCGGAATCAAAGCTAGAGATAAGGGAAGATGCAGAAGTCAGATAAGCATCTTACCAGCAGAGAGCAGCAAAATTCTACAATAAGAGGGTGAAATCAAGACCCATTGCCATGGGAGACTTAGTACTGAAGAAGATGTTACAAAAAGTAAACAAACTCCTCCCAAACTATCACGATTCCTACAAAGTGATCGAAAAGGTTGTACCCGGGACCTACAGGCTAGAAAACCAAGAGGGGGAACCTTTTGCTAATCCCTGGAATGCTGATCATCTAAAGAAGTATTACATATGATGTTGCAAGAAGTTTATGTAAATGTATCATCTTATGAAGAGATTATTAATGAGATATCAGTTTCCATGTCAATTATTGGTCCATTGCGCTCGAGTGGTAGAATGTATGGGGATAACATCTTAGTGATGAACTCAGGCCTTAACATCATTATTTGGTGATAAGGTATTAGGTCAGACATCATAATTGGATGACCTCAGACCCTTAACATCATTAATTTGGTGAAATTACTTATGAGGATAACATCTTAGTGATGACCTCAGGCCTTAACATCATTATTTGGTGACAAGGTCTGAGGTCAGATATCATAATTGGATGACCTCAGACCCTTAACATCATTAATTTGGTGAAATTACTTATGAGGATAACATCTTATGATGACCTCAGACCCTTAAAACATCATAATTTGGTAGCAAGGTTTGAGGTCAGACATCATACTTGGATGACCTCAGACCCTTAACATCATTAATTTGGTGAAATTACTTATGAGGATAACATCTTAGTGATGACCTCAGACCCTAAAAACGTCATAATGTGGTGACAAGGTCTGAGGTCAGACATCATACTTAGATGACCTCAGACCCTTAACATCATTAATTTGGTGAAATTACTTATGGGGATAACATCTTAGTGATGACCTCAGGCCTTAACATCATTATTTGGTGACAAGGTCTGAGGTCAGACATCATAATTGGATGACCTCAGACCCTTAACATCATTAATTTGGTGAAATTACTTATGAGGATAACATCTTAGTGATAACCTCAGGCCTTAACATCATTATTTAGTGACGAGGTCTGAGGTCAGACATCATAATTGGATGACCTCAGATCCTTAACATCATTAATTTGGTGAAATTACTTATGAGGATAACATCTTAGTGATGACCTCAGACCCTAAAAACATCATAATGTGGTGACAAGGTCTGAGGTCAGACATCATACTTGGATGACCTCAGACCCTTAACATCATTAATTTGGTGAATTTACTTATGAGGATAACATCTTAGTGATGACCTCAGACCCTAAAAACATCATAATGTGGTGATAAGGTCTGGGGTCAGACATCATACTTGGATGACCTCGGACCCTTAACATCATTAATTTGGTGAAATTACTTATAGGACAACATCTTAGTTGATGGCCTCAGACCTTAGAACATCATTATATGGTGACAAGGTATGAGGTAAGACACCATTCATTAAGTTTAACAAAGACATCATCGCACTAAGACTTTAGAACTGAACAGATTGTATGGCAAAGAAAAGCATTCAATAAGCAAATCAACAAGTAAACAGGTAAAAGCCCTCCTCAGAGGTTGAAATTAAGTTACAAAGTGCAAGGATGAAAGTTACGATGTTCATCAGAGGTTACAACAGATCAGAGTTACAAAAATTCCTCTATCAAAAACTAAGTGTCTGCAGCTTCAGGGTTGACGGTCGTGTCTGCATTTTTTTGGCCGGAGGTGGCCACTTCCACCCCATCATCTTGAGCACCGACATCTTCAGTCATGGTGTCCCCTTGTGGGGCAGTCTCGGTGGGTGCAGCACTTCCCTCTTCTTCAACCTCCTGCAAGGCCTGAGCAAACTTGGGGTCGGCATAACCCAGGCCGATGAAGTCAGCAGCTGAAAGGCTTCCAGATTCCTTCTCTTTCATAGTATCCCATTTGCCAGTTACCTTGACTCCCCTCTCCAGGTATTCAAAGCCGAAGCTGACAAACTCGTCAGAGACCTTGTACTCCTCTAAGATCTTCTCGGAGGCATCTTCCAAGGCAGCCTTGATAGCAATATCAACCTTGCGCTAAAGGGAGTCAACCTGAGCCTTCATGGCAGTGTTATGATCTTCCCTTTGCTTGTCCAAGTCCTTCTGCATCCCCATGACGCTGGTCTCGGCCTTCTTCAGGGTGACCTTCAGACGCTCCACCTCAACATTCAGAGTGGCTTCAGTCTTCTCAACCTCTTAGCCCTTCTCTATCAGGGGAAGCTTCCCCAAGGTCCAATTGGCGTAGTGATATATGGTGACGAGACCCTGCAGCACATGTGCCATGATGTCAGTGTAAGGTCAGATGTAGTTCAAATGATGAGGTTACACTTGTAAAACTCAGAAGCAAAAACTTAAATGTCTTACCTGGATTGAACGGTGAAGAGAGAATTATGCCAGCAGAGGCTTATCCATAGATCGGCAAAAGCACTTATCAGACTCGATCATGACACCACTGATAGCATCGAAGGCCTTCATACTTTGGCCAATGATACTTTCACCAATCTTTAATTGTTCAAGACGATCAATCAAGGCATCCTCAGAAGAAATGGGGATGGCACGATCCCCGCATTTCTTCTTCTGCCTCTGATCCTCAGGGGCAGGGTCAGCAACCTTCCTCTTCTTGGTGGCCTCAGCACTTGAGGTAGATGGAGGGGGAGGAGGAGCATTCAGACCTGCCTTTTTGACGAGCTTTGTCAGACTTGGTGCGGCCATCTCCCATAACTCGTCCAAAATTCCTTTGGGGCTCTCTACATAATAGAAAGGTCTGAGTTAGAGAATCAGATACACATATATTTAGAGGTATAACTTGTTAAAATAAAAAAAAAACTTACCGAGCTCTGTAAGAGGACTTCCCCCTAGACCAGTCTCAGAGAGGTAATAGGGGGAATAGGGGGTCATCAGATGATCGAATTTGACAAGCAGTCCATGCTCCCCCTGATCTTGAAGGTCTTTGACCTTCTGAAGATTGAGTTGGCTTAGCCCAGGGTTGACCTTAGTATCCATTGTAACCTTTCCCCATCTCAGGGGCATTCTCGGCTCTAATGAGGAAGAGGGGGCACATGGACCAAATTCCCATGGCTCTGAGGCAAAGAAATAACGTGGTTTCTAGTTATGGTTTGAGGTTTGGGTAATCTAAAGCATCTTCTTTTCTGGCTTTCGAGCTAAAAAATGATAATAGCTCGGATGATTTTTGGCAGATGAAGGGACATAGCATCCTGTAAAGACTTGGACAGGAAGGTCTGAGTGATGAACAACCCTTCATAATATAATGCCTCTAATTATCACCCTCCAAGCATTGGGTGACAACTGGGAAGGGGCCAAGTTGATATAGGACAATATAGACCTGATGATAGGATGGATGGGAAGACAAAATCCTAACTTGAACATCTGCTTGTATAGGCAGATCTCACCATCTCGTTCGTGATAAGCCCTCTTTTCCCTCAGAGGTCTCCTGAGTTTTATAGAGGGGCTTATGGAATCTAGGTATCTGAAGGATATGAGTTCGATCTCGCTGACTGAACTCTCAATCTCGTCCGCCTCAGAGACATCAACATCACTCTCAGCATCAACATCATCATCTAGCTCAACATCGACCTGAGCAGATGATGGGGAATCATTTAGAAACCTCTGAGCGAACTCAACCCCTGTGACAGCCAACAGGGGAATGGCCTCAAGGTTTGGCTAAATAGCCACACTTGGCCCAACAATTTTAACCTCAGAGGAAGAGGTTGATGTACTTGAACTTTTGTGGGACGAGGCTCGACTGGAAACCTCCGCTTGATCAGGGGCCTGATCTTGCCGAGTTGTGAAATCCATGACCTCTTGGAAAGTGTCTTCAGGCATAGGGTCTGAGGTAGATGACTCAGACTTAGAAATTAGTGTAGGTTCAGTTCAGGCCTCTGTTGGGTTAACTGGTTCGGATGGTTCAGGGTATATAACCTTCAGAGGTTATGGGAAAATAGGCCTGAGAGGGAATGCCTGTGCCCTACGAGCTTCCTCTTGGGCTCTTTCTACTTGTCTAATTTTTTCTAAGGCCTTTTCCCTAAGAGAGGGTAATTCCTCTAAGAGTTGGTAGAGGGGTCTGAGCATATGAGGCAGACGTTATACTTGTGACTATCCTAAGCAAACAGTATTGGCAATGGAATTAAAGATCAAACTATCGAACTTCAAATAAAAATAACCAAGAACAACAAGAACAATAGTCGTCGGAAAACACAAGCAGTTGTCGGAAATCTCAAAAACCTTGCCGAAAATTAAAGAGACAAGAATAAAGGGGGGCTAAAAAATGGCAGAGGAAGGTAAAGACAATACTTGAAGACTTGTGGAATAAAGAGAGGTTGAAGAAATGCAGAAATCCCAAACAATGGAGCAGCCAAGCTTTCTAGAGAGAGAGAGTTGCTGAAAATGCCCAAGTTCAGTGAAAATGCCCAAGTTCAGCTCCACATAGGTCGAGGTCATCATGGCTAACCTCGAGTTGGATATCAGCTAGGCTTTGCTAACCTCGTACCCTTCCAGGCTGAGGTTGTGACCAGGCACGGATGGCCGAGCTCTTACACGTATACATTTGGATAAGGACACATGTACACAAATCAGTTATAACAAATCATTCTCCTCACGTGGGGGGAATATTTCATTATCATTCTCTACATGTGACAGGGACAGATGCCTTCATCATATTGGCTAGATCAACACACACATGCTCATTACATGCATGGGGGGTAGGGCTGGCAATTTTTGACACGATAACCCGTTTATGGTAATAACTCGAAATAACCCGAACTTGACACGATTAGCTTATATAGATTTAAGAGTACCCAAAAGTTATACTCAAATAAAAATCAACGCGACCCGAAAATGACACGATTAATCCGAATTGTCACCCCTACGTACACTACACCCCCCAGCTACTATATATACTTGTCTTCTCCTTCTTAAAGGAGACCCGAAATGGCCAAACCTAGCTGAAACTATGTTCAAATACACAGTAGATAGAGAAAGCTTGAGAGATTGTATCTATGGCCATTAGAGCCCTCATATATTGATACACATCATACACTTGCACAGTGGACGTAGGCCTGATTGGTTGAACCACTTATATTCCGATGTAAATCCTCTTCTCCTCATCTCCTTCCACTATGTGTGTATATACCCTTATACTGCCATTGTTAACATTGAATTGAGCTCACAAACACCTTGGAGGGTGGTGCTATTTCCTAGCATCATCAGTAAGCATGTGACTGCTCATATGGGGTTCGCATTCCCCGCTGTGGATTCTCTGCATTACCTCTTCAATGTCATCCCCTGCGATGCAGTGTAGATGGGTTCCATCGAATTTTCTCTTAAATAGTGCTTTGTGACAGATGATGTAATGGGCAGCCAGTCCTCGGAGGGTTGCTCGATCTTTCTTATTGGAACCCTCTAGATACCTACCATGCTTGAGGAGGTACCAGATATCATAATACCAACAATTGGCTAGCTCGGGATCTTCTTTGGTGATGAGCTCAATGTAGTAGCAGTGGGTTGGTTTGTCTTGCTTTTGGACCAGGAAGAGGGCCATTATTATTCCTTCGGGCATGTCGACCATAGAGTACAAGGTATCAAGGGCATCGGCTAGGTTATTCTTTGCTCGAGGTAGGTAGTGGAAGGTAATGTCTTGGAATTGGGAGGCTAGTTATTTTAAGTGGGCATGGAAGGGTTGGAGTTTTTTGTCCTTGACTTTCCATTTTTTGAGCACTTAACCAATGATGAGGGCAGAATCCCCGTAGACATTTAGGCATTGAATACCTTTCCATTTTCTTGATGATCTGGGTGCATTTTGATTTGGTTGTATCTGGAACCCTTTGATGAATGACTTGAGAGCATGATTGGCTGTGTTGTCCATGATCATGTCGATATTAGGTAGTGGATAACCATCCTTTGGAGAGGCTTTGTTCAAGTCCCGGTAGTCTACGCACATCCGAACTTTCCCTCCTGATTTCGTCAAATTCACTATATTGGATAACCATGTGGGATATTCGATCACACGAATGAAACCCACGTTCAACTCTTTAACCACCTCTTCTTTGACTTTGAGCGATCATTCGGTGCGGAGCTTTCTTAGCTTTTGTTTAATCATCTTTTAATCTGGAAGAGTGGGGATCTCATGCTGAGTTATTTCAAGATCAATGCCCGGCATGTCATTATAGGACCATGCGAAGACATCCACGAATTCCTTTAATAATTCTTCAAGTTGTGCACGCTCATGCTCATCAAGGGTAGCCCCTATCCTAATCTCGCGAAGTTGGCTACTAGAACCGAGGTTAATAATAACAGTCTCTTCTTCATTAACTTAAACGTGGTTATATTGCTTGTTATTAATCTCATTTAGATCAGTTAAGAATTGTTCATTTGCAAAATCATCATCATCAAAAGTTTGATTAGAATCTAAGTAATTAATATAAGGCACAACAAGATACTCAAAATCTTCATTTATTTCATTGATCGAAAAAAAAACATTGAGAACCTCATCAAAGGAGGTCTTGATTACATTTGAGCAAGGATAGACAACAGAAGAAAAATGGGGTAAACATTGGGGTTAGGTGGGATTTCAACAGGTAGAACCGGTGCAGCATGCCAGTTGAGGAGAGGTGTGTCAGCATCTTTAATCATGTGGGATGGATCCAGAGATGTAGTGCTTGAATGAACCATGCAGAGTCCCAGCCCCTGTGTATGTAAGTTGAACGAGTCCTCGGAGTCACTTTCCTCAGTCTCTTAGGTATCTTTAATGAACGGTTGTACATGGTGTTGGGAACCTTTGGCTTATGGGTAGCTGTCTTGGAAAAATATCTCCATTCTGGGTTTCATCATCTTATCTGTATGGCCATACCATGGTTCTTCAAAGCCAAAAAAGGGGAAGTCCTCACCCTCTTTGATGAATCGTCCATTCAAGGACTCACCTGGGATAGACTAGGTGCAGTCTAGTCTTCTCTCTGGTCGAGACTAGTGGATCATTCTGAGCTCTTGTTCTGATGGTTGACACCCCAAACCACAAGGAGGGAAATCTTTCTCCAGTTCAATGCGCTCAAGTATCCCTTGTTGTCTTTGTCCAAGCCCCAGTTCGGGCATGAAGTGCATGTTTCTGAACATTTGAATCACATTGACGTTGTTATGAGGGTCATATTCGGGACAAACCCTTTCTTTGAAATCATCCCCTATCGGAGTAGGAGTGATTCAACTCATAATCCTGATAGGAGCATATCATTTGACCCGTGTTGTATCTCAAGGATCGGACTACTGGTACTTCCACCCTCGGCATTGTTGTCGTCGCTCAAAATGGTGATGACTCCTCCGTCGGTGAAGAACTTCAATTTATGATGAAGTGAGGAAGACACACCTTTGATATTGTGGAGCCAAGGTCGTCCAAGCAATAGGTTGAAACAAGCTGGGATATCAATAACTTGAAATTCAATGACAGGGTTCATAGGGTCAGCCCCTATTACAAGTTTTATGGATCCCATCACTTCACGACGAGTATTATCGTAGGCATGTACAGCAGCGGAGGTTGGAGAGAGGTCATTTTCCTTCAGTCCTAAGAATTTTAAGGTTCTCAATGGGCAGACATTCAAAGCGGATCCATTATCGACAAGAGAGAGTGGTACGATTTTCCCCATAACTTCGACGGATATGTTACGTGCATGATTGTTGTTTGTCCCAATTCTGGGGATTTCTTCTTCGGAGCAGGATAGCATTCGGGTAGAGGTCAAGGATCCGACTAAATTTATCTCTTCTTCTGGTGTGGTAGAAGGAGGAACTGTGGGTCCAGTGAGCAACTTGATCAAAGCATTTATGTTCAGCTGGGAAAACATGAAAACCCCCCATAGAGTGGTGTTAGCTTGATTCTTCTTCAGTTGATTGAGGATCTTGCTCTCCTTGAGGGTTATTTCTGGCATAGGAAGGTTTTTAATGCCCATTCCTTTGTCATTGGCTGGTAGTGAGCTTGGGATCTAGTAATGCCTCCTTGATCTGGTCATGTGGTTTACTGAAGAAGGGAAGAATATGAACCTTGTTTCTTCGTCAATCTCAGGTTGTTCTGCCACTTTGTTTATTTCTCCGAGGATCTCCTCAAATGATATCATCCCACACATGTCGAATACTGGGCCAGTTTTCTTAAAAGCTTATTCTTCATTCGAATCTTAGAATTCTCCCCCCCCCCCCCCCCCCCCCCCACATCCGGTGGCAATAATTTTATCTTTCCATGTAAAGTCAATGCATTCCACAACTTCAATGGCTTCTTCATACAGGTCTTCCCATTCTGTGGGGATATCTAAGGGTGAAGGGACCAGGTGCCTTTGTAATTTCAGGGTATTAAGTAACTCAGTCACACTGCAAATGTCGTTGTTTTGCCTGAATAATTCTTCCATGATCTGGACGACATCATCTAAGAAGACTTTATCGATTGGTACCACCCAACCGTCTGACTCTCAGGACCATTTTCGTACTTCCAAGAATAGCGTACTGAACCTCTGGTGATCAATGATCATCTGTGAGGGAAATTTTAGCCCGAACTCTAGGAGTTGATTTAACACTTCTGATAATTCCATACCTCCATTTTTAGAACAGGTACTGACAACGATGCATGCTCTGGTAAGGAGTGACAACGCCTGATCAGTGAGGCTAACAGGGTGTAAGAAGAACTATGGGCAAGTTCGGAGAGGTTTGGGAGAGTGGATGGGTGTGATTTGAGTTGAGCGATCAAATTTTGGGTTCATTTCTAGGAAGATAACATTGGTATGATTTAGTAGTGGGTTGTGAGTAGTGTTTGGCTTAGGATTGGCTGGTGGGGCAATGGTACCCCAGTCAATTAGACCTTGGATTGCGTTTCAAAGATGAAAGCAATGGTCGGTGGTATGACCAGTGATATGCCCAAAGTACACCTTCCTACTCAGAGACACTAACCTCAGCCTGGCTCACAGCCGAGGTGGCAGAAGCTCGTAATAATTGTCAGTAATATCGTCTCTTATAGGGTCGGCCCTGACAGACGTTGCATCAACCTCATACATCAACCTCGGTTGGGCATCAATCAAGGTCAACAAGGCTTGTACCTATGTTTAGGTATCCATTAATAAACTACATCGACCTCGGCTGACGTTATATTTTATCAGCCAGTCAGCAAAGCCTCATAGGCTCCATCATCATGATATGGTTCGGCCCAGGCCGACATTACATCTACCTCGACCAGCCGACCTGACCGAGGTCCACATGAGTATTGACCTTAGGCAAAGGAACATTCGAACTTCAGCAACCTCGCTCAACTAGCCGAGGTTGGCACCAATAAAAAACATCCGGGCATTTACAAGTACATGTATGGCTTGGAACACATCGATAAATCTGTTATAACTGAATCATTCCCTCCACGTGAGGGAATATTGAGGTCATCATTATTTAGTTAAGATCAGCCAGGTGTTGTCTTGGCAATGGTTGGATCTTCATGCACATGCTCATTGCATGCTTGGGGGGTACATTACACCCCCTAAACACTATATATAGAGGTCATCCCCTACTTTGTAAAGGGATCCATAATTGCAACCCTAGATGAAACTCTGTTAATTCACATAGTAGAGAGAGAAATCTTAAGAGATTGTATCCGTGGCCATTAGTGCCTTCATTTAGTGATATTACTCACACACTCACAGTGGGGCCAGATTGGCTGAACCACTTATATTACAGTGTTCATACTCTTCTCCTCACCTCCTTCTACATATCTATGCATTTACCCTCCTGGGTAGCCATTATTAATACTTGCTTTAGCTTGTCAACACCTTATTTGGTGGTGGTGTTTCCAGCATCATAATTTTGGTTCCGTCTGCGGGAATGAGAAGTTATCTCTTCCTTTTTTCCTACTTAACCTCACCGGAGACTCTGGTGGTGAACCAGGCCTCACCCTTCGTGTGAAGCTGTTTCACCATTGAAAGAGGTCCTTTAAGGTATTAAGCTTATCTTATTCACAATCTCTTTAATTTTAACATATGTCACCGGAGTTACCACTACCTCCTCCACCATCTGGAATTAGAGGACCCAGTTCTATCCAGGCGCCACCCCAGTCCGATATGGCTAATGTGGCAGCAGCCTTGAGGTCATTGGCTGCAACGCAGCAAGCAATGAAGGAACAGTTTGCCCAGCTAAGCCAAAATATGATGAGGCCACCTGCGATCTCATCATAAATGATTACTCCGGTGGTTGTTCAACCACATCTAGAGGCCAGGGGACCACCCCAGGAACCACGAAAGGACCAACCTACACCTCAATGGAGGAGGGACGTTGCTGACCCTAGGCGTCTGCGTCTGGGGAGGCAAGGAACCCCTTGCCCTGAGGATAGGTACGATGATGTTAAAGCAGATAATGCTCCAGCAGACTGCTAGGTGCTATATGAGGTTTCAAACAACACGGTACGTCATCTGCAGTAGAGCCAAGGTTGCGAAGCAAGAAGGGACGAGGTTGGTGATGCCCAACCAAGAGGATTAGCTTTTAATCGCTTGAGTAGAAGGTCAGACTTTGAAAGGATCTCCCAGTCAATGATCTGAGGCAGAGGTTATCCAGGTCAAGAAGTGCAGCTGGCTCTCAAAGGGGAGATGGTGAGCATCGGCCACGCCATGTCCGACCCCTACATGGATGAGACTGTGGCCAAGAGGTCAACAACCGACGTTATGCTGCAGTCGGGGAACCCTCAGTCCACCCCTTGGAGGTGGCTGGGGAGAACCTTGGCCAGGCCGACATTGCTAAACCATGGAATGACTCCATCCAACATCTGGAAGAGAAGATAGGGAACCTCATCAAAATCCGAGACCCATTATAAAGAGGGTTCTCATAGGGCTCCCCATTTGTGGCAAGAATTATGAACATACCAACCCCTGCCAAATTCAAATCACCAATGGTCTCTCCTAAGTATGATGGTAGTACCAACTCGGTACATTATATTGAGATGTATCAATTCGCGATAGACCTTTATTCAATTCCTGATGAGATAAGGTGTCGAGCTTTTTCAGGAACTTTGACGAGTACTGCGCATATTTGGTTCACCTCTCTTCCTAAAAACTCCATTGAGAACTTTAAAGGTTTGGCGAAGTGGTTCATACACAACTTCTATTTTGGGGTAAGACCTCAGAAGAAGACAACCCACCTCCTCTATGTAAAACAAGGCAAGAATGAGAGCCTCGGAGACTACATTGCGAGATTCAACAAGGAAAAATTGGAGTTTGAAGATTACGAAGAGAATATAGCTATGACAACTCTTATAGGAGGATTATAGAAAGGGAAGTTACTGTGGAAGCTTGCTGAAGACCCTCAAAAATCCATGGCCGAGCTGTTAGTAACAGTTGGGAGAGTTATGAATGCTGAAGAAGCAATGGCCATAAAGTATGAGAATGAGAACAGAAATAGCAGTGGAAAATTCCAAAGGAAGAAAGACGGAAAAAAGAGGTCCGCAGACAACAATTTTGCACACTACACTCCTCTAACTTTGAGCTGCGAGCACATCCTCAATGAGATAAAAAATGACCGATCCATGAGATGGTCAGAGAAGCTGAAGGCTCCTTCGTATAAGAGGATCAAGAGTCTGTGGTGTGCGTTCCACTAAGACCACGGTCATCTGACTGACAAGTGCTTTGCCTTGAAGGATGAGATTGAGAAGATGTTAAAGTTCGAAAAGCTCCGGAAGTATGTCGATGGTAGAGTTACTAAGGGGGGAAGAGACGACCCTAAAAAAAAGAGAAACGACAGGTGTCGGGAAGATGCCCCAATAAGAAGAGCTGAGGACTCAGATAATGATGATGAGGATGACCTTGAACTCCCACCAAAAGATGGCAATGCCCCTGTGAAGAGGGTTGGTATGATCTCCTTTGGTGTTAACACCATCTGTGGAGGACTAGTAGGGGGTGACTCAGAGGTAGCCGACCGCAAAGCTCATGTGGCAGAGGCTAAGTTAGTGACTAAAGTAGAGGTTATGAATCTGGCATCTTCAGAGGATAAAGAGAAGACAAAGAAGGTAGATATGGATACTCTTATAGTTGGATTCTCCCGACTTGATGTCAAAGGTATCCTAGTTCCACACGATGACCCTTTGGTAATCACTACAAGGGTGCATGGATGTGAGGTACAGAGAATCCTCGTTGATGGGGGAAGCTCAGCGGACGTAATGTTTTGGCCTTGTTTCAAGAGCCTAGGCCTCAGCAGAGCTAGGTTTGTGCCCTATCATCATCCGTTGATTGGATTCAGAGGTGAAAAGGTCCATCCATTGGTCATGTATGAAATGGATGTACGAATGGGAGACGAGTGTCTTAAGAGGTTGACCTGAAAGATTAATTTTTCATGATGGATGAAAACGTCTTCTCGGCCTATAACCTCATTATAGGACGAGTAGCCCTCAAGGAATTTGAGGTCGTGCCTTTAACGGTCCACCAAATGCTAAAATTCCCGACCCCTTATGGGGTAGGGGAAGTGAAGGGTGACCAAATATCGGTACGAGAATGCTACTTCAACTCTGAGGAATAGAGAGAGGCTCATAAGCGGGCAATAACCATGTATAACATCACACACTTGATCATAAGGATGAGACAAAGCTCAATAAGGGAGAATCCACGAAAGAGGTAGAATCCATCTTCCTCAATGAGGACAAGCTGGAAAAAATCATCCAAATCGGTAAAGCCCTAAGACTTGAGATCAAGGAAGAGCTGGTGAAGCTACTGAGGAAGAGGCAGAGAGTCTTTTCCTGGAGCCACGCGAACATGTCGGGTATTGACCCTGAAGTTATGTGCCACAAACTCAATGTTTTAGAAGACGCTAAGCCCATCAAATAAAGAAGAAGGGTTTACTCAAGGGAAAAGTATGATGTCATTAGGTAAGAAGTCAGAAAACTTGAAGATGCCAAGTTCATCAGAGAAGTCATATAGCCTGAGTGGTTATTTAACATCGTTATCATGCCGAAAGCTAACGAGAAATGGAGGATGTGCGTAGATTTCACTAATTTGAACAAGTCTTGTCCAAAAGACAGCTTCCCCTGCTGCGAATTGATCAGTTAGTGGATGCCACAACAGGGAATGAGCTCATGAGCTTCATGGATACCTATTCTCGGTATAACCAGATTTTTATGGACCCAAAAGACTCATAGAAGATAGCGTTAATAACCGATAATGGGACCTATTACTACAAGTTCATACCCTTCGGCTTGAAGAATGCAGGGGCTACTTATCAATGCCTAATAAATAAGATGATCGAAAGTCAGATTGGCAAGATCATGGAGGTATATGTGGATGATATGTTGGCAAAGATCTTGAAGGCCGACACTCATGTGGCCGACCTGGAGAGGACTTTTGACACCATAGATTTATACAGGATGAAGATCACCCCTGTCAAGTGTGTCTTCGGAGTAGGAGCTAGAAATTTTCTGGGATTCATCGTCAATTAGAGGGGGATAGAGGCTAACCTCGAGATGATCAAGGCACTACTGGAAATAAAGACATCCAGAACCATCAAAGACGTTCAGAGGTTAATCAGAAGGGTTGCTTCACTGAACAGGTTCGTCTCTAGAGCTACGAACAAGTGTCTTCCTTTTTTTAAAGTTCTTAGAAAGGCTTTCGAATGTGATGAGGAATGCGACAAGGCTTTCAAAGAGATGAAATCCTACCTCGAATCCCCTCTGCTCCTATCTCGTCCCATCTTGGGGGAGAAGTTATATGTGTATCTAGCCATTTCAGAATCAGCCATTAGTGCGGCCATAGTAAGAGAAGACGATGGAGTGAAGATTGAGAATAATCAAGAGATTATAGATGAACCAGACAGTAACGTCTTTCGTGTTTCGGATGAGGTTGTGTTAAGCAAATCTGAAAAAAGCGTTGTTGAGAATGAGGAAAATAGGTACCTCTTCAAGAAAGGGATCCTGTCAGAGAGGAACTTCTCTTCAAATAAAGATTTTTGGAACCTCTTCGTTGATGGGTCTTCTTGTGAAAGTGAAAGCGAAGCAGGGCTGATACTGTCAGCACCGGATGGTACCGATGTTGAATATGCGTTGAGGTTCAACTTCAAGGCTTCAAACAATTAGTAAGAGTATGAGGCATTTATAGCGGGGCTCTCCTTAGCAAAAGCCCTTAGTGTTGGCCGACTCCTAGTCCATAGTGACTCGAGGTTAGTTATCAACCAAGTTCTTATGGTGTATGAGGCCAAAGATGAAAGGATGGCCAAATACCTGAAGAGGGTAAGAACGACGCTAGAAGGCTTCGAAGAGGTGAAGATAAAGAGGATACCTTATCAAGACAATAGTCAAGCCGATGTGCTCGCTAGGCTGGCCTCAATAATGAGGACAGATATAAGAAGAACGGTACCAGTTGAAATCTTGCCCCAACCAACCATCGAAGAAGAAGAGGTTGCCAGAACTTGCCTCAATCTTAATATGGGAGCCTCATGGATAGACCCACTCATCAGATACATCAAACAGGGAGAGTTGCCAGAATTAAAATTGGAAAGGAGAAAGCTGAGGTTCAGGGCTGCCAAGTTCTCAATTATAGGAGACTTCTTGTATAAGAAGGGGTTCCTACTCCCTCCCCTTATATGTGTGCACCCTTCAGAGGTTCCTCTGGTCTTAAAAGATGTACATGAGGGATATTGTTCAATTCACATAGGAGGGAGGCCTCTAGCTAAGAGGATAATTACTCAAGGGTTCTGGTGGCCGCCCTTGGCCAAAGATGCAGCTGCTTATGTGAAGAGATGCGGCAAGTGTCAGAGATTATCCAACATCCTTCACCAACCTCATCATCCTATGATGTCAATTATCTCACCTTGGCCATTTGTAGTTTAGGGCATTGACTTAGTAGGACCTTTGCCAAGATCTGCAAACAACTATCAATTTTTGGTGGTGGAAATTGATTACTTCTCTAAGTGGGTATAGGCTAAGACGATGATCATGATTACAGAACAGAAGACCTTCCAGTTCATCTAGAAAAGCATCATATGAAGATATGGCCTTCCAAATACCCTTATCTCAGATAATGGAACCTAGTTCAAGAACTCTTCCTTAGAAAAATATTATGAAAGAGTGGGGATCAAGCAGTTCTTCTCCTCTCCTGGGCGATCCCAAGCAAATGGGAAGACTGAGGTTACGAACCGAACAATCCTTGACGGGATAAAGAAGAGGTTAGAGGAGATAAAAGGGAGATGTACAGAGGAGGTATACGTTGTGTTATGGGACTACCGGACGACCGCAAGAATGCTAACGGGAGAGACTCCTTTCATGCTAGCACAAGGTTTAGAGGTTGTCATCCCTACAGAAGTAGGACTCCCCACCCATAGAGTTCATACCTATGATCCTCAGAAGAATGGGTAAGAGAGAAGACTTGACTTGGACCTAATTAAAGAAAGAAGGGAAGATGATGAGATCAGACAGGCGGCTACCAGCAAAGAACAACAAAGTTCTACAACCAAAGAGTGAAATCAAGACCTATATTTGTAGGAGACCTAGTCTTGAAGAAGAAGTTGTAGAAGATAATATAAGCTCCACCCAAACTGGCATGGTCCTTACAGAGTAGTTGATGAAGTTTTGCCTCGTACTTACCGGCTAGAAAATCTCAAAGGAAAACCTTTTTCCAACCTTTGGAATGCTGACCACTTGAAGAAATATTACATATGATGTTATAGTTGTTTCTTTGTAATACATGTCTCATTTTATGAAGAGGATGTTAATGAAAAGAACAATTTCAGTGTCAATACTTTTGTTTCATTATGTTTTAACATCACTAATTTGGTGAAAATTATGAGGGTGAACATCATATTATGGTGACCTCCGACCTTTAACATCATTAATTTGGTGAAATCTGAGGGTAAAGATCATCATATGGTGACCTCAGACCTTAAACATCATTAATTTGGTGAGATTTACGAGGTGAAACATCATAATTTGATGACCTCAGACCTTTAACATCATTAATTTGGTGAAAATTATGAGGGTGGACATCATATTATGGTGACCTCGAACCTAAAACATCATTAATTTGGTGAAATCTATGAGGTAAACATCATATTATGGTGACCTCAGACCTTTAACATCATTAATTTGGTGAACAGTATGAGGGTAAACATCATTATATGGTAACCTCAGACCTTTAACATCATTAATTTGGTGAAAATTATGAGGGTGAACATCATATTATAGTGACCTCGGACCTTAAACATCATTAATTTAGTGAAATCTGAGGTAAAACATCATTATTTGGTGACCTCGAGCCTTAAACATCATTAATTTGGTGGCAATTTATGAGGGTAAACATCATATTATGGTGACCTCAGACCTTAAACATCATTAATTTGGTGAAAATTATGAGGGCAAAACATCATTATATGGTGACCTTAGACCTTAAACATCATTAATTTTATGGCAATTTATGAGGGTAAACATCATATTATGGTGACCTCAGACCTTAAACATCATTAGTTTGGTGAAATCTGAGGTAAAACATCATTATTTGGGGATCTCAGACCTTAAACATCATTAGTTTGGTGAAAATTATGAGGGTAAGCGTCATAAACTAATGACCTCGGACCTAAACATCATTAATTTGGTGAAATTTATGAGGTAAAACATCATTATATGGTGACCTCAGACCTTAAACATCATTAATTTGGTGATAATTGGTGAGGTGAAACATTATTATATGGTGACTTTAGACATTAAGGTAAAACATCATTATATGGTATCCTCAACTTTAAAACAACATGCAAGAGGACACAAAAGAAGCTATATAGTCTGAGGAAGACAATATTAATATTTACCACTAAACAGTCAGAATTACACATCAAATATGCCAAAACATGCTACCAGAGTTCACAAAAATTACAGATGACAAAAGAAGCAAAAATTATAACTTAAAGCTTCACAGGACCAAGTCTAGGTATCTGCAGATAGAGTGTTGTCCTCTTGGCCGACGTTAGTCACCTCGGCTCCATCGTTCTGAGGATTAACATCTTCAGTCACAGTGGTGCCCAAGGGAGCAGTCTCTGAAGGAGCAGTTCCATCCTCCTCAACCTCTTGCAAGGCCTGAGAAAAATGGGGGTCACCAAAGCCTAGACCAATAAAGTCTGAGGAACTCAAACTCCCAAACTCTTGTTCTTTGGAGGCTGCCCATTTACTAGTTGCTTTAATACCTCTCTCAAGGTATTCAAAGCCAAAGCTGATGAACTCATTAGAGACCTTATAATCTGCAATAATGTTCTCTGAGGCATCCTCCAAAGAAGCCTTAACAGCAGCAGCCACCTTATTCTGCAGAGCATCGTCTTTGGCTTTTAGAGCCGCTTCGTGGTCCTTCTTGAGCTTAGCCATTTCCCTGTCTCTCTATTGGACCTCCTCCTTTAGCTTGTTGGCCTCTTTCAGCTCTTCCTTCAGACGATCAACCTCTGCACTTAAAGAGGCTTGGACTTTCAGAGCTTATTGACCCTTCTCGATCAGGGGCATTTTCTTTAGAGTCCAATCCATAAAACGATGCATGGATAACATACCCTATAGTAGAAGGTCAGATGTATAAGCACATTAATATAAGATAGCCGAGGTTACACTTGGAAGAGAAAAATAGCAGAAATCATTACCTGGATTGATCTGTGGAGGGTAAACTCAGCTAGAAAAGGGATATCCAGAGAACGTAGGAAGCGTTTGTCTTCCTCGGTCATTATAGAGCCGATGGCATCAATAGCCTTTAAACTATGGCCAATCAGACTATCGTTGATCTTCAACTGAGAAAGACGAGTTGTAAGGGCATTATCAGAAGAGATCGGAATGGCACGATCCCCTTTTTTATTTTTACTCGACTTCTGATGTTCCGAGTCCATTATATTCCTCTTCTTTATAACATCAGCCTTGGATGTGCTGATGTTCTATTTGGGAGGAGGAGGGTTTGCATTATAGCTGGCCTTCTTCATTAACTTTACTAGACTTAGGGCTGATATTTCCCAAAGGTTGTCAAAAATACCTTTAAGTCGCTTTGCAAAAAGAAATGTCTAAGTTAGTAAATCAGAGACATGGAAAGTAAGAGCTACAACTTGTTAAAAATGATACTTACGGATCTCTGTCAAAGAACTACCACTTAGCCCCATCTGAGAGAGGTAGTAGGGGGTCATCAGATGTTCGTATTTAACCAGACGACCCTGCTCCCCTGATCTTGAAGGTCCTTAACCTTTTGAATATTCTCTAGTCTAGTCCAGGGTCGTCTCTTGCAGTAAGAGAGACTTTGCCCCCATCTCAAAGGAGTCCTTGAAACTGACGTTCCATATGCCTCATGGAGACCAAACTCCCATGCCCTGGAGGCAAAGAAATACCGAGGTTTCCAGTTATGATCGGAGGTCTGGGTAACCAACAACATCTTCTTATCTGACTTCCTAGCTAGGAAGTGGTAATAGCTAGGGTGATTTTTGGTAGAGTAGGGGACATAACAGCCTGTGAAGACCCTAATAGGAAGGTCTGAGTGATGGACTACCCTCCAAAGGATGATAGCCCTATCATTACCCTCCAAGTGTTGGGGGGATAGTGGTGAAGAGGCCAAATTTATATGGGAAAATATGGCTCTGATTGAAGGATGGATGGGGATATGGAAACCCAACTTGAACATCTTCTCGTAGAAGCAGATCTCCTTATTTCGGCCACCAAACGCTCTCTCACCCCTCAGAGGTCTCCAAAGACTAACGGAAGGACCTTTTGCGTAGAGGTGCCTAAAAGCCAGAAGATCGTACTTGCTAATGGGGCTCTCAATCTCGGCTACCTCACAGGTGTGAATGTCTCTCTCATGCCCATCATCTTCATCCCTAGTGACATTGGCCTGGGAATATACCGGGGGAACATCAGGAAACCTCTCAACGAACTCAACCCCGGTGGCAGTCGACGGTGGAATGGCATCAAAAATGGGGGGAATGGCCACACTTGGCCCTATAATTTCGACATCAGAAGAAGACTGAGAGGTGTTAGCCCCCTGATGTGATGAGACATGACTCGAAACCTCGGCCTAATCAGGGACCTGATCTTGCCTAATTGAGAAATCCATAGCCTCTTGGAAAGAGTCTACAAACATGGGGTCTGAGGTAGATGACTCAGACTCACACATGGGTGTTGGTTCCTCTGGAACCTCTTCTGGCTCAGCAGGCACGGCTGGCTCAAGGTAGATAACCTTCAGAGGTGGAGGAAAGATGGGTCTAACAGGAAAGGCCTCAGCCCTTTGAGCTTTCTCTTGGTCTAGCTCTATCTGCCTAATTTTTTAGAGGTCTTCTCTCTAAGTGAAGGGAACTCTTCTATGAGTTGATACAGGGGTCTGAGCATAAGGAGGATGACACTACACTTGGACTCTATAAACAGGCAAGTAGTCTAACTTAACCTAAACTAAAGATCAAATAAAAAAGGTGCAAGGTTTTTAAGCCAAGAACACCTAAGAACAAGCTCCCTGAAAAATTCAAAGAGTCACCAGAAAATCCTAAAATCCTAACCGAAAAACTAAAATCCTCACCGAAAGATGCAGAAATGGAAATTAAAGGCTGAAAATGGAAAAGTAAGGTGGTGACGATACCTGATGGAGTCAAAATGAACAAGAAGAAGGTTAGAAGTGAAGAAAGCCCCAAAATGCAGCAACAAAGCTCTTGAAGAGAGAGAGAGAGAGAATCGCGGAGATAACCAAGGAGGGAAGAAATGGGAAAATGAAGAAGAAAGGAGAATAAAGGGTTTTAAACCCAAAATTAATTTGGCATGCATCCCAAGGCCCATCATTGCCTTAGGAACCCAATAGGTAAATCAAATGATCATGACTTGGTAGACACGCCACTCACTTTAGTAAGTGACATGTGTCAAGAGACTACTGGCATACAAGAAATATTAGCCTCGGCCTTGCAATACCCCTCAATTATCTACTCATATAGGTAACTAAGGTCTAGGGGGTGATTGATATAACCAAAGTACACCTTCCTACTCAGAGACACTAACCTCTGCTTGACTCACAGCCGAGGTGGCAGAAGCTCATAATAATTGTCAGTAATATCATCTTTTATAGGGTCATCCCTAAAACCTCGACTGGGCATTAATCGAGGTCAACAAGGCTTGTACTTGTGTTCAAGGATCCTCAATAAACATCATCGTCCTCGGCCAACGTTATATTTTATCAGCCAGTCAGCAAAGCCTCATAGGCTCCACCATCATGACATGGGTCGGCCCAGGTCGACGTTACATCTACCTCAGCCAGCCGACCTGGCCGAGGTCCACATAAATATTGACTTCGGGCAAAGGAGCATTCAAACTTCACCAACCTCATACTCAACCAGGCTGAGGTTGGCACCAATCAAAAACATCCGGGCATTTACAAGTACATGTATGGCTTGGAACATGTGGACAAATCTATTATAACTAAATAATTCCCTCCATGTGAGGGAATATTGAGGTCATCAATATTTAAGCAAGATCAGCCAGGTGTCATCCTAGCACTGGTTGGATCTTCATGCATATGCTCATTGCATGCTTGGGGGTACATTACACCCCCTAAACATTATATATATAGGTCCTCCTCTACCTTGTAAAGGGATCCATAATTTCAACCCTAGCTGAAACTCCGTTAATTCACACAATATAGAGAGAAAGCTTGAGAGATTGTATCCATGGCCATTAGTGCCTTCATTTAGTGATATTACTCACACACTCACAGTGGACGTAGACCAGATTTGCTGAACCACTTATATTCAAGTGTTCATCCTCTTCTCCTCACCTCCTTCTACATAAATATGCATTTATCCTCCAAGGTAGCCATTGTTATCACTTGCTGGAGCTTTTCAACACCTTATTTGGTGGTTTTGTTTCCAGCATCTTTAACCAGAGGTTTGGTGAAAGGCGCAATGGGCATCTGCTTTGAAGTTTCTTGGAAGTGGATTGGTCGATGGACAGGGATCCAAGGGTTTGATGAGGTTTCGGTTTAACAGGGCTTGATAAACTTTGGAGAAGGGAGCATGGAGCTCTGTGTATTCCTTTAGGATTGGGACAAGGCGGCTTTCTGGTGCCCACGAAGTGGTCGGTTGAGAGATGTTATTGAAGGTTGAGAATGCAGCATTGGAAAGTTTGTCATATTTTCTGGGGGTGAACTCTCCGAACACTTTTTTGGCCCAACCTCTGTTTTAGCAAGACCTTCCTTGAATTCTACTCATTCTTCTCTGAAAGTTCGAAAGTGGGGATAGTATTGTCCTCCCATGGTTGCTCGAACATGGGGCAAGAAGTTTTTCTTCACTATATTGACTTGTAATTCCTCAGATGGTCGATTAGTCATAGTGGTTTCCTTTTCCCTCCATCAGGCTATAAAGTTACTGACTGCTTCCCTAGAGTTCTGTTTGAGCAGCTCTAAATCATGGCGAGTGACCTCAAGCTCTTCGCTATATTTGTACTACGAAATGAATTCTTGGGCTACATCCTCCTAGCTACGGATTCTAGACTACTTGAGAGATAAAAACCATCAGAGAGCGCTATCCTTCACAGTTTGTGTAAGGACGCAAATTTCCAATTGAGTCCTTTGTAGTTTTGGCTCAATTCCGGACAAAAACGTTTGAGTCATAGGATAGTGTATATTGATCATCTTTCAAGCCTATGACGTGTTTGTTGAAGACATAGCGGCAAAGAGTATAAAGATTCATCATCATGCCGGTTTCGTGACTCGTTTATACGTCATCAACCATAGTTCCATGCTCTCAAGGTATGAATGCAATTATATATATATAGGAGCTTGGAACTTGTTTATTGGGTGTTAGGTTTAATTAAAACTGTGTTTTATTTTCAGAAAGAATTAATTAGAACTTTAAAATAAGTTTATAAAGTTTTATGGGCTAAAATCGAATTTTCCAACTTTCTGGAAGTTCGTTCGATATGTCGTTCGAACGAGATTGTCGTTTGAACCAGATGTCGTTCGAACGAGATTGCCAACGACTTCCCATTATGGCATACTGGAACTTCGTTCGAAATGTCGTTCGAACGAGATTTCTAATGAGCTTCTAACGAGTTCATACTGGAACTTAGTTAGAAGACTCGTTCAAACGAGAATGTCGTTCGAATGAGATGCCAGGCGGGAACAGTTTTTGGCAGTTTTAAACAGTTTTTATCCCACTTCCCCACTTTTTTCTTAACCAACTTTTCTCAGACTTTATTATGTGTGGGAATAACATTTTCCAACTTAACTTTTCCATTCTATTTTTCATCTCTTAAAGAGAGTTTGAGAGCTAAATTGTTTAAGGAAAATGTTCTTGTTTTGAGTGAGTTTTTACAAAGAGAAAAACTTATACCACTCTAGTTTACACCCAAATTAGTTTCTTCCAAGTTCCCATATTCATATATCTTGCTTGGAGTTTGGCACCGGGTTCATCTCTTCCGTTCAAAGAGAAGTTTCAGGTTTTCTTCTACATCCCATATAGAAAGAAGAAGAGTTTTTTACGGCATTACCCACTTGGAGAAAGGCTCCTTGTACGGGTGACGGTGACCATATAAAGTCCGATCGGTGGGATCCGAGACCGCGATGGAGCTCCGTGGTTATCCGCTAGGAAGAGGTATCTACGAGAAGAAGCGTCGGGGCTTGAGAGGGATCGAGTCGTGTGATGTAAGCCTTTCTGTCTTGTATTTGTAAATTCCGTATCTAGTGGATTTGTGGCTAGGGTCGTCCGAGGTTGTTTCCCGCCTTGGGTTTTTCCTCGTACATCGCGGCGTAGTGAATTAATTGTTTTATTTTATCTTTTGCAAAATCACTTAGAACGCATGCTTAGGTAAAAAGATAAAATTGGTTTAGTTTAATCTCTACGTGTTTAATTTGGTGATAATTAAATTTGGGTAATGTGTAGTTAATTAATTCAAGTCATTTAATTTAATTGTTAAAATTGGTTTGGCCTAATTTTTTTAAATGAAAAATATGACTTAGGCAAATTCTAGGACTTGAATGAATTAATTGGTTTAAGTGATATTAATATTAGTGTGTGTTTTATTAATTTTCACTTGGGTTTAATTTTAATTTTGGAATAAATTAAAATTTGGTGTTCGTTTGTTTTGTTGAACCATCACACATCTTAATGCTTCCGCATCTCGATATATATAAAAGGAAATAATAATATTTTACTTACAAATTGGTATCAGAGCCAAAGCGATAAATTATTTCGTTAAAGATCCTTTAAATAATTTTTGGCTAAAATTGAATTTTCCCCATTTTCAAAATTTCCTATTTTCGATGGTTCAAACTACGCGTATTGGAAAGCGCGTATGAAATCGGCACTAAAATCTATCGACGAGAGAGTTTGGATGTCTGTTGTTAACGGGTGGTCCCCATCAACTTATTTAGTTGAAAATGAACGTGTTCCCAAACCCGCCAATAGATGGACTGAGAATGAGTTTAAACTTTCAAATTTTAATTCCCGTTGTTTGAATGCCTTGTTTAGCATTGTCACACCGGATGAATTCCGACGCATTATGACGTGTGAGACCGCTAAATAAGCTTGGGATATTTTACAACTCACTCACGAAGGTACAAGTGTCGTTAAAGATTCGAAACTCCAAAACCTCACCACTCAATTTCAAACTATCAAAATGAACGATAATGAAATTTTTGATGAATTTTATGCTAGATTGTCCGATATTGTCAATTCATCTTTTAACTTGGGAGAGAAAATACCCGACAACCGTGTTGTAAAGAAAATTTTAAGGTCCCTTCCCGATAGATTTATTCCAAAAGTGACCGTTTTAAATTCTTTACCAACTTTAGCCTCTACGAAATTAGAAGAGCTTATAGGTGATTTACAAACCAATGAACTAGATATGTTTCCCTCTAAAACTGAAAAGAAAATTAAAAAGGGCATTTCTTTAAAAGCCCAAAAAGAGGTCAAACAAGTAGTAGAGAGCGAGAGTGATAGTGACTCAGAAGACATGGCTTTGTTTGCTCGTAAATTTAGAAAATTTCTTAAATTTAACAAAGATAAATTTAAAAATGATTTTAAGAAATTTGAAACTTCTAAGTATGACAAAGCTGAGAAGATCCCTAAACCTATTAATGAAAATTTAAATAGGGACGAGTCTAATAGGTGTTTTGGTTGTGAGGGTTATGGCCATAGGGCTTCTGAGTGCCCCACGAAACTAAGGAAAGAGGGTAAACAACCCATTTCATATAATGCAACCCTTAGTGATAGTGATAAGGAAGAGGGACCCGATTCCCCCACTAAGCCAATTTTTTGGGCTTTTATGGCTAGTCATGTGATCACCGAAAGTGAATCTTCTCATGAAGATACTCAAACTCATGACACTTCCGAGGTCAAAGTTTTTTATTCCCTTATTTTTTATGATAGTGAGAGTGAATAATAAAGAGAGAGTGAAAATGAAGAAGAGGTTAATGTGAGTGAACTTCAAAATGCTTTTCAAGAACTTTATAAAGAATCTATTAAATTAAAAAGAGATAATTTGAAGTTAAAAGCTTGTTTAAGAGAGAGTCTCAAGGTCATTGATGATAGTATGTTGGTTGAAGACCTTAGGACATGAGAGAAAGCTCTTCTAGAGAAGCTTGAATATATAGAAGGCGAGAGAGATGGCCTTAGGGGTTTAATGGAATCCTTGAAAAATGAGCTTCTTGCTTTTGAAGAGCGAAATGTTTTATTAGAGTCTAACATTTTAGAATTGCAAAATAAATTAAAAGACTCTAGTAATGTCAAATTTGATTTGGAGTGTCGTTCGGAAAAATTAGATAAAATCTTAGGAACGGTCCAAATTAAAAATGACATGTGTGGTTTAGGCTTCAATTCTTGTAATGAATCTACTCTTAAAGCCAAAACCAACGTTTTAAGAGAATCTACTAGGAAAGCTTTTAGAGATCACTCCATAGGTAAATCTTTTCGACCTGTTTTTACTTGTTCACATTGTGGTCAAAAAGGTCATCTTAGGAAATTTTGTTTTGATCTTAAACGAATTCCTAGAAAATCCCAAAGTAAAGCAACCAATGTTTTTAAAATTCCTACACCTAGATAGTTATTCTTCATTAATTTGGGTTAGGAAATTCGACTTGGTTGCCTTGCAAAATAAGGTTGTTAATTCTCATTTACTTTCACATGCTTCCTCCCTTGCTAAATCTAAAGGATGAATGTGTTAGTGTTTGCATAATTTAGCATTTGTACTTCATGCTATATTCACATGATAAATGTATGCTTGTTTAATCATTTTCTAGGTTATGCCCCATACTTAATCACATGCTAGAATAATGATTTATGTTTATCTTTTGTATTATATTTCCTTCATTTTGTTTGCATTAAATGAAAAATACAAAAAGATTTTTGTTTGTCATTTGGGTTTTATCTCTTGATAATTTAAGCTTAATGAAAAATTCAAATGATTTTTGTTTATCTTTTGAGTATATATTTTTTATTTCTGGTTAAAAATTTTAAAAACTCAAAAATATTTTATTTTGTGTGTATTTTAGTTTGACGCACTTTATGTGGCATACACTTGTGTTTAAATCCCTCCTTTAACGCTCTCATGTGGCTAGAACTTTTGGTTTAGAAATCCTTAAAATGTTCTTTACCATGTTTTATATGGAGTAGTTGGATTTTGTGTTGTTTAAATGGATTCTATTTGTATATGCCTCTATTCACACATGCACTAGCTCTTTTGAAATTTTAACTTCGTATGTATATTTGAGCTATGTGAGGTGTTCTCCTTCCAATCTTGTAATCTACATATTTGTGACTTAGGAGGACTAGTGCATGTCAAAATCCGTTGCACGTGAGATTTGTGTGAAAAATGACAACATGATAAATAAAAATGTGCACGGCGAAGGGCTCCGAAAGGACTAAGTGATCCTTTGCGATTGTAAGCCACCGGTTTGAATGGACCTAAAAGAAATACGTGGTCCAAAGGTCTAAAAACAGAAAATATGGCATTAAAAAGAAAAATAATTTGCCAAGGCCTATGTTTGATTGATATATTCATTCAAATTTAATATAAATTCATATTGAGGGAGATTGGATGGTATATCAACGGTTTCTACAATGTCCATTTATCCTAGTTGCATATCTCATGTCATGACTCTATTGGTTTGTAGAATCATCAATAAGCTAGGCTTGTATGCATTGTGTATGTTTATTCATTGAGTTCAATCTATATTGTCACATGAGGTTATATTTAAATGTGATGAAGTTTGCAATCAAATGAGAACTCCGTGAACATGTTTTTAAGTGATTGGGTCTAAATTTAATCGTTACTAGTTCACACCCCTACACTTCTGTTTTCATATGACACATTTTTGCCATATGAGTGTGCAAACTTAGTGTATTTTGTGCCATGTGTGTGTTTATATCTATATATATGTGCGTGTGCATTCTTGATATATTTATAGTACATATATATATATATATATATATATATATATATATATATATATATATATATATATATATATATATATGATAGTTTGTTTTGCCTTTGCCTTGCTTTCTAGTCCTTCTATGTTTATACTTTAGTTTTGGTATCTATCTTGGATTAGTTATGCTTTTGTTGCCCATATGCTTTCATGTCTTATCACTTTAAGCTTCAACATGCTTTTGTTCTTTATCCTTTGCCTATTCCTGAACAAAAAGGGGAGAATGATAGGGGGAGAAATGGTATCTTATCCTATTATAATTTTATCTAAGTTTAGGAGATTTAACTGAAGGGGAGTAGCTAACTTCTTGGGTTAATCATTTTGATAATGGGGAGAATTAATTTTGGGGGAGTATTTATTTTAATTGCTTTAAATACTTTGATATTCCCTATGCATTTGATGAGTTTGCTTAAGTGTGCAGGAATTCTTCTAAAGAGGCATCTTTCAATGGCAAAGCATTTGATCCTTGGGTTGAGTCAAGTTTGGGTGGGTTATGTTTTGAGTCTAGTAGAGTTTGACGGACCTTTAGGATTTTTGTATAGTTTTTGTCCCCGAATAGCTAAAGGGGGAGATTTGTAAGGACGCAAATTTCCAATTGAGTCCTTTGTAGTTTTATCTCAATTCCGGACAAAAACGTTTGAGTCATAGGATAGATTATATTGATCATCTTTCAAGCCTATGACGTGTTTGTTGAAGACGTAGCGGCAAAGAGTATAAAGCTTCATCATCATGCCGATTTCGTGCCTCGTTTATACGTCATCAACCATAGTTCCATGCTCTCAAGGTATGAATGCAATTATATATGTTAGAGCTTGGAACTTGTTTATTGGGTGTTAGGTTTAATTAAAACTGTGTTTTATTTTCAGAAAGAATTAATTAAAACTTTAAAATAAGTTTATAAAGTTTTCTGGGATAAAATCGAATTTTCCAACTTTCTGAAAGTTCGTTCGATATGTCGTTCGAACGAGATTGTCGTTCGAACCAGATGTCGTTCGAACGAGATTGCCAACAACTTCCCATTATGGCATACTGGAACTTCGTTCGAAATGTCGTTCAAACGAGATTGTCGTTCTAACGAGATTTCTAACGAGCTTCTAACGAGTTCATACTGGAACTTCGTTAGAAGACTCGTTCAAGCGAGAATGTCGTTCGAACGAAATGTCGTTCGAACGAGATGCCAGGCAGGAACAGTTTTTGGCAGTTTTAAGCAGTTTTTCTCCCACTTCCCCACTTGTTTCTTAACCAACTTTTCTTAGACTTTATTATGTGTGGGAATAACATTTTCCAACTTAACTTTTCCATTCTATTTATCATCTCTTAGAGAGAGTTTAAGAGCTAAATTGTTTAAGGAAAATGTTCTTGTTTTGAGTGAGTTTTTACAAAGAGAAAAACTTATACCACTCTAGTTTACACCCAAATTAGTTTCTTCCAAGTTCCCATATTCATATATCTTGCTTGGATTTTGGCACCGGGTTTATCTCTTCCGTTCAAAGAGAAGTTTCGGGTTTTCTTCTACATCCCATAAAGAAAGAAGAAGAGTTTTTTGCGGCATTACCCACTTGGGGAAAGGCTCCTTGTACGGGTGACGGTGACCATATAAAGTCCGATCGGTGGACTCCGAGACCGCGGTGGAGCTCCGTGGTTATCCGCTAGGAAGAGGTATCTACGAGAATAAGCGTCGGGGCTTGAGAGGGATCGAGTCGTGTGATGTAAGCCTTTCTATCTTGTATTTGTAAATTCCGTATCTAGTGGATTCGTGGCTAGGGCCGTTCGAGGTTGTTTCCCGTCTTGGGTTTTTCCTCATACATCTCGGCGTAGTGGATTAATTGTTTTATTTTATCTTTTGTAAAATCACCTAGAACGCATGCTTAGGTAAAAAGATAAAATTGGTTTAGTTTAATCTCTACGTGTTTAATTTGGTGATAATTAAATTTGGGTAATATGTAGTTAATTAATTCAAATCATTTAATTTAATTGTTAAAATTGGTTTGGCCTAATTTGTTTAAATGAAAAATATGACTTAGTCAAATTCTAGGACTTGAATGGATTAATTGGTTTAAGTGATATTAATATTTGTGTGTGTTTTATTAATTTTCACTTGGGTTTAATTTTAATTTTGGAATAAATTAAAATTTGGTGTTTGTTTGTTTTGTTGAACCATCACACATCTTAACTCTTCTGCATCTCGATATATATAAAAGGATATAATAATATTTTACTTACAGTTTGCTGAAACAATTGGCCTTCACTTCTTCAGGATCCCCTATGAGAGTCATAGCACAGTGATAACTGCTAAGATGGACAATTAGTGGTCCACTTCTTTTGAATTTCTCGATATTGAGCATCTTGAACTTCTCGGGTAACCTTGCCTTAGGATAAGGAGACATGTGGGTGTAGTCCATGTAATTTCTAGAGATTTGGACTTGGTCGAACTTCTTAGTTAGCATCTTGAGATCTTCTTTGACCTTGTTCAATTCTTCCTCTTTTCCTAACTGCGCCTTGCCGGACCAGCGCCCATCACGAAGTGATCCTCCGGTTACGGGACAAAATTTGGTCAATCACAATGCTCTATGGTGATATCGTGTGAATCATGCATGATTCTCTTATTAGTATCTTATGATGACAGTATCTTTCTTGATCATGCCCAACAGGGAGCAAAGTATGAGTACTAATGGTATACCAAGTATGGGTTATGCGTGCAACATGGGGATATATGTGATCCTAGGTGCACGTGGTGTGAAGTGTACACGGAGAATTTTCTACAAGTGTGTGAATAGAAGCATAAGCATGAGGTACACATGAATAGTAAAGGGGAACATGCAAATAGGGGGATATATAAGAAAATAAAACACTCATGTAAATAGAGTCTAGCCCTCAAAATGAAAATCCCCAGTGGAGTCGCCACTGTGGCCATCGCCGATCCTCGCGGCGGGAGAGGATCCCTTTTGGTCCCGTGCGTCCCTCTCGGGAGCGCTTCGGTCGGCGTCGTTGATGAGGTGAAAAATGTACAGAGATGGAGTCGCCAGTTTATTTTACTCAAAACAGACAAAAGAAAAGGGATCCATCCCGAAGGACATCATTCAAAGACGTACTGATACATACGAAACCAAAATGATTCGAAAAAGGGTCCGGATGCTAAGTTACGAAATGGGAAGGTGTTATGCACCCATTCCGCCCTTACGGTCTCTCATGGGTTGTTGCTATTTTCCTTCATTTCCCTGTGGTATGTGTGCATGTGTATACGTAGTGGATATAGGAATCATCGACTTGTATCATGTAAGAGATAAAGCGAGTCATCCGTAGGAATGTTCCTAAAAATAATATTAGAAAATAGGATTTACGGGATTATCCTCGCGTTGATCATTATAACGGAACGATAACGCACATGGAATAACACGCCACTAAGAACAAATATATGTATATGTAAATATATAGAATTTAAGAGAATTGAGTTTAAAGAATATAGAGAAGATAGAAAATGAGAGAAAAGTAGGAATAGGACTCGAGTCACGGGTTTTACCCCGAGACACCTACATAGCCTATAGAGGCATCAAAGTCCACGTAGTTCGCATGCAAAATGAGGGGTGGGATAAATCCTCTTTTTCTTATTTTTTGGGTTTTATTTATATGAAAATAACAGGTGTGAAATAATACTAGATAAAAAGTATATTAAGATATGTGAGAAGAGAGAATAAAAGTGTTAAGTAATAAAACAAGTTAATGCGAATTTAGGGGAATTTAAAGAGAGAGTTGAGAAAGTTGGACCTTCTTGAAGATCTTGAACTTGATCTTGGATGTTGGAGATCAACCCTTGTATTTGGGTGATGATGGAGGATACTTAATTCACAAAATTTGAGGAAAAAGGTGATGAAAAGGTGAAGGTTGGAAAGGGATTTGGATGTGGAAATCACGCTGGGATTTTTTGAAATGATGTTAGGCCCTCCTTTTTATAGGCCCAGGGCATTATCGATCGGCATAGCCCTAGTCCTGCCAATCGGTAGGTGTGTTCAGGCACACTACTGATAGGCAGGGTCTGGAACCGGCCGTTTGGCAGTCTCTTTCAGGTTCCTTCGAAAAATCGATCGTAGAGCGCAAACTGTTGATCCGAATCATGCACGGGGCAAAACCATTGGAAAGGTTATTCACAGACCTTCAAAATTCCTTTAGACTGCTCCTGGGTTCGGGAGTTGACTTTGGGTCAAATATGGCTCAGAAGCGCTCGTCGGTCTTTTGGACGGGGAAACATCGGACGCAAACGGCTCGTTCATCCGTATGGTAAGTCAGAATCGTGCACGGGGTGGACTATTGGAAAGTTTAGGAGATTTACTTCGATAATCCAAAGAGCTTGACTCAATTTGGGGAGTTGACTTTGGTTAACCGAGGCCTGGAAGCGTTCGGTGACCTTTCGAAGTAAAACGGATTGTTCATCCATATTGTAAGTCAGAATCGCACACGAGGTAGACCATTGGAAAGGGGTTTCGGTGACCTTCAAAGATCCATTCAGTCTCGGTCGATTTGAAGAGTTGACTTTGGTCAAACGGAGCCTGGAGCGTCCGGTGACCTCCTGATCGAGTTTCGGGGGAAAATGGGTCGTTCGTCTGCACCGTAAGTCAGAATTGCGCACGGGATAGACTATTAGAAAGGGGTTTTAGTGCAATTCGAAGATTCATTTAGTCTCGTTCGAGCTGAAGAGTTTGACTTTTGGTCAAACGGAGCCAGGGAGTGCCCAATGGCCTTTAGGTTGGTACCCGGGGTATGACTTGGGTTTGCAACTTGCAATGAGGAAGGCAGGTGCTAGGGACCTAAGGAGAGGTTAGGGGGTATTAGAATTGGGTGTCTACAATAGGCGATACTTTTATTGTCACAATGGTGCCTTTAATTTTAGTAACTTGGTTATATGGTTTATTTTTTATTTCCCACATTAGTCACCTCTGTACTTTGGTACATGCTATTGGTTGCAACTTTGTTTCTCTTTTGCAAGGTTATGGTTTCTACTCATATGCCACAGGGCTGCTTCTTATGATCATCATGTCTTGGACTTTCCATTATAATGTTTGGTTTTGTTTGGGAATTTGGACTTTGATCAGATCTGAGTTGAAGACTATTGATAGACATGGCTTTCCTCATATAATGTGCTTCACTTGGACTTATTCTTGCATCTATAACTTTTCTTCTTAAAGTTGGGAGTGTGACCAATCTAGTTGGGGCCACTTTTCACTTTGAGATTGTTGATCATTGTAGCCACGCTTATAAGGCTTTAGGTTTATTTCCCTTTCTAATTTTGGGTGTTTTTGTCTACTTGTACTTGTAACACCTCGTGTTTTAATTAATTGACTTTAATTAAATTGGAGAAAAATAAAATTTTGGATTTAATGGACTTTAAGAATTTAAGTTGGGTTTGTTAGTAAATTTTCAATCAGGAATTTATTCGGGTATATAACAGAAGTTATAAGGTTTTTATTTAAATATTTAACTGGCAGGTGCGTATTTGTTCAGCTAATGTATTTTTATCAGATAATTAAAGTTGGATTTTAAAAGATTGCATTTTTGGATGAGGGGGTCGTTCAAATAACAGCTGATGTCGTTCGAACGACGTCGCATGTCGTTCGAACGACAGTTGTCCTCATTCAAACAATAGAGGCGGTGGATTGGTTAGTCTCCTAATTGCATTTTAACTCTTAAACCCTTTATATATCAAACTGATACGAGGCTGGGACTTCGAAAAACATTTTTTCTCTTAAACTTTCTCCAGTAAGGTTTTCAAAACATGTTGCCTCTCATCTTCTACCCCTAGCCCTACTTTTAACAAGTTTTCAAGATTCAAATTGGTGTTTTCTCATGAGGAGTTCAACTATTCAGACTTTGATTCAATTTAATCACAGGCATGAATACTTTATTCTTTTCCTTTAGTATTATGCATTTTAAGTGTTGCCTAAACCTTAATTTAATATTTTCTTAAAAATCAATTAGCAATCTAATTAGAGAAAGTGGACACAAAACTTGGGGCTATTTTTATGAAATCCTTTAATATGATTAATATTCATGACCCTTGGGTACGTGGGATTTATGAGTGGATTTTGGGGTTTTGTTGGTGTAGGTTGCATGTCGTAAAACACTAGTTTTGAAATAAATGAATTTGGGGGCGTATAACTCACATAATTTGTGCAGAGATGATGAAATTGGAATTTTGTTGTATTAACGATGAACTCTCGGTGTGTTTAATTAAATGGGTATTTTGACGATGTGATAATTAAATTAAGATTTAATTGAATTGGACTATTATGTGTAGTTTTATAAGTTGTTTATTTATGCTTGTTTGTATAACTTGTTGGTATTATTAAATTGCCATTATGATGACGGGTTGTTGGGTATTTTTTCTCTCCCTATATTTTAGGATGCCTTCAAGGTATGAGAGTAGTGGGTAGGCCTTTTGATGATTTACGCCTTCTAGGTATGGGACTAGTGACGGTAGATTATTACGACTTTATTATGTCGGGGGTGGGATGATTTTTGTTACTTTATCGTCGTTACGCTAGCCTAGACTTGAGACTAAGTCAAGGTTTATGTCAAACATTCATCCTATACATAGGGTAGGATGTTTTGATAACTTGGGGACCCTTCGGTATGGGACTAGGGGGTATTTTGAGGATCTCAAATTGATTAAAAGGGTGGGGTAATTTATAAAGTGTGAAATTGAGAAAAGTGAGAATTAATGCCTAAGATAAAAACGGGTATTAAAATTAGTGGCGACATAAATTGCGGGGGATCGACAATTTAACCAGATTTGGCTGGCGTTTTAGGTCGTATCATGTGTGGAACCTTATCAAATTGCGGGGGATCGACAATTTAAACGGATTCGGCTAGTGTTTTGGCAAGGGGAAGTGTGACACTTTGGTGAAAATTACCACCCGGGGTGGGAGGACCGCCATATTAAAAAGTGAGAACAATAATAAAATTGAGTTAATTTAATTAGATTAAATTCGCAGGACTTGGGAATTTAAAATCATATTGGTGTGCCTTTTTAAATGGGGATCTCTACGGGTAGTTAGTGATTTATATGTATTACGTTTAATTATCCCGTTTAATTTAAAATACTATATTGTGATATTTATTGTGTATAATGCTACTGTATGGGTTCAAGGATCCTGTTTGAGGGGAGTAGTGTGCATTCATGCTCGGTGCTCTGACCTCGTGCGTTGACTAGCTTTTCAGGAAATAGTATTTGAAGAAGCTGCATAGAATTATATAGAGATTTGCTTGGAAGTGCAGTTGGAGTTGCTCTACCTTATGCGTATTGATTTAGTTTAGTTTTCCATTCCTTCGTATTTATTTTAAGACACAGTTTATGGTTGTGATTGGCCCATTCGGTTCCAAAGTTGTATGGGTTTTATTCAGTTATTTAACTAGATTCAGTTAGAGATTATTCAGTTTCATATTATTAGAGGTTGGATTTACTTTGAGTTTAGCATGGAGATGGATCTTTTATCGCTTAGTTGGATGGTTTATCTTTAGGGATTGATTATCATTTAACTTGTGGATTAATTTTATATGTCTCAAATCTGTCTCATGCTAAGAATGGTATTTTATTTACTCACGCCCGTCTTAGTTTTGGTGGTAGCCGACAGCAGAATTAGGTGGGGTGTGACATTACTCTTCTTTCTTATTTTAATAAATTTGTTCTCTACTTTCTTTTCACAGTTTAAGGCATTCAATTAATTATGTTATTTGCATTGTTTGAGAGGGTTTGAAATGTGACTTACTTGGGTTCTGAAAATAATAGTTGCAGTTTCTATTACTTCCATTCAACTAACGTAAACAGTTTTATTTGGTATGAGAACTTTGTGCATGATAATATTATATAGAGAGCATGTATTCTTTATATAAATATCTTCTTACCCCACCTATGATGGACTTTCTAAAATTATATATTATTTTTTATATGAGTTTGGCAGTGGTAGTAGATGATTCCAGTTTCAAGATGTTTTTTCTCTGAAAAATGAAGGTTCTATTGATATGACAAGGCAAAAGGTGATTAGAGACTTAGGATGTGTACTTATTTAAGAAACTTCAATGCAGATGCTTTATAATAATTATTTTGTTTAAACTTTTGAACCTGCTAACTTGCTTCTCTTTATGGTAGGGAAATATGTTTGTAATGTCGAACACGAAATCAAAATATCCACTACTCTAAGTAGATTAAAGGTTAATACCTTCATGTTTCATCCTTACTGTATCAAAGTTCTGTTGTCAATTTTATTTGGTATAGGTGTCTCATGGGGTTACCAATTTGCATTTCTCAAGGCTTACTTCAGACTTGGTGGTGGTTATAGTTTTTGCTACTATTGGTGGAATGATCTTTTCCTGTCTAGAACACCCGATTTGTATCTTTAGATGCGACTACATTTTTTAGCATCTTCTAATCTCCATAGTTATTCTTAGCTTGATCTTCGTTTATATTCAGTGAGAATTATTTTATGGAATCTATAAGTTTCAAATTTTAGATCATTGTGGTCTTATCACAATTCTTGGTAGATTATTGTTGGCTATTTGCTTGTGGGTTTGCTTATTGGATCTAGTGGTTTGAAATTCATCAGTGAAATGGTGCAAGTATGTTTTTTGAGTAATTCAAGATCAAACAATCCAAAATTTTGAAATTCAAAAATTTTCAACTCAAATTCCATTTTTTTTCTTTTGTTATTATTAAATCATGTTAAAATCTTTCGACTTTGTGTGGAAGTGCTTATCCTCATACCTACGTGCGTATCCATGTAATGATTATAGGGCCATATTAACTTCATCCTGAGTTTTTATTTATTATAACCCCACTCTTTTGTAAGTTTGGGATATATTCCCCAAAGCATTGGTGAATCTATCTAAGTTTCATTTTGAGGGCCTTGTATTATATTATGTGAGATTTAGCGATGCTTTTGTGAGTGTATCTCAAATTATTATATATTTGAGGGTGTAATATGAGAGTTCAAATAACAATGAGGGTGAAAGTAAAAAATTACCCAATATTCGAACTCTTGTGCGTAAAGCTTAGTTTGTTGATCTGTGTTTGCCTTATGTAGATTGTATCGAAGATATGCAAGATGATAGAATTTGTAGGCTTTCTTAAAATTGATAGAACAGTTCTACAAGTTTGTAAATTACTTTATGTTCGATTTCAATCGATTCGTCTTATGGTTATAGTTGTCTGATTAAGGAGCTAAAAAGATTAAAAACCTACATGTTTACTAAAAAAATCAATTCCTTTTAGACAAATGAAAATGCTAATAACAGTAATGCAAACTTGGATAGACCTTTACCACTAAAATCATCGAAGACCTATCTCTTGTAATGTAAAGCAAACATTGTTGTTGGTTCATAAAAATACATAAAATAAAAATTATCAACTTCATTGAAGTTTATATTTTAATAGCATAATTTCTAAGATGCATATTGTAGTATGCTTTGAGAATATGATGATAATTTGAAAAACTCCATACGTATGCTTAAAAACATGTTGTAGAGGGTGAAAACCCAAACTAGCCAGAGAATATGACAATAATTTGAAAATATTTAGGTTTTGGCTTAAAAATATGTCGTTAGAGGGTGAAAACCCAAACCAGCCCACAAACGACCCCATAAGAGGCACGGACACCTCGCACGGGTCAAATGTAACTCGTAGGAACTGACCGCGTAGTAATGAGACTTCCAGTTTGAGAATATGATAATAATTTGAAAATATCAAGACTTTGGCTAAAAAACATGCCGTTAGAGGGTGAAAATCCAGACCAAACCCCAAACGGCCCCATAAGTGGCACAAACACCTTGCAGGGGACCAATGTTACTTGTAGTAATTGACCACGTAGTCACGGGACTCTCAGTTTGAGAATACGATAATAATTTGAAAATATCTAGGTTAGGCTTAAAAACATGCCATTAGAGGGTGAAAACCCAAACCAGCTCGCAAACATCCCAGTAAGAGGCACTACCACCTCGCACTGGACCAATATAACTCGTAGAAACTGATCGCGTAGTCATGGGACTCCGATGGGACTCCCAGTTTGAGAATATGGTGATAATTTGAAAATATCTAGATTACGCTTAAAAATAAGTCATTAAAGAGAGAAAATCCAAACCATCCCCCAAACGGCCCCGTAAGAAGCATGAACACCTCTCATGGGACCAATGTAACTTGTAGGAACTGACCGCGTAGTCATGGGTCTCCCAGTTTGAGAATATGATGATAATTTGAACATATCTAGATTAGACTTAAAAACATGCTGTTAGAGGATGAAAACCTAAACCATCCCTCAAACGGTCCCGTAAGAGGCAGTAACACCTCGCACGGGAATAATATAACTCGTAGGACTTGAGCTCGTAGTCACGGGCCTCCCTATTTGAGAATATGATGATAATTTAAAAATATCTAGATTAGACTTAAAAATAAACCGTTAAAGGGTGAAAACCCAAACCAGCCCCCAAATGATCCCGTAAGAGGCATGAACACCTCACATGGGATCAATGTAACTCGTAGGAACTGACCGCGGAGTCACGGGTCTTCCATTTTAAGAATATGACGATAATTTGAAAATATCTAAGGGTGAAAACTCAAACTAGCCCCCAAACGGCCTCGAAAGAGGCACTAACACCTCGCATGGGACTAATGTAATTCGTAGGAACTGATCATGTAGTCATGAGACTTCCAATTTGAGAATACAATAATAATTATAACTCGCATATGTAATTTTTCATCTTGAATAAGATTTTTTTAAAACTACTTGGTTACTAATATCATCTCTTTTTTCTATCTTATTTTTTTGTCGGGTGACATTTTATCATTAGCTTTTATCCACATGGAACTCATGAAGAAGTCAATGGTTTGATTATTTATTCAATGTCGTTAATATTCAGGATTTTAATTTTTATGTGTTATGGTCGTACCGACTTTTCTAGTTTTATTGTAAACTTTTATGATCGTGCGGGTGTTTGTAATTTTATTGTTATATTTTATGTCCCTGCAGGCCTTAAATTATGCAAGTTTTAGAATGTCCAGAAAATAGAGGAAACTCTCCCCAACTTTTTTTGGTCTCTCAGCTATTAAGACTTATAATATTTTGAAGTTTGTATGTACATTAGTTTATCAACAACGTGCGAGATTCGTAATTTGTGAATTTTCTTGATTTTTTTTCTTGCAAATAATAAATATTTTTTACACTATATTTGTAATTTGCTAATTTTCCAGATTTGTTTTTAGATAATAATTTTTTTTATTAATTGAAAAATCTGGCACGGTTTAAAACCATGCCACAATCATAACAAATTATAAAATTTGAGTATGCTTATAAAACAATTTGTCACGGCTTAAAATCGTGCCAAAAATGTATCAGTTTAAATATATGGCAGGATTTAAAAGTGTGCCAAAAGCGTGTCAGATTAAAATTTGGCATGGTTTAAAAGCATGCCAAAAGTGTGCCAGATTGGACAATCTGGCATGGTTTTAAATCGTGACAGATTGGGTCTGTCACAGTTTTAAACCGTGACAGATTGCTATTTTTGGTGTAGTGAATGTGAAGAACTACTGAAAGAATTTGTGGATGTCTTTGCATGGTCCTACAATGACACGCCCAATATTGACTCAGAGATATCACAACATGAGATTTTGACATTCCTACAATGCAAGAGTCAAACAAAAGTTAAGAAAACTCTGTACTGAATGGTCTCTCAAATTCAAAGAGGAAGTGGTCAAATAATTGAACGTGGGCTTTATTTGCGAGGTTGAATACCCAATATGGTTCGCCAACATCGTTCCCGTGCCAAAGTCGGTAAGAAAAGTCCGCATGTGCGTCGACTATCAGGATTTGAACAAAGTGAAGGATGATTACCCATTGCCAAACATTGACATCATCATGGACGACATGGCCAACCATGCCCTCAAATCGTTTATCGGTGGATTCGCCGAATATAACCAGATCAAGATGCACCCTGATTATCAAGAGAAAACCGCCTTCATCACCCAATAGGGAAACCTTCTTCTACACTATCATGCCATTCAAACTCAATAACGTCGGGACTACCTACTAAAGGGATGCTACAACCATCCTACACGACCTTATTCGTAAGGAGGTCAAAGTCTATGTGGATCATTAAGTCTAAGACTCAGTAAGGTCATATTCCTGCCCTCTGAAAGTTCTTCGAGCGGCTGTGGCAATACCAGATGCGGCTAGATTCACATAAATGTGTTTTCGGCATAAGTAAAGGTAACTCTTAGGATTCATTGTCAATGAAAAGGAAATCACAGTAGACCCTTCCAAGCTAAAATCCATACTTGAGATTCCACCACCACGGACAGAGAAGAAAGTATGAGAATTCTTGGGTAAATTATAGTACATCAGTTTGTCCACTAGAAAACTGTCTTCTATCTACAAACTCCTTTTAAACTTCTCTAAAAGGATTAAATAAAAGTATGAAATGAGACCTGCCAAAAAGCCTTTGACCAAATCAAAATATACCTCACCCGACCTCCGGTGCTCATGCCTCCACAACAAGGTCTCCCTATCCTATTATATTTAATCTTCATAGATACCACTGTAGGGGCTTTACGAGCCCAATACATTGAATAATCCCGCAATGAAATAGCCATCTATTATGCCAGTTGAAAATTGGCCGACTACGTAGTCAATTACACTAATTTGGATAAAGCATGTGTCGCCTTCGTTTAGGTCACACAAAAGTTATGATACTACATGCTTGCCTTTCCCATTAGAATAGTATTCCTAATGGATCCCAACAAATACTTAAAAAAACACTTTATCTAGCCGAACGGCCCATTGGTTGGTATTGCTAGCCGAATTCAATATTGTGTACGTCACGCCAAAAGCTATGAAAGGGAGAGCCATCTCTGACTACCTTGTCGATTATCCCATGAAAGTAACCGATATTTGGGTCTATGAATTCCCGTATAAAGATATTATATGCACCTCTTAGGAAGACCTTAGATGGAAAATATTATTTGATGGATCTTCCAATAGGAAAATATACGGCATTAGGATACTCCGGGTCGCCCCTGATGACTCTCACACCCCCATTTCCATAAAATTAGACTTCCTTTGCACTAATAACATGAACGAAGACGAGGCATGCACCATAGGCCTCAAAATCTCCCTTAATAAAGGTATTAAACACCCGGATGTTTATGGGGACTTTGCCCTCATTATCGACCAAATCCTCAGAAAATGGAAAGTCAAAGATGAGAAGCACCTACCCTTCCACGCCCACCTAGAAGAGTTGGCCTCCCAATTCCAATATGTCACCTTCCACTACCTGACTCATATAAAGAACAATCTAGCTAACTCCCTTGCAATCTTGACCTCTATGGTCGATATGCCCGAGGGAAAAACAATGGCCCCTTTTCTAGTTCAAAAACAAGCCATGCCTACCCACTGTTACCATATTGAGCTTTTCACTGAGGAAGAGTCTGATATGTTAGGGTTATGGTACAATGACATTTGGCACCTCCATAAATATGATAGGTATCCCCAAGACGCTGACAAGAAAGACCGTGTAACCTTTCGCAAACTAGATGCCTAGTACATTATCTGTGATAAGATGCTTTTTAAGAGAAACTTTGATGAAACCCATTTGCATTGCATAGCAGGGACTAATATTGAAGGAATGATGCAGAAGATCTATAGTGGGGAATGAGGGCCTCACATGAACGGTCATATGCTTACCAAGAAGATCATCCGTTAAGGGTACTACTAGACCACCATGGTTCAAGATTGCACTACTTATGTTTAAAGATGCTTCAAATGCCCGCAGTTTGCTAATCTCCAACACTTGTACCTCGAGAACTATACATCATGAGCTCTCCCCGTCCCTTATCTATCTGGGGACTCCCAAAGCTTTTAACGGTCACGAATTCATCCTCGTTGCCATTAATTACTTCACCAAATGGGTCAAAGCTGAGTTATATGCAGTGCTGAATGGCAAGAAAGTGGCCCTTTGCCAAATTTATCACAAAGGACATCATTTGCCGATATGAAGTTCCCCATGAGTTAGTATTTAGATAATGGACTCCACTTCGAACCGGAGGTCACAAAACTAGTCGACGAGTACGGGATTCAGAGACATAAATCTTCTCCCTATCGATCCTAAACTAATAGTGATATTGAAACTGACAAAAAAAGCCTCAAAACCATCATCAATAAGGTGATTGAGAGTTGCAGAGATTGGGATGACTGGATCCCATACACCCTATGGGGTTACCGCACTCCAATCAGAAAACCTACTGGGGCTACCCCTTATTCTTTAGTATAAGGGCATGGAGGCAGTCCTACCCGTTGAGATAGAAATACCTTCTCTAAGCGTCATGCTCGAATGCAGAGTCAGTGAAGAAGACTAGCATCAGAGCCACTTTGACGAACTATCACTCTTGGATAAGAAGAGACTTTAAGGCTCTATACCATATCCAAGGGTATCATCGCTGAATAACATGATCATTCAACTGAAAAGTCAAGGAACACGATGTCCAGGAAGGAGACCTTGCCCTCAAGGAGACAGCAGAACCAATCTAAGACCCCAGAGGGAAATTCAAACCAAATTGGAGCGGCCCCTACATAGTGAATAAAATTTTGTCAGACAACACTGCCATGCTCACAGACCTCGATGGAAAAGAGATGACGCAGCCAGTCAATCTGGATTATCTCAAGAAATTCTACCCTTGGTTCTAAATCTCGGCACACTATGACTCTTCTCATCCCCCTTCTATTCTAAAAAAATCTTTTCATTTCCCCTACACATAACTACGTGGAACCCGATTCTCTTAAAATATTTCTTTCCAAAATGAAACCAACAAAAATTTTCAAAACCCCCAAAGGTACGTAGGCAGCCCACAAGCCATACTTGGGCATGATCTCCTTCTTTTTCACAAAATGTTTTTCTTTTCTAACCTTCGAGAACAGCGGCTCATCTTATCGTTTACATGAACAAAAGGATTGTGTATGCCTTAACGATTGGTATAGATAATTCAAAATGAAATACTTATCAAGAAGCACAGCAAAATGTGATCAAAATTATTTATATTTATATTAAGGGAATATATCACCGTTACATGAAGTATCTGTAAAGGGAGCTAAATAGATCACCCTTATCCGCTAACGAAACCATCTTAAACAAACCTACCTAATCCCTACCAGCTTCATAAAAAATATCCCTAACCCCCCAAAATACCCAAAACACAAAATATACCAGCTTTACAAACATTGTTCTAGACTGTCAAATGGGCCCGCTTCATCATCATTACCTGCACCAGAGGTCCCCAAGTTTCCCACTCCAGGTTAACACTCTGTATGCCCTCCATGGAGCGATACGCCCTTACAAGTTTGGACAAAACCACAACATCCTCCTCCATGGGTTAAAGGATCAATCCACCTTTGCCCAATCTCTTCTTCCATAATCTTCGCCACTACCTGCTTCCATAACCACTTTAGGTAGTCCATAAACATATGCCAGGCCCCTACTACATATCGTGATGAACGACAAGATGACCAGCGGTGCTGTCCTAAAGAACCAAGTATCATCCTCAATGATTCAATCGTGTCCTCTACCGGGAAAAAGTTTGTTATGCGATGAGGTACTATTTGTTCCCACCTAGCTTGGCACAAAAGCCTCTAAGGGAAATAAAAGTAGGTCTGGCAAAGGCCTAACAACTACACATACTGATACTCTCATAACTGTAAAATAGGCTGCAAGTCCCCCCACCATGGAACCGACCAACAAAGACATCGGACTCCGTGCTCCACAAACTAATTGACCAAGTTCTTTGTAGATGGGCCAAAACTAAAGAAAGGTCAGACAAAGAAATTAGGAACACTCGTCGAGGGATACTCGGGAGGAACCACCAGCTGGAACCTCTATACAAGCCACATGAACAACATCATCGGGCTCCCCCTTAGAAAATCCAAACGATCCTCCTTCCAAGCATCAAGATCGTTCAGGGTCTCTGCCAGCACCACCGTCGAAGGACTATGGTGGTAAGACATCCATGTCGCTATCGCAACCACTTAGGGATCAACCGTCAATTCCTCTATCACCAGTAATAGCCTCGGAGTCATTCCCAAAGAAACATCTCTAACAAAGCTTGTAACTTTAAAGCCCCTTTGACGCACCGAATGCGTAACCGCTGGAATATAAATAGTACATTTATTAATCAACGGTCGAGACGTCGAAGGGGAAATATGGAGAAACTCAACCATAAATGCCCGCGAAGAACGAGAAAAATTAGGCATAGCCTCCGCAACACTGGGACTAACCCTCAACATTGCTGAGAATTCCTCATAGGTAGGAAAGACCTCATTCAGGCCAAACCCATAGACAAGGTCCTCAAGGTACCAAAATTATACAATCACTACTAGAAGGTTCCAATCTATGGCATGTTTACTCCACAAAGAAACCCCACGCAAGCTAAAAAGTATCATAGTTAACATTATAGGGAGATATAGCCTCTAAGCCTTCGAGATAAAAAGAGAAATCTTCGTACATTGGAAGAGACATTTAAAGGCTTGAAAAAGAAAGACTTATGAACGAATTCTAGAGAGAGAATGAAAAAGATTCAAATACTTGAAGGTGTGAAAAATGAGGAGGGTTCTCCCCCTTTTTATATAAGTTTAAAGGGCCTAACGATCGGCAAAACCCTTGCCCATACAGATTGGAAACTGCATTTTTCTCTTCCTAAAAAGCCCAGGAGTCTGTTCCTCTATCAATTAGCACCTCCCTAGGGCTGCCTATCGATAGTCCTCTTAAAATTTTGTACAGAAAATGCCAGAAAAATCGAGAAATTGCCCAAAAATTCCAAAAAAAATCCCTAAAATATATGGAACATTTTTTTTACTCAAGAATGTTTTGGAGCATTGAGCCCCTTAAGAACTCTCAAAATCTCCAATCAAATTAATCTTACACTCTTATCCCCAACATATACCATAATAGAACCAATGATGCACCCACATCTAAGTCTACTACAATTCCCCAGCCAGAACCTAAAAAATTCCCCAGTCTAATTTGAAGAAAAAATCATCCCTAGTGGAATCAAAAGTGCACCTGCACCTGAAATTATATACACTTTTGTAGTGGAATTACTCCATGATAAAAATAAAGGTCCTCAGAATTGACCTGTGCCTATAGAATTGGTCATCAAGTCCCAACTTTAGGTCCTCAAAATTAATCTCGACCTCAGAATTGACCTCGGCCCTTAGAATTGGTCGTCAAAACTCAAGGTCCTAAGAATTGATTTGGCCGTCAGAATTAGTTGTCTAAACTCGAGGTCCTCAGAATTGACCTCAGCCCTCAGAATTAGTCATCGCAACTTTAGGCCCTCATAATTAACCTCGACCATCATAATTGGTCGTCAAAAATCGAGGTCGTCAAAGTTGACCTCAGCCCTTAGAATTGATCATCACAATTTTAGGTCCTCAGAATTGACCTTGACCCTTAGAATTTGTTTTCACAACTTTAGGTCCTCAGAATTGACCCCAACCCTTAAAATTGGTCGTCAAAACTTTAGGTTCTCAGAATTAACCTCGATCCCAAGAATTGGTATTCACAGCTCAAGGTTCTCGGAATTGACCTTGGCCCTCAGAATTGGTCATCACAACTTTAAGTCCTCAGAATTGACCTCGACCCTCAGAATTTACCATCATAACTTTGGGTCCTCAGAATTGGCCTCACCATCAAAATTGGTCGTCACAACTTTAGGTCTTGAGAATTAACCTCGACCCTTAAAATTGGTCATCACAACTTTAGGTCCTCGGAATTAACCTTGACCCTCAAAATCGGTCATCACAACTTTAGGTACCCAGAATTGACCTCGGCCTCCAGAATTGGTCATCATAACTTTAGGTCCTTGGAATTGACCTCGACCCTCAGAATTGGTCATTAAAACTAAAGGTCCACAAAATTAACCTCTGCCCTTGAAATTAGTCCTCACAACTTTAGGTCCTCAGAATTGACCTCGACAATCAGAATTGGTCGTCATAACTTTAGGTTCTCAAAATTGACCTCCTCAGCCCTCTAAATCGATCTTCATAACTTTAGGTCCCCATAATTGATCTTGAACCAAAGAATTGGTCATCCCAGCTCCAGGCCTTTAGAATTGACCTCAGCCAGCAGATTCGTCATCCCTAGCATGACTTTAGGTCCTCATAATTAACCCTGACCCATTGAATTGGTCATCTTTGTCTCCTTAGCTCCTAAGAATTGACCTTGACCCGCTGAATTGGTCACCCTAGACCCTTTGAATCAACCTTAACATCTCCTCATTTCATTGAATTGGTCATCCTTATCCCTCCTCAGAATTGACCTTAACCCATTGAATTAGTCATCCTTGTCTATTTAGGTCCTCATAACTGACCTCGACCCTCTGGATCGGTCATCCCCATCCTCTAGTTCTACAAAATTGACCTAAAATCCTCTTACCTAATATTGATGTGGTGTTTATCATTCGACGTCCTTCACTTGTTCCATGCTCGCCCGTCGAGGGGATCTCTATATACAACCTATCTTAGGACCCACCTAAGCACCTCCTTAAGTTCCTATCACTCATCCATCCACCGTAAACCCTAGGTCATACTCAGAGTACTGATTCAAAGTCCACCCCCGTCTAACTCCGATTAACTCTCTTTCTTGAGTGTAAGGTTAATAAATCATGGAAGGGATCTAAATCCCCTTTTCAACGATTGGAATCATGCACGAATAAGCATTACAGTTCAGATGAACGATCCATTTTACTCCAAAAACTGATCTAGAGGCCAACGGACGCTCTCGAAACCTGTTTGACCCTAATCAAATCTCTTGATTGAGTATAAGTTCAACAAATCTTTAAATGTCTCTAAATCTCCTTTACAATGGTCCATCTTGTGCACGAATAAGCCTTATGATTCGAACGAACGATCTGTTTTACTCTAAAAATGGATCTAGAGGCCGTCGAGTGCTCCTGGGCCCTATTTGACTCCGGTCAACTCTCCATATTGATAAAGCTAAATTAATATTCAAAGGTCTCTGAATCATCTTCCCAGTTGTTCGTCCCATACACGAATCATCCTTACAATTCGAATTAATGATCCATTTCACTTCGAAGGGTCATCGGGCTCTTTCAGACCCCGTTTGCCCTTAGTCAACTCACCGAATTGAACAAAGCTGAATGAAAATTGAAGGGTACTGAATACCCTTCCCAATGGTCTATCCCATGCACAAATCATCCTTACGGTTCAGATGAACAATCCATTTTCCTTCGAAAACTCCCTGTCTAGTGACCAACGGGCGCTTTCGGGCCCCGTTTGACCTTGGTCAACTCTCGGATCTGGACTAGCTCAATGGATTCTTAGAGGTCTCTGAATAACCTTTCCAATGGTCCACCCCTGTCACCATTATGAATTACGATTTGTATTTTACGATCGTCTTTTCCCCAAAAAGAGATCCTGACTGTCAAATGGCACCCAAGGGACCCTGCCTATCAACAGTGTGCCTGAGATGCTATGACGATAGGCAGGTTCAGACCTCGGATGATTGACACCCCATTGGACCTATAAATATAGGCCATGACCTCATTTTGAAAATCACACCTGGACACCCATCTTAGCAATTTAGAAAACATTTTCTCGAATTCAGAGTTGTTCCCATTCCTAAAAAATCCATTTTCCCACATTCCATTCCATCACTTTATTACCTCACTAGGTAAATTCCTCCACCTCTCCATACCACTTTCATGTTATTGTAAGATCAGCACGTCTACATCCAAGATCAACATCGAGCATTCATAAGGAGATCTAATTCTCCATCCTTTTCTCTAATTCTCTCATTTTAGTATTATTTACTTCATTTCTACTTTAGCATTTTTGTTCCATTACATCACATATATTAATATCGAACCTTTATTAATATTATTTTCACATACTCTATTTTCATAAAAAAAACTCAAAAATAAGAAAAAGAGAGCTATCTATAAATTTCAAAAGAGGGATTCTCATCTCACTTTCTCGCTCTTAAAGTACATTTCTCTTTACGCATACACAAAGACAAATCCTCCGTATGGATTTATGGATTAAACCCCACCCTATGTTTTCTTCGAACTACGTGGACTTTGATTCCCCATGGACTTTGATGTACCCTATGTTGATTCGAGTCCTCCTTTATGCATGTTTATACGTTCCCTTCCTATTACACACACACACACACACACACATATATATATGTGTGTGTGTGTGTGAGTGAGTTCATATTCTTACATGCTTATGCCATCCTTTTCCATTACGCGAGTTGATTCTTCACCTATATTATGCACATGAGCTCACACTTCACGGAGTCTAACATGAGAATATTAGCACATTCCTGTAAGAGATTGAAAGTGAGGGATAGGTTCCTAACACCTTCCTATTCCGTAACTTATTCCCGAACCTTTAAACTACTTAGTTTCACAAGCATCAGTATTGTCCTTGATGTCGTTCTCTCGATGGGGCGACATTTATTTTTCCTGTTTGTGCAAAATAGGCTGGCGACTCTATCTTTACACATTATCCCCCACATTGACGATGGTTGACTGCCTCGAGAAAGGGCATAACCCCGCGTGCATGCTGGAGAGAATCTGGGAAGGGAGAACCCGGGATGGCCACAAGTTTTATTTGGTTAGCCTTAACTTTGGATCGAGCGCTTTACTTGAAAAGTCTTCTCAGACTTTGCCTATCCTCATACATTTGTTCTTGACCTCACTGGATGGTCCAATCTTCTTGTCCTATATCTTCTTGGCTCCTCTCTTCCTTCTCTGTGTCAGTGCTTCCTTACTACTTTTGGGCCCAAATGATCAAAGGTAGAGTTTTTGTTCAGTCTTTTTAAGACACTTGGACGTTCTAAGGAATATGTTTGTTCATCATTGCATCCCTCTGATCAAATGGTGGATGTTTCCCTGAATGATAGGATCCATCTTCCCGACTTGAATCAAAGTATTTGGATTTGCTACCTTCACTTCATAAGTTCAAATCCAATCGTCTAGGATTTTTAGCTGCTCCATCACGAAGATCCCGCCTCATGTCCTTGTAGGGAGCTAGGGGTGGCATGTCCTATCTCTCATTAAGGTTTTTGGACCCTGTTGGGGTAACTGGTTTTAATTTAGGATTATTTTGCACATTCAAAAATCTTCGCGTCTGTTATTTCACGCTTTCATACATAGCCTCTTAGACCCTAGCCAGGCTCACTAAGATTCCTTATTGATCGCCCATCCCTATAAGCATTGGAGGAGGGAATCCATCAGTGATTTGATTGTTTTCTGGGCTTTTTTGCCATGTTCCAAGTTTTTCATGAAAAATAGAGTATCGTAACACCAGAAAACAGAGTATAACAACCGTTTAACAAAAGTTTATTAAAAATATGGTTTTTAAGGCTGTAAAGGGTAAATTCGATGGTGAATTTAAGGATTAACATAATCGAATGGCAGTCGATTGAAAATAACTAAAGCCCGTAAAATCCAAGCGAATTGAAATTCAATCCACTAATTTTTTGGAAATGGGTATTTTTGAGTTCAAGAAAGAAACGATGGTAAGAAATAATGAAATGCTTGTTGCATTCATATAAAAGGCACCAGTGCCTAAGACCGGTATACTAATTTGATGCTAGATTAAGTATATAAACTCAAACGATAATAGATAAAGATGGAAATCGACATGATACTTATCCAGAACTTGCTATATAATAGGATGCGAGCAAAAAAAGATGAAACTTGATTTATGTGGTTCATCCCAATGAGGTTCTTACATCCACAAGTGCAAGTGTATATATTATTAGATTGTAAAATGGGAGTCTGTAACTTCAATCAAGTTATCCTTTATGGGTTATTCCCTGCCTCCTTAAAAGTGGGCGTGGGAGTATCTGTTTGTGGAATAATACAGTTGATCCACTGGGATATGTCAGGATTTTTTCCTTTATAGAAATAAATAAATACCCACTTTACAAGGTAGTGGGGGAATAATTGTAACAACCCAGGTTTTTTGAGCGACTATTTTATATTATTTTGCCTAATGGGCTAATTTTTATAAAATAGGGGATGTTGGAATAAATATTGTTTCCCGTGAGATTTAGGGATAATATTTACTATGTTTTGTCTATTTACCGTATGAGAAGGTAAATAGCATAATATTGTGATATCTTGCATCGTTATATATAAAATTACGGTTATGGTTTATAAATAAATTTGAGTATAATTAATTAAATAAAATAAATTTAGAACACAAAATTTGTTCACATTATCCCGAATGCCAAAATAGGGGTGCGGTTGTTTTTATAATAGTCGAGATAGTCGAAATAAGTGCCACGTTGTGTTTTTGGGTTTCGGGCACGTTTGGGGTATTATGACTCAATTATGTGGTTATGAGTCATTTTAATGGTGTATTAGCAATTAAAAGAGGGGGAAATTTTGTTTTATGACCCGTTTAACTCCCCCCCCCCCCCCCCCAACCCCTTTTTCTTTCTTCATTTATGAGAGAAGCCAAAGGAGAGAGAGAGAGAGAGAGAGAGAGAGAGAGAGAGGAGAGAGTTGGGAGAAATGGAGAAAAGATAGAGAAAATGGAGATTGCTACCGGAGGAGGATCCAAGACTACGAACCCGAGGCAAGTTTCTTACTTGCTAGATGTCGATTTAATGTGATAAATTGCATGTATGGTTAGGTTTTTAGAGATTTAAAACCATTAATGGATATTTGGTGATTTTGGTGATTAAACCTTAATCTTGTGTTTTAATTTGATTTGAGGAGAAATAATTAGTTATTTGATGTGTAGAAATGATTTTGTAGTATAAATTGTTGTTGTGGTTGGGTGAAATAATGAATAAAATCTTGAGGGTTTCGTTAATGGCCGAAACAGCTTCCCGGGGAAGAAGCTCTCCGCCAGGATCGATCGATCGAAGCCTTCGATCGATCGACGGCCAAGGGTCGATCGATCGACCCCTTCTGCAAAAGTGAGATTTTTCTAGTTTTGTTTTAGCCCTTTTCTTTTAGGTTTGAGGTTTAGGAACCTTTCTTTGGGAAGTAATTAAGAGTCCTAGAGGGTTGTTTTGGGTAGACTCATGTCCTAGGCTAAGATGGGATATTTGGGCTTACCCCGAGGGCTAGTTTGTATAGGTTGATGCACGAATGATATAGGAGATTAAACTAAAGATAAATTGAAGATAAAATGTTAATGTGAGACATTTGGGAGTCACTCCTTAAGGGAGATTCATTTTAATGGTTTCGAAAATTACATTGTAGTCTTGGAGGCTAGTTTGAGGATGATGGCACTTTGGGTCTTAAGTCATTAATAAAATATGACACTAAGAATAAGAAAAACATATGCTAATATATGGTATTAAATGAATAAGTACAAATGATTTCGAGAATGTAAAATTGGATGTTTTCAAAAGGAAAAAGTAATGTTTTTCATAAATGTTAATTTATGATTACACACCTCCCTAAATCGCTATCATAAGGGAAGTTGCGCGCGTGTGGTGAAGCCCCCTGGCTAATGAATGCAGGGTGGATATAGTCCCTAGGCCATATGGGTGTTTTATTTATTATACTGCGCTGGTTAGGAGATTCTGGGTGTGGTCTTGACTTTCTCGCAGACATATGGCCACTTCCCGACATTGGTAGGTTCCCAGGTTGTCTTGTTTGATAGGCCTTGGAAGATGATAGCCATTTAGGGGCACGTCCAGTGGGGAAACTTGGAGGTACGGTCTTAGATTCATTAAAGCAATTCATGATAATGAATTGGCTTTAATTACATTTCCTGGATGGAAGAAGGGAAATGGGATATGGTTTGGCTTCGGATAACATTTCCCGGATGGAAGAAGGGAAATTGAAGCAGATGGTATACAAAAGTATTTTATGATAATAAAAATGACTTTTGATTACACTTCCTGGTTGGAAGAAGGGAAGTGGGGTTTTATGGAAAAGGATAAAGCACTTTTTATGATAATAAAACTTGCTTTAAAATTATGTATTCTTCCTGGACGGAAGAAAGGAAATAAAATTGGTAAAGAACGTTTTAAAATGTAAATGACTTGGTAAACATTTGATAAAATGGTGTACCATTTATATATATTCCTAAAGAAGAATTAGGAATTGTGTTTTTAGATGGTGGATGGGATTAATTAGGTTTTCTTGAATAGTTGTAGATTATATGCATACACATACATATATATTTACGTGCTGAGGGTCTAATGGATCTCAACGATCAACCTTGCCTAAGTAGTAGTGTATCGGGGGGGTTCCTTGTTTGGATTTCACTTTGCGAGACACCCCACGCACGAATAGGGCATAGTGGTTACAATGGGGAGAAGTTGGCCCTTAGTACTTGGGTTAACTAGATCATCTCATTGATATTGCGCTAGGTTGCTTTTAGACTGAGAGGTGAGCAATATTATTGTTAACTGCGAGAGAATTACTCACTTAACTGTCATGCATTTTAGTCACATGGGAATCATATAAAACCGGGCCCTGACCTGTCTATATTTATTTGTTTCTGCATATACTCTTTACCGTACAGGTGCTCTACTGCATGGACACCCGTATTTACATTTCCATTCCGGTTGTCATGGAGCTACAGCATATTGCGGATGTTGTAGGTTATTTGTATTAGACGCTTCTTTCCATTGTACTCTAGTTATGTTCAGTTTATTTATTCGAACGTGTTGCCCAAGTATTGCACTCATTTATTATATTGTAAATATTGAAATGTAATACTCGGTGTATCTAATTGTATTGGTTTGTTCACCGACAGCTTATTCTGTGATTATTTATTATATTGTCATTTTTATTCATCGGTTTTTGATATCCACCATTTTTACAAATAGGATTGTCTAAGTGTTTTTTTCTTTTACTTACTAAATTTTTAAATTGACAGTCCGTTTTCTAAAATGATTGGTGGTTATCTCGTACTATTATTTTAATCGACAGTGATGTTGAGAATGGACCATCTATGATTCCTGTGATTATTAGAGTATTGGGCTGGCCACTTATTATTTTAGTAGGCGGGTTGCCACAGATGGTATCAGAGCCATTAGGTTCTAGAGTCCTTAGGAATCCGTACGGATGTATTGCGTCTTCTACGTTTGTTTTGATTTGATATAGAGCCTTAAGATTAAGATCGTTGATTTCTCTTGTGAGACTACATTCTTCTGCTAGGTTATGAGAACCCCGCAAATCTTTTGCGCGTTCGTGTGAGACTCGTAGGTCGTTAGACGAAAGGCGTAGTGGAAGGCCGTGGTGAAGGAGTCATGAGACGGGATTATTAAGAGATGTGAGTTGTAGTCGGGGATGTGGGACTCTTTAGAGGTCACTCCCTTTGTAGCATTATCTTATATTGCTACTGCGACTACTAAGTACAGTGGATATAGTTTTGCAAGTGCCGCTGCCAGTAGAGAGTGGTATTGATCTTGGGATTCCAAGCAACGTTGAGTTGAAGCTAAGAAGTCCTTGACAAGGATGACATGTTGAAGTCAAGTTAGATAGAGGAAGTGTAGACTCATTAGATGAGAATGTAAGGACCGAGAGTTTGGCCTAGAGTGGGGCATAGAAGTGCTGAGGTGTGAAGATTGGAGGAAAATCTTGCACCCATTTGGAGTAAGGTTAAAGTGGCGGAAAAAAGGTAGTTTCCTTATATTGATAGAGTAGGAGATTTGTCTCATAGGGAAACCCGTTAGAGACTTTCAATGATAAGTTTCGCAATGGTGCTGGGAATGATGAGAAGGTAGGATTCTCATGTATCCATGCAAGGTTCGGTTAGAGGCCGACAGTGAATAAAGGGTGTCACGATTAAGGAAATCGTGCAGTGAAATAAGGATGTTACAAGGAAGAGAGATCCCTTCAATGAAAATGATATGCTCACAAGTAAGTGTTGCTAACACTTTAGGAGAAGTGGTGTTCGTGAGACCCCATCGGTGGACCTCCACCCGGGGAAGACTCACTAAACTAGACAGGGGAGGACTGTAGAATGTTCTCTTTACAAAAAGGAGTTAAGGGAACTACTCAAGAAATCGCTAGGGTAGCTGGACATGGAAGTATTTTAGTTCGAATGGGACTAGAATATGAGTCTAGGAACAATTGGTAGTGGCCAAGTAGATCAACATAAATGTTGGCGGGAATATCCACCGTAGTTGAGGGTGGGGTGTTCCTTATGATAAGATGGAATAGTATTGTATTTACCCTAGGTTCAGGTGTGTATATCGAGCTTGTGGTATTATGGATATTATTATATTGAATGTAGTTATGTGGCTTCCATGATACCGAAGTTCTATATTTTTTCTTTCACTCGTTATGGGGTGAGTGATGATATGTGTGGTGTGTGCTACTTGTATTATATTTAATATACGAGTAGAGATGTTCTTGGTTTGGTTGGTGTGATAGCAAGCGAATAAATCGCGAGGCTATCCTGTTTCTAGTTCTTGAGAAGGACTAGTTATTCTATAATATCTCTCCTGGATACAAGCTAAGACTTTATAGAGAGGGTTTGTGGTACGTAGGTAGTTTTTCATTTTTATTTGTTTTGCTTTGTTTGTCTTGTTTGATTATTTATTTGCTTTGCTTGTGTATGATATTACCTTTCTCCACGACCAACAAGTTAAGGGGAGTGTGTCGGAGGGGTTCCTTTTTTGGATTTCTCTTTGCGAGACACTCCGCACATGAACCTTAACGACGTTGGAAGTGGAGAGATGTTGCATTTTCTTTCTTTTCTTTCTTTCTGTTGGTTAAGTGCTGGGTTGGAAAGTTTAGCCAAGAATCATGTAAATGAGTGATTAGAGGGCTAAGTTGATGTGCGATATATGAGCACTGTGATAGTTTTTCCTCTGATCGATGTGGGGAAGACTTAGATATGAAAGTCGAATTGAGACTTATGGTTATGCATTAATAAGAAGGCCATCTATAAAAGATGTATGTGTGTATTTTTGAATAAAGGCTTAGTGGCATTTTACAGAAAGTGAATGCCAGATTTGAAAAAAATTTAGTTGTTTGAGATGGTAGGACGTAGGAGTAGAAGTTCATTAGTAGAGTTACAAGTTAGGTTTCTAGCAATCCCGATTATGTGTCTTAGACCGTTACATCTCTACGACCGACGATGCGAGGTAGTAGTGTAACGGGAGGGTTCTTTGTTTGGATTTCGCCTCGGCGAGACGTTCCATGCATGAAACCGAGCGAATGTCGGAAGTCGGGAAAGGTCTTGGACACTAGGGATATAATTAGTATATTAATTATACGACTAGATTAGGATATAGATCGACTTTAGGATTATTAGGACGTAAGGCCCTTAAGGCATGTAGCACTGTTTCAGGAAGGTGATAGGGAGTTGACCACAATGGGTTTTTGGGTTAACTCTAAGTGGGAATTATGTCCCTATAACGAAGAAGTAAGGGATCTCGGGGGATTTGGAATGTTAGGCCATAGAATGATGGGGCCTTTTCTAGATAGAGCATTACATCGGTAACCTATCTTTCGGGGAGTTTAAGTATGAATTAATTTTTATTCTTGCACTCGTGTTGTTATGGTCGAGAATGGATGTAATGAACGAGTCTTTGCCAGGAATGGAAAGTATTGATACGGGAGCATGAACCCATTGTTTATGCGTCTCACAGACTTAAACTCCGTGAGAGGTATTATCCCCCGCTTGAATTAGAGTTCGTAGCAATAGTATTTGCCTTAAAGAAATAGAGGCACTACTTCCTGGGAAGGAAACTTGTCTTTTCATGAGCTACAAGTTGGAGTTCGTAAAGGACTATCAATTGGATATTCCCTTTCGTTAAGGAAATGCGGATGGGGTAGTTGATGCACCTAGTAGAAAACTCGTTGGAGAGATTATTTATTGCCTAGAATGCCAAGTAGAATGAGCTTCACCGACGGGGACGCTATAGTAAGAGCGTTCATGTCCGTGATTAACCAACTCACCTACTAGTGTGAAGAGACTAGTGGTGGGACGAGGAAGGAGTTGAGTAGTAGATTTTCGGAATCGAATTTCCGTACAATAGTTCGGATCGTTTCTTATAAGGATGGTGTCGTGTGTGTGGTCGATCATAGTCAGCCGAGTAACTCGCCTACCCGTTGAAATGGAACCAATGGATATATTCTTTAGGCTTGGAGTGGTCCAGGAATATTTCCTTAATGATTGGGCTCATTGAACCGCACACTTTTAAGGGCTACGCCAATGCGAATAGGGGTAAGTAGTGTTGGGATGAACGATTTAGTGTTAGGGTAGTTATTCCCTGACAAGGGTATGATGTGATTTGAGAAGAAAGGCAATTTGTGCCGAGGTGTGTAGGTATCTCCTTCCGAAGTATAAAGGTTGGATCGATAGTTCACGAGGAACGATTTGGTTCTATGTTAGAGCACGGAGAATGTAGACTAAAATCGAATGGTGATGACCTTAGTCCAAGTCCAAATGGGGACGTCGCGCTATCGAGGGGTTCGCTAAGAATGATAGAACGATAGTTTAGTATAGTATACCCTTTATATGATTAAGGTTATACTGTATGCCTGAATTTTGAGGGAAAAATTCCCTTCTAAGGAGGGGAGTATGTAACAACCCAGGTTTTTTGAGCGACTATTTTATATTATTTTGCCTAATGGGATAATTTTTTATAAAATAGGGGATGTTGGAGTAAATATTGTTTACCGTGAGATTTAGGGATAATATTTACTATGTTTTGTCTATTTACCGTATGAGAAGGTAAATAGCATAATATTGTGATATCTTGCGTCGTTATATATAAAACGACGATTATGGTTTATAAATAAATTTGAGTATAATTAATTAAATAAAATGAATTTAGAACACAAAATTTGTTCACATTATCCGGAATGCCAAAATAGGGGTGCGGTTGTTTTTAGAATAGTCGAGATAGTCGAAAAAAGTGCCACGTTGTGTTTTTAGGTTTCGGGCACTTTTGGGGTATGATGACTCAATTATGTGGTTATGAGTCATTTTAATGGTGTATTAGCATTTAAAAGAGGGGGGAATTTTGTTTTATGACCCGTTTAAGTCCCCCTCCCCCCCCCCCCCCCCCCAACCCCTTTTTCTTTCTTCATTTATGAGAGAAGCCAAATGAGAGAGAGAGAGAGAGAGAGAGAGAGAGAGAGAGAGAGAGAGAGAGAGAGAGAGAGAGGAGAGAGTTGGGAGAAATGGAGAAAAGAGAGAGAAAATGGAGATTTGGGCTGAAAATCCGTTGCTACCGGAGGAGGATCCGAGACTACGAACCCGAGTCAAGTTTCTTACTTGCTAGATGTTGATTTAATGTGATGAATTGCATGTATGGTTAGGTTTTTAGAGATTTAAAACCATTAAGGGGTATTTGGTGATTTTGGTGATTAAACCTTAATCTTGTGTTTTATTTTGATTTGAGGAGAAATAATTAGTTATTTGATGTGTAGAAATGATTTTGTAGTATAAATTGTTGTTGCGGTTGGGTGAAATAATGAATAAAAGCTTGAGGGTTTTGTTAATGGCCGAAACAGCTTCCCGGGGAAGAAGCTGTCCGCCAGGATCGATCGATCGAGCCTGGGGGATCGATCGATCGAAGCCTTCGATCGATCGATGGCCAAGGGTCGATCAATCGACCCCTTCTGAAAAAGTCAGATTTTTCTAGTTTTGTTTTAGCCCTTTTCTTTTAGGTTCGAGGTTTAGGAACCTTCCTTTGGGAAGTAATTAAGAGTCCTAGAGGGTTGTTTTGGGTAGACTCATGTCCTAGGCTAAGATGGGATATTTGGGCTTACCCCGAGGGCTAGATTGTATAGGTTGATGTCCGAATGATATAGAAGATTAACCTAAAGATAAATTGAAGATAAAATGTTAATGTGAGACATTTGGGAGTCACTCCTTAAGGGAGATTCATTTTAATGGTTTCAAAAATTACATTGTAGTCTTGGAGGCTAGTTTGAGGATGATGGCACTTTGGGTCTTAAGTCATTAATAAAATATGACACTAAGAATAAGAAAAACACATGCTAATATGTGGTATTAAATGAATAAGTACAAATGATTTCGAGAATGTAAAACTGGATGTTTTCAAAAGGAAAAAGTAATGTTTTTCATAAATGTTAATTTATGATTAAACACCTCCCTAAATCACTATCATAAGGGAAGTTGCGCGCGTGTGGTGAAGCCCCCTGGCTAATGAATGCAGGGTGGATATAGTCCCTAGGTCATATGGGCATTTTATTTATTATACTGCGCTGGTTAGGAGATTCTGGGTGTGGTCTTGACTTTGCCGCAGACATATGGTGGCTTCCCGACCTTGGTAGCTTCCCAGGTTGTCTTGTTTGATAGGCCCTGGAAGATGATAGCCATTTAGGGGCGCGTCCAGTGGGGAAACCCGGAGGGATGGTCTTAGATTCATTAAAGCAATTCATGATAATGAATTGGCTTTAATTACATTTCCTGGATGGAAGAAGGGAAATGGGATACGGTTTGGCTTCGGATAACATTTCCCTGATAGAAGAAGGGAAATGGAAGCACATGGTATACAAAAGTATTTTTATGATAATAAAAATGACTTTTGATTACACTTCCTGGATGGAAGATGGGAAGTGGGGTTTTATGGAAAAGGATAAAGCACTTTTTATGATAATAAAACTTTCTTTAAAATTATGTATTCTTCCTGGATGGAAGAAAGGAAATAAAATTGGTAAAGAACGTTTTAAAATGTAAATGACTTGGTAAACATTTGATAAAATGTTGTACCATTTATATATATTCCTAAAGAAGAATTAGGAATTGTGTTTTTATATGGTGGATGGGATTAATTAGGTTTTCTTGAATAGTTGTAGATTATATGCATACACATACATATATATTTACGTGCTGAGGGTCTAATGGATCTCAACGATCAACCTTGCCTGAGTAGTAGTGTATCGGGGGGGTTCCTTGTTTGGATTTCGCTTTGCGAGACACCCCACGCACGAATAGGGCATAATATTGAAAATGGGGAGAAGTTAGCCCTTAGTACTTGGGTTAACTAGATCATCTCATGGATATTACGCTAGGTTGCTTTTAGACTGAGAGGTGAGAAATATTATTGTTAACTGTGAGAGAATTACACACTTAACTGTCATGCATTTTAGTCACATGGGAATCATATCAAACCGGGACCTGACCCGTCTATATTTCTTTATTTATGCATTTACTCTTTGTCGTACAGGTGCTCTACTGCATGGACACCCGTATTTACATTTCCATTCCGGTTGTCATGGAGCTACAGCATATTGTGGATGTTGTAGGTTATTTGTATTAGACGCTTCTTTCCATTGTACTCTAGTTATGTTCAGTTTATTTATTCGGACGTGTTGCCCAAGTATTGTACTCATTTATTATATTGTAAATATTGAAATGTAATACTCGGTGTAACTAATTGTATTGGTTTTTTCACCGACAGCTTATTCTGTGATTATTTATTATATTGTCATTTTTATTCATCGGTTTTTGATATCCACCATTTTTACAAATGGGATTGTCTAAGTTTTTTTTTTTTTTACTTACAAAATTTTTAAATTGACAGTCCATTTTCTAAAATGATTGGTGGTTATCTCGTACTATTATTTTAATCGACTGTGATGCTGAGAATGGACCATCTATGATTCCTGTGATTATTAGAGTATTGGGTTGGCCACCTATTATTTTAGTTGGCGGGTTGTTACAGATGGTATCAGAGCCATTAGGTTCTAGAGTCCTTAGGAATCTGTACGGATGTATTGCGTCTTCTGCGTTTCTTTTGATTTGATATAGAGCCTTAGGATTAAGATCGTTGATTTCTCTTGTGAGACTACATTCTTCTGCTAGGTTATGAGAACCCCGCAAATCTTTTACGCGTTCGTGTGAGACTTGTAGGTCGTTAGACGAAGGGCGTAGTGGAAGGCCGTGGTGAAGGAGTCATGAGAAGGGATTATTAAGAGATGTGAACTGTAGTCGGGGATGAGGGACTCTTTAGAGGTCACTCCCTTTGTATCATTATCTTATATTGCTACTGCGACTACTAAGTACAGTGGATATAGTTTTGCAAGTTCCGCTGCCAGTAGAGAGTGGTATTGATCTTGGGATTCCAAGCAACGTTAAGTTGAAGCTAAGAGGTCCTTGACAAGGATGACATGTTGAAGTCAAGTTAGATAGAGGAAGTGTAGACTCATTAGATGAGAATGTAAGGCCCGAGAGTTTGGCCTAGAGTGGGGCATAGAAGTGCTGAGGTGTGAAGATTGGAGGAACATCTTCCACCCATTTGGAGTATGGTTAAAGTGGTGGAAAAAGGTAGTTTCCTTATATTGATAGAGTAGGAGGTTTGGCTCATAGGGAAACCCGTTAGAGACTTTCCACGATAAGTTTCGCTATGGTGCTGGGAATGATGAGAAGTAGGATTCTCATGTATCCATGCAAGCTTCGATTAGAGGCCGACAGTGAATAAAGGGTGTCACGATTAAGGAAATCGTGCACCGAAATAAGGATGTTACAAGGAAGAGAGATCCCTTCAATGAAAATGATATGCTCACAAGTAAGTGTTGCTAACACTTTAGGAGAAGTGGTGTTCGTGAGACCCCATTGGTGGACCTCCACCCGGGGAAGACTCACTAAACTAGACAGGGGAGGACTGTAGAATGTTCTCTTTACAAAAAGGAGTTAAGGGAACTACTCAAGAAATCGCTAGGGTAGCTGGACATGGAAGTATTTTAGTTCGAATGGGACTAGAATATGAGTCTAGGAACAATTGGTAGTGGCCAAGTAGATCAACATAAATGTTGGCAGGAATTTCCACCGTAGTTGAGGGTGGGGTGTTCCTTATGATAAGATGGAATAGTATTGTATTTATCCTAGGTTCAGGTGTGTATATCAAGCTTGTGGTATTATGGATATTATTATATTGAATGTAGTTATGTTGGTTCCATGATAGGGAAGTTATATATTTTTTCTTTCACTCGTTATGGGGTGAGTGATGATATGTGTGGTGTGTGCTACTTGTATTATATGTAATATACGAGTAGAGATGTTCTTGGTTTGGTTGGTTTGATAGCAAGCGAATAAATTGCGAGGCTATCCTGTTTCTAGTTCTTGAGAAGGACTAGTTATTCTATAATATCTCTCCTGGATACAAGCTGAGACTTTATAGAGAGGGTTTGTGGTACGTAGGTAGTTTTTCATTTTTATTTGTTTTGCTTTGTTTGTCTTGTTTGATTATTTATTTGCTTTGCTTGTGTATGATATTGCCTTTCTCCACGACCAACAAGTTAAGGGGAGTGTGTCGGAGGGGTTCCTTTTTTGGATTTCTCTTTGCGAGACACTCCGCACATGAATCTTAACGACGTTGGAAGTGGAGAGATGTTACATTTTCTTTCTTTTCTTTCTTTCTGTTGGTTAAGTGCTGGGTTGGAAAGTTTAGCCAAGAATCACGTAAATGAGTGATTAGAGGGCTAAGTTGATGTGCGATATATGAGCACTGTGATAGTTTTTCCTCTGATCGATGTGGGGAAGACTTAGATATGAAAGTCGAATTGAGACTTATGGTTATGCCTTAATAAGAAGGCCATCTATAAAAGATGTATGTGTGTATTTTGGAATAAAGTCTTAGTGGCATTTTACAGAAAGTGAATGCCAGATTTGTAAAATTTTTAGTTGTTTGAGATGGTAGGACGTAGGAGTAGAAGTTCATTAGTAGAGTTACAAGTTAGGTTTCTAGCAATCCCGATTATGTGTCTTAGACCGTTACATCTCTACGACCGACGATGCGAGGTAGTAGTGTAACAGGAGGGTTCTTTGTTTGGATTTTGCCTCGGCGAGACGTTCCATGCATGAAACCGAGCGAATGTCGAAAGTCGGGAAAGGTCTTGGACACTAGGGATATAATTAGTGTATTACTTATATGACTAGATTAGGATATAGATCTACTTTAGGATTATTAGGATGTAAGGCCCTTAAGGCATGTAGCACTGTTTTAGGAAGTTGATAGGGAGTTGACCACAATGGGTTTGTGGGTTAACTCTAAGTGGGAATTATGTCCCTAGAACGAAGAAGTAAGGGATCTCGGGGGATTTGGAATGTTAGGCCATATAATGGTGGGGCCTTTTCTAGATAGAGCATTACATCAATAACCTATCTTTCGGGGAGTTTAAGTATGAATTAATTTTTATTCTTGCACTCGTGTTGTTATGGTGGAGAGTGGATGTAATGAACGAGTCTTTGCCAGGAACGGGAAGTATTGATACTGGAGCATGAACCCATTGTTTATGCGTCTCACAGACTTAAACTCCGTGAGAGGTATTATCCCCCGCTTGAATTAGAGTTCGTAGCGATAGTATTTGCCTTAAAGAAATAGAGGCACTACTTCCTGGGCAGGAAACTAGTCTTTTCATGAGCTACAAGTTGGAGTTCGTAAAGGACTATCAATTGGATATTCCCTTTCGCTAAGGAAATGCGGATGGGGTAGTTGATGCACCTAGTAGAAAACTCATTGGAGAGATTAGTTATTGCCTGGAAAGCCAAGTAGAATGAGCTTCACCGAGGGGGGACGCTATAGTAAGAGCGTTCATGTCTGTGATTAACCAACTCACCTACTAGTGTGAAGAGACTAGTGGTGGGACGAGGAAGGAGTTGAGTAGTAGATTTTCGGAATCGAATTTCCGTACAATAGTTCGGATCGTTTCTTATAAGGATGGTGTCGTGTGTGTGGTCGATCATAGTCAGCTGAGTAACTCGCCTACCCGTTGAAATGGAACCAGTGGATATATTTTTTGGGCTTGGAGTGGTCCAGGAATATTTCCTTAATGATTGGGCTCATTGAACCGCACACTTTTAAGGGCTACGCCAATGCAAATAGGGGTAAGTAGTGTTGGGATGAACGATTTAGTGTTAGGGTAGTTATTCCCTGACAAGGGTATGATGTGATTTGAGAAGAAAGGCAATTGGTGCCGAGGTGTGTAGGTATCTCCTTCCGAAGTATAAAGGTTGAATCGATAGTTCACGAGGAACGATTTGGTGCTATGTTAGAGCACGGAGAATGTAGACTGAAATCGAATGGTGATGACCTTAGTCCAAGTCCAAATGGGGACGCCGCGCAATCGAGGGGTTCGCTAAGAATGATAGAACGATAGTTTAGTATAGTATACCCTTTATATGATTAAGGTTATACTGTATGCCTGAATTTTGAGGGAAAAATTCCCTTCTAAGGAGGGGAGTATGTAACAACCCAGGTTTTTTGAGCGACTATTTTATATTATTTTGCCTAATGGGCTAATTTTTTATAAAATAGGGGATGTCGGAGTAAATATTGTTTCCCGTGAGATTTAGGGATAATATTTACTATGTTTTGTCTATTTACCGTATGAGAAGGTAAATAGCATAATATTGTGATATCTTGTGTCGTTATATATAAAACGATGGTTATGGTTTATAAATAAATTTGAGTAAAATTAATGAAATAAAATGAATTTAGAACACAAAATTTGTTCACATTATCCCGAATGCCAAAATAGGGGTGCGGTTGTTTTTAGAATAGTCGAGATAGTCGAAAAAAGTGTCACGTTGTGTTTTTAGGTTTCGGGCACTTTTGGGGTATTATGACTCAATTATGTGGTTATGAGTCATTTTAATGGTGTATTAGCATTTAAAAGAGGGGGGAATTTTGTTTTATGACCTGTTTAAGTCCCCCCCCAACCCCTTTTTCTTTCTTCATTTACGAGAGAAGCCAAAGGAGAGAGAGAGAGAGATAGAGAGAGAGAGGAGAGAGTTGGGAGAAATGGAGAAAAGAGAGAGAAAATGGAGATTTGGGCCGAAAATCCGTTGCTACCGGAGGAGGATCCGAGACTACGAACCCGAGTCAAGTTTTTTACTTCCTAGATGTTGATTTAATGTGATAAATTACATGTATGGTTAGGTTTTTAGAGATTTAAAACCATTAATGGGTATTTGGTGATTTTGGTGATTAAACCTTAATCTTGTGTTTTAATTTGATTTGAGGAGAAATAATTAGTTATTTGATGTGTAGAAATGATTTTGTAGTATAAATTGTTGTTGTGGTTGGGTGAAATAATGAATAAAATCTTGAGGGTTTCGTTAATGGCCGAAATCGCTTCCCGGGGAAGAAGCTGTCCGCCAGGATCGATCAATCGAGCCTGGGGGATCGATCGATCGAAGCCTTCGATCGATCGACGGCCAAGGGTCGATCGATCGACCCCTTCTGAAAAAGTGAGATTTTTCTAGTTTTGTTTTTGCCCTTTTCTTTTAGGTTCGAGGTTTAGGAACCTTCCTTTGAGAAGTAATTAAGAGTCCTAGAGGGTTGTTTTGGGTAGACTCATGTCCTAGGCTAAGATGGGATATTTGGGCTTACCCCGAGGGCTAGATTGTATAGGTTGATGTCCGAATGATATAGGAGATTAACCTAAAGATAAATTGAAGATAAAATGTTAATGTGAGACATTTGGGAGTCACTCCTTAAGGGAGATTCATTTTAATGGTTTCGAAAATTACATTATAGTCTTGGAGGCTAGTTTGAGGATGATGGCACTTTGGGTCTTAAGTCATTAATAAAATATGACACTAAGAATAAGAAAAACATATGCTAATATGTGGTTTTAAATGAATAAGTACAAATGATTTCGAGAATGTAAAATTGGATGTTTTCAAAAGGAAAAAGTAATGTTTTTCATAAATGTTAATTTATGATTACACACCTCCCTAAATTGCTATCATAAGGGAAGTTGCGCGCGTGTGGTGAAGCCCCCTGGCTAATGAAGGCAGGGTGGATATAGTCCCTAGGTCATATGGGCATTTTATTTATTATACTGCGCTGGTTAGGAGATTCTGGGTGTGGTCTTGACTTTGCCGCAGACATATGGTGGCTTCCCGACCTTGGTAGGTTCCCAGGTTGTCTTGTTTGATAGGCCCTGGAAGATGATAGCCATTTATGGGCGCGTCTAGTGGGGAAACCGGGAGGGATGGTCTTAGATTCATTGAAGCAATTCATGATAATGAATTGGCTTTAATTACATTTCCAGGATGGAAGAAGGGAAATGGGATACGGTTTGTCTTCGGATAATATTTCCTGGATGGAAGAAGGGAAATGGAAGCACATGGTATACAAAAGCATTTTTATGATAATAAAAATGACTTTTGATTACACTTCCTGGATGGAAGAAGGGAAGTGAGGTTTTATGGAAAAGGATAAAGCACTTTTTATGATAATAAAACTTTCTTTAAAATTATGTATTCTTCCTGGATGGAAGAAAGGAAATAAAATTGGTAAAGAACGTTTTAAAATGTAATTGACATGGTAAACATTTGATAAAATGTTGTACCATTTATATATATTCCTAAAGAAGAATTAGGAATTGTATTTTTAGATGGTGGACTGGATTAATTAGGTTTTCTTGAATAGTTGTAGATTATATGCATACACATACATATATATTTACGTGCTGAGGGTCTAATGGATCTCAACGATCAACCTTGCCTGAGTAGTAGTGTATCGGGGGGGTCCTTGTTTGGATTTCACTTTGCGAGACACCCCACGCACGAATAGGGCATAGTGTTGAAAATGGGGAGAAGTTAGCCCTTAGTACTTGGGTTAACTAGATAATCTCATGGATATTGCGCTAGGTTGCTTTTAGACTGAGAGGTGAGAAATATTATTGTTAACTGCGAGAGAATTACGCACTTAACTGTCATGCATTTTAGTCACATGGGAATCATATCAAACCGGGCCCTGACCCGTCTATATTTCTTTGTTTCTGCATATACTCTTTGTGGTACAGGTGCTCTACTGCATGGACACCCGTATTTACATTTCCATTCCAGTTGTCATGGAGCTACAGCATATTGCGGATGTTGTAGGTTATTTGTATTAGACACTTCTTTCCATTGTACTCTAGTTATGTTCAGTTTATTTATTCGGACGTGTTGCCCAAGTATTGCACTCATTTATTATATTGTAAATATTGAAATGTAATACTCGGTGTAACTAATTGTATTGGTCTGTTCACCGACAGCTTATTCTGTGATTATTTATTATATTGTCATTTTTATTCATCGGTTTTTTATATCCACCATTTTTACAAATGGGATTGTCTAAGTGTCTTTTTCATTTACTTACTAAATTTTAAAATTGACAGTCCGTTTTCTAAAATGATTGGTGGTTATCTCGTACTATTATTTTAATCGACAGTGATGCTGAGAATGGACCATCTATGATTCCTGTAATTATTAGAGTATTGGACTGCCCACCTATTATTTTAGTAGGCGGGTTGTCACAATAATTATAAAGTTAACATAGATAAGCATGAGTGGAAGAATGTTCGTTTGTTTCAAATGTGTGAGTACTTTGATGACATCATCCCACTATCTGACTCCTCGATAGTGGACATATAATTGCACGTGCGTTGTCTAGGACGGCCAGAACGAGCAGAATGCATAGGGTTGATCTCAATGATACCTGAGTTGATCTCATTGTCTACTCGAGTCGACCTCCTTCTAGCCAATAATGATTCCAGATGTCTCCTATTGATCAGTTTAAGGGCCACAGTATATATATATATATGGGGGGGGGGGGGGATGAGAGAGAAAGATAGAGTTACGCACTCATACAGGTAATTTACGAGATGTTTTTTAATAAAAAATATTTTATTTATTTTTTGGTTTTAAACATTTCAGGGGACCCTTAAAAAAATGAACTCAAAATAATTTTTTGGCATTTAAAAATATTGGTCAATATTTAATATATATATATAGAGAGAGAGAGAGAGAGGCTCTCGTGCGGACCTAGTTTGCGGACCAGCTACCGTCCAAAAATTATCCAGAGACCACTTTGGCCTTTATATACTATTGTCTTTTTCTAAGGTTTCTAGAAATATAAATTTCTACCCCAATAATTTCTAGAGTCTTTAAGCTTATTTTAAAGTCTATTTAATCTGGGACGAGGAATGGTTCGGGGTTACCTCTTAAGCTTTGTCTGTCACTATCGTACTGTATTTCATAATAGTGAGGATTATTTATATAGATATTTTCGTCTGGGTGACGAGATTTCAAGAGGTTCTGATGGAAAATAATCTAACCTTATACGGTATTGAGGTTTTATACGCCTAGTCTCTTTATATATCTGATTAATAATATAAATTATATCATTTTGTATGAATTCGTCTAACTCACTGTCACTGTAGGATGATAAAAATCTTCTATATGTTCTTGTTGAAGCTATTTCTACGAATTTAAGGAGTTAATAAATTCCTCCTGATCTAATTAAGGTGGCCCTAGTTTAAGCTAACCATTTTCGTCTAATATAATTTAATACGTCTATAGTATCTTTAAGTATACTAGTATATTCTTGGTATTTTTTTGGTTCTGAAAGTTCTTTTGCAGTTCTTAAGTCTTGTCCGAAGAGATCACGGATCTTTGTTCTAATTATTTCTATTCTAGGTACTTCTCTTACTAACCACTCAATAATTGGTATAAATATTTTTAAGTACCTCCTGCGTATATTAAAGAAGTTTCTATAAGTAGTTTATCTTTAGGATCTGTGAGAGTCTTTCTCTTGTTAAGTCTGGATTTGTTTTATTAACAAATGCTAAAAGGTCTGTAGTTATCTGAAGGCTCATGGAAATATTTTAGATTTAGCAATAATATGTAAATTAGCTAGGGGTTTGGTTCGAGTTTATACTTTCCTTCTGGTTTGTAATATCGTTATCTTCCTTCCTTCATCTCTTCAGTTTTGTTACTATTCTTCTCTAGTTTGTGCCTCCTGCAACTCTCTTTTTATGTGTCGCACCTCAATCCACTAGTTTGGCGTTAGACTCATTTCCTACCTATACCCAATCACGCCTAACGCCCACCTGGATAACGACTTGCAGCAAATCAGCACCTCATGGCGGTTCAATAATATAACACATATGTGCTACACCAGAGGTGTGAGGTTCCACACAATAGTCCTCTATGAACATAAAGCTGGAGACATTTGGAGAATAATAACACCTTAACATAAGATTTTTTTGGAAAAGAAAATACTTTTATTACATTGCATAAGTAAATACAACTTTCCCCTCTCCCTTAACTATGAGAGGTTTACTCACTCATATACATCTCACTCTCTGAGCTCTCTCTAACTTGATTTTCTCTCTCTCTATCTCTCTATCTCTCTCTTTCTCTCTCTCTCTCTTATATTTTCTCATTCTTATTCACTCTAGACGCTCCCTTTTATAATCACAAAGGTACCTACAAATGACTTGCAACCGGTTGTGAAAAGCAAACTGGTGGGAAACATATAATTATTTAAAGCAACTTTATCTTTTATCAATAATATTATCTGATGAGTCTAAAGGGCTTTTGAGGTCTTGCGATAATTGTGAAGAATCTTTTTCTATTTAAAAAATCATACAGTCTCGTGTCCCATCTGTCTTTGTCTTCCAGGAATAATTTCGAATGAATCCTTTCTATTAAAAAAGGAAGTCTAATAGTCTAAATAATTGAATCTTCAGTCTTTAATAATTCGTTGAATAAGGTGGGACCCTTCTCTATCCCATTGGTTTCTTCTGTTGTCTTTTCTGCATTGTCTATGTCTGGTAGAGCATTATTGTTGAAATATTCATCAATGAGGCCCACCACTCTAATGTTGGTTAGTAAAGCTATCTCTACCATTTCTTTGGATTTCTTTTTGAGCCTTCCATTGAATAACTCATCTTCTTGGATGATTAGGTTTTCTTTATGGTACGCAGTATACCATCTTTCTATTAACTCCATAATTTCTATGGTTTCCATGGCTTGGGCAATCTGGAGTTTATTCTTGTTCACAGGTAGGTCTCTAGTTTTGTCTTCAGATAGAATCTAAACATCTTCAAATGAATAAGTGGAGAATCTAATGAGTGTAAATCCTTTAACTCTCATTCCTCTACAGGAACTTAGAGCGATCTGGCGAATTCTGGCAAATAGGGGGAGAAAGTTTTCTACCTTTTTGATGTACTCATGGAAAATTTTTCTAATAGTAATAGAATCTTCAATAGTCTTTATCTGGACGAGTCTAATGGACCCATGATCTACCAAGGTTATCTGTGTTATATCTGATTTTCTAAAAAGATAAATTTTTGGAACGTCTTTAAAGAAACCTTTAATCATTAAGGCATCTCCATTAATCTCAGATAATAACATATTGAAATATTAAATAATTCTATCACCTTCTTTCTGACAGTCTTCTAAAAATGGAAGATTATTATGACCAAATGGTATAATAATCTTGGTCTTAAAAGTCTTTTGCTGATAATAAAAATTATTAATTGGTCTAACTTTGGAGTATTCTCCAAGAGTCTGAGCATACGTTTGACTCTGTGGTCTAGGGGTAGCATTACTACTGAGTTGAGCTGTTGTAAGTCTTTGAAGTCTGATGAATCTAGCAACAGCTACCGAATTTTATTTGAACTCTACCCATAGCTTATTTTTAACATTCCACCATAGGGAGTCTGTAAGAGTATTTTCATCATCATAAAATTCTCGTCTATATTTTATCAAGTCTGGGTATCTTTGGTCTGGTCTATATTGGGGAAAATACATTTTTTCGATAAGTCTATTTTGGGCAATGATTTCATTCTTAGATTTTTCGGGAGGAAATAGAATGTCATGAAATTGAGTTTGTCTTTGCGTTCTACTAGCATTTGATCTTACACGTCTAAGATAGTCTACAACGTCTTCTTTGTTTAGTCTATTTGTTCCAGAGGAACTCATGCAGTCTAAGTCTTCTGTTTGTAACACAAAACAAAAGATAACATTGGTGTTAGCAAACATGGGTTCTCTTGATATGATGACTGGAATGGTATTTTTTCTTCCCTTAATATGTATAATAGAGAAGTCATAACCATTAAGAAATTGTTCCCATCTAATAAGTCTGTTAGTATTTGATTTGGATAAGTCTAAGGCTCTGAATTTTATTGCATATGAAGAGTCAGTATAAACAATAAAATGTTCAGGTCTAAGAAAAAGCATGTATTTTTTTTTATATCCCTTACTATGACTAAAATTTCTTTTTCATGAGTTGTATATCTTGTTTATGGATTAGTAAAAGTTTCAGAACTATATCTACAAAGTTTATTCTTTTCAGTCTGATAATACTACTCCCCATTATTTATCAGAGGCATCTGTTTCTACTATGAACTCATCTTTAGCATTAGGCAGTTCAAGTAAAGGGATGTTCATGAGTGCTTCTTTGATTTGTCTTATAACTTCAAAATAATATTTTGTCCGTTTAAAAGGATTAGTTTTATCAGTTCATTTGAATTTGGAAGTTAATCTTTTTATTTTTGAAGCTAAGTTCTTAATAAAGTCTGCAGCACAATTTAACATTCTTAAAAATAATTGTAATTGTTTTCTATCTTTGAGTTGGTCTAGAAATTCAAGAATCTTTTTGGTTATGTGTTCTGCTAAGGATATTTTTCCTTTATTGATATGAATTCCCACAAAGTCTATTTCAGTCTGAAATAATTGCATTTTCTTCTCAAAAATAACAATTTCATGTTTATCTAATTCTAAAATAATCTTTTTAAGATGGTCTACATGTTCTATCTCAGTCTTTCTAGCTACAAGAATATCATCTATGTAAACAAGACAAAATTCTGAATAAGGTCTAAATATATTATCCATTCGCCTTTGGAATACTTGAGGGGCATTCAAGTATCCAAATGGCATTACTAACCATTCATATTTTCTTTGGGGCACACTAAAGGTTGTCCATGTTATACTATCTGGATGAATCTTTATTTACCAGAAGCCTGACTTACACTCAAGCTTACTGAATATAATTATGTCTTTAATTAAATTAATTAGATTATTATTGTCTGGTATCCTATAAGAATCAAACTCAAAATTCTTAATAAGACTTCTATAGTCTATGACCATACGTCTTTTCTTCTCTTTCATTCAGACTCACTATGAACATAGAAAGCAAGGCTATTATGTCTACTTTTACTTTCTCCAATAATTCATAGATTAAGCATTTCATCTATGTCTTTTTTTAATTCTTCTCTATTTTCTTGTGAATATCTTATCCTATATTTTCCACCATTAATAGTGGCGTTTGGGTTGATAGGAATAATCTCACAATAACTTTGGTCTTTATCCCACTTAGCAATGGGATTTTCTCCTAAAGTAGTCTTTGTTAATTGCCTAATATTTTCTTTTTCTACTTCTATATCCATTTTCTTGTGTTTGGATATAACTTGGACCTTTAATAAGGATTATTGGGCATGATCTAAAATTTCTTCTTATATAAAAGTTATTTACTTATAACACTTTTGGTCTAGACACTTACATTCTTTTTGTAAGGGTTTAGTTATTTCGAGATCTTCTTATTGATTTGTATGCCTATGTCCACCATGCTCAGCCGAAGAAATCTAATGGTTTGTGGGTTTATAATTGGGCTTGACCTGCATAAGGTCAAAAGCAGTCTTATGATCTATTAGAGGGGCAATAATATCAAACTCTTCTTTGTTACTAAGTAATATCTTATCATTATACTGATTATAAGGATGGTATTTACTAATAAAGTCTTGTCCTAAAATAATGTTTCCTCTGAAACTAGGACAACGATCCATTATCCAAAATCGATGATTAACAGTTTTGTTAGTCTAATTTTCTAATTTAAAATAAATAGGAATAGTCTGAAAATATAAGGTAAATGGATATCCATTAGCTACTTTACCATGGATCTCTTGATTACTGTCTAGAAAATATTCTTTTGGGAAGGCGTTAGCCTTACAAATACTCTGAGAGCATCCTATATCTATAAAATCTGAAAGTATTTTAGGATAATCTTTATGTTGTACGAATAATTCTATAAAATAAGCATGGTTTAGTAGAAATTCCTAAGTTATTCTTTTCTAAAATAGATATTCCCTTCTAGGGTTTGTCTACAAAATCTAATGATGTTAAGTCTTCTGAACTACTATCAGAGTAGTTTTCTTCTATATCATAGGAAATTTCCTTTCCTTTTAAGTCTTCATTTTCTTGTAACCTCTTGGATATATTTCTATCAATGTCTTGATAATATGTTTTAATATCTTAGTCTATTTGAGATTTCTCTAAATCTAGTCCTCCGACAGTTTTTATGGTAGTGTAAGTCACAAATAACACTAAGCATAAATAATTCTGTTTGTATAGTCTCAAAATATTCTACTCATCTAAAATATTTCTTGCTACATTTCATTTCAAATGTGCAATAATGTTCTTCGTCATAGTAGCATTTAGGGATATATGTTAGTAACTCGGGATTACTAATTGTTCATCTTTTCCTTAATATGGGGCTTAATCTACATTTATACCAAGCTTCTACAAAGTCTATATAATCATCATCTTGATCATCTTGATTAATTTGCATTATATATAAATCTAGTGTATCTTGTGAGTCTTCATATTCATCAGTATTACTATTGTAATCTTTTGAATTAATGTCTGTGCATGCACTATAGATACTGGCTTTGTCATCATTTTCTATGTTTGATATTTCTATAGCATATAGAATATCTAATTCTTCTTGATTTGCAAAGTCTAATATTGTATTAATAATCTTAATATTTTCTTTATCTTTCTTGTTAAGACAATCTTTAGCAAAGTGTCCTTCTTTGCCACAAGTCCAACGTTATTTAGTGGAAGTCTTAGATTGAGCTACTTCTTTTTCTTTCCTATAATTAGGAACCTTCTTATGTTTATTAGTGTTCTTTTTAAAATATCTTCTTTTGTTAAATCTATTTTTCTTGGTTCTAGAGTTTCTTTCTCTAAAGGTGGTAGATGGTATGAATTTATATTTCTTTGGAAAACCTAGAGGCCTAGCCTTAAACTTCTTTTGTTTCCAATCTAGTTTCTTTTTGAATTTATTAGATTCACTACCACATTTCCATTGGATTGGAGCAATATCTCTTTCGTCTTTAATTGGAGGAATCTGTTTGGAATTTTCCTCAATTAACTTTCCTTGAGTTATATCTCGTCTTTTAGCTATGATATAGTCTTTGGAAAAATTGATTCTTTCACCAAGGGAGTTATTCTTAACTCCAACAACTCCTGGACAATTCCTATATTCATTAATTAGGATTTTTCCAATAGCGGTATCTTTCTAAAATATTCATCTTTCAAGGTCTCACTAAATTCTTTAATTTGGTCATATAGTTGTTCATAATTATTACTATATTCATTAATTTTGTCTTATTTGCAAATACTAAGAAGATCTAACTTAGTTTTCCTAAGTCTTTTTCATTGATTTGAGATAAATATCCAGCTCCAATGAATTATGAAGTAAATAATTGAATATATTCTTCAATTGATCTTTATTCTAAATTTTCATTCATTTTCTCAATCTTAACTAGGGATTATGCATCTGTATCTTGTCTTAGACTGTCTAAGCAATATTTTGTAATACCTCTAATGTATTGCTCAGCGTATTGTTTACATGAGCTTGCATCCCATTATTCATTACATTCAAAACATATGTTCATTTGATTACACCATTCATCTAAGTCTTTCTTCCTATCTTTGACATTGTCTTGATTAAGGTATATCTCAACTGAATTTATGGCTTGACTTGCCATGGTCTTAAAAGGATTAAAACTCTTGTCACTAGTTGTAAAGTCTTTTATATAATTAGGTTTAGTCTTTGCCACAGTGTTTAAATAAATAGGTATGTTTATTCCTATTGGTTTACTAAAGAGTCTAAGAGCATCATTTAGTCTGCTACTGGTTCATATCTCTTGTTTATTAGGACCTACCTGCGTAGTTGGCATTAATCTTTATTCTCCTTCTTCCATTAGTCTTAAGTTTCTAAGAAGTTCTTTAGTATTTTTAGATTCTTTTAGTTTTAATATATGGTATTGGAATATCATATTAAATCCATCCCTGTCTTGGAACCTAACATAATGACTATTATTAAGATGTTCTTTAAATGTCTTCATGTCCAATTCTGAGGGTTCATGTCCAAATTTTTGGATTCTAGCTTTTTCTCTAACTATGTATTTTTGTTCAAATGATCTTCTAGGTCTAATTATTGGAGCTTGTAACAAACTAGAGATAGCTTTACTACTACATTCTCCTTCTGAAGGATCATTGATTATGGCTTCTCTCATATTTTTAATTCTAATTTCTTCAGTGTGGATATTCTTATTAGTAATCTTAGGGGGGCTAAACTGGATAGTTACCATTCCAGTGACATCGTCTTGATTAATAAACAAAGGTTTATTTTGTATGGTCTTGGTTTCTTAAAATTCGAGCAATTGCCAGAGAGTCTTAGTTTTCTCTTTCATAGGTCTCGTATTTCTAATACTGTAAGTATGATTATAGTCTAAATTATTGATTCTAACTAATATTTCTTCATTAAGTCTACCGCTTGGAATTCCCAATTGCATTCCTTCATAGGGGAATTGGAAAAATTTCACATAGCTTTGAAATTCTATATCTGAGATAATATTGTCTTTATAGCCACTAGCATATAAGATTAACTTAAAATGTTTGGTTGTGTCAACGGTTACTGTAAATGCTGGAATAACATTGAAGTATCCGATGTTATCTGACATTTCTAATTAGGTTATCCCAATAAATCTTTTCTTAAAATCTTTCTATCTTTTATCTATTAAACAACATAATATGTTGATGTTATTTTGAGGTTTATGTAATCCTTGGATTCTTACTTGGAAGAGTCCAAAGGTTAGTAACTAGAACTTTCTATCGGCTCCTCTTAAACTTAGCCATTCTGAGTCAAAAATTTGAAGCTCAGTATAGGACTTGTCTAACACGTGATTTCTATAATGATAAGTCATGTTATAAGTAGGAGTCTTGGGCGTGGCTCCTTCTTTATCTATCTTACTGCTGGAAGTTGTCCATTATGTATGGAGTCGTCTATAATTTTTCTGATAACTTCACCCCATTCTTTCCATTAAATAGGATTGGTGAAATTTCTTTCCTTCCACCTTGTTCTAACAATTAAATGATGAATATTTAAATCTTTGGAGCATAAAATTACTATGCCCAATATTTGGGATGGGACTTGCTATCTTAGTAGTCTTATCTAATCCATCATTTATGATTCTTCTAGTTATTATCTTTCCTTCCCTAGTTTCTATATAAAGACATTCTCTAAATTTACAGGTGGTTACCTGTTTTTGTTCAAGACTTTTCTCAATTCTTTCTAAAGATTCTGAGTAATCCTTTTGTCTTTTTATCTCCCTAAGGATTTCTTCTTTAAATATTTTATTCTCCTTTCTAGCAATTTAAATGATGTCTTCATTATGCTTAAGAGAATTACTAATCTTTAAAATTTAGTCTTTTACTTCATTATCTTTTTCTTGTTGTTGCTCAATTTTTTGTGTTATTATACCTTCTATGACTTCTACAATTTTTTCTATTTTATCTAAGCGAGTTAGAATAAAAGGAGAGTCTAATTCTGCTTGGGAAGGTTTATTATATATAAACTTAATTCCTTCCATAATTTCTTCATATTTTTCTTTTGCTTGGGCCATGTTTAGTCTAAATTCATTAAAAATACTTTCCATTTTGGATAGGTTATGGCTTTTCATATTGTTAAGATAATTTGCTAAATTTTATTGGAATTTAAAAAGTATGTATAAAAGGGTGTTAATCCTCCTGTCTTAGGCTTTAAATCTAACTGTAAGTCTTTAACAAAGTTACTAAGGAGTCTTGAGTAGCTGCTATTGATGTTGAGATTAAATTTAATCTCTCAAGTATAAGTCTTGATGCTTTAGCAGCATTAGCAATCTCATTTTCATTTATCTTATAATAAAATCTATCATCATTTATTTTTTCTAGAGTTCTTTGGTAAAAATCTGCTAGGATATGAATGGAGAGGTTTCCAGGTACCTCATTCCAGTCTGGTCTAATTATTTTCATTAGGAAGATAGTTGTCTAATCTAGGAAGAAGTTTATCTTGTTCCTTAGTGAGTTTAATTAGCTCACTTTCTTTATTTTTTGTCAGAGTTTGAATTTCTAAAACGTCTTTGTTAAGGTCTATTGTGATTAGTCTTATTATTTATTTCTTGTAATACTTGTACAAGGTTTATTGGGTTTTGGCTATCTATTTCTTGTATTTGTTTGGAGATATTTTTTATCTCTGTTTCTAGGGTTTGAGTGTCTTTAAATAATTGTCTTAATATAAGGACGATACACTTATTTTGGTCTAATATATTATTAGTGTTACTGACAGTGACTTGTCTACTATCTGCGAGTTTAGCTGGGATATGTTCAACGTGTGAACAATCGTCTATGTGTGAGGTTAAGCAACCTTTTGGGCCTAAATCAATTATTGGTATTTGCTGGTAGTCTGGATCGATTCCCAAAATATCTTTGTATATGCGTGGGATAAATCCTAAGGGCATTAAAGTCTTTTTACTATAGGTCGAAAATGAGCGTCTTGGCTCTGATACCACAATTGGATTTGGGTCGGAATTTGTCGACCTTTTCTAAAGTTTTAAATCTCTAATATATTAAAATGTTTTCTAAAAGTATTGTGGTCTAAAATAGAATTTTACTAAATGTATTAGTTTTATCTTATATAGACCTCATTTGAGCCTCTCCCCATATATATATATATATACTCTACATTATTACTTTCTTTATGTTACATGCTTAGAATGATATTTAAGTCGTTTGACATGTGTGCTTGTAATATCTAATATTGTCACCTTAAATATTGAAAATATGAGTTGTCATATTTTCACCTCGCTCGTGAACGTTTAGCATATCAACGATGGTTACCCTCATATCGTGTGGGGTGGGAGGGTTTGGGGTTCGAACCTTGGGTGTGGGTTTGAGGGTGTTTTCTTTCTTTCTTTGTGTGTGTGAGTTACGGGTGGAGAGACCTAAAGACCCCCCCCCCCCCCCCCCCCCCATTTTCTAAAAACATGTCAACTATAGGAACAACTATAAGAATGATATTTTGTTTAGAGGCTTTATGACAGAGATTGCTCCCTCCGGGATCACACGCCCCTTAGTTGGGATGGACTACCACTCAACCAATCCCTTAGGTTATAAATGAGTTATTTGGCCTTTTGTCGATAGTTGTTTTGGGATAGAAATTTGATGTCTTTGAGACATCAAATTTTTTGATGTCTTGGATTCTGATTGGTCAATACCGCTGGCGCGACCCCATTTCCATAAGTGATGTGAGTCCCCACCAGCACTATTAACCAATTACAATTCAAGACATCAAAAAGTTTAATGTGTCAAAGACGTCAAACTTTTTTCTATTGTTTTGGTACATAAAAAAACATATTTATGAAGCTTGTAGGTGTCAAGTTAATGACGTGAAAATTTTAATGGGCAAAGTGAATATGGAAACATAACCGTGGTTAAACACCTAAGCCCCTTTGGTTCTCCATTCTGAAAACTCGATTTAAACTCTATTTTTAAATATAGTTTTAAAATTCAGTATAATTATTGGTGTGCGTTTGGTAAACTTGTTTTTAAATACAATTTTTTTAAAATTTGACAAAATTGACAAACATGTATATTTATATTATACATATATGTGTGTGTGTGTGTGTGTGTGTGTCTATATATATATATATATATATATATATATATATATATATACTAAGGTATGCCCGTGCCTGAAGGCACGCTGATAGTTTTGAAAATCATAAAGACGTGCCTTAGTAAGATGGCAAGTGCCCTCGCTAAAGCTATAGTTGATCCCGAGTTCGAAACACAGGAGCAACTTCTTTATATATGCTCGTTCCTGAAGGCACAACGAAAATTCCAAAGTACATAATTGCAAAAGGACAAAAATATCCAAAGAACCTAATTGAAAAATGGTAAAAATTTCGTTCCCCGATAAAATTTCTAAAGTTTGTAATGTTTTTTAAATCCGAAAACAAACCAAAGATCATAATGTTTTTTAAACATTCACGTAAAGCTTTTAGAAAATGATTGAAAATAGTTTTGGAAATGTTTATCGTTTTTCTATTAAAAATATTTTTTTTAAATAAATAAACTAAAAAATAAGAAAATAACATTTTGGGATTGTCACTATTTTTTATGTTAAAAAATTAAAAACAACAAAGAGAAAATAAAAATAAAAATAGTTTTTATTATTATTTTTGAATAATAATAAAAAGTTGTAAACATAGTAGCCAAAAGATTTATTATATAACATAAATATTTGTAAACAATTTTAACATGTTGCAAACACCAAAGTGTCATCACTAATAGGCTTAATCAATATAAGAGAAATCATGTGATTTTGAATTATGTGCATGTAAAAGTTCTTGATCTTATACATCAATATGTATAAATACAAATGTATAAAGCATATATAATTTTATAGAAAGTAAATAACCGACATCCATGGTTAACAGAGTATTTTTAACATAAAGCATAAAATATAAAAAAATTCATGGTTATGGTTTCTATGGATTATTCAATTTGTACATGAAATAAACATTAGCAAACAAATGGAATATATGTTCTTTACTCGAATGGAATACTCAAATGGAATACCTGCGTAAATTGTTATTTATTCGGGATTTCTTTCAAATGGAATACCTGAATAACAAAACTGAGTGAATTTTTAATACCTAAGTACATTTCCAACTCAAATGAAAGGAGGGCCCTTAACGATTTACTCATATTCGATTCTTTGTTCTTTTCAAACTCATTTCATTTTGATATCATTTCTCATGAATCGAGAGAGAGATACAAAGAAAATTCATTAACACATATCTCATTGTTCACCAACTATACAATTACCTGACGAAAATAATAAAAGACATCATATTTAAGTAGGTAAATAACAAAAGTCATCATACTATCAGTAGGTAAATAACAAAATAACAAAAGGCATCATATTTCACATTTTCGAAAGAAAACACGTCAAAAGTATATCCAAAAAATGAAATGAAATGAAAAGATTGAAGAGCTTGGGAAATATAATAAACTGGAATCTAAAAAATGAATCAGTAATTGGAAAAGATGAATCACTAATTGGAAAAAAATCCGTATTGAAATCAAGCATAATTTTTTGTGACAAAGTGATTTAAAGAACAAAATGCAGTGAGTGAATGTAATGAATCTAAAAAAATAATAAGCTATTTAATTGAAATGATAGATTACAAACACTAAAGCAGTGTACCTTCGAGCTATAGAAAAACAAATCGAAGTTACAATTGAGTTCACCTTCTAACACTAAAGTAGTGTACCTTCGAGCTATAGAAAAACAAAACTATTACTTCATAAAACATAGATCTATAGCCAAACATAGATCTATAGCCAAGTTCATTATAATGAAACAATTATCACAACTTCCATTCTAATGAGTAATCCCATGTCCATATTATCACAACCTCAAAAATAATGTTTTTACAAAATAATTCAACGAACATATAGGGGTAAAAAAATGCCTAAACTTCATAGAATCAACTTCTACAATCGACGAACGTACAGTGTACTATGTGGGCATCTTTCTCCCACCATCATAACCTCCACTTCATATACATCAGAAAAACAAAGTGTACATACGTTAGAAGAAAAAAAGAAACAGTTAAAGTAACATTGTGTACATAACTTCCACCTCAACTGAAGTACATACATTAGAAGAAGAAAAAAGAGTGTACATACATTAGAAGGAAAAAAAGAAACAGTTAAGGTAACACTGTGTACATAACTTCCACCTCAACTGAAGTACATACATTAGAAGAAAAAAGAAAGAAACAATTAATGTAACCAAAAAAAGAATATGTGTTCATCGTTAAAGTGTTATTTTACATGTTTGAGTATGTGTGGACTTAAAATCCAGATATACATTACGTCGTGGGGATTCAGCTGGAGAACACAATAAATTTCATTTTTGAAAGTCATGGCAAAAAAATTCCAGACATTGGTTGCAAAAACTAGAACAAACAAATTCCAAATGTAGTTAAAGAACATATGTATGCAATTATGGATATAATAATTTACAATACTAAAAATTGCATCGAGATGTTATAAAGAAATAAATTAGAACGTTATATTAATATCAAGATGTTATAAAGAAATCAAGATGTTATAAAATAGAACATTGGCAATTATTTAATATCTCTTTAGAAATCTCTTACGAAATATCTGAAACTGCACCTTGAACCCCCTGCCTATAATTATGTGTATTTTTCTGACTTCACCAGCAATCGGACAAAAATTCGATGACTATTCTAGTAGACATGAAACCTCTAACTTGATCAGCATCACCGACAGGTGAAAGAATTATCACAGCGTCATCGACATGAACAACATTCTTCATTTGGTGATCTAGTTAGGGAGTTGGGGGAAAGAAGCAGGGGGAGATAATAGGGTTTTTTGCCTCCTAGGGTATATACTAATAAGAGAACACAAAGAACAACTTCAAACATAGGGCAAGGCTCCTCGTCAGCCTACAATATTTTCAAATAGAGAATTGTGTTCAACTTCAAACAATTAAATAAAATAAAACAAACATAATAATAATGCATTTGTGAACAAACCTAAGGTGCGTGGTCACATGAGCGAGGCACAATTGCACCACCTAATCCAGCATAACATAGCCATAGACGCTCGATTCCATTCTGCATCATTTTAAATTGCCAAAACTCTTAAGATTGAGATGTAGAGAAGCAACAAAACCAAACTTTAAGAAAATGGCTAAAAATGAAAACCCCAAAAAGGAATAAGGTTTTATGATCTAGAATAAAAAAAATAACTTGAGTTTAAAAACCCCTAAATAGAGTATACCTGGTTTGCTCAAATCATGTGTTTACCCCCCCCCCCCCCCTATCTCTACGCGATATGAACCCTAAATAGAGTATACCTGGTAGATTAATGAACCTCAAATTAAGGGCGCACACCACTGGGTCATATTCGGATTTGCATTTCACAAGCTTGAGAGCTCATCGGGGATAGAGCAGATATCGGTGGAGTATACATTTAGTTTGTGGGGGATAGCAGGATCCCCTGTGAGGCTGACATTCGTCGCCTCGCGAAGGTATTGCTGCTCGTTGTAAATTACTTGAATAGGAAGACGATCGTTTTGGGTTGTGTGAGCACATGCCTCTCTCGATAGCTTTTGACAGTCCATTACACTACAAACTTTCTTCTTCTCCATGTCACTTAACGCAAGATGAGCCTGTTCAGTTCAACAAATAGAAATTCATGACTCTTCTAAAGATACCATTGGAAAACTAATAATATCAAGATTACGATCACATTTTTATCTGATAAAAAAAGTAACTATTGGAAACAAAAGAAAATGAAGATTCCCATTTGCAAAAAACGTGAATGGCCATTGGAAACGTAATAAGGTTACGAGTATACACTATGCATAGGTTACCACCAACAACAGATGTAATGACCAACTAAACTAAAGTATTAAAGTTCTCGTAGAAGTAAATCAAAAACAAAGTATGAATGTCATTTTGGGAAGTAATTCAACATCTCTTCACCTCCAAATTTGTCAGTTATTTCAATAATGAAGTGTGATCCCAACAAATTACATGGGTGGTGGCCCAAAGTTCTCCTCTGGTGACATCAAAGTCAATACTAATTATTTATTAATATCTCAAATTAAAAAATATTCACACAAAATCATGGAGGATGGCACATATGGATTCATATATAAAAAGAAGAAAACCTAAGTTATACTGCATTTTTTTTATCAAAGCACTGAAACACAAAATATAAACTGTACCACTGCCAGCATTCTGTTCCAGTTACTACTGATGGACTTGCTTTTGTCATCGCCAGTAATTGCAGGTCAACCTTGAATCTTCATCCATCTTCATCTGATGTTACTTGATTTTGCTCGCTTACTTAGTACTTGAACATTCTCTTAAACTGGACCACTGTAATTTTGATATCTACTACTTAATTGAGATAAACACGAAGATCCTTAAAAATTAGCTATCTAAGTATAAATCACACCGATCAACAATAAAAACTGTGCAAACGGTTGTTTAAGAAATCATACAAAGGAAATTATTAACATGTTTGAGTCTTCAATAACGATCCATAATTAGACAAATCACTCAGATTATTGAATTCTAAATCACACTTGACATTTTGTCAAACACTTGAATTCGAAACATATATACCCGATTAAACAACAAACATATATACCTGATTAACTTGAGTTTTTATTAATCAAATTGATATTGCCTTGAAGGGTAGAATAATTGTACTCGCCTTCAAACTTCCCTCCATTTTATCTTCAAATCAATGTCTAGATGAGCCATCCTAATCTCGTGCTCGACATCTTACTGTCATTTTTTTGTGTACAAAACCTCTCACTGTGACCTGCATAAAAGAAAATGGAAGAGACTGGATTTCGTTAAAAATCACAACATAACATTCTTGAACATTTAACTAATTCATGCTTCGATCTCAAAAAGTCTTTGAAGAAAACATATATGGAAGATACCTAGCAGTTAACTATATAAATTATTAGGATTCCTCGTAGATTAATCTCTAGTTTATTATGTAAATATGCCGCTAACATATATCATATAGGATTCCTTACCTAGGTATATTTACAAAGATCTTGCAACAACAACAAAAGCAACATATGCAAGTGTCACAATTAATTGTCAAGGAACTCACATGCAACTATAATCAAAATTTTAACATGCAACTGACATCCATTTTAACCTCTTGAGACAAAGGGGGGAATAAATATTTTTGGGTGGCTCTAACGATCAGTGACTTCGAAGGGGATTGACATTTTTCTTCCTGTGCAACGAAAAAAAAATGATAAAAATGTAGGCGATGAGGAAAAAACATAAGAGAGATTGATATAAAGAAATAGGATATGGGACACAATTACAGTGTTGATTTTTTTCGATTTTGAAGCTTGGCGGCGCCAAAGGCTATTACATTTTTAGCAGCCTAAAAGTGACTCAAATTTGCATCTAGTAGCCTCTTTTTTCAGCAGCCTGTAATCACATCAGTGGTTCCAAACCACAACTTTGATCATAAAAATTCTTCCACAGCTAGTAGCCTCTTTTTTCACCGCTCTCCAAGAGCTGCATTGCTTCGTCACCCTTGACTTTGACGTAGAACACGATCTTCTCATTATACTTGATACCAACAGACCGCATGTTATACCTCACTTTGAACCAAAAAGTATAGTGAAATAAAAAGTACCAAAGCAGCATATGAGTGGTGCATCAACAGAACTGGATTTTAGCTTAGATTCAATTCTTGAATCTTAACCACAGGATTGAGACAAAACTGAATCTTACCGAAGTAGTAGAACTGAAGCGATCTGAACTCGAACGATCTGAACCGTTTCTAAAACCCGAACGATTTGATTTTGTTTTTCAAAACTGATTGGGGTTTGACATTTAGGGATCTGTGTAAAAAAATCAAACCCAAACAATCTGATGAGAGCCAAAAATCTGAAAAGGATTATGAAACCACCTCAAACGCCTTTGACTGTCTACTAATCTTGAAATAAAGAAAGGGAAATAAAGTCCTAAACAGATTATAGTCTAATGTCTAATCTTGAAACAAAGAAAGGAAAAAAAAAGTTTAAAAAAAATCAGGAAAAAACGAAAAAAAAATAGAGGATATCTTCATATCTGCAAAATGCTTATGCAATTGAAAATAGTTGTACAACAATACACGGATCTGCAAAATAGAAAATCAACAATAGTTGGATGTGAAAAATAGACCAACCAAAAACGTTGGATCTGCAAAATAGACCAACAATAGCTGGATCTGCAAAATAAAAAAATATTTTAACATCAAAAAACGCATGTTTAAACCAACAATAGCTGGATCTGGAAAATAGAAAATCAAAACACAGATCCAAAAAAATCAAACTCGTATAGAGAGATAGAGCATTAAGAATAAGAAAATACTTGTAATAACAAAACAAAAATTATAACACAACGAACAAAAAATGATGGTGAGAGAGACAGATAAGGAAAAAACAAAGATTCTACCTGTAATAACAAAAAAAAATGAGTATGGGGTTTGGTTGTAAATGACAAGCGTCTGTTTGGGAAGCCAGATTCTGAGGGAGGGGTTTGGTTGTGAATCTATGGAGAGAGACTTAGTTAGTTGTTCGTTGTTGAGGAGCTGAAGTGTAAGAATGAGGGATGTGAGTAAATGAGAGGAAAGTAGGTATTTTTCCAATTTTTGAGACATTCAGACGAGTCAAATACTATTTTAGCCTTGTTTTTTAATTTTGAGTAAGAGTGAAAATTAAATTTGTGTGTGAAAAAAGAGAGGGAAATCAAAATTGTTAAGGGTAAAACAAGGTTCTAAAAAACGCGAGCGTGATCGAGGCGTGGAGGCCAAGCCTTAAGCCTTAGAAGCCTAGGCAGGCCTTGGCGTAAAAAGGCGTGAAAAAGCGTTTAGGCCTTTTTAATATATTTTAATATTTTTTAACCATAACAGGGCTATTAAAATACTAAAATTGTACATATCATAAAAATATGTCTGAATATTTGCAAATAAAAATACTATTTGATTATTTTGGATGAGATAATGGTCCGGTTTGCAAAAAAATCTTTAAAAGGCGATATCGTTTCACTAAATCATTGTTGTTTTTAGAGAAAAAGTACGCCTTAAGGGTTTTACCAAGCATAAGGCGTCAAAATCTTAAGGCGGGGCGTTTCTCCCAAGCCTCAAGCCTAGGCGTGCCTAGGCGGAGCCAAGGCGGGTTTTTTAGAACAGTGGGTAAAATAGGAAGTGTAAGAAAAACACATTAAGATGACATCATGTTTTAATCTTATGACATACATAAGTTTTCTACTTTATTTTATATATATATATATATATATATATATATATATATATATATATATATATATATATATAATACAAATGTAAATGTACATACATATATATATGTCTATATAATGATATTTCATGTATAATTCATATAAAATTATATAAATACATGAATTGATAATATTTTTTAATTCATATGTATTATATGTATATTTTATATTATTCCATACATTAATAATACATGTATAAAACTATATATAAGTATCATGTATCTATTGATAATATTATTTAACTTTATATTATTCCATGCGTAAATTTATGTACATGTACATATATATTTTTTGTTTATAAGAATTACACACATATTAATGTATTATGTATGCATATTATATATTAAGGTATAACTACATTAAAATATTAAGAATGAATAATTCTGAGTTGAAAAATAAAAAATAAAACACCCTCAAACTGTTTTCTGAAAAACTTGATTATAACAGAGAAATATTATAATCCAGTGTTTAAAAACAGATTATCAAACACAAATTTTTATCAAAATTATATTTAAACACAGAAAACATAATTATAATTATAAAGCATACAAGTACTAAACAACCCAAAATAACTTCTTTCAAAATAAAGTATAAATAACGTCAATTTCAAAATAATACAAAAAAAAAGAATTCTCCCTCTCCATGGATTCTTCATGCTGCTCTGAATGATGTTAGCCAAACGAACCTATAATTATATGCACATATATATAGAACTCTTATATAATAACAATTCACAATTTACTCTTCACTACTCAACTTCCCCCACTCAGATTTTCTCAAAGCCCATTTACAAAAACAACAAATTTCTTGTTTACTGCAACTCCCAAATAACCAAAAATGGTCGAAACGGTGATATTAAAGAAGCTGAGTCGTTATTTAATCGTATGCCAACCAAAAATATCATATCTTGGACAGCAATGCTCACTGCATATGCTGAAAATGGGCAAATCCTGAAAGCCCGAAAACTGTTCGACGAAATGCCTGAACGAAGCATAGCGTCGTGGAATGCGATGATAACGGCTTATATACGCAACAAGTTTGGGGTTGACGAAGCCCTTGAGTTGTTTCTTCGAATGCCAGTGAGAAATGGGGTTTCATATGCTGCAATGCTGACAGGACTTGTTCGGGCAGGGAGGTTTGATAAGGCAGAAAAGTTGTACTTTGTGACGCCTGTGAATTGGCGCGATCCGGTTTGTTCGAATGCGTTGATATCTGGATATTTGAAAATGGGTAAACTGGAAGAGGCGATTCGGGTTTTTGAGTGCATGGGGGAGAAAGATGTGGTTTCTTGGAGCACGATGCTTGTTGGGTACTGCAGAAAGGGAAGAATTGACGAAGCTAGAGATTTGTTTGATAGGATGCCGGAGAGAAATGTGGTTACTTGGACTGCTATGATTAATGGATATGTGAAGATGGAGTGTTTTGAGAATGGGTTTGGATTGTTTTTGCAAATGAGGCGAGAGGGTGACGTAAAAGCTGTATCTAATACACTGACGATAATATTTGAAGCTTGTGGAAGACTTGGTAGATATGGAGAAGGCTGCCAAGTTCATGCATTGGCTTTGCGTATGGGATTTGAGTTTGATGTTTTCTTAGGAAATTCTATTATTACCATGTATTGTAGATTTGGTTGTATAGATGCAGCTACTGACATATTTTATATTATGGAGAAGAAAGATGTGGTTTCTTGGAATGCTTTAATTACTGGTTACGTTCAAGCTGGAAGAATTGAAGAGGCTTATGGACTTTTTATGAAATTGCCAGAGAAAGATGTAGTTTCCTGGACGACCATGATTACTGGATTTTCTAACGAAGGGTTCATTGGAAAATCAGTTGAGTTGTTCAAAATGATGCCTGAGAAAGATGATATTGCTTGGACTGCTCTTATTTCTGGGTTTGTGAATAATGGGGAATATGAAGAGTCTATCGGTTTGTTTATTCAAATGCTTCAGAATGCAGTCAAACCAAATCCACTTACTTTTAGTAGCGTGCTAAGTTCTTCAGCTTGTTTGGCAACATTAAACCAAGGCTTGCAAATACACGCTCTTGTTCTGAAAATGGATATGAAATTTGATTTATCAATCCAAAATGCATTGATCTCAATGTATTCAAAATGTGGAAATGTAGCCAATGCCTATATGATCTTCACATCCATCAGTGCCCCAAATGTTGTCTCTTTTAACTCAATGATTACCGGGTTTGCCCAAAATGGCTTTGGAAAAGAAGCACTTGTGTTGTTTAAGCGAATGGAGGACAAAGTGCAAAAACCTAATGAAATAACCTTCCTTGGTGTCCTTTCGGCCTGTACGCATGTGGGGCTGGTAGAAGAAGGATGGAGCTACTTCGGATCCATGATATCCACATATAAAATTGAACCAGGTCCTGATCATTATGCGTGTATGGTTAATCTCCTTGGCAGAGCTGGTTTACTCGATGAAGCAATTAATTTGATAAATTCAATGCCATTTGAGCCCCATTCTGGGGTTTGGGGTGCTCTTCTTGGCGCAAGCAAGATCCATTTACGTCTTGATCTTGCAGAGGTTGCAGCTCAGCATCTTTCTGAATTGGAACCCAACAATGCGACACCTTATGTGGTTTTGTCTGACATATATTATGTTTGTGAGAAAAGTAAACACGAGGAAGAAGTGAGGAAAGCCAAGAAATCAAGAGGGATAAAAAAGAGTCCGGGTTGCAGCTGGATCATCCTCAAGGACAAGGTTAGCTTGTTTCTTTCAGGAGATCAGTCCCATATAATGTTTGAAGAGATTAAAAGCACACTATGGACAATTATGGATGATATGAAACAACAGGATTCTCACCAACAATAACCGATTTCCCTTGCTTAAGAAAGCTATATATTGTAAACAAAGCGAAAGGTCTTTTTTCCAGTAGAAGTTTTTGGGTTTCTCCTGTTCTTTTGAGGCCGCTCTCTTGAGAATTTATGTAAGATCGGCACCCCTTTAGAGGCTTTGTCTCTATTTTTAGTATATGCATATATATATAACTTTGAGGAGTAAAAGGAGTAATGGAGGATCCTATGGAAAAAAGGAAAGTTAATGAAGAAAAAGGTTGTAAAACCTTTAAAAGGCCAATGGAGGTCTGGTATATTTTGAACATCAAACAGGTCCAATTTTACTCTGTGCTGCTTATTATGGCTAAAATTGGTAAGTCTTGACGGATGTAATTGCAATACTGGTCCAGAGAGAGTTTCTTAGAGGCTTTGCTTTCTTCCTTCCTTCTATAGAAAATTTAGGTGACTAGAATATTATAAAGGGGGAATGTGGGTGGGTGGGTGGGGGGGGGGGGGGGGGGGTGGAGGGGCGGCACCATATTGGGTAGGCCTTGGAATGGTGGTTTGATAAACTTTGAGCAATGAACTTCTCTGGTTTTACTCATACCTACACGAGGTAGAATGGCATTGGAGAAGTTTTCACGTGTTGATGAAAATAAAGAAAAAAGATGGATTTTGTGCTTCCCATAGTGTGAGAAACCATTTAAAGAGTTTCTGCATAAAATTAACCAGGAGCTTGTGATGTCTCCGACAGGTTACCCAGGCTGTGGGTCATGTTTGAGGCATTTTCAGCCATGGAGAAGCATTACTCTGCGCTTTCTGCGAACTTGACAGCTATTCCTTTTCTAGTGAATGTGGAAGGCCGATTGAACATTGATATTTTCTCGGCACATTATACATACAGAATACAAAAGGTCCCTTATAATTTGTCTATTTTTTTTTTAAATTTGGAACGTCACAGCTTAATTAGACTTCAGTACATTTTTTAATTTTTTTAGAGTTTGGTACTTTTTCCATTGCTAAATGAGTAATCTTTCATCCGTGAACTTAACTATCAGTGACAAAAAGATACCAATGTCTTGAAAAAAAAAACTGAAGTCCAATAATGTGAATAGCGAAGTACAACCTTCGTGGTTTGCTCTCTTATAAATCACTTTGATTGTATTAGATTTTCTGATTTGATTTTCAATAATTGAATCAACCCAAATCTCATTTTGGATACTCCAACCTAATTTCATAAAGCTATGCTCTCTTGTCCTACTATTATCTTGTGATTTTTGTATTCTTTCCCTTCTTCTAGTGGGACCAGTGCTAGACCTCATTCTTTCCCTTCTTCTTGTCACTTTTATTGATAATTGGTCCAACAGATTCCAAGGTATATTTTTATTTTTCTCTCATATTTGTTATTTTGTTTACCATGACGTCATATGTAGAATTAATAAATATCATAGTTTTTTGCATTTTAATGTCTATTTGTCTTTGTTGTACAATTATTGCATGCTTACCAATTAGCATGAATGCCTTTGACAATATGGGTAAATATTTATCATATTGCTATTACCTTGGCTAAATAGGTGGGTTGAGGTGATTCATATTTTAAGGTGATGGGGAGAAGTTGTGAAAATGGTAAGGTGTCATGTTACCATAGAAGATCCAAGGTTTTGTTTTATTGTTGCTTTTGAAACATATTCTCACAATGAAGGACTTGCCAAACCTTCTAAATTCGCATGACATGTGTAGTGTATATGTGTATATATATATATATATATATATATATATATATAGAGAGAGAGAGAGAGAGAGAGAGAAAGACTCACCTACATCACGATGTATGCATCACATCATACATCACACCTAGCTCTAGGCCCTAGGAAATCTTTATTCCAAAATTTTTATTTTTCTCTTGAGATTAACCTTCGAATCAACTCATATTCAAAAAATTAGGTCCAAATACATTTTGTAGTCTTTTTAAAAAATTCGAAAAAAATTGTTGGCGCATACCCTTATAAACAAGATATTTTGGGCAGTTTTTTGTGGATTTTTTAAAAATAGCTACAAAATATATCTTGACCTAATTTCTTGAACATGAGTTTATTGAAGGCTCATTTCAAAAGAAAAATAAAAAATTTGAAAAAAAAAAAATTTCAGGGCCTACAACTAGGTGTGATATATGAATGATGTATAGCGCACGATGTACATGAGAATTCTCCAATATATATATATATATATATAATAATGCTCTTGTGCGGAGTAGTCTGCACTTTAAGAATACGGACCGGACATGTGTCACCTAACGGTGCACCTAGAAATTATCGCCTAAATTATAGGCACACTCTCTCTCTTTTCTGGGCTCACCGTCAGGTGACACATGTCTGGTCCGCATTCTTAAAATGCGGACTGGTTCGCACAAGAGCAGGACTATATATATATATATATATATATATATATATATATATATATATATATATATATATATATATACTCAACACAACTAAATATAGTCTTTTTCTAATTATTTGGGATCGGCTATGTGAATTCTATTTTTCCATTCCATTTTGTTTAGTGCAATATCTTCGGTTAAGCCACATGATATCATGTCCCTTTTATAATATTCCACCAAGTCAATTTAGGCACACCTCTACCCCTTGTGTTACCATCAATACTAACTAAATCACTCTTCCTTACGGGAGCATCCATTGGTCTACGCTTGACGTGTCTAAACCATTTAAGTCGATTTTCTCTCAATTTATCTTCTATATGAGCTACTTTTACCGTTGCACGAATTCATTCATTTCAAGTTTTATCCTTTTGAGTTTTACCACAATTCCATCTTAGCATTTGCATTTTCGCCATACTCATTTTCTGCACATTTTATTTTTTGATTGCCCAACACTGTTCCATATAACATGACGGGTCTAATGGTCATCCTATAAAAATTTTCTTTTAACTTCAAAGGTATACGCTTATCACACAATACGTCGGTAGCAATTCTCCACTTAACCCACACTTTTTTAATCCTGTGAGTAATATCACACGAATATCTTCATATATTTGAATAATCGAGGCTAAATAATAAAAATGATCATTTCTAGGTATCTTTTGACCCTCTAGTTTCATCACAGCCCCGTTTGTCCTCCTATTAATATCAAAATTGCACTCCACATATTCTATTTTAGTCTTGCTTATTTTAAATCATTTTATTTATAGAGTTTCTCTATACAATTCCAATTTAGTATTTATCCTCATCCTAGCCTCATCCACTAAAACAATATCATTTGCAAATAGCATACACAACGTTAACTCATTCATAACAAGAGCAAATAGATGGACTTAATGCTGAACCTTGGTGCAGACCTATAGTAATTGGGAATTTATTATTTTCTCGAGCTGATGTTCTTACTATAGTCATGGCCCCATCATACATATCCTTGATCACATCAATATATCTACGAGTTACTCATTTTTTTTGTAGAACTCGTCATATTATATCTCTTAGTATCCTATCATACATTTTCTTCAAATCTATAAAAACCATACGGAGGTCTTTCTTTTTCTCCCTATAGCTCTCCATTAATCTCCTAAATAAATAAATTGCTTCCATTGTTGACCTCCCAGGCATGAACCTAAATTGATTCTCGGATACGATTGTTTTCAATCTCAATCTATATTCAATCGCTCTCTCCCACCGTTTCATTGTACTACTCATTAACTTAATATTACGATAATTTGAACAACTCTGTATGTCCTCTTTATTTTTATAAAGAGAGACTAAAACGCTCTTTCTGCATTCATCAGACATCCTATTAATCATTATAATTCTATAATAATTTTATAAGCCAAGACACTCGTTCCTTCCCTAAACACTTCCAAACCTCAATAGGGATACCAACTGGTCCTAAAGCTCTCCATGTTTTCATTTTTTAGAGCAATCCTAACTTCTGTTGTCCTAGTTTTACGAGAAAATATTTTTTCTCAAGTCTCCCTGAGTACCTCTATATCTAATCTACTCCCATTATCTTCATTCAATAACTTTTCAAAATAGTTTTTCCATCTTTCTTTAATTTCATCATCCTTAACTAGGACTCTCGAATCATCACTTTTAATACGTTTAATTTTATTAAAAAAAAATTATTTTTCTATCCCTAAGCGTGGAAAACTTATAAATACCCTTTCCCCTTCTTGTGATCCTAATTTTGTATAAAGATCATCATACACCTTTAACTTATTATCTCTTAGCATTTTCTTAACTTTCTTTTTAGGCCATTTATTTTCTCAAAATTTTCTTCGTTTATAGTTGTTTGACATGTTTTAAAGTACCCCCTTTTGATTTTTACTATATTTGGTACTTTTTCGTTCCACCTCCAAGTTTTTTTAGATTGTACCCCCCTGGCTTTTGATTCTCCAAGAATTTGTTTTGATATTCTCCTAATGCATATGGTCATCTTATCCCACATTATGTTAGTCTCATTTTCATAGTCCATAACTCTTCATTTAATATTTTATCTTGAAATAGTTTTAATTTCTCTCCTTATAAGTTCCACCAACTAGTTCGTGGGTTAATCTTCTCTTTTCACACTCGTGATTATTTTTTAATATTTATATCCAACACCAGTATCCTATGTTGTAAGGTTAAGCTCTCTCCTGGAATTACCTTAGAGTCTTTAAGTGTTAATCAGTCTCCTTTCCTATTAACGAAAAAGTCTATTTGGCTCTTATGCTTTCCACTTTTATAAGTTATTAAGTGTCCGAGCCTCTTTTTATAATATGTATTTACTATTACAAAATCAGAAGCCATCGCAAAGTCTAAGATAGATTATCCATTGTCAGTCCTATCTCCAAAATCATATCCTCCATTCACTCTCTCATATTCTATACAATCTTTTCCTACATGTGCATTAAAATCTCTCCCTATATAGATTTTCTCACCTGCGGGTATTTCTTGAATTAATTCATCCATTTGTTCTCAATATTGTACTTTAGTATGCTCATCTATCCTACTTGGAGTGGATAAGCACTTACAATATCAATTATATTGTCATCTAATACCAGTTTTACAAGTATAAGTCCATCACCTTTCCTAATAACGAATATTATATCATCCTTAAGATTCTTATCTATTATTATTCAGACTCCGTTCCTATTTCTATATTTTCCTGTATAATATAATTTAAACCCTGTACTTTCTATTTCCCTAGCTTTCTCACCGATTGATTTAGTTTCTTATAAACAAGTTATGTTAACTTTTCTTCTTATAATCATACCCACTAACTTCATCCATTTCCCTTTCATACTCTCTATGTTCCAAGTCGCTAAACTATGTCTACTATCCTAGAATAACTTCTTTACCCGCACACGTCTAGATTGTTACAGGAACCCTTGCATATTTCTCATCGCACTCGGGCGTCGATGCGACGCCCTTTGCCTATCTTTCGAGATACTCGGTAGCAGGCGCAATACCCCTTGCCTATTTTTTGAGACACCCAATGGCAGGCGCAACGCATCGCTTAAGGGGAATGCCCTAGTATTAGCGCATATATTCGTAGGATTTATGTTCAAAGTTTTACGTTGGCTGTCAGCTCTACCTAACGCAATCCTCCTTCTTTATCTGGGTTGGGACCGACAGTGTTAAAAATATAAGAAGTTAAGCACGAAACAGGCAGAGTTTGTACTCTGTGTGTGTGTGTGTGTGTGTGTGTGTGTGTGTGTGTGTGTGTGTACGTCGTCTCAGTTACGGACCTCTTATGATGCGTACTCCGCGCGCACCATTTTTTTAAATAGTAAAAAAATATTTTTTTTTATGAAACTTCATGGATATGATCTCCATAGTGAAGAGATCATCTCTAAATTTTTTCATCAAAAAATTCATTCATAAAGTGAGTTAGATAATCATCAAAAGCTTCAACGGTCGAAATTACATATTTACATCATTTTTTGCATATCACCTCATCTCACCCATTTTTTAATGAACTTTTTTTGGAAATGATCTCCTCACTATAGATATCATATTCATGAAGTTCATAAAAAATTTCAACTTTTTACTATTTGAAAAAATAATATGTACTAGAGCATGCATATAAGGAGTCCTTAGAGGAGATTTTTCGTGTTTTATATATATATATATATATATATATATATATATATATATATATATGATATTAGGGTATGCCCGTGCCTGAAGGCACGGCGATAACTTTCCAAAAGCTGGTAGCACCATTGCAAATTCACATTACTTTAATAATAAGGCACCAATATTGAAACTGTTAATACAATTCACCATGGTTATCCATCACACGATCCCATCTTCAGATTTGTAACCCAAATAAAAATCCAACAATGCAATGATCCCATAAGAAAATGGAATATAATCAATCACCTATCACAACAAGAAAACCACCACTTATTTAAGACGCTCTTATAAATTAATTTACATCATTTGTAAGTAAACCGTTCTAAACCGTTCTAAACCATTTCGTCCACTTGTTTTTACATCTCCTTTTAAATTAGATCACCTAAATAATTTTTTTTCTTCATTTACAACGATTTAATTGAAAATTAGCTCTAACTTAACTCCCGCTCAAACCCATCACGACACCCACTCCTATTTGGACTCCCCCCTCGATCTTTCTCCCCCACTCTTCATCGGGACACCCTCTCGTCTAATCCGAGAAAGATCCAACCTGGAGATCAAGTTCCCCTTTAGGTAAGCAAAATCGGTCCTTTCCATAATACCAGGTACTAAATGATATATTGTGTTTCTCGCTTCCTTTATCAATTACCTATTATCTTCTGTTTTTGGATTGGATTTCGTGGATCTAGTTGAGAATTAGGATTTTTACGAATGCCAATTTTGATTCTTCATTTTCTTTGTGTGTGTTTTTGGTGAATGTTGAAACATCAAGTGTATTGTTTATTATGGAAATGCTTTTAATTACTTTACCGACTTTTACATTGACTCATGCCAAAAATTGTAGGTTGATATTACTGAAGAAGGAAATTGTAGTTTAATTCTATTTACACAAATCCCAAATCACACTGCCACAGAAACAAATTACTTGATTAATTTTATCGTGGCTCTAATTTTCTGCTGCAAGCCACTGTAAATAACCACAAATCCCCATCTCGGTGCCGCAAGTCGTCGCCTCTTGGCCCCAAACTTTGGGCAATCACATCAGGTAAGTTATACATTTAACCCTAGATCCGTTTCCATTCATTTACATTTAAACCCTAGTTAAAATTAACTTTTTAGCATCTATAATTTCTTCATCTAATGAAGTCATTTGTTTTATTAATTGCATTGATTACTATAGTAAAAAAACATTTAATCATTGAATAATTTATTTTCAATTAGTTTATGTAATTTTTTGAATAAATTTTTAGGGCTATTAGATACTCACCTCAAGTGTATGATAACTATACATATAGGCCCACATTAATTTTTATTAAACATATCGTCCCTCTCATAGATACTCACAAGAAAATGCCCGTGCTTATAGGCGCATCTTGAATTTTTGAAAATATTCGCCAGTTTGTTGGCCAAAATTTATGTGTAAAAAAAGTACCCAATCTTTCTTTTCAAATAAAATTCAAGGATTTATATGTATATGTATGTGTGTGTTGTTATAGGAATCCCATTATAGAATTTGAATCCAAAATCCCATAACTCTTTATTTGCAATACTAATTATACAACTTGAATATTTAGAAAAAAAAAACTATCAATATATAAGGAGGGGGTAATGGTGTATACACTTTCAACCTCTTACTGGCGTGGTTAAAATTAAAATGGATAATTGGCAAGGCAAACTTCGACGGTAGGGTGGTGCTGGTTAAAATAGTTGTCATTCTTAAAATTCTCTACGGTTTTATGATTTGCAAATGACATAGATTGTTAGTGAAGTGTACTAAAAAAGGATAGTGAACTTCATATGGCTTCATACTACCTCAAAACCAATAATAGATTCATGGAAGCACTTGTGCACAAGGGATAATGTAGAGCTGCGAATTAGATTTCTACCAACACTCAAACTGACTTTCCATGGACTAGATTTATTAAAGAGAGATTTAGTCCTATGAAGGGGCATGATTCCTACAATATTAGTTATATTTGTTAATGTTATAGTGAACTATACAATATCATTGAATTACATGCTGAGTTGTTGGTGGGCAATGGTACATTAATTAATCTTTGGATAAAAAATTGGCTTCTTACTCCAATGATTATTGAAGTTGGGTATTCACAACAGATTATGCTGTTAAGTTTCCTACTCACTGATTTTACTGCAGAGGCTAATCTTTTGGTGGAAGTAGTAAGGAAATACTTATTTGTCCATATTTCACAATACGCATTTTGCTTATAAGGATGCATTTAATTTCCAAAATCATCTTGGCAGTAGAAAAGCATTATTTTGAGGCTGACGAAAAATGCATATCTCACCTCGAATTTTGTTTTTATGATTCTTAATAATGTCGTCCCAGTTTTATTAACACATCTGCCACTGAATTCCCTTCTCTATAGAGAGGAGATGCTTTAAAATTTATTGAACTTTAGTCAATCAATCCACTGATTCTGTAGCATCTAGGTGGACAATATTGATGAGAACATAAATAAACAAAGACATCTGTTGAATCAACATCAAGCCAAAAATTTCCAGTGTTTCCTTACTATTTCCACCATTGACGACATTATTAAGGATGGGAGATACGATAGTGTTATGTCATAAATTCTGATTGGGCCTACTGCAAAGTGGAATTCATCATCCAGTTTCTTAAGGTTAGGGACACTAGTTCAAATTGAATACTCTGTTATTATTTAGGCATTAGTGCCCAATATTGCCAACCCCATGTGTTGTACTTTAGTGGTATATTCTTTTCTTTATTGATTTATTAGTCCTTTTAGCTTACTATGGCATTGTAAATTAAGGATCTACCACTGCCCTTGAGTTTCTGTGTGTGTTGAATAATTAATAGGTGAAAACTAATAAGGGATAACCTCCCTTTTAATCGACTCTGAAACGTGCATGTTGTTCATATGGTGAATAAGGAGTAATTCCCCCTCGGAGATAAAATTTATGCTGGCTAATATTTGGGAGTTGTTAAGCATGTTCTATGAGGTAAAAGTTACACACGTGTATATAGAACTAATGGAGTTTCATATTTTATTACTGGAATGAACGATTCTTTGGGCATTACCTTTTTCTGTCATGATTTTGAGCAAGAGGTGTTCAAATCTTACATTCAATTGCTAAATGTCCCACCTATCATAGAATGCTAGATATGAGATCCCACTAGTTGTAGTAGGTTGCTTTTGATTCTACTCTATTTGGGAATGGGTGTGATGTGCCATTAAAAATGGCACATAGAGCAAGCACAAATTATAATAAACTCTTTCTCTGACTAAAATATTGATTGCTTACAATGATTGGCCAAAGGACTTATATAGGCTAAAGTCAATTTGCTAGCCAAGATAACCTAGAAGGTGTAGAAAGACTCAATAGGGGATTAAGTATATTCCAAAAGATATATTACCCACTTACCTAAATCAGTAACTAAAATAGAGAGAACATAATAAAAGATGAACAAACTAAAAAGAGTACGCTTTAATGTTATTAAAATTGAGCACATGCCCTCCTTTTTTACGTTTCTCTTTATTTGATTCCCTCTACACATTTTTTCCTTTCAAATAAATCTAATCCTGAGGACTTGTTTTACTCGTCTTTCATTGGTAAGAAAAGGAGGGAGGATATGGGTTACAGATCTATCACTCCTTCCCTCTCTCTAATAGTAGTGATAATGAGTTACTTGAATACAATTGGTGTTTACTCTAGCAAATTATATACGACTTGGAGAGATTTGGATGTATAGCAGTTTATTGGCAGTTTATTTGCAGTTTACAAGAGCTAATGAGTGAGTAATCATTAATCCTTTGGTAGACATGCAAAGAAAATCTATATAATCTGCTATTTAGCAAGGTTCTAAAAGGCGTAAGGCGTGGTCGAGGCGTAGAGGTCAAGCCTCAAGCCTTAGGAGCCTAGGCGTAAAAAGGTGTTTTTCCTTTTTTTATTATTTTAATTATTCTAAGGCTAGTAATATAATAAAATAATACATACCTTGAATTTTAAAAATATATCCATATGTTTGGTAGGCATCTTTCGCATGTTCATGGTCCATAACCAATATTTGTCAACTAATCATTTATTTAAAAAAAAGTGCGTTTTAAGTCTTTTATCAAGAATAAGGCGTAATAAGGCGTAGACGAGCCTAGGCGGGCCTTTTAGAACACGACTATTTAGGTTGTTGTACGGTTGTTCCCTTTTCTCACACATTGTATGCCATTGTTTAAGAGAATAGGCCGATGTCCATGATACGAGATCAAAGTATCCATGGATGGACTATTTAACTAAGGTCCGTCAATGCCTCGGGTCTTGCTGAGTTCACCTAAGTTTGACCTTAGCTGTCAGGATTGGCCCTACTAGGCTGAGGACTCCTTAATGGATGAGGCATAAGGTATTGGGTGGGTTCTTCTGTTTCCACATACGTACGAAACCTCAATGCCTGAAGTCTTATATGAAAGGTGACATGTCATTTATCGAGCTTATGTGGACTGCCTCTTTCATATCATAAGTATTCCCGTATGACAGGTATTTGAGATGGGTGTTTTTATTCCCACCCTAGTTATCTTTCAATAGACATTGATTGTGCAATTTGAGTATTAAACGTTCTTGTGTGTAAAAAGGCGACATTTTAATAAAGCACCGCACTTCAAGTAGAAATCTGGTTTGGGAATTGTACAAATTAGACATGATATTTACTTCAATTGGGTAGTACAAATAGAATAAAAGATGTGTACTCAATATCATTCCCTGACAAAATGGGTTGACTTACAGGATAAATCCCTCACAAGTCGGATAAAAAAATTTATTCACTGTTTCTTGTAAGAGAACATAATATGAACACATTAGCACATTAAAGTTGGATTTTTTTTATTTATCAGTTACTTGAATTGTTCATAGATGGAATCACCATTTTTTTAAAATTTTTATTATTGCTTTGACCCTTTTCCCCTCCTTGTTTTCATTGCAGATGATACCTGTGGCTGCAAACGATGTAGCTTTCTCAATACACGCAGTTATACTAAATGCGTTTACCTTGTTCCAAATTTTGATATATGATGTAAGCATTTAGTTCTTACTCATCTAATTACCACAGTCCAATGGCATTTTAAGACTACCAAATTGGTTTCACGAGTGAACTTTTGTCTAATTAATTAATTGGTACAAGGGTATGGGGTTAAAGTAAAAAAAATGAGGAAAAATATTGCCTTCCGGGGTATCCTAAAAATTTAGTCCATAAACAGAGGTTCACTTATACATCAACATTGTTCTTGTGATAATGGCATTTTACAGGGAGGAAATCAGAAGGTCTCAAAGACTAGTATAACAATAGTTTCTGTTACCTGGTTAGCTGTTGCTGTTTGTGTGTTTATGTCTTTGTCAAAACATCCCTGGCTTTGGCTAATTTCCTGCTTTAAGTAAGATTTTTTTCATCTCTCCCCCCCCCCCCCCCCCCCCCCCCACGTGTATCTATGTATACGAATGACCGATCTCTAAATGATCTCGTTTGGCCCATTTTGACCTGGTAAAATTGCAAAAATATAAAATCCAGGATCCTGGAAATCTAGGCATTTGGGCATATTTTGACCTCGAGTGGCAATCATATGGCGCCCCATTGAAATAAGGAGGATAAAGCCAGGGCGGCAAGACAAATGTTTCCCTAACTGGAAAAATTCAAAAATAAAAAAGATGAAAAGGTTGGGAGGACAAGGCTTTGTCCGCCCGAGATTACAGTTGCCAGTATGGGCAAAATATCGGCTAAGTTGGCTCAAACCTATTTTGACTGTTGGGTTGGATTGTGTTTAGTTTGGCAAAACTTGGAGATATCTTATAGACCTCCCCTTTTTGGGTGTAATTTAATAAAACTTTGTGGAGATAATCTCCATTAGGGTGATATGATCATCAGCTATCTTCATAAAAATAAGTCAACGAGTAAGTGGGTAAAATGTATATCAAAAAGTTTCAGCAGCTGAAATTGCTCATATTTATTGATTTTGCATTTTACCTAGTGATGTGGAACGCACCAAGAAGATAACGGAAAATTAGCATGGCATTGGCTTTAATTTTATGCATTGGTATCTAGGGTTAAATTGTGGGTATTAATTATTGTAATTAGGACTAACAATTTTGTTATTTTAGTCTCATTACGATTATTTTAGTCTCATTAGGGTAGTAGGGTATTTGAGTTATTTAGCTTAATTACCATTTCATTAATATCTTTTAAGTAGAGTTGTAATCTTCATTTTGGGTGCAGATTTGAATTATGAAAGGATTTATGAAGTTTAGCATGTGTGCCAATTGCCTTAGGGCATCTCCTCTCGCCCCTCTTCTCTATTTTCTTCTTTCCCTATTAATCATCCAACATCACCTGGTAAATGGTTGAATGTTTTCTTATATACGGTGAGGCCATCAAATTTTAATGAATTAAATCATTTACGTGTCCAAGTACCAACTCTGTTTTCTCATTAATGAAAGCCTACCCATTTTAATTATTTTCTTATGCACATATGTAATTCGTATTTTGTGAATGCTAATTATCTTCCCGATACTGGGAAAACCTTTTTGAGAGCATTGGACCATTGGTTAACATTGACCAAATGTTCTCTTGTAATTAGTTGGTTTCTAACATGTTGTAATTTCAATTCGAATTGCAGCACATTACAAGTTGTTATGACAGTCATCAAATATACTCCCCAGGTTACAGTTCAATCCCAATATTTTTTAATTCCATAGTGAACACTTGCTGAAAAATACTATTATTTGGCTGTAAATATGCAGTACAAAATTCCAATATAAATATTTCTAGGTGAAACCTTGAAATAACATTAATCCTTGAGTCATTTGGAATATGGTGTTCAAAGTTTTGGTGAAAACTGACTTTAGGTTCCAATATTTCAATTATTACGATTTTGTCAGTTGACCATTATAATTCATATTAAATGAAGATTTTTAATTTAGCTCCCACTGTTATATATAATTAGATTTTAGACAATAATTGGGGATATGTTGGCCATATGTTAAAAATTGAAGTCATTCACTCAACTTTGTTAATATGCGGATGTTGAGTGTACTTCAAATTCCTAACAATTTTTAATACCTTGTGCCAACTTTTTAACATGCTTACTAGTTCCATTGCAAATGTTGATTATATGTGAACAAACTTGAGAGTTCTACATCTGAAAACAAAGTTTGTTCGAGATAGGGTACATTATTTTCTAAAATGAAAAAAATCAGTTTGAGACGACCTAAAAATAATTACTATTGATTTGATACATTTATTTGGTGGGCATTGCATAATTTCTTCTAGGAATTACTCTGAATGAATACACACTTCAATTTCATTCGGATTAACATGTTTTTTCCTACTTTTCCGGTGATATACTTGGAACTACTGAATCTCTTGCTAGGTATAATTGCAACAATCCCATTGTTGCAATTGTACCTAACATCTCTTTGCTACTGATTTATATCAGCGACTTGCTCCATTTTTGAATTCAGGAATGTTTGTTTATTAATTTTTATCAGAAACACAATCTTTCGTTAATGATAAAAAGGTGGTTGTTTAACGCATATTTTATGTGTTGTACGAGAACCCTTTTTAGTTTATGACCAATACAAGAATTGCCTTAGAAGAGGTGCGCATACTAAATTTAAAAGATGCTTTTATCGGCACCCTAAAAAAGTAGTTATAATTCGTACGGGACAACCTGCCCAACTTGAGTGACTATAAACTGTTAGGTACAATTAAAGGTTGACCACCTACCCCAACTACCACAAAGGAGGTTGGCCACCTACCCCACTACCTCATTAAAGTCTTCCCATTGAGGTCATGCAAGACCTCAATGGAAGCCCTTCTCTCCACTATAAATATAACCCGAGTTTGGGTTGTGTAGATATAACAAAAACACACAAATATAGATATAGAAAGAGAGAGAGAGTGAGAAATAATTGTGAGAGTTGAGTAGAGAGAGAGATTACAAGAATTGTAAAACTCCATCCTCCTTCAAAAATAGAATTTTTCTCGCACCCCATGGATGTAGGCAAGTTGCTGAACCACGTAAATAATGTCTCAATTGTGTGTGTGTGTGTGTTTTCGGCAGCCTAACAAAGTGGTATCAGAGCCATTGGTTGAAGTCCAGACCTTTTTTTTAAATTATCTCAAATTTCGGTTGAATTTTTTCTCTCAAAATTCAGTTTTGAGTGCACCATTGGAAAGCTCTCTTTCCAAGGATTTCGAAACACGTTTTTTCGGAATTTTTCGACCACCGGAAGACTTCGAAAAGTCTCGTCGAAAATTCGTCGGAAAACACCCAGAGTCGCCTGAAAAACCAGTTCGGCGAATGGAGAAGACAAGACCAGTCAGCGCCACGTCCGCTGCCTAATCAGTGCTCAGTCAGCATCTAGTCAACTGCCCAATCAGCGCCCAGTCAGCGACACGTCAGCATAAGTTTATGTAATTATAGATTGACCCCAGAAGTTTTCTGTAATTATAGTTGACCCCAGAACTTTCTGGAAATTACAGTTTGACCCCAGAACTTTTTAGAAATTACATTTTGACCCCCGAACTTTTTGGAAATTACATTTTGACCCCTGGTTGATTTTCTGAGATTTTTCCTACTCTTTTGTCCATTTTTTGAAAAAGTGGTAGTTGTTCTTAACCAAATCAACCATTCTGGACGTAACCGCGCACTCAGAATTGTCTAATTCTGAACCAAAGGACACGAAGTCCTTGATTTGAAGCTCAGACAGGTATAAAAAGTCACGATGACCACCGATACTTCAACCTCCAGATCTATGATCCATCTTACGGCCTGTAATTACACCATTTGGAAGCCTAAGATGGAGGACAGACTCTACCGTAATGATCTGTACGATGTCCTGAATCACAAAGGGGTTCAGCCTACAGCCACGACTGCCATGGAGTGGACGAAATCCAACAGGAAGACGATTGGAGAAATTCGGGAGTGGATTGACCAGTCAGTTTTTCACCATGTTGCGAAGGAGACAAATGCACACAAGCTGTGGATAGCTCTGGAGACACTGTACCAGTCTAAAACATCACGAAACAAAGCTCTTCTGATGTGCAAACTAGTGAATCTGAAGTATCGAGATAACAAGTCCATCAATGAACATACCAGTGAGTTCCAAGACTTGGTAAATCAACTTGCCACTTCCCAAATGGACTTAGAAGATGAATTGCAAGCCTTGCTACTTCTCAGTTCTCTACCGAAGAGCTGGGAAACTTTGGTGGTGTCCTTGAACAACTCCGCACCCGATGGGAAGTTGACAGTGAGCGGAGTTAAATATTCCCTACTCCACGAAGAGGCAAGAAGGAGAAGCTCAGACCAAGACATTGGCCAAGCTCTTATTTCGGAAACCAAATAGTACAAGGGGAAAGGCAAATACAGAGGCAAAGGCAGAAGCTAAGTCAGAAGCAGAGGAAGATCTCAGGAGTCGGTCACAAGCAGTAGGACCTTCAAGTGCTATCATTATGAAATTGAAGGACACATAAAGAGAGATTGTCGAAAGCTGAAAAGAGAGAAAGGCAATCAGCCCAGACAAGACAGTGGTAACATAGCAGTTGCAGTCTCTGGAGATTTACAATTATTCTCCTGTGAAGAAGAAGAGTGCTTACACGTCACAGATCAGGATTCTGAGTGGGTGGTAGATATAGCAGCATCTTACCATGCCACATCACACAAAGAGTTCTTCACCAGCTACAGATCTGGGGAGTTTGGCACAGTAAGGATGGGCAATACCAGTTGCTCAAGTATTATTGGAGTTGGAGATATCCATGTCAAGACTAAGGTGGGATGTACCTTGATTTTGAAGGACATAAGACACGTGTCTGACCTCTGACTCAATCTCATATCAGGGACGGTCCTAGAGAAACAGGGATACGAAAGCTACTTCGGCAACAACACCTGGAAAATAACGAAGGGTGCGATGATTGTTGCGAAAGGACATATTTGCGGAACGCTGTACAAAACACATTTGAAGATTATCGCTGGAAGCCTCATTATAACTGAGAATGAGGCATCACCAAATCTATGGCATGACAGACTGGGCCATACGAGCGAGAAGAACCTGCAAATACTGTCAAAGAGGTCCCTAATTCCAGTATCGAAGGGAACATCTTTGAACTCGTGCAATCACTGCCTATTCGGGAAGCAACACATGGTGTCATTTCAGTCATCCCAAAAAAGAAGAAGAACAGAGCCATTGAGCCTAGTCCACTCAGATATTTGTGGACCTATAGAAGTTAATTCTCTAGGACAGATACTTTTTGACTTTCATTGATGATGCAACAAGAAAGGTGTGGGTGTATTTCTTGAAAACTAAGGATCAAGCCCTTGAGTACTTTAAGCAGTTCCTTGTCATGGTCGAGCGGGAGAGCGAAAAACTATTAAAGCTCCTCCGGATGGACAATGGTGGCGAGTATACTTCAAGGGAGTTCGAAGCATACTGCGCAAGTCTAGGAATTAGACATGAGAAGACGGTCCCACGAACACCACAACATAATGGTGTAGCAGAGAGGATGAATCGGACTATTATAGAGAAAGTTCGGTGCATGATGAACAAGTCAAAATTGCCAAAGACTTTCTGGGGAGAAGCCGTCAAAGCAGCGGTCTACCTAATCAACTGATCGCCATCCACACCATTGAACTTTGAAATTCCAGAGAAACTATGGCCTGGAGGAAATACTTCTTACTCTCATCTGAGAGTGTTTGGGTGCAAAGCATTTGCACACATCTCCAAGGAGAAGCGGATGAAGTTAGACTACAAGTCTACCCCATGTATCTTCATCGGATACGGAGATGATCAGTTCGAATACAGAGTGTGGGATGTTGAAAACAAAAGATGCTTCAAAGCAGAGATGTTGTATTCCAATAGAACCAGTTCCAGATAGAGAACGATAGTCCCACAAAGATAAGTTCCACCGAAACAACCATCATTCCAGAACCAGAACCAGTACCACCAGCACAACTAGAAGCACCGGAAGACCAAGTACCAAATGAGTCAGATGAAGAAGATATTAATGAAGAGGGTATTGAGCAGGGGGAGCAAAACCTGCTAGAAGAAGAAGGACCTCAGCTGAGAAGGTCAGAGAGAGTCCCAGTTCCATCAACCAGATATCCACCATCAGATTATCAACTATTGCTCACTGATGAAGGGGAGCCTCAGAGTTACCTAGAGGCACAGACTCATACCGACAAAGCCAGGTGGACACAGGTAATGCAAGAAGAGATGAGTTCCTTGCATAAGAACAAAACCTACGAGCTGGTAAAGATGCCCAAAGGAAAGAAAGTGCTCAAGAACATGTGGATCTTCAAGCTGAAGAAAGATGATACTGGAAAGCTGGTGAAGCACAAGGCAAGACTAGTCGTCAAAGGATTCAGACAAAGGAAAGGGATTGACTTTGACGAGATATTTTCCCCATTGGTGAAGATGACTTCAGTCCGCATAGCACTGGGGCTAGTTGTAAGCATGAATCTGGAGTTAGAAAAGATAGATGTCAAGACTGCCTTCCTTCACGGAGACTTGGAGGAAGTGATCTACATGGAGCAGCCAGAAGGTTTTGAAGTCAAGGGGAAAGAGCACATGGTTTGTAAACTGAAGAAGAGCATGTACGGTCTCAAACAGGCACCAAGGCAATGGTATAAAAAGTTTGACTCTTTTATGGTAGAGCACAACTACAGTCGAACTGATGTCGATCAATGTGTCTATATCAAGAAATTCTCGGATGGTAACTTCATTATGCTCCTGTTATATGTAGACGATATGTTAATCATCGGGAAAAACATTGGTGAGATCCAGAAGCTGAAGAAAAATTTGTCAATGTTCTTCGAGATGAAAGACCTAGGTCCAGCTCAGCAGGATCCTAGGTATGAAGATTGTGCGTGACAAGAATGCCAGGAAGATATGATTGTCACAGGAATAGTATGTTGAACGGGTTCTACAAAAGTTCAACTTGAGTGGAGCCAAGCCAGTGGGTACACCACTGGCCAGTCATTTTCAGTTGAGCAAGAGTACATGTCCTTCCTCACAACAAGGAAGAAAAGAGACGAAGAATGTCCCCTACTCGTCAGCAGTTGGGAGTCTGATGTATGCAATGGTGTGTACAAGACCCGACATTGCTCATGCCATTGGAGTTGTGAGCAGATTTTTATCCAACCTTGGAAAGGAGAATTGGGAAGCCGTCAAGTGGATACTAAGATGCTTGAAAGGAACCTTAAAGCTATGATTATGCTTTGGGGGAGAAAATCCAGTACTAAGGAGCTTCACAGATTCAGACATGGCAGGAGACCTTGATGGTAGGAAATCTACATCGGGGTTCGTATTTACTTTCACAGGGGGAGCGGTATCATGGAAGTCGAAGTTACTGAAGTGTGTTGCTCTATCCACAACAGAAGCAGAGTACATTGCCGCAGCAGATGCGGGCAAGGAGATGTTGTGGCTGCAACAATTCCTTCAGGACCTAGGGTTACAGCAGAAGGAATACGAGATTCACTACGACAGTCAGAGTGCTATTGATATGAGCAAGAACTCTAGGTATCACTCCAGGACCAAGCATATAGACATTCGCTATCATTAGATACGCGAAGTTATGGAAGAGAGATTGCTGAAGATCGTAAAGATTCACACAGATGAGAATCCGGCGGATATGTTGACAAAGGTGGTAACGAGAGAGAAGCTTGAGATATGCAGGGACATAGCCGGTATGGATTCCAACTAAAGTAGTTGAAGGAGTTCTCCTCCGATGGGTATGGAGGGGGAGAATTGTTAGGTACAATTGCAACAATGGGATTGTTGCAATTGTCCGGTATCCATTCCCATCTTCGGACAAGAGTTTCAGAAATAATTGTTAGGGAAAATTAAAGGTTGGCCACCTACCCCAACTACCACAAAGAAGGTTGGCCACCTACCCCACTACCTCATTAAAGTCTTCCCATTGAGGTCATGCATGACCTCAATGGAAGCCCTTCTCTCCACTATAAATATAACCCAAGTTTGGGTTGTGTAGATATAACAAAACACACAAAAACAGATATAGAAAGAGAGAGAGTGAGAAATAATTGTGAGAGTTGAGTAGAGAGAGAGATTACAAGAATTGTAAAACTCCATCCTCCTTCATAAATATAATTTTTCTCACACTTCGTGGATGTAGACAAGTTGATGAACCACGTAAATAATGCCTCAATTGTGTGTGTGTGTGTGTGTGTTTTTCCGGCATACTAACATAAACTTTCTTACTTTTCCAGTCGAAAACTGGAATTGCACAAACATAATTTAATTCAATCATTCCAACTTAATGACAAAAATAAAAAGAAAAGTTTCAATGATTTGGAGACATAAATGTCATTTTCTTAGTCTTTTCGCAATTAACCTTTTCAATCCATCATAATCATGTGTTTTTAGTCATATTTTTTTCTTTTTTCTTTTTCTCTTCCCAGTCACTCTTCCTTGCCTTAATTTCAGACAATAAATAACAAAAAAGCGAAAGAAAAATATAGGGGAAACTGACAAAATAAAAGAGAAGAGAGTTGCAACAGTTTATGTGTACCTTTTCAAGGCTTTGATTAATACATGTTCAGTTATGAAAGCTTCTGGATTATCCTACCATTGATGTACATTTCATATAATCCCAAATAACCAATATATAATAGAATTTGAATCTCAGAGCATTAACATTCATTCTATTTATCAAAAAGACATTCATATTGTGTAGACAAGCCAAGAATGGAAACTTGCAACTTTATTCATTTATCTATTCTATCTTCTTTTTTGCATAATCCTTGTCTATAAGAATGGGAGATTTGACATCTGTTTTCATAATTTTAGTTTCACTTGAATTTAGAACCTATTGAAATTACCTGTTGAGAATGCTGAGTAACATTTATGGTTGATGTTGAATTTAGTTTATGTTGATGTTGTTGTTGTTGCTGCTGCTGTTTGTAACTGGACAGATCCTAGGTAGATACTATTGCTTTTTATAGCAGGAATAAAGGTGAAGGATTGGTTTAACAGTTAGATTGGTTTAACAGGTTTCCATAATAGCCTTCCACCGTATTATCAGATATTAAAGTATTTTGTATATTTGGTTCATATAGTTTTTGCTTTAGTTGTTACAGTCAGAATCTAATTTTCTCTTAATCTCTGTCCCACTATCACTCTTGACCTGCTTTAGTTGGGATTTTGTTAATTTTTTTCATGTTTACTGTTAAGTTTGAATGATTTGAATATTTCTACAGGTGTATTCTAATTGGGACGTCTCATATTGATTGCGACAATCTTTGGGAGTTACTTTGACTCACAATGAGTAGTAGTGTAGATTTCGAGGTGTATTATAAACAAGTCACTTACATGATGTGTATGAGAGTTCCTTTAGGAGTGAATGTAGTAATGCGAAGTTATAATGCAAGTGTGGCTCATCAAATAAAAATTTGGTGAGTGATCTTATGGCAAAATTCATGCAGCAGGAACACAATTCAACATGACCACTTGACAAGTCTAATCAATTACACAAAAAAATGCCTTGCGTGCCTTCAATGAACTTGGAACATGGAAACCATTTTGATTTCTTAACTGAAGTTATTTTCTTAAACCATGTTAAACATGTAATTAGCTCCAAAGCATGATAAATGAAAATCATAAAGTTGGCCCAAAATAATTCATCACTGTTATGTGTGTTGTGCCATTCCATTTATGAATATAGTAATATGTTATGTGAATGTTGACCATGATGTCTTAAATAATTAAATCTTTATGCGCTCATTAAAACTCCAACCATTATTTCTTAGTTGGCTCGAGCAGTAGTTGAACTGGCTTAATACTATTCTGTTTCAAGCTAAAATAGTATGTTTTGGGAGAAATGCCATAACTTTTTAACCGTAAATCGGAATGAGGCAATTCTGGCGCCATTGGATTCTTATCGCCCGTACCTAGCTAGTTACGTTTCTAGCTATTTTTAGCGATGTTCAAGGGGTCAAAATCGGCTTTAAAGTCGACAGTTCCATTTTTTCATTATCGGATTTGGTTCGTGTAAGTTTTTTCGTCAATTTTTTTTACCTATTATGATTACATCTTGTTGTAATTAATTCAACATATCCGCCATTCCCCGAGATCGAGTCCCTTTTTGAAGGCCTTTATTTTAGGATTTGCATAAAATCAACCTCCCTCCACTCAATAAATAACTTTTTTTCGGTAACATAAATATTACATATCACACCCTACTTTTTTTGAATTCTTAACATATACCTAAAAACATTGGTTAAAAAATAATCACCGTTATAAGAATATTATCCACCTCGGAGAGAAACACCACTTGATGTGTCACATGAACAACAAATTATGCATTGTTGAAAGCTCATCAGATTATGAACGTGAAGATTGTAAGGGGACTTGGATTGACAATCAAATATCATCCTGTTAAATATTTATCATTTATGGGAAATGGAAATCCTCTATTTGATTGGATGTCACAATTATTGTTGCATGCATGAAGTATGAGATTAAAATTCTTTTCAATTACTCACTAATTTTTTCATAACATATATTTATTTTCTTATGTAGGCACTTATATGATAAGTTTCCAAGCTCTCGAAAAAACATTAAATTTATCAATCCTTCACCATTAGTGCTACTTCGATGTGAATCTATCTTAATTTCTCTCTAAAAGATTGGAATATGCAAGCGAAAATTATATATATTTTGTTCCTTACAATCTTCAAGATATGTGAGTATTAATTAATTTTGTTACATTTTAGTATTTTGACTATTAATTATGTATACATAATGTATGCATGTTATACATATTCTTTTGTAGTTTTCATTGGATTTTGATTGTTATTGATTGCTCTTCGATGAATGTTTATTGGTTGGGTCCTTTGCGTCACCCAAGCGATAAAGCAACAAAGTTCCATTTCAATGCGTGAGTAAAATTTTATCTCTACTTTGGTTCGAGTATAAATCATAAAATTCTTGTCTTGTAGTGGGCTCATTCCAGTGGCTCTTGATGGAAATAAACGACTCGAAATACCACACGGAAGGATGTAAAGGTAAATAAATATTAGTAATATTATAGTATTTCTTCCCCCGCTTCCTATTACTAACATTTTAGTGCTTGTGTCATTTAGTTCCCTAAACAACCTATGAACGTTGAGTGCGTATACTATGTGATGAAATATATAAGATAATTAATAGAGTACTTCTAAGTTTATTGATTCAAAGGTAATTAATTATACTTATTTCCATCATCTCTTAATATATATCTTAAAAACTCATCATGTATTCTTGGATTGTTTAAGATGAGCATGCTATCTGAGAAAGACATACACAAAGGATGAGATTGATGGTGTACAAGTTGATTTCATTCAATTCGTTTCATGGCACCTCAAAGCATAGTAAGTCTCCCTCTCTCCCTCATACGCGTGATATTTATATGAGCTAATGGTACATACGCCATTCATATGCGATGCATACTATTAAATAATAATATGTATGTGTGTTTGTGTGATAAATTTTTTTTGTCTTGGTTTATTAAAATTCAAAAGGTTATACGATGCCCATGTAATGTAGATCAATGAGAGTGGGGGTTGCCAAGGTTTGGGAGGCGTTGTTGTGAGTGGGTGGGGGTGGGGGACATTGGGGGGTCGCTTCAGGGTTTTGGAGGGGGGAGCTGTCGGATTTTTTTTACTTATGGTAAATCATTTTGGTTATACGATGCCCATGTAATGTAGTTATTTTGGTTATATGGATTTTCATAAATTGGTTTCTTATTGCAAGAGATTATAATATTTCCTTTATTTTTTTGTAGGCTTATGGAAAGTGATTTTGTAAAGAAAGAATGGAGCGGGCATTTGTGGTGGAATGTCGAGGACATATTTGGTTTATAATAGTTACATTTTTTACTATTTGAGATGAAATTTTTTAGTTTTAAATTATTTTGGCTAGAAATGTAATTGGAACAAATAACTTTTTAAATTCATGTATTACTTTGGCACGACAATTTTTGGATGTATATATTGGTAGGGCAACGTTTGGATGTAGATATTGGCAGGGCAACTTTTGAATGTATATATGGGATATGACTAGTTAGAATTACTTTTGAGAACATTTGTGTTGATTTTATTTAGTAGGACAACTTTCTAATGAAATATATGGATTTGCATTCAAGTGAAGCATCCTATAAAAACATATTTAGGACGCTTTTGGGCAAATTGTAGGTAGTCGGGGAATTTTTTGCAACCCTTGTAAATAACGTGTCTTAAAAAGCTGTATTTAGAAGATGCTTTTTTTGAATTTTTTGCAACCCTTGTAAATAATGCGTCTTAAAAGGCTATATTTTTAAGACATTTTTTTGAATTTTTTTATGAGAGTGGGTTTTAAGACTCTTTTGATTATAATTAAAAGTGATGTAAATAGATTTTATGACACTTTTTGGTTATTGTAAAAAGGCTTTTTTCTTATAGTGTATGAGAATCTATTATCATTGAAAATTGACAATTAAGAAAAAACATGTGAAACTAAAACCCAACCTGGTCAAATAACAATTAAGTATTTGTGAACAGAGCTCGTAACACTCGTTGGCCCAGACATGAGTCGCATACTACCATCAATAAACCATAAAAATGATATAATTACAATTTTCCTATATAAACATATTGCCTATTACAACTCAACTACTTATTGATGAAGGATTCAACTATGCTTTTGTTTCTTCCCTTTTACAAACTACCCGATGGAAGAGGCCCCAAGTGTATATATTCTAGTTCATTTACTGATTTGAGAAAGAAAAGTAAAATAAAAACTCACTTGCACTTTTTTCTTTAAATCTACATGGGGAAAAGGAAAGAAACTATTAATTCCATCTTTAAAATCTAATTTAGCGGCATATGCACTGTACAAAGTGACCCCTGAATGCCTATTTTGTATAACACATGTTGTACCTCCTATTATGTTCCAATTACTCAAAGAATGCATATGCTTATTTTGTATAACACCTATTGTATCGCCTATTATGTTCCACATACTCAAAGCATGCATATGTCTAACACACACATTAACAAAAGTTCAGCACACCAAATAAAATAATAACATGGTTTCGAATAACAACATTAGTTATGGCTTGGTTTCGAGTGGCAACATTAGTAACAACTTGGCTTCGAGTGATAGCACAACAAATAAAATAATATGTAGTAAAATAACATGCCTTTATAATTTCACTAACATGTCATTGATTACACCCGTTTTAAAGTGGAAAAAATAATGCAAAAGGACCACCTCTTCCAACCACAACCACTTGATATGTGCGTTGTTGTTTTGAGAGTGATCCGAAAAGTTCAATTGTTCTTTGATAAATCACCGTATTTGTTTATGAGCTCGAAGGAGAAACCCATTCTTGGTGGTATGCAGATTAACACCCACAAATGAAATATTAGTGCGTCGCTGGACTCTGCAGCATTCACCGATGCAGTGTGCCCTACGAAATTCGTTGTACTCTGTAGCATTCACAAAAATGTAACCTAAAGACTCCTCCAATCCATAGAACCGTTTGAGGAAAACAAAAGCGATCAGCATTGTAAACAACATAGATAGTCAAACAATACAGATAGAAACTTCAACAACACAGATAACAACATTAACAATTGATGTATGTTAGGCATTTGAGCAAACACCAGCAGAAGCTGAGGAAGTGAATCGGTGTTCTGGCTTAAACATAACATCTGTGATCATGTCTTGTGAAGAAGATCTAAAATAAGTGCTTCCAGGTTCATATAAATTCCATCAAGGTTGTTGGCCAAGCTTGTTCGTGTATGTGTATATGTGCGCACGTTTTTCTAGGACAACCATACATCTGTTGTTAACGCGGAGTTATATCGGATTAGACTAGCTAAGAAATAAAGAATTAATAACAAAATATATACACAACCATACACAAATAATATAAATTAATGAAATACGCAAAGTTCTAAAAAAACATACACAAAAATATACACAACCATACATAAATAATGTATACCTGATTGTTTCAATCTAAAAAAACATAAACACCAAATTAAATATCACCCATATTACATATTAGATGTTAAAAGTCTTCATAGATAAATGATAAAAATAACAATAATAACGGTACTGCACACCTAAAAGAACGCCTACAAAGTATAAAACATACCTTTTAAGGTACACAAAGCCTAATGTCTAAAGTTGATTCTTCTTGGACAATTAATAGTGGAGCAACAATCAACATACTCTGACCATATTTTAAAGCAGACATCTCCACCCAATGCCTCATCAAATAATACTGTCACTAATGGTACTGCAGTTCCCATTACATACATTGGTACCACTGGTATCAAATCCACTATTCATCTCCCCAATGTACCTTGTGCGCCCACTTTCAAATACATTTTGTTATCCGTCAGAAAAATATCTCGTGGTTTAAATTGTTTTGCGACTTTTTACCCTAACCATTGCATTTTTCAGGACCTCTTGATGAAGAATGTGACTAGTTTAGGCCATGAATGTTGTTGTGTTTCCTACCTCGAACCAACGTGTTCTCCACATGCTTCAACTTCTCGTCTCTACCACCAACATTTTTAATTTGCAAAAAATATTATTAACCAAAGGAACATACAAATCAAACCTTCGTATAAAAAATCAAACTCAGATATTGAAAGAGTTAAGAGATGGAGAATTACTCTACCTGCAAAATCGAATCAGATCCTTCTTAGATATTAGTTTCTCTAAATCAGGCTTTACCATAAATAAATGACAAAATAACCAAAAGAACACTTATAAAGGATAAAACATACCTTTTAACATTGTAGATGATAGAAAAAGTGATGTTATCCCCAAATTTGTAGCAACAACACAAATCAAATACAAGTGTCCCCAATGATGCTTGCCCAAACACCATATAAAAATTAAAGTCCATCCAACAACAAAAATTAAAACAAAAAATGTCGAAACACTCAAAGGCACAAAATCCACCTAAATCACTGCAACCATATGTGCTCCTATACCCTCCCAAACCCTTTCTTACCCACCCCCTGACCTCATACCTATTACGCCACCCTCCACCCCAGCTCTGCCTATCCCACCCTAGTTTAACCAAAAACCCACTCCCATATACCTCTTTCGATAGAGCTTGCTTAGCCATGTGGATATCAGTTTGTGTCCTTATCTCCTACTGACCCTTTGAAATTTACTCAGAAAATGTGTGCCCAAATTGATGATCATTAAGCTCACCTTGTCCTTGAAGTTTTTTAAGCTTCTTTTTCAGTTGGATATTCCAGTAATTCTTTATATCTTTATTCGTTCTCTGCGGTAGATATGAAGCTATAACTTCCCATCTGCACTCACAATAAATTCGCCAAATATTAAATAAAACAACATAATCTCAAACTGAACTTCTACTTGAGAAAATTGAAAACTAGTATAATGGAGAAACTAAATATGGCTGGATTAAATGCATTTATATTCATTTAAGCTCTATATACCTGCACCTAGTATAAAATTTAATCAAAATTAGCCTCACGAAATATATAATGCAACTGAACCTGTAAAAATAGTAGTTATATCAATAATGTCACACCACCATGATAGAACTCACTGGTTAGAACAGATAAAGGGAGTCTACACACTACACTAAAGTTAGATGAGAAAGGAGCTAATGATGTTTAAATGTTTCAAATTAGGCCTCAAGAAAAACAAAGTTTTTATTTTGAGAGCAGGACTGATTTAGAGTTTTAACTTGTTACCACTCTATTTATCAATTTAGTTGAAAAAGTTTAAAATTAAAATCAGTGTATCTCCCCTCGTTTTCCTTCCATCTAAAGTAGATGCACAAAATAGATCCAAACATTTCGATCATATGCATCTCTTCATTACCATATGTAAAATCTAAGATGCCATCAACATTTATACAATGATGTGAGACTGATTTACCAATTGAGCTTCATGGAGAATAATTTCATCTGACCTCTAAAACATAATATGATGTGAACATAGAAATATAGCATACTTAAACAAAAGTGTAGATTTAAAAGGTTGTTACCATCTGCAATTCTATTGATATGACAGTTATTAATAGCTTTATTCATTACCATCTCTGCGCATTCGCTTGCTGAGGTAGGGCTGTAACTGCATTGGCATCTTAGAATGGCTTTCAATCTTGGGGGACTTTTGGGAATCCACCTCAAAATTATTACTAACAATCTCACCTCGCTTCTCCATCTCCAAATCAATCTTTCTTCTGTCCACCCAAGCAACTCCAACCCTTTTTGGGTTTAATCTCGACGACTTCCTTGATTTTAGTCCTAGTCCTGATTTTAGTCTACCATCAAGATGATTTCCCTCACTTGCATTGAGCCAATGAGGAGGTGCTCCAGAATGCACCTTTCCTATAGAAAAAAAATAGTATATCAAAACATTTTCCCCAAACCAACGGAATAAAGTATTGTGTAAAATGGAAAAAGATGCAGGAGCGGATAACAAAGAGTTAGACATTGAAGTGGTGGGTACAATGGAAAAAAAATTAAGTAGCTCAACAAACTTTTTAGATATACATCTCAATGAAATAAAATCAAACTATGGATTTTTCAGATTATATTCGTATGTATACACAGCAATCCCCAAAAGAGAATCTCCGATTATGTTCTGTATTGAGGATATAAAAATACAATAAGCAGCATGGAATAAGGTACGGACTTATACAATAAGCAGCATGGAGCTCCTAAAACCAAAATAATAAAATGCAATGAATTTGTTGCAAATAACCTCTTATGTGTCAATAAAAGGTTCGAAATGAGTTTTTTTAACCAAATGCAGAAGTTCATGGGGTTTTTTGCATTAAAATAGTTGGTGGCAAAAACTGTATAGGTTAGAAGTGTATAATGCTCTTTCCCTAGTTCAAAATTAAACCTCAGTTAACTTATAGGTTTGCAAAACTGGAAAGCATCCTTCAATACGCATTAGTTAGATCTGCAAAATAATAAAATGTAACTAATTAGAACAATAACCACAAAATTAACTCACCAAAATATGGTTAGATCTGCAAAATGAAACCAAAAATAGTTGTGAGATCTAAAAAAGATAGCTCATAAAATTAAATATGAACCCACACGTGAAACTTAAACCCTTAAACTAAAATTTCACAGTTCCACGAATTATTTTAGAATAATACCTAAACAAAAACTTCATGAATAGACCAAAATCCCCAAAGTTTGTAAACAAATTATAAATTCACAATCAAAATTTAACTGCACTAACCCCTCATGACATTGCAGTCGTTATGGGGTATCAATCAAAATTTAACCGCACCAATATAGGGGTTGATTCAAAAGAAAAAACTTAACTCATGATATAGTACCAAACAATAATACTAGTGAATCTCGACAGGGTAAGAGAATGGAAAGCACCATAAAATTTAAGAGCACTAAATAGTGAAGCTGTGGAATTGCAAACACAAAAATGGAACTCGTTATACTGTGAGAATATGGTAATAGGGACAAAGACAAAATTTAACAATGCCAAACACAAAAACAGAACTCGTGAACATATGGTAAAAGCCCTAATTTCAAAATATAAATAAAATCCCTTATTTCAAATAAAGCGAGAGACAAAAACTGGGTAAGAAATGCTAAAAAAATAAGGAAACAACAGGTAGGATGGAAAGGGGTAGAAATAATACCTTTTAAGAGGAAGAAAAATGATAAAAAAAAAACTGAATCACATATGAAAAGAGAGATGGAGAGAAAAAAATTGTCATAGAGAGAGAGAGAGCTTGGAGGATGCTCGTCAAACTTGAGATAGTGAGAATAAGAAAAGTGACACCAAAAGGGTATAATACTATTGTACCCTTATTTTTGAATTTTGAAGTAACGGGGGAAATAAATTAGAGTGTGTCAAAAGAGTGGGAAGTTAAAACTTTAAGGGGTAAAAAAGTAAGTGTAGGAATAACACATCTTGTGACATCATAGGTATATCTTATGACATACATAAGTTTTGGAGATCTGATACACTTTTGGTATGGTTTTGAACTGCGCCAAATTTTTGTATCAAAGAAAAAAAATAATTATAAATGATATTACCCAAAAAAAATCAGCAACATTTCCACTATTTTTTGTACCTGTTTTAGAATAACAAAAATTCAATAATAATATAAAATCAGGATGCCAAAAATAGTACGATAAAAATACAAATAGTTCGCAACAACATTAATACAAATACAATAAGCCTACTAAAAATTAAAGGCTCAAATTCCATTAATATAAAATTCATGTCGATATATATGAAATTCATCTCAATACATGCACAAACATCGAACTTCCAATGAGTTCCAACCTATAATACAAACAAACAAACAAACAAAAAAGAGTAATTAATACTTATCATTCGGCAAGATTGAAGGCCAATAACATATACAATCTTTTCGAAGAGATTCTTGCTTGCCAACATCTTGTTCGTGGAAACTTCATTGCTTTCGTGGATGAATTGATCGTAGTCGGTCAGAGCAACACAGTAAACGGCAAGGTCAACATCTTCAAACATTTCTAACCACTTGCAATAATCTCCAAGGCTACTTCAGTGAACTTTAATGAATTGGTACATGTAGATGCAAAGCAAGAACTGGTATTAGCATTTAAGCTTTGGCCAACTTCATGTTTCCAAAAGTATATGATTTTTAAATTTAATGGTATCAACAGTTAACAAAAACAGAAAGTTTGAATTCAATTAATTTTAGTGGCGCAACACATAAGAAAATCGACAACATAAAAGATCGTATGTGTTCAACTTTGCAAGTATTCTTATCATCAACATCCACCCAACCACAATAAAAGACTGTATGTGTGAACTCAATGTAATTGAGGTCGAGTATTTATCTAATAACTCCATAAAAGGTTGCCATAATCCCCTTCCTATTAAAGGCCTTAGTGAATACACCTCTAATCTGAAAATTATGATTCTCTTCATGTGAAAAAGTACAAAAGGTGTACCCATTACATTGAAATTTCTTATAACTGGTAACCCTATGGAGGGGACCATCGTCATATGGAAAAATTCATGTATCATTACATCTTGAGGCTTGTAAGGAAATGATAATTTTTTAGAGTTTCATTAAAAACAATTACGGTTGATAAATAAGTACACGCATAAATAAAGACTTTCCACATTCCTTAGCCAAGGGATGGAATCATCAATTCTATGCGTCGATGAAGTCTCAGTTACCATAAATTTTCTATAAGAAATTAGTTTTAAAATTAAGAAATATCACATTACAATCAATTAATATGAATTAACATAGAACTAAGTGTCTACCTTCTCCATTCATCAGCACCGTCGCATTGAAATAAAACCCGTCTTCGTAATTGCTCATATTGTACATTATTTAAGATCAATTCTTTACTTTTACCTAATGCTCGTTGACATTCGGGGTCATCAAACTCATCGTCAAAAAAATCCTCAAGATTCCTCTTATGAGTTCCTTCACCTCTTTTCGATATGTACTCCATGTCATACAAAGAAGCTTCATGTAACAAATATGCATTAGCAATGCTCCCTTAAATGTACCTTTTTTTCGTGACCACTTTTTATATCTTCCCATTTCTCTCTCAAACAACCACATTGCCCGATATCTTGGCGGCCCAGCTGTCAAAGCTTCATCGGCTAAATGGTGCACGAGGGGGATCATCACCACAAAAAAGGAAGGTGGAAAATAAATTTCAAAGACACAAAGTGCCTCTACCAATGCGCTTTTAGCCTTCAAAAGATGTTCCCTCAATATCACTTTGGTACACAATACGTTACAGAATACGCTTATCCATTATATAGCTTTAAACAAAGGCTTATGATCCGAAAAAGAATGCATTAACAAGGCATGAAGTAATCGTTGCATAATGACGTGATAATCGTGGGACTTGAGATTGGTAAATCCTAGTGGATCAAGGTTAACATTGTTGCTGAAATTTGATGAAAATCCAAACGGTATCTTTAATGTTTTTAGTTTACGATAAAAGGATTCTTTATCTTCCTTTCCTAATGCGAAAGTTTCCTTTGGCATCCACCTTTTATTACTGCCTTCAACATCTTTCATCCATAATTTCCTTTAAATTTCAAATGTTCTTTTAACTCTTCACAGGCTCTGACCGTATCTTTATTTGACGAGTTTTTCATCGAGAGTATTCTACCTAAAAGAGTCTATGTGACATTGTTTTCAACATGCATAACATCTAAATTATGTCTAATATCATGATCCTTCCAGTACTCTAAGTCAAATAAAATTGACATTCTTGAAAAACCCGCGGTACCCGTTAGATTCTCATCATCACCCTCACTTGGATAATCATTGCCTTCCTTTACGTCATCCTCCTTCCCCTTACCATTTCCTTTTCCCTCCCCCTTCCCCTTCCCATTCCGCTTTCCCTTTACCTTTTTGTCTCCCTCTCCCTCTCCCTCTCTTTCAACACCTTCTCGAGCGATAGGTGACATTATCTGCTCAACTTCTTCACTTGTTAAGTTTATTAGAGCCATATCATCCTCTATTTTACCATTAAATATTTTCTTTGATGTGTCAAACCTATAAGGATGGTTTTGAGGAAGGAACATACGAGATCGTTGGTAATAAAATTTCATTAACTTAAGAAGATATTAAGAAGGTGTATTTGTAGAACAAACGGGACACCCATTATAACCTTAAGTTGAACAACATGCTAACATCCCATAAGATGGAAAATAATGAATACCCCACATCAACATGACTTTTAACTGAAATTGCTCATTTTTGTTCGCATCTAAAGCCTCAACTCCAGACCATAAGATCTTTAACTCATCGATCAACGATTGTAGGAAGACATAAATATTAATTGATGGTGACTTTGGCTCGGGAATCAATACAGACAATATTGAAAACTCACTTTTCATACACATTGATGGAGGAGGGTTGAGAGGTTGAATTATCACTGGCCAACAACTATACTTATGGCCAAATATGTTATTCGGGATGAAACCATCAATTTTTATTACAAGTCGAGTATTGAGCAAATTTTTTGCAAAATCTCTCAACATAATGTTTGAATTTACCCATTTTGCTGAATCTCGGGGATGACGCAAGGATTCCATACAAGATCTTGCACGAGTGTGCCAAATCATTTTCTCTGCTATCCATTTTATGGTATTCAACCGTTTTAGCCTAGGTATTAAAGGTAAATATCTCATTACCTTCTTAGGAACCCTAGAGTACTTTTTTTTCCATTAGTATTCTGAATTTTTACCCCGTCCTCATATACAGAAGAAAACTTGTAGCGTAAAGAACCACATTTTATGCATCTATTAGATTTTTCATTCTCTTTCCAAAATAACGTACAGTTGTTGATGCATACGTCATACTTAACATAATCCATACTGAGATTTCTAATGGTATTTTTCATTTTTGTATAACTAGTTGTTCCCTTCAGGAAGTAGTTCATTTAATAATCTAAGAATTCCACCTGTAGCACCATCCAACAAATTGAATTGTGTTTTCAAATCATTCAAATTTATAAGAGCATCTATTGTGGTATGACGCGAAGAACCAGTAACTGGGGGCAACGGCTCCTGTGCAAGTTGATGTAAATGATCACACTTATTGCCTTTATATTTATGTGTGTGAGAATCATTAGTAACCTCAAAAGATGGTGGGGGGGCTTCATCACTGCCTACACAATTAGGTTCACTAGGTTCCGCTTCACCTGTAAATATCTCACAAGCATCATTCAAAATATGAATATTGTGCACATCAGCGTGTTCTATCGGTGTCACAAACTGAGGTGGTGATTGGACTTGATCAACAACTAATGTCTCACCATGAAAATGCCATAAGGTATAGTTCATGTCCATATAATATGCCATTAAATGAACGAATATATCATTTATAACAATGTGTCCTTTCCCATTTCAACAACGTCTACAAGGGCATGAATATTTAGCATTTATACTATTATTACACACATAATGTAGAAACTCTAATACCACATCTCTATACGTATTGGTCTTGATAATTTTCTCGTTGATCCACTCTTTGTTGATTCCCGACGACATCCTGATAAGTTTAAAGAACACATATTATAATATAAACGCTTACTGTAAATATATTTAAGTTTTTATTCAAGTAAATATGTATATATTTTAGCTCCTATATTTTCTCCATCTCCTATACAGGGTAATGGTCCTATACCATTCGAAAATGCATATTTTGTACTGATTATAATGTCTCATGCCATGTCCTAATTGTGGTACCCTGCCTAATTGAATACCGAGTGATCAATCCTTTATAAAATTAAATCAGAATATCCAGTTGGTTCAGATTATGCATCACTATCAAAAGTTTTATTATTTAAAACTAGCCACTTAATATTTAAAAAGGTTGACGTCAAAATTTTATCTTATTAACAGTAAGCGCCATAAAAGGAAAATAATTAAACATCACCATTCAACACAAAAGCGTAAGGAAAGAACTAACTGAAATAATATGAAGAACTGGAGTAAACACATCGAGATAAAATCCCATACAATAATCCAAAACCATGAAATAATAGTCTACTATCAGAATAAAACATCTAAATCTCTGAATGTAAAATAGGAAGGGTTCCTATCTTAAACCTACATTCCCTCCTAGGCTCTATAAACTTTCTATATCCAGAGAACTATTACAATCCCAATGCACTAATAATTCGGAATTTAAGTCACCCGTTACTCATGTAGGCCATTACTCTCACTTGGATAACCCTAGGACGATTTTTAACTCGAACGGACCCTAAAAAGTCGTCCTGAAATCTCGTTAGGATTCAAGGGAATCTCATTCGAACGAAGTTCTCACTTCGAATGAACTCCATCATTTCGTTAAAAGGGTTGTTAGAATTCTCATTGGAAGTCTCGTTCGAACGACCTGGGCAAACTTCGAACAAGAAATCCGAACATACCCAGTTCTTTCCCAAATTCAATTTTTTCAACTTTGAATCTTCAATATGAATCCAAAACTCAATCCAACTCTAGTTTAATGTTCCTAAACTATTCTTAATAACAATAGGGCATTACTAACACGAATTAGAGTACAAATCCCTATCTGTATTAAAAGGAAATCCAACAATTTCTTCAATCTCTAAAAATTGTCATATAATGAACCCAACAAATTTTTATTTTTCCAAACCTTTAATTTAATTAGTTTTTAGAACATAAACCATCATATTTAACAATCTACAAAAGGGAAAATCCTCTACATGCATACCCATCTCCAATTTTTAAAATTTATTTTACGCTTTACCTAAATAAATCCAAATTTCATTGTGAATTGTTTATATAATCAAATAGAGTTTAACAAGAACAATATATGATAAAAGGGTAGCAAGATAAACACTTGCCTTAAAGTGGATTTCTGATTCTCGGACTGAAATTGGTATGTGGTTGATCCTATCGTTGCGATCTACACTTTGGCGCAAGTTTTGGTGGGAATCCTTGAGTTCTCGCCTTTGTTATTCTATGGAGTCTTCGTCCTCCTTGGTACTCCCTCTCTCTCTCTCTCTCTCTCTCTCTCTCTCTCTCTCTCTCATGTGGGTTGAAACTGACAGGCCTCTAACCCACGTAGCTTTTAATTAAACCTAATTTTCGTCCATTTAAGTACTCAAAAATTTCCAAAAGACTAAAGTACTCCTCCAGGGTGTCATTTTGGGTTAAAATTCTCCGGAATCCAAATATAACACCCGAGTAGTATTTTCTGACTATTTCGACAATTCCGGACACACTAGCGCACTCAAAATAGTCATTCGAGTTATATAAAATAATTTACCTTTTAACCCCCAAATAGGTAATAGTGACACGACTCATATGCGCGTCCCAATTAATTATATCTTAACTGCCGTGTATCTCGTCCCCGACCATATTATTATTTTCGAAATCGTCTATTACTTTACTCACTACGTAATGTTCAACATAGTTATTACTCAACGTGATTTCAACACAATTATTTTCAATAACTACTAATAACTCTCGTTACGCTAGTAATTATTACATTAGACCAGATTAAATTATAATTTAAAATTTTCTCCCTTTAAGTTAATTAATCCCAATTTCCATAATTTCATAATAAAATAAATATGCGTAAAAATACGGGGTATTACACTAATCTGGAAAATTTCACCAGCATCTCCCTACAGTTCTTCAAGTACACAACTTAAATTGGGAGTGTTCATGTGTTACTTAAGTTTTTCAACCAAGAAAACACAAAACACTACATCGATCTAGTATGCATCCAAAGAACATAAAGAGATGCCACCAAAAATTTCAAAATATGACATGCATAAATATTATGTACAATACGAACTTTTGCATTTCCAAATTATCCAAAAATGGGACAATTCAAGAGTTCTCACCACAGTCATAGTGAGACCTCTTGAATGGGTCTAGGATTTTTCTAAATGTGTAACATTATTATTGAATATTTACCATTAATGTCTACTTACTATTTAAATAGTTTTTTTTTTATTTTTCTTTCATTTATCCATTTAATTAATGGGGGTGTCTACTTACTCTTTTAATTTATTTTTTTACATTATTATTGATCAATTAAATTTTCTTAAAACTCCATAACCAATACGAATCAGAAAAAATATGCATTTTAAATAGAAGGGTAAGAACATAAAAACATAGATTACCATTAAAAGATCCCAAGCTCCGTCCAAAAAACAATGATTTATTTTTTTTCATTACCAACATTAGTTTTGTACAAAAAACTCACACATTAAAAAAAACACAATAAATATTTAAAAGTATATAGACTTAGGTTAAAAAAAAGAGGCATCTTGTTAGGTTGTCTTTGTAAAGAGTTAGGTTAAAAAAATAGAGATGCTTTTAAAAATTACCTGAGTGGGATGAATAGAGAGAGAGCTGAGCGAAGAGAGAGATCTAACCGGAGAGAGCTGTGTGGAGAGAGAGAGAGCTAACCGGAGAGTTGTGCACGGAGAGAGAGTTGACCAGAGAGTGAGAGCTGACCGGAGAGAGAGATAACGAGAGTTGACCGGAGAGGGAGAGATAGAGAGAGCGATGAGCGGAGCGCTGAGAGCTCAGAGAAAGGGATGAGCGGGAAGACGAGTGGTGGGATATACTTTGAGAGGGATATAACAAAGTGTGTGATAAGTGAATTTTTTTAGGTGCTTTTATATTTTAGACAAGTGTACTCAATTTTGGCACACTTTAAAGCAGTGCCAAAATTTGGCACTATTTTAAAGTGTGCCTGATTATCATCAAATCGTGCCAGAATTTGGCACAGTTTTAAACTGTGCCAAAATTTTAATATCAGGGTGTGCCAAATCACTGTTTTTGGTGTAGTGATACATGCTTCCAGCTTATGCCGCCCTCTTCTATGCTTTTGTGTATCACTGGGAGGGGGTTCTCTGTGTATTCATTTAGTTATGGACAAAGACATAGAGGGACGAGTGGGGGCTTTAACCCCCATAACTTTTTAATTTTTTTATACTTATATAAAAATTTGGGTGTAAACTGAAAATTTTAACAAATACTGGGCATAAATGGTATTTTAAAAATTAAGTCAATCTCAACCTAAATATTAGTACATCACACACACAACCGCTCCATTTCAAACGGCTATTGGGTTTTGTGTTTTGGGTATGAGTCCAGATTGGGTTTTTGGTAATGGTTAGAGAGAGAGACGGATGGGTTTTGGTTATGATACGTTAGAGATGAGAAAATGATTTACAGATGGGTGATATTGAGGGAGATGATAAGTGGTGACTATGAGCTAGTTCAACCACTATTGGGAGAGCAGAGCTGAGTGAGATGATGATGACGTAGTTGGGCTTATCTAAGCGGAGGATTTAAAGGTTGAAGGCAGTGCAGAAGGTCTGATAGTGGTGGTTTTAGAGGTAAATTTGGGGTTTGAAATTGTAGGGGGTGCCCCCCGATGAGTGATTAATTTAGCTAAACAAATCGATAGTTTACAAATAAGGATGTACCACAAACACACTTCAAAAATTCTCCATACAAGTGGTTCGTAGGACCCAACTCGAGGATCCTTCTTTGCAAGTAGCTCGCGGCACCCTACCTCGAAGAGCCTCCAACGGACCTGGATCAAAGAATCCAATTCGAAGAGGAAAGTTACCTGGGTGACAGAAGTTTGTAATAAGAAATAGAATGTTGCATTATGTATTTTATCTTATGAATATACATGTCGAGTGAGGTCATTTGGTACCCACGAGGGACCATGCCTGGCAGGGCATTGGAGATTTTTCATACTCTATCAAGCAACCTCTTCTTCAGAACTTCACAGGGACATTGTTTGGAGAATTGAGAACATGGCGACGTTGGGAATTATTACCAACCCTCTTGGCACACTTGGACAAAACTTCACCAAGGACAAATGTCACTCGATACTACTCATTGCTTACCTATTCGAGTGAACATCCTAGAGTTACTCAATCTCCCACAATACTTGACCCCTCGAGGTTACCTCCTCGACGTAACTTGGGTGCCTGCCCACCTGACTGATGTGACCAGATACCTAATAATAGTCACTATTTGAACGACTTCCTGACGTCACGACATCTGACATTCATGGACTCAAGAATGCAGCACTCAAGTGCCTTTATCCTTAGTATGGTAGGTCTAGTTCACCAAACCTGACCACCTAGACATCCTAGAGTAAGCCTTAAGCTGACGAGTCATATCCCGTATTATTGCCCTCAATACTTCCATCTAATAGAATGGTTTCCCGTCAAAACTATCAGATCCCATGTATTAAATGCAATATCTCATGCATTTAATGCACTGTACTAGAGGGATTGAAGGTATGATGACTCGAGCAGCCTCTTCCTCATATAAATAACACCAAGCAAACAAATCAAGAGAGAGATGACCTGAGCCCAAAATTACTGCCCACATTCCCCATACCAAAAAACCCTTACGTGAACATCAACTCCCACACACATTTAATGTACTCATCATTGGGCATTAACAGTGCTTGAAGTTCATGCCTTGTCTTTATTATGCCTAGAGTGCTTATTCTTTCTTCCTCCGACCACGTCGCCTGTTGGTCCCATTCATTTATTGTGCTTATTTTGTATTTTTTGTGTTAATATGCTCTTGAATGCAAACTTGAATATCAAATCTCTTTGTCTCTGATTTACCCGTGATCACTGAATATATTGTGTACCTAACGGTGTTAGTCCCGATCTTGATAAGAGGTTACGCATCACTTAATACTAAATGTATTCGAAGAGCCAGCATCTTACATTTGGCGACTCCGTTAGGGAGGTATTCTTTTTTGAAAATATGCCGGAGGATAACACCATTAGAGTCATTGATTTTGACGCCATACAACGTGAAGAAGAGGCAAATAACGATTGCTGGAGGAGACGAGAAGGGTAAGGACAGAGCCTACTGATCCCGGTGTTGGAGTGATAAAGATGATGGCCACGCAAGGAGGAATATGCCAAACGCAAATGCAAGGACTGATAGGTTTATTCGAGGAGTTCATAAAAACTACGGTAGCCCAAGCAATGTTAGGGGCATCCGTGGGAGAAAACTCCTTTATTACATCGCCAACGGCCATACCGGCTCCCACTGTGACAGGAGTGGAATTACCTACTTTTAATAACGCCTTTCCCATTATTTCGCCATCCTCAGGTGGTGCGTGTCCTACCACGATCCGACTCACAACAACACGACCGACGTTATAGAGTGGGGGAGCAACTTTAGTTGCTCCAACTGTAACAGTAGGCCAGGGAGCAGACGTACCAGCCTCAACGACCCTGGTGATATCGCAGTCAACTAGCCCCTCACCAGCCAGCTTGGAGGAAATGAAGAAAAAGATGCTAAAATTTATAGCTATGTTTAAAGGAGACAGCTCCTCAGTGTAATATGACTTTCGTACTCCCTACCCAGAGGCGTATAACAATGAACCCTACCCAATGGGTTATATTTCTCCAATCTTTGAAAATTACACGGGAAAGGCGTTAATTCCAAGGAGCATGTGAAGAGATTCATCGAGAGTTTGGGAGCCCACTGCAATGATAACAAGTTGAGGCTAAGGGAGATTTCAAAATCCCTGGCAGAAAAAGCCTACACGTGGTACTCCCACCTAGCCCCAGATAGTGTAAGATCTTGGGAGGAGTTCCACGTTTTGTTCATGAAAACGTTCTTTTTGGCGGAGGACGAGTTCTCACTCACCCAGCTCGCGCGTGAGAAACTAAAGGTAGGGGAGGATGTTGTGGCTTATATTAGGAGGTTCCGTGAATGCTCCCTTGATGTTAGAGAGGAGATGCGAGAAGAAAAACTCTTGCAAGTGTGTACAGAGGGCTTATTTCCCGAATATATATGTCACTTAATTAATGAAACAAGGGAAGGAACGTTTGCAGCATTTTTAAAAGCAGCAAGAAATATTGCCTTAGTGGTAAAACCTATAGTACCCCCCGCCTATTTTTCCAAGCTTGGTGATGAGGCCAGCAGTCATCGCGGGTAGGGGAATACCCTTGAGGATCAACTACGCGGACCGGGGGGGGTGAAGAGGGAAATAATGGCGGCCGAGGAGGTAGAAGGGGCAAAGATAACAAGAGAAATTTAAAAGATGAAGATCATCCTCCCGAGCTACCTTACATAATGGAATAACCCTTGAATCTTTATGACCTCATGGTCAGTGATAAAGTATATAGGCAGGTTAATGTCCACACTGCCAAAGTGTGTTTCTCACTGAGGAGGTTGATTGACCATCATGTAAAAAATGGAGACATCGTATTGCCACAAGTTAATGTAAACGACAACCCTTTGCCACCTCACGAGGACATACGGATAGAGTTTTGACGAAGAGGCCGAGCAATTGGAAATGGGACTGTGGCTCGAAGGAAATGAAGTCGAAGGATTTTCTGGTGATAGCTTCGAAAAGTCCTTAGAAGAGTGAACCCTTGAGCTGGATCAACTCCATTTGGGGGACGTGATTGAAGAGGAAGAAGACCAAGGGGAAGAAGCATACGATTCCGTCGAGGGACTCCGCATGCAGTTAAAAACCTATTCTCTGGAAAAAGTTAATTCAGTGATAGCATACGACGAGGCTACATACAGAGATATGGAAGAAGTTTACAAGATAGAAGATGACTGGCTTGCTCCCTAAAGTTTAGCTGGTTCTTTGGTCAGGTTGGTCTTCCTGAAGATTCCTGACTGGAAGTCACACGAGCCATTTTGGAGATCGCAAAGAAAAATATAGTGCCACATTTAAAATGGAAGGGACCTATGGCTAAATTGATGAGTAGATACCTCTCAGAAGTAACTTTCTCAGAGGCATATAGGCTGATCAGGCATCCGCACAACATACACTTGTATGTTACCACATCAGTGAATGATGGTGTTTTCATACGAGTCTTATTAGATAGAGGGGCGTCCATCAATATAATGCCCACCGAATCCTTTTATGCCACCGGGTTATCGGCGACGAGGATCGTGCCCCATTCATTGGCAATATCAGGTTATGATAATCAATCCTCCACGTCAGTGGGTTATGTTAATATGGGAATCAAAATGGGGAACATCACTTCCCATATTAAATTCCATATCATGAATTACGAGCCATCATACCAGCTGTTGGTAGGTAGGGTATGGATGCACAACCACGGGTTAGTACCCTCTACTTATCATCAATGTGCTAAAGCAAACACAAAGGGTAAGAAGGTGGTGATACGAGCTACCATGAAACCTTTTATGAAGGAGGAGGACCACATGGTGGACGCGACTTTCTATACCGATCTGAAGGAAGAAGCAACCGTGGTAACAAGATATACTGGGGGGATAAGGATCCTGTCAACTCGAGAGAAGGTGCCATCACCTGCCTGAACGATTGTGACATATGGAGAAGAGCACGAACGAGGAGTGGTGAGGCCCTCTAGTTTATCAAGGCATCTCCGTGATCGAATGACCCCGCGCATCGACCCTATTAAACACCAAGTCCAAATGCAGTGTGTTCTCAGTAGACGATAAGTGAGAGAGACGGATGAGAATCACAGGAAGAGGCCTTTTCAGAAGCAAGTGGATCGGCAATGCAAGCGGGTGGTTTTTCCTAGCGACATAATTATTTACAAATTATAAAGGCGTGAGCGGGTAGCTGAGAGTCTGGACGATGAAGATGACCCGGTCTATAAATTCTTCTTGGCGGATAACCAGGGGAAATGCTTGGTAATCGACAACTCTAGAATACAAGAGTTTGTGGAAGAACTTGAAGAGGAACCAGAATGCATGGGAGATAGCCCTCGATCGCATATCCAAGAGCTGGAAAAGATCGACTTGGCTAGAGAGGACGTAGATCCAAACCCTATTTTTATCTCGAAGGACTTGAAGGGAACCCCTCGAGTGGAGCTGATCAAGCTTCTATCGGAGTTTAAAGATGTCTTCGCGTGGAAGTACACCGAGATGCCTAGAGTAGACCGGGACGTGAGTTATCATAAGCTGAACTTTTTTCCCTCAGACATTCCGACAAAATAGGCCACTCGAACGTACAAGACAAAGTTGGACTTAAAGATTAAAGAAGAGGTTCAGAGGTTGCTCACAGCTGGGTTCATAGTCCCGATCTAGCTTTCTAGCATTATGCCAGTGGGAAAGAAGGATAAGAGTCAAATCAGAATATGCGTAGACTTCAGAGACCTAAATCGGGCGTGCCTAAAGGATGAATTCGCTTTGCCTTCAATTGATAACCTGATCGATGCAACAACATGCCACGAAATGTAAAACTTCATGGATGGGTACGTGGGATATAATCAGATAAAAATGGATTCGGTCGACGTAGAGAAGATTTATTTTCGGACGCCTTTGAACAATTTCATGTACATAGTCATGCCTTTCAGATTGAACAACGGAGGAGCCACCTACCAGAGAACGATGATGGCCATCTTTCACAACCTTTTCCACAAGACCTTGGAATTCTATGTTGACGATTTAGTGATTAAATCCAAGAAGGATGGATCTCACCTGGACGATTTGAGGAGGGTATTCACTCGCTGCAAGAAGTATAAGCTAAAGATAAACCCACTCAAATGCACTTTCGGGCTAACGAGTGGGAAATTCCTGGGGTTCATGGTAAACCGCCAGGGGGTACAAATGGACTTGGATAAATGACGAGCCATCCTTGACATGCCTATACCAAAATTAGCGAAAGAGCTAAAGAGTTTCCTTGGCAAGGTCTCCTACTTGAGACAGTTTGTCATGGAGCTGGCTGAGGTAAAACACCCCTTGATGGATCTGCTGAGAAAGGGCACGAAGTTTGCATGGGAAATAATGCACCAAGAAGCTATAGACAATCTGAAGGAACTCCTTACTTCTCCTTAGACAATGATTCCCCCGAAGGTAGGTACCCATTTACGCTTATATCTTACGCCAACAGGACTGTCTATTGGGGCTTTGTTGGCCCAAGAGAGCGAAGTCATGGAAAAACCTATTTATTACTTGAGTATGATTGGGCCTGAGGCCAGATATACTAGCATTGAGAGGCACTGTTTGAACCCCCTTGTATTTGTAGGACAAAATCTAAGGCATTACTTGTTATCATTCACGGTTCATATCGTAACTAAGTGCGATACCATAAACTTTTGCTTGTTAGAACTGTATTGATAGGCAGGGAAGCTAGATGGTTTCTAATCCTTTCAGAGTATGATCTTAAATGCGTGGTCCCTCGAGCCATTAAAAGTCAGGCATACATAAATCTGTTGGCCATTTTCTTATCTGGGACGTTCGAGCTGCCTATCAAAGAGCTCCCGGGTGATGACCTCCAGGGTAATTTCGTAACAGCCAGCCTAGACGAATGGAGTATGGAATTCGACAACTCTTCAGTTGAGAAAAAAAGAGGAGTGAGAGTCATTCTGCGAAGAGGCAGTGAAGAAATTCATCTGTCTTTCAAATTGGAAATTCGAATGCTCAAATAACGAAGCTGAATATGAGGCACTGGTCCTAGGATTACTTGAAGCACTGAGAAGGGGTATCCAAATCCTAATAATTAAAGGGGATTCTAACTTGGTGATGAAACAGATAACAGGGGGATTTGCTCTAAGGCACATGAGTCTGGCGCCTTACCGCACGATCATCTAGCGACTTCGTGGGTAGTTCGAGGTGGTAAAGATAAAGAGGTACCCTCAAATGATGAACAGACATACAGATGCCTATGCCACCATCACACAAAAGATTACCTTCGATGGAGAGTCAACGGTGGTCCGAATCACAAAAGGAATGGCCCCCTCGGCGGTGTCTGAGATGCTGCCCTCGGAGGACAAAGATGATTTGAGGGGTGAAATTCGAAGGCAGTTGGAGAGAGGGGAATGGCCACTTAACCTATCTGATTTAGCGCAGTACTTTGTTTCCAGGGGCAACTTATACTACAAGAATAAAGGAGGTTGGATGTTAAAAAAAGGCTGATTGAAGTACATGAAGATAGCTGCAAGACCACCAAGATCCCTTTGTACAGAAGGATACAACGAGCATGTTACTATTAGCCTTCGATGAGACAGGAGGCCGTTGCAGTACAGAGAAAGTGCTCGAAGTGCTATCTTTTCTATTAAGTAGCAAAATGCAACTTCATTGACCAGCCACCTGATTAAAGACAACCCTACATAGATTTCTTGATAGATGGAGTGATGCTACCGGATAAAGAGGACGCTACGAAGATAAAAAGGCGAGCACTGAGATACTTTATATAAGATGGGCAGTTGTACCGATGAGGCTATAACGACAGGCCTCTAAGGTGCATAAGAAGATAAGAGGCCGAAGAGGTTTTAAAGAGAGCTCACGACCCAGGGCATATCGGAGGATCCAAGATTTATAATCAACTAATGACCTTGGGTTATTATTGGACTTCGATGGAGAAAAACTCAACTGATTTTGTTCGAAAGTGCAAAACTTGTCAACTACATGGGAATATGATTCATACTCCTTTAATGGGCCTGCACTCTCTATCTACACCATTTCCATTCCATACTTGGGCCTTTGACCTGGTAGGATCCATCAACCCTTCTTCACGAGGAAAGATATGGATCTTAGTAGCCACATAATATTTCACGAAGTGGGCGGAGGCCGTACCACTTAAGAAAGCCACCGCGGGGGTAATATCTCGATTTATGAAGGAATATATTATTTATCTCTTTGGCATCCCGAAGGTGTTTCTATCGGACAATGGTACCCCCTTTGTAAACAACAAAGTGCGCTTGCTCACAGAAAAGTATTCCATCATCCACCACAAATCAAGAGTGGCATACCCGAAGTGCAATGGGAAAGCAGAGGCCACTAAGAAAACTTTAGTGAATATTTTGGCAAAAATATTAGAAAATTTTCCAAGCTCATGGGATGACAAAATCTCCGAGGTTCTATGGGCTTTTTGAATGACGAAAAGAAAGCCAACAGGGTACACCCCATTCTCCTTAGTATTTGGGGTAGAAGCTGTGTTACTAGTTGAACTTGATGTACCTTTTACTGGCTACAACCTACGAAGTGATATGCTCCCACACAGCCACTACATACAACTCGAAGCCTTGGAAGAGCACAGGGATAAAGCCATGAGGCACTTCGAGATATACCAGAAGTAGTTATCGAGATCTTACGATTAATTGGTGAGGCCAAGGAAGTTCAAAGAGGGGGACTTGGTTCTAAAAGCCTGCACAAGACACATAGGAGGTTTGTCATTATCAAAGTTTGAAGCAAACTGGGAAGGGACCTATATTGTTCGAGCAGCTCATTATTCGGGTTACTACTAGATATCTAAGCTGGAAGATAATATGACTTTAAAATTGAACAACAAGTGGCTAAAGATTTATTATGTCTGAATGTAGGTTCTACCACTCTTATTCACTGTTTTTATTTTACTGTGGATGTATGCTTTAAAGCAATTGGGCTCGCCCATTTAATATAGTCGAAAGTAATATTTATGTGGCATATGCTAGATCGTTGTTTCATTTTCACAAGTTCACTGTTTGATTCTTTATTATGCACGATGTACTTCGCATTGATGTAGTAAGCATGGCCAAAGCACCAGGGAATTGCTCTGTCGTTGCCCAGAAGTGACCGTTGTCTCCAAAATAAGGGGAACAATGGTATCGTGCCCATCGAGCTTGGCGCACCTAAGTTACAGGAGAAGTGCCTCTGACGGAGAGAGTTCTTTTCACTTGTGCCGTGAGATATAAGAAAAAGATAATGGAGAATAACCAGAGAAGTGTAAGAAAGTTAAAGTAAGCAAGGGTTTCTTTCCTAACTCTCGCAAAAAAGTTAAAACCCAAAGGTGAAGTTTGAATTGAGAATTTATTCCCCTTTTATAGGGGAACACGAATCCCAAAAGACGACAAAAAGCGACGCTTTGGAAAAGTGTAATGATGGCTCTCTGGAACAGTCTGGCTAGCGTGGCTATCAAATGTGTGTGGCTATAGAAAAATAAGGTTCATAATGATGATGCTTCGGGGGATGATGCGATGATCAGTAGCATCGTTTACACGTGCATGTCCTGGCGCTGCCACGTGTGATGAACAAATGTGCAAACTACAGTTATATTTAATGCGACACGCTTGGGGTCTTATCTTCCTTGGAAAACGAAGAGCTTTGGGGGAAATTGAATAAATCTCTTCATTTTCACCAAGAGAGAAGATCAAAGATTTTCAAAAAGGTTTCATATAGATATTTCTTCATGAAATAAACAAATATCTCTACGAAGGGGAAAATGTAGGGGGTGTCCCCCCCTCCCGATGAGTGATTAATTTAGCCTGACAGATCGGTCATTTATAAAGAAGGATGTCCCATAAACACACTTCAAAGATTCTTCATACAATTGGTTCGCAGGACCCACCTCGAGGATCCTTCTTTGCAAGTGGCTCGCACGCCTTACCTCGAAGAGCCTCCAACGGACCTGGCTCGAAGGATCCAATCCGAATAGAAAAGTTACATGGGTGACATAAGTTTGTAATATGAAATAGAATGTTTCATTATGTATTTTATCTTATGAATATACATGTCGAGTAAGGTTGTTTGGTACCCATGAGGGACTATGCCTGACAGGGCATGGGAGTATAACAATCCGAGGTCTTGGAGATGAATATTTATTTATTTTGGGAGAAATAAATATTATTTTATTTGTTGAATAATTAAATTGGCAATTAAAGTCAAAATTTGGAGTCGTTAGAAAGTGTGTCGAATGGAAATTCTGAGGGTACCATCGTTTCCGGAAGGGTCAAGAAAGTCGAAATGACTGTAATTGGGGTCTATTTGGATTCCGAAATAAATTAGGACCGTTTGACTCGAATTAAAGTTACCGAGTCATTTAAAGTGTGTATTATCATTTAAAGATGTGTATTTTGGGATTTAGGCATATTTAGCCTACAGGAGAAACAATTCTCCAAAGAGAGAAATAGAAAGAAAGAGAAGAAGAAAGAAGAAGAAAAGGAAGGAGAAAAAGAGGGAGAAAGGAGATTTCCGGCAAATACGCGATCTCAAGGCGGATTCAGACCCTACGAACCCGAGGCAAGTGATTAAACTTGCTAAATAATTGTTGTGTACCAATTATTGCATGATTTGTGGATTGAATTTTGGGTTTTAGGTTTAAATTGTTAAACCTAACTTTTGGGAAAAACCTTAGATTTGTAGTGTATAAAATGGATTTAAGGTTAGAAATTAGTTTATAAGTATTCTAGAACGAATATTAATGTTATATTTGTGATTGGGTTGGATCAAAATAGTTAGCCGAATCGATTCGGTAGGGGCGAATCGATTCGGCAAGTGCAGCAAGCTACGAAATGGTTTTCTTCATAACCCAAAATACCCAAAATGATTTTTGGGTATTTTGGGTTATGAAGAAAACAACCCATTTCGTAGCTTGCTGCACTTACCGAATCGATTCGCCCCTACCGAATCGATTCGGTGTGTTGCAGATTACTCAGGTCTTTAGGGCCGAATCGATTCGCCCCTTGCGAATTGATTCGGTATGTAGAAGACTCCCAGGTCCATTGGACCGAATCGATTCGGATGGGCCGAATCGATTCGCTTTTCAGGGCCGAATCGATTCGTTCGATTCGGATACAGGGGATTTTTGGAGATGATTTTCTAGATAGAATTTTATCCCGTTTCGTCTAAAGTTATCGATTGGGAACTTCTATGGGAGTTATTTGGAGTATGTTTGGAGACTTTTAGAGAGTTTCCATTATAGGAAATGATTGAAGTCGTATTGACTATATTTGAGGAATATCGATTAGATATATGGTATTTCCTAAGTGGGGAAGCCCACCTTGATTTGAAAATTCTATTTGGAGATAATTATGATATTAATGGGAATAATTTAAAGATAATGGACCTTAGGATCCAATCCCAAATGGTATAACTTTAAAAAGGTTCATAAACTAAATTGAACCCTATCATGAATGGAAAATCATAAATGCTATTTGATGTGCAAATGGATATAGGAATATCCTTATTGATGATCGATTTGGGAGATATCTCACACAATGAGAAATGCAAATTGAGGTGCATTAGGATAAAAGAATATCCTTAACTTAAATAGAATTGAGAGACAATTCATAATAGAAGCGACATGTGAGCTTCAAGCGAGAAGTAGTATAGCGTATACTAAGTGGGGTAAATGTGTGAGTATTGACGATTGGTGTATCATGAGAGAGGTATACTAAACAATGATATTAATCAAATTACGCCCTTATGTTGTTGCAGGTATACCTTATACAATGGTATATCTTTATTATGTGGGATGTATGTATACCTTATATGATGGTTTATATACATGTTAAGCATACCCCCTCCTTGCTATCATTGGGAAGTTTCGTGCTAAGAGGGTGAGCATTCTGACTAGAAAAGCAGGATGTGGATATTTCCCAGGTCATAGTCGTCCATGGTGGTCAGCAAATGACATATATATATACATTTATTTATTTTTGGGGTGAGAGGTCGTGGGTATGTGTCGCTCTCACTTGCCGGTTAGGAGCTATGACCGCTTCCCGGACGTCGTGTGCGTGAGTAGATCACGAGGTGGGTGTCGTTGAACCCCACCAGGTGGCCCCAGTTTGCTACGTATATGGGCTGCTGGAAGATGATAGCATGTGAGCCTGCGTCCTTCGAGTTATAGCTCGGTTGGATGGTTATTATTGTTTGTGCTTGTATTTGAGTGTCAAGGGCATAATGGACCTCAACGACCTACATTGCCAGAATTAGTGTATCGGGGGGGGGGGGGGGGGGTTCCTTGTTTGGATTTCGCCTCGGCGAGACGTCCCACGCACGAACCGCAGTGTAATGTTGGAACGTGGGGATAAGTTTAGTCCTTAATGCTCATAATTATTTATATTTATATCACCTATCCCGACAATCGACAGTGCCAGTAGTAGTGTAACGGGGGGGGGGGGGGGGGGGGGTTCCTTGTTTGGATTTCGCTTCGGCGAGACGTCCCACGCATGAAACGCCGTGTACTGTTGAGAATTGGGAATATTAATTAATTAAAAAAAAACTTGGATAACTAAATTTGGGTTACATGCTTCATGAATTGAGGTCATAATGAGCCTCGAGGATTAATACGGTCAGGAGTAGTGTAACGGGGGGGTTCCTTGTTTGGATTTCGCTTCGGCGAGACGTCCCATGCAAGAAATGCAGTGCCGTGTTGAGAATCGAGAGGTGTTTAGTCTTTATATTCATGATGCTAATAACTCATATATAATTACAATAATAACTATATATGGCCTCATGCCTTATAAGGGCATCACTAGAATACAAGATTCTAGTAATTGAGATTGATGGTGTATGTTGATGATGTGGACATGATTGGATCATGTAATTTTACATGTTCAACAAATGAACATTATAAAGATAACTATAGCAATTACATTAAAGATAATGTATATAACTTAAAGTATAGAAATAATTGTAGGTTGGGAGATAGGGTAGATGGTTTCACTTAAATACTTTATTTGGGTTTAAGTTAGAATCCTCTTACCTAACTAGAATCGGACATCCTTTTGGTGATACGTGCATACGCTTAGTGCGCGCTTTAGATGAGAGGTGAGTTGAATTTTTATGGAGTGTTCGATTCCAACTAAATCATGTAATAATGCATTTATAATTATTATGCATTTTAATACACTTGCTATAAACTGTTTTTCAAAACTCGGGCTCTGACCCGTTTATATTTCCTCCTCCATGTATATATTGTATTACCTCAGGTGTTCCTCCGCAAGGACGCCTTTGATATTCCTCCCTTCAGGATTCGTGTAGCTGTAGCAGTAGCGGACTGTTACGGCACTTTTCTTTAGTCGATTTCTATCTATTGTACATCTAGATTAGGATTCAGTTGTATTGGGTTAGTATTCAAGTGTTGTATATTAACACTTTCTTATTTCATTTCTCAGATTATTGTATTTTCTGTTACCCGACAGCATATTCGGGTATTTTATTGTTGAGATTTTGTTGTACAATGTATTGTACTCTTTCATATTTGGAGCATGCACATTTCACTCATCATAGTTAGATGTATATTGTTGGTTATGTGCATTATTGGTTTTGTTGTTGTTGTTAAAAATAAAAGTTTTAAATTTTTGACAATTCGCACTTAATGATTTCAGGTAGTTAACCTTATATTGTAGTGTTTAGTAGTTGATGTTGAGACTGTGCCATCTGGGATACCTGATTTATGTAGTATAGGGCTGGCCACCCGTTATTATTTAGAGCGGGTTGTCACAGGTGGTATCAGAGCATGAGGTTCTAGTGTCTTTAGGATCTGTGTCCGTTACTACGATCTTTCGTAAGCGTTCTTGATATAGAGCCTTATTGTTAGGACGATTACATTCATATGTCCATATCTTTCTTTGAATCGAAAATATTTGAAAGGCGTATTGATACAATTGTTCTCGTTTCAGATGCCACCGAAGGGAGGTCGTTCAGTCAGGGCAAACAAAGGGCAACCCCAAATGCCTCAAAGGAACATGACTACGGATGATGTTGCCAATATTGTGGCACAAGCGGTCACTGCTGCCGTTTCTACGATGGCTCAGCAATTTGCCGCTTAAGCAGCCCCACCCCATTTAGAACTGTCTTTATGGGAGAGAGTGAAGGAAGATTTTAGTAAAGGGCATCCTCCCGTGTTTGCAGGGGGAGTTGATGTAATGGCTGCAAGTAAATGGAAGAATAGTATACAGATGCACCTTCGTATGGTTGAGTGTAGTGAATTGCAGAAACAATTTTTAGCCACTTTTAGGTTATCGGGTGCATCTCTTCAATGGTGGGAGTCTGTCACCACATCTGAATAGAGAGATACTTTGCCTATAGCAACATTTTGGGAACTTTTTGATCGAAGGTATTTGCTTTCCCCGACTCAAAATATGGGAATTTTTCAAGGAAATAGGACGGTGGCAGAATATGAAGAAGATTTTTCTCTATGGGCGAGATTAGTACCTAATGAGGTAAATACGGAAGAGAAACGTATATCGAAGTTTGTTCGAGGTTTAGATTGGAAAATCCAACAACATTTGCTAGAGAGTCATAGATTAGTGACTTTCGTTGAGGTAGTGAATGCGGCACTATCAAAGTGTCATGAATATCGTTTTCGTTCGCAAGAGAGTAAGAACTTTGGAGATTCGAGTTCATCAGGTAAGTTTGGCAAAGAGAGTGCCAGTAATGCGAGTGGGCAGAAAGGATTTATGTGTAAGTGTTTCTTTTGTAAAGAAATAGGTCATAAAAAGATAAATTGTCCTAAAAGAGGTAAAGGACCGCAATTTGATGAAATTTTGGAAGTGCAACCCCTACAAAAGATTCGAGGTCGCTTTAGACCGGGGGACTATGTTTGGGAGCCTATTGATAAGGATGGGCAATCGGACTAGAGATTGGTAATGTAAGTTAATTTTTCCTTTATAAATAGGATAATTACTAAATTGAGTTTTGGGAATATCGTATGGGAGATAATTGTGAAAGGGTAGTACTATAGCCCTATTATGTATATAACGATCCTAAGGGGAATTTTGAGTAAGATAGGCTCTTATTCTATTATTTTGTAAAAGGATAGATGATTTTGCAAGGTGCTCAAAAAGATCTTTAAACCTTATGGTAAATGTAAGTACGGTAAGGGTGATAAGTAGTAATGATAAAGCTACTTATTTTTATATAGTCATGATAGACTATTATAATTGTTGAATTCTAGATATGGATGAGCCTTATAAAAAGGCTATATATATTGAAATGATGTGAGATGTTGTTTATGTTTGAATGTTGTGATTGTGGTTTATTGGGACGCAGGTAAAATTTTAGCTCATGAGTATGATGATATTTGTGAGCTATATGTTATGTATATGATGATTCAAAAGACCTTGTGTTGGACATAAGGCATTTTATATTAGATTATAATACATAAACCGTTTTCAAAATAAAATATTTTCAAAATAAAACTTTTATCGGCCTTCGGGCCCTTTCAAAATAAATTTTCCACTAAAATATTTTCAAATTCTAGTCCGGATTTAACAAACTCTCAATCCCCGATGTCGTCACATAGTAGTGTATTGGGAGGGTTCCTTGTTTGGATTTCTCTTTTGCGAGACGTCCCCCGCACGAAAGTGGCGATTGTCAGGAATTGAGAGGAGTTATTTCTTTGGACCATTCAAATTTTTCTCTATTAAAATTTTAGTATCATTTATATTATTGGAATTGTGGAATTTTGGAGGCAAATAAAGCCTCATTATGATTGTTGTGAGCACAAAGCTCAAATATAAAGGGTGTTTGGGCGCCCTTGTTGTGGAAATTGGTTCTATTTATCTTATAATTAACTTAATAATAAAAATAATTAAATTAATTCGTCGTGGGAGGTTAGAAGTTGGAGATAGGATTAGTGGGTATGGGTATATTAGAACTAGTTGAGTTTTGGAGAATTAGGCTTAGCTAAATTTCGAGGACGAAATTCTTGTAAGTAGGGAAGTTTGTAACAATCTGAGGTCTTGGAGACGAATATTTATTTATTTTGGGAGAAATAAATATTATTTTATTTGTAGAATAATTAAATTGGCAATTAAAGTCAAAATTTGGAGTCGTTAGAAAGTGTGTCGAATGGAAATTCTGAGGGTACCATCGTTTCCGGAAGGGTCAAGAAAGTCGAAATGACTGTACTTGGGGTCTATTTGGATTCCGAAATAAATTAGGACCGTTTGACTCGAATTAAAGTTACCGAGTCATTTAGAGTGTGTATTATCATTTAAAGATGTGTATTTTGGGATTTAGGCATATTTAGCCTACAAGAGAAATAGAAAGAAAGAGAAGAAGAAAGAAGAAGAAAAGGAAGGAGAAAAAGAGGGAGAAAGGAGATTTCCGGCAAATACGCGATCTCAAGGCGGATTCAGACCCTACGAACCCGAGGCAAGTGATTAAACTTGCTAAATAATTGTTGTGTACCAATTATTGCATGATTTGTGGATTGAATTTTGGGTTTTAGGTTTAAATTGTTAAAACCTAACTTTTGGGAAAAACCTTAGATTTGTAGTGTATAAAATGGATTTAAGGTTAGAAATTAGTTTATAAGTATTCTAGAATGAATATTAATGTTATATTTGCGATTGGGTTGGATCAAAATAGTTGGAGGATGATTAAAATGATTTTTGGGTATTTTGAGTTATGAAGAAAACAACCCATTTCGTAGCTTGTTGCACTTGCCGAATCGATTCGCCCCTACCGAATCGATTCGGTGTGTTGCAGATTGCTCAGGTCTTTAGGTCCGAATCGATTCACCCCTTGCGAATCGATTCTGTATGTAGCAGACTCCCAGGTCCATTGGACCGAATCGATTCGGATGGGCCGAATCGATTCGCTTTTCGGGGCCGAATCAATTCGGTCGATTCGGAAACAAGGGATTTTTGGAGATGATTTTCTAGAAAGAATTTTATCCCGTTTCGTCTAAAGTTATCGATTGGGAACTTCTATGGGAGTTATTTGGAGTATGTTTGGAGACTTTTAGAGAGTTTCCCTTATAGGAAATGATTGAAGTCGTATTGACTATATTTGAGGAATATCGATTTGATATATGGTATTTCCTAAGTGGGGAAGCCCACCTTGATTTGAAAATTCTATTTAGAGATAATTATGATATTAATGGGAATAATTTAAAGATAATGGACCTTAGGATCCAATCCAAAATGGTATAACTTTAAAAAGGTTCATAAACTAAATTGAACCCTATAATGAATGGAAAATCATAAATGCTATTTGATGTGCAAATGGATATAGGAATATCCTTATTGATGATAGATTTGGGAGATATCTCACACAATGAGAAATGCAAATTGAGGTGCATTAGGATAAAAGAATATCCTTAACTTAAATAGAATTGAGAGACAATTCATAATAGAAGCGACATGTGAGCTTCAAGCGAGAAGTAGTATAGCGTATACTAAGTGGGGTAAATGTGTGAGTATTGACGATTGGTGTATCATGAGAGAGGTATACTAAACAATGATATTAATCAAATTACGCCTAAGAGCGTATAATGAAAATGAATATGTTGTTGCAGGTATACCTTATACAATGGTATATCTTTATTATGTGGGATGTATGTATACCTTATATGATGGTTTATATACATGTTAAGCATACCCCCTCCTTGCTATCATTGGGAAGTTTCGTGCGTAGAGGGTGAGCATTCTGAGTAGAAAAGCAGGATGTGAATATTCCCCAGGTCATAGTCGTCCATGGTGGTCAGCAAATGACATATATAAATACATTTATTTATTTTGGGGGTGAGAGGTCGTGGGTATGTGTCGCTCTCACTTGCCGGTTAGGAGCTATGACCGCTTCCCGGACGTCGTGTGCGTGAGTAGATCACGAGGTGGGTGTCGTTGAACCCCACCAGGTGGCCCCAGTTTGCTATGTATATGGGCTGCTGGAAGATGATAACATGTGAGCCTGCGTCCTTCGAGTTATAGCTCGGTTGGATGGTTATTATTGTTTGTGCTTGTATTTGAGTGTCAAGGGCATAATGGACCTCAACGACCTACATTGCCAGGATTAGTGTATCGGGGGGGGGGGTCCTTGTTTGGATTTCGCCTCAGCGAGACGTCCGACGCACGAACCGCAGTGTAATGTTGGAACTTGGGGATAAGTTTAGTCCTTAATGCTCATAATTATTTATATTTATATCACCTATCCCGACAATCGACAGTGCCAGGAGTAGTGTAACGGGGGGGGGGGGGGGGGGGGTTCCTTGTTTGGATTTCGCTTCGGCGAGACGTCCTATGCATGAAACGTCGTGTACTGTTGAGAATTGGGAATATTAATTAATTAAAAAAAATTTGGATAACTAAATTTGGGTTACATGCTTCATGAATTGAGGGCATAATGAGCCTCGAGGATTAATACGGTCAGGAGTAGTGTAACGGGGGGTTCCTTGTTTGGATTTCGCTTCGGCGAGACGTCCCACGCACGAAACGCAGTGCCGTGTTGAGAATCGAGAGGAGTTTAGTCTTTATATTCATGATGCTAATAACTCATATATAATTACTGTAATAACTATATATATGGCTTCATGCCTTATAAGGGCATCACTAGAATACAAGATTCTAGTAATTGAGATTGATGGTGTATGTTGATGATGTGGACATGATTGGATCATGTAATTTTATATGTTCAACAAATGAACATTATAAAGATAACTATAACAATTACATTAAAGATAATGTATATAACTTAAAGTATAGAAATAATTATAGGTTGGGAGATAGGGTAGATGGTTTCACTTAAATACTTTATTTGGGTTTAAGTTAGAATCCTCTTACCTAACTAGAATCGGACATCCTTTTGGTGACACGTGCATACGCTTAGTGCGCGCTTTAGATGAGAGGTGAGTTGAATTTTTATGGAGTGTTCGATTCCAACTAAATCATGTAATAATGCATTTATAATTATTATGCATTTTAATACACTTGCTATGAACTGTTTTTCAAAACTCGTGCTCTGACCCGTTTATATTTCCTCCTCCATGTATATATTGTATTACCTCAGGTGTTCCTCCGCAAGGATGCCTTTGATATTCCTCCCTTCAGTATTCGTGGAGCTGTAGCAGTAGCGGACTGTTACGGCACTTTGCTTTAGTCGATTTCTATCTATTGTACATCTAGATTAAGATTCAGTTGTATTGGGTTAGCATTCAAGTGTTGTAGATTAACACTTTCTTATTTCATTTCTCAGATTATTGTATTTTCTATTACCCGACAACATATTCGGGTATTTTATTGTTGAGATTTTGTTGTACAATGTATCGTACTCTTTCATATTTGGAGCATGCACATTTCACTCATCATAGTTAGATGTATATTGTTGGTTATGTGCATTATTGGTTTTGTTGTTGTTGTTAAAAATAAAAGTTTTAAAATTTTGATAATTAGCACTTAATGATTTCAGGTAGTTAGCCTCATATTGTAGTGTTTAGTAGTTGATGTTGAGACTGTGCCATCTGGGATACCTGATTTATGTAGTATAGGGCTGGCCACCCATTATTATTTAGAGCGGGTTGTCATAGGGAGATCTTTCATGCTCTATCAAGCAACACTGCAACAAAACTTACATTTAGCTGCGATTTTGTTTCCTACAAAAAACAATTTGTGGCTAAATATCAACATCTGCTACGAATTTTATTTCGTGGCAAAAAGTATTAGATTTGGCAACGAAAATTAAAATTTCGTCGATAATAGGTCCCAAAAAATTGGCGCTCACGTCTTCTCGCGCTTGGGTCTAAATGCGAAATATTTAGCAACAAAAATTTTATTATTGGCAACGAAATATTTCGTAGTAGTTAATATATTATTTTTGCAACGAAATTATTTCCGTGGCCTAATATACATGTTTTTTAACAACCATTTCTTTTGTGGTAAAAGGTAATCTTTTTTTTTAATATCCCTCGAAAACCAAACTATCTCTACCCCATCCCCTCCAAAACGTTTGGGAGTCCAAAAAGATCTCCATCTCAATCAGGTTCTCTCTCTCTCTCTCGCTCGGTGTATACTACACATCTCTCTCTCGGTGAACTGAAAATGTTTGGTGTATACTACACATCATTAAAGCTTTGGGTTCATCTCATGATCTCATCATTTCAGATTGGGAAAAAAGGGTTTAGATCTAATTTTGGGTCTTTATTAAGGCTTGGAGGGAATGGTTTGGTATATACTGTTCTTTAAATCTTTCCCAAAATCCCCACATTGGCGTTGTAATTTTTAGGCTAAAATCCAGACAACCCCTTAAATTTCATTGCTTAGGTTTCATTTTTTTTAGCCAAAACGTTTGGGAGTCTTGTTTTGTAATATTTGTAATACCCTTAGTCTTGTTTTGTGATTTCTTTTGTAACACACTCTCTCTATAATCTTGTTTTGTAACACATTATTATACAATCTATAAGAATTTGAAAGATAGAATCATTTTTTAAGTGGGTTTTGGGTTATTTTGACACATTTAATCTCGAAACAAATCTTGCTCGATATAATTCTATAGATTTAATCTTGTTAAATCTTGAAATACATTTTTAGGGATTTAATCTTGAAATAAAATTTTAGGGATTTAATCTTGTTGGTGTGTGCTGATTTTTTCTTGTTCGCGTGTATTGATTTATTCTTTTTATGTTTGCTGATTTTTTATGATAAACCCTACCTCATTCAGATTTCTATCCTGTTTAATAGTAGGATCTTGATAACACCTTTTTTATGTTAAATTTATTGGTGCATACCTATGTACTTTTATTGTTTTAGATATAGACATGAATTTTGGCATTGTTCTCAAAATCCGTTTATTCAAAGTTTCTTTTTCCATGCTCCTTTAAATCTACCAACATTGGCGCTCTGCCATGTTTTGCGTTTTACATTAAGAAAGTTTTAATAGGACGAGTGTTGATACAAAAATCAGTCAGCTGAAGTGGACCAAAATCAGTCAGCTGAAGTGGACCAATTTCCTAAAGACATGTGTCGACCTACGTGGCAAATACATACTTTCACCGAGCTACTCGATCATTTCGATCTACTCAAGCGTTCCGAGCTACTTAAGCGTTCCGAGCTATTCAGGCGGTCCAAGCGACTTGGTGTGCAGAACATCTAGCCTGGAAAATTAAAAGACGAATATGCATTCAATGAACGTCATATTTAATGCACATTCTTATTGTACAGATGTATATGTCTACTAAGTGGCAGCACGTTGCCTTTTCATATATACAGCCTCAAAGCTATAAATACATTGTAACCCTATGAGAGAAGGGGGCTCTAAAACAAAAAACCAGTTATCGAGATTTGAGGCAAACAGTCAACAATACAACAACAGTGGACGTAGGCCATTTCTATAAGGCTGAACCACTTTAAAAATCCATTGTCTTATTTACTTATTCATTATTTATCTGTGATTAATTAATTAGATTGCATCTAGTTTTTTACATCAACAGATTGGCGCCGTTTGTGGGAAAACGACTATACTTATCGTTTTTCACCAAATAAACTTATCATCTATGGCTGAGATCCCAGAACCCAGTAATCGAAACACTATTGGGGTCCGTCCAAACCCCTCTACTCCCCTAAATATGCAAGATTTGGATGGCATAATTGCTAATTTAGCCCAAGTGCAAATGACCATGCAAGAAACCATGCATCAACTTATACAAACTGTTCGCGACAGAGCGCCCACCCAGTCGTTACAACGAATCGTTCAGAGAAATACTCATCTGCCATATTCAAGAACCAGACGAACATTGTTCCCAGAAGTTTCTCAATCTAGGCGTACTGGCTCCTATCGAACTGATAGATATAGTGATCCTTCGTATCAACCGGGCCAGACTTCTTTTGTACGAGCTACAGAATCTCACTGAAATGTCACTTTGACTCCAGAACGGACTAGCGCTTTGGAAAGGTTGAGTAGAGTCTCTCCTTTTGATAGCTTGGGCCCTAGGAGGAATAAAAACTCTCCTAGAATTGCGTCGAGGAATTCTCAACGACCAACCAATCTAAGAGAAGGTTCTGCCCAATCACGCCCAATAACCCTTAGCGAAAGGTCATAAGAGGAAAACTCAGCGCGATCAGTTACTCGAGCAGATAGGTCTGAAGCGGGAAACGATGCATAGAGAGGTTCTATCCAAAGGCTGGAAGACAGGTTAGGGGAAATGGCTAAGGCTAAGAACCCTCTACAAAGAACTTTTGTCCAAGGGTCACCCTTCGTGAAGACAATTATGGATTTTCTCACACCACCAAAATTTAAAGCTCCTGTAGTGACACCTAAATACGATGGAAAACTGATCCTGTCCTCCATATAAAGTAATGTCAAGCCGCTGCCGAAATCTACGCGGTTCCTGATGAGATAAGGTGCAGGGCATTTTCAGTAACTCTCATCGGGTCAGCCCAGATGTGGTACAACAATCTTCCTCGGGGGAAGATTGCCACTTTCCATCAGCTGGCAGAGTTGTTCATAGGAAATTTCTTCTTTGGAGCGAAGCTAGTTAAGAGAGTATCGCACTTATTGGGCATGAGACAAAAGACAGGAGAAAGCACCAGGGATTATATTACCCATTTTAATAACGAGAAACTTTAGGTGATTGACTACGAGAAGAAGATAATAATTACTGCTTTGATATAAGTGGTCTATTACCGAACAAGTTATACTATACTTTGGCCAAGGATCTGCCCAAGACTATGGCAGAATTGATGGCTAAGGAAGACAAGATCATGAACACTGAGGAAGCCATGGCTGCAAAGAACAATACAGACACTAAGGAGACCAAGGCTGAGGGTAGTAAAACCGAGAAGGACTCGAAGAATAATGGTGATAGCAAGCAGTCAAAAGGCAAACAAACGCTGGAGCAAATGAGGAAGTATGGAAGTTATACTCCCTTGAAGGTAAATATAAAACACATTCTGAAGGAGATCAAGAATAGCGAGGAGCTATCCTGTCCAGGAAAAATGAAGGTAGATCCTGACAAAAGGGACAATCCCAAATATTGTGAATTCCACAAAGACCATGGCCATACGACCAAACGTTACATAGGTCTCCAGAATGAAATCGAAGCGCTCATTAGGCGAGGAAACCTAGATAAATATGTTGATCACCAAAGTGGTGGAAAGACCAGTGATAGAGAAAGGCAAAGATCTAAATCTCCTCGCCGAGCAAAGGGGGACAAGAAGAGAGATCACGAAGATGATCCAGAAGATGATCCCAACCTCTCTAAAAGGCCAAGGTAGCCCGAGCGTGAGGTATTTTTAATCCATTTTGGATCAATTGAATGTAATGTCATTACAGGTGAGATGCAGGAGTTGGAGATCTTACTACGGAGAGGAAAGCTTACCTCAATGAGGCCCAAGATTGTTCTTACATACAACACATAAACTTGGCTGAAGACGATCGCCCGAGGAAGATAAAGAAAGACAAATTTATCATCGGCTTTTCTAAAAATGACCTGGCAGGTGTACTATATCCTCATGACGACCCCTTAGTGATTAAGATGAGAATGAAGGATGTAGTGATTTCACGAGTATTGGTGGATAATGGTAGCTCTGTAGATATCATGTTCTACCCATGCTTCGACAGCTTGAATCTGAAGTTAGCCCAATTGGAGCCATATCATAGACCCCTCCTCGATTTCACTGGCGAGAAGGTTTTTCCACTTGGGATGATCAAGTTGGACATGCTTATTGGTACATAGTCTGCTTGCCGAACATAAAAAGTATACTTTTTTGTAATGGATAAAAACGTCTAATTAGCCTACAACATTATCATGGGGAGGGTAGGTCTGAAGAAGTTTGAGGCAGTGCCATCTACGGTACACTAATATTTGAAGTTCCTAATAAATTTCACAGTGGGAGTTGTGAAAGGTAACCAAAACGTAGCTCGGGAATGCTACTATTCATCTGCCGAACATAAAGAACTGGAAGAAACCAGGAAAAAGACTACTACGTATCAAGTGAATGAGACAGAAGATACAGAGATTGAAACCTTGGACCCTAGAGATCAATCATAACTCGTGAAAGGTCAGGTCATGGGCTGCTATGAAGAATATCATTCTGGACGATGAACGCCCAGAACGAATAACTCAAATTGGCGCATCATTGGACCCATCAATAAAGCAGGAACTAGTAGCATTTCTAAGGTGCAGAAAGCAGACTTTTGCATGGAGTCATGAAGATATGCCAGGGATAGACCCGACTTTCCTGTGCCACGAGCTCAATGCTGATAAGGGGGTCAAGCCAGTGAAGCAGCGAAGAAGAGTATTCAGCCCAGAGAAGAACCAAGACATAAAAGAAGAAGTAGAGAAACTGCAGAAGGCCTCTTTTATTAAGGACGTCAAATATCCTGATTGGCTAACAAATGTTGTGATGGTAAAGAGGAAAACCAATAAGTGGAGGATGTGTGTGGACTTCACTGATCTTAATAAAGCCTACCCAAAAGATCATTTTCCCTTGCCCCAAATTGATCAACTGGTGGATGCTACATCTGGCATGAATTGTTGAGCTTCATAGACGCTTATTCCGGTTATAACCATATTAAGATAAAACCTGAAGATAGGGAAAGTACCTCTTTTATTACCCCAAGGGGAACTTATTGCTATAATGTTATGCTGTTCGGACTTAAAAATGTAGGTGCAATATACCAGCGGCTGATGAATAAGGTCTTCATAGAGAAGATCGGCTATAACATGGAGGTTTATGTTGACGATATGCTGACAAAGAGTAACAAAAGCTGCTGATCATTTAGTTAACTTGGGCCAGACTTTTGATCATTTGGAGAAATATCAAATGAAGTTGAATCCCACCAAATGCAAATTTGGAGTGCGAGAAGGCATGTTTCTCGGGTATATTGTTAATCAGCGAGGCATAGAGGCGAATCCAGAGAAGATTAAGGCCCTACTAGAGCTGCGATCTCCAGGTACGAAGAAGGAGGTGCAAAGTCTTACAGGGCGGGTTGCAGCACTTAACATATTTGTGTCACGAGCAACAGATAAATGCCTTCTATTTTTCAAAACACTTTGAAAAAATTTTGAGTGGAATGATGAATGCGAGGAGGCTTTTCAAGAGTTGAAGAAATACATGGGGACACCTCCATTATTATCCAGATCGGTGATAGGAGAAACATTATACTTGTATCTTACGGTTTGAGAGAGCGCATTCATCTCGGCGTTGATAAGAATGGAGGACGGAGTGCAAAAACCGGTGTATTACACTAGCAAGGCTTTTCGAGGAGAAGAGGTCAGATATCCAAGGTTGGAGAAGCTGGCATTAGCACTGATAAAAAAAAGTAGAAGGATGAGGCCATACATCCAAGCCCATATTATAGTAGTGTATACTGATATGCCATTAAGACAGGCTCTGCACAAATCGGAGAAATCGGGAAGATTGATGTACTGGGTGATAGAACTTGGTGAATACGACATAGTTTATAAGCCTAGGTCATCACTTAAAGGGTAGGCGGTAGCGGACTTTATCGCGGAGTTTACTTACTCTAACACCCTCGAAAAGCAGGAGCGTAATGCAGAACAACCCGTGGATGTTACGGGATCATCGAAGGTAACCCCCGACTAACTTCCACTAGTAGATCTGTAGAAGGAGATAGATAAAGAGCAACGAGAAGTGTCGGGTAATTTCCCAGGGATAGGAAAAGATAAAAGGAAGTATCAAATATTCCACCGAGGAACTTTTTCAGACCAAGAGTTTGATAATGATGTACCTATATGGAATTTATATGTGGATGGCTCTTCGTGTGCTATCGGTAGTGGAGCAGGGATAATCCTAAAAAGTCGTGATGGAGATGATATTGAATACGCTCTACGTTTTCTGTTTAAGGCTTCCAATAATGAAGCTGAATATGAAGCTATGATCGTGGGACTTAGTTTGGCCAAAACCATGAGTGTAGAGCAAGTCATTGTATGCAGTGATTCATAATTAATTGTAAATAAAACTCTTGGGTTGTATGCAGCAAAGGGAGAATTGATGTTCAAGTACCAAGCTAAAGCTATGGAAGTTGTATCAACGTTTGTAGCAGTTCAGTTGATCAGAGTACAAAGATTAGAGAATGCAAGAGCTGATGCATTAGCTCAGTTAGCCTCAGCCACACGCATCGAGATACGAAGAACAATCCCAATTGAAATTCTGGAAGATCGGAGAGTAGACGAAGATTTGATGGTGAAATTCATTATCCTAGACTTGGGACCATCCTGGATGGACCCCATCAGGGCTTATATCGAAGAGGGAGCTGTACCAACTGATAAACTCGTAACTAAGAAATTGAAGTTTAAAGCTGCTCGTTACGTACTGACCAATGGCATTTTGTATAGAAGAGGCATTATAGTAGGACTACAGAGATGTGTGCATCCCTCTGAAGTTAAATATTTGATTGAAGAGGTTCACTAAGGCTCTTGTGGAGCTCATGTAGCAGGTCAGACGCTTTTACAGAGGATAACAACACAGGGATATTACTAGCTAATGATGAGAGCTGACTGCACAGCTTACACCAAGAAGTGCAATAAATGCCAACGTTTCTCTTCCATCCGAAGAACTCCCCAAGAATTGTTAACACCCATTACGTCCCCTTGGCCATTTTCCATATGGGGAATAGACTTGGTCGGGATACTTTCGACGACCAAAGGGAGATTCAAATATCTGGTAGTTGTTGTGGATTATTTTACCAAATGGGTGGAAGCTGAACCTCTCATTGACATGTCATATGACAGGGTCTATCAGTTTATTTGGAAGAATATAATTTGCAGATATGGTCTCCCACATGCATTCATTACTGACCATAGAACCATGGAACCCAATTTGATAACGAGGAGTTTGCTGCATATTGTCACCAATCCAATGTACAAAAGATCCATTATGCACCAGGCCATCCCCAGAGCAATGGGAAAACTGAAGTGATGAACAGAACTCTGCTGAATGGTTTGAAAAAATGGTTAGATAATGCAAAGGGAAATAGGATTAACGAGCTACACTCTGTGTTGTGGGCTTATGGGGAATCTTCGTACATATTAGCCTTCAGAAGTGAAGCCGTCATACCTGCTGAATTGGTTCTACCCACACATAGGGTGCTTAATTTCAATTTCCGTGTGCTGATGCAAAAAACTGGACCGAATCCCATTTTTATGATCACAGATAAATAGATGAAAGCAATCCAATCAAGCACATAAGAGACAAAGATATTTAAAGTGGTTCGGCTATGAATAAAGCCTACGTCCACTGTTATTTTATTCCCAGGGGTTTACAATAGCACCATAGGGTGTAGAGAGAGAAAGGATGTGTATCTTGTGTATGGGGTTTCTAGGTTCCCCCGGATCTCCTCCCGATCTCCCCCCTTTTGGCTAAGGGGATACATATATTTATAGTGATGGGAGATAAAGAGATTCATTGTATGTAGACATTTATGTCTACATTCAACGAATCTAATTGTTGAATTGCTTGGTATTCTATGTGTTGTCATCTATTAATACAGTATAAATGTACATTAAGGCTCATTAAATGCGCTGTCATCTTCATTAATGCACATTAAATGCATAGTTATCCTTTGATCTTCCTGGTTGGTATGCCGACCAACTCTCCTCGGGTGCCGACTAACTCTCCTCGGGTGCCGACCAACTCTCCTCGGGTGCCGACCAACTCTCTTCGGGTGCCGAATAAAACTCCTCGGGTGTCGACCAACTCTCCTTGGGTGTCGAATATTGCCACATAGGATGACATGTGTCCTTTTCTGATTGGTCCTTGTAGATGGAGATTTTTTGCATTAACAGAAGGCCCCAATGCTCCATGCTTGATGGTTTACTTGAAAGGATGGAGTATTTATTCTGTAGTGTTGCTCGGTGCTCATGAAATTCTTGATCTACCTTCTTGATTTGTTCAACATAAAGTGCATTATCTCCTGGACGACATATGATGCAGGCTGATCGATGGTTGCTAATCTTTCTTTTGAGGACCTCCGTGTGATATGTATCATCCCTGGTAATTTGGATGCAGCCATGCCATAGTATGCAGCTTGTAGCTTGTCATAATCCTCAAGTATGTTGATTGATTTGCTAGCCGACCAACTGCCTCCTGTGACGAGCAACTGAGTGCTAACTTCACGTGCTTGATTCTTCTGATTTATGATCCTCTGAATACTTTGTCGAGTAACATACTAGATTTTGAACCCAACTCTTCAATCTGATTAGTACCAAGCTAGTGGTGGACTTTGAAACATTTTCATACAACTTCTTCTTCAATATTGGTCGAGACAATAGTAGCAAAGATCTCAGTGCTGTAGATGCTGATTTTGACTTCTGAACTTCAATAGCATGTGCATAATAACTTCTGAATATGCCTCCTGAACTTCTGAATGCACCACCTGAACTTCTGAATATACCTCCTGAACTTCTGAATATACCTCCTGAACTTCAATAGCCTCCTGAACTTCAATATACCTCCTGAACTTCAATATCAAAAATAATTCCTGAGCAAGAAAAATAACTTCTGAATGATAATTAGTCGGGGCCCCGACTATGTAAGTTTATGGAGTTGAACTTGATGCTCGACTGCATGATGTTATAAGAATGTGCCGCCAAATGAACAAATATATCTGTAATAGAAGCCCCCAAGTGTGGAATGTGAACTTTGAATGCTTTTTGCTTGATCGCTTTCACATACTCATACTTTGTTTCCGACCAACTGTAGTTGACAGCTTCTTATTTCCGACCAACCTGAGTTGGTGGATTTTTTCTTAACGAGCAACTTTGACACTTTCTGGAATAATTTTACCTCCCGAGGAATACATAGTTTTACTTCCCGTAGGAATACATAGTTTTACTTCCCGGAGGAATACAAGTTTTACTTCCCGGAGGAATACAAGTAGCTTTACTTCCCGGAGGAATACAAGTTTTACTTCCTGGAGGAATACAAGTAGCTTTACTTCCCGGAGGAATACAAGTTTTACTTCCTGGAGGAATACAAGTATCTTTACTTCCCGGAGGAATACAAGTTTTACTTCCCGGAGGAATACATTTACTTCCTAACCAACATAAGTTGGCATTTTTAGGAATACATTTTTGATAATAAATGATAGAGACTTCCTCGGAGCTGACCAACAGATTGTTGGGAATAAGATATAATAAATGCTGGAGACCTCCTCGGAGCTGACCAACAGAATGTTGGGAATAAGATATAATAAATGCTGTAGAACTCCTCGGAGCTGACCAACAGATTGTTGGGAATAAGATATAATAAATGCTGGAGATCTCCTCGGAGCTGACCAACAGATTGCTGGGAATAAGATATAATAAATGCTGGAGATCTCCTCGGAGCTGACCAACAGATTGTTGGGAATATAATAAATGATGGAGACCTCCTTGGAGCTGAATATATGATTATAAATATTTGTCGAGCTCCATGCTGAAATAAGAATAGAATATGCATCCAAATAGATATAAAGAATAATTAAAAATAATAAAGTGCCTTGTTGATCTGTCGAGGTAGAATTATATAATGCCGAACAAGAATAAGATCTTCCAGAACATAAGAATATGGCCGCGAACGTTGTCAGGCCTGAATATAAATAAGAATTATCCGACCAACTATCCGTTGGGGGTGAAATACAACGAATGTTGTAATTCTCCTTAAAGCTGAATAATTATCTTGTCGAGGCACAATTGTATAATGCCGAATAAGAATAATATTTTCCAAAACATAATAATATGGCCGAGAACTTTGCTGGGCCTGCATATAAATAAGAATTAACCCGGCCAACTATCCGTTGGGGGTGACATATAATAAATGTTATAGTTCTACTCGGAGCTGAATATGATAATAAGTATCTCGCCGAGTTCCATGTTGAGATGAATATAGAATATGAATCCCAAGGGATATATAGAATAATTTGTGGTTGAGATGATATCTGGTCCTGAATATAAATAAGAATTGCCCCGACCAACTATCCGTTGGGGGTGAAATATAATAATTTTTGTAGCTTTTCCTCGGAGCTGAATATATATAGAGAGAAGAAATTTTTCGAGCTCCATGCTGAGATAAATATAAAATATGAATCCGAACGGATATAGAATAATTTGTGCTTGAGCCGATATCTCCGAGTGAAATGATAATAGTTTCCAGATTGTTTCCGAGCATTCGTCGGCATTGAGTCTTATACCTGTAAAAATTAATAATTTGCTCTACCATATGTGTAGGCTGAATTGATTAGTCATGAGAATAATTTACTCATCCAATCAATATATGATATGTATATGCTTGAGAAATAAAAATATTAATTTCAAAAAATGAAATAATATATGTTGGCTGATATGTCGAGGTAAAACTGCCAGATGTCGAGCAATAATAGTTTCCAGAGGTTTAAGATTGTGGCTGAGCTTTTGTCGGGATTTACGTCCCTATGAAATCTTAATAAGCTGCCCGAGCACCTGTCGAGACTAGATCAAATAATTATTGTCATGAGAATAATTATTCAGCCAAACAATATGTGATGTGTATCAGCATAAGGCAATAAAAATTTCAAAATATAAAATAATATGTTTTATGCCAAATGTGTGTGAGATGGTGAAATTTTTATTAGATATGCGCCATAAATAAGACATAAAGTTTTTTGTAAATTTATTTAATCTCCAACAACTAATCAGGTATAAGTTGATGTTTTAAAATTATTTATCACTTGGTTTTAAAAATATTTTTGGGGTGATCACAAGTTAAAAAAGACTTAAGCCCCCTGTTTGTCCCCAAGCTGAACTCGTGTTTAAAGAAATATCTGGGGTGCTTCACATTTTTTTAATACCCCAAGATTCTACTGCTGCCGACAAATGGCATGGATGTTGCCGACCAACATTTAAGGATATCTCAAGTTATAGAATATATGGTGTCGACCAAGAAGAAAATGGTCCCCGACCAGCTGAGCAATTTCACCGATCAACAAAATGGTGCATTGACAGCACCGAACAACATTAGATGTCACCGACCAAAAAGTGGATGGTTGGATAGTTGCCGACCAGTAAATTGAACCCTCCGAACAAGACTGAGATGTCGCCGATCAAGAAGTAGATGATCGTCGACCTGCAATTGGTTCCACCGAGCTACAATATGGGGCTCCGACCAATAATAAGATACCACGTAGTTGGATAAAATTATTTCAACGTTGCTGATGGATATTCACATCTTATCTCCGACAAACAAAAATGGTCTGGTTAAGCTTCCCTTTAATAAAATATGGGCCAAGATGATGCCGACCAACAATATAGATGGCTGACCAGAATATCTCGAATCTTTAGATCAGAAAAATAACATTCGATGTAAAATTTAAGCATTAAGAATGTTAATTAAATGAATAATTATCTAATCCACTAGATCATGTGATTTCGACAAAGAAACCCAGTGATGTGATGAACGAGGGGCCAACATATCAAATTTGTGCCCAGAGTCTTGATATGGTCATGATTGTTTTACTGATCATCTTTTACAAGAGGTGGGTAATGATTTTTCAGGTGACAGAAAATTATTTATTGATCCCTTCCTATTCTCTATTTGGAGAGATAAAAATATGGTGAGTGATCGAAGTTATTACCAAATTTATATAAAAAATCAATCAATTTGACTTTATTGACATAGATGGAAGATGAACCAAATTAAGTATATAGTTCATAAAAATGAATGCAAAGAGACTCAAACTTAAAGAGAGAGAAAGTAGATCTGGGTCATGATTTCCATGAGAAAACTTTTTATTGTCTTTAACCTTTTGACATTCTCTGATTAAAAATATGATGGGAATTTGAATAGACATCAAAGATCTTACAAAATTTATAATGAAAATTATCAAATCTTACCACCGTCATATATATTGGTATATGTAATCATTTAAAATATTTATTTCATGATATAAAATTAAAACTTGAGAATCAAGCAAAAAGTTGTGATTTATGAAATCCATTATTTTTCAGATTTCTAAATAAGAATTAATCTAACAGTTGTGATTTTAAAATCCTGATATGCAATATTTTGCAGATAAAAATTGAACAATTAATTTATGTATATAAACATAAAAATCATGATTGAATCAAAAGATGTATGTATAATTGATTATACGTAGAGAAAATAAAAACTTAGCATTTGATGGAGAACAATGCTTGCAACACGTTCCCACAGACGGTGCCAATCTGTTGATGCAAAAAACTGGATCGAATCCCATTTTTATGATCACAGATAAATAGATGAAAGCAATCCAATCAAGCACATAAGAGACAAAGATTTTTAAAGTGGTTCGGCTATGAATAAAGCCTACGTCCACTGTTATTTTATTCCCAGGGGTTTACAATAGCACCATAGGGTGTAGAGAGAGAAAGGATGTGTATCTTGTGTATGGGGTTTCTAGGTTCCCCCGGATCTCCTCCCGATCTCCCCCCTTTTGGCTAAGGGGATACATATATTTATAGTGATAGGAGATAAAGAGATTCATTGTATGTAGACATTTATGTCTACATTCAACGAATCTAATTATTGAATTTCTTGGTATGCTATGTGTTATCATCTATTAATACAGTATAAATGTACATTAAGGCTCATTAAATGCGCTGTCATCTTCATTAATGCACATTAAATGCATAGTTATCCTTTGATCTTCCTGGTTGGTATGCCGACCAACTCTCCTCGGGTGCCGACCAACTCTCCTCGGGTGCCGACTAACACTCCTCGGGTGTTGACCAACTCTCCTCGGGTGTCGAATATTGCCACGTAGGATGACATGTGTCCTTTTCTGATTGGTCCTCGTAGATGGAGAATTTTTGCGTTAACACCATGTAAGCGATTTGAGGCGACATTTAGACCTGGATATACTAGAAGAAGTTAGGGAAGAAGCAACGATCAGGAATGCAGCCTACCAGTAACGAAACAACCTTGTTTTACAAAAAAAGGGTGAAGAAGTGTGATTTGAAAGAGGGGGATTATTTGTTGAAAAAGGTAATCCAGAAGCATAATAACTCGAGGCTAACTGGCATGGGCCTTACAAAGTAACTGAAGTTGTTCATCCTGGGACATACATAATTGAAACCTTGGAGGGAGAAGAATTCAAGAACACGTGGAACGCAGAGCATCTGCGCAAGTATTATTAGTAATAAAAATTCATGTGTAACCCATTTCTTTCATTATGAATAAAAGTGATGTTTTGCCCATTTTCCTCTTTTGTTGAATTTCTTTGGAGTATTAGTGCTACACACTACACAAACCAGATCAGCAACCACCAACTCCGATTGGTCAGCAATTCAGCAACCACCAACTCCGGTTGGTCGATAATTTAATAACCACCAACTTCCATTGGTCGGCAATTTAGCAACCACCAACTCCAGTTGGTCGGCAATTCAATAACCACCAACTCTGATTGGTCGACAATTCAATAACCACCAACTCCGGTTGGTCGGTAAATAAAAATCATACAAGGCAAAAGCCTGTTTGATCACGGGTGATCTCAAGGGACACCCCAAACTAGACAAGAAGATGGGTGACCTCCCGGGGCATCCACTGTCTAGGAAACAAGGTAATCCTGGCACGATTACTACAACTAAGAAGGAATATGTGATGAAAATCATTCCATTGCTTAGGCACAAAGAGTGACAAGTCACTATAATCAGACAATAAATGGGATAAATTCCATTGTCTAAAACAAAACAGGATACTTTGTCCTTCTATATATATATATATATATATATATATATATATATATATATATATATATATTCATCAGCAAATAACAAAGGAAAACATTTTACAAAGTTTTTCCAAAACAATGAAATTGCACAAAGACTAAATCTTTCTTTAATAAAACCAAGCAGATTACATACGAAACGAAGTTTGATTCATTATATACAAATGTCCTACTCTATGGGTTTCTTTCCTTCTGCTTTTAATACAGGTTCCATCCCAGTTGGAGGATCATCTAATGCATATGGAGAGTTTATAAAATTCATATCTCGTAGCATTCTGACGTTAACTATGGATGGTCGATCAAGCAAATGCTCAGGACGAGATATCTTAAAATTTGAATGAAGAATATAATCACCAAGATACTTGGAGATCAAGCACCGAGGAATAGCACGAGCTGGAATCCAACTAAGATCAAGTTTAAAGGGAGGCACGGGCAAATCAAGCACTCTAGGCTCATAATAATCCCATAAGAAGTGCCCTTGCTCCAGTTTCAGCACACACATAGCATTCAACCATCCCTGCTTGTACCCCTTATTATTTTACTGTTGCAATCGAGCATCAAGATGACACAGAGCTTCATTGTACCCTGCCATCCAAACCTCTCTAGGCTGTTTGTGAAATTGATAAGTCAATCTTTCAAGCTGCTCATGGAGCTTCTTCACTAGAATCTCTTTACTTTCCAGCGCAGAAATATGATCGGAGAGTTGGTCGATAAAACTCTGAATTTTTTTAGACATTTCTGCCAATGCCTGATTCTTTGCCGTCAATTGAATGACTTGATTTTCTAAGGCCAATTGAGTCCTGGTCTCCTCAATATTAACTCGACCAGCCCTTGCTCGCCCACGGGAAGAAGGCCTTGCTCTTCCACGAGCAGGTGTGGAAAGTTTGGCTCATTTCAAAGTCTCTAATTCTTCCCTTAAGGTAGCATTTTCGGAATCTAAAAAGGAAAAATCGTCATCATTAATTGGGATCAAGCCTCCCGCCCTCCCGAAGAAGAGGATGCAGTAGATTTGAGCTATTTCACTTCCTCTTTCAACGCGATATTCTCTTGATCTAACAGCTTGGTAATGTTTCTATGATCTTCGATCTCAAGCTTTAACACACTTTTCTTTTTCTCATGGGCCGAAATGTTCTTGTCATAACCCTGTCAGCACTCAATTATTGGTAATTTTTCTCATAACCGTTATGCAAAAGTGTCGTGGTCTCTTTGTGTTGTAGTTTAAGTCCCTCGATCATGCTTTGAAGGTCTTCAATCATTTCGTAATAGGCCACATTATTGGCTATGACACGATCAAGCAAGCACTTTGAGTATTGATATGCCTCAACTGCTTGTTCGTAAGCATCGGATCCAAGGATATTAATTATTTAAGTTTCAGTAAAATCTATATGACTCGCTTTGAAATAATCATTACATTTTTTCATCAACTCTGAATCATGAGCTGATAAGAGTTCCATTCTGGTGATAAACTAGCAAGGAAAAATAAAAACGTATCAATAATTATACAAGCAAGAACAAGTCAAGGAGAGATTTAGATTAGACAACAACACATTTTATTGATCACAAGAAGAGAAGTTACAACCAAACTTACAAGAAATAAAATAACATAAGTAAAGAATCGAACAACTTTACACCTTCTCCTTATTCCCTACAACATCTTCAGCAGGTTTGGAGGAAGGAACAAGTTTCTTGGAAGGCAGTGGCGGTTGCTAGATAGAAGTGCTTGCTTGTTGAACTTTCTCGAAAGGTTGGGGAACACGATGTGACACCCCGACTAATTAAATACCGGGTAGCTACTCCTTTATTAAATCAATACAAAATTCCAAGTTGGTTCAGTTAATAGCATCACTGTCGAAAACATTTTAATAATTACTAACCACCTAGTATTTAAAAATTAAGTTACCAAATTTTAAGTTAAGTCTGGTTAACATGCAGTAAAAGAATAATGAAAGAATAATAACCATTCACCATAATGAAGAAATGAATAATCAACTAAGTAATAAAAGTCCGAAGGAAAACTCCTCACAACAATCCCACAACTGAAAACAAAATGACAAGTCTGAATCCTGAATTAATTACATGCTAGAAGTCTGAATAACTGAAATAAATGAAATGTCTCTAAAAGAACTGGGCGACATGCCCTACAACTGATAAATCTGAATATCGAGTCAAGATAGACGAAGCGTCTACAAGCAAAGTCCTGTAACTTCCACAAACAGCTACAGCTCGTCACCTGAATGAGGATCCTAAGCATGGTGTCCTTGTGGCTGGGCACCTAAAATGGTTTTTACAAAAATAGATTTGAAAGCAAATGGGTCAGAGCCCGAAAGTGGAAATCATTTTAAGAACAACAAGTGTTTTAATAACATTTAAAACAATGAATGCAAAATACATGTTAGGACGTTCTCTCACGTGAAATACTCACCTCTCGTCTAACTGTGCACTCCCAACGTACCTGTACCCATTCATGTGTTTTCTCATAACTATCTAGTTCAAAAGAGTTTCTAACACTTCTACTCGGTTCCCACATTACATTCTAGCGCTATAAATTAAATAGAGGGTTTTACTTAAACTCAGATTCTCAATTAGTAACACAATTCACTATCGATTAACCCGTTATGTTTTCTCAAAACATTACCATAATTATATTCACAATATCAACATGAAAGTTCCCATTAATTAAGTGTATATTATTCACGTCATAAATATACAATACAAGCACCCCGAGACTAAGTTGCGGTGCACACATACTCTGCTATCCATCCCGGTACATCACGTACATAAGGATCACGTATTCCGAATCTCTCAGGAATCGTTCTCAGATAACAACATCACAAATAATGGAGGCGGACACAGTCACATCACATGGGTCACGCACATACCTGCGCTCCCACGATCAGGAGACTTATTAACATCCCAATAAGTCCTTCCCTGACCTATGTTCATCGAGGTACCAATCTAAATCCGGGCAACATAAGGATAAGAAGGCCCTAAGCGAGCGTAAACCTCCCGTGATAGCAAGTATGGTAGGTATGTCGTACACATAAAATTATATGCTAAGCATTCACACATCTTAGATATCTCAATATTAATAAAGGTATACTCTACATCCTTATACCATTATTCCAATTTTATATATTTAAGTCTCTCGATAATATAAAATTTTAAACCGTCGACACGTCTCACGTCGTAGTTTACACTTCTGCACCAAATCTCATTTCATCAAATTATTCCAATTTACACTTTTAACCCAAATATCTTTTCACTTATTGAATTTCATTAGATTAGAAAAATTCCTCAAATTGAAATCTAATTAAGGTCCAAGTTTCATAACCATGCCTACTGGTCTTCCTTAAGTTTAAGGGTATTCATAAGGTCTCCAATAATATTTTCCAAGGGTTACCACCATTAAAATTTAAATAGGGAAAAACTTTACTCATTCTGGGAAGGTCGATCGATCGACCTTTACCTTCGATCGATCGATGGTGGTCGATCGATCGACTGATGAACATCGATCGATCGAACGCACCAGGTATGGCTACGGACTGCTTCGTTTTGCAGTTTTCAAATCATCCCAAAACACCATTAACATGCATGAAATTCTATTCTAACGTTATAATATCATCATACAACCATCCTACAACATTGTTAACGTTCTAAAACCAATAATTCATCAACCAAGGGCTATAATTGGATCAAATCTTCATCAAGAACCCTAGTTTTCTACTTCTTGCAAGAACATTAATAAATCTCTTCTTAAATCCGTTTTTAAATCATCAAGGGTCATAATTTTGAATTTATAATTCGTCCAAAATGTTACTACATGCAGTCCCTAACATAATTCATAGTTTTAAACTTCCAATTCATGGGTCTATATCATCTTCCAAGATAAATTCGATAATTCCTAAACATGGAAAAACATAGCATTGGATCAATTGTAATTAAACCACTTGCCTCTAATCTTTCTCTGAATTTGAGGTTGAATCTTGAAGGCTGAATTGTCTTCTCTCTCTCTCTGCAGAATTCTTCTCTTCCTCTCTCTCTCTACAAGTTCTTCTCAAGGTGATAATGGAGGTGGGGTTGGTTTTTGCCAAGCTTTAAGGTTCCTAAACTTCTCCCGTAGCCCACTACCTAAATTGGGGTTGGAAATGGCTTAGTGGGTTAAGACTAAGTCAGATTTCTAACTCTAATTTTCGTGGGTTTTAATTATCCAATGTCCGAAATTACCGAAATGCCCTTATAAGTTACCGGTATGGTCCAATAATGCCCCGGGACCCAAACTTAACCCCCGGCTAGTGTTTTCTGACTATTTTGACCCTTCCGGACGCGTTGGCGCACTCAAAACGACCATACGGTAAATAGAAATAAAATTTACTTTTTAATTCAAATAATTATATTTCTGACGCGACTGTCACGCGCGTCCCAACAAAATTTCCCAAATTACCGTATTTCAATCTCGCGACAATTTCAATATTTCCAATATTCATATATTGCCATATATACACATTATAATCAAATACTAACTCACATCTCGTTAATATTTTATCCGGATTAATTTTCAATTAATACACATTTAATACAATTAATCCCAAAAATAAATATCACAGAAAATACGGGGTATTACATACTTCCCCCCTAATAACTGAATTTCGTCCCGAAATTCGGAACTAGAAAGTACCTGGTAAGAACAACTCCGGATAACGTTTGCGCATCTCATCCTCGCGCACCCATGTGGACTCCTCGACATTATGATGTCGCCACTGAACACGCACTAACGGAACGATCTTTAACCGCAGTTTCCGCTCACTTCGGTCCAAAATAGCAATCGGCCCCTCCTCTTAGGAGCTATCAGGCTGGAGATCGATGTCCTCCAAGGCAATGTGAGAATGAGACAAATTGTCTCTAAGGTATTTCCTTAGCGAGGAAATATGAAACACATCGTAAATCCGATGCAAATGCTCCGGTTACCCAAGCCTATACGCAACTGGTCCAATCCGCTCAATAATAGGAAATGGTCCCACATATCTCGGTGCCAACTTCCCTTTCTTCCCGAAACGCATAATCCCCTTCATAGGAGATACTCTGAGCAAAACCTGGTCCCCCACTTGGAACTCCCTGAAGATCCTCTTCGCATCAGCATAGCTCTTCTGTCGATCCTGAGCTACCTGAATGCGACTTCGAATCAATTCTATCCTCGCCGAAGTATCCTAAATCACTTCCGACCCAAGTAGTTTGTTATCCCCCACTTCCAACCAACATACTGGGGAACGACAAGGTCTACCGTACAATGCCTCAAATGGAGCCATGCCAATGGTGAACTGGTAGGAGTTGTTGTAAGCAAACTCCACTAGTGGAAGATACTGCTCCCATCCACCCTCAAAATCAATGGTGCACATACGTAGCATGTCCTCCAAAATCTGATTTGTATGCTCGGTCTGTCCATCGGTCTGTGGGTGGTACGCCGCACTCAACCGCAACTCCGTGCCCATGGCCTGCTGAAAACTTTCCCAAAACCGTGAAACAAATATCTTGTCTCTGTTAGACACGATCTTTAGGGGTACACCGTGAAGTCTCAGTATCTCTGCAATAAAGAGCTGGGCATACTGTCCCGCAGTGTAGTCTGTCCTTACGGGTAGAAAATGAGCGACTTTGGTCAACCTGTCCACAATTACCCAAATGGAGTCGTGACATCTCTGTGACGTAGGCAACCCTGTGATAAAATCCATGGATATGCTCTCCCACATCCACATCGGGACCTCTAACGGCTGTAGCAGTCCTGCTGGTCTCTGATGATCCACTTTTACGAGCTGACAAGTGGCGCATTTTGAAACGAACCCGGCAATATCTCTCTTCATCCCGCTCCACCAATACTGACGTCTCATGTCTTGGTACATTTTGTCCCCATCGAGATGTACCGCGAATCGTGAGCTGTGCGACTCTGCCATCACCTCGTGCTGTAATTCCTCCCCTTCCGGAACTACCAATCTCCCATTGAAGCGTAATCCCCCGTCTGAGCTGACGGTATAGGATTCGGCTCCCTCTGCCAATAATCAAACTATCTGCTCCTGACAGAACGAATCATTTGCCTGTGCCCTTACTACCTTCGTGACAATCTGCGGTGTAACGGTCATCACAGACATGAACGATCGGGCCACTGCATCCTGGTGTCCCAACTCCTTCCATTTGGCCTTCCACACATATGCCACCTCCTCCACTAGTCTACGGCTCAACGCGTCTACTACCACGTTGGCCTTCCCCGGGTGATATTGGATATCAAACTAATAATCCTTCACAAACTCAAGCCACCTTCGCTGCCGCATAATCAACTCCTTCTGTGTGAATAGGTACTGTAGGGACTTATGGTCTGTGAATAGTCGAAACTTCTCCCCCAAAAGGTAATGTCGCCAAATCCGTAGGGCAAATACCACTGCCGCTAACTCCAAGTCATGGGTGGGGTAATTCTTCTCGTGAGGCTTAAGCTTACGGGAAGCATAAGCTATGGCCTGACTTTCTTGCTGCAATACACCTCCAAGTCCTTGTAAGGACGCATCGGTGTAAACTAGATACTCAACTCCCGGTTTCGGCAATGCTAACACAGGTGCTGAGGTTAACTTGTCCTTCAACTCATCGAATGCCAACTGACAGGCATCACTCCAATTGTACGGCACACCTTTACGAGTCAGATGTGTCAAAGGACCTGCTATTTTCGAAAATTCCCGAATAAACCTCCTGTAGTATCCTGCTAGGCCTAAGAAACTACGGATCTCAGTCGGTGTCGTGGGATGCCCCCACTCCCTCACCGCGGATACCTTCCCCGGATCAACCGATATTCCCCGGTCGGAAATAATATGCCCCAAAAACTGAACCTCCTTCAGCCAAAACCCGCACTTCTCATATTTCGCATAGAACTCATTCTGACGCAGTGTCTGGAAAACTTGCCTCAAGTGCTCGGCGTGCTCCTCCTCTGTCTGGAAGTAAACCAGAATATCATCAATGAAGACAATGACAAACTGATCTAGGAAATCTCTGAACACCCTAATCATCAAGTCCATAAACACGGCTGGAGCATTGGTCAAACCAAAAGGCATAACCCAAAACTCGTAAGAACCATATCTCGATAAGAACGCAGTCTTCGAGACGTCCTCCTCCCTGATACGCAACTGATGGTATCCAGATCGCAAATCAATCTTTGAGAAGAAAGAAACTCCTCTCAACTGGTCGAATAAGTCATCGATTCGAGGCAACGGATACTTATTCCGTATCGTGACCTTGTTCAACTCTCGATAGTCCACACACAATCTCAGTGAACCATCCCTCTTCTTCACGAACAACACAGGGGCACCCCACGACGAAGTACTCCTCCGTATAAACCCCTGACCCAACAACTGTTCAATCTGATCTCGTAGCTCTCGCATCTCTGCTGGTGCCATACGGTACGGTGCGCGTGCTATAAGTCTCGTATCTGGTAATAAGTCTATGACAAAGTCTATCTCTCGACTGGGGGGTAATCCAGGTATATCCTGAAATACATCGGCAAACTCTCGAACAACCAGAATCGAATCAAGTGGTATCACCACTTCCTTAGAGGTCTCCTCCTCTATATAGTACAAATGAGTGGACGATCCCCCCTCGGAACGAGGCATCGCCACCAAAAAAATCTCCTGCCCGGGAATGGCAAAGATAATACTCCTACTGAAACAGTCAATCATGGCTCGGTACGCAACAAGCCAATCCATACCAATAATGGCATCATACTCGGTCATCTCTAATACTAACATATCTGCAGGTAATACCAAACTACCAATCTCTACCCCCACTCCCCGACATATAAAGAAAATAAATGACCCACTCCCCAAGGGTGAGTCTACACACGTCACTGTGCTCTCTGCTGTGGCTAATAACCCTAAGGCTTTCGCAAAATGTGTAGCTATAAAGCAATGCGTTGCCTCCGTATCAAACAAAACCCGACCCATAGTACCATGGATAGGAAACATACCCTCAATCGCGGGTGGTGCCTATGGAGCTGCTGCCTGGTGGACGTTATAGACACGTCCATACTGTAACTGCCCCTGCTGCACAGGAACTACTGGAATGGCTGGTAGTGCTGGCACCTGGGCTGGAGCTGGAAGAGCAGGTGGAAAAAGTGGCCTCTGTGGTTCATGTCGAGCAACCTACTGCTGCTGCGGGGCCCTGCCCCTATCAGGACAGTCCTGGCGTTTATGGCCAGTCTTGCCACAAACGAAACACTTTCCCGGGAAGTTCCCCCCTCTCTGTCCCTGCTACCCCCGACCCTGGTGGCCGTTACCGTTCCTCCACTGGCCCTGCTGGCCCTACGGAAACTGCTGCTATTGGCCATTCTGACCCTGCTGGTTCTGATGGCCGTTCGGACCCTGATGGCCCTGCCGAAAACCTCCCTGTCCGTGCCTGAAATTTCCCGACCTGAACCTCTTGTGATTAGGGCTGGCAATTTTTGACACGATAACCCGTTTATGGTAATAACCCGAACATGACCCGAACATGACACGATTAGCTTGTGTAGATTTAAAAGTACCCAAAACTTATACTTAAATTAAAATCAACGCGACCCGAAAATGACACGACTAACCCGAATTGCCACCCCTACTTGTGATCCCCCTGCTGGGAACCCTGATCACCCTACCTCTGCCCCTGAACAGAATGTGCCCCACTAGCACCATTTCCCCCAGTCCTGCCCTGATGGCTGGACTCTCCTGACCTCTTGCCTTCAGCCATGTGAAAGCGGTGATCCTGGCAGTGTAATAGTGCAGCGTTAACCACATCAGAGTAAGTGGCCAACGATAGATTTCCCAACAAGTGCTGACGGATCCTCCAAGTCAACCCGTCTGTAAATTTCTGTATCTTCTTCTCTTCCGTAGGTATCTCATCCGGAACAATATTCAGCAAATTGGTGAATTCGGCCTCATACTCGGCCACAGTCTTACCCTCCTGTCGAAGGTTCATCAACTTCCTCCTCATTTCCGTGTGAACAGCAGACGGAAAGTACTTGCGGTCGAACCGCACCTAGAACTCCTGAATCGTGAGAGTATCTCTCTCCTCCACGGTGGTAATAGACTCCCACCACTATAGTGCAGATCCCACTAGCTTAAAAGTAGCTAGTACCTGCCTCTGAACGTCAGTGCACTCATACATCCTCAGGTGCCTCTGTATATCCTTCCTCCACTGACTCGAAACAACAACATCGGAGCTACCAGCAAACTCCGGTGGATGTGCTTTCAGAAAAGCATCACGTACACGTTCCCAAGAAGACGTGAATGCAAGTGCCTGAACTGGCGCGGCTGCTGGCGCCTGGGGTGGTGCCTGCTGTACAACTGCTAGAGCGGCATTTACCGCTTGGGCTACAATGGCTGCAACCTCAGCGGCATTCATGGTGCCCTGTACTGGAGCTGGCTGTGGCTCGGGCTGTGCATTCCTAGGAACCCGTGGTGCACGTCGTGGAGGCATCTAAAGTAATAGTAAAGTCTATAAGTTTCCAGTTATAAACTCAAAATAGCTGAAGAACGTAGCATATACAAAAGAATACAACAGTCCTAAAATGTAGGGCTCTACATCAAAGAAAACTCAGCGGAAAACATAATAAGCCGTACAGATCCTAAAGGACACTAGAACCCGATGCTCTGATACCACATGTGACACCCCGACTAATTAAATACCGGGTAGCTACTCCTTTATTAAATCAATACAAAATGCCAAGTTGGTTCAGTTAATAGCATCATTGTCGAAAACATTTTAATAATTACTAACCACCTAGTATTTAAAAAGTAAGTTTCCAAATTTTAAGTTAAGTCTGGTTAACATGCAGTAAAAGAATAATGAAAGAATAATAAGCATTCACCATAATGAAGAAATGAATAATCAACTAAGTAATAAAAGTCCGGAGGAAAACTCCTCACAACAATCCCACAACTGAAAATAAAATGACAAGTCTGAATCCTGAATTAATTACATGCCAGAAGTCTGAATAACTGAAATAAATGAAATGTCTCTAAAAGAACTGGGCGACATGCCCTACAACTGATAAATCTGAATATCGAGTCAAGATAGACGAAGCGTCTACAAGCAAAGTCCTGTAACTTCCACAAACAGCTACAGCTCGTCACCTGAATGAGGATCCTAAGCATGGTGTCCTTGTGGCTGGGCACCTAAAATGGTTTTTACAAAAATAGATTTGAAAGCAAATGGGTCAGAGCCCGAAAGTGGAAATCATTTTAAGAACAACAAGTGTTTTAATAACATTTAAAACAATGAATGCAAAATACATGTTAGGACGTTCTCTCACGTGAAATACTCACCTCTCGTCTAACTGTGCACTCCCAACGTATCTGTACCCATTCATGTGTTTTCTCATAACTATCTAGTTCAAAAGAGTTTCTAACACCTCTACTCGGTTCCCACATTACATTCTAGAGCTATAAATTAAATAGAGGGTTTTACTTAAACTCAGATTCTCAATTAGTAACACAATTCACTATCGATTAACCCGTTATGTTTTCTCAAAACATTACCATAATTATATTCACAATATCAACATGAAAGTTCCCATTAATTAAGTGTATATTATTCACGTCATAAATATACAATACAAGCACCCCGAGACTAAGCTGCGGTTCACACATACTCTGCTATCCATCCCGGTACATCACGTACATAAGGATCACGTATTCCGAATCTCTCAGGATTTGTTCTCAGATAACAACATCACAAATAATGGAGGCGAACACAGTCACATCACATGGGTCACGCACATACTTGCGCTCCCACGATCAGGAGACTTATTAACATCCCAATAAGCCCTTCTCTGACCTATGTTCATCGAGGTACCAATCTAAACCGGGCAACACAAGGATAAGAAGGCCCTAAGCGAGCGTAAACCTCCCGTGATAGCAAGTATGGTAGGTATGTCATACACATAAAATTATATGCTAAGCATTCACACATCTTAGATATCTCAATATTAATAAAGGTATACTCTACATCCTTATACCATTATTCCAATTTTATATATTTAAGTCTCTCGATAATATAAAATTTTAAACCGTCGACACGTCTCACGTCGTAGTTTCTTATACTTGAAACCTATCTCAAATAGACTATTAAGTTCCTATTATTCCCACATATAACATCATTATTCCTAAGGTCCTTACTTCTGCCCCAAATCTCATTTCATCAAATTATTCCAATTTACACTTTTAACCCAAATATCTTTTCACTTATTGAATTTCATTAGATTAGAAAAATTCCTCAAATTGAATTCTAATTAAGGTCCAAGTTTCATAACCATGCCCACTGGTCTTCCTTAAGTTTAAGGGTATTCATAAGGTCTCCAATAATATTTTCTAAGGGTTACCACCATTAAAATTTAAATAGGGAAAAACTTTACTCATTCTGGGAAGGTCGATCGATCGACCTTTACCTTCGATCGATCGATGGTGGTCGATCGATCGACTGATGAACATCGATCGATCGAACGCACCAGGTATAGCTACGGACTGCTTCGTTTTGCAGTTTTCAAATCATCCCAAAACACCATTAACATACATGAAATTCTATTCTAACGTTATAATATCATCATACAACCATCCTACAACATTGTTAACGTTCTAAAACCAATAATTCATCAACCAAGGGCTATAATTGGATCAAATCTTCATCAAGAACCCTAGTTTTCTACTTCTTGCAAGAACATTAATAAATCTCTTCTTAAATCCATTTTTAAATCATCAAGGGTCATAATTTTGAATTCATAATTCGTCCAGAATGTTACTACATGCAGTCCCTAACATAATTCATAGTTTTAAACTTCCAATTCATGGGTCTATATCATCTTCCAAGATAAATTCGATAATTCCTAAACATGGAAAAACATAGCATTGGATCAATTGTAATTAAACCACTTGCCTCTCATATTTCTCTGAATTTGAGGTTGAATCTTGAAGGCTGAATTGTCTTCTCTCTCTCTCTGCAGAATTCTTCTCTTCCTCTCTCTCTCTACAAGTTCTTCTCAAGGTGATAATGGAGGTGGGGTTGGTTTTTGCCAAGCTTTAAGGTTCCTAAACTTCTCCCGTAGCCCACTACCTAAATTGGGGTTGGAAATGGCTTAGTGGGTTAAGACTAAGTCAGATTTCTAACTCTAATTTTCGTGGGTTTTAATTATCCAATGTTCGAAATTACCGAAATGCCCTTATAAGTTACCGGTATGGTCCAATAATGCCCCGGGACCCAAACTTAACCCCCGGCTAGTGTTTTCTGACTATTTCGACCCTTCCGGACGCGTTGGCGCACTCAAAATGACCATACGGTAAATAGAAATAAAATTTACTTTTTAATTCAAATAATTATATTTCTGACGCGACTGTCACGCGCGTCCCAACAAAATTTTCCAAATTGCCGTATTTCAATCTCGCGACAATTTCAATATTTCCAATATTCATATATTTCCATATATACACATTATAATCAAATACTAACTCACATCTCGTTAATATTTTATCCGGATTAATTTTCAATTAATACACATTTAATACAATTAATCCCAAAAATAAATATCACAGAAAATACGGGGTATTACACAGGAGCAATAGGCACTTGTTCTGATACCATCACTGAAGACTCATCAGATTCGGCCTTATCTTCTTCTTCTTCGCCAATGGTAGGAGGTGGGCCATGAGTGTGCTTTTGAAACAATTCAGAATCATCTGCAACACTCAATTCTTTCAAGGCTGTAACCCATCCATCTCTAAAGTATTTTAGGCTGTCATATTCCATCTGACAAGTAATGGAAGTTAAGGCCTTGTTCCATCCTTTATCCCAGCCAGAGCTAAAATACTTCTTTACAATATTTTTCTTCTTCACTTTCTCCAATGAAGCGTGTTCCTCGGCAAGCTTCACCTTTTCTTCCAGCTCTTTCTTACGCCGTTCAGCCTCTTCAAGATTGGTCTCAATCTCCTCGATAGATTTCAGCTTATCCCCAAGCTCTTTCTTACGTCGTTCAGCTTCTTCAAGCTTGCTATCAACGGCCTTCAATTTGTTCACCAACTCTTTAGAATCACTTATAGCTTGATCTTGAGTGGTCTTGACAGATCGAAGTTCATTCTCCCAAGCATCTTTTTCTTCCTCGTACTTCTAACGGGATTCATTCAAAGAGCAGGATAAACCAGTAAAAGCCTCTTCCACCCCATCCAAGGAAGTAGAAACCCTGATAGCTTCATCTTTCTTCAAGATGTTATTAAATCACGCCATAAACTGAAAAAGGAAAGAGCTCAACTCATAATATGAATGCAATATGTGGAGACAAGGAAGTAATAAGGATGATGATACTTACTGACGCAATATGTTGGGCGGTTAAATCAGTGAGCTTCTCCCAAGAAAGATAATCCTCAGTAGCTCGTATTCGGTAAGGACCCAAGATTTGATCAAACCTTTGGCCGAGATCGGAGCGACGAGAGCTGGAGCGTTACCTCTCAAAGTACCCTCAACATCAGAAGGTTGAGCAACAGTTTCTGTAGGTATTTCAGTGAGACTTCTTCTCAGTATCTTTAGAGGAGCACTTTCAATTAAAGGTGCTGCCTCTCCTTGTGTAATAGCAACACCTTCAATCAGAGGTGCTGCCTCTTTTGGAACAATCGGGTTTTTTTTACCCACCTCTTTCACGATTGTAGTTGTTCCCTTGGATGGAGAAATGTCCATTTTCTTCGTCCCCTCAGCTGGAACATCCCCTTTACTTTACTTTCTTTGACCCCTCAACACCAGGGGCATCTTTGACAAATAACTCAGGCATTCTCCTTTTCTTCGTCATCGAATCGATTATAGATGTATCCAAAACAGCAGAAGATTCTCTTTCACTTACTCAAGATGTTTGTGATTGATCAAGATTAGTTACCACAGGAGGCACGATAGAACGGGCAATGAAAGATGAGGTGGGGTTTTTGTACCTCAATAAATAAGAAGCAACTCTAATGTGCTCCCCAGCAACTGATTGATGCAAACTCCAGATAAGTTTTAAATCTTTTATGTTAACGTCAATTTCTTTAGGGAGCTTCCTTTTACTGTCAACTAAAAAAAAATTAATGTCAGTGACGCATTTCATCAAACACAAAGAACGTTATATTCAAAAAATAAAAATGACCTATCCCATTGCCATAAAGCCAACATCTAGGACCTTGATACACATCATTTCCATTTAATGGCGGGTGTTGCCAATTTTTCATCACAACCCCATCATCAAAATAATCCATGTTGGCATCGGGGAGATTGACTACTAAAGCTTTATTCGAAAACCTAGTTTTTAAATAAAAAGTAGTGTCACTGGTAACCCATTTATAACAGTACATAATTTCAGGAATTCCTAAGTGAGTTCCATGAATTTAATTCAACCTATATACGCCGTTAACTACCCTCCATGTATTTGGAGCTATTCTTGCAGGTACAATATCGAAATATTGGTAAAACTCCAAACACAGGGGATTTGGCGGGAAAGAAAAACCAAACTCCGCTACAAAAAGGGAGGCAAACCAATGTCCCTCCGTAAGAGAAAATAAATCAGAAGGTCTAGGAGGATCCTCCAAAATAACCCAAGAGGGTATTGAAAAATCAGTCCGAAATTTGTCTAAAGATTCAATAAGGTAAACCATGATGACTAAAGAAAAGAAAGAAGAAGGAAGAAAATCTTACAGAAAATGGAGAAATCTACTAATGGCGGACGACAGAAAGAACGATAATACAAAAGAGAGAGAGAAAATAAAGATTTCAAAAATATGGATATGAAAAGTAGAAGATGATTAGATTTTTGCCGCTTTTAAATACCTTGCATCAGAAAAAGAGAAAATAAATGATTACCGGGAAAGATGTTTGCGTTTCCGAGATGATGAAAAGAGCACGAACATCGAAGCGATGGTTAAAAATTCAAAATATCTACAAGTTTTCCACTACGCACTCAAATGAAAAAAAAATATAATAAAAATTTCTCCAAGTGTTGAAGATTTGTAATCCGAGCAACTTTTGGACAAAATGTTCCACATTCTCTTGTTTAACTTTAACTGTGAAACATTGGGGCCTTCTGTTGATACAAAAATCAGTCAGCTGACGTGGACCAATTACCTAAAGACATGTGTCGACCTACGTGGCAAATACATACTTTCACCGAGCTAATCGATCATTCCGAGCTACTCAAGCGTTCTGAGCTACTCAGGCGGTCTAAGCTACTTGGCGTGCAGAACATCTAGCCTGGAAAATTAAAAGACGAATATGCATTCAATGAACGTCATATTTAATGCACATTCTTATTGTACAGATGTATATGTCTACTAAGTGACAACACGTTGCCTTTTCATATATACAGTCTCAAGGCTATAAATACATTGTAACCCTATGAGAGAAGGGAGCTCTAAAAAAACAGTTATCGAGATTTGAGGCAAACAGTCAGCAATACAACAACAGTGGACGTAGGCCATTTCTATAAGGCTGAACCACTTTAAAAATCCATTTTCTTATTTACTTATTCATTATTTATATGTGATTAATTAATTAGATTGCATCTAATTTTTTACATCAACAACGGGTAAATAGGTTTAAAAGAAATCGAGTTTGTGGTCTTATTTAGGGTGATAGTTAATTAGATTACTCAGAAAACATATAAATATATAATACGATTATTATTTTTTTAAAGTTCTAACTGGTGAAAATTGGGTGTTTGATTAATAGTCATCAGAATGGAATCACTAATTTATTTTTTCTAGTACTAAACCATTGTTAAGACCTATTTTGTAACAATAATATGCAATTTATTTGTTCGAATGGCTTGTACCCTTCGAATTATGGATTATAATTTTAAGGTATTTACTACGACTTTGTTTAGTATATTATTAGATCCCACTTGTTTTAACTAGTTTTTTTCTACTTAACTTGCTACGCACTGTATATGTAGCATGTCTGCCCAATAAGTAGTATATATATGCAGAAAATTTTTAATAAGATTGACGAAAACACATGTTTAATTCTTAATGTTGTGTGTTGCTTTTTCATTGATAAGGGGACTTAGGTTTATGTAGTGGGAACCTAATTAGAAATGTTGTGTTTTGACTTGAGTGCTTCCTTATATCTCTAGGTTTATGGATATTGATTAGTGGTTATGAATAAACATATTCTGTCTTATGCTCTGGAATCTTAGATAACAAAAATATTATATGAAATAATAAACTAATATTTTAATGTGTTTGATTTTTCATGCGAACTAGATGGATAAGAGTTGGATGCAAGAAACAAATAGATTTTGTGAAAAGTATGTCTTGGGTGTTAGATCATTCATTCGATTTGCAAAGGATCATATGGGACCCAACAGTTACATTAGGTGCCCATGTTGTAATTGTCTTAGAATCGATCTCAGAAATATTGATGAAGTCGAAGATCATCTTTTCTTAAAAGGTATTTGTACCACCTACACACAATGGACATATCACGGGGAATGTTCAAATGATATAGTTCATGATGATGCTAATGATGATAATATTGATGTCGATGATTGGATTGATAATGAAAATGAATAAAGGGATGAGATGCAAGAAGTGTTGGAAGACATCCAGAAAGGGTTTTTCTTTGATGCTGGTCCAGCTGAAGCGTTGAAACTGGTAATACTTCTAGACAAGTTGGTGTCGGGGATAAGACAAATTTTAACAAATTATTGAAAGATGCAGAGCGTGAATTATATCCTGGTTGCAAAAAATTCTTTGCAATGTCTTTCCTCGTGAAGTTGCTCCACTTGAAAGTGATAAATCACTAGAGTAATAAATCACTCAAGATGTTGCTTGAACTATTGAGGGAAGCTTTTCCCGATGGTGAGACGCTTCCAAAGTCAGATTATGAGGCAAGGAGCATGTTGCGTGGCTTGAGATCAGGATACGTATCGATTCATGCATGCAAAAATGATTGTTGTTTATTTTAGAAGAAGCTTGAAAATAAACATGAGTGTCCAATATGTGGAGAGTCTAGATGGAAGGTTAATAATGACGAGGGTAAACGTATTCCTTATAAAATACTTCGTTACTTTCCACTAAATCCAAGACTCCAAAGACTGTTTATATCGAGAAAAATGACTGATGATATGAAGTGGCATAAAGAAAAATGTGTCAAAGATAATGTATTGAGACATCATGCAGATTGTAGTGCATGGAAGGATTTTAATGCGGAGTACGAGTGGTTTTCTCAAGACCCTCATAATGTAAGTCTTGGCCTAGCAAGTGATGGTTTTAACCCCTTTGGTAATATAAACAACTCATATAGCATGTGGTCAGTAATACTTATGCCATATAACTTTCCGCCTTGGTTATGTATGAAAAAGTCATTTTTTATGATGTCATTACTTATTCCAGGACCTCTGGCACCAGGTTAGGATATGGATGTGTATTTACGACCATTAATTGATGAGTTGAATTAGTTATACGAAGTTGGTGTAGAAACATATGATGCATCCACCAAAACAAATTTTCAAATGCATGCAGCAGTTTTGTGGACTATAAATGACTTTCTGGCATATAATAATTTGTCTGGTTAGACCACTAAGGGTTATATGATTTGTCCTACGTGTAACAAAGATACTTATTCAAAAAGAATAAGGATTAATATATGTTATATGGACCATCGCCGATATCTGGATCCTAACCATATATAGAGGAATAGTAGAAAATTTGATGGTAAGAAAGAGCTCGGGTTAAAGCCCATGGACTTAAATGGGGATGATTTATTGCGACAATTGAATCATGTCAATGGTTATATACCGGGGAAACATTCGGGTAATAAAAAGAGGAAACGTACACCTGAAGCGCTCAACTAGACAAGAAAAAGCATTTTTTTTTAATTACCATATTGGAAAATATTAAAACTTCGACATAACCTTGATGTCATGCATATTGAAAAAAATATTTGTGAGAGTGTGTTGTGAACTTTATTAAATACTGAGGAAAAAACAAAAGACACGTATAAGGCGAGGCAAGATTTGGAGGATATGAAGATAAGGAAGAAATTGCATTTGAAGCAGAATGGGGATAAATATATAATGTCGCTTGCATGTTATACACTTAGTAAGTTAGAGAAACAAGGTTTTTGTGAGTTCTTAAAATCAGTGAAGTTTCCAGATGCATATGCTTCGAATATCTCACGGTGTGTGAATGTTGGTGATGGTAAGGTATCGGGGTTAAAAAGCTATGATTGTCATGTTCTATTACAACATTTATTTCCCGTTGGGACTCGTGGATATTTGCGCAAGGAAGTATACAGTAAAATTGTTGAGTTGGGGAATTTTTTCAAAGATTTGTGTTGTAAACACTGGATGTATAAGAACTGAAGAGGATGGAGAAAGACATTGTCGTGATTTTGTGCAAACTAGAATTGATTTATCCATCGACTTTTTTTTATATAATGGTCCACTTAGCTATTCATTTGCCGCGAGAGGCTATGCTTGGAGGACCGGTGCAATATAGGTGGATGTATCCTATTGAAAGGTATATCAATATACTCATTGTCATATTTTAGGGCTATTTCGACATAGCCCCCAATTTTTAAGTCAAACTTGACATTAAAAGTGGAGGTTTAAGTCAAAATACTTATTTTTTACGTATAGTTTATAGATTTAACTCGAGGTAATTTATATCATTGTAAATGCTAATAGGTACTTGGGCACATTAAAGGGTTATGTGCGTAATAAAGCTTGACCGGAAGGTTCTATAGCAGAAGCCTACATCGTTAATGAATGTTTGACATTTTGCTCAATGTACTTTGACGGGATTGAAACTAAACTCAATCGCTCGGAAAGAAATTACGACGGGGAGGAGAAAGAGGAGGGATTTGATGTATTCTCTCAAAAGGTAAGCCCTTTTGGGTCATGTACTTTTCACTTTCTCACAGTGACTGAGATGGAAATGATGCGGTGGTATACGTTGAGTAATTGTGAGAAAGTGGCTCCATATATAGAGTAAGTTAATAACTAGGAAGTAATCTTCATAAGTATTAATTTTCCAACTTTTACGAAGCTTATTGTTATAATTATCACCATTGTTAGTGAGCATATAGAGGAGATGAAGAAAGAAAGCCCTTTGAATTTATAAGAGAGGAGTCGAAGGAATTTCCCTAGCTGGTTTGAAGAACGCGAAAGTTTAAGTAAAGTTATCATAACATAATATTGATGTATAAATTCAATTATTTTTTAAGTAATATAATTGGTCTAACTTATATCATTCAAATTTTTTCTTTAATAGATGAAAAAATTGTAGGGCCAAAAGTCTCCAGAATGTACTGAGCAATTATATGCATTAGCATGTGGTCCTGATGTACGGGCAAATAAGTACAAAAGTTGCATAGTAAACGGAGTTAGATTTCACTCTAAAGACCGTGATAATCGCAGGAGAAGTTAAAACAACGATTTAGTTGTTAAAGGAGATCATAATGACAAAGAGATTAACTTTTATGGTGTATTGAACGATATTATTATGTTAGAGTATATCAAAGGAAATCCAGTCCTCTTTTTTGAGTGTGAATGGTTTGAAGCTAATAAAAAGAAAAAATCAGGAATACAAATCGATGATCACTTTACAAGCATCAATGTTAATGGCAGGTGGTACAAGAGTGATCCTTATGTGCTAGCCATTCAAGAAAAACAAGTGTTTTATCTCAATGACACAAAATTGGGAAAAAATTGGCAAGTTGTTCAGGAATTCCAGCATAGGCACTTGTATGATCTTGGGGGTAGAAGAAATGGACACATGTATCAGAAACAAACAATTTTGTGTACTAGGAAAATGCTTCATCAGGGGCTTTTGAGATTATAGAAGTTGATGTTGGTCAGTTGCAGAGAAACGATGTAGAGGCGTACACTGTTGATCCTGGAATTGTGGATATAGACAAAGGAGTACCATCGGACGAAGACATTATTTCCCTTGATGGCGTTGATGATGAAGACGAAACACTTGATGAATATTGTGAAAATGAAAAAGAACTCGTAGTGGTTGAGGATGATGATAGTGATATAGGATGATGATAGTGATAAAGATTAACTTTGTTAATGGAAACTATGTAATGGAGTGTATTTTTGTTGATTTGTTATGAACGACCATGCATGTGATTGTTATTCCTCCTTATATTGGATCAACTATAATGAATGGATAATGTGCTACCCTTGTCAAATAAAACATATTTGGTGTACAACTATAATGAATTTACTGCTAATGGCATACTTGAATGTTGATCAATGAGTTGGTATGGCGTGGTATATTTGAAAATTTTGTGAAATTATGGATTTATGTCTATTTATAGTTTTGTTTTATTTCAGTAAAGTGGTGTAGAAATTACAATATTTTATAATACTACATGTTATCCTTTCTTATTATTCATTACTAAATATGTGATTTTTTTTTGTGTTTTGATGTTCTTTTTCAGTATGGCGCCAGGAAGACGTCTTCGGTCATATAGCATGAAGGAGGCTCCCTCGGCACCCCCGGATCTCACGGCGCCCCCGACTACCACGACACCCACGGCTCCTACAACACCCACGACTCCCACAACACCCACGACTCCCATAGCTCCCATCACACTCACGACTCCCATGGCACCCACGACTGAACACGTAATGGATGTAGAATTTACAAATATCTCGCCATCAACACAACAGACTAGTCCCGAAACCTCCACAAGCCATGCAGATACAAAAACTAATTTTGAAATGTTTCTTACTATTGTTCATTTGTTGCTAATATTGTTTATTTGCTTTTAAAGTTTCGAATACAGATTCTACCATAACGAAAAAAGTCCGTGGACCTACATGTTGCAAGGGGTTTAAGAAGATTATCAAAGTTACTTGGAAAAAGATACGTTTTGAGATGTCGAAGGAGAAAAATAGGCCACTTGATAAAGAATAGTCTGCTAAATTATCAAATGAACTCAGGATTTTCATTCGTAATATAATTTCAGTCCTAACCAAATGGAAAGACCTCACTGAAGCTGATAAGACAAGAGTGTTCGACAGACTTAATGTAAGTAATTTCTTATTGAAAATGGTATTGTTACTTTAATTTTGCGATTTTGAATTATTTCTGCATGTTGGAGTGATTTTGAATTAAGAGTATATACATATGTAGATTGGAACTTGTCATATAGAATCATTAATGAAAATAGTAGTTATATAACCAATATCTCTGGGAATTTCAGAAGTACTTAAATGATGTATAACTGATATCAGAAGTTCTATAACTGTTATGTTCTTTAATTCAAAGATTTATAATTGTTGTCAATATTTATATAACTTATGTATAACTGATATCCAAGTTATATAACTGATATCACTGGAATTTCATGACTATTTCATAGTAGCTTATAGTTAGACCCCCAACATATTACTTTATCTATGCTTTCTAGAAGTCATGCCTTAGTATACCGTGTTAAATGGATTATGACTCCTTTATCTATTTGTAATCTATTGTTCTTGATTATCAAGCGGTCGATTTTAGGCAGAGGCAACATGCCTTAGTTTTTCAATTTTACCCCTGCCAATTTTAGGCAGGGGTAACATGCCTTAGTTTGATTGTTCCAATACATCACTGATCATATAAGGTTCATAATTTACTTTTGATTGTTCCAATACATCACCATTCTTCTTCAATATCTCCCATATTTTTTTTTTTGGGGGGGGGGGGGGAGGGGTTTTAACTATGAAATTCTCTAATGTATGGATGTACTCAGTGGTTGTATTGAAATCTGTAACTGTAGTGAATTGCATCATTGATCATTGATCTCTTTATGGATACAATTCTTCTCATTGACTATTTTCTGAAAGATGATGAACATAAATATATATTGATTGACGTTGGAAAGACATTTAGGGAGCAAGTACTTTGCTGATTCACTTTCCATAACTTTTCTCGGATCGATTCTATTGTTTTGACTCATGAACATGCTGATGGACTTCTTGTTCTGGATGACATACGTGTTGTGCAACCATTTAGTCCTATAAATAATATTGATCCCACCCTCATTTACCTCACTCAGTATGCAATGGAGAGCGTTGGAGTGAAATTTTTGTACTTGGTTCAGACCAAAACTTAAAGCAGTCCAGGAAGTGAGACGTATAGCACAGTTAGACCGAAAAATCATTGAGAACAACTATAACAAGCCATTTTGTTAAATGAAAATGTAATTAACCCCTGAATTAATTTTAAATTAGCTGAATTATACTTAATATTCTTTTTAAGTTTAAAATTAATAAATTGATTTGATTTTGATGATTCCAAACAACTGTTTAATAAACTGAACTTTTATGGTGTAATACTTATATAATAATTGGTTCATTAAGATATTTTGTGCCAAAATGATATTGCACTTTATCTGGCAAAGATTGAATTCTAAAGACTTGAATTTTTTTCGTTCAAATTATTATTTATTGCCAACATAAATTATCATTCAGTTATTATCATACATAATAAATTATTCTACGACTTTAATTTTTTTCAGAGTAACTGTGTTTTAAAATCTTGGTAAAAATTATTATCTCTCAACCACATCATATATATATAAATGTATTTATTTTTTTTACTTAGGGAGACGCATCTGCAGCATCTTGTACTTGTTCCATGGCACTTGATTGGGTCTTGCTTAGGCTCTACTTCATAGTCTGCACGACTGATTTTAGAGCCTTGATATTCGGAAAATCTTAAATGTGTATATCTATCAAGATTCATTTTTTTTTGTCCAAATATGTGGTCTTACACCACGTTGCCTCTCTTGCCCCAACAGTCCTAATGACAGCTTGAATGTATCATCACGCTACCTGCTCTCTAGCTGTGCTGACAGCTGCGTAGACATCACGTTACCATCTCTTGTGCTGGCAGCTTATGTCCAACACCACATCACCTGCTCTCAAACAAAGAATTGATGCTGCATTACTTCATGTCATCAATTTTGTGCTGACAGCTCTCGAGCTCTCTCTCTAGTAGATAAATTGCTATATATATATATATATATATATATATAATCACATCAGCGTATTTTTTTTTCTTTTTCTTTGCAAAAAGTTATATTATATATACATATATATATATACGTATATATCATCTGTTTCAGTGGATCAATTTGGAAACACATATGTCTTATTCTCTCAAGACTTGAGATTCGCTTTATCCTCATGAATCTTAGGAACTGTTATAATATACATACTGTGTACTACTGACATTTCTCAACAACTTGTCTTGACTTTTAGTCCCATCTGTGTACCTGTTATGCACGCCAACACTGCTTCTGCAGTGACTGTCTTGAGAAAAGATAATATCAAATTTATAATATTTTCTAATATATTCTTTTGTTTCTTTAGACTGATCTTTTTTTTGAAACTGCGTTGGCTACTGAACTGATATTGCATCATTTATTAGTTCACTGAATATTTCTAATTGTCTAACCTCTTTCTCTCTCTATTAGTCTACCATCTTCTCTCTAAGACAGGATATTAAAGTCTGAGATATGGAAGATCGTTTCCTATTCATTCTTGAGCATTTAATGCTCCTTCAGCATACAGATTTGTTTTTCAAGAAGAGCGTTTTTTTTTTCTCCTCTCCAACGGTCATCTGATTTATTGACATCTACAAATTGAAGATCAGTTCTTGTTGAAGATACACACTGAAAAATACTGAGACACAAAAAAATAGAAAGAAGATTATTTTTTGCTCACTCAAAGTCTAAGACAGCTACATATCTCTACTGATTAAAAGCTCTAGCTGTACTTGAAGAAGAGAACAAGCACAAGAGTTACTACTTTACTGCAAAGAATTCAAAAAAAAAAATCCAGTGCCAAATATTCAGATCTCTGTGAAGTCACAAACCAGAAGAAACTCAGTCTTACATTGTAATTTTTGAGAGTTTCAAACTTCCAAATTTTGTACTCAACTTTCAGAACTGTTTGAAGCTGGATCTTTAGCTTCGGTTGTACAAGTAGCACGATTTTACTACTCGATTGTACGTTGGTGGTTTGATCCTACCTTAGTGGATCACGGTATTGAAGCGCAAGGAGACGGGAGCGGCTCTGGCGCGTGGACGTAGGCCGGATTTTTGGCCGAACCACGTTAAAAACACGGTTTCATTTATTTTTCAGCATTTAAATTTGTTTATTTAATTGTGACTGTCCATTTTATGCTTTAAGCTCTTAGACTTGAAAAATAATTAAATCTGAAATTTGATAACTTTATTTTTAAGACTTAAATAAATAAATTTTCGTAATAATTATTTAATTCTAATTATATTAAGTTTTATTAATTCTGAAAATCATTAATTTATTAAACCTTAAAATCTTTGCAAAATAACTTGATAAATTAACTTGCTAATATTCATCTGATATTTTTAGTTTGATTCACTTCAGTTTAATTCAAAAATATTAATTCTTTTTAAATACGAAAATTGATTAAAGATTTATTTGGATATTGTTTTCTGTGATTTATCTTGTCTAAATTATTTAATTAAATTTGTTAGATATTATTAGTGTTAATCTTCTAAGATTTATTACCTCTGATATTTACATTAGATTAAAATTGAAATATTTTCTGAAATATTAATTTAACCCAAAAAGTTTGCTAAACTCAATTCACCCCCCCTCTTGAGTTAATTTCTGGGCAACAATTGGTATCAGAGCCACGCTCTAATTTATTATCTTTGTTTTAAAACATCTATAGAGTTTACGATTTATGGCAAACTTTAATGTTTCATCTCTTGGTGAGGGACAATCTATTAACAGACCTCCTCTATTTTCAGGAAACAATTATAGCTATTGGAAAAATAGAATGAAAAATTTTGTTCAATCAAATGATTATGCTGTTTGGAGAGTTATTATTAATGGTCCTAATATTCCCATGAAAGTTGTTAATAATGAAAATGTTCCTAAAAATGAAAATGAATGGAATGATGGTGATATTCAGAAAATACAAGTTAATGCCAAAGCAATGAATATTTTACATTGTTCTCTTGATGTTAATGAATATAACAGAATATGTTGTTGTGAAAATGCAAAAGAAATTTGGGATAGATTAGAAATTACTTATGAAGGAACTAGTCAAGTAAAAGAGGATAAGATAAGCATGCTTGTTCATAACTATGAACTTTTTAAAATGAAAACTGATGAGACTATTGCTGATATGTTTACAAGATTTACAAATATTATAAATGGTTTGAAATCTCTTGGTAAAACCTATACTGACTCTGAATTGGTGAGTAAGATACTCAGGTCACTACCATCTGCCTATATGACCAAGAAGCTAGCAATTAAAGAAGCCATACGAGAAAGGCCCATTTCTCTCGATGAATTGCTAGGATCCTTAATTACTCATGAAATGGAACTTAAAGTACTAGCTGAAGATGAGAAGCCTAAAGTAAGCAAAACCATTGCTTTCAAATCCATTGAGGAAGAGGAAGATAGTGATGAAGCTGATGAAGATGGTGATATAGCACTTCTCACTAGAAAATTCAAAAGATTTCTTGCCAAAAAGAAGGGTAATTCTGAAAAATTCAAGAAGTTCTTTTCGAAGAAGGCACATGATGGAAAGACTTCCTCCAAGTTTGAGCCAAGATGTTACAACTGCAAAGAGTTAGGCCATATCAGACCTAACTGCCCTAAAGCCAAAGAAGGAAAGAATGATAGAAAAGAGAAAAGAAATGAGAAACACAAAAAGGCCATGAAAGCTACCACTTGGAGTGATTCTGATGAAAGTAGCAATGATGAAGACTCAATTGATGAAGAAATTGCAAATCTTTGCCTTATGGCAAATGATGATGAGGTTTGTTTTAGAGCGGGTTCACACAAATCAAAGTGGTTCTTAGATAGCGGATGTTCAAGACACATGACGGGTGACAAAAGCAAGTTTTCGAGCTTGATTACCAAAGATGGAGGGCTAGTAACATTCGGAGACAACTCCAAAGGCAAAATCATCGGCATAGGTAAAGTCGGTATGAATCTTTCCCCTTTCATTGAAAATGTTCTTCTAGTTGATGGTCTTAAGCATAATTTAATTAGTATTAGCCAATTGTGTGATAAAGGTTATGATGTTACATTTAAAGAAGATTTTTGTTTAATAACAAATGCTAAAGATAATAGTGTTTTATTTGTTGCTTCTAGACATGAAAATGTTTATACTCTTGATTTTGATAATTTATCACAACAAAATGTTAAGTGTTTAACTGCCCTAAATAATACTTGTTGGTTATGGCATAGAAGGTTAGGACATTCCAACATGGAACAACTTAATATTTTGTCCAAAAATGAGCTTGTTAGAGGGCTGCCCAAAACTAAGTTTATTAAAGATAAAAGTTGTAAAGCATGTCAATTTGGAAAACAAACCAAAACTTCTTTTAAAAAGAAAAGGGATATTTCAACTAGTAGACCTTTAGAATTATTACACTTAGATTTATTCGGACCTAATAGAGTTGCTAGTTTAGGTGGAAAATATTATGCTCTTGTCATTGTTGATGATTTTTCTCGTTTTACATGGGTTTTCTTTCTTACTCATAAAAATGATACTCACCCTATTTTTGCTAAGTTTTGTAGAAGAATTCAAAATGAAAAAGGTTGCAATATTGTCTTTATAAGAAGTGATAGAGGAAGAGAATTTGATAATAAAGATATCGAATTATTTTGTGATGAAAATGGTTTTGAACATAACTTTTCTGCTCCTAGGACACCCCAACAAAATGGAGTAGTAGAAAGAAAAAATAGTTCTTTACAAGAAATGGCTAGAACTATGTTAAATGAACATAATTTACCCGAATATTTTTGGGTGGAAGCCGTTAATACATCCTGCTATATAATAAACATAACTATTGTTAGAAAAGGTTTAGATAAAACTCCATATGAGATTCTGAAAAATAAAAGACCAAATGTTAGTTATTTCAAAGTCTTTGGATGTAAATGTTTTATTTTAAATGATAAAGATAAATTGGGTAAATTTGATGCTAAATCGGATGAAGGTATTTTTCTTGGGTATGCACTTCATAGTAAAGCTTATAGAGTTTTTAATAAAAGGACTTTAATAGTTCAAGAATCAATTCATGTATCTTTTGATAAATCTAATTCTTTTGTTAATAAAAACAATGATGATGATGATGTTTTAGTCCTGAATAAATCTGTGAATGAATTAAAATTAAATGAAAATGTTAATTCAAGTGTTGATGATTCCATTAATGTCGAAAAGACCCCTAATAAGGATAAAGAGGTTAATGATTCTAATTTACCTAAAAGTTGGAAATTTGTTAATAATCATCCTTTTGAAAATATTTTAGGTGAACCTTCTAGTGGTATTCTTACTAGATCTTCCTTAAAGCATGTTTGCAATAATTTAGCTTTTGTGTCACAAATTGAACCTATAGATATAAATGAAGCTGAAAAAGATGAATATTGGTTATTAGCTATGCAAGAAGGATTATTACAATTTGAACGTAATAATGTTTGGTCACTTGTACCCTCACCTAAAGATAAATCTATTATTGGAACTAAATGGGTTTTTAGAAATAAAAAGGATGATGCTGGATTAATTATAAGAAATAAAGCTAGACTAGTTGCACAAGGTTATAATCAACAAGAAGGTATTGATTATGATGAAACTTATGCCCCCGTAGCCAGATTAGAAGCCATTCGCATGTTATTAGCTTATGCATGTTATAAGGACTTTAAATTATTTCAAATGGATGTCAAAAGTGCTTTCTTAAACGGTTTTATAAGTGAAGATATTTATGTTAAGCAACCTCCCGGTTTTAAAAATCACATATTTCCAAATCATGTTTATAAACTAAATAAAGCTTTATATGGATTAAAACAAGCCCCTAGGGCTTGGTATGATAGATTGAGTGGTTTCTTGCTTGAAAATGATTTTGTAAGAGGAAAAATGGATTCTACTTTATTTATAAAAACTCTTAACAATGATATGCTTCTTGTACAAATTTATGTTGATGATATTATATTTGGATCCACAAATGAAAATTTGTGTAAAGAATTTTCAGAATTTATGCAAAAAGAATTCAAAATGAGTATGATGGGGGAGTTAAATTTCTTTTTAGGCTTACAAATTAAGCAAACTAAAAAGGGTGTTTTTATTAATCAATCCAAATATATTAAGGATCTTTTAGTAAAATATGGTTTAGAAAACTCTAAATCACTTGGAACACCCATGAGCACATCTATCAAGTTAGATATAGATGAGAAAGAAAAATCTGTTAATTCTACTTTATTTCGTGGCATGATTGGTAGTCTACTCTATTTAACCGCTAGTAGACCCGACATTATGTTTAGTGTATGTCTATGTGCCCGTTTTCAGGCCAATCCTAAAGAATCTCATTTATGTGCCGTAAAACGTATTTTTAGATATTTAAATGGTACCAAAGACTTAGGATTATGGTATCCTAAAACTACATCATTTGAACTCTTAAGTTATTCCGATGCGGATTTTGCGGGTTGTAAAGTTGATAGAAAAAGCACTAGTGGTACTTGTCACTTCCTAGGACACTCACTAGTTTCATGGTTTAGTAAAAAGCAAAATTCGGTAGCTCTTTCCACGGCCGAGGCAGAATATATTGCCGCCGGTAGTAGTTGTGCTCAAACTCTATATATGAAACAACAATTAGAAGACTTTAAAATATCCTTTCAAAATACTCCAATATTTTGTGACAACATGAGTGCAATTTGTCTAACTAAAAATCCAATTTTACATTCTAGAACAAAACATATTGAAATTAGACATCACTTTTTACGCGATCATGTACAAAAGGGTGATGTTAGACTAGAATTTATCTCTACGGATCTTCAATTAGCCGATATTTTCACTAAACCTCTACCCGAAGATCGTTTTACTTTTATTTGTCGCGAACTCGGTATGGCTCGTTTAAATAATCTGGAATTATAATTAAATATTTTTTATCATAAATAGTGTATTCACATTATTCCAAGATACTGTACCACTAATAGACAAACCCTCATCTCCTATTTATATGTGTGTTTCTGTTTTTTTTCTCTCTATCTTCACACTCTAAACATGCAGTCCTTCTATGTTGTCTGGGTAGGCAAACAGCCCGGGATCTACACCTCTTGGGGAGAGTGTGAGCTTCAAACCAAAAGTGTAAGAAATGCAAAATTCAAAAAATATTCTTCTTACACCGATGCTCTTAACGCCATAGCTCTCTCTCCTCCGTTTGCTCCTTGGGTCTGTCCACCTACTTGGCCTTTTGTCATACCACCTCATATGGCTACTTCATCACAAACAAATACTTCTACAAAATCTGAATCATCCCCCACCAACTCTTTCACCGAAAATACTATCAAACTTACGGTCAAAGAGAATGGGAAAGAAATCCTTCTTGAAGGACATCCCAATGATGTATGTCATATGATAAATAATCTGAAAATGTAATTTCCTTTTGGTATCAATAAAATCTGCATATTATTTTCTTTGCATCTCACTTTTATATCACCCTTTTCTATTTCCTTTTTGTTTATGACAAACAGGGGGAGATTGAGTGCAAATTTTCTCCATGTATCTCTTTTAGTAATTTTCAGTTGTTTGTCATCATCAAAAAGGGGGAGATTGTTAAATGAAAATGTAATTAACCCCTGAATTAATTTTAAATTAGCTGAATTATACTTAATATTCTTTTTAAGTTTAAAATTAATAAATTGATTTGATTTTGATGATTCCAAACAACTGTTTAATAAACTGAACTTTTATGGTGTAATACTTATATAATAATTGGTTCATTAAGATATTTTGTGCCAAAATGATATTGCACTTTATCTGGCAAAGATTGAATTCTAAAGACTTGAATTTTTTTCGTTCAAATTATTATTTATTGCCAACATAAATTATCATTCAGTTATTATCATACATAATAAATTATTCTACGACTTTAATTTTTTTCAGAGTAACTGTGTTTTAAAATCTTGGTAAAAATTATTATCTCTCGACCACATCATATATATATAAATGTATTTATTTTTTTTACTTAGGGAGACGCATCTGCAGCATCTTGTACTTGTCCCATGGCACTTGATTGGGTCTTGCTTAGGCTCTACTTCATAGTCTGCACGACTGATTTTAGAGCCTTGATATTCGGAAAATCTTAAATGTGTATATCTATCAAGATTAATTTTTTTTTGTCCAAATATGTGGTCTTACACCACGTTGCCTCTCTTGCCCCAACAGTCCTAATGACAGCTTGAATGTATCATCACACTACCTGCTCTCTAGCTGTGCTGACAGCTGCGTAGACATCACGTTACCATCTCTTGTGCTGGCAGCTTATGTCCAACACCACATCACCTGCTCTCAAACAAAGAATTGACGCTGCATTACTTCATGTCATCACTTTTGTGCTGACAGCTCTCGAGCTCTCTCTCTAGTAGATAAATTGCTATATATATATATATATATATATATATATATATATATATATATATATATATATATATATATATATATATATATATATATATATATAATCACATCAGCGTATTTTTTTTTTCTTTTTCTTTGCAAAAAGTTATATTATATATACATATATATATACGTATATATCATCTGTTTCAGTGGATCAATTTGGAAACACATATGTCTTATTCTCTCAAGACTTGAGATTCGCTTTATCCTCATGAATCTTGGGAACTGTTATAATATACATACTGTGTACTACTGACATTTCTCAACAACTTGTCTTGACTTTTAGTCCCATCTGTGTACCTGTTATGCACGCCAACACTGCTTCTGCAGTGACTGTCTTGAGAAAAGATAATATCAAATTTATAATATTTTCTAATATATTCTTTTGTTTCTTTAGACTGATCTTTTTTTTGAAACTGCGTTGGCTACTGAACTGATATTGCATCATTTATTAGTTCACTGAATATTTCTAATTGTCTAACCTCTTTCTCTCTCTATTAGTCTACCATCTTCTCTCTAAGACAGGATATTAAAGTCTGAGATATGGAAGATCGTTTCCTATTCATTCTTGAGCATTTAATGCTCCTTCAGCATACAGATTTGTTTTTCAAGAAGAGCGTTTTTTTTTTCTCCTCTCCAACGGTCATCTGATTTATTGACATCTACAAATTGAAGATCAGTTCTTGTTGAAGATACACACTGAAAAATACTGAGACGCAAAAAAATAGAAAGAAGATTATTTTTTGCTCACTCAAAGTCTAAGACAGCTACATATCTCTACTGATTAAAAGCTCTAGCTGTACTTGAAGAAGAGAACAAGCACAAGAGTTACTACTTTACTGCAAAGAATTCAAAAAAAAAATCCAGTGCCAAATATTCAGATCTCTGTGAAATCACAAACCAGAAGAAACTCAGTCTTACATTGTAATTTTTGAGAGTTTCAAACTTCCAAATTTTGTACTCAACTTTCAGAACTGTTTGAAGCTGGATCTTTAGCTTCGGTTGTACAAGTAGCACGATTTTACTACTCGATTGTACGTTGGTGGTTTGATCCTACCTTAGTGGATCACGGTATTGAAGCGCAAGGAGACGGGAGCGGCTCTGGCGCGTGGACGTAGGCCGGATTTTTGGCCGAACCACGTTAAAAACACGGTTTCATTTATTTTTCAGCATTTAAATTTGTTTATTTAATTGTGACTGTCCATTTTATGCTTTAAGCTCTTAGACTTGAAAAATAATTAAATCTGAAATTTGATAACTTTATTTTTAAGACTTAAATAAATAAATTTTCGTAATAATTATTTAATTCTAATTATATTAAGTTTTATTAATTCTGAAAATCATTAATTTATTAAACCTTAAAATCTTTGCAAAATAACTTGATAAATTAACTTGCTAATATTCATCTGATATTTTTAGTTTGATTCACTTCAGTTTAATTCAAAAATATTAATTCTTTTTAAATACGAAAATTGATTAAAGATTTATTTGGATATTGTTTTCTGTGATTTATCTTGTCTAAATTATTTAATTAAATTTGTTAGATATTATTAGTGTTAATCTTCTAAGATTTATTACCTCTGATATTTACATTAGATTAAAATTGAAATATTTTCTGAAATATTAATTTAACCCAAAAAGTTTGCTAAACTCAATTCACACCCTCTCTTGAGTTAATTTCTGGGCAACACATTTGTTGCCTCAAGTCTAGAACTTGTTCCTTTTTCGTTGATGCATGGTGAAGATATGCATCCTTGGGCTTTCTCTTTGGTGAAAACTATCGAGTAGCCTATATATCTGACATTTAACGCTTCCTTTCGAATACAGAACATTATCTTTTAAAAAATGTTCAAAAGTTGGATCTTCTCAGATTGGACATGCTTTATAAGAAGGGGTCCCATAATAATCACTTTTTCTTTACTCAGACACTTGAAGCCGTGAAGAAGTTGTGCCCAAAGCGAGATTTATTAATTAGAATGACCCATGAGTTTGATCATCATAAAGATAATGAATTTCTTGTGGAATGGTCTAGAAGGAAAGAAATCCCTGTTCAGCTTGCAGAGGATGGGTGAGAATCCCTGTAGACCTTTAAAGTTATCTGCATACTGATCAAAGTCCACCCCTTCAGGCTGGCCCGGTAAAGCCTCAATCTTGTCAGCTTCCATCATCCCATCTTGTGGCCCAACATACACCGGGGAATAATCTTTTTTAGCCTCATCTAATTACTCACCCCATAATTCTGTACTAGGGGGATTTTCTGATTTTCTAGACTTCAGAAATTTGTTTAGGTTGTCAATATGGTTAGATGCACATATGATGGGAAAATAAAGTAAATGTCAAGAGATGAGAAAGAGGAGCAACAATGTAAGTTGTGACACCTTCATCTTCTTCTTGAAATGAGTTTCATTGAGTCTCAAGTAGTGTATATATATGTGTATATGTGTAAATGTTTGATGCATTTATTTAAATTATGTAAAGAACATTGGGGATGGGGATATAAAGGTGGTGATATTATTAACTTATGGTTCATAAGGTCACTGTATGGCTATGATACATCTTGAAGTGAATATCATTTGTGGTCGACTTATATTATTTTTGGGAGAAGGGTGGACCAAGTCAAAATGCAAGAATTAAAAAGTGCAAATGTATGTTAAGAATTAACGATCACTAATTTTTGTCCCACATTGAGTGCTTTTCATATTTGTTTTACAAACATTTGGTCTTAGGAGGTGATGTAACAAGATTGTGTAATTGATACAATGAGAAGAGATGTATGCATGTTACAATGAGAAGAGATGTATTTCGAAAATGTAATAATACATTCTATGGATCGCCTTAGGATTTTGATCCACTTCATTAGATCACGTGGATGTCAGTTTTTCTGCACAGTTCCCAGGACCTATTTTGGTTCCCCTCTTTCACTCCACACACGCACACACACACACACACACACACATATATATATATATATGCCTTTATAATTATTTATTTGAGGTAGAAATGGATCAAATAGAGCAGTAGTATATAGAAGTTAATGGGTTAAACCTTTATGTAAAAGGGGATCTCTCTTTTGCTTGGGATAACTGGATTGGATATGGCTTTCTGGCTAATAACGTTAATTGTATGTTTGATGGGAATGACAACAGGAACTTGGTGGACCCCCCATCCCCTCTTATTTTCTATAGTGAAGAAGTTTTGAGCAGGATAATCTCTCATTTAGTGGATGCTGGTTCTATTACTCCCATCTCTGGCCCTAGAGGTGAAAAAAACGGGACTGTGTGATAATTGATTTTTTTAAATCGCAAGATTCCAGTAAACCCTTATTTAATTAGAGTTTATATAAACCAAAGTAAATCAACCCATAAGCATACATCTATGTGTGTGCGCGTGTCAAACCATAAATAGATGAAGCATGTGACACAAAGTTAAGGAAAAAACCCATTTCAGGTAAAACCTTTTATTTCTAGAACTTTAAAGAATTTACAAGACCATTGAATTACATACAACCTGATAATCGCCCACAAGTGTAATGCACGGTGTCTTCGTCAAACCTCCAAAGCAACAGCTAGAAATACAGTGTGACACAGAAATACTCGCAGGTGTCGGTTCTGATGTCATCAGCTGGAATCTCCCTCAGGAACTCCAGGTGCGCAGCAATAAAGAAGAAAATGGTTTCTCCACAAGGTTTGAACAAACTTTAAGTTGTGTTCTTGGGTTTCAAAAGGATTCACAAAGATTTGGCAATGATATGTGAATCAAAACACGAGTTTGGGAACTAAAAAATATGAAGACTAGAGCAAATAGAACTCTCAAAATCGTCTCTCAAAGTCTTATGAAATAACTCCCCCAAAGTTGGTTTTTATAAGGAAACCAAAGAGAGTTTTAAAATTATGGAACTCTGCCAGCATGTAGGTACCTCGAACCGGTTCTGGTGTACCGAGAACCGGTTCGACCCTCGAACCGGTTTGGCCTGCGGTTCGAGAAAGTTCGCTGGTTTGGGGGTCAAAATACACAGCATTCTCCAAAGGTTTTTCTCCATTTTCAAAGGGCCATAACTTCTTCACCATAGCTCGGATTGAGGTTCCGTTTCTTCCGGTGTCTTCGTTATCTCGAGCTATTCAACTTTTCAATTGATCGTACCTCTGGATGGTGGCTGTAAAATTACCAAAATGCCCTTGAACATTGTTATCTTGCCTTTTTTTATTATTTTGACTTCTCTTGCGTACCACTTGCATAAAGTTCCTAAAATTATGGAACGTGAAGTCATTGAGGCAGATGTGAGACACATGATAGAGATGTTGAATGCTTGATTCCCGAAATTCAGATTGAGGCCATCGTGTGAGATCGTGAAGTGACGTGCCTTTTGTAACGGCGTATGACATACACAAACGTAACATGTTGGACATTGTTGATACCAAATTTAGTCTGCTGACATGGTTCAATCGAATGAAGACACGTGGCAATCTACGTGGCAACAACAAACACTTCCGAGGAACTCAGACGCTCCAAGGAACCATACTATAATGAGGAACACTGCTTCCCCGAGGAACTCAGACGCTCCGAGGAATAAGAACTCTACGAGGAACTTTTGAGTACCGAGCAACTCTTGAGTACCGAGCAACTCTTGAGTACAGAGCAACTTAGGCGGTCTGAGCTACACCTCGAACAAAGCATTAATAGCAGGATAACCAACAGTTTGATTGTTCATTAAATGCTTATGCTTATCATTCAGATGTATACACTTAAGGGGCATTGAATGTATTACCCTTTCACATTACAGCCTTAGGGCTATAAATACATTGTATTACCCTCATTGTAAGGGGACCGAAATTTCTTGAGAAAACTTGTAATCGAGAATTCCCAAACAGTCAGCAATAACAAAAACAGTGGACGTAGGCCATTCTTATAAGGTTGAACCGCTTCTTTGTCTCATTTTATTTATCTGTGATTAAATAATTAGATATCGTCTAATTTTTTACATCAACAGATTGGCGCCGTCTGTGGGAAACGACTAGTAATATCGTTTTTCATCAAGAACAATTCATCACAAATGGCTGATATTCCAGAACCCAGCAATCGAAACGCTGGAAGCCCTTCAAATCCATCTGCTCCGCCAAATATTCCAGATCTAGCTGGAATAATGACAAATTTAGCCCAGGGCCAGACAGTCATGCAAGAAACGATGCGATAACTCATACAAACCCTCCATGGCGGTGCACCAACCCATTCAGGACTGCGAAGTATTCAAAGAAATACCCGTTTACCTTCTTCACGTACTGAGGAATCTGAAGATTTTTCTTATCAACCTGGACGATCTTCGTCAGTGCGAGCCACAGATACTGAACAACGTATCACTCTCTCTCTATAAAGGACTAGTCAGCTAGAAAGATTAAGCAAAGTATCTCCTTTTGATCGATTAGGTCCTAGGAGGAGCAAAAGTCCTCCTAGAGACGCATCAAGGAGTTTTCGACGACCATCAAATTTAAGGGAAGGATCCACCCAGTCGCGACCAGCTGCTCGTCAAGATAGATCCCAGGAAGCCACATCAACGCGATCAGTTGCTTGAACCAACAGGCCCGAGGAAGGAAACGATGCGTGGAAAGGCTCTATTCAGAGGCTGGAGGATAGATTAGGGGAAATGGCTAAGGCCAAGAACCCTCTACAATGAACTTTTGTTCAAGGAACACCTTTTGTCCAGGCCATTGTAGATTTTCCAACACCATCAAAGTTTAAAGCACCTGTTGTGACCCCCAAATATGATGGAAAGACAGACCTTGTCCTTCATATAGAATAATACCAAGCTGCAGCCGACATCTACACTGTTCCGGATGAAATGAGATGCAGAGCATTCTCGGGAACTCTTACCGGATCTGCCCAAATATGGTATAATAATATTTCTCGGGGTAAGATCTCAACTTTCTTTCAACTGGCCGAGTTATTCATTGGGAATTTCTATTTTGGGGCAAAGCCGGTTAAACGAGTAGCGCATTTGTTAAGTGTTAGACAAAAAACTGCTGAAATTACCAGAGATTATATAACTCGTTTTAATAATGAGAAGCTTGAAGTCATTGACTATGAGGAAAAGACAACGATTATCGCCTTGATGAGTGGATTACTGCCCAACAAGTTGTACTACACTTTGGCTAAAGATCCGCCTAGAACCATGTCAGATCTGATGGGAAAAGCGGCCAAGATTATGAATGCCGAGGAGGCTATGGCTGCGAAGAAGAATATGGATGCCAAATAAACCAAGGTGGAAGGTGATAAAGCTAAGAAGAAAGAGCATAAGAACAATGGTAATGACAAACACTCAAAAACAAGGTCGTCTTGGGAAGTATTGAGGAAATTTGATAATTATACTCCTTTGAAGAAAAACATCAATCATGTTCTAGAAGAAATCAAGAACAACGAGGAATTAATCTGGCCAGAGAAAATGAAGGCAGACCCTGACAGGAGGAATAAGGCAAAATATTACGAGTTTCACAAAGATCATGGCCATATGACCAAAAATTGCATAGCTCTTCAGAATGAGATTGAAACACTCATCAGACGAGGAAAACTGGTAAAGTATGTTGATCGGAAGAATGATAGAAGAAATAATGACCGAACAAGAGAGAGGTCTAGATCTCCTCGTCGAGCAGAGGAGAACAAGAAAATAGACCATGAAGTTGATCCAGAAGATGATCCCGATCTTCCCAAGAGACCAAGGCAGCCAGAACGTGAGGTATTTTCAATACGCTTTGGGTCATTTGACTGTAATGTTATTACAGGTGGAGATGCAGGAGGAGGAGACCTTACTGCCGAGAGAAAATCTTACCTCTGTGAGGCTCAAGCTTGCTCATACATTCAACGAATAAATCTAGCTAAGGAGGATCACCTGAGAAAGGTGAACAAAGAGAAATTGGTCATTGGTTTCTCAAAGAATGACTTCGCAGGTGTTCTATATCCTCATGATGACCCATTGGTGATCAAAATGAGGATGAAGGAGGTAATGATTTCAAGAGTACTGGTCGACAATGGTAGCTCGACAGACATCATGTTCTACTTGTGCTTCGATAGTTTAAATCTAAAGCTATCTCAACTGGAGCCTTATCATAAACCCCTCCTTTATTTTGCTGGCGAGAAAGTATTTCCACTTGGGACGATCAAGTTGGATATATTCATTGGTACGTGGCTTGCTTGTCGGACAGAAAGAATACGTTTTTTCGTGATGGATAAGAATGTTCAGTCATCATACAATATCATCATGGGAAGAGTAGGATTGAAGAAGTTCGAGGCTGTACCATCTACGGTACATCAGTGCCTAAAATTTCCAATAAATTTTGGAGTAGGAGTTGTGAAAAGTGATCAGAAAGTAGCTCGGGAATGCTATTATTCATCCGTCGAGCGAGAGGAACTGGAGGAATCAAGGAAAAAGACCACTACCTATCAAGTGGATAAAGGTGCAGAAATTGAAATATTGGAATCCTAGAGATGAGTCGCAACTCGTGAAGGGTCAAGTGGTGGAAGCTACTGAAAACATAATTCTGGACGACGAGCACCCTGAACGAACTACTCAAGTAGGTTCATCGTTGGAAGCCTCACTAAAATAGGAATTGATAACTTTCCTTAGAAGAAGAAAGCAAACTTTTGCGTGGAGTCACGAGGATATGCCTGGGATAGACCCAAATTTCTTATGTCACGAACTCAATGTGAATAAGGAGATCAAGCCTGTGAAGCAGAGAAGAAGAGTATTCAGTCTCGAGAAGAATCAAGCTATACAGGAGGAAGTCGAGAAGCTCCAGAAAGCTTTCTTTATTGAAGATGTTAAATATCCAGAATGGTTAGCAAATGTGGTAATGGTGAAGAAGAAGAACAACAAATGGAGGATGTGTGTAGACTTCACCGACCTCAACAAATCATGCCCAAAGGATCATTTTCCGCTGCCCCGAATTGATCAACTAGTGGATGCTACCTCGGGACACGAGCTGCTGAGCTTCATGGATGCTTATTCTGGTTACAATCAGATCAAAATCAAACCTGAAGACAGGGAGAGTACTTCTTTCATTACCCCTAGGGGAACTTATTGTTATAATGTTATGCCTTTTGGTTTGAAAAATGTAGGTGCAACATATCAGCGGCTGATGAACAAAGTGTTTACAGAACAAATCAGTTGCAATATGGAAGTCTATGTTGACGATATGCTGACAAAGATCAAGAAAGCTGCTGATCATCTAGTTGACCTAAGCCAGACTTTTGATCAACTAGATAAATATCAAATGAAGTTGAACCCGACGAAGTGCATATTTGGAGTGCGAGAAGGCATGTTTCTCGGATACATTATCAATCAGCGAGGCATTGAAGCTAACCCCGAAAAAATCAAAGCTCTGCTAGGGCTGTGATCCCCAACGATGAAAAAAGAGGTGCAAAGTCTTACAGGACGAGTAGCAGCACTCAACAGATTTGTATCGCGAGAAACTGATCGATGTCTCCCATTATTCAAGACACTCCGAAAGACTTTTGAGTGTATTGATGAATGTGAGAATACTTTTCAAGACTTGAAAAAATATTTGGGAGCACCTCCACTGTTATCCAGGCCAGTGATGGGAGAAAAATTATATTTGTATCTGGCAGTGTCCGAGAATGTAGTCAGTTCGGCATTGATAAGAGTGGAGAATGGAGTACAAAAACCAATATACTATACAAGTAAGGCCTTTCGAGGAGCAGAGATCAGATATCCAAGGCTGGAAAAATTGGCACTAGCACTGATCGAGGCAAGTAGAAGAATGAAGCGATACTTTCAAGCTCATACCATAGTAGTATATACTGATATGTCATTGAGGCAAGCCCTTCATAAACCAGAAAAGTCAGGAAGATTGATGTGCTGGGAAATAAAACTCGGTGAATATGATATAGTCTATGAACCCAGATCATCGCTAAAAGGGCAAGCTGTAGCAGACTTTATAGCAGAGTTCACCTATCCTGATACCCCCGAGGAGCAAAAGTTGCTCGCTGATCAACCTGTGGATGTTACAGGATCATCAAATGCAAGCCCAGACCAACTTAGCTTGTTAAAAGGGCAAGTAAATGTTACAGGATCATCAAATTCAAGCCCAGACCAGCTTAGGTTAGTAAAAGGGCAAGAAAAGATGATCGACGAACAGCAAGAAAAATCAGAAGATGGTGAAAGGAAGCAACAAATTTTCCACCGAGGAACTCTGTCAGATCAGAAATTTGAAGACGAGTTACCTATATGGAGTTTGTATGTGGATGGTTCATCTTGCACTACAGGATGTGGCGCAGGGATAGTGTTGAGCAGTTCAAACGAGGTCGACATGGAATACACCCTATGTTTCCAATTCAAAGCTTCGAATAATGAGGCTGAATATGAAGCCATGATTGCAGGTCTTAGTTTGGCAAAAACCATAGGGGCGAAACAAGTTATTGTCTTCAGTGATTCGCAACTGGTCATAAATCAAATGATGGGAGTATATGCAGCCAAAGGAGAATTAATGATCAGATATCATGCAAAGGCAAAGGAACTGGTGTCGGAATTTACTGCTATTCAGCTGGTCAGAATACCAAGAATGGAGAATACGAGAGCAGATGCCCTAGCTTGATTAGCATCAGCTACTCATACCGAGCTATGAAGAACAATCCCAATTGAAGTTTTAGCTGGTCGGAGTATAGATGAAGATCTGACGATGAACTTTATTACCCTCGATTTAGGATCATCATGGATGGATCCCATCAGGGCACATATTGAGAAAGGGGAATTACCAATTGACAAACTAGCAGCCAAGAAACTGAAGTTTAAGGCTACTCGTTATGTACTGACCAACGGTATTCTATACATACGAGGAATTATAGCAGGTTTGCAGAGATGTGTGCATCCCACCGAGGTGAAGGATTTAATGGAAGAGGTCCATGAAGGATCCTGTGGAGCCCATGTAGCAGGTCGGACTCTTTTGCAAAGGATAATGATGCAAGGATACTACTGGCCAACGATGAGGGCTGATTGTATAGCCTACGCTAAGAAATGTGATAAGTGTCAGCGTTTCTCTTCCATTCGAAGAACTCCCCAAGCATTATTGACACCCATTACTTCCCCTTGGCCATTTGCCATATAGGGAATAGATTTGGTCGGGCCACTGCCGACGACCAGAGGAAGATTTAGGTATCTCGTGGTCGCTGTGGATTATTTTACTAAATGGGTTGAAGCTGAGCCTCGACAAGGTGTACCAATTTATTTGGAAAAACATCATCTGTCGATATGGTCTTCCTCATGCCTTCATCACAGACCATGGAACACAATTTGACAATGAGGAGTTCGCTGCCTATTGTTATTAGTCAAATATTTTGAAGATCCACTCAGCACCAGGCCATCCTCAAAGCAATGGACAAACTGAAATAACAAACAGAATGCTGCTGAATGGCTTGAAGAAAAGACTTGATGATGCGAAAGCAAATTGGATCAACGAGCTACAATCAATACTATGGGCTTACTGAAATACTCCCCGAGTAGCAACAGGGGAATCTCCATATATGCTAGCATTTAGAAGTGAAGTTGTTATACCCGCCGAATTGGGTCTCCCAACACACAGAATACTGAATTTCAATTCCCCTGTCAGCGATTTAATGAGAAGGTTAGACTTGGAAATGCTCGAGGAGGTTAGGGAAGAAGCATCCATTAGAAATGCTGCTTACCAGCAGCGAACAACTTTGTTCTACAACAAGAGAGTGAAGACCTGTGACTTGAAAGAAGGAGACTATGTGCTAAAGAAGGTGATTCAAAAACACAACAAACTGGAAACAAACTGGCATGGACCCTACCGAGTTAAAGAAGTTGTTCGACCAGGGACATGCAGAATATAAACTTTAGAGGGGGAGGAGTTTAAGAATGCATGGAATGCAGAACACTTGCGCAAATATTATCAGTAATGTAAACTCTCATGTAATGTAGTTTCATCAGTATGAATAAAGTGACAACCTTCTGCCCAGTTCTTTCCTTTTGTTGGAAATTTTTTGCGGAATACTAGTGCTACACACTACTCAGCAAAACTCGGACTACTCAAATCTATTCTCGAAAATGCCAACTAAGGTTGGTCGGGAAACAAATGTATTCCTACGGGAAGTAAAACTATTCCTAAAAATGCCAACTTATGTTGGTTAGGAAGTAAATGTATTCCTACGGGAAGTAAAACTATTCCTAAAAATGCCAACTTAAGTTGGTTAGGAAATGTATTCCTAAAAATGCCAACTTATGTTGGTTAGGAAGTAAATGTATTCCTCGGGAAATAAAAGTATTCCTAAAAATGCCAACTTATGTTGGTCAGGAAATGTATTCCTTAAAATGCCAACTTATGTTGGTTAGGAAGTAAATGTATTCCTCGGGAAGTAAAAGTATTCCTAAAAATGCCAATTTATGTTGGTTAGGAAATGTATTCCTAAAAATGCCAACTTATGTTGGTTAGGAAGTAAATGTATTCCTACGGGAAGTAAAACTATTCCTAAAAATGCCAACTTATGTTGGTTAGGAAATGTATTCCTAAAAATGCCAACTTATGTTGGTTAGGAAGTAAATGTATTCCTCGGGAAGTAAAAGTATTCCTAAAAATGCCAACTAAGGTTGGTCAGGAAGTAAATATATTCTCAAAAAGCCAACTAAGGTTGGTCGGGAGGTACAACTATTCCAAAAAGGGCCAAAGTTGCTCGTGAAGAAAAAATCCACTAACTATGGCTGGTCGGGAATAAAAACCCACTAACTATAGTTGGTCGAAAAGGAAAATTTACCGACCTTAATTGGTCGAAAACAGTTTATGAATATGAGAAAGTGATCGAGCAAAATTTTTGATACTCGTAACTTTTTAGATTACTACTAAGTTGTCAAATGATCACCATAAATTCAAACTAGTCGACGATAAGTTGATCGACAAATAACACAATATTATTATCTTTTTAACAGATACACATGCACAAGTGTTACAAGACAGTGGCAGTCAAGATTTGCAAATAAAATTATTTCATTAAATGTAGAACAAAATACATCGGGAATGAAATACAAATTTATTACATCAATATTCCTATTCTATTGGTTTCTTCCCCTCTGCTTTTGAAACAGGCTCCTCGCCAGCAGGTGGATCATTTAAAGCAAGAGGAGAATTTATGAAGTTAAGATCTTTTAACATCCTGATATTCATCACAGATGGTCGATCTAGTAGGTGCTCGGGATGAGATATCTCGACATTGGAGTGGAGATTGTAATCGCCGAGGTATTTGGAAATCAGACATCGAGGGATGGCCCGAGCAGGGATCCAACTCATATCAAGCTTGAATGGTGGCACTGGTAGGTCGAGCAGCCCAGGATTATAGTAATCCCACAGGTAATGACCCTGTTCCAGTTACAACACACCTAAGGCATTCAATCATCCCTGTTTGTAGCCCTCATTATTTGCATTTTGGATACGATCGTCCAAGTGGTAGAGAGCCTCGTTATAGCCAGCCATTCAGAACTCTCTGGGCTGTTTGTGGAATTGATATGTCAATCGTTCCAGTTGCTCATGGAGATTTTTTATGAAGAGTTCTTTATTCTCCAAGATAGATTTCTGCGCAGAAAGATGCTCTTCCAGACCCCTGATCTTCTTAGACATCTCAGCCAATGCCTGGTTCTTTGCCATCAGTTGGAAGGCCTGGTTCTCTAAAGCAGATTGAGTCCTCTGTTCCTCGACAGGAATCCGAGCAGCTCTTGCTCGTCCCCGAGGAGCTCTTACTCATCCTCGAGTAGATGTAGAAGGGCCAGACCTCTTCAAGGTTTCTAACTCATCCCTCAGGTTGGCGTTTTCGACCTCCAAGAACGAGAATCCCTCGTCAATCACTGGGATCAAAGCATTTGAGGAGGAAGCTGCAGACTTCAACTGAGACACCTCTCTTTGCAGGTTATTATTTTCTTGCTCTAATAACTCAGCTATTTGTCTGTGCTCTTCGACCTCAGCCTTCAACGTTCTCTCCCGCACATCGTAAGCAGCAAACCGTTTATCATATCCCTTATCGGAACAGATTTGCTGATACTTTTTCTCGTACCCCTCGTGCAAAAGGGCAGTGGATTCCTTATATTGTTGCTGAAGTTCTTCAAGAGTGCCTTAGAGATCCTCAATCATATCATAATAAGCTACATTATTGGCTACTGCACGATCAAGCAGACACTTCAAATATTGGTAGGCTTCAATTGCCTGTTCCGAAGCATCTTGGTCGAGGATGTCGACGATTTGTGCTGCACTCAGATCTGTGTGACCAGCCTTAAAATATTCATTGCATTGTTGTAACAACTTTGTATCATGAGCAGACAATAATTCCATCCTGGCCAGAAACTAGTAGAGGAAGAAAAAACAATAATCAATAAGAGTACCAACAGAGCATGAAGAGGAGAAACAACAGTATGAATAAACAAAAGTTAAAATTTTATTATATCACCAAATTCAGAGTTACATGTTTAGGGTTACACTTGACAAAGAAAAATAAAATAGAGAGAAACCCGAACAACTCTATACCTTTTCCTTATCTCCCAAAACATTCTTGGGAGGCTGGGACGAGGAGGTAGGTTGCTCGGAGGGAATATAAAGTTCCTCGGGGAGCGCTGGTAGTTGCTCGGATGAAGTAGCGAGTTGCTGAAGTTCCTCGTTACTAGGCTGGATGGCTGGGGGATGAGAAACTTGATCTCCCATCACCATGGAAGACTCCTGAGAGGCAGCTTCGTCCTCGTCTTCGTCTTCAGGAGTTGGAGGGGGACCAGGGATGTGCCGCTGAAATAGTTCATAAGTTTCATCAACTTTCATCTCTTGTAGAGCAGCGATCCACCCATATCTAAAGTATTTGAGGCTGCCATATTCTACTTGTGACATCATGTCAGCCAAGCCTTTGTTCCACCCTTTATCCCAGCCAGCGCTGAAAGATTTATTCACAGCCAATTTCCTCTTTAACTTCTCTGAGGAAAGCTTCTCGGACAGAAGATTTTCAGCAGCCTTCAGTTTATTCTCAACTTCCTCCTTCAGCCGACTTACTTCCCGAAGTTGACCCAACTCCTCCTCACCAACCTTGAGCTTATTTTCAAGCTCCCCAGCATTTTTGAGCTTCCCTTCGAGCTCTTTATTCTTCTTCTCCAAATCATTTATTTTTTTCTCCAACCCCTTGGAGACTTCAACAACTTGATCCTTCTCCTGCTCGGTTGAGGTAAGTTTATTCTCCCAAGCAGCCTTGTCAGCATCATGCTTCTGACGAGAATCTTCTAAAGACCGCGTCAGACCCATCAGAGCTTCCTCCACACTAGATAAGGAGCTTGAAGCTTTAATAGCTTCATCTTTCTTCAAAATTGTATTAAAGCAGCTCACCAACTGTGAAAATAAAATGAAAGCAAGTCAGAGACAGATATAACAAGGGAAAGATGAAAAGTTCAAAACAATAAGACTTACAGAAGCAATATGGCGAGCAGCCAATGAGGTAACCATGTCCCGAGAAAGGTTTTCTTCAATACCTTGGATCTCGAGAATGATCCAAGTCTTCACCGAGCTCATTGCAGAGCTCGGGGGAACAAAAGTAGGAACACCAGTTCCAGTAGTTGGGGGCTGAGAGATGGTTTCAGCCAAATTGACCGAGGAGCATTTCTTCAGCTTCCTCGGGGGAACAGGAATAGTTTTGACCAAGGAGGAACTCTTGGTCGGTGATATGACAATCACTTCTTTTGGTGCATCAGTCTTGCTCGGGGCCACTGGAGGCTTCTCGGCAACCTTCACAGAAGCAGCCGGAGGGGCTGAATCAATTTTCTTTGTCCCTTCTGGGACATCATGTTTACTTCTTTTTGCCTCTCCAGCACCAGAGGAAGGTTTCTAAAAAAGGGTGGGAGGTCTTCTTTTCTTCATCCTTTCACTCAAAGGAATATGTGATTCAGGCGAAGAACTTGTAGAGGCTGGTATTGGTTCTGCGTCGCTTATCACTGGACGAGCAGTGAAAGATGAGGTGTAACTATTGTACTGCAGCAAATATGAAGCTGACCTACGGTGCTCGTCGACAACAGTCGGATGCAAACTCTAGATAAGTTTCAAGTGCCTTATATTAACGTCTGCCTCTTTTGGACACTTTCTTTTGTTGTCAACTGCAAATAAATCAAAATTAAAATATCAGTGGCACATTTTATCAAACATAAAGGAAGCATAATCTCAAAATAAATAAAATGAAATAAAAATAACCTATCCCATTGCCATAGGTAGGGCATCTGGTACCCTGATAAACTTCATCTCCAGACAAAGGAGCATGTTGCCAATTTTTTATAACAACCCCGTGCTCAAAATAGTCCCTATTGGCATCCGGGAGATTGACCACTAAAGCCCTATTTAAAAATCTAGTTTTTAAATAAAAAGTATTATCACCAACAGCCCATCTATAACAAAACATGATTTCTGGAATTCCTATGAGAGTTCCATGAATTTGATTTAGTCTATGAACCTCATTAACTATTCTCCATGTATTGGGGGCTATTCTTGCAGGAACAACGTCAAAATATTAACAGAATTCCAGACATAAAGGATTTGGCGGAAAAGAAAATCCACATTCATCAATAAAGAGACTGGGGAACCAATGTCCCTCAGCCAAACAGAAATAATCGGAAGGTTCAGAAAGTTCCTCTAGATAAGTGCTAAAAATCAGGAGGTGGTTATAATCAGAGATCGAGGCGGTTATAAAAATTCAAAAAAGCCTGATTCTACGAATTTGGAAGGAAAAATAAATACAAAGGAAACACTCCTAAAAATCAGGAGGACCATTTAAAACTACCATATTCCGAGAAAGAATGTTCCACACTCCTCAAATTTCGAACTATGAAACATTGGGGGCTTCTGTTGATACCAAATTTAGTCTGCTGACATGGCTCAATCGAATGAAGACACGTGGCAATCTACGTGGCAACAACAAACACTTCCGAGGAACTCAGACGCTCCGAGGAACCATATTACAACGAGGAACACTGCTTCCCCGAGGAACTCAGACGCTCCGAGGAACAAGAACTCTACGAGCAACTTTTGAGTACCGAGCAACTCTTGAGTACAGAGCAGCTTAGGCGATCCGAGTTGCACCTTGAACAAAGCATTAATAGTAGGATAACCAACAGTTTGATTGTTCATTAAATGCTTATGCTTATCATTCAGATGTATACACTTAAGGGGCATTGCATGTATTACCCTTTCACGTGTACAACATTGAATGTATTACCCTTTCACATTACAGCCTTAGGGCAATAAATACATTGTATTACCCTCATTGTAAGGGGACCGGAATTTCTTGAGAAAACTTGTAATCGAGAATTCCCAAACAGTCAGCAATAACAAAAACAGTGGACGTAGGCCATTCTTATAAGGCTGAACCACTTTAAAAGTTCTTTGTCTCATTTTATTTATCCGTGATTAAATAATTAGATATCGTCTAATTTTTTACATCAACAGACATAAGAAACATATCCTTACAAATCTCCCCCTATGTCTATGCCGGTACATATATAAAAAATCTGAATGATCAAATATGAAATTGCCTATACAAATCTACCCTCCCATGAACCCAATACTGAAAAGATACAAATGAATAAGTCTTCATCGTTTGTTCTTCAAATCTTCAGGAATCTCAAAGCTTTTCTCATCAGGGTGTGCAATTCAATGATCATCAATGTAGTACCTACACACATGAGATAAATCAAATACCACGTGACGTATCGAGTTTGAAATGAGATAAACATAGATACCAATTTATGATGAAAGCATAAGTCATATCTCAAAAACTCCCCAAAATTCAAACTCCCCCATAATATGATAATTCTTTCTCCCCCTTTTTATTATGTCCCCAAAAAGACAAATGAGAAGAATAAATCAAACAAGCAAAGTCGGGGTGTCATGGTATTCAAAATAAAACATCAATCAATATGGCAAACATGCTCTCGCAAAGAGTTGCTCAAGCAAAAATCTTCACACACTATTTTTGATTTCTTAAAATTTTTTGTATAAAAATAAGATACCAAGTTGAAAAATATGATACAAAAATCACACCATGAAATTAAACTCGAATAACCAAGTCATGGAAACGGAATGAATGGGTGTGAACATATTCGATAGGTAAATCAACTCAATTAATCATATGTGCACGATGCATATGTGTACCCCTAACGAATGAACATCAAACGTATCCTTAGGTCTAAAGATTGTTGAATTTAGATGACATCGTGTTATGTAAATCAAGAAATCAAAGTCAAAGTGATTTCCATCCCAATAACGTCCAAAACTATGTAGCGCATTTTCAAAAATTTCAAGGACGTGCAAACCCGTTTTAAAATCACCGACCAAACTCCCTCATATATATTTTCTTTTAGAGGTGTTAAACGAAATTATCAAACTTTGAAGAATTGGTGCAAAAATCTAAATGGCCCATAATTGGCATGAATTTATTTTTATTGCCTTTAAATTTTTTGGGCTCTTTTAAACCTCTTTGGACCCCGGATAATAAAATTCCTCAATTTTTTAGGTCCAATTAAACGACGGCTTAATCGCAAAGGGTAAATGATAACCTTTCGTAGCCTTTCACCGTTTTCATACAAAGCATATAAAACCTCACAAACATGGTTCAAAGGTGCACACTTTTTATCAAGTTTTATCGCGCTTGATTTGTTTTAAGGACATGATTGAAGTGAAAACACCCAACCAACTTGTGATAAGATAAGCACAATAATCAAATAAATCCGTGCATGTGTACAATAACGGATATCATGAGTCAAACATGAGGAAATAACAACTAATTACATCTCAATGACTCCAAACATTGTAAAGCACATGGATGAATTAACCTATTGTCTCAAAACACTATCAACTAGTCACATGAATAAATGGAATGAAATTGTGACTCGGTCGTCCTAAGTGTTCTCCATAAACAGTGAAAAAAAAATCTTTTTGTATTTTTCAAAAATTTTACTAAAAATACAAATTAATACAAAAAGTACATGTCACAATGCTAGCAAACATAAATATTATGAAACAAAAACTAGCGTATGACAAACATGCGAACACAATCATCTATATGATATGGCAAGGGAAGAATCATGTGCAAGCAAATGGGAGTCAACTTGTCTAAAATCTAGTACCTCTAAAAGAGATTTTCTAACCCAAACAGATGTGAAATGACGTATGGGGGTTTTGGGAACCACGGGAACACTAGAAATAAACTTCCTAGGACTTTTTTCAAGATCAAAACAGAATCTTCTAAGGTGACCTTTCCTACCACAATATGAACATGTGTAAACGGGTGGAACGATACCTATGGGTTGACCTTTTCTAATATCCTTGGAATTAGTTGACCCTCTAAAACAAATAATGGTTTTGGCTTTAACATTAGAAGCATGAGAACAAGATGAGCCACTACCATCACTATCAAACCTACTCGAGTCTGTCAAATCATTTTTTAACTTCAAAATTTTTTACTCGAGCAAAGAATTAGACTCTTCCAATTTAAGGGACGCCTTTTTCAAATTCTCAACAATTCCTAAAAGGGTATCTCTCTCTCCCTCAATTAAGGTAAACTTTTCCCTAAGAGTCTCTTCACGTTCCACAAACTCATTAACTAAAATATTTTTATCCTCTTTGTCATAAACCCAAACCATTGAATTTTTAAGGTCCTCTAATTCTTCTTCTAAAAATAGAACCTTATCATCACTCTCCTTCTTGAACAATTTTAAAGCAACAAAGTCATGGTCCAAGGAAACAAATTTTTCACGATAAAAATCTCTTTGATTTTGAACCGTTTGCAAAAGATCAATCGCGGATTTAAAACCAGAATTTTCTTTTTCCAAAAAGTCAATTCTTTTACCAAACGTCAAATTCAAATGGTTTATATCATAAAAACTCCGACTCGTGTCATCAAAAGAGAGAATCCGATTAGATAAGTGCTCCATCGGAAAAATTGCGATTTTTAACAAAACTAATTTTTCAAAAAAGATCAATTTCACACAAATTTTGCAGAAAACAAAGATCACGCGATAAATTAACGTAACCTACTCTGATACTAATTTGAAAAAAATGGGACTGTGTAATAATTGATTTTTTTTAAATCGCAAGATTCCAATAAACTCTTATTTAATTAGAGTTTATATAAACCAAAGTAAATAAACCCCTAAACATACATCTATGTGTGTGCGCGTGTCAAACCATAAATAGATGAAGCATGTGACACAAAGTTAAGGAAAAAATCCCTTTCGGGTAAAACCTTTTATTTCTAGAACTTTAAAGAATTTACAAGACCATTGGCTTACATACAACCTGCTAATCTCCCACAAGTGTAATGCACGGTGTCTTCGTCAAACCTCCAAAGCAACAACTAGAAATACAGTGTGACACAAAAATACCCACAGGTGTCGGTTCTGATGTCGTCGGCTGGAATCTCCCTCAGGAACTCCAGGTGTGCAGCAATGAAGAAGAAAATGGCTTCTCCACAAGGGTTGAACAAACTCAAAGTTGTGTTCTTGGGTTTCAAAAGGATTCACAAAGATTTGGAAATGATATGTGAATCAAAAAATGAGTTTGGGAACTCAAAAATATAAAGACTAGAGAAAATAGAACTTTCAAAATTGTCTCTCCAAGTCTTATGAAATAACTCCCCCGAAGTTGATTTTTATAAGGAAACCAAAGAGAGTTTTAAAATTCTGGAACTCTGCCAACGTACAGGTACCTCAAACCGGTTCTAGTGTACTGCGAAACGGTTCGCCCCCCGAACCGGTTTGGCCTACGGTTCGAGAAAGTTCACTAGTTTGGGGGTCAAAATACACAGCATTCTCCAAAGGTTTTTCTCCATTTTCAAAGGGCTATAACTTCTTCATTGTAGCTCAGATTGAGGTGTCGTTTCTTCCAGTGTCTTCGTTGTGTTGAGCTCTTCAACTTTACAGTTGATCGAACCTCTGGACGGTGAACATTATTATCAAAATTCCCTTGAACATTATTATCTAGCCTTTTTTTTACTGTTTTTAATTCTCTTGCGTACCACTTGCATAAAGTTCCTAAAATTGTGGAACGTGAAGTCGTTGAGGCAGATGTGAGACACATGATGGAGATGTTGAATGATTGATTCTTAGAATCCGGATTGAGGCCGTCGTGTGAGATTGTGAAGTGACGTGCCTTTTGTAACGGCGTGTAACATACACAAATGTAACATGGTTGACATAAGAAAAATTTCCTTACAGGAGGTTTCAAATCTCCATCTCACTTGTTTTGCTGATGATATTATGATTTTCTACCGAGGGTATTTTTCTTCTCTAATATCTCTAGTTAATTTACTCCACTCTTATAACAATGATTCTAGCTAGTTCATCAGTCTAAACAGATGCAATGTGTTTATTGGCAAATGAGCTATTTTTACAAGCAATGTTACTTTCTTTACTATCAAAATGAAGAAGGCATGGACTCTTTCGCTTACATCGTTTCATTTGATCAGTTACTGATTGAGTATAAAATTTTAGGAGAAATTCGACATTGATTTGGATGATCATGCAAATGAGTGTTTGAAAGAGCTAACGAAAGGGAGAAGTAGGAGTCAACGTAGCAAGCTTCATGAGGTGTATGAAAAATATGGATCGGCGGAGGAGGCTCGAGAAAATGTCCCTACTAATATGACCAAGGATAATTGGCTTAGTTTATGCGATCTTTATGGAAGTCCAAGATATCAGATTTGAACTATTGTTGATGTTGTAACTTGTAAATATTTTTTTTATTAAAATATGCATACTTATGATGTTTGAAAAGTTACTATAGGGACAATGTATTGTAAATCAGAATAACAAGTCTAAACAAGTTGTAAATCATAATTAAGGGTCAAAAGCATTTGTGGTGGTTCGTCATGAACTGGTAATATATCAACTTGTTTTGGTGTGTCAATTGAGAATTTTATTTTACAAGTACAATTATTAATTATTTGTTGTTTAATAGCGGAGTAAAGAGGTGGATGGTCAAGATCCGAATAGGATCAAGTTTTATAAAGAAACTCATTGTAAAGATGAAAAGTGGACATCTCCCGAAGCCGAAACTCTCTATGTAAGTCTTATTAATTTTATTTTAAATTTACCCTGTTGTTGTTGAATTACAAACCAACAAACACCGCTGGCTTGTAATTCCTTTGGTACTCTTGTCTTCGGTATAAAAATTACACATACTGCATTATGCTTTTCACAGTTAAAATTATTGTCATTAATTAGCTTAAAAATTGTAGACATCTCGACAGTTTGGCTAAACCTATAATCCTTTTTCTTCTATTTTGTTTATAGAATGAGATGAAACGTCTTGAATCTGAATCAATATCCAAGAATGGTACCATAATGAGCTCAGATGAGATAGCAGATAAAGTTCTTGGCACAAGACCAGGATATATTAACGGGCTTGGGTATGGTCCCAAAAAAAGGATTCTAGAATTAATCTATTACGATTGCGGAATGTTGAATTGGAAGAGGCACCTGAGAAGTCTATGAAAGTTCAAGAAAATTTGATGGAGCGTTTACAAGCTCATGAGGTAGAGGCAACAATTCAAAGAGAAGAGTCAGTGGCACAAAAGGCCGATATGGAGAATCAATGTGCAATGCTAGAGAATATTCTAGCTCGACAAGCGAAGTCCGATAAGTTGATTCAGTCGTTGATCGCATCACGTTCCTCATCTTTCGAACAATGATAATCTAGACATCCTTTAGTTTTGCTACTCGTATGATTTGAAAATGATTCGTAATCGATTATTATCTCTTTAATTATCAAATTTCGCTCATCGTTATAACTTTTTCATGATAAAGACAAATCAAATCCCACTTTATTTTAGCTAATGATATTTTATTCTCTTAATTACATATTTGAAGCTATTTTTGGGGCACCATGAACTTTTGACATTTGCAAATGGAATTGAAAACTTTTAAGTCCTTTAACTAGTTTAAGTTATTTTTTTGCACTGTGGATATTTATCGTTTGTAAGGGGATGAAATGTGGAACTTCTACGTCCTTTAACTAGTGTTTAGTTGACTTGACAATGTATGTGTATGCGACTTAATGTGGATTTTATTTATGATAATTTAGTTATTTTGTGGATTTTAACGAATGTGTTATTTTTAGATGGTAATTTGTTTAAATTTGGTGGAATACATTAATTTACCAAATTCAAAATAAAAAAATATATATTTGGAAACATTCCTTTACCAAAATAAATGTTTTAGTAGTTAAATATGCAATTGATAAATAAAAGTGCGGCTTAAGATTTGATAGTTTATTATTGAAAAATTAATGATTAAGAATCATTCTTCAACAATTGAATTTCGTAGCCAATAGATCTTGAGGGAAGGTACAATTTTTGTATCTAAAAGTTTCTATTTATAGAATTGGCAATAAAATGTAGACATTTAGCAACGAGATGTTCAACAATTAGCTACAAAACAAATTGTAAATTTCGTAGCCAAAAATTTCTAGCAATAGCTTGCATATAGAATTGACAACGAAATTAAGATATTTAGGAACGAAATGTTGAACTTTTACCTACGAAACAAATTGTAGCCTAAATGCGATAATTATCCACGAAAATAATTTCGTGGCAAATAACCTAAACAATTGGCAAGGAAAGTTAATTTCGTGGCCATATACATTTAGCAACGGGCCTTTGGGCACGAACCTGTTACGAAATAATTTTCGTTGCCAAAAACTATCAGCAGCGAAATATGAACTTTTGGCTACGAAAAATTTCCCAGTTAAATGTGTAATTTGTTGTAGAACCTCCTCTTGAGAACTTCGCAGGGACATGGTTTGGAGGATTGAGAACAAAACGACGTTGGAAATTATTACCAACCCTCTTGGCACACGTGGACAAAACTTCACTGGGGATAAATGTCACTCGAGCCTACTCATTGCTTACCTATTCGAGTGAACATCCTCGAGTTACTCATTCTCCCATAATATTTGCCCCCCGAGGTTACCTCCTCGAAGTAACTTGGGTGCCAGCCCGCCTGACTGATGTGACCAGATACCTAACAATAGTCACTGTTTAAACCACTTCCTGGCGTCACGATGTCTGACGTTAAGGGACTCAAGAATTCAGCACTCAAGTGCCTTTATCCTTAGTATGCCCTCACCAAACCTGACCACCTAGCCATCTTAGAGTAAGCCTCAAGCTGACAAGTCATATCCCTTATTAATTCCCTCAATACTTCCAGCTAATAGAATGGTTTCCCACCAAAACTATCCCATGCATTAAATGCAATATCTCATGCATTTAATGCACTGTACCAGAGGGATCGAGGGTATGATGACTCGAGGAGCCTCTTCCTTATATAAATAAGACCAAACAAACAAATCAACAGAGAGATGATCGAGAGATGATCGGAAGCCGAGAATTGCTGCCCAAATTTGCCCATACCAAAAAACCCTTACGTGAACATTAACTACCACACACATGTAATGTACTCATCATTGGGCATTAACGGTGCTTGAAGTTCCTGTCTTTATTGTGCCTAGAGTGCTTATTCTTTCTCCCTCCGACCACGCCACCTGCTGGTCCCATTCATTTATTGTGCTTGTCTTGTATTTCTTGTGTTAATATGCTCTTAAATGCAAACCTGAATATCAAATCTCTTTGTCTCTGGTTTACCCGTGATCACTGTCTATATTGTGTACGTAATCGTGTTAGTCCCGATCTTGATAAGGGGTTACACCTCACTTAATACTAGCTGTATCCGAAGAACCCACATCGTACAAAAATAACTTCCGATTTAAATTTGGGGTTTGTATTACTCAATTTGTAGATATACATTTGAGGTTCGTATCAGTCAATTTGTAGATATAAGTTTGGGGTATTATTTCACTTTTTACTAGGGTTTATAATTTTAAGATTATTAGAGTTAATGTTTAGAGTTAAAATTGGGTTTAATTGATGTTAATAATTTTATCATGTTATGCCATTAAATATTGTTGGTTTATTTTAGGATTATAATGTTAATGGTTGTTATAGTTTGCTTTAATGTTATTCTTGATTTTTATTTTGGGGTTAATTTGAAGAGATAATTAGGGATATTATTGATTTAAATTTGGAACCGAAGTGTTGATTTAAATATTTATTTCTATTTTCATTAAATTAAATAAATTACGTTATTTTTGTCAAATAGTAAAAAATAATCACAAAAAATTCGGCTCGAGAGTTCCCGCCCCCGAATCTCCAAAAATTCCCTTTAAATTAGCTCCCACTAACTCAAATTTTTGGCTAAGTTTAGAGATTGGATTATTCATGTCTTACTGAGCGTGTCTGGCTTTGGCTCTTTGCCCCCTTTGTGATTTTGTGTATGAAAACATGGAAATTTAGAAAGGGAGAAAAATACTTTGGATGATTGTGCCCTGTCTGGTAATGTTTTTTTCTTCTTTTTAAAACAAGTAACTTGTTCACCTTTAGAGAATCAGTTTTGATAGTCTGATGAATAGGACAAAAAATGAGATACACTTGAGATTATTTGTGTGTATATTTATTGCGTTGATACTTTGAATACAGAAACTTGTGAGAAGCCAACAACAAGGACTACGCAGCATAATGCTAAAAATAAAGGGAAATGCTACGTGTCAAACAATTTTCTCAAATCGTACTTCAAATAGCTTTAAGTATTATACCTTGTGGTATGGGTCCTGTCTGCAAAATCATTCTTAAGAACACCCTAATATTAATCATGAACACATTAATATGATTAAAGTTTAACATACAATTGTTCTTAATAAAAGGATCTTAGATCTTCATGTTTTCACAAAATACGTCTAAACGATATAAAATAAGACTTACCTTGATCCAATGCATTGATCAATCTTGATTAATTGCTCCATCAATCTCCCTTCTTGAAAAAATTACACTCAAAATAGAATCTCGGAATTTCTCTCCCACCTCAGAAATAGTGTGTTATCAGATGACTCTAGATGGTGTAGAGGTCTCTATTTATAAGAGGAAGAGGGCCGGAATCCTAGTGGAGGTGGGACTCTTTCAAGTCTCCCACTAATGCCACTAACCATCATGTGACTAACGAATAAGGTTTACCCAAATCTTTTAATATCTTTATTTATCACATTCCTAATTAATTATCTGACATTTATTAAAACCACATAAATGAGAAATTCAGAATTTAATACAATTGAAATTAAATAATTAATTTCGTCACTTATCATTAATTTCCGACAGTCTCCCACTTGGTCTTAATAATTCGTATAATTAAATTAGGTATCATAAGGTGCACAATTATTGATAAATTCAGTTTGCTAAATCAAATGATTCACGGATGCGAGTCATGGCGGTTCCATACTATTCAAGAGCATGGTTCCTTCCATGTACCACAACACCAATGTTTCATTCAACTGAGCCTTTAATATTGGGTATCATAATGGCCTCATAATGTCCTTTTGAATAAGGACTATTTCTGTCAACAACAATTCATAATTATATGCATGCATTCACAAATGACAGAAATAATTGAAATCAGAAACACTTTTATTGAATTCAAGTAATAGTGTCAAACAACTAAGCCAAATAGAAATCATAATTTTACTAATCGAGATCCATCTCTTTGACACGTTCCATAAGGTCTTTTGGAGATAGTCCTTTCGTAATAGGATCTTTTATGTTATCACTTGTACTAATGTGATCAATTGACACTTTTTGTTTCTGAATTTCTTCTTTAACTGATAGGTATTTCATTCAACGTGCTTAGTTACTTTAGGAATACCTAACATTTCTTCATAAAGAAGATTGCAGCGACATTATCATAATATTTTAGCGACTTGATAATAGTGTCGACAACTCCAAGTCCCAAAATAAAGTCACGCTGCCAAAATACATAAGTTGTAGCATCAAGCATGCTACAAACTCAGCTTTCACAATAGTTAATGGATGGTTTGTGTTGCACTCCTTCATTATATTGGTTGATAAACCAAAACAAACATACTTAAGCAAGAGTGAACTTCGTACCATCCGCACAACTAGTAAATCTGAGTCACAATAATTATTCATATTTAAATGAACACATACATCATAAGTGTGAGCATATAGTCCTTTAAGTATCTCATTACTTCATACACCACTTTTAAACCCATAAAATTATTTTGATTCTCTACTTTCTAAATCCGTGCTTGTATATAGAAAAAATATATAAACTTACTCCCACTGATCTTAAGGTGTATACAAATATGCAACGATTAATAAAAAATAGTGATATTATTTCTTAAAATACGTCATGTGGGAAACTTATGTTTATAAAATGATCTCCTAAACATATACAAATAATTCATAAGACTACAAAAAGTAATTTTCACATCCACATTATGTAACTCTCAATCATAATGAGATACTAATGTCATAAGAATTCTACGTCCTTACATATAATTGAGAAGGTTCATTTATAACCTTTTCTTCATTAATAGTGAAATATTTTACTACAATTTAGCTTTATCTCGTTAAACTACCGTTAGTGTCGCGTTTGGTCTTGATGACCCCTTCATACCCGACTTTAGTGCATCAATTATGTAATTCAACGAGATTTCAACCTTAGTTGTATTCCATTAGTTTCACTTCTTATGACTTTTGAAAATAAAACCAAGTCATTATTTATCCCTACGCCAAATTCATGTCCATGCAGATACACCACATAATCATCGAGGATAGTAGACCTTTTAGGATCTTCTTAATACTATTCCTTATGATTTTATCTACATTTATCTCACGGTGACAATACTATCATTTAGTGGTTGATCATTTATTTGTTCTTTGTTGTTTAGACAATCTAACAACTAAAAGAACAAGGATTCAAGAAGGTTATCGATAATGGGATAAGTACCCTACCTTCCTTTATAACTTCAAAAAGGTTATCGATAATGGGATAAGTACCCTACCTTCCTTTATAACCATATTTCATTATTTTCTACTACCACTAATTTCACCTTTCATAATGAATTTGACTTTAATGCAATAAATACGTGTCAATGACAATTATATGATCTATGTAGGTCCACTGTAAGGGAAGTTTCTCATAATCTCCCACTTGGGCCACATAGGTCATCCTTATATTAGACATCGTAATACCTTAAGAGCACAACTCGACTATCAAAATTTATAAGAGACATTACAAAATTTTGTCCACAAAAATTATGAAAAGGAGTATAGATTTAATTTGGTACAAGATTTAAAGAGTTTCATAAAAAAACGCTACGATTATGATGCAGGATCAAACAAATCTTTAAAGAACTATGTCCAAACTTTATTTTGTACAAAACATCAAAACTAAAATCATAACCCTTGAAAAAATATACATCAAAAGATTCTTTAGAACATATCCCTCACGATCAAGTCTACACAAACATTTTCCAAAAGAAATTGAGGGTTTATGAAAAGAAATGGCGATTTGATTCCCCAAGAACAAAAGAAAAGAATCTTATTAGTATTTCTAGTTTGGTTTGTAAGAAATCCTTGCATCAAAAGTAAATACTTTATATAACACAGTAAGTATAACTTGAAAACTCTACTGAGATGAAAAACTCATTTCAAATCATAAAATATACATATTATCTTTATCATTATTAGTCCGAGTGTGCAACATGTAAACAAACTTAATTTGTTTAACCAAATTAAATATGAAATTTTTAGAGAATCAAAATGGGATACAATAATATGTGATAAGATAATGAGATAAATTGCTCACTTCATTAATGCTTTGATTTAACAACACACACATCGATTACATGATAAATTGAGTGCATAACCGTGAGTTTTTGTCAGTAGTAACCGTAAAATATCGATTATATGATGCTTGTAGATTACTTTATTGGGTATAATGTTATTTCATTATATTGCACATGATATTTGTGCACAACTTATTTTCACATACTATAATAATGTATGTGATCTATGATGTTCATTCAATCATTCAAAATCGATTCCCGATAAGGAATAACCTTGCTTGAAGAAATAAACTCAATATACCCCATTAGTATCTTTACAATTATAAGCATCATGATTTACTACTACCATCATCTTTACATTTAATATTCATTGCAATTCTAGTCGGGTCACTGTGGTGACTGCCAAACATTTCATAATATGAATATTACATTACGTAAAGACTTACATACACAAGTTAATAAGTTTTTTCACTTATTTTCATTAAATATCGCATGAGCAACAAACAAAATTATTCATGTTTATGGTTTTCATAAACTTAATTGGTGATATGATAGTGAAAGAAACTATGGCATCTGTGTTTGACGACCATTATTACCTTCCCAAAATATATATCACCACTAACATATTCTTTAATTATTGTAATCACAATAAATGAATAAACAATAATATGTATGCAACATCATAAAGTATCATCATCCTAGCATTCAATATCATACATGGACCCGTAGGCAACCAAAATATGCATGATATTAATGCATTAGTCCAATATTTATATCTTCTGGTATGGAGCACTTTAATGAACACCAAACCTTATATTATATAAATATTAGAGATACGCATACATGTTCAAAAATCCCGTAATACATGAATAATTATATTATTGTCTATTCCCTAACTTGAAATTCACGAAAAATTAGACATAATGTGAAAATCAAATAGACAAAGAGTTTACATGAGATATTACACAATAATAGTAAATGGAAGACATAAATCATTTACTTTCGCTTCATCACTTATGTATGAGTAACAAATCAGAAATATTGACCCAAATCATTCATGGTCATACTAATGCACAATACGGTTATAATCACAATTATCATACTAGTGGCATATGTAAATATGACTTTTTAACATTGATGTCAATTATTTAACATTTGCAAAAATTCCAATGTTTATTTGATTCAAATATCAGCATGTGTTGCGCTTCAATTTAACCTTATACAAACATTAGGATAATCTGAAATTACTACAAGTATAATATCTTCACATGTAATCTTAGCCTGTATTTGACATTTGATTAAACTGAATGAATACTTACTTATGAGTCTCAAAATTTGCAAGTCATGCATTTAAATATGCATACATGCAACGAAATCAGAAATCTAGTATCCGCACATATGAATTGTAGCCTGTGTTTGGCATTTAATTCAACTTAATGGGAGTACTAGCATTAGAATAAAAAATAATTCTAATTTTCAACCACATGAATCGTTGGCCTGTGTTTGGCACGAGACTCATTAAAACACGAATATCATAATATTCAACAATATGAATCATTGGCCTGTGTTTGGCACGAGACTCATCAAAATATGAATATTAACAATAACGCAAGTCTAATATCCTACCATATGAGATATGTTGGCTTGTGTTTGGCACGAATATTCAACTAAAATAGGATCATTAGAGCAAGGTTTTATCACAGTTCTAGATAAAACATACATGAAATATGGGAAAACTTAAATTTTTCTAAAAAATGAGTTAGCATCATGGAACTGTAGGAAACTACTCCAGAATCTCATATATTCGACGGAATTCAAAAATATTTTTTCTGAAAGTCAGAAACATTATTTATGCAAAATCAATGCCCCAAAAATATTATACTCAAAACTTAATCTATAATTAATGGTCCAAATATAAATGCATACACAATAATCTAATATTTACAATTATAGATTAAGACACTTTTATGTCTTCCCCATCCAACATCATATAAATATTATTGTCGAAACATCAATTCATAATTACATTAGGACCTTTGGGCTACCAATTATAGATTATGCACAATAACCTAATATATCGAAATGCTATTGTCAAACACATAATCATACATCTAATATTCAAAATTTTATATTGAACCCTTTCATCAATACCAAATAATATATAAGATGAATATTAGAACAACCATGAACATTAAAAACAACCCCTGTGGTGAAAAAATACATAATATTTGGGAAAATCGTAATTTTTGTCAAAAATAGAAAATTTTAGTTAGCACCACCGAGATGTAGATAATTACTCCAGGATCTCAAAACAATTTGCGGAATTCAAAAATCAATTTTCTGGAGGGAGATATTGACGTCAATATTATTACCAAAAACGGCAAAAATGCAATTTTAAGGGTTTTAACGACGTCAAAATGCAAAAGTAAGGTAGTGCCCATCGTTTACCATGGGTTTTGTTTATTTCGACGTTTTCAATTGATCATGTCAGTTTCGTAAAATTCCGAGCAAGTTTTGACCTTTTATTCTAACCAGTGAGTATTGGCGACAGAAAAAAAACGTCACAGAAAATCTGAGACACACTTTAAGAGCAGATTTAATGACAGAAATAAGACGTCGCAGAAGGTCTCAGGCACAAAAGCAATTTAATGACATAAATAAAAATATCGCAGAAAGTCTCAGCCACATATATCATTATAGACGAACATCAATAAGGAAAATCATGAGATCTTAAACTTTAGCTCTGATACCACATGTAAAATCATTCTTAAGAACACCCTAATATTAATCATGAACATATTAATATGATTAAAGTTTAACATATTAATGTGTTCTTAATAAAAGGATCTTAGATCTTCATGTTTTCACAAAATACGTATAAACGATATAAAATAAGACTTACCTTGATCCAATGCATTGATCAATCTTGATTAATTGCTCCATCAATCTCCCTTCTTGAAAAAATTACACTCAAAATAGAATCTCGGAATTTCTCTCCCACCTCAGAAATAGTGTGTTATCAGATGACTCTAGATGGTGTAGAAGTCTCTATTTATAAGAGGAAGAGCGCCGGAATCCAAGTGGAGGTGGGACTCTTTCAAGTCTCCCACTAATGCCACTAACCATCATGTGACTAACGGATAAGGTTTACCCAAATCTTTTAATATCTTTATTTATCACATTCCTAATTAATTATCTGACATTTATTAAAACCACATAAATGGAAAATTCGGAATTTAATACAATTGAAATTAAATAATTAATTTCGTCACTTATCATTAATTTCTAACACTCTCAGGACACAACTCATTAATATTATTTAAAAAAAATTTAAGAGAATTATTTGGTACCCATACCCCACTCAAAAATAAAAGTATTTAACAAGATCAAGAAACATGCATTTTATGTTTGGACATGAGAATCCACACCGAGAAAAGCAAGACAGTGCACTTTATAGGTAGATGGCTCGACTTGTTGGAGCTTTGCTTCAACCTCCACACCCCCCACACCCACCGCCACATCCACCTCCATCTCCGCCTCCATCTCCACCACCATCCCCATCATCACCACCACCACCACCGCTATCAATTACCACAGCTGCTGCAACAGCAGTTGTAATTCCTCCTGCCAAAATAACCATTCCACCGTCTTTCACCCCACCCCCACTCCTTTTCACACCTAACTCTACATCACGACACGGCCGTGGTGGTGGGGCAGTCACCTTCTTTGTGACGGTGGTGCGCTTCTCACGATCATCGTACCAGATACGAGTCAAAATCAAAACTGCTGCTACCACAGAACCACAGACTATGAGCGCGATAGCAAATGCTTTCATCTTTTTCCTTGTATTTCACCTATGGGAGAGTTTGTTGAAATGTCTTTTATATCATCAGATTTCGTAAGTTATATGATGCAATTGCATTTTCCAAGAAATGTTTGTATTGAGAAGTCTACTTTTTTATATATTTAAAATTCTTAGGCACCATCAAGGTAATGACTTTTATTCTTTTGTTAGAACTTTCATTCCAGCAGTTAATAAATAGAATATGTACTTTTATGATTTAAAATAATATTGATTTTGGATATAGAATTATAAATATTTCGTTTATATTTTTAATTTTTATTTTTAAATTAAAGAAACACGTGACATGTTATGATGAAGTGACGTTTTATGAATATGGGTTCACGCCAGTGACTTTATTAAAAAATAGGGACTAAAACTATAAATAAATTATTTATTGTCCTATTTTCAAAATACATATTACAATAGGTCCTAAATTTACAAAGTCCCGTTACTAAAAAGACATCAACCAATTACGATACACTTAATACAGCGTGGAACAACAGTAACAGAAGTTGTAACATTTTTTGAAGGCATTTTTACTTGTATATTATCCATGTCTTTTTCTTATTTATTTATTTTTCATTATTTTTATCTTTTCAACATCTATCAAACAAGCCTAATATTGAACATCAAGTTTAGAAATATTAAATAAACAAATATTATGTTACAATCCAAAGTTGCATTGTACATTAAGCATAATTCCGTATCATGTTTGGTTACAATCATATTATTTTGATAATATCGTTTGCAGCAATAAAATTTAGCCACGAGATGACAAATTAATTATTGCATTACGCCATAAACATTTAATGGCGATTTTCATAAATTTGGTCACAAACACGTACCCAATACTCCCGTGCCTGCCCAACAAGACGCCAGAACAGTCAGCGGCAATATCATTGCTGATTTCCAAGTTTCGCCAGTAACACCATTATGACGATGGTGGTTTTTGCAGCGAACACGATTTTCGCTACTGAATGTGACAATTAGTGAATAATTTCAAAGCACCGTTATAAAATTTGCCACTAAATATCAATGTTCTTTGTGTATAGGATAATTTAGTGTTTAGTATCTTTTATAGTTTGGTTGACAATGATTTTTTTTTTTTGACAAGGGTGCGTTAGATTTAAAAGAAATATGCAAACTACATGACATGTTACCCAAAAAAATTTTTAAGAAGTTAGAAAAATAGGAAAAAAAAAAGAAAAAATTTGAAAAAACTTCAAACATAATAAAATCATTTATATTAAAAAAAATTCTTACGTGAGGATTTCAACATACCGATAATAAAAAACCACGGGAAAACCCATATCACCACCATACCGACACCTTACGGCAATGTCAACAACCACAACGAGAGAAATGAGTGTGTGAGATGGAAGAAATACAGAAAGAAAACTGAAATTGAAGAAGTATCTTGAGTGTGTGTGAAAGAGTGAACAAAGATAGAGTAGGTTTTTATCTCTTAACTCAGAATCTGAATGGTCAAGAGGTACCAAATAGTTTTTTTTTTAAATGATTAAGATGCTAACGGTTACTTTCGCCTCTGAATGATTAAGAGGTAATTGTACATCTGAAGTTTGAATCTGAAATTTAAAACAAACGCAACTTTAATAATTTTCTATTGAAAGCGGGCAAGAGTTGTGGACATAAGCCAAATATACTTGACCACGTAAATTTTTATCTTATGCACTTGTGTATAATTGTTTGCCACTACCATGTCATTATTTTTGTCTTTGATATAATCTTTGTGTTTAATTTCCCATTTGCATGTAGTGTTACTCATCGTGTCATTAGTATAGTGGCAGTAGAAGGAGAAGGCTTAGCATGGTGATACATGATAGTTTTAAATCAGATCGTAAGATCAACCCAATGTCTTCAAGTCGCATAAATTCCCCCTTTTTAATGTAATTTCGATCTTGGAGTGAAGTTTTAAAACATGCTTTACCCTTTATTCTGTTTAATATGACTATATATATATATATATATATATATATATATATATATATATATACAAAAATGCTCTTGTGCATACCAGTATGTATTTTAAGAGTGCGGACCGGACATGTCTCACCTGACGGTGAGTTCAGAAAAGAGAGAGAGTGTGCCTATAATTTAACGTCTCTTTTCTGGACTCACTGTCAGGTGACACATGTCCGGTCCGCACTTTTAAAATACATAGTGGTATGTACAAGAACAGAATTATATATATATATATATATATATATATATATATATATATATATATATATAATTCTGTTCTTGTACATATATATATATATATATATATATATATATATATATATATATATATATATAATTCTGTTCTTGTACATACCACTATGTATTTTAAGAGTGCGGACCGGATATGTGTCACCTGATGGTGAACCCAGAAAAGAGAACCCAGAAAAGAGAAAGAATGTCCCTATAATTTAGGCGATAATTTTTAGGTGCACCGTCAGGTGACACATGTCTGATCCGCATTCTTAAAATATGGAATAGTCCGCACAAGAGTATTATTTTATATATATATATTTTTCATTTTAAAAAATATGATGCTAAAACTTTTTCACGAAAAACAATGTAATGCTTTAAAATAGCTGATTGTAGAATATAAAACAAAATCACATTTTATGACATGAACGATGGTATACTATTTTTATTTTTATATAATATATACATTTATCAGTTTTTATATCTTAGGCATATATAATTTCACCATTGTCCAATGTTATCACATGTTTTCCATTGTTGGTTTTAAAGTCAAAATAAAATTTCACCCTGGCAATATCCATGTTGAAGGGAGTGGGGGTAAAAAGTAGATCACAAATGGGAGTGTCATTAAAGTATGAATAGAATGAGTAGACTCGAAGAGTGGGTTGAAGTTGTTCTAAGCTAACACGATTTTTTCTGAGCACTTCTTGTAGAACAAGGCAATGGACTGATTCAAACAAACTGATGCATTATATCATCCCGTTTTACAGTCAAAACAGTTTTGATATATTTTATCTTCAATAAAAAAATGTTAATTATTGATGTGGGGACGGCAGGGTATTGATATAAAAAGAAAAATAAATAAAGGGATCTCTCATTGATCTCCTCTATATTCTGGGTTCATCACAATTACAACCCTTTTATTTTAGAAACTTATAGTGACCTCCCTTATGTTTGTGGTTTTCAAATTTAATACCGTTTTAATCAATTTTTGGCAATCCTTCTGCATAATAAACACTCTTTCTTAATTGATAACAAAAATTTAGAAATAAGTTTTTGCTAGAAGAGGGAAGATAACCCAGTCAAAGTCAAATGTTAGGGGAGGTCGATGTAATTTCTCAACACAAAGAGGTTTATGTTATAACCTACAATACAAGGGGGACACTATAATTAACATGCACTAGCCGAAATTCAACTAACAAAACTTCCTTCATGCTTCGTACGACTTTTTAGACAACCAATAAAACATTAAACTTAAACATTCGTTCCACAATCGTAGCTGTAGCTATAAAAGAAGATTCTACAAGTTCTTTCTTATGTATTTGAGAAGTAAAAAGAAAAAGGACAAAAAGATGAGAGCATATGCTATTGCCCTCATTGTATGCGGGTCTGTGGCAGCAGCAGTTTTGATTTTGTGGTGTCTATGCAAAAACGGTCGCAAAAAGCAGCGGCCCACGGTCACACAAAAGGCGAGTGCTCCTCCCCCACCACCACGCCCTTATCGGGATGTCGAGTTAGGTGAAAAAGGCAAATGCAGTGGGAGTGGGAGTGGGTTGAAAGATGGTGGAATGGTTATTTTGGCAGGAGCCACAGCTGCTGTTGCAACTGCTGCAGTAATTGGTAGCAGTGGTGGTGGAGGTGGTGATGGCGATACTGGTGGTGGTGATGGAGATGGAGATGGAGGTGGAGGTGGAGATGGAGGTGGAGGTGGAGATGGAGATGGAGGTGGAGGTGGTTGTGGTGGTGGATGTGGTGGCTGTGGGGGTGGATGTGGTGGTTGTGGAGGGGGTTGAAGCGAAGTTCCATCCCTTTTTCAGAGATGAACCGTATCAATTTCCAATTGCTTGTTCACATATATGATTTGTGTGTGTTTCTGAATTATATTTCTAACACTAAGCTGTATAGTCCATGTTGTTGGCTTTGTTACTAGTTTTTGTATCCAAATAAGCATTAAAAAATATATATGCACTGCACGTATAATCTCAACTATTCGTCTTGTTTCCTTTTCATGAAGATAATAAAACTGATGCTCTAAACGTGAACACATTCCTGTAGATAGATACACCTTACAAGTTACAGCACAAGAATATAAGATGTAATTGAGAAAATGCCATGTTTAGTATCCTATTTTTATTTTATTTTTTCACTTTCGTTGCCCCCAAGATGTCAAAGCCAAGCACACCCTCAACGTAGATCTGTAAACTAGCACGCCCAATATTAGAGAAAGAGATGGTATTTTTTACTAGTTTTCCATTTAGTCATCCGTTAGTATTTTTTTTTTTTTTTTTACTTTAATCCACTAGCATTTTTTTTTCTCTAATCTCATTAGCGTATACCTTATAAGTTATGATTAATATATACCTTGCATATTAATGATTAATATATATCTTATAACTTAAGGTATACACAACCTTAATACGTTTATATTATAAAAATTCGTGTACATAATTCCGCGAACAAATTACAAATTTTTTTTCAAAAAAAATAAAAAAATCGTTTGTACTTTATGAAATTTATCGTATACATTACTCAAAATCTATTATACATTGAAGGATAGGGACCTTAGTGCCCAAACATATGTTAGTGGGACTAGAGTAAAGAAAAATTACCGACCAATTAATAAAAAAAGCATTTCATCACCTTTTTAATACTCTAATTGTGGTGAATACACGATGCATGTGTGAGGCTATCACATATAAAACTATAGATAATGAAACTGAAAAAGCACTTAAAAATAAAGTAAAGGTTAATTAAATTTTGAACGCTCCAACACTGCACTCATTTTAACTTCACCTCTTTACCTTCACCTCCTGAACTTATTAAAACTAAGTTACTCCTTAATCCTAACAGTGTTAACTTTTGGAATGAAGATTTTTTTTTTCCAATCAAATATAAAGGAGTTATTGTGTAAATATACATATCACTTCTTACGTTTAAAGAATATGAACACCCAAACCCTCTCTCTCTCTCTCTCTCGCGCGCGCGCGCTCAAAAGCACTCTCGAAAACCATGACAATACTCCGATCCTCCTCCTCCAAGATCTTGATACAATGGTGGGAGAAATATGTCACTATCCGTCACCCCTCTTATCTGCCCCTCCAACCGTCCTACTCCGAACTTCGATTTCCACAACACCGATTTTTTGTCCAAATTTTTGGTGTTCTTCATCTCCTTCACTTTATCAGTCACACATGCACGCATATTTTTCAATATTTTGTTTTAGATCGGGTTAATGGTGGTGGAGGTGTTGTTGGGAATAACATGTTTAAGTTATGGAAAATCATTTCTGTAACACCCCGTATTTTCATGCATTAAATATTTAATTAATTCGAGAATTGAAAATTATTTGTGAGTCGTAATTTTAATTGAATTAACTAGAAATTTTTTATTTAAATATTAATCGGGAAGTGAATGGTTAATATTTAAGGAAAACTTATTTACTACGTGAATAGTAATATTGTATTTACGTCATTTCAGATATTAATGATGGGATATGTATTTATTTCAACCGGAAGTCGGTATAAACTAATTTGGGTGTGAAATAAGGACTTTTTAAAAATTAATTCGGATGTCAATTCTGAGTGTACAGTTGAGTCCGAATGGGCCGAGATAGTTGGAAAAGTGTACCCGGGGGTATTAAACGGGTCACAGGATGTTTTTAGGCATAGCCGGGCCCACACGGGGGCATTTGGGTCACTTGGGCTTGGCCCATTAGGCAAAAAATGGGATTAAGGTTAATTAAACAAATAAAAGAAACAAGGGAACGGTTGAATTAATTAGAGAAAAGACTTAGAGGGCTAGGAAACCCTAACAGCAGCCAAAGTCAAATTTGGGGGATCACACGAGAGCCATAAAGGAGTCATCTTCAACCTTGAGCACTCACGGTTCCAAATTCAGACTCTACGAACCCTAAGGCAAGTGGTTAACTTGCTGTAGCATGTAAAGTGTATTTCAATTCATATTCATGTGATGTGTGTAATCAAAGAAATTCGTTTTGGGTTTTATAGGGGTGTAAACATGGGGTTTTGTAAATCATGAATCTGATTTATAAATGGATTAGAAGATCGTATATAATCTGGGTTGTGTATTTATATCTGGTAAGATGTGTAAACCGGATGAATTAGAGACGAATTTGGTGGAAAGAAATTGATGTTTAATGGGATAAAGACTGAATGTAATTTTACCCCAAATATGTGAAAACAGTATAGAAAGTGAAATTATTGATGTTCATGGACTTTATAGAGGTTTCATTTAAGGTATTTGATGCTTATTGTCGATCGGAACGCTTAGTTTTCAATTTAGAAGAAACTAGGGTTTGGAGGTGGGCGTCCATGGCTGAAACAACCAACTCGAGGAAGACGAGGACCTGCTCGATCGATCGATCGAAGGGGGACCATCGATCGATCGAAGGGGGACCATCGATCGATCGATGGTCCGAAAATTTTGACACTTCGCCCAATTTTCCTTTATAAGTAGAGGAATTCAAATTTAACATTTTTTTATGCTTTAATTTTGAGTAATTAATGCATGGATTAAAATCTAATTAATGGTGAATAAAATTAATTGGAATTTGAAGGGGGCTTAGTGTGTCATCATAATTAAAATAAATTGGGATTGGAGGAAATTAGGTTTGACACATTAAGGGTGAATTTTGGAAAGTTTGTTTCGAAATGATTAAATAACGGATTGAGTGGACAAGTCCGGGAACATTGGTTGAACGATACAGAGTAAATTTTATTTAGGGGTGCTAAATAATTTAGAGTTGGGAATATAGACTCGGATGTTGTTTATTTCGGGCCACAGGAGTAAATCCGAATATGTTGGTTAGGGCAATACCAAAGAAAATTAATTTGTAAATTAATTAATAATTCAAGTTGGACCACAAACTCAAAATAAAATGGAATAGGCTTGTGTCACGGACTTAGTACACGGCATAGCAGGGATATATATATATATATATATATATGTGTGTGTGTGTGTGTGTGTGTGTGTGTGTGTGTGGTGTGTGGTGTGTGCTTTAATATCAGTGATAGATATTATTATTATATACTCTAATGCTATAGGGGGAGGTTGCGCGTAGTGGATGAATCCCCTAGAGTGAGGAGTAGGGCGAGTATAATCCCAGGTCATAGCGTCCATCATATGGGTGAGGGGCATCTCACTTTCAGGAAGGAATATGACCGCCTCCAATATATATGTATTAACCAAGTTAGTGATAAATTCTAACTTGGGGTAACTAGGTTATGTGATTTCACCTAGTAGGATAACACTTTAGATAATTTATACCCGGTGACACTTTACTCGGGGAAAATACTATTATTACACGTTATTTCAGTATGTTTGTGAATACTGCAATATGACTAAATATATAATTAGGTAAATAATTATATGGGATAAATAATACAAAGTATATGCTCTATTATGTGTATAACGGGTGTGAGTGTTATATGGAATTAAAAAGGGAAATGATTTAATTAAGTTGATGTTTATAATAACTTATAAATCATGATCTAGGGCATACTCGGTTAGAGTAGGTTAAGTGCAAGGGGTTACATAAGTGATCGGGTCAGGAGAGTCAGACCTAGGTAAATTTAATTAAGGCGTTAGCAGTGCACATTAGAGGAGGGGCGATGATATCCTCAAGAGAGTGAGGCACTAACTAAAATATGGGGAGCATGCATATTTATTTATTACTACAAGTTGATCATTTGCTAAATGTTTTTCAAATATTTTTGGGTACTAAGCCTTGCTATAAAAAATTTAAAAACCTTTTAGGTGTCCAGCCATAGGGATGCGAGGCTTGACTCTATTTCAGGATATCCGTTGCTGCAGCATATGTGGATGTTGCGGGAGTTTTGATAGACGCCTCATTCTTTCATTTTAGTGTAGAGACTTCTATCAGTTATTTCGAGCACGTCGCTCACAGTTCATTTAGTTTCTGTCAGACTTGTTGAGATTGATTACTTGTCTTTATTTTATATTTGTTGGATTTTTGGGCCGATGGTTTATTCGGTTAGTCATTTAATTGTGTATGGTTGTTTTAGTTAGTTGTAATTAATTGTGTTATTTTATTTTTCGCATGAGATTTCATTTAAGTTAATTAAAGATAAAACTTGGCACCGGTCTAATTTTTCTCACTTAGGTGGTTAGTAATTAAAAAGACGACAGTGATGCTAAGGATGATCCAATTGAGAAACCTGTTCTAACTTAATTTAGGACTGATCACCCGGGGTTAATTAGGCGGGGTGTCACAGATGGTATCAGAGCATCAGGTTCTAGTGTCCTTAGGATCTGTGCGGCTTTCTACATTTCAGCGTAGCACTCGGTTGTTATAGCGCCCTATTATTAGGACTGTTGATTCATTTTTCACTTGTGAGATATCGTATTTCTGCTGTGAATATTTTTGTATAAATTGTGTACTTATACAATTCAATCTATTTCAGATGCCACCGAGGAGACTGAGAGCGGAGAGTGTTGAGTTCAGGGAGGCTCACCAGGAGCCACAGGTACCGCCACCACCACCCCCTCCCCACCCGAGTTGATTTCCACTACTCAGGTGGCAGTGATAGTGGCCCAGGCGGTCGAGACAGCAATGCGAGCTATGGAAGCTCACTTTCCACAGCCCCAGGCACTGCCTCCAGTGGCACCAGCAGTTCAGGCTCCAATGGGGCCACCATCTTGGCAGAGAGTTAGGGAGACCTTTCAGAAGGGTCGCCCACCTGAGTTTCGGGGTAGCACAGATGTAGTAGAGGCTTCTGACTGGAAGAAGAACATCAGCGCCATCTGCGCATGCTGGAGTGTACCTAGGTATAGAAACAAATGCTTGCTACCTTTCATCTGTCGGGGGCAGCCTTACAGTCGTGGGAGTCAGTTACCACCACCGAGGAGAGAGATTTTATGGCCATAGCAGAGTTCTAGGTGCGGTTCGACCTCAAATACTTTCCACCAACGATAAAAACTGAGATGAGAAAGATATTTAGTGATTTAGTACAGGGTGACCGATCAGTGGCAGACTACGAGAAAGAGTTCACCCGATTGGCAAACTTTGTGCCAAATGAGGTGAGCGATGAGGAGCGAAAAAAATTGAGATTTATGGATGTCTTGGCGTGGAGGATCAGGCAACATTTGATTGGAAATCCGACGTTAGTGACGTATACAGATGTCGTAAATTCCGCACTTGTACACTGTCAGGATCATCGCTTCCATGCGAAGGGGAGCAAGAGAGCAGGGGAACCGAGCCAACAGGGCAAGGCAGTTACTAGTGGTGACACAAGTGGTACTTAGCAGCAGATGGGCAGTCAACAAGGGAATCAGGATAAGAAGTTTAAGCCCGGTGGGTTCCGATAGGGAGGACAGGGGTTCAGGCAGGGGCAGCCGGGCCCGAATCAGCGGCAACAGGTTCCGCAGGGCCGTCAGGGTCAATGGAACAATGGGGGAGGCCAACAGGGCCAGGGCCAGCCGCATCAGGGCCAACAGGGCCAACGGTAGGGGGATGGTCAGAGACACTGTTTTGTCTGTGGCCAACCAGGACATTTCATGAGGGAGTGCCCACAGAGGGGCAGAGGTCAACAGCAGGAGGCCTAACAGGGGCAACGGGGGAAGACGCCGCCAGTAGCAGCAGCAGCAGCACCCATCCCACCGTAGCAGGGACAGATGCACTACGGACGTGTGTATAACGTTCGGGATGTGCCCAATCCTCCAGTGCAGCAAACACCGCCAACAGTTGAGGGTATGTTTCTAATTCATGGTTATGAGGGTAGTATTTATTTTGACATGGGAGCATCACATTCATTCATTAAATTTAATTTCGCTAAACGGGCCGGACTACTAGAGATCGCGGGTAGTCTTCGGATGTGTGTAGAGTCGCCAGTAGGCAGCAGGGCTACGATTCACTCGATTTGTCGGGGTGTGGACATTTTGATTGGGAGACTTAGTTTAGCAGCGGGCCTCTTGGTGTTAGATATGGAGGGGTATGATGTCATCTTAGGTATGGATTGGTTGGCAGTTTATCGGGTGACGGTGGATTGCTACGAGAGGACCATCTTGTTCTCCATTCCAGGGAAGGAGATATGCTTGATAGAAATGCCGCTACCTGAGGGAGGGTCACGCACACACTTGTATTACATTGAGGAGGAAACCTCACAGGAGGTGGCTATTTTGTTGGACTCAATCCCAGTGGTGAGAGACTTTGAGGATGTGTTTCAGGAGATACCAGGGTTGCCACCTAGCAGGGAAATCGAATTTGTAATCGATTTAGCCCTGGGGACGAGGCCAATTTCTCGGCCCCCATCACTACACCAAAACTGGCGATTGGTCACGGCCAAAATCCCTGACCAAACCTGTGGGTCGCGGACTTGGGCCGTGACCATTTCGGGCGTGACCATTTTCGTGGGTCGCGGCCCAAGTCCGTGACCAAAAAATGGTCACGGCCGAGAGGGGTCACGGCAGATGGTCGCGGACTTAGGCCGTGACCCATGCCGTGATGGGTCGCGGCTCTAATCCGTGACCCATAACCGTGACAAATTGGTCGCGGCCAAAGTCCGCGACCCATGTGCGTGACAAAAAAAAATTAAAAAAATTGGTCGCGGCCCTTGTCCATGACCCACAACCGTGACAAATTGGTCGCGGCCAAAGTCCGCGATCCATGAGCGTGACAAAAAAAAATTAAAAAAATTGGTCACGGTCCTTGTCCATGACCCACGACCGTGACAAATTGGTCGCGGACTTTGGCCGCGACCCATGTGTGTGACAAAAAAAATTGGTCGCGGCCCTAGTCCGCGACCCATTACCGTGACAAAAAATAAAAAAAATGGTCGCGGACTTTGGCCGCGACCATTTTTAAGCGCGACAAAAAAAAGTAAAAATGGTCATGGACAAAGTCCATGACCATATTTATCTGTAATTTAAAAAAAATGTATTTTTTTTTGCCCAATCCTAAAATTGGGGTTCCTGTGAGTGCATCATCGGTTGCTACGAGGTGTTACAAATATTTATTATAGGCAAAACAATAAAAAAAAAATCACAAATTGCGAATTGAGAATGTTGTTAATAAACAAATATATATACAAACATAAAAATATTACACGTCTTAATAATTCACAGACCAAAAAAAAATTGGGCAGAGTTTCCTCTATTTTCTTGACATTCCAAAACCTGTAAATGAAAAACCTGCTTATTATAAAGCCCGCACGGCTATAAAATTCAACAATCAAATTATAAAAGCCCGCACGGCCATAAAACTAAACAATAAAAGCCTGCACGGCTATAACACATAAAAAACATTATCCTGAATGTCCACAACATATAAATAATCATCATGTTGTAAAACATTGCCTCCTTCATTTGATCCACGCGCAAAAATCCTACAAATGATAGGATACAAAAAATAAAAGTATCAGTAACCAAGTAATTTTACAAAAAAATTAATCAAGCTGAAAAATTGCATATATGAGTTAAAATTATCAGTAACCAAGTAGAAATATAAAAATTAAGTGTGGAAATAAGCAAATTACTGCCGTACTCTCAAACCGGGAGACCCGCGGCTGCGGGGTCAGTTCCTACGAGTTACGTTGGTCCCGTGGGAGGTGTTGGTGCCACCCACGGGGCCGTTCGGGGGTTTCTAACGCCATGTTTTTAAGCCTAAGTGTGGAAATAAGCAAATTACCGTCGTACACTCAAACCGGGACACCCGCGGCTGCGGGGTCAGTTCCTACGAGTTACGTTGGTCCCGTGGGAGGTGTTGGTGCCACCCACGGGGCCGTTCGGGGGCTGTTTCGAGTTCTCACCCTCTAACGCCATGTTTTTAATCCTAAGTGTAGAAATAAGCAAATTACCGTCGTACTCTCAAACCAGGACACCCGTGGCTGCGGCGTCCGTTCCCACGAGTTATGTTGGTCCCGTGGGAGGTGTTAGTGCCACCCACGGGGCCGTTCGGGGGCTGTTTCGAGTATTCACCCTCTAACGCCATGTTAAGCCTAAGTGTAGAAATAAGCAAATTACCGTCGTACTCTCAAATCGGGACACCCGCGGCTGCGGGGTCAGTTCCTACGAGTTACGTTGGTCCCGTGGGAGGTGTTGGTGCCACCCACGGGGCCGTTCGGGGGCTGTTTCGAGTTCTCACCCTCTAACGCCATGTTTTTAAGCCTAAGTGTGGAAATAAGCAAATTACCGTCGTACACTCAAACCGGGACACCCGCGGCTGCGGCGTCCGTTCCCACGAGTTACATTGGTCCCGTGGGAGGTGTTAGTGCCACCCACGGGGCCGTTCGGGGGCTGTTTCGAGTTTTCACCCTCTAACGCCATGTTAAGCCTAAGTGTAGAAATAAGCAAATTACCGTCATACTCTCAAACCGGGACACCCGCGGCTGCGGGGTCAGTTCCCACGAGTTACGTTGGTCCCGTGGGAGGTGTTGGTGCCACCCACGGGGCCGTTCGGGGGCTGTTTCGAGTTCTCACCCTCTAACGCCATGTTTTTAAGCCTAAGTGTGGAAATAAGCAAATTATCATCGTACTCTCAAACCGGGACACCCGCGGCTACGGGGTCAGTTCCTACGAGTTACGTTGGTCCCGTAGGAGGTGTTGGTGCCACCCACGGGGCCGTTCGGGGGCTGTTTCGAGTTCTCACCCTCTAACGCCATGTTTTTAAGCCTAAGTGTGGAAATAAGCAAATTACCGTCGTACTCTCAAACCGGGACACCCGCGGCTGCGGGGTCCGTTCCCACGAGTTACGTTGGTCTCGTGGGAGGTGTTGGTGCCACCCACGGGGCCGTTCGGGGGATGTTTCGCGTTCTCACCCTCTAACGCCATGTTTTTAAGCCTAAGTGTGGAAATAAGCAAATTACCGTCGTACTCTCAAACCGGGAGACCCGCGGCTGCGGGGTCCGTTCCCACGAGTTACGTTGGTCCCGTGGGAGGTGTTAGTGCCACCTACGGGGCCGTTGGGGGGCTGTTTCGAGTATTCACCCTCTAACGCCATGTTAAGCCTAAGTGTAGAAATAAGCAAATTACCGTCGTACTCTCAAACCGGGACACCCGCGGCTGCGGGGTCAGTTCCTACGAGTTACGTTGGTCCCGTGAGAGGTGTTGGTGCCACCCACGGGGCCGTTCGGGGGCTGTTTCGAGTTCTCACCCTCTAACGCCATGTTTTTAAGCCTAAGTGTGGAAATAAGTAAATTACCGTCGTACTCTCAAACCGGGACACCCGCGGCTGCGGGGTCCGTTCCCACGAGTTACGTTGGTCCCGTGGGAGGTGTTGGTGCCACCCACGGGGCCGTTCGGGGGCTGTTTCGCGTTCTCACCCTCTAACGCCATGTTTTTAAGCCTAAGTGTTTAAATAAGCAAATTATCATCGTACTCTCAAACCGGGACACCCGCGGCTGCGGGGTCAGTTCCTACGAGTTACGTTGGTCCCGTGGGAGGTGTTGGTGCCACCCACGGGGCCGTTCGGGGGCTGTTTCGAGTTCTCACCCTCTAACGCCATGTTTTTAACCCTAAGTGTGGAAATAAGCAAATTACCGTCGTACTCTCAAACCGGGACACCCGCGGCTGCGGCGTTCGTTCCCACGAGTTACGTTGGTCCCGTGGGAGGTGTTAGTGCCACCCACGGGGCCGTTCGGGGGCTGTTTCGAGTTTTCACCCTCTAACGCCATGTTAAGCCTAAGTGTAGAAATAAGCAAATTACCGTCGTACTCTCAAACCGGGACACCCGCGGCTGCGGGGTCAGTTCCTACGAGTTACGTTGGTCCCATGGGAGGTGTTGGTGCCACCCACGGGGCCGTTCGGGGGCTGTTTCGAGTTCTCACCCTCTAACGCCATGTTTTTAAGCCTAAGTGTGGAAATAAGCAAATTACCGTCGTACTCTCAAACCGGGACACCCGCGGCTGCGGGGTCAGTTCCCACGAGTTATATTGGTCCCGTGGGAGGTGTTGGTGCCACCCACGGGGCCGTTCGGGGGCTGTTTCGAGTTCTCACCCTCTAACGCCATGTTTTTAAGCGTAAGTGTATAAATAAGCAAATTACCGTCGTACTCTCAAACCGGGACACCCGCGGCTGCGGGGTCTGTTCCTACGAGTTACGTTGGTCCCGTGGGAGGTGTTGGTGCCACCCACGGGGCCGTTCGGGGGCTGTTTCGAGTTCTCACCCTCTAATGCCATGTTTTTAAGCCTAAGTGTGGAAATAAGCAAATTACCGTCGTACTCTCAAACCGGGACACCCGCGGCTGCGGGGTCCGTTCCCACGAGTTACGTTGGTCCCGTGGGAGGTGTTGGTGCCACCCACGGGGCCGTTCGGGGGCTGTTTCGCGTTCTCACCCTCTAACGCCATGTTTTTAAGCCTAAGTGTGGAAATAAGCAAATTATCATCGTACTCTCAAACCGGGACACCCGCGGCTGCGGGGTCAGTTCCTACGAGTTACGTTGGTCCCGTGGGAGGTGTTGGTGCCACCCACGGGGCCGTTCGGAGGCTGTTTCGAGTTCTCACCCTCTAACGCCATGTTTTTAAGCCTAAGTGTGGAAATAAGCAAATTACCGTCGTACTCTCAAATCGGGAGACCCGCGGCTGCGGGGTCCGTTCCCACGAGTTACGTTGGTCCCGTGGGAGGTGTTGGTGCCACCCACGGGGCCGTTCGGGGGCTGTTTCGAGTTTTCACCCTCTAACGCCATGTTAAGCCTAAGTGTAGAAATAAGCAAATTACCGTCGTACTCTCAAACCGGGACACCCGCGGCTGCGGGGTCAGTTCCTACGAGTTATATTGGTCCCGTGGGAGGTGTTGGTGCCACCCACGGGGCCGTTCGGGGGCTGTTTCGAGTTCTCACCCTCTAACGCCATGTTTTTAAGCGTAAGTGTATAAATAAGCAAATTACTGCCGTACTCTCAAACCGGGAGACCCGCGGCTGCGGGGTCAGTTCCTACGAGTTACGTTGGTCCCGTGGGAGGTGTTGGTGCCACCCACGGGGCCGTTCGGGGGTTGTTTCGAGTTCTCACCCTCTAACGCCATGTTTTTAAGCCTAAGTGTGGAAATAAGCAAATTACCGTCGTACACTCAAACCGGGACACCCGCGGCTGCGGGGTCAGTTCCTATGAGTTACGTTGGTCCCGTGGGAGGTGTTGGTGCCACCCACGGGGCCGTTCGGGGGCTGTTTCGAGTTCTCACCCTCTAACGCCATGTTTTTAAGCCTAAGTGTGGAAATACGCAAATTACCGTCGTATTCTTAAACCGGGAGACCCGCGGCTGCGGGGTCGGTTCCTACGAGTTACGTTGGTCCCGTGGGAGGTGTTGGTGCCACCCACGGGGCCGTTCGGGGGCTATTTCGAGGTGGTTTAGGGTTGCGAGGTTAATGGCTGTAACGAGGGGTTGGGGATGTACATCGGTTCGAGGATTTGGGGTAAAAGTGGTGCGGGTAAATGATAAGGGTGGGTGAAATGGGGTGGAAGGATGGAAATAGGAGGTCGGGTGGGGGTTTGAAGTAGGTATGAAACCCGTAAAAGGATGTGGATCATTTTGGGGGTCGGGTGGGTGAAATGAGGTGGACCCCTAAAAAGAATTAGCGGGATTGGGGGCTGTGTAGTGTAGGGGCTGAATTGGGCTAGGCTGAGGGACGGGAGTTTGTGGATGAGAGGTGTGAACGAGCTGGTTAGGGTCTGGGGCAGATCTGCCAGAATATGGGTATTTTTCGGGGACATGAAGGTAGGGGCTGCCATTGGAAGAAGGCCGGGGAGCTGCGAAGGGGTCGGAAGTGGTTGGGGGGATTTCGGGAGGCTGTCCTGGGTCAGATGCAGGCTGGGGGGTTATTTTTTTGGGCTCGGGAGGTGCGTCGGCAGGGGTAAGGTGGGCGCAAGTTTCAGGCGATGGAGGGAGGGTGGGTGCGAAGGCGGTCAGGTCAGGGTGTTTGCATAGGGGGGCGGTTACGGCAGCAGGTGGGCTAGGGTGGGCAGCATATATATGCAGCAGTTGGCATATATATGCATATATATGCAGCAGTTATATGGCTGCATATATATGCACTTCCTCCTTTTTCAACAGTCCACACAAGCACACGCACGCACACACTCACACGCGCACACAAACACACGCACGCACGCAATCCCCACCTTTGCCATGCCCTGCATTTTACTCCCGAAAAAAATTATGTAATAGCCTCACATCCCATGTCAGAAAATTTTGGTAGAGGGGCTGCCAGGATAAAAATGGTATATACTGGATTAGTTGGGATACGGTAGTTTTTCCCAAGGTGGAGGGGGGGATGGGATTTAGAGATTTCAAAAGTTTTAACCGAGGTTTGCTTGCAAACATGTGCTGGAGAATTATGAAAAACCTTAATTCCTTGTGTTCTAAAATCCTCAAAAATATTTACTTCCCTAATTGTTTGTTCTTAGAAGCAAAAACGGGCCACAGACCATCTAAGGTGTGGAGCAGTCTTATGGAAGGCAATGATCTTCTTTAATCAGGTCTAAGATGGCGTATTGGCAATGGTGAGTGCGTGAACATCTGGGTGGACGTGTGAGTCCCCACAATTCCCAGCGGAAAAATCTCCTCCCGTAGGGCCAGGAGATGGAATCTATCAAACACATCTCGTTTCGATGCAAAGTGGCTTAAAAAATCTGGAGCTTGTGTGGACTGTTGAAAAAGGAGGAAGTGCTTCAAATTATTTTGGATTTTATCACCAATATGCACACACTCACACGCGCACACAAACACACGCACGCACGCACGCACACTCTCACTACATATATGCATATGCATATATGCATACATGCCGCGTCCCCTCCCCCTTCCCCACTCACACACACACACACACACACACACAAACACACACACACACACACACACACGCACACACACACGCGCGCGCCCCCTGCTCGTCCCCTCCCCCCTTCCCACTCACACACGCGCACACACACAAACATGCACACACGCACACACGCGCCCCCTGCCCATCCCCTCCTCCCTTTCCCACTCACACGCGCACACACACAAACATGCACACACGCACACACACAAGCCGGGAGCGCCGTGACTACACGGTCGGTTCCTACGACTTACATTGGTCCCGTGTGAGATGTTCGTGACTCTTGCGGGACCGTTTTGTGGGTGTTTTACGTTTTCACCGTTCGATGGCTATTTTAAGGCTGTTTTACGTGTTCAAAAGTTATCCAAACCCAAAATAATTAAAAAATTGAATCAATGCATATTTAACCTTAAAATAAAGTTCATCATAGGTCTATCCATTACCTGGATATTTTGTTACACCCAACGCCAATCAGAACCTTCTCTATGCCAGCAGCGATGCAATTTCAGATTATGTTTGATAGTAGTTCGACCCCAACATCAATGTATCCTATGACAGTGAAAAAATAATGAATTTTTTGCAAACAGTTATGTTCAATTAAAAAAATGGTAGAACCAAAAAATAGCGGGACATTACACTTAAAAGTAGATGAAATTCATAAATTAATGTAAAGTGCTAATACAATGTCAATATCATAATAGGATACAAATAAGATTGATGAGGATAAAATAATATTTTGATACTCAATCTTCCTCTAAATCAACTAAAAGATCCTTCAAATTAGGGTTGTCATCAAGAGCTGACTGGAACTCTTTTGGAGCCTTTAATGCGTCTACTTCAGTAGTCATACCCTTTGGTGCATGCACAACAATAGACCAATTGCCATCGTTTATGCACTTCGAGTAGAATACCTTCTTTACATTCTGAAAGGCACAAATAAAAGGCTCGTCGACTATGCGGTCTTTAGTCTTCAGCTTTGATAAATCTACCACAATAAGTTTGGAGTCGGGATCAACTTTGCAAGCATTCGTTGTATCCTCCACCTTTACCCAATCACAATAGAATACGGTTTCAGTGAAATCCAAGTAATCAAGTTCTAGGATTTGTTGAATTATCCCATAATAGGTTAGCACCGTATTCTTTGGATTTTTATCACTTTTGCTAGCGATACAGGTGGTCAAGGCAGAAATTGATATTCCACTGTTTTGCATCAAAAGCTTTTCCTCATATGGATATGAAATGAAATCAAAACCGTTGGTGCGGAATTTCTTAAACTCTTTTGCACGAAACTAGGACCTTTTGCTAGGCGTGCAAGTCTGGAAGAGACATCACCTCTTTTTAGAAGCTGCATTTATTAATGAATTTGTATTAGGGCATGTTTTTACCACACATGAATAAATAACCGCACACATAAGATGTGAAAAGTACCTCTTTTGACACCCATGCCCTAAAGTCAGTTGTCGTCCAATTTCTCCTTTGATTTTGGATAATTTCGTTCTCGTACTTCCTACCGAAAAATTATAGAGTTTGGATCATAAAATAAAAAATACATATAATCAAAGAAGAAGAATTCAGTAGATACTCACTCTCTCCAGTCTTGGACTTCATCTTGCGATTCGAAGACATGACGAGTTGCTTGCTCGTATTGTAGGTTTGTGAGTTTCACCTCTTTAGGGTTCCCAAACGATAATTCGTCCTCAAACTCGTCAGGTTCCTCTATCACTCGTTCTCCACGAGGATTAAACCTCCTCACCTCTTGTTCTGGCATATGTTCCCTAGCGTATAGCGATGATTCCACCGTTACGTATTCTTCAGCAATTGACCCTCCAATATACCGTGTATTCTTTACATAATCTTTGAAGGTTTTCATCAAGCGCTCAAAAGGATACATCCAACGATACCTCACGGGACCACATAATAAAGCTTCATCGCATAAATGCACAAGCAGGTGGATACTGATATCGAAGAATGACGGAGGAAAATATTTCTCTAACACACAAACTGCCTCGGCTAAAGTTGATTTCGCAGCTTTAATGTGTCTTCTGTTTACCACTTTTGCACAAAGTAGGGTAAAACACAAACTGATTTGCATAATTGCCCGACGGAGATCTTTGTGTTCAGAGAAGCAATGCCGAAATAACAACGGGATTAATTGGATGATTACGTGCCAGTCGTGAGACTTGCACTGTTTCAAGTCATTTGCTTGGTAGTTTACTACCCTACGTAAATTACCAGAATAACCGGTTGGAGTCTTCAAGTTGAACAACGTGTCTAAGAGGATCTTCTTCTCACTAGTAGTCAAAGTGAAAGCAGTGGGGGGGATAGAAATTCTTCCTGTCGTTGGATCATTTTTTAACCACAGTCTCTTCTTTATTTTCATATCCTGTAGATCTCGGCGGGCACGCTCTCCATCTTTGGAATGAGATCCACCCAGACATGTTCCTATCAAATGTTCTGCAACATTCTTCTCTGTGTGCATCACATCAATTATATGACTTACACGATGATCTTTCCAATACGGCAAATCAAAAAATATTGATCGCCTGGACCATGGCTTCGCTTTACTAGGGTCGTTCGGATCCTCCCTAGCTTTACGCTTCAGGTTTACAAACTGGGGGTGTTTGCCTACATACCTATTCCCCGCAGTCGCAGCCACCGCCTTCTCCTCAATTTGCTGACCAGAAAGTCGACTAGGTGCCGTTCTTCGCTCGTGACCGACAGGCAAAAAGTTAGACTTGTCGTTCCTAAAAGGGTGACTGGTCGGCAGAAATCTACGATGACCCGTGTAACTCAACTTACCACTATGTTTTAACCAACAGGCTTCAGTTTCCTCCCCACATATGGGACATCCATAATAACCATGAACATTACAACCGGACAAGGTCCCATAAGCAGGAAGATCGTGGATCGCCCACATCACCATTGCTTTAAGTGTGAACTCTTCACCCTTATGAGAATCGAACGCCGTCACGCCTTTATCCCACAACTCTTTAAGTTCTTCGATTAATGGTGCTAAGAATATATCAATATCATCACTGGGAGCCTTAGGCCCGGGTATCAACAGAGATAACAATGTGAACTCCTTTCTCATGCATAACGTCGGAGGAAGACTTAAAGGCGCCATAAGAACTGGCCAATAACTCTGACTAGTACTTAAATTACCGAAAAGGTTAAACCCATCGGTTGAGATTGCAAGACGAACGTTGCGCGGTTCCTTTGCAAATTCATGGTGTTGTGCATTTGAAATTTGCCAGATGAGTGAATCAACCGGATGACGCATCAAATTCCCACCCACCTCGCATCGAGCATGCCATGTCATGGCCTCCGCTATCCACGGTACAGTAAAAAAACGTTTTAACCGTGGCCCAAGTGGAAAATACTTCAAAACCTTTTGTGGGACTTGCGAGCACTTGCGATTTTTTGCATGTTTGTCATTTCCATTCTCACAAACCATATATCTAGGCTCACTGCATACAGGACATTCATCCTTCTCTTCGTGCTCATTCCGGTACAATATGCAATCATACTTGCAAGCATGAATAGATTTGTATTTCAAACCTAAACCCTTCAAACTCTTCTTCATGGTAGGATAATTGTCTGGTAACATGTTCTCTTTTGGGAGAATTTCTTTAACCCACTTAAGAATTCCGGTTACGCTGTTTCCAGACAAACCAAATTGACTCTTCAAATTATGCAAACCAATCATTGCATATAATACCGAGTGATCTTCATCGCAATCTTTATACAACGGTCTAGCCGCATCTGCTTTCAACCGTATGTATTCCCGATCTCCTAGTAGTTCAGCATCAATTTGTTCATTTACTTGGTCATAATGCACATTATTTGTATCCATAGGTTGGTGGTTTTGTTGGTTGTGGAGTCCGTAAGCATCATCAATTAAGTCGGTCAATGGACGATGTGTTGGTGAATCATGTACCACTTCTACTCCTTGAGGTTCCGTTACACGGTCGGCTCCCGGTAATTCTTCTGGAACATAAGGTACAACTTTTTCACCATGGTATGTCCATATTATATAGTCTTGACAGATTCCCCACTTTAGTAAATGCAACTCAACAACTTCCAATAACTTATATTTTCCGTTAATACAATGAGTGCACGTACACGGAATCTTCTCACTTTAAAGATTTTTGGAAGCATATTTAACAAATTCATAAACGCCCTTTACATGATTAATTGATATCCGGTTAGTCTCTCCCATCCACTCTTTGTATTGTGGGAAATCCATGTAATAATCTTCAAATTTCAGTCCTGTTGTAATAGGTTAAAAAATATTATTACAACTGAAACAGAAAGAATATTCTTACGACTGAAACAAAAAAAATATCATTCCATACGAAACAAAAACAATATTCTTACAACTGAAACAAAACCAATATTCTTACAACTGAAGCAAAACCAATATTCTTACAACTAAAACAAAAAAAAATTATTACAACTGAAACGAAAGAAAATATTATTAAACCTTGGCCAACAGATAAAGTGGCCAAGTAATAAAAGATTTTGCATAATTCCTCAATTCCATCCCATCCCCGCTGTTAACGTACACAGGTACATCTCCGCAGCCGTTGTATATTTCATCGACCATTATTTTAGCCTCACCCTTCTCCAAAGGTCGGCGATGTACTAGAGTCCCCCTTTCCCTGGAGATGAGTATGCACACGCCAACAAACCTCGAATTGCTCATGTCCTTGATATAGTACTCTTCGCCATAGTCACCGTGAGCTGTTGACGATGATCCGAGCCCCGTGATTGGAGGATGAGGCATTTGAGAGGGGAATGTTGGAGGGGAAGGATGTGTGAAATCTTGAGGAGGCATTGGGGGCCTATAACTTTCAATAAGATTCACAAGTTTCCCAATTTGATTGTTCAATAATCCCAGGGAATTTTTAAGGTCATGGACATCCCCATCGGTCTTCTGTTGGTGCTCCTTTTGGGATGAGATATAATTCTTGACCGAAGATAGCTCGTCCATAAGAGGTGCAATGTGTTGAAGTTTTGTTTTTGGCATATGTGAGCCAACGCCTCTCGTCCTCCCCCTTTTGTCCTTTCCAAAGGTCTTAGTCAGGGCATCATTTTCAAGGTCAAAGTCATCAGTAGGGCACGAATCTGATTGACTGCTGATGGCCTCTATTGATTCCAGTGTCTTAGCCAACAGCAGGGGGAATTTATTATCTTTGTCCCGTCGAGCATGAAGGAATAAGTTGGATCGATTTGGGTTTTTACCGGCATCTGGACCATCTTTTGTCCTACTCTCCCATTCATTCTTCAAATCCTCATATGATTTGGATCCCAGCCTATGGATATCAGTTTTTTGTGCCCTATTTTTTTTGTTTTGCTCCCTCTGGACCAACTTGTTTTCCTTCGCCTCATTCTCCAAAAACTTATTCCACTGATCCACCGGCATTTCAACATTGGGAGGCACTTTCTCTTTCAAAGCCAAAATATCGGAGCTCGCTGCCTCTTTCGGGAAATGTTTCTTCCGAAGGTTTCTCCTGTATGTCCTCAATCCTTCAGCAACCCGAGATAGAACCTTATTCTTGGAACGGTCAGGAAATGAGAAATGCTTGCAAAGTTGGTTATATATGTCATCTTTGACAGATTGATCAACAAGGTTCCAATTATCTGGTCCACCGACTCCCACGTTCATTTTTCCCAGCGACAAACACCGGGCTTTAAAGTTCAGCACGTCACTCCTATCACCCATCGGGTTATTCCCGAGAAGGGAGAATCCAATAGGCTTCTTTTCATTTGAGCGGGAGGCATCATGAGTGTTGGATTGGGGCGTTAAAGCAACGGGAGTGCCGGATTGGGGTGTAGGAGCACTTGGGGTTGGACTTGGTGAGGAGTGAACCATTGGTGGAGTTGTGAATTGCTCAGCCATTGGTGTTGAGAATTCAGGTTCTGCAGAAGATGGTGAACCTCGTTGTGGTGTCACATCGGCACTTGGTACCCTAGGGTTGTTTCCTCTCGACATTATCTACAAAAATTAAAAAATATGAGTGACTAAATAATTATAGTAATATGAAATTATAACTAATTAATCAAGCTTAATTAGTTTTAGATATATAAATAGATAGATAGATACCTTTTCAAAGTAAGACTTTAGAATAAGTTCAATGTGTCTGATCTCCATCCATTCGGTATTAGTTTTTAAGAACCTATAAATTTTTGCACGTGGCCAACTAGAAGGAAGGGTATCTATGATTGATGTGTAGATGTCAGTGACATGAACTCGGAATCCCCTATTTCTCAACTTGTTGGCAAGATTCAATTTTACGTGCATGTGGCGCGAGACATCACAGTCTATGTCAATGCTCTCTGTACGCAGTTGTATCCATAACGGGTGGATTTTTTTTCCGCCTTCTCCAACAACGTAACCAAGGTCAGGGCTATGTCGGGATTATGTGTGTGAAATATATTTTGTATAACGTCATCCCAGTTTTCTGGTAGAGAAAATAGAATACGATCGAACAAGTAATCTTGCTGGATATCAAATCCATGATTTATAAGGTAGTTAAATTGTTCGATCTTTTTATTTTCGTACCTATAAATAGGAGTACCCTCTATATGACGCACGCTAATAAAAGAGTTATGTGTGCGGTCTAATTGCAACCTGTCCCACTCTTGTTGACAGTATTTATCACCGTGCCTCATTTTTCCTGAGAAAAGTAGTATCCAACAAATTTTATAACATATACATTTATCGACACTAGTATCAATTCAATAAATTCAACATAGTATCCAACACGACATGCATATAACCCCCAATATAGTATGATGGCACGCATATAACCCCCTATAAAATCCCACGAGGTAGATGTAATTTTTTTTTTTACTTATTAAGAATCCATTTAATAATATTTTGTCAAAAAAAATATAATGTCTAGGGTTATATTTTGAATAATATTTTGTCAAAAAAAAAAATCCCAATACAATGTCTAGGGTTTATTGAAATAAAATGTCTAGGGTTTATTGAAATAAAATACAATTTGTTTGTAGTTACACACATAAACACACATACACACATACATATAAACATAAATCTATACATACACACACATATATACAAATCTATACATACACACACACATATAAACATAAATCTATACATACACACACATATATACAAATCTATACATACACACACATAAATCTATACATACACACACATATACACACATATACTAACACAATGAGAATCGAAATGCACGAGAATCGAAATGAGGGATGGAAATCGCACAAATAAACACACAATACCTTTCTGAGCCGAAATCTCAAGGATGGAAATCGCACAAATCGCCTAGGGCTTTAGACACTGACCTCGATCGACAGAAATGAAATGAGGGAGGCACGATTCTTTTTTTTAAGGACTGAACCTGGTCACGGCCAACCACCGTGACCCACCATGCGCGACCCTTAAATGAAACTCAACTGCTGCTCGATTGAACCTAGTCACGGCCCAGAGCCGTGACCCCCAGTGCGCAACCTGCAAACCATCACCACCATTGCTCGAATGAGGGATGGTCACGGTCTAAAGCCGTGACCCATACAAGGAAATGGTCACGGCCCTCAGCCGTGACCCGTGACCCCAAGTGCGCAACCTGCAAACCATCACCACCACTGCTCGAATGAAGGATGGTCACGGCCTAAAGCCGTGACCCATACCCAGAAATGGTCAGGGCCTTCAGCCGTGACCCTAAATGTGTGTTATTTACTTCGTCATGCCTTTGGTCACGGACTTGGGCCGTGACCCCATTCGCGACCAGTTTGGAGGGAATTTTGGCGCGAATTTGGCGCCAAGATGGTCACGGCCTGGTCACGGCTCAAGTCCGTGACCCACAGTGGTTAGGGACTTGGGCCGTGACCACTTTCAAAGCATCTATGGTCTAGTGTGATAATAAATATGGTCACGCCCAAAACAGCCTTGGTCACGGCCCAAGTCCGCGACCAACGGGTCGCGGACTTGGGCCGTGACCAACTCGGCGTGACCATTCGCAGGATTTGGTGTAGTGCATATCGTATGTCCCCTTCAAAGATGCGTGAGTTGAGAGGTAAGATTCGGCAGCTTCTAGGTCAAGGTTTCATTCGGCGGAGTACATCGTCGTGGGGTGCACCGGTGTTGTTTGTGAAGAAGAGGGACGGATCACTACGGTTATGTGTGGACTATAGGGAGTTGAACAAGGCGACGATACGGAATAAGTATCCGTTACCTAGGATTGATGATCTTTTTGGCCAGTTGAGAGGGGCATCTTACTTCTCTAAGGTCGACTTGAGGTCAGGGTATCATCAACTACGTATCCGAGAGGAGGATATTCCGAAGACCGCTTTCCTATCGCGGTATGGATCTTATGAGTTCAGGGTGATGCCATTCGGGCTCACCAATGCACCAACAGTGTTCATGGACCTTATGAATAGGGTTTTCAGGGAGTTTCTCGATCAGTTTGTCATCGTGTTCATGGATGACATCCTGATCTACTCGTGCACCGAGGAGGAGCACGCAGAGCATCTGCGTATAGTTTATAGACATTGCGGGATCACCAGCTCTATGCCAAATTCGATAAGTGTGGATTTTGGCTACGGGAGGTTCAGTTTCTTAGCCACGTGGTGTCTGACCGGGGTATTGCCGTGGATCCGAGTAAAGTATCGGTGGTGAGGAAGTGGGGGCATCCCACGACACTGACTGAAGTGCGTAGTTTCCTGGGATTGGCCGGTTATTACAGGCGGTTCATCAAAGGATTCTCAAAGATTGCGGGACCTTTGACGAATCTAACCCAAAAAGGGGTACCTTTCACTTGGAGTGATCATTGTCAATTAGCTTTTGATGAGTTAAAGGACAAGTTAACATCTGCACCCGTGCTTCCATTACCGAAAGGAGGATTAGAGTATCGGGTTTACACTGACGCATCCTTACAGGGACTTGGGGTGTGCTTCAGCAGGAGAAAAGGGATATAGCTTATGCGTCCAGGAAGATAAATCCCCACGTGAGGAATTACCCCACTCATGACCTGGAGTTAGCAGCGATCATTTTTTCATTGAGGATATGGAGACATTATCTTCTGGGGGAGCAGTTCACGTTATTCACGGATCACAAATCACTTCAGTATATTTTCACTCAGAAGGATCTGAATATGAGGCAGAGGCGATGGCTAGAATTCGTGAAAGACTACCAGTTTGATATTCAATATCCTCCTGGTAAGGCTAATGTGGTAGCAGATGCATTGAGTCGGAGATCGACTAGGGAAATATCAGAAGTCTGGAAAGCGAAGTGGAGAGAACTTCGATATGAGGATGTTGTAGCTAGGTCTTGTATGTCAGCATTATCCATCACACCTGAGATCATTATGTGGGTTGTGAGGGCTCAGGCAGAGGATCAAACCTGGCGGGATAGGGTGAGTCAGTTGCTAGCTGAGGGGGCAGAGGGTTACTCGGTCAGCTCGGAGGGAGGCTTACGCCTTAATGGGAGGTTAATTATGCTACAAGATGAGGAGTTGAGGCACGTTGTTTTGACAGAGTCTCATGGGTCGAGATTCGTGGTACATCCCGATGGGGATAAGATGTATCAGGATATGAGGAGGCAGTATTGGTGGGCAGGAATAAAACGGGACATAGCAGAGTTTTTTTTGAAATGTGCCACGTGTCAGCTTGTGAAAGTTGACCATCAGGGATGCTACAGCCACTTAAAATTCCCGTGTGGAAGTGGGAGAGCATCTCCATGGACTTCATTATCGAGTTACCGACATCGCAGAAGGGTCACGATTCCATATGGGTCACTGTGGATCGGTTGACCAAAGTAGCCCACTTCCTGCCGGTTCGCACAGACTTTGAGACGATGCGTTATGCGCAGCTATTCATAACAGAGATTGTTAAGCTGCACGGGGTATCGATAAATATTATGTCGGATAGGGACAAGATCTTTGTGTCCCACTTTTGGCAGAGTTTTCAGGAGGCCATGGGCACGGAGTTACGTTTGAGTACAGCCTATCATCCATAGACTGACGGACAGACTGAGAGAGTCAATAAGATGCTGGAAGATATGCTCAGAATGTGCATATTAGACTTTGGGGGAGGTTGGGAGAAATATCTTCCTCTGGTAGAGTTTGCGTATAACAACACTTACCAATTCACGATCGGCATGGCACCATTCGAGGCACTATACGGGAGACCTTGTCGTTCACCCGCCTGTTGGTTAGAGGTGGGGGATAACAAACTATTGGGGCCGAAGATTGTTCCGGAGACATCTGTCAAGATAGAGCTGATCCCAGGGCGGATTCGAATAGCTCAGGATAGGCAAAAAAGTTCCGCTGATGCTTCATGGAGACACGTGGAGTTAGAGGTTAGGGATCAGGTATTGGTCCGGGTGTCCCCCTTCGGCAAGAAGGGTAAGTTAGCATCGAGGTACGTGGGACCTTTCCCTATAATCGAGACGATGGGTCCTGTAGCCTACAGGCTGGGATTACCGAAGCACCTTCAGCGGATACACAATGTGTTCCATGTAGCATCGCTGAAGAAATATCGCAGGAGCGAGAGGGATTTCTGGCAAATTCCACTCGAGGAAATTGATTTACAGCCAGACATCTCATATGAGGAGAGACCCGTGGCTATTATGGATCGTAGCGAGCGGAAGTTACGATCCAAGGTTGTTCCACTAGTTAAAGTACAGTGGGGTCATCACAACGTTGACGAGTCTACCTAGGAGCGGGAGGAAGATATGCGGGAACAATATCCAGAGCTTTTCATCACAAGTATGACCTAATTTCGAGGACGAAATTCCTTTGTAAGGGGGGGAGTATGTAACACCCCGTATTTTCATGCATTAAATATTTAATTAATTCGGGAATTGAAAATTACTTGTGAGTTGTAATTTTAATTGAATTAATTAGGAAAATTTTATTTAAATATTAATCGAGAAGTGAATGGTTAATATTTAAGGAAAACTTATTTACTAAGTGAATAGTAATATTGTATTTACGTCATTTCGGATATTAATGATAGGATATGTACTTATTTCAGTCGGAAGTCGGTATAGACTAATTTGGGTGTGAAATAAGGAATTTTTAGAAATTAATTCGGATGCCAATTCTAAGTGTACAGTTGAGTCCGAATGGGCCGAAATAGTCGAAAAAGTGTACCCGGGGGTAGTAAACGGGTCACGGGACATTTTTAGGCATAGTCGGTCCCACACGGGGGCATTTGGGTCACTTGGGCTTGACCCATTAGGAAAAAAATGGGATTAAGGTTAATTAAACAAATAAAAGAAACAATGGAACGACTGAATTAATTAGAGAAAAGACTTAGAGGGTTAGGAAACCCTAACAGCAGCCAAAGTCAAATTTGGGAGATCACAAGAGAGCCATAAAGGAGTCATCTTCAACCTTGAGTACTCACGGTTCCAAATCCAGACACTACAAACCGTAAGGCAAGTGGTTAACTTGCTGTAGCATGTAAAGTATATTTCAATTCATATTCATGTGATGTGTGTAATCAAAGAAATTCATTTAGGATTTTAAAGGGGTGTAAACATGAGGTTTTGTAAATCATGAATCTGATTTACAAATGGATCAGAAGATCATATATAATCCGGGTTGAGTATTTATATCTGCTAAGATGTGTAAACCGGATGAATTAGAGACGAATTTTGTGGAAAGAAATTGATGTTTAATGGGTTAAAGACTGAATGTAATTTTACCCCAAATCTGTGAAAACAGTAGAGAAAGTGAAATTATTGATGTTGATGGACTTTATCGAGGTTTCATTTAAGGTATTTGATGTTTATTGTCGATGGGAACACTTAGTTTTCAATGTAGAAGAAACTAGGGTTTGGAGGTGGGAGTCCATGGCTGAAACAACCAATTCGAGGAAGATGAGGACCTGCTCGATCGATCGATCGAAGGGGGACCATCGATCGATCGATGGTCCAGAAATTTTAACTCTTCACCCAGTTTTCCTTTATATGTAGAGGAATTCAAATTTAACATTTTTTTATGCTTTAATTTTGAGTAATTAATACATGGATTTAAAATCTAATTAATGGTGAATAAAATAATTGGAATTTGAAGGCGGCTTAGTGTGTCATCATAATTAAAATAAATTGGGATTGGAGGAAATTAGGTGTGACACATTAAGGTTGAATTTTGGAAAGTTTGTTTTGAAATGATTAAATAATGGATTGAGTGGACAAGTCCGGGAACATTGGTTGAACGATACAGAGATGTAAATTTTATTTAGGGGTGCTAAATAATTTAGAGTTGGGAATATAGACTCGGATGTTGTTTATTTCGGGCCATGGGAGTAAATCTGAATATGTTGCTTGGGGGATACCAAAGGAAATTAATGTGTAAATTAATTAATAATTCGAATTGGACCACAAACTCATAATAAAATGGAATAGGCTTGTGTCACGGACTTAGTACACGGTATATCCGGGATATTTTATATTTGTATATATACGGCATGCGATAGTATATATATATATATATATATATATATATTGTGTGTGGTTTAATATCAGTGATAGATATTATTATTATTATTATTATATACTCTAGTGCTATAGGGGGAGGTTGCGCGTAGTGGATGAATCCCCTAGCTTGAGGAGTAGGGCGAGTATAACCCCAGGTCATCGCATCCGTTATATGGGTGAGGGGCATCTCACTTTCAGGGAAGGAATATGACCGCCTCCAATATATATGTATTAACCAAGTTAGTGAGAAATTCAGACTTGGGGTAACTAGGTTATGTGATTTCACCTAGTGGGATAGCACTTTAAATAATTTATACGCGGTGAGACTTTACTCGGGGAAAATACTATTATTAAACGTTATTTCAGTATGTTTGTGAATACTGCAATATGACTAAATATATAATTAGTTAAATAATTATATGGGATAAATAATACAAAGTATATGCTGTATTATGTGTATAACGGGTGTGAGTGTTGTATGGAATTTAAAAGGGAAATGATTTAATTAAGTTGATGTTTATAATAACTTATAAATCATGATCTAGGGCATACTCGGTTAGAGTAGGTTAAGTGCAAGGGGTTACATAAGTGATCGGGTCAGGAGAGTAAGACCTAGGTAAATTTAATTAAGGCGTTAGCAGTGCACATTAGAGGAGGGGTGAGGATATCCTCAAGGAAGTGCGGCACTATCTAAAATATGGAGAGCATGCATATTTATTTATTACTGCAAGTTAATCATTTGCTAAATGTTTTTCAAATGTTTTTGGGTACTAACCCTTGATATAAAATTTTTAAAAACCTTTTAGGTGTCCAGCCACAGGGATGCCAAGCTTGACTCTATTTCAGGATATCCGTTGCCGCAGCATATGTGGATGTTGCGGGAGTTTTGATAGACTCCTCATTCTTTCATTCTAGTGTAGAGACTTCTATCAGTTATTTCGAGCATGTCGCTCACAGTTCATTTAGTTTTTGTCAGACTTGTTGAGATTGATTACTTGTCATTATTTTATATTAGTTGGATTTTTGGGCCGATGCTTTATTCGGTTAGTCGTTTAATTGTGTATGGTTGTTTTAGTTAATTGTAATTAATTGTGTTATTTTATTTTCCGCTTGAGATTTCATTTAAGTTAGTTAAAGATAAAACTTGGCACCGGTCTAATTTTTCTCACTTAGGTGGTTAGTAATTAAAAAGACGATAGTGATGCTAAAGATGATCCATCCGAGAAACCTGTTCTAACTAATTTAGGACTGATCGCCCGGGGTTAATTAGGCGGGGTGTCACAATTTCCAGCTTAGAAATTCCTATAATCAATCTACATAAGAGCCATTATCATAAAATAAATTTACATATCTAGCAATGGTGTGTTTAACTAACAAAAGTATGCATGTAAATCAGAATACCATGATGGGTTTATTATGGTGGAAATAAGAGGGTTTAGAAAATGGTGGTGCTCTAATGGGGTTTGGTGATTCTTTATGTTTCAGATAGGTGGATATCGAGATGCGGCTAAACTACGGTGTGTGCAGTTGATGTATTCCTGCTATTTCTATGATTAAGGTCAAGGAGCGAATATTGCATCAGACTTGAAGGGAATTGTGTCGATGAGTAAATTTGTCTAGCATCTTGTATAAATGTTAATATTATAGTGGACTTATATAGGGTAGGTCATTTGAGGTTTTTTCCATGACATGTTTTCCTTATATATCACAGAGTTGTGTGGGATTGTTTATTTATTTTACTTTTATTAATTTTTGAATGTTCACATAGTAATTCTTAGGTAAGATAAAATGGGGTAAATATCACACAAAATGTATTCAAACCGTGTTGTTTTTATATTGGGGTGATTGATCATTTGGTAATTAATTATTTGAATTTAAAATTTGGAACCATTTGTTTGAATCAAGTGATCCTTTCACTTTCAAATTGGTATCATAGTGAGTTACTCTATTATACTGAGTTCATCCTAGGTTTAGTCTGTTTTTAGGATTTTCGGATGGATTTTAATCACGAGGGTAGTTTAGCTACCCGACCTCCTTTGTTTTATGGTTCAAACTATCACTATTGGAAGGCCCATATAAGTTTTTTTTCTTGAAACCTACTGATGAGAATGTGTAGAATAATGTGGAGAATGTGTGGTCTCCTCCTATAGAAGGTAGTTTGCTCAAAGCTTATGCTATATGAACTAAGGCTGGAAAAGATGTCCCGAATTTTAATTCTAAGGGTGTTAATATTTTTTATTGTGTTGACATGACTGAGGAGTTTAGGAATTTTATGACATGTGAGAAAGCAACAAATTCATGGGATATTTTAAAATCTACGCATAAGGGTTGAATACCGTTAGAGTGTTTAAGTTGAATAATCTGATAACTAAGTTTAAAATGATTAGAATGGAGGAGCATGAGATGTTTTATGACTTTTACCAAACTGTCAGATATTATAAATTCCTCATTTAACTTAGGTAAACCAAGTCCTGAGCCTAAAGTTATTAGAAAGATATCAAGGTCCTTATATGAAAGATAATGCTAAGGTTACAGTCCTTGATTCTATTGGCGATGTTAACACTTTTAGAGTCCAAGAACTTACAAGTGATCTCCAAACCTATGAGATGAGAATGTGTCCCCCTATGAAGAAGGGGAATAATTTAGATTTGAAAACCTATAAAGAGAACGTGTCTAATTTAAAGAGTTAGTGTGAGGTAGAACCCAAAGAGATATCTAGGTTTGAAAAAAGTTCAATAAAGTTCTTAAGCTTAAAGAAGAAAATAATTTTTATAAGAAATCTAAGAACTTTAACAATTATCATGATGGGAAGAAGAGGGATAATCTTAACGAAGTGGATGACTGGGATAAGTATTTTTAATGCTAATGATTTGGGCATCGTGCTTTTGAGTGTCCCACTAAACTAAGGAGAGAAGGTAAGAAACCTAAAGTATATAATCAAACCTTTAGTGATAGTGAGTCGGAAGAGGAAAATAATTCTTTCATGGAGCATAACTTTATCGATTTGATGGCTAGTCATGTGAGTGTAATTGAAATATCTTATCCCATTAAAGACAATCATATGCATGGCGGTTTTGAGGTCTAGTCTTTAGATTTTCATGTTTGTGATGAAGGGGATGGAGAGGAGACTAGTGATAAGGAGGAAAGTGAGCTTCAAGTTGCCTACCGTGAATTCTATACAAAGTCTTTAAAATTGAAAAAGGTTAGCTTGAAATTAGAGATTAAGTTAAAATAGTGCCTTTGAAATTAACGATAAATTGATTAAGGATTTAAAGGCACGTGTGAAGACTTTTAGGTATAGCCTCGCATTTATTTAGGGAGGCGAAATAACCTTCTAGGGATGGTTAAAATAAATAAGGAATCCCTTAAATTTGATGAGTCTAAGTGTTTGCTTGAGTCATGGTTTTGTAAGTTAGAAGATGAATTAAAAAACTCAATTCGTTATTGATTTGGAAATTGTGTATGAAAAGTTGGATAATATTTTAGGGTCCATCGAAATAGAGAATGACAAAAAGATTCTAACGCTTTATCTCTTAAAGACAAGACCATGTTTGTTAAATAGTCAACCATTACAAAGGATATTCTAAAAGGTCAATCGGAGTGTAGCTTTCCTAAAGTTTACACGTGCGCACATTGTGGTAGGAAAGGTCACCTTAGGAAAAGGTCCCAAGAAGTCTAAGTCTCGTGTCAACGTGGTTCTCAAAACCTAAGTTTCTCGTGCAACATCTATTTGGTTGAGGAAACTTGATTTGGTGGCACAAAATGTTAGACTTGTTGATTGTTGCATGCTTTCACATGATCCTACACATGTTATCTACTTTAACATAACAACTGTTTAATTGGTGCTTAGTTTATTGCATTAATTAAATTATTTGATTTAAAAAATTAAACATTGGTTTGTGTGTTTTTGGACCATCAATATTAGATTCTGCCATCGTATATGGCTTTCAAGAGGTATCAGAGAGGATGTCTATAAGTTATATAGGCATGAATCTAGGCAGTTTTTATATGGACGATTATTCACTTTTTAGGACACCGATATTTGATGGGTCTAATTATACATACTAGAAAGTACATATAAAATCGACACTTAAGGCTATAGATGAGCGAGTTTGGTCAGTTATTTTTAAGGGGTGGTCCAACCCATGACTTTAGTAGTTGAACTTCGTGTCTCTAAACCCGTTAAAAGTTAGAGTGATGTTGAGCACAAATTATCTCATTATAATTCACTTGGTTTGAATTCTTTGTTTTGTGCCGTCACACTAGAGGAGTTTTGTTATATGATGACATGTGAAACATTCAAAAAAGCTTGGGGTCTACTCTAATTAACCCACGAGGGAACTACTGTTGTTAAGGCTTTTAAGCTATAAAATCTCACCACTTTGTTTGAAACCATTAGGATGGAGGAGAATGAATCCTTTAATGATTTATATGCGAGACTGTCTGATATTGTGAACCCATCATTTAACTTAGGAGAAGGAATACTCGCAGCCAAAGTTGTCAAGAAAATCTTACAATCGTTTCCTGAAAGATATAATTCAAAAGTGATTGTTTTGAACACTATGAATACTTTAGACTCTACAAAACTAGAAGAGTTTGTAGGTGACCTTCAAACATATGATCTCGACATTTTTTTATTCAAAAGATGAAGAAAGAAAAGGGCATTTCTTTGAAATCCCATAAAGAGAAAACATGTGTTTCGAGTGATGAATCTGAAATTGATTTTGATGATATGGACATGTATTTTGAGAAGTTGAAAAAATTTCTTAAGTTTAATAAAGAGAAATCTAAGTATGATGAAAAGAAATTTGAGAAGTCTATATTTAACAAGGCTGTGAATTTCTCTAAAAATCGTAATGATAATTTTAAGAGGGATGAGTCAAATTAATGATTCAGATGTGAGGCTTATGGCCATAAGTTAACTGAGTATCCTAATAATCTAAGGAATGAGGGTAAGAAACTAAAATCATATAATGAAATCCTCAGTAATAGTGAACCGAAAGAGGAACTCGATTCCCTCATTGAGCGCAACTACACCACGTTTGTGGCTAGTCATGCGAGCCTTAATAAAAATTCTTTCAATGAAGATAATTATGTATATGACAACTCCGAGGCCATGTTGGTTGAATCCCAAGTGAGTGAAGAAGAAGAAGAAGAAGAAGAAGAGGAGGAGGAGGAGAAGGAGGAGGAGGAGGAAAGTGAACTTCAAGTTGCATTCCATAAGTTATATGCAAAAATGGTGAAATTATAAAAGGCAAACATAAACTTAGAAGATAATTTGAAAGAACATTCCATAGGATATGATGAGCGTTAATTGATGATAATATTAGGGCACTAGAGAAGACTCTTTGAAAAAAGTTAGAGTATATTGAGGGGTAGAGAGATCACCTTTGTAGTTTGGTGGAGATTTTGAAGAAGGACTCTTTTGATTTTGAAGGGTCTCGTCATTTTCTCGAATCTAGGGTAATGGAGTTAGAGGATAGATTGAAAAACTTGAGTAATGTCAAATTCGATTTGGAATCTAAGTAAAAAAAGGTGGATAATATATGAGGCACCATCCTAATTAAAGATGAAACTTGTGGGATTGAATTTAATGATCCAAATGCTTCCACTGCTAAAGCCAAGATCATTCTTTTGAGAGATTCAACTATTTCTAGATAAGTTAGAAAGGTCAACCTAAGGCTCACATTTCTCGTGTATGCACTTGCACACATTGCGGTAGGAAAAGTCACCTTCGACGTTTTTATTTTGATCTTTGAAAAGGTCATAAGAAGTTTAAGTTTAGTGTCACTAAGGTTCTATAAACCCAAGAGCATCACATTACACATACGTGAGTTAGGAAATATGATTTGGAGGAGTTAAATGTTACAGTTGCTGATTCTTGCACGTATCACGCGATTCTTCCCGTGCTATATCTTATGAGTGATTATGGTTGCATATTTTTATACACTAGCTTTTTTGCTTCATGTTATATGTTATTGCTAAATGTATGATTTTTTAGTTTTTTGTGTTTTGATTTTTCTCTTATTATGACTTATTGAGTAAAATACAAAAATATTTTGTTTGTATTTTCTGTTTGTTTTTTTATTTTGTGTCATAAAACGTTTAAAAACTTAAAAATATTTTGGTTTATGTGTATTTTGTCTTTACACATTTTTGTGGCTTATCAGTGTGTTTGAATCCCCTTCATTCCATGTATCCATGTGTCTATGACATTTGATTATGATTCTCAATGCTTATATTGTTCTTAATCACGATTTATTGGAGTTGTTCGACTTAGATTTGCTTAATAAATTCACTTTCATATGCCTCCGCACACACATGCACGAGATCATCATGATTTTAACTTCATATGTTACATGAACTAAGTGAGGCAGTCTCGTAAAAATCTTGTCATTTACATATATATTTGACTATGGGGTATTTTTTATTATAAAAGTAATTGTCCGTGAGTTTATTGTTTTATTAAAAATATAAGTGTACACGACCATTGGCAAGAGATTAAAAAATTAAGAGGTAAAATAAAAGGTAAAATTATTAAGGTCAAAATTTTTCATTGGTTCTTTAATTAAATTGGTATCTCCAAAATAAAAAAAAAAAAGAAGGAAAGATTGAGTATTTATATTTTGAAGGTGTTATAAGTTAAATATCAATGGGTTGGCATAATGAGTCCTAGTTAATTCATGTTTGACACTATTGTTTTGAGAACAATTAATATTTTCTAGGTCATTATACATTGTGCTTGTTTGTCCATTATGAGTTCTCTTTATCTATCACTATAAGGCTAAATCTTTATTTGATAAAGTTAATGCTGTCGAGTAAAACTCCTTAGACATTTTTTAGCTATTGGGTCATAATTATTTTGTTTCTAGCTCATTCCCCTTCACTTCGTTTATCACATATTTTCTTAGACACATTTATGTCATACGAGTGTGGAAATCTTATTATGTTTAGTGTCTTTTGTGGTGTTTATATATATATATATGCTTATGCGTCATTGGTATTTTTTGAATAGTTATATATATGGTATATTTTGTTTTGAGTCTTTGCGCTTACATTTAATCCTTGTATTTTATCTTTTCATCTTAGTTTCAAATGTTTTCATTGGTACACTATACAACCACCTTATATATTTTGTTGCTTTCCTTATATTGGTATCATACGCTTTCTTTTGTATTCGAGTTGGTATCATAATTTTCGTCCAAAAAAGTATTAATTGATCATTGTTTGGACTATTTATGCTTCTGTTTTCGAGTTGTTTGTCATTGCACATCATTGCATGATATACTTGTTTATCTTATATACTTACCCTTGGTTCATTTTGGGAGAGAATTTGCTATATCGGGAAGAAATAGACTTATTATGAACCTTTATTCTTTATCTATTCCTAAAAAAGGGGGAGAAACGGTATCCAAATCATTATAGTCTGGGGGATATTTTTATCTTGGGGGAGACGTCCTAACTTAGGTAGCGATTGTTAGACAAAGGGGGAGGGTTTATTCTTAAGAATATTTGTAGGATTATATATTATCCTTGCATTTAAAGGTGTGCTTAATTGTACATGTTTGCAACGACTAGGCAAAGTTTACACAAGAGAAAATATACTAAGAGTATATGTTTGTACTTTTTTTCGTTTGGGGTAGTGATTGAGTCTTTAGATGAGTTGGATGGACTATAGGTTTTTATTTTGTGTTTTCTCCCGAAATATCCAAAGGGGGAAATTTTAAGGACAAATTTTCAATAGAGTCAATTTGTATGTGTTTTGATTTTATTTCGCAAAGTTTTAAAGATTTTATTAGTTGGCCGTGTTTCGTGTCTGTTAGCCCAATAATAATTGCCTTTGAGTGGTTTAAAAAAAAATCAATCTTTTAAATAATTTGAGTCCAAAACATATAAAACTTAATTTTAAACCAATTTTAGTTCATCCCTAAAATATGCAACTACGTCTCAAAACAAATTAAATCTGCATAAGCTTCAGGAAAAATCCCCCACAGGGGCAAACCTTTTATATTTATAGAACTTTGAAATAATTTACAAGACCTTTGACTTACAGACCACTTGATAATCGCCCACAAGTGTAACGCACGGTGCCCTTCAGCAAATCTTCAATGTAGCGGTCTAGAAATTAGCAGTGGTTTACGCTCACCAACACCACAAGGACACGCAACCCTGACACGCAATTTTCAATAAAGAATCAACATGCAGAAGATCCTCAATGGCATATAGTCAAAAACTTCGTAGAGTCTCCCTCCATAATAGCACTCAACTTTCCGATTGTAAAAATCACCCTCCAAAGTTTGAATCAGCAAAAGACCCAGCAAACCTATGTTTTGGGTTCCAAGAAATAACTCACACAAAAGCACTGGGATTTGTGAATTGTAAAAATAAATTTTAAACCCTTAAAGTGATGGAGAATAAATTAAAAACACTTTAAAACGTATTCTGTTAAAATCGGTGTTTTCTCCATACGAAATTCAGTAGTTTGACACCCTTTAAATAGTAAAAATCAAGGCGGTGATGTGTCAAACAAAAAGTGTTCTCGCTCAAACGAAATGTCATGTTGTTCGAATGATGTCTGGTCTCGTTCGAACGAGATATCATCTCGTTTCAATGACTAGGCACATATCACTAGATTCAATTTACAGAGTTTTAAAATATTTAGGGACTTAGAAACCAACACTCTTATAAATCTCAGAATAGTTGTCAAAAAGCTTTTATGATAAAAATGTTTTTGAAAAGATAAAAATCCATTTAAAATAATTCAAAAATCATTTTTCATGAAAGGAAAAAATATTTAAATTTTATAAAAAATCTCAACATTTTTATATAAAATGTAAATGGAACTTAACAAATTTACCAAGTTCGTCCTTGTTGGGCATGGTTGTTGAAGTTGACTTGAAATTTAGATCGCCGATTGTAGATGTGCGCTTTCCAATGCTTCGACAAACTTATAGCGATATACGACATACTAAATGTGACGGACAAAGTCCTTACAGTGTCACGTTTATCTTCAACTTTTGAGGATCTCTCAGGAATGAATGTATATATATTTTGGTCCTTTTATTTTTTATTAGGTGTTGTTTTCATAAAAGTTTATTTAAGGGATTTTTCAAAAAAAATTGAAAAGAAAAATAGTTTTGCTTTTAAGTCGTTCGAACGACTTTATGTTGTTCGTTCAAATGACATAATAATGTCGTTCAATGAGGTTCAAATGAACATCAAACGAAGTTTCTTTATTTACAGAATAAATTTTGTTTGAAGCTCATTCGAAGATGGTTCCAACGAGATTGGTTGTTTGTTTGAACAAAAATGGTTGTTCGATCAAAAAAGTTTAGTTTTGGTTTGAATGATATATATAGTTTCGTTTGAATGAACTCCATTTTTCGTTCAAATGAGCCCTCAAAATTTGAATCGGTTCGAAAAATGTGTTTTCTATATAAAGGGGTAATGGCATCAATTTTTTAGAAGAGGTTTTGGTGAAACTAATTTCCTATTCATATTCAAAGACTTCCAAACCCTAGTTTTACTCAGCTAGTTTAAGATCCAAGTTTCATTATCATATATGCTTTGAGATATTATTTGTGGGCCCCAAGATGATTTATACTCTTCATCTTTGTTAAGTATTTGTTTCGTGTAGTGGATTTCGTACCATTTATTATTTACACAATGGATTTCGTATTTGTGGTCTTACGGTGAATAAGCAGCGTGTCCATGTTTTATATCTGCAGACGGTAGCTGAGCCTTATCGGTGGATACCAATTCATGTGTGGACTCACACATTGTAGAAGTTGTGCTAGTGGACTCCTGCGTATAGCTGTGCGAAGATTGAAGGAACGAAGAGCGTTAAGACTTATGAGGTCATCGAATCTGCATCGTAAGTTTACTGTTATGTCCTTTATAATTCCATATATAATGAATTTGTGTGTCTCGATTATCCCAAACTTTTTTTGTTGTGGATTTTCCTCGTACATCAGTTTGTTGTATGGATTGATTTATTTTATATTCCTATCACATAGATGCATGACTTCGGATCAAGATAAATTGATTATATTATTTTAACACAACAATTGTTTAATTGGTGCTTACTTTATTGGGTTAATTAAATTGTTCAATTTGAAAAAAATTAAAAATTGGTTTATGTTTTTTTTGTACCATCCATATTATATTTCCTAATCATATTGGACTTTCAGTTAGTTTTACACATTTGTGTGGTATATTGGCATATGTGAATCCCATTCATTCCATGTTATTCATGTGGCTAGAGGAATTTGAATTTGGTTTAAAATGATTTGTATTAGTTAATCATTTTTTGTCATGGAGTTGTTCTTATTTGGTTTTATTAATGGGTTATCTAAGTATATGCCTTCGTATACATTTTTACGAGATCTTTTGGGATTTGATATCTATTTATCCATGAGATAAGTGACGTGTTCTCCTATCAATCTTGTCAAAAATAAATATTTATATCTAGGATATTTGTGCATGTGAGAAACATTGCGTGTGAGGATGCTATTAGATTTGGAAATATAAGAGTGTGCAATGGAACGGGATATGAAGGGAGATAAACTCCTTTGCATGTCAGGCCACCATTAGTAAGAGCCTTACTGAAAAATAAAAATATAAGGACACCAAGTCCAAATTTAGTAATTGATTATCATAAAAATAACATTTTTAATGGAAAAAAATATCGAATATATGTTTAATGGTGTTTGAAGATCAATGGGTTTGCCTAATTGGTCCTAGTTCATTCTTAAATTTTTTAACTCTGTTGATTTGAGAATGATCAATATTTTCTATGCTTGTGTGTTTCTAGACTATTTTGTCCATTTGAGTTCTCTTTATATGTCACCTAAGGCTAAAAACTATTTTTAATAAATTAAAACTATTAAATTTGAAATCCTTAGACCATTTTAAGTGTTGAGGGGCACATTTATCCTATTTATAGTTCACATTCCTATACTCCATGAAAGATGTTTTAGATACACATTTATGCCATATGATTGTGGAAAGCTTGTTCAATTGTCTGGTTATACCTATATACATGTTTATAATCCCGTATAATTTTTTTGTGTATATAGTATTTGTTTAAGTCTTTGCACGAATTTAATACATGTTCTTAATTGATACATTTTTAGGATTTTTTATGACTGTGTTTCCTTGCCACATGCGTGTTTCTTAGCTTCACTTCACAATCAATGATATGATTGTTCTCTAAATTTTCACATGTTAATATGATTTTTCTCTTTAACCTTTGTTTATTCCCAAAAAAGGGGGGGAAAAGGATTATATGTGGGAGGGATTTCATATGAAGTAGGAGTATTTTAGGTTAACGGTCTTATATGTTTTCATATTATCTATGCAATTGAAAGGTGTGTTAAGTGAACAGGTTAAAGCATCAATGTGACCAAGTTTCACAAGTGAGAAACTCTGTAAGTGATAGAGTCAATTATATTTTTATAGTGTCTTTTTTATTTTGGGGTTTGATTGTTGAGCATTAGAGCTTGACGATTGAGTTTTGTTAGGCAAATAGGGAGATTTTTAAAGACAAATTTTGTAATGCATATTTAAAATTTATATTTGGCTTTATTCCTTTGGATAAAACTGTTTTGAGTCATATATTAGGTTTGTTTGTGTCTGTACCTCAAGCCTATGCAATTGAAGACTTGAAGCGGACCTCGAAAAGCATCATCAAATTAACGTTGATATTGCGTCTTCATTATTGGGATATTTAAAAGGTATAAAAGTATTAATATGTTGATCCCAGTATTTTTAAATGTGTGTTTTATTTTTCAAATAGGCTATTTTTCGAAATAAATATTTTTAACTTTTTAAATTCGTTTTAATAACTTTGGTTTGAATGAGAATTGTCTCACGTTCAAATGATCTTCTAAAAAGTTTCAAATGAAAATATTTTTTTTTTACTTTTCATTTTGTGACTATAAGCTTTTTCGATGCTCGTTCTAACTAGTTTGGGATCGTTCAAACAAATTGATCTCGTTCGAACGAGACGTCAATCTCATTTGAACGAGATGGGTTTTTCATCTTTGCTTTATGTGTCATCAGCTTTAAGTCTTTTCAATATATATAGTACGGAGTTGTTCAATTTGTTGGTAGGTTTTTACAGAGAGAAAATCCCAAGCCCCTAAACACCTTTTTCACCTAGTTTTGAGATCTAAGTATCAATATTTTAAGCTTACTCAAACATCTCATATTTTGAACCCCAAAGAAGCTTTACTCTTCATTGTTTGCAAGTTTTTTGAATGGTGGATTATGTGTTGTTGATTGGCATCTCAAGCTTTACTCTCAATTTTTTGGTTTGGTCGATACCGAGATGCACCTAGATCGCATTGTGTGCCGTTGGTGGATTCTTACAGTTGTTGTGATCAAGGCCAATGTGCAAATATTGCATAAGACTTGGAGGTACTCGAGTTGGTGATTAAGTTTATCTGTCGACATGTATAAATCCTTATATCATAGAGGACTTGTGTAGGCTAGGTCGTCCGAGGTATTTCCCATTGTGGATTTTTCTCGTATATCGCAGCGTTGTGTATGATTATCTATTAAATTTACTTCTATTGGTTCTTTCAGATTCACAGAGTAATTCTTAGGCAATAAAATGGGGTAAAGATCACACGAAACATATTTACACCGTATTGTTTTTGAAATTGGTATAATTGTTCACTCGGTAATTGAATATTTGAATTTAAAATTTGGAACCTTTTATTTGAATGAAGGGATCCTTGCACTTTTAACTTAAAATGAATTCACATTTGAGAATTTTGAATTCACTTTAATTAGTTATTTTGTTAGACTTTATTCGACTTGTCCAATCAAAAGTAAATTCACGATTGCCAACTATTAATTTAACCAAAATATGATGTTGTCAACCGCGATTTCAAAAAGTGCCATATTTTGTTACTTTAAACAGATTTTTTAAGATTAAAATGGACACAAAGATGATTTAGAGGGAGAAACCTTTTTATTTCATTGTATGTAAATACTCAATGGGTATCACCCCTATTTATAGTACAAAGTAAGGCGTCCAAAAGACCATATTCAATATAGAATACAAGTAGACATCCACTATTTTATACATTTTACAATACTCCTCCTTGAATGTACACCACTTCCACCATTCAATGACTTTTGAGTCATTGAAACCTTACTAAGCAAAAAATCAGTGGGAAAAAATAAAGTGAGGAAAAAGAGAACAACTTTTGTGATCATTGAATCGGTGTTGAACCCACTTAGTGCTACCTCGTTAAAACCTTTAATAATAAAATAAAATGGAAAAAAATATAGTTAAAGGAAAAAGAGTATAACACGCATCTATACAAAATATCATGTTCTTCATTTCTCCCCCTGATAAAATGCTCCCCTTGATTATGTCATTTCTCTGATGATTGAGTCGATGCATTCCTATTTCATACACTACCTTATGAAATGTTGTTTTGACTTAGTGGATGGATTTGATAGATTTTTACTTCAATCCCAGTTTTGTTCTGAATATTAACTTTAGTAAATAGGGGTGAATATTTCACTTTATCAGATTCATTTGACTTCAATTAATTACATGGATACTTTAGACTTCATTTATGTGAAAAATATCGAAATGTTCTAGTCATATCTCCCTTGATGTAAACTCTTTGAATTTGAGTTATACACGCATCTTTGCCTTTATAGGTAGTGGTAGTAACATATCTTGATGAGGGTGAGTCATAAGTGTTTGATTGTTCTTTGTGATGATCACAGGAATAACCTAATTCTATATAACTATCTAGACATAGATGATTAGATATACAAATATCACATAATATGATTGATATTTGTGTCATGCTTTTAAGTCAGTGGTAATTATTTCTTGCAATAGATTGCCTAAAATTATTATGTGTGTTATTTTGTTATGCATAACAATATACTAATAAAGTAAAAATAATCCAATAACAACATGGTAATACGGTACTTCTAGACTAAATATATATTTGTCATCCTATTTAGGATGATATGGATAATATCCAAAGACCAAAGATCATGGATATACAAAATGGAATTCTTAATATGCAAAAGTATTTCGATACTTTTCAACCCATTTAATTTATATATCGGTGTTTAACCAAAATGATTCTTGATCTGCAGGCAGGGAAAATAACTAATTACCCCAAGATCATTCATTTTTTAATTCCTTATTTAGCTATTTTTTATTTCAACTAAGCTCTTTAGGATCACATCCTTTTAAGGATAATTTTATAATGACACATTGTCATATATGATTGTTTTCATATCTTTCCTTAGCCAAATATTTATTAAAACGATCGTACATATATCCTTCTGGAATTTTTGTTGTACGATGAGCATTTTCGTGTATTTGAGTACGAAGTCCTTATCTTTACTTTAGGCAAAGAAAATCCTTCTAGTATTTTTATATTTATTCTTTGAATAAGTCCCATGTAAATAAGAAGTTGAAGCATTCATGAATATCATATATAATATATTTAAAAAAATTCTAAGCTAGTCATATATCTAAAAAATATTTATGGTTGTTACGAGATAGTATGTCTGTATGTAATCAATACTTGGTTTCTACAGGAAACGTTATGCCACATATTTTGCAAACTTTAGTGATTTTCTCACTTCTCTTTCCTATAAACACTCATATGTAATCTTTAAGGTTAACATCTTATGGGTTTTTACTCTAGGTCAGAATACACCACGTTTATTTAGAGACTCAAATTATGCGATTATGGCATTTTTGAATTTTGGCCAGTGTATTCGTTGTCGGCATTCATTTATAATATGTGGATTTATAGTATCATTGCCTTTTGATTTTTGTCTAGTTACAACATATATAATTATGTCATCAATTATCATTTTTGTCAATCCCACTTTTGTTATAAAATATAAAGATGTCAATAACATTAGGTCCATTTTCCTACTTAAGGGGCTTTATAGTCACTACAGGGACTTGTGTCTTTTCAAAAATAATAACATCAAAATAAAATTGCACATAGACGAAAAACTATATATTTTTCCATGCTTCAATACAGAGTGAATCATAAGCACTATATATACACCCTTTTGATAACAATAACAAATGTAAACCAAGGTTCTAAAAAATGCAGGGCGTGATCGAGGCGTGAAGGTCAAGCCTTAAGCCTTAGAAGCTTAGGCGGGCCTTAGGCGTAAAAAGACGTGAAAAGGCGTTTAGGCTTTCTTAATATATTTTAATATTTTTTAACCATAACAAGGCTATTAAAATACTAAAATTGTACATATCATAAAAATATGTCTGAATATATGCAAATTAAAATACTATTTGATTGTTTTGGATGTGATAATGGTCCGGTTTGTAAAAAAATTATTTAAAAGGCGATATCGTTTCACTAAATCATTGTTGTTTTTAGAAAAAAGTTCTCCTTAAGGGTTTTACTAAGAATAAGGCGTAAAAATATTAAGGCGGGGCATTTCTCCCAAGCCTCAAGCCTAGGCGGAGCCTAGGCGGGTTTTTTAAAACAGTGATGTAAACATTAATTAAAATCATTAATATTTTGTAAAAAAATCAAAGGATATCATGTGAAATTTTAAAGGCTTATGAACACAAATGAGGTGATAAAAATGGTCATTGTATAATATCACGTAATTGAACAATCGAGCTTCAGGCTCATAAAATAAATATTATATAGTATAACCCCGTGAATGATGAAATTATTGTTTACTAGTGTAAGCTGCTGGTTTCCAACATTTGAAGTAATGCAAAATTATTTTTCACTATTTATTAATATGGAACCCATGTATACTTATACCCATGAAATGAAAATATTTCTTTGAAAATTACTTTCATATAAATCATCACATATGAATGGGTGGGTAATACATAATAATATCACATAGGCTCTTCTGGAACCTTATGTTTAACTATGGTTCAAATCTTTACTATATTATATACCAAGTCTGAAAAAAATTAATTTTTTCAGAATAGTGTAAATTATTCGCTGTTTACTAGACAAATGTCATTAGATAATGACAATTCAGAATTATCAATTATAATATTTAATATAGATTACCAAGTGTGTGTGAGTCCAAATATATATATATATATATATATATATATATATATAACATTAATTTATGTTGTGGTCAAGCATTTATGATCAAACTTAAATAAATTGAAGTATTTTAAAAAGAAAAAAGAAAAAAGAAAAACTCGTGTGAAATAATTATCAGAGATTCGAAAAATGGAATGCATAACGAAACCTTTAGGTTTTATACCAACGAATCCTAGAATACTTAATAATCTTAAAAGAATTTCATATTTGAGGACATAGATCGTTTATAAAAAATAATCCAAAGAAACATATGTCTAAAAATCATTTATGTTGATGACTTTGGATAATCACAAATAAGAATTTAATCATTATGCTTTAAGTACAAAAAAACTTTAACTATATGGATATCAAACCAATATGCATATTTAAAGGAAGAAAATTGACCTATTTGAATTTAGAAATTTGGGTTCTTATAAATTATAAAATTAAAATCTAGGACTCCAGGTTCTCAATAAAAATAATTCACAAAGCGCTTGATGCGAATTACATGAAATATAAAACTTTAAGTTTTATCATTTGTGCGTGAGAACTTCTAGTTTACAAAAATAGTTGAACTTCAGTTTCAATATTGTTAATACCCATAGATAATAAATTCCTACCCTTTTGTATCAAACTTCAGCTTTGATTAGGGGTAACAATGTTAGAGAATCTTCCAAACAAGTGCCAAATATATATAATAATTCAGAATGATATTAATCCAACTTATTTGTAAAAAGAATGAGTATTTTATATTATCCACACATTCCAAATACTCCAATAGACAACAAATAATTAGAATATAAAAATGACCAAAAATTAAATATTATTAAAAAGATAATTTAATACTCAAATAATGCAAAAAGTTAAGAGACAAAGAGTTAATTGTGAAATACTTAATAGGATAATTAAAAGGAAGTTTAACCATTAAGAGAATATATAAAAAGTTGTTTCATTTAATGAAGAAAATAAAAAATTGAAAAAGATGTGTTTTAATATTTAGTTTATTTTAAAACTAATCACAAGAAGAAGAAAAAAAAATTTAGACATTCAAGTCCAAATTATAAATTATTATTTTGAGAACATTCAATATTCATACCCCATATATAATCAAAACTTCATGTTTTGGTTTATTGTATATTATAGTTGGAGCTTCACGTCCAAATATTTTTAAATAAAATGAGCGATTCATGCCTCATATTTTCAATAGTTTTTATGAAAAACTATATTCCAATTATGAATAATATTTTGTGAAATTTGGTTACAATACTGATTATGGATCTTCATATCACAAATTAATGATAATTGGGGGACTCTTGGTCTATACCCTTTCAATTAGACAATCAAAACTTCAGGTTTGATTGTGATATATTTTATTTGACCTTTTAGGTTCAAACAATTTAGGAACTTCAAATCTCAAATTTTGAATGGAGAAAAGTTCAATTTTCATATTTGAATAATTATTGGAGAAATTTATATTCTAACTGTAAATAATTAGGACATTTTCATATCATTAAATAATTAGGGACTTTAAAGGCTCTGCCTAATTATATCCAAACTTCAAGTTTGATAAAAGGTAAAATTATGTGAAAATTTAGGTCCAAACTATAAATAATCATTATGGAATATTTAATGTCCTTACCCTTATTATAGAAATAATTAAAACTTCAGGTTTGATTAGAAAAAAATAGTTATTAGGGCTTCGGGTCCAAATTACAATTGACTACAATTTAGCCTCATGCAATACGCGAGAATTTTGTAGTTCTTTTTGTAAATGTAAGTTGGGTTCATGTCTTCTTTGTTGCTTGGCACTTTAAAAGACTTTCCAACTGATATAAGATCCAAGAAGCATTTATCCCATTGAAATACCTAACATAATTTTCTTCAAGTGTTCCTCGTTGAATGAGATTTTCCAAATCGATTGGAATAGTCTGGAACAATTTTGGATGTCTTCATATATTGTGTATCATCGATTTAGAAAAATGTATGTGTTTTAAGAAAAAGTGGAAGAAAACAATTGTTTTGACCTTTTTTTATTAACATAACATTTAACATATGAAATAAATGATATTCATTTCACACAACGTATTAGTAGTGATGTATGTAAAAACTTCTCTCACACGAGGACCAACTTAATCGGCATCAGAGGTATATGGTCGGCAGGCATGCCGACCAACACTTAGAATGTGAACCATCAGGAATGGCAAAGGTTACTCGGATGGAAGGGAAACCAAAATTGTATACTAACAATCTCATTTATTGCATACATATATAAATGCCAGGAGATATAAAGACATTCCTTTTCCAGGGTTCCGAACCAGTATAAATCTATACTCTCCCTCAGCTAAGGGGGAAAATTCAACCAATCTCAAGAACACCAAACAGAGCTACTGTAAACATCAATAATAATACCAATAGTGGACGTAGGATTTTAACAATTGAACCACTTTAAATATCTTTGCCTCTCGTGCGTTTGTTTAGATTGCTCTTATTATTTATCTGTGATTATAAAATTGGACCCACTCCATTTTTAGACATCAAAAAATTAGCACCATCTATGGTAACGAATGCTTATCATCGTTCTCTACCTCTTATGTTACTTTGTTCATTATTTGTCTTGAAGAATGACCATCATTCCTGAAAGTAGTCTGGAGGCTACAAGCAATAACCCAAATATATCTACTCCTCTTAGTGATATAGACCTCCAAAGGATTTTAGTAAACTTGGTTAAAGGAAAGGCATGCAAGAGTCAGTCACATAATTGGCTCGTACGATGAAAGATAAATCCTCCAATTCCAGGAGAGATATGCCACCTACACCAGTTAGGAATGAAAGGAGTTACCACTTTCGGTCTTCTCGTGATAAGTCATATTTCCCCAGTGCAATAATTTCATTCCAATCAACTGACTACTATGACGGTATATCTTTTTCCAAGAAGGGGCCAAGCTTGTTGGAGAGACTAAGTAGGGAATATTCTTATGACCGTTTGGGTCCTCGCGTAACCCGAGGTCATCATAGGGAGCAAAAATGCCACTGTGAGCATAAAGATGGATCTGTGAGATCTAGAGATAGCATGAGGGGCTATATGCGTGTCGAGCAGACTTGTCAGGAATAGAGCTTAGCACATATGCACATCAAAGACACAAAATCTACTTGTGTCAAATCTAAATCAGAGGAACATTCCTGGATGGGATCCATGCAGCGACTAGAAGATCGGCTGGAGAAAATTCCCAAAACAAAAAATCCTTTGCAAAAAAGTTTTATTAAAGGTTCACCATTTGTCTAGGCTATAGTGGACTACCCCCACGCCTTCCAAATTCAAACCACAAGTTATCACCCCTAAATATTATGGGAAAACTAATCCAGTCCTCCACATTGAAAAATATCAAGTCGCTGTCGATATTTATTCTGTCCCCGAAGAGATTAGGTGATGGGATTTATCCACTTCCATCACTGGTCCATCTCAAATATGGTATAATAATTTGCCTAGAGGTAAAATTTCCAATTTCCATCAATTAGTTGAATTATTCATTGATTACGTTTGCTTTGGGGCTAGACGATCAAGAGTGTTACTTATCTCTTAATCGTGCACCAAAAATCTTGAGAAAGTGCCCGGGAGTATATCACATGTTTTAATAATGAGAAACTAGAAGTTATGGATTATAAAGAAAAGACAATCATTGCAGCCTTGATAAGTGGATTATGGCCATGGATCTTTACTATGCTCTGGTAAAAAATTTACCCAAACTATGATAGAATTGATGGTTAAGGCTAGAAAGATTATGAATGCCGAGGAAGCTATGGCAGAAAAAGAAGTATCAGAGATCAAAGTTGAAGATAAGAAGAACAATTCGTTCACAAAAGACAAAAAAGACAAGAAGACTGACAGGACAAAGAAGTATGATGAGTATACTCCACTAACTAAAAGCGTCCACCATATCCTGGAGGAAACCAGGGGCAAAAAATATTTGAACTGACCTTATATATTGAGGTCACCTCCCAACAGGAGGGACAAGTCCAAATACTACAATTTTTATCGAGATCATGGATACATTGCTGATAATTGCATCGCCCTAAGAATAAAGTTTAGACTCTTATTCAGCGAGGAAAATTAGCTTAATTTGTTGATCAGAATGGTAGTCGAGAGGCTAGGATAAGATATGAGTCACTCGGCCTAGGAAAAGAAGACAGTAAAAGGGCGCGCAACAATAGCTATGAGGATGATCATGACCTTCCAAAGAAACCTGATGAACCATATATGAATATAGGTATGATTTTCTTTTATTGTCATTACATTACAGGGGAGACACCAGTAGATGAGATGAATTTGCCGAAAGGAAAGCTTACCTAAATAATGTCAAAGTGTTTCCCACATTTAGCAAGATTAACATGTCCGAGAGAAGTGATGGCGGGCCTAAGAAAGTTAACAAAGATAGATTGGTGATTGGCTTCTTTAAAAATTATTTGAGTGAGGTGCTCTATCCTCATGATAATTCGTTAGTCATCACTTAAAAAGTTCACCACGATAGAGTGGTAAGAGTTTTAATCGACAGTGGGACTTTGGAGAACATCATGTCTACAAATGTTTCCATAGCCTAGGGCTATAAGATAGTAAGCTAGAACCGTATCACAGGCCTCTCATTGGATTCTCACGAGAAAGTGTTTATCCTTTGGGAACAATCAATATGGATTTGTTCGGTGGCACTTGGCCATTAAACAAAAAGGAAATAATTATATTATTTGTACTAAATAAAAATATACCTTTAAATTATAACATAATCCTTAACATAGTGGGAATAATGAAGTTAGTGGCATTACCATCTACTATGCATCAGTGAATGAAATTTGTTTCCAATTATGGAGTTGGCGTAATGAATGGTAACCAGTGGAAGCTAGGGAGTGCTACTATACTTCAACTGACCAATAGGAAATATAGAAGGGCACAACCACTTTTTATATTGACACTTTGGATCCTCATGAAGAGGAAGATTTGGTGAAGGGATGGGTTATGAAAGAGACATAAACTATTGTACTTGATGATGAGAAGCTCGAAAGGACCACTTAAATTGGTTCAAGGCTAACACCATCTCTCAAATAGGAACTAATTACCTTCTTTAGAGATAAAAAGTGTTCACTTGGAGCCATGAGGATATACCAGGTATTGATCCTAACTTCATCTACCATGAACTCAACATATATGAGGATGCTAAACCAATCAAGTAGAAGTGTAGATTTTTCAGTCGCAAGAAGAATATGGCAATCCAAGAAGAAGTGGAAAACCTACCGAAAGCACAGTTTATAGAGGATGTTAAATATCTAACTTGGTTGGAGAATATGGTTATGGTCGAGAAGAAGAACAATAAATGGAGTATGTGTGTAGATTTCACTGACCTCGATAAATCATGCCTAAAGATCACTATCCTTTACCAAGGATTGATCAATTGGTAGATGCAATAGTAGGTCATGAGCTACTCAGCTTCATGGAATCTTATTCTGGTTACAACCAAAATAAGATGAATCTAGAGGATAAGGAGAGAACATCCTTCATCACCAGCCGAGGAACCTACTGCTACAATGTTATGCCCTTAAGTCTAAAAAACGCTAGGGTAACATATCAGAGACTGGTAAATAAAGTATTCGAGGAACATATTGGAAAGAACATGGAAATATATATATATATATATATATATATATATATATATATATGATATGCTCACTAAGAGCAAATTTGTTTATGACCATATTCATGATTTAACCCAAACATTTGACCAGCTCAAAAAATATCAAATGAAGCTCAATCCGACCAAGTGCATATTCGGAGTACATGAAGGTATGTTCTTGGGGAAAATCATAAATCAAAGGGGATTTGAATCCAACCCTGATAAAATAAAGGCTTTACGTAAGATGTAATCCTCGACCAGCAAGAAGGATGTGTAAAAACTAACAGGAAGAATCGTAGCTCTTAATTGTTATGTTTCTCGGGCCACAGATAAATGTCTTCCATTCTTCAAGGTTCTTAGAAATACCTTTGAATGGAATTATAACTGTGAATAATATTTTTTAGATTTGAAAAAGTAATTGGGAACTCTTCTGCTACTCTCCCAACCAGTTTTAGGAGAGAAGTTGTACTTATGTTTGGCAGTCTTGAAGTTTGCTGTTAGCTCGGCCTTGATCCAATTAGGGTAATGTGTTCAAAAGCCAGTGTATGACACGAGTAAATCATTCCAAGGAGTATAATTCAGATATCCACGCTTAGAGAAGTTATCATTGTCACTCATTGAAGCTTTCAGAAGAATAAGGCCATACTTTGAGGCCCATACCATCGTAGCATACACTGACTTACCTATGCGACAAGCTTTACACAAACCTAAAAAGTCAGGAAGACTAATGTCTTGGGCATTTGATGGATAATATAAGATTGTCTATGAGCTAAGAACCTCATTGAAATGGCAAACAATGGAAGATTTTATATCAAAATTCACTTATGCAAAAGTACCAAGAAAATCAAGATTTCTTGCCGAGCAGAATTATTTGAAAGACAACTCAGCTTAAAAGAAAATTGAGATGATCGTCGACCGACCAAAATCATCGGCTATTTAGTAAATAGCTTTGCGAGTAGATGAACAAAGCAAGAAGGTGTTCAAATATGGAATACTGGCAGACGAAGACTTCAACGGTGATGTCCCAGTTTGGAAATTGTTCAGAGATGGATCTTCGTGCACTACTGGTAGTGGGGTTGGACTCATTATTAACATTCAAGATGATTTGGATGTGGAATATGTATTGGGATTTAAATTTCAAGCCTCCAATAACAAAGATGAATACAAAGCATTAATTAATGATTTAGACCTTGCCGCATCATTAGGTGTCGAGCAGGTGATAACACATAGTGATTCTCAACTTATTATTCCCCAGCTACTTTGGATATATGGAGTTAAGGGAGAAACAATGATAAGATACCTAAATAAGGCCAAGGAATTTATCACTTCATTTTTTACAGTCAAAATGGTCTGGATTCCAAAGGTGGACAATGCTCTGAGCAGATGCCCTTGCTCAGCTAGCCTCCGTAACTCCAATAGAGCTTAGACGAACCATTCGAGTCGAGATTATCACCAGTAAAAGTATTAATGCGGAAGCAGTTAGTATAATTTATATAGAATTGGGTCCTTCCTGGACGAATCCAATTAAGGAATACTTTGAGAAATAACTGTTACCCACCGATCAAAAGGAAGCAAGGAAAATGATATATAAAGCTACCAGCTATGTCCTAAAGAAAGGAGTTCTATAAAAAAGGGGCTACACAGTCTATTTACTTCATTGTGTCCATCCAATTAAAGTCAACGATATAATTAAGGAGGTTCATGAAGGCTCATGTGGCTTCATCTAGAAGATCTTTGGTACAAAGGATAGCCATCTAAGGCTATTATTGGCCAACCTTAAAAGCAAATTGTGTTTCCTTCACCAATAGGAGTGAAAACTGACAAATGTTTTTTGTTATTCATGAAAAACCAGGGGCTTCTCTAAATCCTATTACTTCTCCCTGGCCCTTTGCTATTTGGGGAATAAACTTGGTCGGACCGTTGTCGACCACCAAAGGAAGGTTCAAGTATTTAGTTGTCACGGTGGATTACTTCAGCAAATGGATGGAGGTTGAGCCCTTGATCGATATGTCTTATCAAAGAGTGTTTCATCTCATATGGAAGCAAATCAGATTTCACTATGGAATGCCCTAGGCTTTCATCATTGATCATAGTACTCAGTTTGACAATAAAGAGTTTGAGGAGTATTTCATCCTATCCAAGATTCAAAAATTACATTTAGAATTTCGGCATCCACAATGCAATGGTTAAGTAGATATTACTAATAAAACATTGCTCGATGGCTTGAAGAAAAGTTTGGATGATGCTAAGGGAAACTGGATCAATGAGTTGCATAGTGTTCTTTGGGCTTATAGGACTACGCCAAGAACAACAATAACAGAGACTTCGTACATTCTCGCTTTCGATAGTGAGGCAGTAGTACCAAGTGAAATAGGTCCACTAACTCACTAGGTGTTGAACTTTGATTCTCGTAAGAGTGTTATAAAAAGGTGACTAGATCTAGACATGGTTGAATAAGTCATAGAAGATGCTGCAATTCGGATGGCTACCTATTAACAAATGATTGCTAGGTTCTACAATCGAAAAGTCAACCCGACCATTTTAAAATAAGGAGATATGGTAATGAAGAAAGTGATTCATAAAAATAACAAGTTGGAATCTAAATGGCATGGCCCATATCGTATTTCGACAGTTTTCTGACCTGGAACATATCGCCTAGAAATATTGGAAGGGGAAGAGTTTAAGAACCCATGGAATGCCAACCATCTCCGCAAATATTATCAGTAATCTCATTTTTTATGTAATCAGTTATTCAATTAATAAAGTAGCCTGTTTCTCTCCAATATACTTTCTTTTTATGTTTGGTTTTTGGAGTATGGTGTGATACCACCTTATAATCAAAAAGTTTTATCTAAGTTTAATTCAAACTTTTCCAACTTCAGAAAACTTATTTTCATATTTTTCTAATTTCAGAGAAGTTATTTTCAAACTTTTTCAACTTAAAAAAACTTATTCTCAAACTTTTCCATCTGCAGAAAAGTTATTCTTAAACTTTTCCACTTTAGAAAATCTTTCTATTAAAACTTCATATATGATTTCGTCTTCCACAAATCACGAATAAGAAGTTAGTAAATCTTAAGTTAAGACTTAAATTTTAAACACAAGAGGTATTAACCGACTAAGTTAAAACACAAAAATAACTATATATTCCTAATACACTTGGTCGCCACTGATAACTAATGCTCCAACTTAGTTTAACAAAACTATTTGCAGTTTTATCTAAGAGCGTTAGTAGAATCTAAGACATTTCAAATAGATTCAATCATGAATCAAGAATTCAAAATTTAAACAGGTTATTTAATGAATAAGCCGACTAACTAGTCATTATATAGATTACCTAGTCGACAATAAGATTAACATTAATCACAAGCTTAAATAAAGAAGACAAAGTATCACAAATAACTTCATTTCATTCCAATGAATACACATTAAAATGTAAACATCAACAAAATAAAGAATACAAGACTATTCTAGTGGGCATTTTCCATTAGCCTCGCTCACCCCAATAGAAGGTTCATAAAGGGTACCCGAATGATTGATATATCTAAAATCTCTCCTTCTAGTATGCCAATTGCTTCTCGATCGATCAAGAAGATGCTAGGGACGAACAGACTCCACTTCTCCTTGAAGACTATAGTCCATAATATACTTTATAATTTATCTCTGAGGAATGGCATCAGAAGGAATCCAACTAACATCAATTGATAAAGGAGGATCAAGATATTCCAACATCCCTATGTCATGCCAATGCCACAGTTCATCACCCATAGGAATCTTCAGCAGAACAAGAAGGTTTAACCAACCCCTTTTATATCCCTTGTTCACAGCCTGCTCCATATGCTTATCCAAGTAAGTTTGGGCTTCATCATACCCATCCATCAAAACAGCTCTGGGTTACTTATGAAAGTGGAAAGTAAGTTGGTGCACTTTGTCTTAAACTTTTCTGATGGCACTGTCCTTCTCCTGGAGCATCACAGCTTGGTCGGCCAAGGTTTTCTTAGTTCTCTCTTCCTCTTCCAACAGCATAGCCTTTTCAATCTCCAAAAATGATACACCCTCATATGTAATAGTGTTAGTTGATTTTTTCAAACTATCAAGTTCATACCTAGGAGCATTATTTTCCTTCTCCAAAAGGGCAGCAATTGATCAGGCACTATCCAATTCTTGGTTCAATGCCAATTTCTTCTTGTTAATGGAAGAAGTGATATCGTATAACTTTGTATCAAAGCCCCAACCTTCACTCAAGGCCTTGTATTTGGCCTCATAATCATAATGAAGCAATGCTTTGGAAAGGTTATGGTCTTCTTGTATTTGCTCGATCATCTCATAACACCCAACAT